>OY776677.1:154012483-155403983 GCA_963675555.1 Leptura quadrifasciata | reverse complement strand
GGGATGTGTCCTGGCACCCCTACTTTTTAATTTGTTTACCACTGCTCTAACAATTATTGTTGACAACAAACTGACAGTCAGAGGAATAGGTCTCAGATACCGTTTTGATGGCGGTCTCTTTAACATAGGGCGCTTTAGAGCTTTCACGAAGACACGCACACGATTCATTTGTGATCTCCAGTATGCGGATGACTGTGCACTTTTAGCCTCTACGCCTGAAGAGCTTCAAGAACTTTTAGATGTGTATGCCCAGAGCTATGATTCCTTGGGACTTAAAATCAACATTGGAAAGACTAAGATTATGTCAACTCCTCATCAAGTGAACCAAATAGACATTACACTTAACGGAAATTCTCTTGAAGTGGTGGATCAGTTCAATTACTTAGGCAACGTTGTTAATGACAAAGCAAACATGGACAGCGAGATTCGCAATAGAATTAACGCTGCATCTAGAGCACTCTGGGGACTTAGAGAGAGAGTATTTGACAACCACGACCTTGCTTTGTCAACGAAAATGGCTGTCTACAGAGCAGTTGTCATTCCAACACTGCTATATGGATGTGAAAGCTGGGTCACTTACCGTCGTCATGTGAAAGAATTAGAACGTTTTCAGCAAAGACACCTCAGAAGTATGATGAAAATCCATTGGTTCCATTACATATCAAACGTGGAAGTACTCAGGAGAGCAAACAGCCTTCCAATTGAGGTGCTTATTTCAAGAGCACGCCTAAGATGGGCAGGTCACGTTCATCGTATGCATGATAACCGCCTTCCTAAATGTACACTTTATGGTGAATTGCTAAGCGGTAGAAGAAGGCGTGGCGGTCAACGAAAGAGGTTCAAAGACGTTCTCCATGAAAATCTAAAATCCTGCGGTATTCCAGACGAGCAATGGGAACAACTTGCAGCGGACAGAACCGAATGGCGAGGGGTTGTGGCCAGCTATCAAGGAAATGTTGCTGCAAGAAGGCCGAATCCAAGACCTAACCAGGTCTATGTTTGTCCTGACTGCGGTCGACATGTGCTCTCCCGAATTGGCCTCTATAGCCATAGTCGTGTGCACCGTAGATGAATGGGAATTACAATAGACTACACCTTTTACTTGTTTTTTATTGTATACAATCTATCGACTGTAACATTTTTTATACTCGGACTCGAGTAACGGCTAATAATAATGAAGTCATCTTTACGTTATGCTAACCGTAAATCGCGCGTTTTAAACTATCTAAATACTTAAGAAACAATCTGATTTGAATTTGTGCAATTAACGACTACTAAAATCGAGATTTGACTATTATTTCATACCCAATCTACCAAACATGAACATATTTCGCCGATTACGAATATGGACTTACTCAACCCTAGGATATAAATCAAATTTCGGGATTTGAGCGAAGGCGATGCTTGAAGCCAACATATGTATCTGTACATTCGGACAAAGCATTTTAAATAGATTTTTAACGTTTTATTCCAGTAGCTTTGTTTGATTTTGAGGCTTTGTTTTGAATATAGGCGCATAGCCGTATTTCAGAGATTATATTAAAATTTCCTGAAGCTACAAACAACGGCAACACAGAAAGTATTTGATTACCTAGTAATATTCTGTCAACTTTGAAAGGGTTGCTTTGAAGTAGTATTCGTAGCCCTGTCAACAAGTAAAAGTATTATTTCGGTTACGTATATTTTGAACTAATGAGAAAAACCGTCTAGTTGATAATTTACCTACACTTAAGGTAAATAATATGAATGGATTTTAAAGTTGTTGCAGGTGTATAGTGTTTACCTATACAGGGTGTCTCACCAGGAACTGATCGACTTCCACTTATACCGGAAGTCGATACCAATTTGCTTATTTCAAATGGAACACCCTATATATTTTAGGGTTTTCGAAAAGAGCATAAAATTCTGAGTCGAAAATATGTAGCGTATCCTATACCTAAACCTAGTCGTTTCAGAGATATATGACATTTTATAGAAAATTTGACAGGTGTAACGGTTTGCAAGAACCGTTATAACATTCTTCGTGTAAAAGATCCTCATTTGCTTCATGTCACATAAAAAGAACACAAGGAGAAGTACGTTCTACAGCTGAAATAAATTCAATAATATCATACCAAGTGTTTCGTTTTTCGCATTACATTTTAGTCAACTTCAAACCGCGATAATTTGTTTAGGTCAAATAGAACACCCTGTATTTTTTTACGTCAAGTTGTGTAAAATTGAATTCCCTTTTTTCTGATATCACCATTGTGGGGGTTAAAGTTACAAATTTTTGAAATATTTGCGATTTTATTAGAAATTCATGAATTGTTGTAATCATTTCATCAAAATAGCCATGATTAGAAACAATCAGTCATTATCTTATGTCAAAAATGCCAGCACGTTTAAATTATACCAACGAAAACTTTTTAAATTTTTTTTATTATTTATGGAGAATTGTGATAAAGTAATATCGAGTAGCAAATGTGCTGCAAGTTCTTGATATTACGTCATCATTTATCATTTACAGCTTCACTTGTCACAGTGTAAATTGTTACAGTATTGGAGAGGATTCCATCCTTGAAGTTATTATTTTAAGAACAAGAGCCTTTAATGTTCTTGCTTGTCTATATTTATATCACATTTGCCCAAGTCTGTCTACGCGCTATTTTTGAACACTTTACACATCCTATGCCTCATGAAATCAACAATCAGCATTAAATAAAATTTTTGTATTTTCCTAATTTAACTGATTGTTATTCTGCAACAATAAATGTTGTTATTTAAATGCACGACATAAATAATAAAAAATGAAAAGTTGCTTGAACAATAAGGTACGGGTTGCTTTAATCTTTCGTTTGGATTGGAAATTTTTCTAAAGTATGCATTTCAAGGCTATGGGCAACTTGTGTACATCCTGACAAAATAGACAAACAGTAGATTGGCACGTTTCTTAAACGTTTAAATAGATAAGTAAACAAGCAAATAATGCGAGGTCTACTATTATATAACTTGCTCATATCCAGGCATGAAGTTCAGTGATATACTATAATCCTCTTAGCCTTTCATGCATTTTAAACGGCTTATTCATTTATAGCCTCCTAGAAATTACAGCATACATAGATTATTGAAAAATACGTATGTATTTTTTTCAAGACCTAATTTATTTAGAATTTAACTAAACTTCGGATTCAGGATTTTTGAATGATTTCCAACAAGTTTTGTTAATGCAATTTTTTGATTAAAAAATGCCTACTATGATTTTTGGTTTTTTTCTTCTTATAATTTAGCATCGCAGATGGCCTTGCATTTAAAGATGGAGTGAAAGTGTGTGTGCAATTGCTTGGGGCTCTCCATCTTCTAGATGCTTGCCCTGGTTTGTATTAGGGTAGTTGGCGTGCTCTGAGGCTAGCGTATGTTTGTGGCGTGGTTATTTGTTACTGGTATAAAGTTACACATTTTAATGTTTGTTGGTCAATACAATGCTGGTTATTTAGGTATTAGTAGTTTGATGGCTCTTTTATATTCTTGGTTTATATGTTATTGACTCTTTTGACTTAACGATTTTTAAATTGCAATAGTAGTACTTTTTTGTTTTTAATGTTTTGATCTTTTTTTTTAGTTTGTTTTGATTTTTATTTTTTGAGACTTTTTAAATATTTTCTATTTTTCAAGTTTCTTGTATTTTTGTTTATTTTTTCTGACATGTTTTACAATAAATTTCTATGTGGGTTTTAAGGGGTGTATGTATAGTTGCGAGAGGGATATTTAGGAGCGTATAGGAATTTAGGAGTAAGGAGGTTCGTAAGGGATGAATTTTCTGTCTGTCCTAGGGATTTTGCAAGATTAGGAAGCAGTGTTTTTAATATGAAATCTGATAGTGTTAGATCGATGGAAAATGATTTTGTGGTCTTAAATAGATCTTGGTAATCTCTATCTTTTGAGATCAGTTTGATTCAAATCGAACAAAAAACAAAAGAATTATTGCGCTGTTACACTCTTAAGGAGACACACTGTATATTGTATTAAGTGATGATATAAACTGTGTATCAGGTAAAAGCATCAGTTTAGTTACAACTGTAACGTAATCAGGTTAGTTTTGGAATAATGTATGTTCATTTAGGAATATTCTGTCAGAAATAAATATAGAAAAGACTGCTGTACGGCAAAAATCAGTTGTCTGTTATACAGGTTGGGGCAATAGTTCGTCGGACTTCGATATCTCGAGTTCTACGATAGCTAGAAATTTTTTAAAAAATTGCAAGTAAACTAGATAGAGCAGTCTATAACTGGAAATTATTTTCGAATATTCGGGGTGAGCCAAGACGAAATTACAGGACCAAGTGCCTTTTTTTAATGGAATGCTATCTATGTATATCAGTACATTTTTTGAAGCCTCTTTCTATAAATAAATATACATCACAGAAATTAGACAACTCCCAATTCCAGAAGCCAGGGGCTTGTGCGGAAGGGAATTACACATTGAAAAAACGCGGACTTACAACCATTTCCTCCGACAGTGCCGGAGCCAGAATTCGAACCCGGTGGTGCGCCCGTGTCCTGAATTTGACACTTATTTATTTATAAAACGAAAATGGTTGCAATTAGCACTAGGGAAGTACTTACGAAAAATGTTCGTTTTTCATTTCTACATCACATCATCGAAAAATATACGGGGCGTTCCATTTGAAAAAATTGAAAAAATTCAATTTAAAATGTTCTTAATTAAGAAATAATTTTCGGCCACCCTGTACATTTTTAGGAAATGAAAATACTTCAAAAAGGTTAAGTAGATGTCTCGTAACTCGTATTCACATAAGTTTTTCTTAAAACTCATATTTGTGACTGTGGTGATTTTTTTTTAATATCCATCTGCAGATTACATTATTTCAACAAAAAATTCATTATATCCAAGTGGTTGGGAGATATTCAATGCTAATACAGGAATTAATGGAGCCTAGAAAGGGGGTTCAAAAATGTATTGATATACATAGCATTGCATTTTAAAAAAAGGCACTTGGTCCTGTAACTTCGTCTTAGCTAGCCCTGTATGTTCGAAAATAATTTCCAGCTTACTTGCAATTTTCTTAAAAATGTCTAGCTGTTGTGGAACTCGAGATATCGAGGTCCGACGCACTATTGCCCCACCCTATATAATAAGTACAGACGTAGAAAATTTGATCTTGTCTATGACATTTATTGCGATTTTCAAACGAACTTAAAATGACCCTCTTAAATAAATTACGTGATGTATCAGAGTAACGGCAACGTCCGAATTGATTTACCCTGTTTAGAAATTAATGGTGGAATGTTTTCACTCATAAATATGGGTTCCGGCTTCAGATATATTATTAACAAGTTTTTCTTATAAATTGAACTTCGCAGAGACGTAACTACATATTTCACGTGACACACTCGACACCATCAAACATTTATCTTACTCACGGTGAGCTCAACGTCAACTGTTTGACATTAAATTCTTGATGTCTTCCTACACGAAAGGGCTATTGAAAAATATTAATAGAAGGGAAAACAATCGTTTATAAATATGTACCGAGCAATTCAAATGTTGCGTGGGCGTTTTTCTTATAAACGTCCTTTTTAAGGTTTAATAAAATATATAAACCTCCACCGTGCAGGTGGAGGATTACTATGGTCTCAATGAGGTTACGCCTCACAGTGGTGTCATTTCATTTTCTCTCTCTATCATTAAACGACAGTTCCAACACAGGCAATTGATCAAATTTTACACAAATACTGTACCTAAGACGACAGCCCAGCGCTTAACCCGTTGCTTCGTGGTGGCTCGTTTTTCAATGATTTTTTTCGCGGCTGCAACTCGCTAGGTTAGATCCCACATTGATGGCTTATGGTGGCGCTGATTTTCGAAGGTCCTTCTAATTATTTTCCCATCTATAAGTAGAAACAACATTCAATGGAATAAAAATAGCAGAAAATAAGGCGGCAGAGAAAATTTTACATACAGCAACGCGACATAGAATTCACGAAATTTGAACTAAACGTTCCTTGAACATCGACAATTAAAGGATACCCTGTATCTTTTTCCACTGCAACATTTTATCAAAGCATATTTGGTTATATCCTCAGATTTGGCCCAAAGAATCTACCCTTGAATTATGGCCTATCGGGCCTATTGTTAATGGTCTACCCTGTATATCAAATTTATCCGAACTGACATGCCCTCTGTACTTTATCTGTCCGCATGTTTGTCTGTATTTTTCTCAAAACTGATTATTGTGGATGACGTTTGAAACTTTAAAATGGAACAGTTTTCCTGAAGATCCTAACTGATGTAGGAAATATATAAAGAAATGCATTTATTGACTAATTTTATCACTATAGTAGACGCCTATGTAATTGCTTTTCCTCCACGTACTTTAGAACAGTTGAACTCAATTTTGGGAGTGGTGTGCTTTATTTAATTATCTTCTTATTAATTATTACACGGGTACAGTAAGCCCAGTGGTTGGCGCATCTATAACTTTCTCGCTGGGCAAACCTATCTAAGAACCCCCAACTATTGGAAAATAGTTTTCAATTATAAAGTACTAGTTCGGATTCCAGTATAAACTGTAGATTCCCGCTGCCTGCACTCAGATATATCTGTTCTCCGAGACATAAGAGGGTCATTCTAGTGACCTGCTGAAAGGCTGTTAAAATGTTTTCTTGTTAAAATGTTTTCTTAAACCACCTCTCAAGTTACCGAAGTAACCCCCTGGAAGATCTCAAGGATCTTATGCTAGGCAAAGAGAGACGAGGCCCTACAATTTAATGTGGACTCCGAACGACTCTTGGGGCAATTTTTTTAATGAAAAATTGTTTCGCCTTGCGGGAATCGAACCTACTTCGCTAGGCAACTCATTTTGCTAGCCAGTCGCTTTAACACACTGAGCTACCATTCCCCATAAATGGGGATAAATACATTTTCAAACATCTTTCTTCTAATCCGATTTTTTTTTGGCAGAGAATACTTGTTTACTTAAGTTACGAATATATATAATTTATATTCTTTCCTATTATTTGGATTTTCTACCACATGTATTATTATCCTCTCCAAAAACAAATCACCGAATCTACAAAATAATAGAATTATTGGAAAAAGCCTCTGCGCCCGTGACGTTTACGCCAAAGGAATAGTCAGAGGTTATGTTTTGCAAATAATATAAATCGGAATAAACACAGAAATAATGTATTTTGCTGACGTTTCGGAAAGTAATCTCTTTCCGTTTTGAAAGCTTTTTTGGAAGAACTCTTATTTTGCTGTGTATGTCAAATACACAGCTTTAAGATTCTGTTTATGTTATTTCCATAGATACTTACTACTTACACAGAACATAGAACTGATGATATTTTCTTTTAATGTGGAGTTTGTTAAGTTCTTCTTTTAACATTGGTAGCCAGGTTGTACAAATATCTACAGAACAATTCGATACGCACTTATCTTAATTTAATAAGATTATTGCTGATTCTTTAATTTTTCTTTTTTTGGTGTCTGTTTCTTTTGTTAAAATTTTTGCCGAGTCCCAGTTTATTCTATGTCCGTTTTCCCAAGCATGTTCACAAATCTTTGATTTCTGAATTTAATTTTTTCTAATGTACTTCTTGTGCTCATCTAACCTCACGCTGAAAGGTCTGGATGACTCACCCACATAACATTTATCACATTCGCACGGGATATTGTAAATACAGTTTTTTGAATTCTGCTCCCTGTTTATCGGTTTTGTTTTTGTTAAAATAGATCTTAAAGTGTTCCCCGTTTGAAATATCGTCCTAACATCAAATTTGTCACCTATAGGCGTAGCTTTTCCGATAGTCCGTATATATAAGGAATTATTGCTGTATAATGACGTTCAGGTTTTTGTCGTACCTGATTGTCCCTATTTTCAACATTTGTGAACACTCTATCAACAAAGGCTTCAGGATATTGATTTTGTACTAGAACCTCTTTGATAAATTTTTTCTCGTTATTTAATATTTCATTATTAGATGAAATTATTTTGCCCTATCGTATAAACATTTTACAACACCCCTTTTAACATTTATTGACTGATTTGACTTAAAATTTGGATATATTAGTATGTGTTGGTTTTCTATAAACGCTTGTTTTAATTGTATTATTTACCCTTCTAATTAAAACTATTTATATTTTCCAAAAAACTATCTAGTAAATCGACACCATGAGGCCAAATTGAAAAGATGTCGTCAACATATCTCCACCAAACAACCGGTTTGTTTATACAATTTTGAACATGTGTGTTCTCAAAGTTCTCCATAAATATGTTGCTTAAAATTGGTGATAATGCAGACTCCATAGCCATACCATAATCCTGCTGATAGAACTCATTGTCCAATTGAAAATAGATTGTTTTCATACACATTGTTAAGAGTTCCATTATGCTATTTATACTTAATTTAGTTCTATTTTCCAAATTATTACCATTTAGCAACCCGTCTTTAACTATTTTTAAGGTTTCATCTACCGGAACATTGGTAAAAAGACTAACTACATCAAAACTAACCATCAGGAGTGATTCATGAATATCGTTTTCATAAATTTTTTCTATAAAATGTTTACTATTTTTAATATATGAATCGGTGTTTCCAGATAATGAATCAATAATTTTAAGTAAAAATTTGTCAAATTATGACATGGTGAATTAATAGAACTAACAATTGTTCCTAAAGGAATATTTTGTTTATGTGTCTTTGGTAAGCTATAAAAATGAGGGGGCTTACTATAATGTGATGTAAGTTTCCTTCGTTCAAAATCATTAAATTCATGTTTGTATTTAAACAAATTTCTGTAAATTTTGCCCTCTACTGATTTTGTTGGATCTTTGTTTAGTTTTGAGTAGGGTCCCTCATTTACAAGAGTCATGATTTTTGTGTTATATATATATATCTTTATCTATAATGACTGTTGCATTATCTTTGTCTGCTGGCAATATTTTTATACTTTCATCGCGTTTTAAAGAATTTATCGATAACTTGTCTTTTAGAGTTATATTATCTTTAATTTTTTGCTTCTCTAAAGCAATTTTTGCCCGTATGCGATATTCATTATCATTATCTGTTGGTAAATTTTGAGTAGTTTTTTCTATTGCCGCTACTGTATCAAATTTTGGAACAGATTTCGGGTTTATTGCAAAATAAACCTTTTGATAAGACAAGCCTGTCTGAAATGGACAAAAGTCTTTTTGACATATTAATGACAGTCCTGTCAATTAATGGATTATTATTTATATTTTGTAATTGCCTAATCTGTTTTTCCCTTATTAAGTTTCTAAATTTATGTAAATACGTACCTTTTTGCAGATTAAAATATTTGTCATAACTCAACCTGACATTCCGGATTATAAACTGATAATCCTGTTCTATAACGTTCCTGTTTAATTCATTTTCTGTGTAAGTAATGTTACCAATAGTTCGTTCTTTTTGATATTTTATGATATTGAATTCTTTCCCTAACCATGGACTTGCTGGCCTTGTCCAAAATTTTTCTGGTTTAAGAGATTACTTTCCGAAAAGTCAGCAAAATACATTATTTCTGTGTTTCCGATTGATATTATTTGCAAAACATAACCTCTGACTATTCCCTTGGCGTAAACGTCACGGGCGCAGAGGCTTTTTTCCAATAATTCTATTATTTTGTAGATTCGGTGATTTGTTTTTGAAGAGGATAATAATAAATGTGGTAGAAAACCCAAATAATAGAAAAGAATATTCGTAGAATGCCACAAATAACTTTCAGACAATATATATATAATTTATTTTTGGCTCTATTTTAAAATTTTTAACTAACATGGTAGCACCGGACATTCTTAATTTTTTTATTTAGCTATTCTCTCTATAATACTCATTCCCAGCTAAATAAAGTAAATCATTCAAGCCTCCAACAAAAGGATTGTGACAAGTTCAAACTGGGACATTTTCTATGCCAGTTCTATGTAAATAAGAGGGAGACGGCCGTAAATTAACTTTAACGTTGTGACTAGAATTTGGATCCTGAGTAATTGAATATAGCCGTGGATAGTATAGCTAGAGCACTCTAGGGTATATAAGGGTATAATGATTATCTGAACTTTTAATATAATCAGAGTAGTCGTATCCCACTTTGCATAAATATCATACCTGCGTACAGGGTTCAAGATATGTATTGCAAATACGTTCGGAATATTTGATTTCTATTCAAAATACAAGAATAATTAAAAAGTAACTATAGTAGAAGTTTTGTAGATTTTTCGCTTTATTCAATCGTCTACTACTATTCTCATCGAAAAAAAAAACCTTGGTCTTCCAACTGTACTAAAGACTGGGTCTATTTTGATTTTAAATTACTTCACAGAAAATAATCCAGAGGATTTAAATCGGGTAACACTGGTGGCCATTCAATATATCGCTCACGGTGTACTTATCTTTGTGAAAACATTCTATTTAAGTATTGTCCTATAATGTACATAGTGAGGTGCAATTTCTCCTTACAGATACCATAATTTATTTGAAAAGTACTAGATTTGCTTGGGTAGATTGCATATTATTATGCTTTATATGTTTTGAGGACCTTGAGTGTAATTTTTGTTATCCAATAAGATTTGGCCTTATATCGACACCGGTTTTTAGAGGTATTGAATTCATCGGAAAATACCTTCCTATTAACAAAGTTAACATTAACTTCATGTTTACCTAATTTAAATTACAAATCATTTATACCATAAGAAACATAATTAAGTTAAAACGCATATTTATTCCTATGCTAATTAAAGATCAGTTCAAGCACTTGTTTATATTGCCCGAAGGGAATATACCCTTATTTTATTTCATATAAAAAAGGATAAATCGTTGGCCTAATTTATGCGTAAATTCATATTAGACATATAGAACACTCCTATCAGAGCAAATGAAAATGAAGTCCGCAGGTAATTCTAGACCTGCATGATGATTAAAATCTAAAGCCCAGATTTCTCCAACCGTTTAGTTGATTGAACACAGAAAATTTAGCCGTCGACGGGGCCCAGACTCGAGCCGAGGATTCCATATCACTAATGTAATTCAGAAGTAAATCGATATTTCCATGTTCGTACATTATACATATGAATGTACACTAACATTTTACAAGATAATCTGGTTAAACATTAAAACTTTGTGCCTCGTTCATTAGTAGGTATAATTTTAGAAAGAAAAATAGTTGGGATTCAATTGATTTGGTAGGTTTATTTTTCAGCAGAAACAAAAATTTACGTTTTTTTTTTAATAATCAACTTCGCCGTGACTTGCTCGATATTTAAAGGTGAATTGTTTTAAGTATTCTTAAATGCAGGCTTGAGATTTATTAGATTCTTCGTATGTGTACGTATGTTGTATGTTTGTTATTCATTAAAAATGGTAAATGTCTTTAATAACTGGGTAAATAAAAATACGAACGCAGTTGTATGCGATGATAAGATTAAAGCAAAATCAATTTTTAATTAAAATTTGATACATTAATCTCTAAAGGTTGCATCAAAACGTAATTTAAAAATAGAATTTCATAACTGAAAGAGAGACGATTTGATATTGATAACCCATTAATAAATCTGGTAGATACTGGCATTTAGAAAACCGTTAGCAATACATTTATTGCGGGTTTAAAATCTTTTATGGAGTACGTTAAGCAATTATACATATGTATGATATACAAATTGTCCGGAAATTTCGTTGCCATACTTTAACAGGTTCTAGGTACAAAGAAATATTTTAAAAAGTTCCTGAACTTACTTTGATATCACTGTGGTTTAGGTTCTTAAATTGTAAGATATTATGCTCTCGCTTACTAGTTTGATTTATTTTGAATATCTAATGCGTTATGAAGATAATATAATATAATTGAAATTGCTGATATTAATGTAGTAAAAAATACAGTAATTTGGGTATTGGATAAAATTTTTTCATACTTATGGACCGTGATAAGGGAAGATGGGAAGTAAGCATCATAACTGTGGGCGATCAGAGCGGTCATGTTTCTTATTATAATAATATAATAATAATAATATTTATTTGTTTAACTATAATACACAAGTTCAAGTAAAGTATTACGACAGATAGCTTAAACTCTTATTGTGAGTTTGAGTGCGCACATGATTCTAGTAATAATAATATTATTTTATTTAAACAGCAAAACACAAATATTACTATAAGAATATACATATAGATATATTAAGTAAACTCTAAAGATACTAAAGAAAGATATAAATTTAAGAATTTTACAACAAAAACACAAGGATGAAGATATTATGTACAATGTTCTCACGCACATACAAATATGATCCAAAAATAAGAATTAAATTCGAATATTTAATTTTGACATCGGATGTTTAAAGGGCTTTTTGCTGTCCATGCGATACATGTTCTCAGATGTCTTGACAGTTCTAACAATACCATTGGCTGCAATTTTGGTGGTCATGTGTGGCACCCAGGTCTTCCGAAAATTTCGAAAAAATTAACCCCGGTATTATGATCGTTCGAGAAGCTTTTTTGTTAAAAATCGAGATATTACTTAAACGTGGCTTTTACGAAGCTAAGATATTATTATTGACAGCAATTTTTTATGTCGCGGAAAGGGTTAACCAAGCCATTCTTTGCAGAGGGTGTAATACCAGAGCCAACGATCTAAGTAAGATTTTTTTTACTCTAGAAATATTTGTATGGCTCTTAACTAAAACTTAAAATACTTGACAGCAATTTTTCATGTTGTAAATTTACCCTATTAGCCACTACACTCACCTCTATATTAACCTAGTTTTTTTATTTAAAAGTTTCAAATAATCAAATTCATAACCGTAATTAGCTTTAACGACATGGAAAGTTGCTGTCAAGTATGTATGCACACTGACCGGCCCGATCGCCCCCAGCTATGACCCCTACTTCCCCCTCCCCCTGCACCTGTTGGCAAAAAACTAGTGAGAAACATGTTTTCAGCTTTATCACGTAGTAAAGCAGCGCAGCGCGTCTCATTTCTTTGCTAAGAAATTATGTTCTTATATTGCTTGCTATGCCTTGCATTGTACTCGCGTATGTTACGCTAACTAAATTAAATCAACAATAGCTTCATAATTTTAAAAACACACAAATATTAATATCAACATAAACAGGGAAATCACCTCCGGCATTATGAAATTCAAACAAACAATAAATCTGACAGTAGGTTCGTTTGCCTTCGCTTTAGTGGCTTGTTTCTATGTCACGCCTACGTGATATCGTCCGATTGAGGTTTTTGAACTTTTGAACTTTTTATCCCTTTATGAAAGGTAAAATATTCTGAAAATATTAGTTACCTTCGATTCAAAAAGGCATTAATTGAAATATAGAATACGTCTATTTGCAATTGACAGTCTCAGGTTTTTGCGTTTCAAATGTAAATCTTGTTGGGTAGTAAACATTTTCGAGTTTCGACGAAGAGAGGGGTGGTTATATGTTTGACCTATTTGTGTGTTTAAGTGTATCTCCCTTTGTATAGACTTATTGATTTTAATGCAGTTTTCTTTAATGAATAGGGTAGGTTTGTTAGAAAAACTTCTTGATACATGTATTGAATACCAAGGTTGTCCGAAAATTTGTTTAATTCATGAGCACATAAAAACAGAATATTGTTTCACGTATCTGTATGATAAAATGTTTGTTTACGTTTCTTGACACTTCTCATAATAATTAATCTTAGATGTACAAAGTGATTCAAGCGATATACAACTAATCCATTTAAGCTGGAAGTACTATTTAATTCATTTAAGAGCCAAGCTCTTCGAGGATGAACTATACTTGGATTATCTTCCCCAAGGGAGTAGACCAGCACCAAACTCCAAACATGAAACGAACAGTAGTTGATCCCACATGACAAGTTAAATTGTAATTAAAATATACCTGCATATAGGACTCGTTATTTCATTGTGCATTACTGGCTGAATTGTATTTTGTAGGGGTTTAGGGGGATGTAGGGGGAATTGGCGATTTTAATTCATTTTGATATATGACAATTTAATCGTGAAATTTCTCTAACAAAGGTGGTGGCGAAGGTGAAGTTCCTCTCAATTTTTATCAGAAAGATACTTCGTGGACATCATAATATTTTTTGTAAGAACAGAAATCCTGTTTTTCTAAATTTCACTGTATTTACTAAATTATCATATACGTTGAATCAGATTATTTGAATAATCAGTAAACGACTTGTACAAAATATGTAATTATTTAATCAGGTTCAGTGTCATCTGATAATGTAATATATTCTACTGCCATTAACCATTTCTGCTTCACCCGCACTGGTCCTTACTGGAAATTCCTTGTTAGATTCATATTTGAAAAATATTTGATACCTTATTCACTTTGTAGATTGTTATTTAATATAATACGGTCGGTATATGCCAAGTTTTATTTTCCTTTTGCCTTATTTTCTTTGTAGCTTAGATAAAGTATATACATTCAGAAGTAAATTAGAATTGGAGTGCTTTCTTACAATGCGTTGGGAAAATTAACCTAAACTACTTTAAGAGCTTTTGTGGTATTGTTGCCTAGAAGAAATTCATTATCTATCTCATTTGTGGTTAGGGTTCCGAATAGGTCATTTACTTTTATAGAGCAAGAAAGGTATTCAAAAAGCCATGACTATTAACTAATGCTACTGGGGAAAGTTGTAAGTTTGTTTAAAACGTAATGAGGTTTTTTATTTATATTGTACTTTAAACTATAATTAGTAGTAAATAACGATCTGGAAATCATATAAAATGTGAAAATTTGCATAGCTTTAAAAAACACACATAAAGCATAGAAGATATTACTACTATTAATCATATTCAGTAAACATAATCAGTATATTTTTATGAATGTGTAAAGTACAATAATACAGAATGCATATACTTCGATGTTATAAACATTTTTATTAATTTAGCTTGTTTACTATGCATCTATCATATTTTATAATAAGGATTATTTATAACAATTTATATTAACCTCAATCCGAAATAATTGATAATGATAAAATACAAAATTTACTTATACAGGGTGCTCCAGGGTTTAATATTGTGAACGATCCGTCTGAAGGACTTTTTACTACCATTCTTAAAATGGATATTAAAGTATTCACTTGAAGGGTTTGAAACGACTGATTAAGACGAAAAATACAAAATATATACTTACTGTTTCTTTTGCATAACTGCTGGCACTGAGTGGTATCAATTGGACGTCGTGGCACTATCTTAAATCTAACACTGTAAATATAACACTTTCATAATTAATCTGAAAGGGAAATTTGAAACACAAGAAAAAGATAATATTTATAGTTCAAAAAATATATTATTCTTTCAAAAAATGTTAAAAATCCAAGAAATATATATAAGATTAATAATTTATGGTTCGTATACCACATATGGTGAGTAACAGGACGACGAAGACAATGTCTCCAACTACCATCCAATGTATAGTTTTTAGCAAACGATTGACACAAAAAGATTCAGTGTAAAAATTTAATGTTTATGAATAGGTGGGCTTTTGCTTGCGTATTTATAATTTCACAGTATTAATTTCGGGCGCTCGTTCTAGAGCTTAAAAACGCTTGAATCCCAATAATTCAGAATTATAATATTACTTATATATTCATACGTTCAGGCAAGGCGGTCCCATGTACATGCTAGTACGTGGTAATAAAACTTTTTTGCCACCGAATCACTGAGGAATCGGTTAAGGGCAAACACGTAGAAAACACATAGTTTTTCCGCAAAAATCGATTGCAAAAAATGAAAATACACCGTCAACGTTTTTATCGTCCTTGCCAAAATTCTCCTTGAAATTTGGAAATCGTAACTTTTAACCTGTCCTTATATTTAACATAATGCATGAGTTGTCGTGCCGAGTAACGTTACTTCATAAAAATAATTTTTATTTTTTAAAACTCCAAAATTGTTGATTTTCGTGGTAGTTGCTAAACGTTACGCCCCCGTGCAGCGACATTTAGTATACTTTCTAAAATTACACTTCTTGGTGTGAATTCAACATTTTTGCATAAAAAACGCTCCGTGGAGCGAAAATGTTATTATATTTATAAAAACCATCCTCTGATGGCTTTTTACGTGGAACTCGCGTTTCATGCGGATTTCGTTATAGTTTCGAAAATTTCTCCGGGGTTTGGCGTGTTCTTTAACAATATCAAAGACTATATTTTCAAGCAGAATAATTGTGTTATGCTGTTTATTAATGTTTTAAAATTGGGTTTATCGAGATGTATATATAATGGATTTTTTTAAATCGACCAATATCTGAATTCAAGAAATTCATAAATTGATGACAAAGGAAAATAAGGAAAATAATTCTGAATGACGCTATAACTTAAATTCATAATTTGACAATGACCTGTATTGCCATTTTTTAAAATCAGTTTGGTAGTTAAGGGCTTTATTTTTAATTTAATGAACTTACTACGACACTGGAAGTATGTACAAGTTAGTTCCATGGAATACGCATTTAGTTTTCTTAAATCGTGTTCCCATGTAAATTTGGATATAGGACGTAATTTTCGAAATCACTGAGTTCATTATAAAGAATTTCTCTCCGATCTCTGACAATATTGGTTCTTCAGCCGGTATTGTTATAATATTTTCTTTTTTTTTTTTGCTAAATGATTATAAGATCCTGTAGGAGCTGCTGAGAACATTCTATGAAAATTAGTATTGTTTCTACTTTGAATATTTGATTATATCTATAATAGAATATTACCAACCTGATTTGACCTTCCCGTAGATAATAAACATCTCAATAATTATTATTCTATTTACAACTAACAATGTCGCATGCATATTGTCAAATTATTTCAAGATGAACATACATTTATACGAGTATACCTTTTAGAATTAAAGATTTCTATTGCTTCGATATTTGCCAATTCAAGATGGTTTATTCATTTTTATTGATGTTACAAGGTATATAATAAAATAAACGAAATTTTTGTTGGAATAAAAATAATACAAACCCAAACTCATGGAGTATATTTTTTTTATGTGTTTTTCTATTAAGAAAACAATCATATCACTTATACGATTCTACTGAGACGTCGTCTAGACTTTTATGAAAGAGTTTAAATTCAGAATCAATATAGTATAAACATATTTGTATGTATTTCTGTGGCCTTGTCCTTTTTTAGAATTTTCGACATTTTCGGGTTTATTTAAAAATATCAAAGCCGGAAAATAAATTCTACAGCTTATTTAAGTCTTCAGTAAGACATCATTGCCATTGCAAAGTTACTAAAGACAAGATATATCGTTGCAGTTCTAATTTTCCTTAATTATATATGATTCAATTTCTTTACTTAGCAAAACGCTACTATCTTATATTCTATGACGATATATAATCATATATTGGAGAAACTGTAATTACAAGTTAACTTTGGATCTAACATCTATAAAATAATTAGACAGACATTAACAGGAATGGGTTAAATATTAAACAACACATGTAATAAATAACTGTTTCCGCTTGAATGTTAATTGAAGTGATTATATTAAAAATAAACAATGTGAAACGAGAAAGGATGTGAATTTTTGTGTGCATATTATAAACGTAAAAACTTAAACATTTATACTAACATGAACTGTTTAAAAAGTGATAATAATGGAGTGAAGTGCTAAACATCAATCTGGCCTCCTTAGAGAGCGCTAGTTCGTCTTCTTCCTCCTCCCCTATTTCCCCACTCCCTACAATTGTTCTATCTCAAAGGGGGTCCTTGTCCAGGTCTTCCCTTGGGAACTGTTCCAGTCCCTCACTACTAATGGCCGCACCTCAAACCCAAACAGACCATCCTTCGTCTCTTCCCAGAACTCTTTCAACTTCAGTATTAAGGATCAAATCTCGCACTTCATTTTGGGATAAATTCTGGAATGAAAGAACCAAACGCGATTAGTAAGTAACAAACATCTGTCTTTATGTGGTAAATAAATATTGGAACATATTTTATGACGTTAGTGATCTAATAATTTATTTATGAGGAGTATAATTGTTCAAGTAAAATGTGTGCTATCTATTTAAAATATGTTCCCATATTTGAAATATTTATATCTTTAAATGTGCTACTTGTGGTCCACATTGAGACCCCAGATAACTGTATAGTTATTTTTCAGTCATAAGGCTCAAATTAATTCAATGTATTAAGTTAAAATTTAACAAAATTGAAATACTATGTAAAGAATTTAATTTTATTAAAAAAATAATAGGTACCGGGTGAGAACGACCTTAGTCCCGTTCCAGTTTCTATGTTGATTTTAGGAATACAATTTTGAAATTTTGGCATATCATTTGTGACACAAGAAGCCACATTTTGCACTGGCGCCATAAATTCCTAGTAGGCCTTGAATCTGATGTATCACCTTAATTTTTATTGTCGCATTTCAATAAAGGTTTATTTCGTGCCAAAATCACTATTTTGAATTCAAAAACAAATTTTCGAAAAAACATAAAAGGCAAATGGACTTTATTCAATTTTTTAAAACGGTAACCTATTTTTTTGCTTGCACCAACAAAGCTCAAAGCGTTAACCTTTCATTTGATGTATAATACGTCTAGTTTCGGTACTAATTTACTTTGAAATTATTGAATTTTTGACGTACCCCCACAGGAAAAAATCCATAGGGATTAGGTCAGGTGAAAGACTATCTTGTGAACCCATATGTCGAAATGACTCTATTTTGAAATCTGTTTTCTAAATAATTAGAGACATCTGGAAGGTTATGTGGCGGAGCCCCATTTTATTGGTGATAATGTTTCTTCTCAAATTCAGAGGTAATTCTCCTGAAAAGCCCTCACTTTCATTTTCCAAAAAGTTCAGGTACCTAAATATTGTACCTAATTTCATTTAAAGTCCCCTGAAATAAAATAGGACTTATGAATCTAGTACCCGCAATTCCTGCCCATACATTTACCCCAAACACTTCTTGGAAATTTCCTTCTCTAAATTCATGTAATTTCTTCTGAGACCAGTAACGCAAATGATTTCGGTTAAACATGCCATCGTTGGTGAACCGACTTTCATCTGCGAACAGAATTTTGGGAACAAAGTGTCTATTTTCTAGTAACCAATTGCAATAATGAACATTCCTGCATGTATCAGCTTCATATAAATGCTGATGGTGTTGATATTTATATAATTTATAGCCACGTTTTCTCAATATTCTTCTAACAGATTCATGGCTAATATCAACAGCACTTTCAGTCTTACGTGCACTTGCATTTTTATTAATTTGCACGGATGCTAAAACATTAATCCCTGTGGCCTCGTTAATAATAAACGTATTTTGTTCGTTTTCATTTAGCTGGGCCCTAAATTTTTCTTCTAAAATCTTAAAATATTTTCTACAAGGGTGATGCTTTCCAGGATACTGTTCTGCATATTATTATAACCTTTCAGTTTAATATACATTTCTTTTAGATTCCCCATAAATAAATAACATATCCACCTTTTCTTATTGTGTAAATACCACTATTTTGAATTTTTTTAAAACTTTTAAATAGTTACATTAGCAAATAAATCACAAGCAAATTAAAAATGCACTACATAAACTTTACCAAACAATAACTTAGAATGTATTAAATTCAGTTTTATTTATAAACCGCTCACTCTGATTTTATCAAACAATAAATCTAAATATAATCAATCAAGAATCAACAAGGGCATACAGTCCTATCCAGGGGCCTAACAACCTGTGGTTTGAACCACAAGAGTAGGCCACGAAATGGAATGGAATTTATACGAAAGGATAGGAAAGGGAACATTTCAACCGTTTAATTTATGCCCTCAATAAAGTCAGTCAGTAGCGACATTAATTAGAAAAGAGATTTTAGGGGCTGTAGACATGCTTGATGAATGCTAACGACAAGTTGACTGCGTTCGTGACGTAGGTAGACGCGGCAATTTGAGAACACGGACGGACATAATATCGCCAAATTCAGAAGGGGATTGCGACAGAAACCAGTATATACCTGTTCTAGCTTCAGTAATTACTAGCAGGGGGAACATTGACAGTCAGAACATTGATATTAAGTTTTGATTGTGAAGTAAGTTGAAAGTTTAGTTATTTTGGAAACTTTTCGAAATTTTTCCGGAAGTTTACATTAATGTCAAATTTCTTAATAACCGTATACATTGTTTTTCAATAATTATGACTTGATTTTTATAATTCAATGACATGAATTATATATCAGTTAACATTTTTCTGACATGTTTTATATCATTAGAAAGAGAAAAAAATAAACGGAATTAATGGTGTCACGAGGGGTAAACCGCTAGGCTCAATTTGTACACCTGATTTCCCTTTTTGGGGAAATCTTGTATGATTTCCCCTGATTTTCTCCTGATTTCCCATGATTTTCTTTGATTTCCTCTTGATTTCCCCCTGATTTGCTCTGATTTCCCATGATTTCCTCCTGATTTCCCCTGATTTCCTCCTGATTTCCTCTGATTTCCCCCGATTTGTACACCTAATTTCCCCAGCGGTTTGCCCCTCGTTGTGTTATGACCTACTTCGAGATTTGTTCTTTTTATTTTTGCATAAGAGCGTATGTTAAAGCTAACTGCGTTTTTCGAATTTTTTTATACACATCTTTGCCGTTAACTTTCATCTTTTCAACTTCTTTCGTATCTCCTCAAATAAGGAAGATATTACCGTTTGTGGTTTTCCTATTTTCCAGATTTTTGTAATGTATCTCACAAAGTAGGGTATGGATTTCAAATGTCTTTTCACTGATCACAAAAAATGGGATAACTGTTGCTAAAATTTTATTCTTATGTAATAGATATTATGCGAGATATTTACTGTGGCCCTCATAGAATAGACAGGCGGTATACTAATTCCAAAGTTTCAGAGAACTATTGATTTAAAAGTCAAGCTGTAAAATATGTACCGCAATTTTTCAGCATGTTCAACGGAGGGTATATAATTACCCCTCGGGGATATAAAAGTGAATCTGTTTTATATGTTTCGTGGTTTCTGTTGACAATACAAATATAAAATCTTATAAGACTGGCGTGACCTCAGTGTAAACATAATATATCAATTTAAAAAGATTTTTAAATTCGTTGTGTGGGACTGCTTGAATCCTGTAGAGAATTTCCAGCGTGCGTTTCAGCTAAATCCCTAGCAACATTTGGTAGGCGATTATTCCGTCAATAAACGTTTTATATTTCTATCATTTTTCTCTTTGATGCTAAAATAAAAACAATGAAGGTGTTATTTAGAAAACCCGACTACGATGAAAAGTAGAAAAATTAAGGACACAAAATCAAATAAAATTAGAACTGACTGAAACCATACCCTGCATGTACTACTTTGCTTTTTAAACATTTTCATATAGTCGGTGCTAAACGTTTCCATTTATCTCTGATGTGAGTGAGTTGATGACGAGAATAAATGTAACATTAAATGATTTTGGATAAACTGTCTGCATGTATCTGAAGTTTTCAGGTTTCACTGTTGTAGTTTACATATGTAAATACTTTACATAGTATTTTATACATAATTCAATGAAAATGGTACAAATATAAATAAACATTTTAGTTTAGTATATCACTAAAAATTATGAAATATAACTTCATATAGTTTTCTGGCTAATTTGACCTTATTGACTAATGCTAATATTTAAGTCGATTAAAAATACATTTGGAGCCATTATTAGTTTAATTTTCAACAAATTCAATATCGAAGTAGTTTCTTCCGGGTCTTGCCATGGTCGTCGAACTTGACTTGACGTTTCGCTGATCATCCTGTCAGCTTCTTTCATTAGAAGGATTCTAAAGACTGAATCTGTTGTGTTACACTCCTCGTTATGTACCTAGGTGCCGCTTCGCTTCGCTGGTCATTCGTCGTGTTTGGTTGACCGTGACTTATTACGGTGCTGGTACTTGGCAATACCAGTCTCCACGTGTTACTAAGTCGATATCCATCCTCTCTGTTAAAGTTGTTCACGTTTTTCATAATTTCCAGTGATTCCCTAATGATTCGCGGATAATAGCGCATATTCCTGTCTAATGTATTGACGTCCTCGTAGTCGATTTTATGGTTATCGTTATTATGAAAATGGTCGGCTACTGCCGACCTATCCATGTATCCAAATCTGGTATTTCTCTGGTGTTCTTTGATTCTGCACTGGATACTCCGTCCTGTTTGTTCGATGTAGCTCCTACCACATGTGCACTTCAACTGGTAAACACCTTTTGATAACAGTTTGGGGGCAGGGTCTTTGATTGAGGGAAACATCTGCTGTATTTTCTTCACTGTACACCTACTTTCTTTTTGAACAAAATCCTAAAATAACCAGAGGAGAACTACAGAAGAAGAACAGCAACAACCAACAACGTATGTATGCCTACCCTACGTCGCGGGAGTCACAGATAGGCTGAAGAAGATTTTGTTCAAAAAGAAAGTAGGTGTACAGTGAAGAAAATATAGCAGATGTTTCCCTCAATCAAAGACCCCCAAACTGTTATTAAAAGGTATACCAGTTGAAGTGCACATGTGGTAAGAGCTACATCGGACAAACAGGACGGAGTATCCAGTGCAGAATCAAAGAACATCAGAGAAATACCAGATTTGGATACACGGATAGGTCGGCGATAGCAGAACATGTTCATAATAACGAGAACCATAAAATCCACTACGAGGACGTCAATATATTAGACAGGAATACGCGCTATTATCCATGAATCGTTAGGGAACCACTGGAAATTATGAAAAACATGAACAACTTTAACAGAGAGGATGGGTATCAACTTAGTAACACGTGGAGACTGGTATTGCCAAGTACCAGCACCGTAATAAGTCACGGTCAACCAAACACGACGAATGACCAGCGAAGCGGCGCCTAGGTTTATAACGAGGAGTGTAACACAACAAATTCTGTCTTTAGAATCCTTCTGAAGAAGCTGACAGGATGATCAGCGGAACGTCAAGTCAAGTTCGACGACCACGGTAAGATCCGGAAGGAACTACTTCATTAGACAACGGCCGTGAAAACCTGCATTCTACTAAATTCAATATCAGTATGCGGTAATAAGGTTCAATTAACTTCGATGATCGGGATTATCTTATAATTTCTAATAAGCTCTTTTTAAGGCTGTTCAGTTTTATACAAAAAAAAAAAAATTGTCGCCCCTTGTTAAAGGTCTATTATTTAGCTTCTGCGTAGTGAAAGAAAATTTTGTGATATTAACATATATCAAACTCCCAAATGAATCCCGTGTCTCCGTCTATCACCGGCGTACCCGACAAATTTGCAATATATCTGCTTCTTCATTATTTGTGATCAGCTTAATTATCTCTATATTTTAGGTAACCAACTATATTCAACGTAAACAATTTTTAAATTGTATCTGGTACAAGACATTGATATATTGTAAACGGATACTTCTAAATATGTTAAATTTAAACAGTGCGCAATCCCCAGTGAATTATTTATCATAAACATACATTTATTTTTATATCTGTTTTTAAATGAGTTAGTTATACACCTCTGAATGAATATATACCAGCGGTGGAATCAATTTATTGAAATTTTTGCCGTATGTGGAATTGTCTGGGAAGGCGAATTTTATTAATGAAATCATAATTCAGATAAGTGGGAAATGTGGAAAAATATTTTGTCCACTGCGGGCCTTACAGAATATCTTATTTTATCCAAGTTATTTTTTGAACTGCGGTTTTTCTCAAATATCTCCGGTTGTGTTTGTTATATGAGAAAACAAAAAAATACGAGGCTTCTTCAAAATGAAATTTTTGCTCAAACTCGACCAATGAAAGTTGTTTCTATTAATTTGCGCTGTAGGCCCCTGCCAAACCGCTTTCCAGAGGCCGAAAATCGAAAAAATGCTTAGCCGTACACGGATGGTCGGAAAATATAGGATTAATGGTATATAAATGGGGAAAAATCTATTGGACCCCAACAAATAACCAGAAGTGGAGAGGGGGTGGAAAAAGGGGTGTTGTTAGGGGTGAAACGTGTTTTTTTACGATTCTCGGCGAAACTAGACCTCCTATCTACAGAAGTTGTAGATGATTAAAATATCTAGTATCAAAAAAAATGTTCTTGCACAAAAAGCAATTTTAGTTACAGCACTTTTACTTTCATTTACGTTTACCCTTCCCCGCTAATCAATCTAGCGACTTGAAATTTGGACACAGTACTTAGGTCCTGAGTGTCTATCGGGAGAGGAAAAAATATGTCAGCAAGTCACTTTCTTCCCCGAAAAATACGCGAAAACGGCTCTCGGTACGCTCCCGCTGCAACGAAGAATCCGTATAAAAATTTGTACTTTCAAATCGCAATATTTCAGGAACCGCTCGACCGATTTCGATGAGTTACAATTCACTTTACGCGCATTCGCGAGCCCTTCATTTTATCCCTATACACTTTTTCGATCCGAATCAAACTAAACGAGTTATGTCCGAAAAACTGATTTTCCCTTTTTATATTTAAATTGTCCCCCCCCTCCTCGTGAAAAGTTCGACCGGAAAATTTTCCGGATGATAGAGGGGGTCCGACTTCATAACATCACAAAAAAAATTGGAAAAAGACGAGTCCATTTGCAAATCCAGATCAACCCCACTATATTGCCACTATTACTACAAACTAGTAGTACCAACGACTACTATCATCATCATCAGTACTACCACTTCTACTGCTAATACTATAGATGTTTTCGTAGATATAAATTTAGTTTTGTGTCTATAAAACTTCGTATTATCGAAAACTTATTATAAATCTTGATATTTTTCCAGTTTGACATTTATGTGTTATTACATTGCAACATTCGTTACCTTGTATATTATACTATTTAACTTTTATTATGAGAAAATTACAACATTTCTGAACTTATGCAAATTAAAAACACAGAACTGAAGTTAAATAACTTAAATGTCCTCGGGCATCAGTACAGAATTTAGTGAGATTAAACCATTGTTTTTATATCATCGATCGTGAATAAAATTATCATTTACGAAATCTTTAATAGATTCACGGTTAATTTCCGTGTGAATAGGGGTATAGAACTAGTTATCTGAATGTATATACATTACAATGAACTCTTGAAAGGTTAACAAAGTACGAATGTATAGTAGAAAAAGCAACGGTAGAATCTGGACTGACATATAAGAGTTATCAAGGACTTTATTCTCGAGATTAAGTAAGGAATATTCATTATTCATTTACCTATTTAAGCAATATTAGTATATAATTTCATGGAAGTAGATTTTTCATAATATACAAATTGTATTATTGTTACAATTATTATTTGTTACGCTAAAACAAGCTTTCTTTCGATTCTCTTTAAGGCCTAGATTTTCAACCATTTGATTCTAGGCCTGGCCGCTCACTCACCCAAATTATGTATTGTGTTCTGATCGTTGATTTCATCTTTATATTGATAATTATTAACAAATAAAAGTTTAGATGAGATGAATCAATTTTATTTAACTTATAAAATAACTTCTTTAGTTATTAGTTGAAATAACTATACGTTTCTTTATATACAAAATATATATTGACAAAATATTACATCTTACCACTTGATCAAACTTCCTTTTTTTGATCTCATAGCAACGTTTCACAAAATGGTTGAATATAAATACTATATTCCAACAATAATAATTACATAATAACCAGATCACTGAACGTCCGAAAGTCGATTTTATTTACTTAGAAATTAACTTGCGCGGAATAATAAAAGAAAAATTTTTAGAGGAAAAACAGCTTTAATAAAGCTCGCAACACAGATTAATAAGATACAATTTTTAGAAGGAGAATTTTTAACTTTTTGTATAACAAAATAAACAAAAATTGAAGAAGCCAACAGGATTTGAGCGTGAATGTATTCCATTACTAATTCAATTCAATTATCTTTATACACTGAGCTACACGAGAACAACAATTCTGCTATAAAACGTGTAATGGTAAGTATCAAAAAATTCTAATAAGTAAAGAGTAATTTACACAACTTATATGTCTTAAATCCTGTAGTCTAGTTATTGGTATTGATCTTATCGTCCTCTGAAATATCACGAACTTCTTTGAAGAGAACAGTATACTTAATTATGTAATTATTCACAGTAACATGATCGTTTAACTTGAATACTGTCTAGAGACATTTAAGATGTCTTTTTGCATAACAATGTTAAAAAACTTTGTCTTTCTAAAAGTTATTTAAATTATAATTGCTTTACATGGAGGGCTCTAATTTTATTAAGTAAATTAACATAATTATTTGCATTGGCTTGTTAATTCAAAGTAGAATACTGTGACCATATACCACATATATTATAATTTCTTCTTACTATTCTGTGCTTTTTTGTATATTCGAACAAAATGTCTCGTTATATAACTCTATAATTGCCAAAACATTGCCAGTTCTATTTGTTGTTATTAAAAATACAAATGGAGAAATTAATACAAGATTATTTTTATTAGCTTAATTTGAAATCCGTCGACTAAGATGTACTGTATATATTAACTGGAGGCATGTTATAATATTATCTATTTGACCTAGAGTAAAAGACTTCATAGCAATAAGTATATAACACAACAAAAGTTACGCAATGACCTATCTGCGCGAATTTTCATGTTCCTGATTAACGGAAACAAAGTTAGAGAGGTCCCACTTATCGCAGACAATGACCTGGGAAAATTTAATGTATACCTGTAAATGATATAATAGGTAGCTTATTACGAAGTAGTTTTAGTATAATCCGGGTTTTATTACAAAGTTTTTTTTTTTCATTTCCTTTTAAATTTTAATATCTTTTTGCATGCTAAATCAAGTTGTCATACTATATTCACAACGAAACTCAACACCACATTTGGCGGAGGCGCTGTGATTTAAGATGGAACATAATGTCTTAGTTTACCAAGTGATTAATAATAAATAGGATTTCACATTGTACACAAATTAAAACATTTTAAAATGGGGTACATGGATTTGCTTAACACTAGTTCAAAACTTGCTCATTAGTGTACATACATACAAAATTCCTGCGCAGAAGCAACAAAATAAATGAAACAAATATATCCGTTTTAATTTAATTATACATAGGGTTACTTTTGGAACTCATATCTCTGTCACAGATGATGCATGACGTAGTAATGGCCCGGTTACCTCTTTCTAACTCTGTTGTTTTTTGCACTTTTCGAGGACAATTTATGGGCAATTTTAAAATGTAAACGATAAAAGTTAAGGGGCAACTTTAAACCTCGCTTTAAACAATAAATCAGGTGTATCACATAACACTATTAATAGCTCAGGCAGTATCTGCTTAAAATCACCTATGTTTGGATAAATCGGGTAGGATGGCAGATTTTCGTCTTAATCGCTCCTAAAAATCATAAGAAATGATAGTTTTACTATGCGCGTATTTTTTTATTAAACCAAATGTGAAAAAAATCCTAAAAATTATATTATATATCTCAGTAACCTTTACTTTTAGAGAAAACCTATAGAAATGGAAAAGTTTTGTAATTAAATTTTAAATAAGACGCAACTGGTTGCGAATCCAAAGATTCATTTTTACTATTGCAAAAGTAGTAGAAATCGAAAAAGAAATTTTGAAATAGCGAGATATTTGTAGAATTTTTTTCAAATACTTGCATTATACGTAGGACCTTCATACTTGGTTAAATAAAACTTTTTAATATAGTAAATCCTCCCACAATATTTCATCAAGATCGGACTTTTAGTTCTTACATAATAATTTTGCAATAAAAAAAATTTGCAAATTTTCAAAATGTTGCCGAGGCTAAACTAAAGCATTTAGAAAGTTCAAACTGAAATGTCAAATTTTTAAATAATTCTAGGCTCTCCTAATTAACAGATTTTAATATCTCAAAATGGATTTGAAAATTTGAATGCTATTTTATGCGTCAAGCAGTTTTGAACTTTCTAAATGCTTTAGTTTAGCCTCAGCAACATTTTGAAAATTTGCAAATTCTTTTGCGAAGTTTAGATTGCAAAATGATTATGCAAAAACTAAAAGTTCGATTTTTATAAAATTTGGTGGGAAGATTTAATATATTAAAAAGTTTTCTTTAGCCTAAATATGAAGGTCCTACGTATAACATGTTTTTCGATTTTTACTACTTTTGCAATAGTAAAAATGAATTTTTTGACTTGCAACTAACTACATCTTATTTAAAATTTAGTTACAAACTTTTTCATTTCTATAACTTTTCTCTAACATAAATAGTTACTGAGATATATGAAAAAATAAGACGAAAGAAACCAATTTTTTAGGAATGTTTTCGTATTTTGTTTAATAAAAATCACGCCCACGTTTTCAAACTAGCGCATAGTGAAATTATCATTTCTTATGATTTTTAGGAGCGATTGAGCCAAAAATCTGCCTACTACCCGATTCATCCATTCCAAAACAAATACCGTCTGGGCTATAATTAATCCTATTTTTTGTTGTGTAAGGCTCCCACATTTATGTCATGTCAAGTACCTTCTATCAACAGACCGGATAAAATATTAAATATAGAATCATAAACTGAATTAAGAAAGTAATTGTTTTGAGATTGCCTTCGAGAAACTTTTGTTGCTATAAATAGCAATTCTCTTTTATATAGGTTCAATGTCAAACAGTTTGAGAATTAGTTGTACCGACCCTAACAGTTATTTTTAAAGCAATGTCAAATATTCTTTTCAGTATGATGATTTAATTCCTTATTATAGTTCGTTAATATAAAATTCCAGAAGGGTATGGTATATGTGCCAATCACTTTTCTGAAATCGTAAGAATCTCCCGGAGAATAAAATCATTATTGCTGTATTCATCGAATCCTGAACAATTTTGAAAATGTCCGTTTCGTCAGTTTAACAAAGATTGTCCTATTTTCATCTAGTTTATTTATTCGTTCGTTCGTTAGCTCTGAACTTCATGATTGAGAATTTTTGTTAATACAGTTTAGTTATATTTATGCAACGACTTAAAATGGAATTATTTGGAATTATTCATTTAGATACAACCATCCAACAGATAACCAATTATAGGGTAGGAACATTACAATGAAGTAATAGGAAACATTATAAATTATAATAGAAAAAAATATATTATATAATTAAAAACATAAAAAAATACATAAGAGGATATTAAAAGCATTAAAGTTATTAAGATACTAAAACATTAGACAAAAAAACATTAAAAATATTGTAATAGAATAGAACTGCAATAAATCTATGGTAGAATACAAAAGCAAAGATTGTGTTATGTAATTATTATAAATCGATGTGTTTGATTGAGTTAATGCTACAGTTGAAATGCAGGAACATTGTCTGGCTCTTTAGTAAATTTAGGTTTGATTTTCTTTAAGGATTTAAGTACTTCTATTTCTGAAAATGCTGTTAATGATAAACTGGTGCCATTACTGGTATCTTGATAAGAATTACATTTATTTCTATTTCTGTTATTATTAGGTTTAAGTATGCAGCTTGAAAGAAGGTAGCAATTTTCCTGGAGGTTTGTATATTGAACATCGTTATTTATAATATTATCTGGAATGGAACCACTTCTTCTTTTACCGTTAATGAAAGCCCAGAATTTCTTTAGTCATTTTTTATATTTTCTTGTATTTCCAGTAAATACTTTTCATACAAGTGTTTTAACTCATCTTTTCCTCGTCAAGCGTAATACCGATTTTATACTAAAATGTTTATAAAACCCAATATATCTTTGTCAATAAAAGAGTGAGGTTATGTACAAAATAATTCTAAAAACGCGACACTGACACCTAGAAGTCTACGCTAAACTTTTTCAGAGTTTTTATATCACCCCACTACTGAAATCAATTCCATAAAACCATAATTTATATTGCTCATAATTTTTTATATACGCGATCGATAGACAAATATAAATAAGTGCTCGCCTTCAACTGTTGATCCAAAGCAAATCATCTAACAAGCCCTTATTTTTCCATTCAAGTACATGCTTTCGCATTGACCATGAAGCCACTGAACCGCTATTTCTATAGAATTCTGAGAGATACTCATTAGGATAGAATATAAATCAGAATATAATATGCATAAAATATAAACGTGCAGATTTAAAATTTATCTCGCAAACATAATAGAAGTATTTGGTATACGATTTCAAACCATACCAACGCACGATGAGCCATGCATAAAAATACGGTCGAAATGACTTATATTTTTAACTAATGTAATGGTTATTAATGAATTTGAGTAGCGATAGAGTTTATTGCCTGCTGAATCTAATTTTTGTGGTAATTTCGGTGCTTGGAACCAGTATGCGTGATGTAGTATGTTAATGGGCCCCTATTAGTATACGCACTGTACTTATATAACAATTAGTTGAAAGTACATCCATCAGGTAAACATCTAGGGCTGTAACAAAAAATACTCCTCTTTGACAAAGAAAGAGGTTTAAAATTAAAATGATGAAAATGACTCCGGCTTCTTTTTGTTTACGTTCTTATAATTTAAGAGTTTGCTTTAATAAATAAGATGGGAGCTACTCCACAATATTCCTTTCAAAACCTTTTTAAACTAAGTTCAATAAAATTCTTCCAAAATGTAATTAACCAAAGTTTTTTTTCCATCTCATTCGTTTGAAGGCAATTTAATTGAAAAGCCGAGCATAAGTCGAGATTTAACGTCAATATTTTCTATTACTAACCATAGAACACAATAAAATATGTACAAGTTGCAGTAGGGCGTGGCCGACTGCGATTATATGTTTGATTAACATTTTGCTCGAATATGGTACAATTCACTTTTACATTGTGCCACTGGAATTAAATACATACCTAATATTTTTTTATATTTTATTATTTAAATTGATATTCGTAGTGGGCAATTTTCACTCATTTCACCTTAATGATGTCTTAAAATAAAATCGATGGATCACCTAATCCATGCAGAGCTCGTTTAAATCTAAAAGATATACAGGGTGTCCGGAAACAAAGTAGAAGAAAATGAACTGTAGATTCCTTAGCCCAAATCAATTGGGGCTCTTCATATAACATTTTTCAAAATACCCCTTCGTTTTCAAGTTGTAGCCCCTTTAAGGGGGTACGTTAAAAACTATTTTCATTTTGTTACTCAAAAAATAAAATTCCAAGAAACAAAATATTTAGCATTTCTACTACACTTATTGTGGATTTTTTTCATCCCCTTGAGTGCTTAACCAAGGGGAACCCCTAATACATTTTTAAAAATATTTTTAAAATCCATCCATTTTACATTTCAGAATAAAATATTTTTAGATTCCCTTGTTAATTCTAAAACGTTTTCTTCTCTTTAGAAAATGCCGTGTTACCAACCGTTTTCGTGAAAAAAAAATAAAATTTACGTTCAATCGTTACCGATACCGATAATGTTTTTAAAGTTTTAGTAGGCTGCTATAATCAAAATATTCATTAACAACTTCTGTGCAATAATAAACGTACACATTTTTTAAATTGACAAATGGTATGTTTATTAATGGAATAATATATTAAACAAATAATAATATTAAAGAAGTGAAACAATTAAAAAATTTATTAGGACTTGCCCATTTCTCCCCTTGGTGAAACACTCAAGGTGATGAAAAAAACTCACAAGATGCCTTTCAATAATTGTAGTAGATAAGCCAAATATGTTATTTTTTGGAATTTTAATAAATGTTTAAATTGTTTCACTTCTTTAATATTACTATTTGTATTTAATATATTATTTAAATATAAACATATAAATTTTCCTGGCTATCTGACGGTGACTTTGGATTTGACCTGGGCCATGACATTCAAGGTTATTTGAAGGTCAAGTCGGTTTTTCAAATCGAATCCCCTACTTTTAATCCGGGAAATGAAACCAGCGAAAAATTTTACGTTCGGATATGACCTTCAGCACTCACAAAATTCATCTTTACGTTATCCCAAGTTGAACTTCAATTTTGTAAATGCCGAAGGTCATATCCGAACGTAAAATTTTCCACTCGTTTCATTTTCGGGTAAAAGTAGGGGGGAGTCCTATTTAGAAAAACGACTTAACCTTCAAATGACCTTTGAATTCGTGGTGGCCAAGGTCAGATCCAGGGTCATCGTCAGATAGCCAGGGATATTTTCTACAACTTTAGGTTTAAAGTTTTTTTTTTCAAGGAATCGTATTTTTCAAGTTATCCTGCTGTTCCCTTACTTGTCTTGTTATTACGGCAGATATTCAAAATGTTCGCTATTGATAGTTTGACAGTGAGCTAGACGAATATAAAAACTATCAATTGTACTACTTATCATTCTGATGTATCTCAGCGCACACATCTATTACTCGCTGGTGCAGTTCACTTAAATCTTGAGGTTTGGTAAAGTAAACTTTACTTTTTATGTAACCCCAAAGAAAATAATCATTGGGTGCTATGTCTGGTGATCTAGCTGGCCGCTCAACCATTCCTCTTCTTCCAATCCATCGATTGGGGAAAATATCTCTCAAACAGTCTCTGAGAGTCCATAATGTTGGGGCGCGCCATCTTACTGAAACCAAACTTCATTAAAATCGTTACCAGCTATCTGCGGTATAGCTGGCACAATATTGTCTGTAAAGAGTTCTAAGTATTTCTCAGCATTCAGATTTCCATTAATAAAAAAGGCCCAACCATTCGATAGCGATAAAGTCCTGCCCAAACATTCAACTTTTAAGGAATCCAATATCTGAAATTATGACGGTTTACTTTACCATAAATTTCGAAAGTGGCTTCGTTTGAGAAAAAAATTTGATATAAAAAATTACGGTTATCAATTCTTTGCATAATTTCACAAAACTCCAACCTGAGATCGGAATCATCTTCATTTAGTTCCTGGTGGAGATGTATTTTGTAATGGTGGAATTTTATAATTTTAAAATTTTTATGTTCTGAAAATCGACTCATTTCAAGCTGTTCAGACGCTTTATTGATTGACAATCTGGGATTTTCAACAAATGACTGTGCTACTTCAACTTGTCACTCTTCTGTAGTTTGCGATCTTGGCCTTTCAGATTTCGGACGATTTTTATTCGTCCCAGTTTCTTCATATCGGTGGATGGTACGAGAAAATGCCTTCGTCTTCATTACGAAAACATCATTGAATAGGAATCTCACTTATTCATGTGACCTCTGTCTAACACCCCATCCTCTCATCATCAAAAGTGCGAATCTGTCTTCCTCTGTAAGAGTACCCATTTAGAAAAAATCTAGAAAGATTGTCGGGGAGGCACGAAATATCGAAAAATCGCTGCACCGGATGAAAAACTTCGTCAACTATTCTTAGAAACAATTGAAAAACTACCAACAACAAAAACGATTGCTATTCAATTATGTTGAAAAGGATTGCCGAAGAAACCACTGCATATAATGAAAAGCTTTGCCAAATACACTGTTGCAAAAGGCAGCCAAAAACAAACGGGATTAATGTTTAAATTCACTTAAACTGTGTGTATTGTGAAAATTTGTAATCACTTAACTTATACATAACATATTTTAATTGTCAAAACCATAAAAGTACGGGAATAGCAAGACAACGTGAAAAATACGATTCCTAGAAAAAAGTTTAAAAGCAAAAGTTGTATTGAAGTTCCTTGGCTATCTGACGGTAACCTTGCAGTTGACCTTGGACATTACCTTCAAGGTTATTTGAATGTCAAGTCGATTATTTCAAATAGGATCCCCTACTTTTAACCCCTGAAACGAAACGAGAGAAAAATTCTACCTTCGAATATGACTTTCGGCACTTAAACATTGAAGTTAAACTTGAGCGTAGTAAGGATGATCGTAGAGGTCAATTCTGTAAGCGCCGAAGATCATATCCGAACGTAAAGTTTTCCGCTAGTTTCATTTCCGGGGTTAAAAGTAGGGGATTTCATTTGAAAAACCGAGTTGCCCTTCAAATGACCTTGAAGGGCATGGTCATGCCAAATCCAAGGTCGTTGTCAGATAGCCAGGGAAATTTCCTATAACTTTTGTATTTAAAGTTCTTTTTCTAGGATTCGTATTTTTCAAGTTATCCTGCTGTTCCCGTACTTTTATGTAACCCTGTATATTTTAGTTTGCTAATTATGTGACTATATGACTATTTTTACACAGAAATCCATTTCTCTGAACCCAAATATTTTTAAGCTTCTTTAATTCATGAAACAATGGTTGTGAAAACCTTTTAAAAAATTATTTTCTACCACCACCATAGGATATTTTGTTTTACAATGTTTAAATTGCAAAATCCGTATTATTTGCGTATTTTAGAAATAACGACGACAATTCTTTTTACAAATATTACTGAGAATGTCAGCTGTTATTTTACGAACATACTATTCTCGCTGCTAGGTGTCCTTTGTATTAATTTTGGAAATGGTGAATGCGTCGGTTTGTCACCGAAACATGCTTAGCGTCAAAACTAGAGAACGGTGAGTTGTTCATGAATCCGTGTTAATATTTGATATGAACGAAGATAATCAATGATCAACTTTACGTTTAGATTACCTACCTAACGGGCTGTTGTATATCGGGTTGCCTATGATATATACTTGGCAAGCATCATTTGAAGTAATTTGGTTTCTCTATAATTACGTGGGCCGCGCATAAAATTACGAAAGTGCTTAAGACAATCGAAAATCAATATCTATTATAACTGGGTATTTACTACTGTTGTGTACAATAATTGTACGAACTATTAATATATAATATGTCTAAATATTTTTCTTCGAAAATCGTTTCTCATGCCACGAGCTAAGGGAAATGTATTTGTATGCAAAACGTATTTAATAATGAGAATTAAAAATAAATCAACAGCGAATACGTAGTAACTCCTGAGCAACTTCGCAAATAATATTTTTATAATTATTGTTATACTATACTGAAGGAACACCTAAAATAAATGCCACATGTGTAGACTATAGCGTAATTTAAATAACTGCAATGTATAGTATGTTGTTTTCTTGTATGGATCTCATTTAAAAATATTACTACCGTGTTCTACTATTACCATAGTTTAGAATTCTGTAATATTGAATATTAAGGTGGTCTTTATTTTACAATTTCGGCATTTCTTTGTAGGCATGGACAATTCAAGAAGTGAAATTTATCCAAAATTTTAGCTCAATTACATAAGGGGAAAACGCGCCCCCGAGTGTAATGAAGATGATTAGGTAGTAATAATCGAGGTTATTGATTCTATCGAAAAAAATACTGTCGGTTGGTCTGTCTGTAACTATTTTTGTGCGCACTTTTACTCTGCAGCCGTTTACGATATTGAGTTGAAATTTGGTACACTTATGTACTATAACGTGATCTGGAACTAGATTATATTTTCATGTAATTCCGTTGGGGGGGGGTTCGGCGGTAATTGGGGTAAATAAGGGTAAATAGGCAAAGCAAGCAAGTAAGAGTCCATTAAATTGCAATTTAAGGCATGTACGTTATTTTGGCATTAGTCACCTCCTCTACTACCCTCATTGCCACCCCCACCCTATTGTTTAAGGGAATAAAAAATTAAATCGGGATTTAGTGCGTATACGATAACCAAAGACCTCTAAAAAAATTTTGACATTAGCCACGCCTCCTACCGCCCCCATTGCCACCCCCACCTTATTATTAAATAGAGTAAAATATTACATTGGAATTTAGTGTGTATAAGACTTGGATACAAAATCTGGATGTGGAAGTAGTGATTCCTTGGGCAGCGGTTTTATATATTAATTCTTTTCTATAAACTTCTAAAGTTTTTTAAGCTAATATGCTTCATGAATAATATTCACTAAAGGAAAAATACTACACTACAAATATCCTATTGGAACTTCAATATTAATACAATGAGCTCGTGAGATCGAAATTTTATTGTATGTATAGTTAAGGTGGGTAGGTTTTCATGTGAAGTTTCAGACGAACTAGGAACGCCAGGAATATCCAAATAAATATGTCCAAAATCAAATTGACAATTTTACATCGGAGAAACAAAACAACATATAAATATCAAGCACAAAGAATACAGTATCCACACAAAACGTGGAAATTCGGACAAATTAGTAGTTACTGAACGTTCAGAAGAAGCTGGCCATTTGATAAAATTTATCCAGATAAAATTAGTAAACATCATAAACACAATAAAGCCAAGAAGATACAAAGAAGTTTTCAAAATATCTATTCTGTAATCGTGTCACAGCACTCTAACTACCAATGACATGGAAATTAACGTAACATCTGAAACTTTCGATTATTATATAAAGCCACTGAAGATGGAATATAGTCCATTTAAGGAGTCGGACGAACTACCTAATGTTTGCAACTAGGTAAACCTCAGTTTCGAGGGTCCTGAATCGATGTTCGGGGTCAAACCAATTTTTCCACCTCGGCAACCCCCTTAAACTGTCCAAAAACCACCCACAAAGTCCCCCTTTTCGTGAACCCGTTTTTTTTCCCAGTTTTTCGACAAATTGTTGTTGCCTTGAGTAGGACGGAAGATCCCTCGAGGAATTTGACCTCAGTTACCGCTACTCCAGGTTTTCACACCTGCAAGGGCCTGAAAAATGGATATTTTTTTGTGAAAATAAATTGATATTTTACAGGAGGTGTTTCTTTGAACATGATGGTAGGTGGCCAGTGTTGTGTAACCACCCCCGGGTTGTTTTCGCCCACCAAGTGGTTGTAAGCGCGATTTTGTTGATCCGTTGTCACAAATAAAAAAATATAAGTATTTTTACACATATGTATTTACACATATATTCATACACCCATGCCTGTATGTACCCAATTTATAAAAACACATTAATAATATTTCTTAATCTACTTTTCAATTATAGATGGGAAGAAAATGTCCACCCCCTCTTGACGGGTTTCAGAATCCCGGTCACCAACCACCTTCCTCAAAGAAACGCCTCCTACAAAATATAAATTTTTTCCCCAGAAAAAAAATTCCACCCCTTTGAAGGGTGAAAACAACCCTCGGGGGTGGTTACACAACCCTGGTCGCCTACCATCTTATTTAAAGAAACACCTCCTGTAAAATATCAATTTTTTCTCCCAAAAAAATACCAACCCCCTATAGTGTTTTCTAAAATTTTCCTTCCTTGGTAGTTTTATTCTTTAAAAAAATGGGATTATTCTATGCTCTCTACGTTTACATAAAAAAGTGATGTTTCGTGATTTCGTGATAAATACTATATGCCTATTTTTGCTATAATTTGTATCAATTGGCAAAACTAGCCTCTGACTGCTTATTTTTCCAATATACGATTGTTACTGTTTTAGAATTTGTGATCAGGAGAAATATATGCTAGAAAAACCCTAATAAAATGAAGAAATGAACAGTGAACAACTAATTCATTGAGTTGAAATATGAAATGAGCAATTCCGCAGCCAACACTTGATATAATTCATAAACTAATTAAAACATGTACATTGTCAAAAATACATTCAGCAGTTCACTATTAATAGCGTTCAGAAAGTAATAGCTGATTATAAAACTAAAAGTATCATCTTAAGGAATTACATATAATTTTCATAGCAATCCAACTACAATTTAATTCGAATCATTATATTCTCTTGCGGCATTAAATTTACATAACCTAAGCCGCTTTGCTTCTTTCCATTTTATCTTTTTCCCGTGTTCTTTGTAACTCTATTGAAGTTAAATAAATCCCTTTCAAAAAATAAAGTATTTTACAAACTAAAGTCTTTGTGATATATGATATTTTTCTGTATAAGTATTACAGTTGAATTGGTGAAGGAAATGTGAATACAATTATTATTTTCACAAATTCTATCTGTCTCGACACTGTTTAAATAAACAAATGTGTTGTCTTAACTTATACGTAATAAATAATATAATATTCCAATATCTACAAAGCAGAATATTTATTTATTCTATATTAAATAAATATTTTCCAGAAAAACAGATTTATTTTATAACAATAATATATTCATTCGATCCTAATAAGGCACCGTAGCTCCTTTATGAATCTTACGCTGTTTTCATATAACTTTCAATAGATAATGCATATATGTTTTTGTTTTGAAGAATTCTCATTTCTACCTACGTAGATGCATACATTATCTACAGTAATACTTTCTAATACAAATTTATACATCAATAAACATCAAAAATCCACCAAATTGTGTTTTCAAAATAAGGTATTCTTAGAAACTAATCAATGCCAAAGTCACTGGAAAAACCATTTTATCGTAGAGAATTAAAATATTATACATAGAGATAACTATAATCCATAATTCAAAATTTTTTATAAATTGGAGTGATTTGATTGAATTTTCATTTGTTTGGCACCCAGATTAGCTGATATAAATATTGCAATTCTATTCATTTCTGTATCATTCGTTTGCCACATTACGAAATTTTACACAAAATAACGTCAAAAAAGTTTGGTTTTATGACAAATTTCGTGAATTTAAACGGTAATTTCACACTTCATCTGAGTGGCACTAAAGGTTTTTTACTGCCGATCACGAGGGGCACTAAAAGTACTTGAAACAAAAGTAACAGTATTTATTTGATTCATATTTAACGTTTGAAGAATAAAACAATGTACTATTTTCTGCAAATCGTTTAAAAATATTGCCATTTCTGACAGAAAAAGTGAATATTTCCATGCATCTAATCGTTGACAGGCAACGAAACATAACTGTTAAGAAATAGTCATTTTTGTATTGCAAGAAAATATTATTTTTCTTCAAACGTCAGAAAATCACGACATTTCTTATTCATTCCATGACATTAAAGTTTGACATTTCAAACGGTTGTGCGTTGCCATTAGCAACGGAAGAGAAAGTACTTTTTCTTCCGTTCGAGCGGATTTTTACTTCCGTTGCTAATGGCAACGCACATCTAAATTTAATATCTTTATTTTTCTTATAGCTAATCGACGTTTAAAGAAAAACCGCTGCCCAAGGAATCACTACTTCCACATCCAGATTTTGGATCCACGCCTTATGCACACTAAATCCCAATTTAATTTCTTATTCCCTTAAACAAAAGAGTGGGAGTGGAAATGGGGTGGCAGAGGGGGTAACTAATGCCAAAATAAATTTTAGAGGCCCTTGGTCCAAACCACAATTTTACTTTTTACTCCCTTTAATAATAGGGTGGAGGGCAATGGTGGTGGTAGAGGGGGTAGCAAACGCCAAAAATTTTTTTTAGACGTTTCGTTCTTGTATACATACATTTTAATTGTTTTTACCCCCTTCAATAATAGGGTGGGGATGGCAATGGGGGTGGTAGAGGGGGTAGCTAACGCCAAAAAAATGTTTTTAGACGTTTGGTTTTTGTATACACACTAAATCACATTTTAATTTTTTTACCCCCTTTAATAATAGGGTGAGGGTGGCAATGGGGGTGGTAGAGGGGGTAGTTAACGCCAAACAATTTTTTTAGACGTTTCGTTCTTGTATACACACTAAATCACATTTAAATTTTTTTACCCCCTTTAATAATAGGGTGGGGGGGTGGTAGAGGGAGTAGCTAACGCTAAAAAATTTTTTAGACGTTTTGTTTTTGTATATACACTAAATCACATTTTATTTTTTTTACTCCCTTTCATAGTAGTGTGGGGGTGGTATTAGGGGTGATAGTGGGGGGGGCTAAAAACTTGGGAATTAAACTTATGGGATGTACTTTCAAAATAAAAAAGTTCCCAAGCAACAAGTATAAGCTTCATCCCTAAAACACACCCCTGCCGTGCAATTCGGTAGTTTTTTTGCGATTTTCTCGAAAACCGTTTGTCCTACAAAAAAAAATTATACTTACAAAAAATATTCCCAGTAAAATTCTGCATAAAAAAGTGTTTATTACCTTAATTAATTGTTTAGAATAGAGGTTTTCGAGCAATCGGCTATTGAAGTTAGGGGTTGCATTAACGAACGTGGTATATTATAATGTATCACTTATAATCTTATTCATTCATGCTATTAGTTGCTGCGATACCACGTCAGGATTCTTTGGAATGGACAAACAGCAGTTTGTACATCTATTTAGTCTCAGGAAGGACCTTGACAGTGTAATTCAGATTTTTAATAATATCAGTTCCAACAGAAATTGAGCAAACTGGGGAAAGGTTTATATTGGAGCTCTATAAAGCTACATCATTAGAGGGCAGTCTCAGTGAGCAAAGATATACTTATTTTAATAAATTTGTTGGCCAAGCGGACAGTGCTGTGGTTCTGTCAAAATTACCTCCCACGTCGGCAGCAATACAACCGCATTCTCGTCGTAGTTACCTTCAAGTACAAATATGGCGTGGACAACATTTGCATCCTGAGCTTTGGGGCTGGAAAAAAATTATGATGCCCTGTTACCTGTCTATACCACTGAGCCACACGCCCCGGCTTCTATTTAAAAAGTAATAACCTGTAGTTGCAACAAACAAAGTTGTGGAAAGAGATGCAGCTGTACTAAGGCAGGCTTACATTGCAAAGTCGCGCCGGCGCCGTGGCCAAAGCTGTGCCAACACAGATACCACAGATGATGTAGATACTACCGAAGACGTATTATAAATTTATTTTGACTTAGTGGATTAGGTCTCAAGGAAAAATCACTTTTAAAAAAACGCGCCGATAACTCTACCTCAATGGTGGTGGTGGAAACAAGTGCTCTTGTATAAATCGCATAAACCCCTTCTCCATTATAATACAACCTTACATTAAATCACAGAGTTCCAAAATAATACATCGTTATACCATGTTCGCGTTTTTATGCAGAATTTTACTGGGAACATTTTTTATAAGTATAATTTTTTTGTAGGATAAACGGTTTTCTAGAAAAACGCAAGAAACTACCGAATTGCACTTTAGATTTTTCTTTTTTTTTTAAAGTACATCCCTTAACAAATTTAATCCCCAAGTGGCAAAACTTTATAATTTTTTTTACTATTTATGCTAGTATGAGTGGCCTAAAATTAATTATACTTTCATTGAAATTAAACAAGATTTTAATTTCTGACTTTCTTAAACGATTTGCTAAAAAATACTATATATATACCTTGCAAAAGCTTTCTAGATATACAGTACATTATTATTTCTCGGGTTAAACCGGTTTTGAAATCATTGATGGCGTTACATTTCAGCTTCTGTATTGGAGCCATATTCAAGAGAAAATGGAAAAGGAACAAATGACAAAACTGTAAGGCTTTTAGAACTGGTCCGGTTCGGGATACCAATCTGTCTACCCTCCAGGCTTACTTATGGTCAGTCCCATTAAGATTTCATTCTGCCTAGTCCTTAGAGAGTTATCTGCTACCTAAACCCACAGAAGGAAATGGAAATTGCACCTTAGAAAGTTACACATAATTCAGCTTCAAACATCTTACTGTATTTGGTATATCGTGCACTCTTTTTGAAAAATCTATAGTTTTGAAACATATTTGTAAAAAATTCCTCTTAAAATTCGATTTTCTATTAGTAACTTTCGTACTTTTTTATAGGTTTAAAGGAAGAAAGTGAAACCTACAGATAAAGAAACCTCGAGACTAAGAATTGTGAATATTAGATATATTTTGGGCTCAATTAGAATATACTAGTGTAGTGTAACTTTTTTCTGTGTTGTAATTTCGGATCGTTGGAGTGAATGGTTGTATGTCTATGTTCTTCTAACAATGTGTGCCTTTCCCTGGTAGTTCTGGCTGTGGATTTGGGAGTTATCTAATTTATATGATATGTGATGTGTTTTTATAATATATATGATACCATCAAACATACAATTAATACTGATTAGAAGAATAATACTTATCAAGTGACAATAAATTGAGAATTTTGTTTGATTAAAATCCATTAATTAATAGGTGGGCTAAAGCCTTTATTTTTACAGATTAGCCTCTAAATTTCGCATCCAGTTAAGTGTAAACTTTCAAAAATATTTTTTTGGACAATATTGTACGTCACTGAATACGCAATTTTATAAAAATATAATATATAGGAATTATAATATTCCAACCTATCTGCAAGTGCAAGGTTTAATTTGAATGAAGTAGATTCTTCCGGGTCTTGCCGTGGTCGTCGAACTTGACTTGACGTTTCGCTGATCATCCTGTCAGCTTATTCAGAAGGATTCTAAAGACTCGAGTCTTTAGAATCCTTCTGAATAAGCTGACAGGATGATCAGCGAAACGTCAAGTCAAGTTCGACGACCACGGCAAGACCCGGAAGAATCTACTTCATTAGACAACGGCCGTGAAAACCTGCATTCTACTAAGGTTTAATTTGTTGAGTCGTTATTTATATAAGGCACTTGCAGATAGGTTGGAATATTATAATTCCTACATTTTATATTTTTATAATATTGTACGTATTGTGGAAATTTGTTAAGCGCTAACTTATCAGACCCTCAGTTGTACGTTATACCAAGGTTGCCATGACAATGGTAGCAGTCCTGAAATACAAGAGCAGGATAAAAGCCCTTCAAAGAAGAGACGGGGATGAATATTATATCTTCTCAAATAGAAATATGTAGACGGGATTCAACGGTTTCCAGAGGCATTTAATTTAATCATATCAGATCGAGTAGATAATTCCACAGTATACGGAAAATTTGTAATATGATTACGTCCGACTAGTTTGAATTTACGTTTAATAGTTGTTGATATAGTGAAGTTCAATTTTACAGTGCAAATAAAAAACGCAACAAAAACTTTACAACTTCATTAAAATGATGCCATTACTCTCTGTGCTATCTCGATCGCAAATTGAATTACTTATCTTTATAGGTTTTTAATGTATGTCGGCTTGTTTGATGACACCATACCGATTGGTTCGCCGGCATTAATAATGAGCTCGTAAAATTCTTGTTGCGTTTTTTATTTGCTCGGTTAAAGTCGATTATAATAACCATCATTAAAGGTCCGTTAAGTTGTTGATTACTTCAGAAGCCTCAAAGTTGAATAAGATATTCTAGATTTATTAGATACTAGAGTTTCGACTGACATTGCACAATTCATTTAAGTAATATTCACCTATGAAACCAAATTAAAAGTAACATTTTTAGATTACAGTGTGCTCTCGGATGGGGTACCACACTCTTGTAAACATTGTTATTATCGATTTGCCGAGAAAAACTCTTTCTTTATAAAAAGTTTTGCTTGTCGTAAGAAGTCATATAAGCAGATGTCAAACTAAAGATAAATTATACAGGGTATTCTAGAAAATATGAAATCGACTTAAGCAACCTTTTTTATGTTTTTAATGAAAATTTTATTTAACAAAGTTTTTTCAATTATGAAGAAGAGAAAAAATTTACATTTTATTTAATTAAATGTTCAATTGAACGCTATCTACCACCTGTATACCTTCTACTAGTATACATTTTTCTAATCTTCTCTGAATTCAGAGATGAGGCCAGGCCACATCTTCATGTTTATGGTTGCTTCAACTTAGTTAAATAAAATATTGTTTTTTGGAGAGAAGGAAATTAACTTCCCTGGTTATTAGCTGACTGCCACTGGACGTGCAAGTATAGTAACGCAAAAAAAAAATATTTTTTTTGTTGTAATAGGCTTAAAATCTCATGAAACGTCGAGATTTTAAATTTGAGCGAAAAACATTTCGTGTCTGTCTGTCGGTCTGTCTGTCTGTCTGTAACTTTTTTTTGTGAGCACGTTTACTCTGGAACTTTTTTTGATATTGACTTGAAATTTGGCATATTTACGTACTGTGACGATATCTGGAACTAGATAATATTTCCGTTAAAGGGTTCGGGGTTAAATGGGGTAAATAAGGATAAATAGTCAAAGCAAGCAGATAAGAGTCCATAAAATTGCAATTTAGGGCATGTACGAAAAGTCAAGGTCTCAAACTTTTTTTTTGGCATCAGCCCCCCCCCCCCCACTATTACCTTCAATAACACCCCCACACTATTATCAAATGGAGTAAAAAAAATTAAAATATGATTTAGTGTGTATACAAGAACGAAACGTCTCAAAAAAATTTTTTTGCGTTAGCTACTCCCTCTGCCACCCTAAAGGGAATAAAAAATTAAATTGGAATTTATTGCGTATATCAAGGGCATGTGGAAGTAGTTATTCCTTCAGCAGCGGTTTTACTGTTGTATAAAACACAGTATCATCTGCGTAAGATAATATATTAATCTTATCATTTTTTAATACTGAGATGGCATTTATATAAATTAAGAACAAAATTGGATCCAGTATTGCACCTTGTGGCACACCTATTTCAGCCGAACCTGGTTCATTTATTGTTATTAATTTTTGCAAATTGTTCTCTATCTTGTAAGTAATTTTTAATTGCATCTAACGCAAGACTCCCTAATACACATATGACGAGATACCGTACCAAAGGCCTTGGCAACATTTTTCGTTATCATCGAAACTGTTATTTATGAAATTTATGTCTTTCCAAAAAACTTATAATTCTATTTTTAATAGATTTCTCAATAACTTTGGCATCATTACTTATGATCGAAATGGGTCTGTAATTAGCAATATTAGTGTGGCTTCCGGACTTATAAATTGGAATAATTACAGACTGTTCAAAATGTGATGGTACGATACCCAGAGAAAATAATATATTTATGGTGCATAGCATAGTTCGTGAAGTATTTATTAACAGCACTGTAATTTACATGTTAAACATTTTCTAGAATATTGTTTATTATCATTCCATTTTGATTTAATTTAGAGTAGTTATAATGTATTTTGAAATACGTTATATTAAGATATTTTATTTATTTGCTATGTCTCAGATAATATTGCAATGCAATTTTGCAATTAGACTAGTGCGATGAGCGTGATTAAATTAGTCTAGAATATTTAGTAGACAGGTGTTAAATTTTAATCTGACAACATCAAATTTTCGAAATAACACAAAATGTGGTGCAGATACCCATCTATGTAACATCATAGAATAGAATAACATTTAAAACTTCTGGAGTAATTTCCAATTTGCCGTTTTAGTTATTATTTTATTCTTATTTTATTGAATTAATTTTCTAAATAATTAGTCATGTTTTTATTAAAGTGAAATGATGGCTATTCATAGGCAGAAGAATCTATAGAAACGTATGTTGCTTTTAGAGAAGTCAAACTAGACTAGAAAAGACGTAGGAAAAGTCACTCCATTTCATGTCGTGGTTATTCCGTGCCCTTAATTCCTAAATAATTTCCAAAGCAAGCAAGTTTTTGTCCAAAAAAATTGTGCTGTAAAAATTAACTTCTTGTGTTATGATACCTAAAAATAGAGTAAAATGTTTGACAACATAAAGATACACGTAAAGACTTTTAATAGTAGATCTAAAATACAAATATTTATTTCAGATTATTCTGAAAAATAAACTTCAAAAAACATGTCAATCTTCTGTAGGCCCACGAGATTACACTTTTTTCAAGTTTGCCTCTTTATTTCGCGCAATATTAAAGTTTCAAATATATTTTTATTACCTTTACAAAATTGGATATTAGTCGTAAGTGGATTGATGGCTTTGGAGGCTGAAATTTATATCCAATCCGACAACCATGCGTCAATGAACATTAATTTACCTTTCATCGAATAAAACCGAAATATTTTTATGCCGATGTAGCGTCTGCTTAGATGGGAATAAATATAACTGACTCTTTCAGGTTTTTAAAATTAACTATTTTAAATATTATAAGATGCCTTATAAATTCTATAACGGTCCATCCAATAAACAAGGAAGAGTGTAATGTTGTTCATTTAAATGTTGCAAAACTTTACTAAACATTAACTTTTACGTGTAATGTAAAATATTAATTTTCCTGAGACAATAGTCGCAATCAAATAAGAATCTTAAGATCTCTCAGAATAGTCCGGGGTCAGCACTTTTGTTATATTTTTATATGACAAGTATCACTTTAGTCTTAATTAATTCTCCATTTTTCAGTTTATAAGTGTGTGCAGGTTTTCTTAGAGAAAACACAGTAAGGGTCCTCGCAAGCTAAGATTTTCTGTTTTCTCTTTTCTACCCTTTTGGTTCTGATATTTAAATCTTGGCTTTAAGCCGATACATACTTCTTACAAGGATCTTCCTCGAATTGAAATCGTAAAAATTCAAATACTTATGTCTCTAATTAAAATAAAAATTTAATTCAAAATCTAAAATTTTTAGGTTTAACTTGCTCGACTTCTCAGTATATTATTCAGAATAATGCCTATTTAAGGTTTAGTTATTCCTAATTGCATATTACTGAATTATTCCTCCCTATATATGCTGTATAGTACATATTCTTTAAAAAAGTATAAATATCCTATTACATCCATTAGTTCAGACACCGAGGCTATCTTAACGTCCTTGAATTAAGAGTTAAAAATGTTCCTTCCTCCCCAAATTGAAAACTGTCCAGTTGCTTTAATGGTAGTAAATGCCAATGAACAATATTCTGGTCAATCCGTATTTTCTTCATTCACCCCTTTTTTCTAATAGAGGCGTTGAGATTAGGTTGCATGTAGATTTAATAAATTATGATGATTATTTATATTTTTTATTTATTTACTACTGCAACATGTTTACAACAGTTTGTGTAATTATATAGTTAATAATAATATTTATTATTACAACATTATGTGTTATGACACCTGAGGGGACCGCGTGTTGTGTCTAGCAGTATTTAACATTTTGTGCATACGTTAATTTTCATTGCATTTTCTAGAAACATTACGATTTATAAGTTTGTAGTTATAATATAATATAAAGTAATAGTATAATATAATATAAAGTGAAATAATTAGACAGAGGAAGGCAAGGAGAATATATAGTTAATTACAGTTAAATTTATTATATATTATTACCTTTATTTTCAACTTGGTTAGTTACAAGAGTCGGAAGTAAACGGGGAAAGATTTGTTTTGTTGTTAGGTCAGGTTGTTTTGTTGTATTTTGGAGTTTGATAAGCGTTTTTAGATCTATTTCTTGTTTCATATTGATGGTTTACAGGCGATCCTAATGTATGTTTCTTGTTGTGAGTATAAACTATAGCCGCATGCATATACATGCAATCCCTTCACAATCTGTTAAAAATTGTCCGTAGTATCTAATTTTGTGTTATCTGGAGACGCTGGAGAGTTGTATTGTAGATTGAGCCCCAGACGCTAATACCATACCTAATTAGGGATTCCGTTAGGCTGTTATATGTCACTATGGGGGTAGTGGGGTGTAGTGGGGTAGTGAAACGCAAGTAATAGCCTCTCCTACTCAATTGTTAACCTCACCTTCGCGATGAGTTCAATTTGAACTTGGTGCACCCTGTTTTCACTAACGAGGCTCTAACGACCGAGTAAGGGCGGAATAACCCTTACCTTTTGCCGTGAGCACATCCACCTTCTCACGAAGAGTGCGGTAAAAATAACCCACCGCACACAAAGGTTGCTTTTGGAATCGTTTGGTTACCCCATCGTCGCAGTCTCCTTCTGTGCCATGGGACCACTCGCCTTCCGCAACCGAGCTGGTCAGTTGCATACCTGCTCCAGCTAAAACTTCAAATGCAGCTTCGTTTTCAGTCGATTAAGGCTTTAAAAAATGATGAAGCGTATATGTCGCTAAGAGAGTCTTTCTATTTAATATACTTTTCAGGTTATAGAATTTATATATTAGTTTTCTTAGCTTCCCGTTTAAATATTTAATATGGTTATCCCATTTTAGGTCCACCGTTTGGGGGGTAGTCTTACCTTCGTTGGAGAAAAGGCCATAAATTTAGTCTTTGCTATATTCAGTTTTAACAAATTTGTGTCTAGCCAGTTTTTGATTTTACTAATTGCCTCCAGCCGCCTTCTTTTCCGCTAAGTTCCAGGTTTCTCCCGAACATATCGGTACACCGTCATCTGCATATGACATGATGTTGCACCCAAAGTTTCTGTCCAGTAAATCGTTGATAAACAGCAGGAATAAGGTAGGACCTAAGACTGTACCCTACGGGACTCCAGTTTTTATTATTTTCTTAGTGCTAAGCGCATTGCCAATTTTTACTTGCTGGTGTCTATTTGACAGATATTGTTTTAATAAGTTATGGGCAATACCTCTAATTCTCATCTTGTCTAGTCTGTCTAGTAACTGGCAATGTGACACCCTATTGAAGGCTTTTTGTAGATCCAAAAAGATAGCTATGACTTTTTCGTTCTTTTCAAAGTTTGCTGTAATTTTGTCTGTTAGTAACTGGAGAGGATCTTCTGTGCTTAAATTGTGTTTTTTTTTCAAGATATGAACGAAGCCTACGGTTCAGACATTTTTCGAAAATTTTTGCGATATTGCTTACCAACGAAATTGGACGAAAGTTTGTCATGTGATTTTTGTTACTACTTTTATAAACTGGGACAACTATGCTTTCTTTGAATTGTTCAGGTATGTCTGTGTGTTTGAAGATAAAGTTGATAATATGTGGTTTAGAGGTTTACAGATGTGAACCGATAGCAGTTTTTTTAGCGTCTTTACCGTTATTCCATCTTTTACAGGAGAGGAGGAGTTTTTAAGGGAACATATTATATTTTTTATTTCAGTATCATCAACATTTTCCAGGAACATGGAGTTTAGATTTCGACTTATGTCGTTTAAAGTCAGGTTTTGTGCGTGTTTGGGAACGTCACTAGATATTTTTTCGCCGCTGTCAATAAAGAACCAGTTAAAGTTAGACGCTATTTCGTCTTTGTGATTACTGTGTTATCGTGTGTTATTATTTGCTCTATATTATCTTTGCATTTTTTATTACAATTTGTGAATTCGTTGATACAGTCCCAAACTTTTCTGAAATTGTTTCCGGCCTCGAGAATTTTCCCTTTATAGAAGTTGTTTTTTGAAGTTTTAATTAGTGTTACAATATTTCTATAGTTTTTGTAATAGTTTCTAATATCAGTGCTATGCTTGTTTTTTAGTAGTTTTTGTATAGGTCTATCGCGTTTTCTTATAGAGTTTAGAATACCTTGTGTCACCCATGGTTTGAGTTTGGTGTTTTTACTTTTTATTTTAATTACATTGGTTGCTTCATTTACGCTTAGATTTATGTTTTCATAGAATATAATAATGGCGTTTTTGGGATTTCTTTCTGCGTATAGTTTATCCCATTTTATTAATGCTGATTGTTAAAAACGTAGAAGTTTTAGATAAGCGTTTCTCAGACCACAGTGTTACATCTTGTGATATTGAATTGGAAGGCCATGACTGCAAACCTGTAGTAAAAGAGTTTCGTAGCTTCAGCAATTTTAATATAGATTCATTTAATCTGGATGATTCTACTATTAATTGGAATATAATTTACAGTTTTAATTCTCTAGAGGAAAAAGTTGACTTCTTTAATGCAAATCTATCTATCTATCTTTTTAATCAGCATGCCCCTCTAAAAAAAGTAACTTTTAAATCAAACAAGCGTCGAGAACCATGGTTTACAGAAACTCTATATGACCTAAAAAAATGAAAAAGAAGGCCTGGTTGAGATATAAAAAGACCAGAAGTGCTGCTCATAGACAATATTTTTGCGAAATTCGCAACTACTATAACAATGCCGTAATTCAAGAAAGAACCGCCTTTTACTCTTTTCACATTAACAATACTAAGAATAATCCCAAACAAATGTGGACTAATTTAAAGACGTGGGGGGTAGTAAAGGATAACATTCCACCAAACCTTCCTGAGGATCTTTGTAATGCTAACAACATTAACGATTACTTTATGGATTCCATACCTAATCTAGAATCTAACGAACAACATAATGAGATATTTCTGGGAACAAAATTTATGGGTGATATTCAATTTATTTTTAAACCAGTTACTGTTCAAAAAATTGTAGAGATCACAAATAAGCAAAAACCTCACACCATAGGTCCCGATGGATTATCAGCTAAAATGCTACAACTTGCTTTACCATGGATATCAGCCCCACTAACACATATTATTAATATATCGTTCGAATTCGGTATTCTACGTCCTCAATGGAAACTGTCTTGTATTAAGCCCATACCAAAAAAAAAATCCAGAACAACTTAAAGATCTGCGCCCTATTAGCCTGCTCTCGGTTCCTCTAAAAATTACAGAATCGGCTATATATGAAGAACTATCTGAATATGTTTATCAACACTCAATAATTCCTTCTAACCAGTCTGGATTCCGAAAAGGCTTTAGTACTTCTACTTTACTAAGTAATATAACTGACGATATCTTGCGAGCGATTAATACCACGCAAGTTACCTCCCTGACATTATTTGATATGACAAAGGCTTTTAACTCTCTAGATATTAATTGCTTGATTGCAAAACTAAGCTATTATGGCGTATCTGGAAGTACTTTCTCCTGGTTTCAAAATTTTCTCCACGGCAGACAACAGTTTACGAGTGTTAATACAGGAAACTCGATACTAACATCACATTATAGATCAGTTAAATCTGGTGTTCGACAGAGATCTATCCTTGGACCACTTCTTTTTAACATTTTTATTGCGGATGTAGCAAGGCTCCCACTTAATTCAAAATTACGCTGATGATATTCAGCTAATGCATAGTTTCTCCTCTACAGAAGCTCAAATGGCTGAATTTTACATAAATAATGATTTACGTCTTATATACGAATGGACAATCCAAAATACTCTTATGCTAAATGCTAACAAAAGTCAAAATATTGGTTTTGGAACATCTCAGCAGCTATTGAATCTTAGAGAACTGAATATTCAAGTAAATAATGAGATCATTGCATCAACCAACAACGTTAAAAATCTGAGTGTTAATTTTGATCCTTTATTAAATTTCTCTAATCACGTAAATACTATTTGTAAAAAAGATTTTTATTGCTTAAAACAGTTATACTCATTCAAAAAATATCTAAACACAACTACTAAAATATTGCTTTCTGAAACCATGGTTCTATCGCATTTAAATTACGCAGATACTGTGTACGGTCCCTGTCTCTCACAGGAAGACAAATTCTGTTTGCAAAAAATTCAAAATTGCTGTGCACGATATTTTACAACTGTGCCTCAATTTGGTCATATAACTCCACATTTAGGTGCTTTCAACTTATTAAATATGTGCGAAAGGAGATTTATACACATTGTAGGATTCGTATTAAACATTTTCAAAACAGAAAAACCAAATTATCTATTTAATAAAATACATAGGCGGTCTGAAATCCACCATAGGGATCTAAGACATGTTGAAAATAAAGTTTGTATTCTCGCTCACAAAAATGCACATTTTCGGTCTTCCTTTTCATTCATAGTAGCATATATTATTAATAACCTGCCAGCTCAATATCACAGCATATCAGAGGTAACTGTAAAATGTAAGTTAAAGGAAGACATTATCCTATCAAGATTAGAAAACTTTAATGTACAATTGTTCTAAATTAAATATTTTTTTTACATGTATAAATATTTCTGTACTCAGGAAGTGTTGTAAAGCAACATTGTTGATACACTTCCTTTTGGAAAAATGTATGTACCTGTACTGCCTTTTTTTCAATAAACGTATTGTATTGTATTATAATAATTAAATAATATGTATGGTGAATACTCTTATTGTAAAAGTGTTCTGGAAAATATGAAATTAACAGGTATTGAAATGAAAAATATATAATATGGTATGATAAACACATTTCACTACTAAAGTGTAAACATTTGGTAATAAAATATAATAAAACATGAATCATCAAATTTGGATGTTTACGAAAATCCATGAATTAAGTAGAATATTTGGCAAGAGGTGACATATTTTTAAGAAATATAAATAACAAAATTAATTGTTAAAATAATAACTGAGCTAGCCATGGCTCGATTTATTTCTGGATACAAATACATTTGAAAATGGGGAAAACAAGACATTATACTCGTTAGATACATTTTACAACGCATATATTTTACCAGTTTGTGTCACGAGGAGCATACGTTGTCTGATATTTTTGAAAGAATAGGATTGAAGCATCTATAGCGTTTTAGTTTTAGACTTTTTTATAGCGATCTAATAAAAAAGGTCGTAATTATATTTGTTTGCATCCTGAAAGATGCCAGCGCCACATAGTGTTAAGGTGGACATATCCAAGAGAGAGTGAAATCGGATAAGGAAATATTTATTATTTTTGGCCACAATTTTTTATTAATGCATATATTGGTAAAAAAGTATAAGACTACCTAAGTAGAACTATGAGAGGTGTAGTGATATGAATTTTCACTCAATAATTTCAGATTAGTTAATTTAATTTAAAAAATTATACCAATCTTCATATCTTGCAGTTTTAATTCAATTCAAATTAATATGAAATGTTTTGAGGGAGACTGCAGTAAGTTAAATTGGGATGCAATATATTATATTAAGAATATAAAGGAGAAGCTAAATATTTTCGATAATAATGTTTTGTATTTAATTAAAAAAACATGCCGCGCTAAAACATAAGCTGATAAAAGAAAAGCCTTTTACACCATTAAACTTCTTATGAAAATGAGATATGAAACTAAGGCAAAATATTTAAAAAGCAAAAGCCAGCTGAGTCTAGAATATTATAAACAACTGAAAAATTATAGAAATCATACGATACAAAGGGAAAAATGTTCTTATTTTGATGCACTATCAAAAAATAAAGATTCCAAATTATTCTGGACAGAGGTAAATAAATTAAGTTTAACAAAAAATAAGACTAATAATAACATTCCAAATGCGCTTGCTGATCCAGAAAAAATCAATAATTACTTCATTTCGTCCATAATCCCTGACAATTATCCTTCAAATAAAAAAATACTTTTTTATAATTGTAATTTACATCAAAATCATAAAAATGCATTTAATATTAAATTACCAACAAGAAATGATGTTTACAACATAATTAGTTTAAATATGCTTTTAGAGGGCGGAATATTAAAACATAATATTTTTAGTCGCAAACTCCTTTATAAAATCCTTATTTTACTATAAGGAACGTAACCAGACTGCAACCAACAGCTACTCTCCGAACTATGTGCCCCGCCGAGCGCTGAATTACAAGTCACCAGCCGAAAGACTGATCCTACTTGAAGGAGCTCTCTTGCCAGCCGTCAAACACCACTTGCAGACTGCAGTTTCGAGCTGTTGGCTCTCGTCAGTGCAGGGTAGGCATGTGACGACCGGTACGAGGATCCTTTGACTATTTGGTACATTCCGGTATTTTTACACTAGCGACATGTTTGTTGCAATCGAAGCATTAGCGTTTTGATGGTAATATGCAATTATTACACTTAACGCGCCAGACTTGTAACTTGTAATTCAGCGCTCGGCGGGGCACATAGCCCGGGGAGTAGCTGTTGGTTGCAGTCTGGTTACGTTAGTAAAATAAGGATTTTATAGAGGAGTTTGCGACTAAAAATATTATATTTTAATATTAAGCCCTCTAGAAGCATATTTGAACTATGCTAAGCCCAGTCAGGCTATTTATTTTTTGATTGCAACAGACACTGGTCCGCTAGATGGCGCCTGCTGACTATTTTACATGTCGCTATTGTAAAAATACCGGGATGTACCAAATAGTCAAAGGATCCTCGTGCCGGTCGTCACATGCCTACCCTTGCACTGCAGTCTGTATGTGGTGTATGACGGCTGGCAAGAGAGCTCCTTTAAGTAGAATCAGTCTTTCGGCTGGTGTTTGTTGCAATCGAAGCATTAGCGTTTTGATGGTAATATGCAATTATTACACTTAACGCGCCAGACTTGTAACTTGTAATTCAGCGCTCGGCGGACCACATAGCCCGGAGAGTAGCTGTTGGTTGCAGTCTGGTTACGTTCCTTATAGTAAAATAAGGATTTTATAGAGGAGTTTGCGACTAAAAATATTATGTTTTACAACATAATTAGTAATATTAAAAAAAAATTTTGGTTCTCGTATACACACTAAATCCCAATTTAATTTTTTGTTACACACTAAATCACATTTTATTTATTTTTTACTCCCTTTCATAATAGTGTGGGGGGTGGTATTATTGAGGGTGATAGTGGGGGGTGGCTGATGCCAAAACAAATCTTGAGACCTTGACTTTTCGTACATGCCCTAAATTGCAATTTTATGGACTCTTTGCCTATTTACTCTTATTTACCCCATTTATCCCGAACCCTTCAACGGAGTTAGATCAATTTACAATTTGACGCAAATATTTTCAGTTTACACATTTCATTTCCGTTTGCCAAATTAACTAAATGTTCATTTAATGGCAAATTAGCACAGGATTTACATATGGAAAGAAAGTGGTAAAAGCCAGGCAAATTTATAATGTAGTTTCACAAGCGGAAAGCCTGTAACATCGTTTTCACGTATCCTTATGGTGCCGACACATAAATGGTACGTCACGTAAAACTTGTACTTGAAGTGAACGTTAGAGCGACCTTTGACCTCTAATTTGACTAACAGTGGGTTTATCAAGGGATAAGCTAAATATAAAGGGAGAGAAATATAAAATGTCGAAATATTTAATGGCATCAATGTATATTTTCTGTGCCTGCGGTAAACTTAGGTTGCGTGGGTACTTATTTGTTTAATTTCCACATTCCTAGTTGAACATTATACACATTGTTGTAAAAAATAATCCCCGCGTAGGCCAGGCTGTGTTAACCCAAAAACTGTATTCATTACTATCCCTAAACTCAAATTAAATTTAACGATAATTTTGCGTCATTAGCCAGAAAGAAATTTCGTTTGTTCGAGAGCAGATGTGAGAAATATCTTAATTTCAGTATGACCTTATATCCATTTGCAAGTTTACTTCCCTGGCGAGGTAATATCTGCTTTACACAAAATCTACGATTTACGTAAATACGTCTAATTTGATGTTTTTTTGTTTTTTATAAAATAAATTGATATAAAACATTTTAAGGAAGCTACCAAATTTAGATTGTGAAAAATAAATTAATACTAATATTAAGTCAAAATTAATCTCTAGAGAACACACATTTTATGTAAGCAAACTTTTAGGTATATATTTATACCTACCTGAATTCCTGCGCGTACTCTAAATCAACAGAATGAAAAATGTATAACAGTTTTTTGTATATTATTTTAGTACGCGTGGAATTTTATTTATGTACCTAGTACTTTAATTATAATTTCATAAACTCACATGTGTATGGACGTCAGCCTGAAAATCTACTGTTCATTGAGTACAAGTCAATGGAACGAGGCATTTTTGGGACTTAATTATAGCTTATTAAATCAATAATATCGAAACTTAGCAGACTTTAATAAAGATTAATTATACTCGTTAACTGCCATTTGGATGGTCTATTTTTGTACTAATCAGAACCTATAAATATTTTGTCTGTTGCGCTGGTAAATTTAAACAGATATAATTGCTGTTAAATCTTGCGGTGGTACATCTCCGCTATCATAAAGATAAATTCTTATATTTCCGCAAGCTGTAATTTATTTATATCTTTCACATTTTACAAATCGATAAGTTGTGAAGTTCTGAGCTGTCGATGTTCTCTGTTGGTAATAGATGGAATTATTAACAGCGCTGATATTCGTATTATTCGTCTTATTGGAATTTTCTGTCGCATATATCTTCCAGCCAAATATATATCTACTCAAGGTATTTTATGAACCTTTCCGTGCGTGATTTTACGCCAAGGGAATGGTCTGATTCCTCCTTCTGGTGAAGAATAATAGTTTTTCTAACAGACGAACATTTTCAATTTTAGTCTTTTCTTTCTAATCAATGACGTGTTTATGTATTTCTTTTGTAAATATTAGTAAATTGTCCTGTACAAATGTAGAAAAATTCATTACATTGTTAGTCCCTCGGTTAGCGCTTTTAGTAGAACTAGAAGTTATTATTTGGTTTACCGAAAATGATTTAATATTACAATCAGATCAAAATGAAGTAAGAAATATCATTAATTCATTAAAAAATAAGAAATCGACAGGATTAGAAGAAACAACACCAGAAAATCTAAAGAATACTGTGGATATTATGTCTACGTTAATTTGCCATTTAATAAATAAAATCATAGAAACTGGGAAAGTACCCGAGGTTTTCAAAATTGGTACAATTAAACCATTATTTAAGAGCGGTTGCCCCTTAGATATTTCCAACTATCGCCCAATTACATTAATAAGTACAGTTGCCAAAGTTTTTGAAAAAATATTAAAATCTAGAATAAATAAATACTTGGCAAAACATAAAATTTTATCACAGTCTGCAGTCTTACCTTTTGAAGGTCGAAAACAAATGGTTAAAGTAGGGTCCACATTAAGTTCTCAGCAAAATGTTGAATTTGGTATTCCTCAAGGCACAGTAATTGGTACCCTACTATTTGGTATATATGTGAATGAGCTTCTTAAAATGCCTACTATAGGTGATATTATCAGTTCCGATGATACGGCCATAATATATAAAGAAAATACGTGGGAAGAAGTTAAACGTTTACCGAAAGAGATTTTGTTAGTATTAAAAATTGGTTCGACAGTAATCTTCTCACAATGAACACTGATAAAACCAAATATATACCTTTTTCCTCATATGTAAATCACCTTCCGAACTTCGGGTCACTAATTATAGAAACCGCAAATAGAAGAATACATATTAACGAAATCAAAGTATTTAAATATCTTGGGGTGTATATTGATAGACATCTTAAGTGGGATGAACATGTGAATAATGTTATTTGCAAACTCATTGTCATTGTCCATTTTTAAATTTATTAAAGACATAGTAAATAGTAGAATGCAGGTTTTCACGGCCGTTGTCTAATGAAGTAGATTCTTCCGGGTCTTGCCGTGGTCGTCGAACTTGACTTGACGTTTCGCTGATCATCCTGTCAGCTTCTTCAGAAGGATTCTTTAGAATCGAACTTGACTTGACGTTTCGATTCGATTCGATTCTTTAGAATCCTTCTGAAGAAGCTGACAGGATGATCAGCGAAACGTCAAGTCAAGTTCGACGACCACGGCAAGACCCGGAAGAATCTACTTCACATAGTAAATAGTCATTATTTAAAAATATTATATTACTCACTTGTTCAATCTCACCTAAGTTATGGAATGATTGGTTGGGGAGGAGTAAATGATAATTTCCTTAATAATTTAAGTATATTGCAAAAGTGGTTCCTAAAAGTAATATATAATAGACCATAATATACCCTACTCGTGATCTGTTTAACGAAGCGAAAGTCTTAGACATACGTCAGCTGTTTTTCCTTACAGTAGCTGTAGAAACCCACAAAAATAAAGGTATGATCAAACACTTACAATATCAATACAGTATTAGGAAAAAAATGTGTGGTGTTAAATGCAACAAAACAATTGGACAAAAAAGTTATGTATATCTTGCAAAAATTTTTTATGAACAGATACTGCCGCATATGAAAAACATTATTAGTGCTCAGTTATTTAAAATAAAAATCAAAGAATGGTTATTAAGCAGTCCCGAAAATATCATATACACTTAGATTAATTGTCAATTTACATATTTAAAAATTATCAAAATTAATTTTCTTAAAGTAAATCATCTATATTTTTACCACAACTTACCTACCACACCCATGTATATCATATCTATATATTATGTATCAATAAGTATGTATGTATCAATAAGCTCTCTAAATGCTCTTTTTATTTTCTGTCACCAACTTTCTATTTCTATTTTTTGCTTTTTTTCATTTTCTTTTGTTTAATTAAATTGACAAGCATTTTATTTTAGTTTGTAATTTTTATTAAAAAAAAAATTCAGATTGTTAAGTTACACTATTCACTCACAAACAAGGACTCGACAAAGTTCTTCGTGAGTTCAGCTGGTTTATTCACACTTGTTTATAGTATTATGTAAGAAACGTGTAAATCCTTCCATCTCTTGTTGAATTGTATATTTGAATATATTCGTGAATAAACTTATTATTATTATTATTAATTAAGATAATTTTTCTCTATTAGGCCTACTTAGGAAACATAACATTTCAGAATTTTCACTAATTATCTATCTCACAGTAATGTATGCATTATTCATCGACCTTTTACGAAATACTTGGCAAACTTTTAAGATAAGAAACTGATTTGATCCCTGAAACACTGAAATGTATTACTTAATGTTGAAACCATCTGCCGCTTATATGACCTAAAGTTCCGGCTGCAACATTTATTAATACGCTGAGTAAACTTTCTTCTACTCATCTTGAGTTTTTTATTTTTATAAGACATGATGTTATAAAATGCCTTTTTATTAATGACGTTAAATAACTCAGTTGCAATGCAACCTACCAAACAAATCAATGACACCTTTTTAATTATTTATTTGTTGAGGATGATAACATAACAATATGAGACATAATATTCTAGTCGTAAACTCCTATATAAAATCCTTATTTTACTACAAGGAATATAACCACGCTGCAACCAATACTTACTCCTCGGGCTATGTGCCCCTCCTAGTGCTGAAGTTACAAGCCTGGTGCATTAAGTGTAATAATTGCATATTACCAACAGAACACTAATGCTTTCGATTGCAACAAACACCAGCCGAAAGACTAATTCCTACTTAAAGGAGCTCTCGGGCCAGTCGTCGTACACCACTTGCAGACTGTAGTTTCGAGCTGTTGGCTTTCGTCAGTGCAAGGTAGGCATGTGACGACACATAGCCCGGAGAGTAGCTATTGGCTGCATTCTGGTTACAATCCTTATAGTAAAATAAGGATTTTATAGAGGAGTTTGCGACTGAATTATTATGTTTTAATATTATGCCCTCTAGAAGCACATTTGAATTATAACAATATGAGGTTTATTAATAAAATAATTTTTGACAAGCATTTCAAGGCGTATTTCCCATAATTTGTCAAAAATATTCAGTGTATTTAAAAAAATGCCTATACATTTAACACAATTACAGTTTTTGAGCCAACTTATGTAGGTACTCTAAAAAATTTAAAAAGTGAATAAATTATAATTAAATGTCTGGGAATAAATATCTTAAAGTAATAATAAATTAGAATATGCATGAGCTTTATACCTTTCGCTTGTACTCATTATTGTCTGTTATATAAAAAAATACAGGTTTACATTCTATAAACGTATTGTTTTCTTGTTGCAGTCATGGGGAAGATCTCATTGTCACACCGTTCGCACAAATTCTTGCCAGTTTGCGCAGCGTACGCAACAATTTTCAATCCCTCACCAATGTGCCCACCAACAAGTAAGTAACCATTTTAATAAAATCACGAACATCATGTAATATTATTTCACCTCATTTCATCTAATTGTTAAGGTTGCTTTGTGTGAACAATCTGGATTAAATTAAGTTATAATATCAAAATAATCTTTGCTTTAGAAGCACTTCACCATATTTTTACTTTAATTCATTCTTCCGTCCCCCAATGAAACATGGTTAATAGTAGTGAGATAAACAATTTTGTGCGTATTAAAAGTCTATGTTTATCAACAACTTTAAATATGTCTTATAAATATGAACTTTAATCATATTATATTATAATTAAACTATAACTCTTAATTCAGTAAAGTGTGCTGACCATAAAATTTTGTTATATGATTGACAAGATACGCTATTAATATATTTGTATATAACATAACTGGTTTGAGTTTGTTTCAAATTTAGAAATGTTTAAAAAATGTGAAAACCCACTTATCTCCAATAAAGATAATTTTGACCAAATTGCGTCCAAATATCAATTGTGTGTTTAGTATGTCTTGTTTTTAAGATCATAGAAACCTAATATTTCTTTTCATCGCTTATATAAAAAACGTTAAATGCGGTAAACGGCTTACTGAAATTCCATGAAATTATTTGATAAAATCTACGCAAAAACAAAAGTCATACATACCGTAATTATATTATACATTATACGTAATTTTACCTAGCAATAAGTAATAATTTAATTTTGTGATATTGGCAGATTCCATTTGTTAATAACCATCCTTCCCTGTGACATTGCCATGTTATGGGATTCGAAGTGAGAAGGGACCCACTGCTACCATCTCGGTAACGCATTTGAAAACGTCACTAAACCTCCATATCTGAACAGAACCGAGGACTTCGCGATTGCTAGCCTAATCCTTAAGCATTAAGTCACTCAGCAAATATTTTTTTTATGATTTCATTAAAATTGTTAGTGTTATTTAATTTAATTATCGTCATCATCGCCTTCTGCATTATTTTTTTCCAGTACTCCACAAAAGTAGTATGGAATGACAGAATCTCGGACCAGGGACAGGAGCAGGAGCAGGTTCAGGTTCATGTTTAGTTTTGGGGTGGGGGCAATAAGGGTGGTGGGAGGTAATTAGGAGGCGGGGCTTAGGGGGCGGGACGTAGGAAAATGGGTCATAGGAGGGCTGGTGGAGGGCAATTGTACGAACAGTCGGACAGACAGATAGACTATAATTGCCTATATTATCCTTACGTTAAAATAAAAAAATATGTCCTATCAAGACATTCATATTAAAATCCCAATTTATCTCTAGGAGAAGGAAATCATAGCTACGCCGTATTATGAGGTGTTCAAGAAACTTCCGAAAAATTATAAGGCCATTAGAATAATTATCGATTTCAAAATGGAGCCAAACAATATAAGAATTGATGAAACCATTTTTTGGAATTTATTGGGACACAAAAAGCTGTGCGTATTATTATGTTACTCTTCACTACGATTTAATTTTGTAGTACGAATCAAATTCGAGATGCAATTAGTAAAGTCGAAATTAAAAATGGTCGGATAACGGATTTCAGGCTATTCAATAAATTCAGTTTTCCAATCAAGAAATTTATTATACTCAAGTGAGCAGCTTGTAATGTAAATGTATACACAGCATCTGTAAATCACTTCAACGATGTCATGTGTCTAAATTATGGCCGTGATAGACTTCAATACACGAAAAAATTACATTTTCTGCAACTATTGGTTAATATTTTATAAGAATTGTGTTATAAGAGGAAATCTGAAAAAGTAGTAAGATAGTTTTAAATTATATTTTATTTCGATATCTTCTGTCTTAGATGTTTCTGTTTTGTAGCATGCGTTTTATAATAAAAATACATGATACCCTTACCTAGCTTAGTTTACATAGAGTTCATTTACCCAGAAACTCATGTCAGTAAAATGAAGGTACTCTTAATTAGCTTGTAAAGCGCTGAACGAAGCGAATTGGATCTTATCAACCGGTAGATAATTATCTTTGACTTGAACATCCTCTAATTTAATTATAACACAAGAGTACACAGGGTATCTTGTTTAAGTTGGCTAATAATTTTCTGCTTTGTCGTTGAGTTGACGCAATAATTTCACAATTCTGAAGACCGATATATAAGGGGTGTTTCAGTAGGTACTGCTGGATTTGACTTTCGTACTTTCGAAGGAAGCGTGGCCATAAGGTATGTCCTTCAATTAAAGACTTGAACGAATACCAAATGAAATCAGTCACAAAAACAAAATGATAACAATTTGGTCTAGGTTTAGAATGCAATTTCTCGAAAACTATTAGTCCAAATTTAAAAACCGCTGCCGAAGGAATCACTACTTCCACATCCAGATTTTGTATTCAAGTCTTATACACACTAAATTCCAATGTAATATTTTACTCCCTTTAATAATAGGGTTGGGGTGGCAATGGCGGTCGTAGAGGTGGTAGCTAACGCCAAAATAAATTTTAAAGGTCCTTGGTTAGTTAACGCAAAAAAATTTTTTCAGACGTTTCGTTCTTGTAACACACTAAATCACATTTTAATTTTTCTTACTCTCTTTCATGATATTATGCAGGTGGCATTGGGGGTGATAGTGGAGGGTGGCTGATGCCAAAAAAAAATTGAGACCTTGTCTTTTCGTACATGCCCTAAATTGAAATGTTATGGACTTTTACTTGCTTGCTTTCCCTATTTACCCCATTTACCCCCGTACCCTTCAACGGAATTAGATCAAAATATAATCTAGTTCCAGATCTCGTTATAATACATAAGTGTGCCAAATTTCAAGTCAATATCATAAACGGTTCAAGAGTAAACGCGCGCATAAGAAAAGTTAGAGACCGACAGACAGATAGGATTTTTTTTCGCTCAAATTTAAAATCATGACATTTTAAGCGTATTTCAACAAAAAAAAATTTTTTTATTTTTCTTGCGTTACTATACTTCCACTGGACGTGGAAGTAAAAGTAGTACACCGTTGTAAGTAAAATTTAATGGTTTTTAAAACAATTTCCTACTTTGCCATTTAAAATTTTAGTGGTGGGTTAAATTAAAAATGCCCAATAAAAGTGTCCTCCTAAATAGTAAAGTTAAAAGATTCGAGTGTTTTTTTTTTTAAAAAAAGATCGTTTAAACAGAAACACTTCTGTTTCGTTTTCGATAGGCCACCAGGTATTAGGCAACTTACAGATTGTGTCACCAAAGTTGTTGATCTTCAATAATAATAATATGATGCGTGCATTGCTAACTTTACATTAATTTTTATTAGTACAGTAAAAACAGGGTTTGAACTACATAAAAATTAATCCGTTCATAAAAATTTGACTCCTATTCGACATGTAGTTTAAGAATCCAAAGTGCCCAAAAATTGGACTGGTGGAAATGAGGTTTTTGGGTGGAGGGAGGGGTGAGAAATTTTTGAAAATGTACTTTTTTGAAAGTAGAGATGTGGGGAGTCGTTTTCTATTCTTTTGGCATGCTGAATCGAATGAGACCAAAATCAAGTCGATAGGATCAACCCTTAACGAATAAAAAATGATTCTAATAATAAAAGTACGATAAAACTTAAAAGATGTAGTACTTACAAATTTTTTTACATGAAGTATGTACTTGGTAATAGATATTTTACTCATCGAACCTGTACTCTTCGCTAGTGACGTAATCAAAATCTGAATCTTCATCAAAGGCCTCTGTTGATATGGGTAACACTTCTGATGAAACTGCAATTTCGGTGCAACTGTTCGTGCAGGCCCCTCCCTCACAAATTTTGCAGAAAATTGAGCACTCCACACTGCTTTTTACACGGGAGCACTAAGAAGTGGAGCAATTTCCCTTGCAGGCACAGGAAATTAACTTAAGGAGCAGCGTCCAGGGTTGTCCTTATTGGGTGCAAATCATTGCCTCGACGAAACCAACCCCACTGTTGTGGATCCAATTTATTCCCGAGCCACAACTGTACTTGATAGAAGGTGTGATATGAATGTTGTTCAGCACTTGCTGATGTAGGAGGAAGTAAATTCCAGGTTTGCTAAATTTTTAGTGAGTGATCTTTGGAACATTACGTACCGTAGTTTATCTAACGTATGTTTCCCATCTTTGGAGCCATAAATATAAAATATGAGAGTCTAGCAGGAGGCGATTACTATGAACATTGTTTACTTTCGAGTATATTCGGGTTCCCAAGGCGTTACTTTTGTGGCGCTTATGATATGCCTCGTGCAAATTTAAGCGTTTGAAATTTTATTTAATGGTTTTTATTGATTTTTTTGTTGTAATTTTCAGTTACAGTTGGAAGAGATCGGTTCCAAAGAAAAAAAAATACTTTATATTAGTACGCTTATATACAGGGCGTTTGATAAATTCAAAGGATAATTTTATGATGATAATACTTTAGTTGCCTACCTATCTTTTTCTTATTTTTCCACGATTAGAACCATTTTTATTCGTTAAGGGTTAATCCTATCGACTTGATTTTGGTCTCATTCGATTCAGCATGCAAGAAACATAAAAAACGACTCCCAACACATCTACTTTCAAAAAAGTACATTTTCAAAAATTTCTGGGGGCTCTTTGAATTCTTAAACTACATGTGGAGTAGCACTAACAACCAAAGTTTCAAGGACGAACTAATTTTTATGTTGTTGCTGCAATTTTCATTGTAGTATATATTATTATTATTATATTGAACGTAAAATTATATGTGTCCGCTGTTTGTAATTTATGATGATGTAAAGTGGCTTTTATAGCTCTTTACTGAAACATTTATAGTGAACATTATATAACATAATACTTATATGGATCCATAGGTTAAATTTGTTTATTCCTCAGAGGCTATGCAAAATTTATTATCTTTCACCAATTTGTATTTATGATTTTATTGTAATTATTTGATTATTAATTAAACGATGAATAATATTCTGGTTAGAAAAATAAAAACTGTTTTTTCATGTTATGGTCAGAATAACACTTGACGCGATGTGTGGCAACAATTTAATTATATCTGTGAAGGATTCCCACGTTTCAAGTCTTGTTACAAAATGCATCTACAGCCATAATTCGCTTCGGTTTTACAGATTGTTTGTTTTCTGCTGGCTGCTAGAAGTATTTTTAAAATTAAATTACAATGAAATAACGTGTTCAAAACTCTTTTACATATCAACTTTAAGCGATTTTCAAACTTTCAGACTTGCGGGAAGAGATTCTGTTAAATAATCTTAAACGTATTATTGTAATTTTAGAGAAAGTATATTATTTTGTACCAATTTCGATCATGCATATTAGGTAATTTATTTTTGGAAGGAGCGTTAAAAAATCGTTGACTGGTGGAAATTGTTAGTTTTGAGAAGCCATATCTCAAAAGCTGTTCATTATTCGTGGTCGTGTCCATTGACACTTTCAATTTGCAACATATCATATATGTAGTCAATTTCTCATAGCTATTACATAGGCCAAATGTATAAACGACCTTTAGAAATGAAACAATATCTAATTTTATTTAAAAAATGGTCCGACGCTTTGCTGATTTAATAGACTACACTGCTACACCATACGTTAATACTTTATTTCTTACAGAAAGATTTTCACTATTATCCATATTCACTCACTTCACATTTTTCTATCATTATCTGCCACCCATTTTACCATATGCCCATTTAAAATTTAGAAATAAATTACCGTTTGCAAGTAACGATTTTTCATTTTAGATCGCGACGTTCATCGGGGGCGGCGTCTGCGGCCACCTCTCAATCCAGAAACTTGAACCCCGGAGGTAAGTAGCTTATCATACTTTTTCAGGCTAAAGTCGCTAAGTATATCAAACCTTCTATCTCCCCCGTCGTTTTGTTTTAAATTTAATCCAATCAATTTATAAATTTGCTACAACTTCAATGCCGCAATTAAATTTGTACATGTATGACTTTGTGCTTGTTGTGAAGGAGGTAAATGAAACATAACCATATATTAATAAATTGCGGAAATGTAAAAAATAAATATATTTGAGCAATTTATTAATCTCATAATTTTACGTTACGTTTTGTCGCATGTTTGTTTAAATTTTTGATTTGCATTAAAGTGTCAGCTAATTTTTATCATTTTTTTTTATTTTACTATCTATACAATTATGAGACACCGTGTATAACAGTAAAAGTCATACGTCGTATTGTTTTGTTGTATATTTTATGAACGAATTAATTTATTAACGTTTCTACAAGTTATCAAATTAATTTATAATTATTATTGCTACTCGTTTGAATCCAATTGATCGATTAAGCAATATGGACAAAACTATAAATGTATATGAGACAAAAATAAAATGTCTGTTGTATCTGATGTTTACAAACAGTGTTTTTAAAGTTCAAATAATTATTTACACTTATGCATAATCAAGACTGTTCCGGCTTCACACAGAAGTTTTTTGATCTAGATAACCTCAGAATGTTATTGTTCTTAATATGCTATACTTATTGTTAAGTCGTCGTGACCCTTGGTCATAGATGATATTTTGCAAAACATTATCGTATCACATGTGTACTTCATGATAGTTTTTGAAAAGATCTTACTGTTATATAACCAGTTGAAAACATTACTTTTCAGAGAGAGATAGCAATTTTTTTAAATAGTTTAACTATAAGCTTTCAAGGCCTGAACAGTTTTATTATACAAAGTAGTTAATAATTTTAATGAAATTTCACGCTATAAATGAGTGCTCGCTGACGCACTGCCTGATATTAACAAATCAGTTATATTTGTTTTGCAAAAACTTAATGTTATAGAAAATTATTTTGTTTTGTTTAACTTTAATTTACTGCTGTGAACCTCCGATGGATTTGCCAATAAATCTATGAGATATAATCTACCTGAATTTAACAATTCAATCAACTTATATCAGATGACTCTTTCTGCAGATAAAACCTTTGGTAAATCGGCCATTTACGTGATCGTTGAGTTTTGAAAAGTTAGGACTCAAATTACGTTGTGTTTGTAGTAACCTTTTTATATGTACCAAAGTTCTTCTTGTAAAGTTTGATATCAATTGTTTCCTCCCAGATCTGAAATTAATTACCTATGACTTTAGAAAGTTAATCATTTATTCGGTGTTGAGTCTAATTTATTATTACCCAATATTGCACTGTGAATTGATGTTTACAGTTTTTTGCAGGAACTAAATGCAATGGTATAACTTCACTTTCACTAAGTTGATGCACTTCCACTTAACTTTAAGTAGTTAACTTTTTAAAATAATGTTTCAAAGAGTGTTTATTGCAATAGAAATGCATTTTTACGTGTAATGTGATGAGTTAGACCAGGGCCAAACCGTTTAAAATATCGTAATAGACGATAAATTCTTAGCAGTATACGAATGGTAAGAAAATGTAGTTAATGGTGTAAATAATTAAGGAAAAATCGTCCAGACTGTGAGAAAAGTTCGGGAAGGGGGGCTGGGGTGGTAATATATACGTTTTTAGGGGTTATGTAACTATGCATCCTATTGAAAAATGTTGAATGTAAAAGTTGTAGATAATGAAAAAACTAAAACTTTCTGATTGATCATTATTGACCATAACCTCAAAATTATCGAGAAAAATGCAAAAAATCGTTTTCTCGGTTTTTAATTTATAACTGTCGCAAAAATGTTTTCATGAAAATTAGTGAAAATGTTCTTTTTTGTGTTTTAAATAAGCCCAAATTTTTTCAAAGCAAAATATTTAATTTAGGATGTTTTATGAAGAAAATAAAAAAAGAAGATCTAATTTTCAATCGAAAAATTTGGTTAGCAAATTTTCGATTAATGAACTTTACTAGTGCTCATTTTTTTCGTTAAAATCTCAACTTTAATATAGAATTAAAATATAATATTGTTTATATACAAAAATATCGTTAAAAAAGCGAAAAACCGAAAAACTACTTTTTAAAAATCGAGTTTTCGGTGAAAATCATGAATTTCTTTTTCTTTATTGTAAATAAACGTTTACATTCATAAAAAGCGTTAATTCTCATACAATACTATGTTATACAAGTAATGTACATGTACCTAACTGAGGCGAGACTGTTACAATTGATCCATTACTATTATTTCAGAGAATTTCGCGAAATATTAGCAGCACAGATGATATGAAAAATTATTTACAGTACGAGCTTGCTCCATTTCCTGTGTCGTTGTTTACAGAGAATGGCTTCAGGAAAATGTTAAGTCACATTTATATACAGAATTAGCGAGCATCGATTCGTTACCAACTTCGAGCAATATTGTACACGTTGTTGATGGCGGGTTTCTCTTACACAAAGTAATCTGGCAAAAAAAATGATACAATTAATGAAATAACAAAAAAATATTTACATTATGTACAAAACAACTACGCAAAAAATAGTTATATGAAGAAGATGCAGATTCCCTAATTATCAATACATCCCTTGAACTAGCAAAAAACTCTGATAAAATAGTGGTAGTTGTTGGTCAAGACATAGATTTTTTAGTTCTTTTAAATCAATTCAGTTCACATGAATTGAATATCTATTTCCACAAACCTGATGCAGGAAATATTAATGATACTTATTACACCTCTAATAGTTTTAAACATAAATCACATAAACATATTGTAGCATTTTTGCATTGTTTTTCTGGCTGCGATACAACTTCCAGTTTTGCTGGGAAAAAAAACAATTATAAAATCATTATTGGCCGATAAACATTTACCTAATCTTGCAGAAATTTTTTACAATACAAATGCAGACAAACAAACGATTACCGAAAATGGATTAAAAATAATAGCTTCTATTTACAGAAGATTTGAACCGAACGGCTACTGTTAAATCCCCATTTCATTTGAAAAAATTACCTCCAACTGAAGGGGCAGCTAAGCAACATTGTTACAGGGTGTATTTTCAAATACAAAGTTGGCTTGGTAATCAATTGACAGCTACACATTGGGGATGGAAACATCACGTTAATGGCATCGTACCTATATTTACAGAACAAGAATTAATTCCTGAAAATTTATTGAAAATTATCTGCTGCAGCTGCGAAACAGGATGCGGTAATAACAAATGTGGGTGTCGCAAGCATGGCTTAAAGTGCACAAATTTGTGGTCAAATTGTCACGGTTCTGATAAATGTTCTAATGCCGAAATATCGTTGTACGAATAAAATTGTAATCTCGAGGACATCGAGGACGAAGACAGTACCCACTGTCTAATAAATAATAATACTGAACTGGATAATCCAGAAGAACTCCAAGAAATTGAAGATATAGAAAATGAACGTGAAGAAATCGAAAGTTTGATCGACTCTGGCGATGAAGAATTGCCCACGAAGAAAAAAAGATTTCAATAAAATTATTTTACTTTTAATTTTTGTATTTTATAATCAAATATAAGACTTTGACGTGATAATTTGTAAATACTTACGAATCACAAGAAATAATTAACAAACTTTCTCAGTTCATAGCCGTTGTGTTTTTTGAATTTTTACCTATTTAATTGCAGTTTAAATAATGTTTTCGGGACTTTGAAAGCCGAGAATAGTTAGGTACATGTACATTACTTGTATAACATAGTATTATATGAGAATTAACGCTTTTTATGAATGTAAACGTTTATTTACAATAAAGAAAAATAAATTCATGATTTTCACCGAAAACTCGATTTTTAAAAAGTAGTTTTTCAGTTCTTCGCTTTTTTAACGATGTTTTTGTATATAAACAATACTATATTTTAATTCTATATTAAAGTTGAGATTTCAACAAAAAAAATTAGCACTAGTAAAGTTCATTAGTCGAAAATTTGCTAACCAAATTTTTCGATTGAAAATTAGGTCTTTTTTTATTTTCTTCATAAAACATCGAAAATTAAATATTTCACTTTGACAAAATTTGGGCTTGTTTGAAACATAAAAGAGAACATTTTCACCAATTTTCATGAAAATATAAAAAATTTGCGATAGTTATAAATTAAAAACCGAAAAAACAGCTTTTTGCATTTTTCTCGATAATTTTGAGGTTATGATCAATAATGATCAATTAGAAAGTTTTAGATTTTTTTATTATCTACAACCTTTTCATTCAACATTTTTCGATAGGGTGCATAGTGTAGCCGCAAATCGCAAAAAACGAGTACCAACTCCTAAAAACGTATATATTACCACCCCAACTCCCCTTCCCGAACTTTTACTCAGTCTGGACGATTTTTCCTTAATTATTTACACCATTAACTACATTGTCCGACCATTCGTATACTGCTAAGAATTTTTATTGCCTTAAACAGGATTGGCCCTGGTCTAAGTGTCCACTTTTGCATTCCTTTCATAAGTAACCGATTTGCAATATGGTTTCCTAGCTGACGCCACTGTCTGTTATTTATTATTGATTGATAGTCCCACTCACGTGAATGAAAAATACTAGTTTCCTTTTCTGCTTTGAACAAATACCCTTATTATTATGATAATGTTGTGCTATTAAAATAATTACGAGATATATGCCCCCACATAATTTAAGTAGATCCAGTTATTTTCCATATTACATTAGCACGTGTAGTAACATATTAGTTTTTATAAGAGTTATATGAAACAGGTAAACACTGGAAGCTGCATGAAAACGATGCATATAAATTAATGTATTTGAATATATTATTTGCTATTTCTGTTTGCGAACTTCTCACTATATTTATCTAAGTAATAGTAATATGCTCTAATTAACAAAGTAGGTTGGTAATTTTATAAGAAGCATTTGCCCTATAAATTTATAAATGACAGTAATTATGTTATTATTCCATCTAAATACAGACAATGAATGATTATAATCTTGAGATCGTGATGATATCGTGTTAACGCGGAATGTGTTTAAACAAGTTATTAGCGTTTGGTTATGATGCTACTTAGGTAATAGTTTTTGAGAAAAATCTGGTGATACAATTAATTAGAAAGATTTTACTCATTCATTACAAACTTGCAGTAAAACTGTGAAACATTGAGTAACATGTATTAATAATAATAATAATACGAATATTTCAAAAAAACTACAAAAGTATTAGTAGTAGTAGCAGTAAGTTAAAGCTTTTCCACATAAATGCCCGTTCACTTTGTAATAAATTGAGTGATATTCAGGCCTTTATTCATGATAATAAAGCGCAAATGACAGCTGTATCTGAGACTTGGTTAAACCCAGCAATGGATTCATCTAAATTCCATATTGCCGGGTATTCATTATTCGTAGAAGGGTTTTTATTTTCAAAATTTCCGAAGTTGAAGTTAAGAAGTTTTCGTTATACTGCCTAAATTTTGTGGTCCGATTTTGTTACAGTTTCGAAAAGTTCATCGAGGGTTTTGGCGTGTTCTTTAACAATAACACTAATAGTTTCTACGTAATCGGGCATTGAAACTCCGATAAAAATTTTGTATAGATATTTCAGTGCACGTAATGATCAAAATACAGTTTTCTGTGCGTTATCTTCTAATTTTTAAAAATAGGAATTGGGGGTATGAAAAATGGTATATTTCAGTGATCAAAATTTATTATTTATTTATTTAGATTATTGATTATTAACATAATGTTAATAATAACTACAAAAATTAGATTTGCTAATGTAACTCAGTTTGGACTTATTTTCTGATATTTTCTTCTTATCCATCATCGATTTATTCTTTATTTTACCACTGGACTGGTGGAAAATACCACGATTCGGAATCATGAATAGAGGTTGTTTATGGATCGTCGATGTCAATTCTTTTTTCGACATTATGGTCTTCGATCGGGGCAGCATTCAGGCAAGATGTCCCATGACAGTTGCCACAAACTGCTGAACATTGCAGTCCCAACTTTCGACAGCCGCGCAAAGCACCACAGCTATTCGAACAGTTACAAAAAATCATGTTCAAAAGACAATCCGGGGCAGGAGGTTGCGAGGTTTTTATTGGCTCAATAAGCCGTTTTTTAATACCCATCCCCAATCTTGAGGGTTCAGCTGGTTTCCTAACCACTTCTGCACCTGATAGTAGACACGGTATACGTGTTCTTTAGCCGCATCGACTGTGGCGGATAACATACTCGACTGAACCGACTTGTTTCTGCATATAGCTTTCATAAAGCACTGGTAACGGTATTCTCCAAAGTCATCTTGGTTAACTGGAGTGCCATACACAGCTTGGAAGATGCGCATTCCATCCGAAGAAACTGACTCTCTCGATTGTGATTGAAAATTTGAGCTACAGCACGTAAGTCTTGATGTTTCGTGAAAAGTTTCAAAGCTGCAGTTTTCCCTTTATGAAAAAGAGCAGATGTCGTGTCACATGCAGTGAAAGCGTGTAGGAAGAGAAGATTACCCCAGATGTCTTCGTATTTATTAAAACTCCGAGAAGAGTAGAGCTTTCGCTGGACTTTTCCTTTGCCTGGCTTAAGAAAGAAGATCTCTTCATTAATCGGAGCGCGACCAACCAAAATCACCAAAAGGTCTACATCTTCCCCAACAACAACTGTTCTATTTATGAGTGAACATTCCAGCGCTGTTTCAATGATTAAAACGTCAGCATCATCTTGCGCCTGTTTAACGACAAAATTGTTGGCTTCAAACTTGACAGACAACATTGAAATTAATTTGCTCTTGTTGTTACTGTTGGAAAGGAATTTTTCCTGACTTACTGTAACGTTTATCGTCTCGTCGAATAAGTATCAACAGATGAACATTTTGCTGCACGACGACGTTGTTCCATGGTTTTCACGCTGTTGATGCCATTGTTGTATCCATCGAAGACTACGACAACGTTTAGTGCCTTTGTACATAACGAACATACTTTGCACAAATCGAATCAAAAAATTCATTCTGATACCACACAACTTGATGCAAGAGGAATCCTTAGTGGATGACGTTCGTGACTGTTGTAAAATCAAGTTCAGTTTCTGATTGCTCGAAGACGTCAAACAAAGCAGATTATTTTCCTTTGCGCAGGTCCCCAAGACCGAACATTGATAGCGGGAACAGAGCTAATTCATGTTTGTTGTAAATACGGAGCTCTGCATCCGATCTTTTAATGGCGCAGATTCTTTGGAACAGCAATAATGGATCGATAGGTACTATTGTATCACGAACTTTGACGTTACTGCTGACTTTTAAAAGCGAAAGTACTCTGCCAGCGCAGGAGGAATTAATATCTTTGAAATTTTGACCAATCTTCTTCTCCATCACAGCAGTGCCGATCTTCTGAGCATTGTGGCAGTGGATTTTCTCGTCGCGATAGACATAATTTGTTGGATATCAAGAAAAGGATTATGAGATTGAAACCACTGAAGCAACTTCTGTACATCTTCACGGTCTCTGTTGATGCGAGAATCTCTGGCATCGACATGTTGATCCGAAACACTCCAGGCCTCGGAAATGTTACTCGCAGTCAATAGTCCGAGGATCCACTTTCCTTCGTATTTCTGCCACGTGCGAAGTCTTCTCTCGATTTTGAAGATTTCATGAGCTCCTGTTCAATAATCATGTCATTCCATGTTCCGCAGAAATATTTGTCCGAGCGTTTTATGGAGAAGTAGTTGTTGGTAAACTTCTGGAGAAAGCTTAATTTTCCATCGAACTTTCTAGTTTTTGCATATCGGCGCCCAACCACAAAACTTAATCTGATGTTTCATGCCTTTTTCCTTGGAAATGACTAGTTATATCTATAAACTTTATATCACCTTTTTCTAGAGAATTTTTCGTTCTTTTTTTATAAGTATACATTTCATAGCCGTAGGATCGATGGGAAAAAAGATATTAGTAAAAACCGAAAAAAGGTACTTTTTTGGGCCGTTTTTCCGCTGTCAAAAGTAATGCAACACCGGAATCTTTGGGACTTTTCACAAACTGTTTGGGGAGCTGAAAGGTACGTGTACACCAACTTATAGCTCGCTATAAATTTTTCCGAAGATGAGCCCATTTTTCGTCTAAAGTTACTGTAGTATTTAGGTAAAACAAATGCAATTAAAACCTTCAAGTAGATATTATTTTTCAACACGTACAAGCAGCAATATCTCGTGACGTACGTTAACTTTATAAGAATTGATCTATTCTTTACATTTACTTATTACACCGCATCATAAAATCGCCATGACGAATAAATATTTGATAATTAGGAGAGTAATGACCGGTACGACGTTAGTTTAGAGTCAATTAAACAATTACTGATGACCAGAGAAAGTTACGATAGAAAATATTATTCGACTTCTATCCTTTCATGTTTTAATACAGCTGTTGTTTTTATTTTGTTTGGGTAATGGTCCATGAGTTACAAAAGATAGGCGTTTAAAGGTTAATGATTCGCATATTGATGGTTTATAATAAATTCTGCGAATTTACTTTGCAACGACGAGTCCGGAGCAGTTCAAAACTCTTTAGAAAGTGATTTCAGCCAAATCAATAAACATTATTTTAGTTTATTCATTTTTATGCACGTATTTGCGATAGCGAGCCTTCGATATAAATATTCGAACAATTGGTAGTGCATTTTCTGCGACATTTTTATTTTTCTTTGTATACTCAACCTGATTTTGAATTAGACGTTTTATATACAATTTATGGTTCTCATAAAACTAAAATCACATAGGTGTGAAGCTAACAAAAAAGTAAACGTGTTAATTGATTTTCAATGCAATTCACAAGTTAATGTTTTTAACGGCTTAGAAAAAACACTTATGAAACGTTGGTAAATGTGATTTTGTGTCATACAATTCGTAAACATCCCACTCGTTACACAAAATGAGGCATTTCCTAATCATACGCATGAATAACTATTTCATACAATTTATGTTGTTTTTTACTGCTAATTTTGTTTTAATTTTGCTAATATCGACATCATCGGGTGTAAATGTAGTTTTGCTTCATGCGCTTTGTTTATATTTACTTGTATATACCACCTAGCTTAAATGTGTCTATATTCAAGACTTTCCTTGATGAATTTTCAAATTACATATTTACTTTTGAACACGTATTAATCTTAGGCGACTTCAATATTTCTCGTTTTCTCAGATTTTTTTCCATCAAACAATTCAATAACATATTAAATGGAAACGAATGGTTACTTGATCTTGTGTTACCTAAATTTTGATTGTCAAATATCTTGAGACGACACCCCTTTAGCTACTGAAGACAGGCATCATCCTTTTCTCTTTGCAAATATCACCTGTAAACAATTTTCCGTCCTCAATTAGCAGCAATTGTTATAATTTTAGACAGGCAAATTTCACAGAATTATATAATTGTATACTGTCTGTAAAATGGTCATTCTTGGAAGATTATTCTGATGTAAATCAAGCCTGTGTTGCTTTTTACGATATATTATATCTTTGATTTGCATGTTCCTGTATATAAGAACAAAAATAAAGCCCATGCGTACCCTAAATGATACACCCATGTCATTATGAAGAATATTAAGCAAAAAGAACGTGAACTTCGCCTTTACAAAAAACACCATAAAGAGGTTAATTTACAGAATTATAAAAACCTTCGACAGCGCATTAAAACACAAATTAGTGTTGCTTACAAAAAGTTTATCTGGGACGCTGAGAATTCTATTCATTCAGGCAGTAAAACATTTTGGTCGTTTATTAATGACAGAAGCGGTAAGACTCGTATACCGAGTGTTGTACACCTAAATTAAAATATATTTAAAGACCCGCAAGCTAAAATTGACGGATTTAGTGTTGATTTCCGTAATGTTTTTCAACAATGATGTTGCTCTAAATTTAGCTAATCCCGGTCCATGTAATTTGCCTAACATTAATATTAACTGTTTTATTGAGGATGAAATTACTATTTCAATGAAGAAACTTAAAGATAAACCGTGGACCCAATCAAATTCCTAGCTTCTTTGTTAAGGACTGTGCACATGTGTTGTCTTATCCATTGAAAGTGATGTTCAATCTTGCTATAAAGATGACTACATTTCCTTTAAAATGGAAAGAAGCAAGTGTGTTTCCAGTCTTAAAAAGCGATGGCCCTGCCAATATAGTTAATTATAAACCCATAACTTTATTAAATAATTTTGGTAAAGTTCTTGAAATGTCAGTATATAATCACATCTACTATCCAGTAAAAAATATTATTTCACTGGATCAGCATGGTTTTATATCGAGCAGATCCACTGATTCTAATTTAGTATGTTTCAAGCAATATGTGTCAAATATACTTGACATTGACAATCAGGGACAAGTTGATTTGATTTATACTGACTTTTCTAAGGCTTTTGATAGGATAACATGACGGGATTTTATTAAACAAATTAGTAACATTTGGATTTAGTCAGAATTTAGTAAACTTTTTTATATCTTATTTATCTAACAGATTTCAATATGTCACTTTCAACGGTTATAAGTCTAAAATATATGACACTACGTCTGGCGTACTGCAGGGTTCCTTTATTTTTTCTCTTATTTATTGATAACTTAGCTAAAGTGCGAAAGGCTTCTGTATGCTGGTGATGTAAAGATATTTATTTCAATTGATAATTTACGTGACTGCATAAAACTGCAGCAAAATCTAACACAGCTACAGACTTGGTCAAATGGTAATATGCTTGATTTAAACATAGCAAAATTTAAAGTGCTCACTTTTAGTAGGAAAGAGTGTCCTATTATTTTTGACTATGAGCTTAATGCTGAGATTCTCAATAGATGTAGTTCTTGTAAAGACATTGGGATAAATTTTGATGAATTTTTGAGTTTCAAAAATGACATAGAGTGGATAACACCTGCAGCACAGAAATCGCTTTGTTTTGTCATCAGATACAGTAAGCCTTTTAATAATGTGGATACATTGAAAATCTTGTATTACGCTTTTGTTAGATCTAAACTGGAGTACTGTTCCTTAGTTTGGTATCCTCATTACGTGTCTTTCATTAATAGTTTAAAACCTATACAAAGGAAATTTTTCAAATATGCTGCCTGCCGAGTAGATGGTATTTGTCCGGAACGGAGAATCGATAATAATTTACTACTAATTAGATTTGAGATGGTATCATTAGAAAATAAAAGGATCACTTCATCTCTTCGCTTTTTGTACATTTTATTGCATAATCAAGTTGACTGTTCGAATATTTTGTCTCGGTTGAATTTGTTAGTACCCCGTCTATGTTCAAGACTCGTAACATCTCTCCTGGTAGAACAAACATAATGTTGAAGTCCCTTATATACAATATGACACAATTTTAATTTAATCTCAGACAGATGGGATATTAGTAACTGTAGTTTGTGTTATTTATTAGCAATTGCCAATAATGATGTTAATTCGCTTTGGTTAATTTGATTTTTTATTTGCAATCTATTCTATTATCTATACTATGTTTTTGTTCATTTTAATGTTCTGTTTATTGGTACTTACCATTATTTACTTATTTATCTACTTTTATTTATGTCCTGTAAATGGGTATTCCTGTTCAGCTGATAAAATACTATTATTATTATTATTACTAGTACTGCTGAACGTTGACACAACTGAATTTAGTAAATTGGATATGCTGCATGGAAATGCTATTTCGCTGACTGAGAAAAGCAGCTTAGCTCAATATACCTATTCGACAAGTTAAGCTTTTTAGTATAATGGAATCGTAAAGTCTAAAAGCATTCATAATTAGGTCTCGACTAAACGCCTTCGGAAATAGCTACTTTGTTGAAGATTTAATTGAAATATAATAAATTAATTTTACAAATAGAAAAAAAAGAAACATCTGTAATTCTATAGAATTACATATTTATGAGTTGTTATTGCTATGTTATTAAAATAAAATTTAAGAAAAATAACACAGATATACGTATAGTTAACCAAGTCTTGCGAATACAGAATGTACGTCCTTTCAAAAAAAGTAATAACTTTTTACTAAAATGAGTTTTAATTTTCACCGAAATTGGAAAAGTTTTCTGTATAACATCCTGCAAAATATGTTTTAATGTATCTGGCTGTGGTAGCCTATTCTATGAGGAGATTAAGGTGTATATTTTTGAATTATCGACCCTGTCAGTTAGAAAATGTTATCAAAACTGTCACTTTCTAATGCCGCGCGAACATTGAAATTTTAAGAAATTCAATATCCGCATGTGGCATATTATTAAAATTGAAAAGTGCAAGAAAGGACGTAAGATTTCAGGTTTTGCACCATGATTGAAATCATTTTAAAATCTTGTAGATAAAATCTAAAAGCAAATTCGAATAGGACGCATGAGATTTTAGCCCAAGTTGTTATAATTAAATTGCTGAGAGCTTCTGTAAAGACATTTTATTTCGCGGATAGCTAGAATTAAAGTACATTCTAATTTAATGAAACGATACAGCTCGGGTGAAAGTGATGAGGATATATTAGTACACACAAATTATATAAGAAATAATTTATAAAGAGATAATATTTAATGTGTACTCTCGTCGATATGATTAGAAATAGATATCCGAAAAGTTTCCACCCCATTCAAGAACGGAAAGCCTGTTTTTTGGAAGAAACCACCCCTAATGGGGACTTGAGGCTGGTCTTTAATTCCAAATCTGAAGAACGGTTCGTCGATGAAGAACCCTCTAATGAGTAAAATTGGACAGAATTTTAGTGGAATAGGGCTATAAGGGAAATTACTTTAAAAAAACACCGAGAGCTTCATGACAAGGGTAGTGTGGAAACGAGGTCAATTAAAAAAACGCATCTTTATGGAGAAAAAGGGAAAATAAATTTAAAAAATGTTATAGATAAAATTCCGCTCTATTTTTTTTCGTTAAAATAACCAGTTTTGAGATTTTCGCTATGAAACTTCGTGTGAGATCGATTTTTACCTGTGCGTTCCAAACTACCCCTCAGTTTGGATGCCGTTATTGCGAAATAGGAGGGGGATAAGCTACAAGGTCACATTTTTTATACAGAATTTAACGACAAATTTTTTATTTCCTATACTTTCTCTCTTTCAATGAACGGTTTACAAGATAACAGTGAAAAACCAGCGTCAAGTCTCCGTTAGGGGTGTTTTTGCGAGTGGAGTGGGAACTTTTCGGATATCTATTCCTAACCCTGTCGAGAGGACACATCTCAAATATTATTTGTTTATAAATTATTTGTTCTAGAATGTCTAATTTGCGTGGACTATATGTCTCTTAATTAACGTTCTATTAGAGTCGAATCTTTCTCTTTAATTAACCGTCTAAGTGTGTTAGCTATATGAAACATGAAACAGCGTTAATATCTGGGATATATGTGTCATGCCCTAGTTTCTGTAATAGCTGTAGAATTCTTGATAAAAAATAAGATGTAGTCGAGTTAAAATTCCCTAACAACCATATTAATTTTTTACTGAATATTTTTTCTTTTTCCAATCTAGAAATGGACTCCTGATTTATTAGCTGGACAAATTTACCATTAAGAGCGTTAAGAAAATCTATACAAAATTTAGTCGGTTTTTAGTGATATCAGGACGTTATGTTTAGGTTATGAAATTATGAAAACCTGCATAAATGTGTCGAGGAATAAGTTTAAAATTTATTATTATACCTGTTGTATTGTCCTATTATTTATTAAAATAATAGGATAATATATTAGTTAAGACAAGAAAAGAAAATAACAACTTTGTTTTTCACAACTTATCTAATTGTCATTAAACATTGGCTTGTTTTGTTTTGAAGGTACTTGGCAAAACAACAAGAGTCTATGTACGAAGTATTAGACAATTTATTAACGTACAATGTCAAGTACGCATCACTAAAATAAATTAAAAGCTGTTTTTATATAATGTTCTCTAGTTCTATCCGTTTTCGTTGAAAAATATGATGTTATGTTACGATATTTCCTTATAAATACTGTAGGAGTACCAAAAATATATGGTATAATAATTTTGTACCCTTACGGAATAAGGAACAGGAACCTAATGCTATTAAGTTTAGAAGTCACAAAGTTTAAAATTGCCTTGATATTCTTGACGGTAGGTTTAATACTTGGTAGTAGGTATAACAAAATATAGGTGCCTCAGAGTAATTCATAATTGTTAACGTCATTGGTTCTGTAATACATCCTATATCTATTAAGAAATACACAAATTGGCGCAGAGTAATTGTCCAGAATTATTTAATGCGGCGCGTTGTTTATTTTGTTTAAAAAAATTACCGTTCATCTTCATTGATTACTAATATTTAAGAAAGAGATATAGCTTAGAGTAATTAGACCTTATACAAACCCCTTGTTCTTCTTCAGTCTACAATACCTTCCCATTATTTTCATGAATATCCAAGATACACCAGAATCCTCTGTTGGCGATTGTCAATAATAGAACATTTTCTTTCAACATTTATTTAACGTCGGTCTATTTCTGCTACTGAGGCCTATCACTGATCCCTGTAGATGACCTACCCCCCACCAGGAATTTTGCCGAACCTCTTCTCTCTAGAAGAGTAGGGATTTTTTACTTGTCTAACATTTAATAGACAACGAACCTACACAATCCTCACCTAAGATTGCATAGCTTCCGTGCATAGACTGATATACAAACCGCTGGAAGATGTGAAGCGAGAACGCGGTCTTCCTTATGAATGAGCTCCTCGTGTGTGTAGAATTAAAAAAGAGAGCTTTGGTAGATACCTTGAGAAGGTTCGTGCACTTATTTTCGATTGGAGGGTATCGGTTTATTTGTGGAAAAATGTTGTATTTTTTACACAAGAGTCAAAGGCTTCACCGTGTATATGCAGTTGGAGCACTTCGATTCAGTAAGAGTTAGAAAAAATGCTTTTTATTGTTTGTGGCAGGGTATTTTTCACCACCCTGTGTATTACCTCTTGAAATAACAACCTAAATTTAGAACAAAATTACAACAACGAAAGTTTTGTCTTGAAAAAATAAAAAATTAATTCGATTTTTGATTTCAATTGAAGATTTGTAAAATTCACTACTTTGGCGAAGATGCCGATTATGATAGATTGATAAATTCACCTAAAATGATATGCGCGAGGGCAGAATATATTTGTTTTTTACTTGGAGCTATCAAGGAAGAACTCGAGATCGGTTTTTGAACGCGGATCGGAATTAACTTACCCGAGATTCTCCACGCGCGGTCTTTTATACTATCGCTATGGTTGCGTTTGTCGTGCACCGCGAGTCTCGCGCAATCGTTTTTTTGTAAGCTGGAAAGCTACCGCCCATTTCATGCGGGCACGGTCTAAAGCCGGATAGGTGCCCGGCCAGTCAGTGCGGTCTAGGATTGCACAATATTGCATCATAAAGGAGAAATTGATTGAATTCCGAATTGAAGATTATATCGTCGTTTAGGTCTTAAAACTAAAAATCTTTTGTTAGTTAAATGAAATCGGAATCGGAATATTTGATAAATTGTCCGAATTTTTTGAACAAATTTTCGACTCGCCCTCGTAAAACGATTCCCGCAGGCGAGCGCTTATCATACTAAATGCGAATGGCGCGATCTAAGCGAACGGAAATAAGTTTTGATAATACAATTTATGTGTGCTGCGGGCTATAGATTTGATATAAAATATTTGTACAGATACGCATATGTTGAAGGAACGGAAGTAAATATGAAGAGCTGAAGAATGTCGTGTAGAAAAATAAATGATAATTTAGTATTTAAGACGCAGTACCCGAATAGATATTTAGATTGAACGAAGAATGGCTTGTAAACATTTTATTTAAATGAATTGAATTTCTATACCGGCAGTATGCAAAGTGTCTTAGAAGTGGTTTGATAATATACGGGGCTATAATTTTAAAATTATTTTTTAAGAAGTTTAAGCTGTTAAATTTGCATTTTGAATGTTTTGAATATGTCGACGTTATTTTAGGCATCTTTTAGGAATTATCGGATTGTAACGAATTTTTTCGGAAAATATTTTGAAAAATTGTTTTTGATAATTTAAATTATGTGGACACTTTTTTTTCTATTATGACAAGGCGAGCTAGAATGCGGATTTATTTGGCAAATTTTGATATTTTTCCGGGTAAATTTTTTAATGATACGTAGTATATACTATAACACTTCAAACGGTCACCCATCTAAGTTACTAACCGCGCCTAACGTTGCTTTACATGGCATATCGAAGTATGTACATAGTAAAGACGCATCTACGCTCGCCCCAACAGAACATTTAATCGGTCTTTTTGCCATTAAACGTAACGTAAGTAGCGCCCTCTAACAGCTAGACCAAAATTGAAGGTGTGTAATGATTTCCTAGCCCAACTGGCCCATATTCATCAATTTTCACAAAAAAATTTTAAATTTCTTGCGAAGGAACATAAAAATTAACCAAACTCAACATTTTGACTCCTACGTCTCCTACTATCCGTAGTTAAGAGCGCTCCGGATATAAGCCGGAAAGACGGTTCAATTTACTCTCATATAAATCATTATTTTAAAAAACGGCTTTCACTAAAAACATGTTACAATGTGGGATGACGAGAGAAAAAAAGTATATGTAAAAAAAAATATTTTTTGTTGTCCTATTTTCGATTTGCAAAAATAATTCTTATCATCCCACATAGGTATTATTAAAATAAACATTTTTCCTTTTGTACAACTAAAATAAAATTAGCCCTAATGTCCTCAAATGTACCGAGAAATTTAAAGATTAGATATAATAAATTTGTCCAATGCCATATTCTATTTCATCTCTATCTCTCTCTTACCAAGCACACCGTACATTAGGCTGCGTCATTTTATCGACGTGAAGTCATTGACAATAATTAGAATTGGAAGCATGGATGACTAATACACTCCGAACAACTCTTAAGTGTTGTACCATTATTTATAAATCATTCTGTATCTAAAGTATTGTTTTAACTGCTGGCTATGTAGCATTAACATGTATTACTTTAATATGATTGACATAGAACATCCCATGTATTATATGCCAAGTCTCCCTTTCATTTTATTAATAATATAAATAGTTTATTTAATTCCGTTAATATTTTGTATTACCTCAGCAGGTCATAAAACCGTTACGCATATTCTTCTGTTTTAATTTTATGAACTTTTTATAGGGGATGAAGGTACAAATTAAATTATTACATTACAATGTGCCCTGGGATCAGACAATTAAAAGTTCTTAATTAAATAAGTTGGACGATTTATTTAGGATTGGTTTTAAATAGGTTCGCCTTAATTAGAATTTGGTTTTTGGTGAGGCTCAGTTAGCCAGGCAGCTTGTTGGTAAATCTAATCTTTCATTTTAAATTGTTATACTCGTATATAAAAAAGGAAAGCAACTTTTTTATGTGATATTTTATTTAGGAAAGACAGTTAATAGATAATTTCTCTCAACTATTTATTTTTATTTATACCTCCTTCCACATATACGTGGACACACTGTGTCTGTAATGGTATTGCGCAGAGATTGGCGCAAAGATTTACATTTACTAATAAATAATCATTATACCGGGTGACCCTGAAAGCACCTACCCCCCCCCCCCCCACTTTTATCTATAGTTGTAAAAATAAAATTACGAAATTTGAGAAATTAAATATAGGTATCAATGGCCATATTTTGACCATTCGGTGGTAAAAAAATCACTTACGATATGGCCGGAAATTGCCAAAACTTTTTTATTTTAAATAGCACTCTATATATTTATGTCACTTTTCTCATAAAGCTGTAATCTCTCCAACGCTTTTTTCAGATTTAAAATTTGATGAAAAATAACCTTGGCAATGGAATTTATTTGCTAATTCTAGTTGGCTTTGGAATTCAGGAACAAATTTAAAAAATTTCGAAGTAGACTTTGAATTTGAATTAAAGGGTACTTTTTTTTTATACATTTATTTAACGTCGACCTATTTCCGCTACTGAGGCCTAACACCGACGCCTGTAGACGAGCTACCCCCAACCAGGAATTTTGCCGAACCTCTTCCCTTAAGAAGAGTAGGGATCTTTTACTTGCCTAACATTTAATAGACAAGGGACCGACGGCTTTACATCCCCTCCGAAGGATGGTATAGTAAAGACGCACCTACGCTCGCCCCCTAAAGGGTACTTCTCAACAAGTTAAATGTAAAATTTTCCTATTTTGTTCATTTACTTGGATTTAGAAATGTTTTTCCCATTTTTCCATGTCATGCAAATTCAATTTTTCGTAGTACCCTGTATGTTTTATTTTTTTTTATGAGATAGAGTGTAAATTTTTTAAAGTTCTTGAATTCCAAAGCCAACTAGAAATAGCAATTAAATGTTATTTCCAAGATTATCTTTCATCCGATATTAAATCTGAAAAAAGCGCTGGGAGACAGAAAAATTACAGTTTTATGAGAAATATGACTTAAATATACAGAGTGTTATTAAAAATAAGGAAGTTGTGGCAATTTTCGGCCATACCGGAAGTGATTTTTTTTACCACCGAGTGGTCAAAATGTGCCCATTGATACTTATATTTGATTTCCCAAATTTCAGAATTTTATTTTTAAAACTGTAGAAAAAAGTAGAGGGTAGGTACTTTCTGCGTCACCCTGTATAGGGTGGCCCACGAAGTTTTGACTAGGCGATATCTCCAAAACTATTTCAGCTACAATTTTGAAAGTTGGCGATGATGTATCCATCTCTGGTATAAAAAGATTTTATTGCAACATCGTATATCCGATCACGTGACATCAACTTACATTTGTTAAATGGGACACCCTGTATATTACTATATTTCTGTGAAGGCTTTCCCAATACAAAGAAGGATCATATTCCACTGTTTAAAATCCCCAAATTTCAAAATTGTAGTTCAAATATAGTTTTTGGGATATCGACTGGCCAAAACTTCGTGAACCATCCTCCTGTTGTTCCAGCGTTTTTCACAGTGTAAAATTTGTGGTTTATTTTCATAATGAATACAAAATCTAAACAGTCACACAATGTACGAATTAGTTGCAACTTACACGAATAATTTTTGTAGCAATATATCCCTGACGATAACTTTCATCCTATTGTTTCATTCCTCTGTATTTTCCATAATGGAGTTGGCGAAAGTTCTAAATGTACAATAATTGCTCTCCTATTGTAGATGAGGCTTACATGAAGTTAGCGTTGGAAACAATGGAAGAACTGGACTGGTGCCTGGATCAACTAGAAACTATCCAAACACATCGGTCTGTTTCTGACATGGCATCGTTAAAGGTAGGTTTTCATTAAGATTTGATTAAAACGTTGTTAGTTACTGTATTATAGTTGTATTGTGTTAATAACATTGGCTATATTCGTATAATATTATCATTGGGTATATTATTTAACCCAGTTGGAAAACTTGTTACATATTTAAAAAAATAACACATCTTATTAGGTACCAGTTACGTCACAGAAAATTAGATTTTATTTATCAGCAATTGCATTAATAAAATCGCTGTTTCGATAAAAAATAACTGTTAACCGCACTTGTCCCGTAAAAGCAACCGATACCCTGCATTTCACGTCATCCACTACGTCATCCCAGTATGACAGTAATGACAAATGATAGTTATCTAATGACTATGTTACTTGAGGACACATGTGAGATTTTATTATTTTATAATGTGTTGAAAATTTCGAACAGTTTCCAATAATTCATCTAAATTATCTTTTTATCATAACGATGAAATGAATATCAGCGTTCCTTTTACTGCCATTGATCCCTGAATTTTTTATAATCGTACGTTATCTAGTTAAATAAGAGAATCATATTTTGGAGTTCAATGGAAATGTCAAGAGGCACGATTTGAGAACGAGAAAGGCAGCAACGCACCAACGAAATAAATTATGTAAAGTATTACCCTCATTCCCCTTTGAATAATTTAGTGATATGTACATAATTTAAGATTTATTGACTTGGACTTATGACGCAGAACTTGTAAAACTCAGTAAGTTTTCTTATGAAAGAAAGATACTTGGGGTAATTTCATCATTTCACTGTCAAAACATTTGTAATGTAACTTCTTGCCTTCTTAAGTAGAATCTAAGGTATTAAAATTTTACCGAGAACATATGTCCCCTAGTATTTTTTTTGAAGTGTTTTCGCGTTTGTTACAAAAATCAAAACATCCAAACTTATTTGGGGTAGATAGTTTTCATTGAATGTCAAATCGTTTAAATTTCCAAATAATTAAATAACACTAAAGGACGTGTCACTAATGTCATATAACGCCCATGCTGTAAGTTGCTGTCTGCCATGAACAACAAATATATTCTTAGTCAAAACATGTGAGTTACTAACATTCTATAAACAATTTGTTGACATATGGAAACGGCACACATTCTCATTTGAATCATCATAAGATACACAAGTGCTACATGAAATGCAATAATTTCTAAGAATTAATACGTGTTTTAAAAACGGCGTAGGGGTTTTAATCTATAATAACTTTGCAACCCTTACATAGCAGCGGTGAGATACACCCAACCCTACCCTGTTCAGTGATAAAGTAACGCGAAATGTGTGTCAGCAAAGTGCTACCAGTATTTAGAATGGCCAATACGCGTGCAAAGAGGGCCAGGTCCAGGAAATTATCGCCATCATCAAATTGTTCGTCTTCGGAGTGTGAGCGACAGCGTAGAAAAATTAATAAATTGGAGCGAAATATATGTAAATTCATCCAACAAGTAAGTGATAGCTATATAGTGGACAAATGTCTTCTGCCATCTGTAAATCGCGTTATCAATGAAACTTTTATACCGCTATTAGGTCCAAGCCAGGAAAATTTTACAGTTACTGAGTAGGTTCAAAAAGTGGATGAACTGGCGGTGTACTACAGGTGGGATAAATTAACAACATCTAAACTATCTACTAGTAGATTACGTGGCAATACCCGTAAGTGGTATGACACGGCTAAAATTTCTTGTTTAGGTTGGGACGTTGTTAAAGAACTCTAATTTTAATCAAGAACTAGACGTGGCAAATTTAATGAGCAAATACTGTGATTATGTACGATTTTCTTTAAAGGACCTCGGTAAAATAAATGCGACACAAATAACCTTAAAATTAAAGTGCGATGAACCTGTGTTTACAATCCGTACAGAATGTCTGCATCAGAGAAAAATATTGTACGCGAAATTATTGACAATAGTCTGTTTCACCTTACGCCATATTTTCGAACTCAATCGATATTTGTCGCATGCGAAATACTAGGCACCCGACTCGTTTAAAAACATTTCGCTTATAATTCTGAGGTGATATTTGCGAACACCATCCGAGATTTGTTTCTCGCACACGTGAAATGTCGTATGGCAAATGTGGCAACGCTGTTTTGCGCAACCAAATGGACTTGAAACCCCTAGAAAACACTAATGTCACTAATCAGCTGTTATATGTGTTGATTAAATTACAAGACTGAATATTATAATGCACCAGCAATCAGCGAATAAGCGGGTGGGATTAATAGTGCAGACCAGAAAAAGGAAATGGTGGGTTTTCTTGAAGTTCACCCGGAATTGTAGAGTGGTAAATTTACCTCAAATTTTACATTCAAAAATGGCCAGTCCATTTAAAGAATCGGAATTTATGATGAAATTACCGAATGTTTGCGCCTCGGACTAGACAATGTCCCCCCCCACGTTCTCGGGGTGCTTATTCCACCTCGACAACTCCCTAAAATTGGCCAAAAACCACCTTAAAGTCCCCTATCCGTGAACCCATTTATTTTCCCCAGTTCTTCGACTAATTGTTGTTCCTTCGAGTAGAACGGAAAGTCCCTCGAAGGATTTGACCTCAGCTACCCCTGACCCAGGCTACCAACCCTTGTAGGGGGTGGAAAATTAATATTTGTTTTTGCGAGCACAAAATTTAGATTTTATAGGAGGTGTTTCTTTGAGGAAGGTGGTAGATGACCAGCGTTGTGTAACTACCCCTCGGGATGTTTTCACCCTTCAAAGGAGTAGAAAATTATTTTTTTTCTGGGGAAAAAATTAATATTTTGTAAGAGATGTTTCTTTGAGGAAAGTGGTAGGTGACCAGAGTTGTGTAATCGGCCCCGGGGGTTGTTTCCACCCTTCAAAGGGGTAGAAAATCAATACATAGAAAACACCTTTATAAACATATTTTTTATACTATTTCTCATTAATAGACGGGAAAAAAATTCCACCCCCTTGAAGGGTGAAAACAATCGCTGGGGGTGGTTACACAATCCTCGTCACCTATCACCTTCCTCAAAGAAACGCCTCCTACAAAATATTTTTTTTTTCTCACAAAAACAAATATCAATTTTCCACCCCTTACAAGAGTTGGAAGCCTGGGATAGGGGTAGCTGAGGTCAAATCCCTCGAGGGGCCTTCTGTTCTACTCGAGGGAACTTCAATTAGTCGAAAAACTGGGAAAAATAAACGGTTTCACGGAAAAGGAGACTTTGGGGGTGTTTTTGACCAATTTGAGGGTGTTGCCAAGGTGGAAAAGTTGGTTTGACCCCGGGAATCGATTCAGCACCCTTGATAACGTGGGGGGAGGAGGCATTATCTAGTCCGAGGTGCAAACATTCGGTAGTTCGTCCGACTCCTTCAATGGACTAAGCCCTCTGGGCACAATTATCTCTGAAACTAAACCCTCCCAGAAGCAGTGGTCAGCTAATTATTCTGTCATTAGTTTTGTCAAACAATACAATTTAAAAAATTCGTCATCCCTTAAATCTTTGAATGGATTAACATAGGCATGGAATTGTCTTCCATGATCACTTTCTGCCAAAACTTCTGCCTGTTCCAAGGCGTTGATAGCAGCTAAATTCATTAAGTCATCTAACGCTGCCATTGTCCATTTTCTCTCACCAAAATTTGTTCAAATAAGTCTACTTTAAAGTCCCTAAATAATAAGCAAACCACAGCAAAAACCTTGCTTGAGACATAGAGGTTATGTGGCACGAAATAAAACAAACCAAAACGTTCACTTTGAATGCATTCGTACACAAAATCGCTTTATCGTGTGTTAAACCCCCATCCTTTGTATCTTGCCCGAAATCAGTCGCATGCGGAAAGTTCGCATACGACTTCATACTGTTCGAAAATACTAAAGGGGGGCGAGCGTAGGTGCGTCTTTACTATGTACATACTTCGATATGCGATGTAAAGCAACGTTAGGCGTGGTTAGTAGTTGGATTGGTGACCGTTCCAACGAAGACCACGTCCTCGCCTCACCCATCTTCCAGCGGCTTGTATATCAGTGTATGCGCGGAAGCTATACAACCTTAGGCGAGGGTTGTATAGGAGATATACCATCCTTCGGAGGGGATGTAAAGCCGTCGGTCCCTTGTCTATTAAATGTTAGGCAAGTAAAAGATCCCTACTCTTCTTATGGGAAGAGGTTCGGCAAAATTCCTGATTGGGGGTAGCTCGTCTACAGGCGTCGGTGTTAGGCCTCAGTAGCGGAAATAGGCCGACGTTAAATAAATGTATTAAAAAAAAAATACGAAACGTATATTTTCATGCGACAATTTCACATTTTCGTGCACGACATCGCCTCGGTCAAGCTCGAAAATATGGCCTCAGTCGTACTTTTGGTTGCATGGTAGTCGATTACAGAAGGTTAAATGCTAAACTAATAAAAGTAAAATATCCACTATAACAACCTTACAACCCTTACACTAACTCTGTCTGTTTGTTTGTTTGTTTGCCCGTATAAACGAGGTAATTTCAAAAATTATTGAAACTGTTAAATGCGAAATTTCTTGATTGTACGAGTGAAATGAAATTATAAATTTCAATTAATTATAATCTCGCAGTCGATAAAAATACGATTATTATGCTTTCTTATTTATGTATAAGAAAGTAATACACTCGCTGAAGTATTCCGAATTTAATATGTGGATTTAAATATTTAATCTAAATATTGACATTATGGATTAAGAAATACTAAGAACTACTATTTTCTAAATTGACGTGTGAATTCCATTGAACTAGTATAAACATTTTCCGCTTTGAAATAAAGAAGTTAAGATTTTGTTTGCATTTTTATTATATAAAAATATTTTTCTGCAGGCGTGTTGACGAAATAATAATTATCCCCCTGATTGGATTGTCGGCCATAAATTTAGTTTTCTTATGAATTGCTGGTTCAACGGCTAACATATTAGTACAAGATTAAGCGTTTGTGTACAGATAGCAAGTTTAAAATACCTTAATGGCAAGGCGCCACAAATTTTACTAATTCGATTTGATATACATACATGCAATATTTTTATACGTTGCTGAAAAGATTAACACAGGTGTATGTTAGTTTAATGCATGATTTATAGAAATGCGTAATTCTGAACGCATTAAAATAGTACTGGTTATAATAAATCCTGGGAGAAATTTTTGAATGGTTTACATGAATTACATTTAGGTTGCACACGTAACACACATGTTTTATTTCAAATATACACGACACTCCGTATCTCATTTGAAGCGGTACAGTACAATTAACATCTGTTTTGTTTATTTTATTCATCTCTTACATCATTCAATAAGTACTTGGCACTGCACGACAGAGGTTACAGCAAAATTATATAAAATTTATTTTATCGAACAAAGGCGTACCAAAGAAAATATTTAAAAAATCTGAATTGCTATTTAAGGGTGAAACACCTCTATCCCACCCCAATTAATTATAAATAAAATTCTGGTCACGTGAACCAATGAAACATCTCAACCCCAGGGATGTTAATTAATATCAAAATCCTTAATCGTGAAGCAATCAAGAATCTATTTACTCCCACCCAGAAATTATTTATCTCAATATTATTTATTTCAAGATAAATAATTTATTGGCCATTTACGTGATCGTCTAGTTTTATGTGGTTAGGACCTTAATTACGTTGTGTGTGTGTAGTAACCCTTTATAATTACCCCAGGTTCTTTGATATAAAGTTTGGCATTGCTTGTTTCTGTCTGATACTATACCTGAGAAAATTAATCACTCTGTTATTTTAAATACACTGTAAGTTTGGATACACTGGTTATTATTTGAGAAACCTAGTTAAGGTTTTATGTTATTTTTGTGGTGTTTTATTATGCAACAACTGTACATTTATAGTTGAAGTTTGTTTTCTAATTTATTTGATTGGAATGGAATCATTTATTTAGTTTATTACTTGTGTGATGAAAAAGGTAAGGGTGAAGGCAAAGACAATAATTGATGGAAAAAACAAGAAAAAAAAACATTTTATTCTATATAAATTGATGCGGCGAATAGCCGTACATGAAATCAAAACAATCCAAATATTTGAGACAATTGCCTAAATATTATACAGGAGGAGGAGCCTTAAGCACTCTGTCAATAAACTTCCAGTGATGACATCACTGCAGGCTCAGTTGGAGTAAAAGACTCAATAAACTAGGTGCGTGCTTGGCTAAACAAGACAGACGTCTCCGTCGCAAGTGGCCATCGTGCCATCAGTGTAAATGCTCATAAGCTGCAGAGAAATTTCCCTAAAGTTGATATTACACGAAAATCTCCGGGTTGATTTTAATTGTCACAACACTTATCGAAGAAAAGAAGATGAGAACAAACCAACAATCGCGGTGTTTGAACTAGAGCCAGGGAACTCTTTGTGGTTATAATGTGGTTATAACAACAATGAAAATAAATCAAGAGATTGTGTACTATTTACGTAGTTGAAAGCAAACAGCCTTATAAGATTTTACAACTGCGGTGTTTTTAACATTTGGGTCAATCAGAACCCCAGCTGTGCCTGTGATGACTTTATTGTAGTAAGAAACTACCGGTTACCCGACTATTTGGGGAGCCGACGACTATACGGAGCGTCGAGTCAAGTGTAATGCAGTAACAGCTGATTTAAAAGTAAAAGTAATGTATTGGGTCCGGTTACCTCGAAATGCACCTATTTCAATGAGTCCTCTAGACAAACAAATGCCCACAGCAATACAAAATATTAGCTATTGCTAAAAACTTGTTGCATAAATATTATTAAAAGCCTGAACTAACCAGTAATCAATTAAAGTGTATTCACATTGATAAATTAGTTGCAACGAACCTGTCATAAAATGAGTATCTTTGATACCACGAATAAGCCAATTTCCCCTATCCCCCCTCCCAAACCAGAATGTAAAGTCAATATTAAATAATAACCCTGAGAAGTAAATAGGTTTGATACTTAGATAGTTATGTTGGTGACATTGTCGTCGTGTAAATTGCGAAATTATGTTCTAGCAGCCCAAATCTTTTAGTAGCCAGATTGGATTTATACGTAGAATTAATTGATGTATTTAGAGAACCAAGAGGGCTCGAATATTTGATCGTCGACAAGCATCCTGCAATCAATTCTCTAATTAGCAAATTCAGAGGGTTCGAAAATCGACGACAAACATCCTCGATGAAATTTGCTACTACTGGAATAAGTATTCTTCCGGGCGAACTGAGAAGGCTCGTAAACGTCGGCAAGCATCCTCTATCAGTTCTGCCAAGAGGTATAGCATCGCCTGGCTTTTATTCTGTTCTTCCAATAACGCGGTTACAAAATCACAGTGCCAATTCCCCCATATCCTGAATGTGGTCTTGTATATTCGACACATGAGATGTGGCTCCGGTATCCTGCCCTATCTTCGTCTTACACGTTTGCTTAAAGTCACCCTATTCACTTCATACACAATTCTCGACGCTTTGCTGGTTTTACTAATGTATTAGTCTTGCTTTTAAAACTGCCAAGTTTTAGATAAGAAGTAATAACCATGTTACAAGCTATTTTAAAGTGGCACTTGACATATGTACAACTTTCTACCCCAATAAGTTAAAACGTAACGGCGCCCTGAAGTCGGCTATCATTTGGTATTGAGAAAATAATTTCTGTTGTAAATTAATATTTGCGTAAATTTGGGAAAAAACCAGAATTAGTTATAAGTACTAATCGTCTAATGCTTTGATAATTTCTAGCTAATTGTCGTTGTAAATAAACAATGTTTACCCGATTTTAAGTAAATACAAGACTGATTTTTTAAAAGTATAATGGCCCCAGGGGCGGTCCGCTTCAAGGGGATGAAATGCACTATTTCTAATAGTAGTATATTTTCTTCAAATGTCAGAGTCATGACATTTCTTACTCATTTCATGACTATTAATGTTTGACATTTCAGACGGTTGGCCTGCATAATTTATAGATCAGAAGAAAATCCCATTGACCGGGGATATAGAATGCATCTAGAGCACTGATACTAGAGACCCTTGATTAATTACAAAGGATTCATCATCCTATAAAATTTGAACACCACAATCCCCGTTTTAAGGGTACTTTACTCTTGTAATTTTTCAGAGAAAACCATTGACCGGGGATGTAGAATCGATCTAGAGAGCTCATACTAGAGAACCTTAATTGCTTATAAAGAATTCATCTTTTCATGAAATTTGAACGCTTCATCCCCCATTTCAGGGGTACATTACTCTTATAATTTTTCAGTAAAAAACATTGGCGAGAGGGGTATCGAATTGATCTAGAGCGTTCATACTAGACACTATCAATATCAATTAATTATAAAAAACTCATCTTTACATAAAAATTATTAAATAAAGAAGTAAGTTATTGCCTTAAACCTCAAAGAGGAATAACAATGCAGCTACGGACAAGTGTTTCGGAGTTATTGATCCTCATCAGCGTAGCGTAGCTTAGCGAATATGTCTTATAATCGAGCAAAACCAACAAAGGTAGGAAAGTACTTTGCACAGTACTCCATTTGTACTTTCATACTTCATGTGCCACATTTAGGGCCTCAAATGAGAGCAATCAGCACGACGAGCTCTATGTGTACCGCTCTATTTCCACCTGGTAAACACTAAGTAAAAGATGATGGGGGTTTATGAGGCTAAATAATTAAATAAAGAAGTAAGTTATTATTGTTGAAATATATAGTTTTATATCAAATAACAAAACAAATAAAACATTGAAACAGAAATCAGTACCACTGTATTTACCTGAAACTAGTACAAATTTTGCAAATAAAAAATAAAATTCCCTTAAAATCTAGGCATTTTTTATGATACCAGTTTTCACATAGAATCATTTTATCTAACGAATTTTCGCATTCTCCAAAGGAAATATCGTGATAGGATATTTTCATCCTAGTAAGTGTCTACCAAATTTTTAAAATAACTAATCGTGGTTTCATCCGTGATTGTGTCTACTACCCTATTTATTTTAATGATATTAGGTATTAATATGGATTTATTAAATGGCTAGGTTCGTGGAGCCATGAGATTCCGCGAACCTTTTCATTGTGTTCCACAAACTAGTTTTAATGTGCTTCCTGTATGACGAAAGTGTATTATTAAAATGATAGTTAAGCACACTATATCATCTCTATTTACTATGATTTCAGCAAACAGGCAACAATACAACCCACAATCATAAAAAATATACTGATGGGGGATGTCTTTTTGAATTATTATAGTCCATTCATCATGGAGCATGAAGTAATAAATAATATTCGAAAAGTGCGCTATTCTAAACTAGTTCACAATCATTTGCAGACATCAGGTTCTTCAGCAGACATCATTTTCAATGAAGAAACAAATACTGCAGTGTCACAGAAAAAGTTTCTTGCAAAAGAGAGCAACAAGAACCATTTTTATTTTTTAATTTTTTAATTTATTATTATCATTATTTGTTCTGTTGTTTTATATTGAGTAAAGTGACGTTTTTTGTATCGAAGATGGAATAACTGCCGTGACACAAAAATATTACTTTACTCCACATAGAACATGCTATTTTTTTCTTGACACGTCGGATATGAATTAGATAAGTACTGGTATTTTTTCTTCAAATACTTTTAGTGCCGCTCGTGAGCGGCAGCAAAATACTTTTACTGCCGCTTTGAATTCACAAAACTTGTCATTATAGTCATGTTCTTTTGACTTTGGAATGAAAATATTATTTATTTACAATTTTATTATTATTTCTACCAGTCGTGTTTTGTCAATATTTTGGTATTTGAAGTAAATATTTTAATTTCCGTGTCTTTTTATTATTAGACAAGCCAAACCACTCAAAAGTCAACCAACTTTTGATAACGATAATAAATGAAGGCCATTACACTCAACCAGTGTGAAATTTTATCGGCTAACGTTTTTTCTGTAAACATTACTGGTTTATTTTTTAAACAGCTATTTCTGTAAGGAAAATTTCCTTTAGTAATTTTAGAATGTATTCGGCAATAAAACTTTTTAGTCTTCATCGTACAAATTTTCCTCTAATATACATCCTTTCGTACGAATGTGTGTTCTATTCACTTTTCGCATTAATTCCTGTTTTTCTTTTTTGTGAATGGTAACGTCAGCAATAAAAACATTAGGTTTATTGGTTGTAAATCTGAAATACAAGCGTAAATGCGGCGGAAAATCTTAAGACTTGCCACAATTTAATGGGCATATTTATTATAAGTAAAATATATATAAAATGAACTATATAGTAATATAATAATGTGCTTTTTTCAGTTATTTATAAGTTATTTTTCTTCTTTTTTTATTATTATTGCTTGTTTTTGTCGGACTTTAACCATTAATGTTAAAGTAAGCCATTCGGTAGCATGTATATTTTTAATGGAGAAGATTTCCTCATAAATCATAAATGCATAAATCGACATAAATATTATATGATCGTTAATATTATGAGAGTTTTTCAACTGAATTTTCCAAACTACAAGATAAATATTATATTTACGTTTAGATTTGATTCTGCTGTCTGTAATTGTATCTATATAAAAACATTTCTTGTAGAAAACATCACTTTATACAGTGTGTCTCTATTTACACCATTACGCCCCAATATATCAGCCATCTGTTGCTCGATTTAGATGAAATTTGGTATACTTCTTGTGTGTCAGATTGTGATTAAAAAGTTATTTAAAAATTATTTTTTCGAAATTAAATACGCCTACTGTGATCAAAAGATATTGGCAAAAATTAGGAATTTATATTAGCGATTGGTTTAGGGTTTTTGTTTTTGCAGAATCTTGTTCGACATAACCTAAAACCCTTGTATATCAAATTTCGTTAAAAAATATTTATTTAAAAAAAAAAAAATCATCTAAGATTTCAATAATGATCACCCTACTATTCGAGTTATTTATTGCCGGATTTTACATAAGTTAGTAGTCGTGTAATAATGACGCTAATTAAGCATTAGGACACATTAGAAAATATCAAATAACTAAATTTTTATTTTTGTAAAGTCATTGTCACTTAAACAACACTTGAAATTATTACTTTAAAATATATGTAATTTTAAAACGTAAATATTAAATATAACCTTTTTGCAATAGTCCATCAATTCTGGTACATTTTTCAATTCTCTTCTTATTATTTTTAACAACTTTTCTTAATCCTTCAATTGTTACTTCATGCTTCACTAATTCTGTCACATAGTTCCGCTCTATTTCATGGCCTATTTTTATAGACTTTATATTTTATGGTACCTCAAAAATAAAAATCTATAGGAGTAACGTCTGGTGATCTAGACGACTATTTCTTCCAATCCAACGCATAGGGAGGTTGTTATTCAGCCAATTTTTAACTATTGCTGCATTATGAATGGAAGCCCCATCTAGTTGGAAATTGGAAGATTTTGTTGTACAACTGAAGGTAAATTTTGAACGGCATCTCAAAATTCATGTGTTAAAAAATGTAGGAACCTCATACTAAAAACCTCATAAAGTGTCATCAAAGAAAAATGGTCCAATCAAGGTCTCATTTAAAATTCCACACCAGACATTTACTTTTTCGGAGTATTTCTATTTACAATTTAAAATCCAGTGTGGGTTTACCGTTGACCAATACCTTGAGTTTTGCGATGAGACCACGCCATTTGTTGTAAAAGCAGCCTCATCACTGAAAATAATTTTTTCAAAAAATTTGTGTCATTTAAAAGCAAACCCTATGCTGAGAAGCAATATTCCAATCTCCTTTCTGCGTCTCCTTCTTTCATACTGTGTAAAAACTTGGGCTTAGATGGCTTTAAATTATGACGTTTAAGGCAGTTCCAAATTTTATATGTATCTACATTCAAGTTTAGAGAAAAATCTCTGATACTAACACGTGTTTCAGCAATAACAGCATCTAATATTGCTTGATCCAATGGACGATCGGCAACGTTGTATTTTTTGGCTTTAAGTTTGGATACATCTCCACTTCTATTAAATATTCTATTAATTGAACCAACCGTTTTATAGTAAATCTATGGGCGTTCTGGGTGTCTCAGATTAAAGATACTGGCTGCATCTCGATAACAATTCTTATTATTTCAATTTTATCACCAATACTTGATTGTTGTGCAGCCATGTTTAATTGTTTAAGTTTAATTTGACATTCGATACAATGAACCTGTTTAGCGGTGACGTCAAGACTAGTTAAAAGCGCCCAAATGTATGCGAGTCGTGAATGTATACTGCGGTGGAAAGTAGAAACAAACTGAACCTTATGACACGAGTAGTTTAGGTCGACTTTACTACCATAAAATCATAACTCTAAATTTTATTGAAGTGCGAACTTACACAAAATATTTAACTATTAGGACTAGGTAATATTGTCAACAGATGTAGAATTCATCGTGTGAGTAAAATCCTTTAAATATTCCATATAAATATGAATTTATATGAAATATGGGACGACTGTTTATGCGATTTCATTTTGGTCCTTATATGTAATGCACATAAAGTTCACAATAATACATGACGACTTTTCATTGAATGCGCTGTGACTCTAAGTAATATAAGATTGCCTACTTTCAGGGACGTCACACTAATCTGATCTATTGTCAAATCCATTCCAAAGAACTCCATGTTAACAAAGATATTGGTATGCCGAGTTCTAAGTATTTTAAAGAATAGCTACCAATTTTCAAATATTCATTTAAAAATAGTGTTTTGGATGAAGAAAGTGTCCTAATGTTTAATTAGCGTCATTATAACACGACTACCGTGTTACGTAAATATCCGATAATAAATAACTAGAATAGTAGGGTGATTATTATTGAAATCTTAGATAGTGTAATGGTTATGGGTACCCTATTTAATTACTAAAAGAAATCCTGGTAATTATGTCACCAGTTAACTTCATTGCTATTTATTTATCTGAAGGATGAACAAATAAGATTGGCCAATTACGTGATCGTCTAGTTTTGTTAGTGTAAGACCCAAATTTCGTTCCGTTGTGTGTGTAGTAACCCTTTTTTAATTTACCCCAGGTTCTTTTATATAAAGTTTAATATTACTTGTTTCTGCCTGATACGATATACTTTAGAAAATTAATCACTCTGTTAATGGAAATACCTGGTAAACTTGAACACACTGTCTATTAATTGAGAGACCTAGTTAATTATATAGGTTATTTATGTAGTATCTTATTACTCAAGATTGCACTGTACATTTATAGTTGAAGTTTGTTTTCTATTTTGCTTTTGAAATTAAAACATTTATTTAGTTTATTACTCCAAATATTGGAGACAATTGTCTAAACATTATACTAGGAAATTTTGCGTCGCTATAGTAATGGCCATACTATAGATATGCTGAGTGTTTTGATGCAATAACAAGAACTTATACAAAAGTATGCTGTGTTATTTGAATAGTAATTAGAGTTGTGGCAATGGCCTGATAATGATACCCTATAATAGAGCTGTTAACAATCGCTAGTTAATAATGGTTTATAATTAAATAAAGTTGTTAGCAATCGCTAGATAATAATAATTTACAATTAAAGTTGTTAGCAATAGCCAAATAATGAATCGAATGCAAAACAAAGGACAAGAATCATGTCATGCTTATACATTATCAAAATTAAGTTGAGAAATGAGCATTAAATACTGATGTAAAATATCAGAGTGTTGAGGAAATATCCTTTAATTATACACAGTTTAGTGATTGAAATTAGAGTAGGAACAATCGTTCAGATAATCATATTAATCTTGCAGAGGTGAGAATGTACACTCACATAAAATTCTTTAGAATGCTGCAGGGGAAATCTCCCTATAGTAATTAAATAGAAAAGCAACCAGAAGATTGCCTATTATTGTCAAACATACGAATCCGCGAATCCGCGAAGGTAAGAAAGTGCGGTTGCATCGCCCTTCAATCGGAACAAGTGACCAGACAACTGCCTGAAATATTGACATCCCTCATTGTAACTGAACCCAATTGGAGAACAGAACCAGCCAATTGGCCGTAGTCAATGTTTCAAACCTCTGTTAACGCAAAGTACGCCGAATTTATATAACTATAATATTTTATTGTAGGTAAATGTCCAACAATCAGAAAACCTTGTGGTTACAGTAGGAAAATATTCCTAGTGTACTTTAAATATAAAGCATTCTTGAAAAACCTTACATGAGATGTGGTGGAAACGAAAGTCCACTATTTGTTTTATAAAAACTGCAGAATAATGATAGACATGAAGTTTGGCTAGTCTGTGATAAAGTACTTTGTTATTGCATAGCTTTGCAATATATAGTTCTTGAATATAAACTTGTTACTCTGCAAACGCAAATCTCCCTAGTAAGATATTTATAAAGTGAAATTTTGTGAATTAAAATCGTGAATGAAATCACAACTGAATAACTGGTAATATAATATTATATTTTCTTGTTGAAAATCAAAGCTAATATTTAAAAAATATAATATCCTTTTAGTACCACAAATGCGTCAATTTTCCCCATTACTCCCCGTCGAAACCAGAATATGAATACAATTACAAACAATAAAGTAGAGTCTCGAAATAAGAAAGTAATCACCTTTAAAATTTATGCCTGCAGAATTTCTGTGCGCCCTGTATAGTGTTATATCGCTCGTGAAAGCTCTCCTCCAGGTTCTACATATTTAACGTCCTCGTAGAGCATGTCGGTGGTTGAGAAGAATTCGTTAAAATAAGATGTAAGTTATAAAATTGTTTGGCTAGTAGTTTAGACGGCTTATTTAGTGAAAAATATCCCAAAAATAATGTATTAAGCTCGACGAGAAACTCGCGACGTAGCTTGGAATGACTTCAAAGGCAAATATAAAGTTCGGCGAAAATATCGCGACGTAACTTCGAGGTGTTTCCAATTTAATTTCCAAAGCTCGGCGAAAATATCGCGACGTAGCTTAAAAGGTGCTGTCTTCAGATGCCGTCTATCTTCTCCTTTTTTCAATACCACGCCGTCTTCCTTTTATATGATTCCTGATGTCACCCTTCTACCCGGATTATGCATCTCCGCTTGTTTCTTGTGGGAATATGTTTATTTTAACGTTATTATAATATTCGACGCTCAACTTTCTATCTTTTTCTATGGTTAAGCTAGAAACGTGTAGGCGATTCCATACTATAGGAATACACGAAGTACTTGACGTTTATCTGAATATACGATAAACAAACCCTGCGACTCGACTAGATTTTATGTAAATTCTGTCTCAAAATTGTAGCGTTTAACTTTGCTTTAAAAGAATACAATTTTAAAATTGCATTTCTGGTAACTTTACTGTGTTTAGTATTTAATGACTAAATAAATGTAAAAATGAAATGAATTAACTGCAATAATTACTTGAATTTGGACACATAAATAGGAAAAATTTAAATTTGTGAATACCCTATATACTGGGCGGTTCAATAGGATTTTTTTTTGTAAAGGAATGAATATTTTTTAATGAAATTTGGTATACAGGGGCTTCAGGTCATGCCGAACAAGATTCTGTAAAAACAAAAACCCTAACTTAATCGCTAATATAAATTCCTAATTTTTGCCAATTACTTTTGATCATAGTAGGCGTATTTAATTTCGAAAAAAGCAATTTTTAAATACTTTTTAATCACAATCTGAAACACAAATTTGTCAAATTTGATCTCAATCGATCAACAAATGGCCGACATATTGGGGTGTAGTGATGAACAGTGAGACACACTAGGGGGAGAAAAATTGCAAAATAAAATTATCAATTATATTTTAAGTTTTTTATTTTCCAATAAACAAATTAGATTAGGTTAATTCTATTTGTTAAATTGCCGAAAATTCAAATTTTTAATTCAAAATCGATAAAGTAATCTTCACAGATGCTGATAATTTCTTAATTATGCCACCGTATAGCAGTGATCATCTAGTCAGTTATCATGTGTCTTGACATTGATGATAAAATAACGCTAATGTAGGATATAGGCTCATTTATGTTGAAAATCGTGTTAATATAAGTAGATATGTTACAATTTTCTATGCCTGGTTTTTAGATATTTTCAATTTTGTCATTTGAAAGGAAGCTTCAGTCGTAGTTGTGTTCAGGGTACTTAGTCGAGATCAAATATCGCCAAAAACTATTTTTAAAGTAATATACCAATAAATTGACTTTGGCAGCTTTCCCGTAAACTTTCTCAACTGTAAAATAAATAGTATCGGAATAGTATTTGGGACATTAACAGCTTGATAGGAGGTCATGCGAGATCTTGTTTTTCGTAATGACACGTAATATAAATAGAAGAAACAGATAATGATAATTTATAACTTAATCCAGATACACCATAGAATATTAATTGGATTTAACTAATTGACGCAAATCGAATGTTGTTTATTTGGTGGTAGAGATATTTGCAATCGGGCGTTACCGACTGTAAATACTAACAACTTCCTGTATTCTATGTACTTTCTCTCTAAAGCTTTGTTTCACCTTTTGTATTCTACCAAATTTAAATTTTATATTTCATTATTATTTTTTTATCAGTTTTTTTACAGTATAGTAAGAGGTTTAACTTCGGGAAAAAACTGCTTACCGGATTTCCTTCTTTCTTTTCTTATAAATTGGTAGTAAATGAGTATTAGAAACTTTACTACCCTACTCGAGGTTACAGTTTTAATCTTTACATAATACAATTGTCTACTATTCCTCTTCTTATCACTAGTAATAAATCGTGACATTCGTTTTATAATTGGTTATAAAAAGATCAAAATGGAAATGACATTGAAAAGGTTATCATTTTACAACAGGGTTAGAAATAATAATTTCGTAATTTCAATGCCCTTCGGACATTATAATTACATCGCGCAAAAATAATTTTTGATAAATTTGGCTATGGTGGAACAATGCAAATATTAGGAATTGCTTATAACTTCTTGACCAAGGAAAGCGTGGAACGTTTTATGCAGAACAATTTTTAATGTGAACATTATTTTCCAACTTTGGGTAAATATTTTTTGACGACGATATCACACTTTTTTAAGCAAATAAATAAAAATACGTAAATTAGCAATTAAAATCTATTGTCAAACAGCTAGCCTACGTATTTGAAAATAACACTTCTCTGAGAATTTTTATCGCTAATTGATTTAATGATTTTCCTCAGATTCATAGGTAAACTTTATTGTATAAATAATAATAGTCATATTTTTTCGCACATTACAATGTACATAAACTCTTCGGACGGTGTTATTTCGGCGACAGATTGAAAGAATGTCTTTCTAGAAAATATTTGGTATTTATCAGGGCCCAATACAAAGACAGATGATTGAATGAGAGGTTAATGAAAATTTAGACATTTCAAACGATACTCCAGTTGCCTAAATTATTTTTTTATAAATGGCTCGAATTTTGACCCACAAAAGAGCGTTAGAGAATATTTTTGGGCTATCTGTACACCAAACTATACAGGGTTTTCCAGAAAGAAGCATTGAGCATTTGTTTTTTGGGACACCTTGTATATACAATTTTATGTTTCCAGCTATAACAGTTTTGAAGATAAACCGCTGTAACAAAGAAAAACACGGACAGATCGGCAAAGGAGTCATCCTGTAAAGGTTTCGTTCTTCACTTTTGAGTACACAACCTTAAAAATATGTCAACTTGTCGATTGAATGAAAATATTAGTGAAATAGTGAGTAAATTAGTTTAAATCAATTTTCATATCAAATATAATTTCAAATTTTAAAGAAAAAGTTGCAATCTACTATTGAATTTTTTATTGTTATCAGTTAAAGCCTTGCTAAGTTATTTGCGTTTTCTCGAAATCTTATTCATTTCCGTAAAAATTTTAAAAATGGAGAAGTTTCAACATACTTTCTACATAACCCGAACAAGGAAGAAAATATAAGGACAGGTTTTAATTTTAGTAAGTAATCCTGATTTTTTTAACAAATACATCATTTTGAAATATTACAAATTAAAAATCAGTGTAAAAACTTCAACTTTGTAAAAAATGAAGATTATTTAATAAAATTAAAAATTTATCCTTCCTTGTTCTGAAAAATATACGTTGCAGATATTTTGCAGGTTATTGCTTTCTACATCCCAGGATAGGCAACGCATTTTTTGAAAACAAATTTCTCGCGAATTCCAATCAAACATTTTTTTCACAAAGCGTCTTCGTTTGGTCTTGGTAGTCATCCCTTAAAGTGTGGCGTGGGTCCTATGCTCCATTACTAAGTTATAGCTTACCAAAATGTTAAAAAACCACCACTGTGTTTCACATGCCAAAATTATATGCTAATTTGGAATCTTTCAGTTAAACAGTTTACAAAATACATTTTTTTTTTTTAATTTTGGCAGAGATTTCGATGTTCTTCTTCTTAAGAATACAGCTTAATATAGAGATATACAATCTAAATCATCATACTGTATTATATGACTGATGGTCGAGACGTGAGCGCACTTGCCACTCAAAAGTTCCGGGTTCGATCCCCGGTCGTGGCAGTGGAAAATACTGTGAGAGAGATTTTTTCACTATACACAGATATTGGTGTGTATCCCTTGTTTCTAAATGTGTAGCCCCTCCCGCACAAGGGCGTCGTCATTACCTGTGGTGTATTTATTATTATTTATTTATTATATATTATATTTTGGCCACGTAGTTGGTTTATGTCCACTTATTACGAGTCATACATTAAAATAAAAATTTAACGTTGCTACCATATTTATTAAGTACACAATATCTTCGGTAAATTACGATCGTGTCGTGTCAGTCCAATAATTAAAATATAAACAAATTCCTGTAAACTTTGATACGTCCTTTTATATATTTTTTGTGCAGATAACATATTCACACCACTCTCTGACAACAGTACCTACTTATATATTTTTTAAAATATGTAAATGAATACAAGCTATTTTTAAATTATTTTTATCTACTTGAACAAATACATCGGAATTATTTTTATAGGTTTTCAGCAGCCAGCAGCTGAAAAAACAAATAAAACCTATCAAACAATAAACTAAAAATGCTATTAGGATGTAAATAAGTTGTAATCTCTGTATTTTATAACAGGATAACACTCTCAAGCCGGGAAATATTGCAACGAACTCTATACTAAGTTTATTAACAAATGATCTATCTTTAAATTTTGAGATAAAATATTTGTCATTTCCAAAAACAATTATTAGTAAGTATTCGTGTGGTAGTAGAGCCATATGCTTTATACATTTTTTTATTTCGGCTCACTTTTGTTCAAATTGAACGTAACTAGTTTCAAATTACCGAAAATTTTATAACATCTTAAGTTTGAACTGTTGTTGCATTTAATATGGATACTGAACACGGTGATGATGCTCAATATTGCTTCTGACACTTCCAAACCCTCTAACGGCTAATAAACACCCCCGAAAGGGGTGAAAATGTTTTTTTTACATCACCTGCAAAATGTATGTAACGCCCGTTTTCGAGGATGCAGAGCACGGCGGTGATGGTCAACATTTCTTCCGATCCCCTCCACCGGCTGACGAACACCCCCGAAAAGAGTGAAAATCATTTTTTTTATATATCACCGGTAAAATGAATATACCGCCCGTTTTCGAAGATGCTGAGCACGGGAAAAATAATCATACTTCTCTTAGTCATTATAATTTTCTTTCTTTACCCTTTAGCTGAAAAATATAATCGACTATAAAAACAGGTCTATTGAATCATTGATATGTACAATTTTGGTTCTAAGGCTTTCGCAGAGCTGATGGTGATCCATAATTAGGTTTCCGGGTTCTCTTCCGCGTTAACAGTTTTGAATACTTGACATTTCGACCATCTTGTCGTGGTCTTCTTCTAAACCGAAGTGAGTCTATTTATCTGAGCCCCTCTATTTATATGCATCGTCAGTAGGCGTGGCTTGGTTCCATGCCGCATGGTAAGTGGACCGGAACATTTATTTCCATGTCAACGATAGCCGTAGTCCGGCGTCACGGTAGAAATTGTTTTAATTTTTTTTTTATTTCTATGGCTTCTCTGTATCTTCTGGCCCAGTAGTGTCTGGTGCTCGCCAATCTTTTGGTCTCGTCAAATTTTATCCAGTGGTTGGTTTCCTTTGAGTGTTTCGCAACTGCGGATTTAGTAATGTTTTCCTTCTTTGTGTGCCTGATATGTTCATTAAGCCTGGTATTAATATGTCTCTTGGTCTCTCCTATGTAAACTTCTCCACACGAACACAGAATGCTATAAATTCCTGGTGAGTCGAGCTCTGTCGGTATGTGTTGGTTTCCTGTACAGCTTGTGTCCTAATGTTCCATCCTTGTTCTTGAATACGAGTACATCTAGAAACGGGAGATTACCATCTCTCTCAATTTCCATGGTAAATTTGATGTTTTGGTGAAGGTTGTTAAGGCAGGTTTTAAAATTCCCCAGTTCTTCCCGCCCATGCTATCAGATAATGAAGGTGTCGTCCATATATCTAAACCAACATTTAGGTTTGACGTCCTAGGCTCCCTCGTTTTGTTTGTATAGGTTTCCGTTGAACTGAAAGTATGTCGACTTCACACAGAGTTCTATCAGATCGGCCAGGTTGTTGTTCAGTCCATTCTATTGCAATTGTTCTCGGATTAACTCTATTGCTTCTTCAATTGGTACTTTTATGAAGAGTGATGTTACATCAAAGCTGACTAGGATGTTCTTCTCTTTCCATCTTGTGTTCTTTTATCTGTTCTATAAAGTGGTATGAATTCTTGATGTGGTGTTCTGTCTGTCCAACCAATGCTTTTAGGATGTCGGCTAGGTATCTTGTTAGAATGTTGGTCGGTAAACCCACAGCACTAACAATTGGGCGGAGTGGTACATCCTCTTTGTAGATTTTTGGTAAACAGTACAGTTGTGGTGTTCTTGATTCGGACGGTATCAGTTTTTTCTGGTCTTTTTTTTTTTGGAATGCAGGATTCCTTAATTGCATTTGATATCTGCTTTTCGATTGTCTTGGTGGAATTTCTTGTTACTTGGCGATAGGCTGGGTCGTCTAGTAGCTTATTACTTTCTGTTTAAAATTGCTGCTGATGCTGCTTTGATTTTTTCTGCGTCTCCTCCTGGTAGCTTGTAAAGTGTTGTGTGTTTTTTACGCGATTTTAAATAACTTACGTTTTCTGTTTGTTTATTCAAATTTTGTGATACCCGCTTCCATGTACCTATAGCCTTGAAATTTGACACAATCACGTATTTCTGATGGCAATAGAATAATCAATCGTCAGTTTCACTGATTATTGAATTAGTACTAATTGATTTTTGATTTTATTGCATACTACTCGTTAAGAGATGGCGCTGTCTTTGTTGTCTTACTTTTTTCTTAGGGGGAGGTTTTTCTAACTTCTTTGCTCTGTATCATATCGGCTTAAAACAGTTATTTATAGTGCATACTTGAAAGCATATTTTTTATAAAAAAAATTGTATATATTTGTAGCAAAAGTTTTCACTAATTCTGATCCCCAAATCCTTTTGAGAATAACTTTCTCCGTCAGCTGGAAGTGCAGGGTTTTTACTTCTATTTTCATCCAACAACCAAATTATGCAAAATAGTTGTGTTATAAAATTTATGCAATCTAAGAAAATAAAATCATGGTGTTGTGTAACTAGTGTAAAATCAGGTCTAAAAACTTCTGCTAGTATTACATTTTATTGGAAATTGTGAAAATCGCAATAAAAAAATCGCATCCTGCTTTCTAAAAATAAATAGAATCAGGGTTAATTGTCATCACAGTTCAAAAGTCTCTTTATCAAGGAATTACTTGACCTATTAGTCCGATATTTAAAAAACCGACTCTCTGAGACTGTTTGGTGACGCACGTAACTCTTAGATAAACTGAAGATAAAGTATAATGAACAGTGAGCACATTTACATTTTATTTTCACGTGATATAAAGTAACTTGGATACTCACAGCACGTGGTAGATTGGAGCAAGCTTTCAGGACCATTTCTCCAGGAAATTGTTTCGTTACACAAGCTAAAATATTGTTTGATAAAGTAATTATAGATTAATCGATAATTTTAATTTGCCTCCCAATTTTGTCTTATGGAGGATAATAATTAATCTCTGTATTTTAAAATGAAGAGAATATTTTGCTTTATTCTTATTGTACAGGGTGTTACAAAACATGATGATTACAGTATTAATTTAAAAAATAAAAATACAAATAATCTCCGTATCGATATATTTTTGTTATAATTTTTCAGGACGCCGAGTTTTTGATTTATCTATGGAAATTTTCCTCGTTGGAATCAGGATATTTTTTTGATTATAAATAAACTTCCCGTTTGTAGATTGTTTCAGGGGTCTCTTGGCTCTGAGTAGCCTTACTTACTTCGATCTAAAAAATCTTTTGTGATTTACCCTACACCTAGTTGTTACCCAGGATACCAAGACTTTTTACAAAGCTTGTGATTTTCCTGGCGGCTAATTTCCCTATGTCTTCAGGCGTTAATTCCGCCTGCTTTGGGGAACTTTAGATTAGTGCGGATTAATACCCTGCATTCGCAAAGCATATGTTCCGTAGTTTCAGTTGCAGTACCACAATATCTGCATTTATCGTCTACTGCCTGGCCCATATTCTTCAGATAATATTTCAAAAGCAGTAGCCAGTTAGAAGGCCTGTTATCAGCCATAATCCGGACCTTTCAAGTTCGAGAAGCTATAAACTTTTTCACTTGTCTTTGGCCTGGAGTATTCCTCCAGTAGGACTTTTTGTGATCCTTTTCCTATTTCTGAATCTCGTCCGTTATCTGTCCCTTGGCCAGGCCACCAAACGGTTTAGGTCCAATGAATTACGCTTCAGCTTCGTTTTTCGCAAGGCTGTCAGCAAGTTCATTACCTTGTACTCCCTCATGCCCTGGCACCCACATCGAGGTAACTTTGTTGTTGTTGACCAGTTGTGGGATTGTCTGCATTCCCAGGCAATTTTAGACTCGAAGGTATAGGACCTTAGAGCTTTTAATGCTGCCTGTCTATTTGATATTATATAGATCTCTGCCCTTCGAACGCCTTTATTTAGGCATTTCTGGGCACGCAGATCTATAGCATGAATTTTTGCCTGGAAGATGATTGGGGTGTTACCGAAGGCTATGGACAGCCTACATTTAGGCCCTGCTACGTCCACTCCAACCCCTTCAACCATCTTAGATCCATCTGTATACCAGATGAGTGACCCTTGCTCAAATCGTAGTGCCGCTATCTTGCCCCTTTGACGGCTTTCAATCAGCACGTCAAACGGACAGTCAAAGTCCTGTTTGATTGGCATGGAGTTAGTGGGTTTGGTCGTGGAACTTCCTTAAGGTTTGCTATTATGTATATTGCAATAGCAATGGTAATCTTAGCTTTCAAACAAAAACCAGTTGAAGTTATTCTATCTCATGCTGATACATCGGATCGTATAATATAATCATTATACTTCAAACATATTCTACTCTAATATGACGTACAACCTGTTTAATTGCCCCTCTCATGCGAAATTTATCAATCTCGACAAATTTGCTTGTTTGCAATATAGAAAAATTACCAACATTTTAGGTACATTCCTAAAGACTGACACCATTGTACCCAGCACAAAATGGATGCTTCAAATTCCTTAATTCATCTCCCATTAAGTTCCTCTCTGAATGGTGAGAAGTTTGCAAAAGAAAAAACTGTGTTTAAAGATGTGGCTAAAAGCAATGGATACCCTACAAGTTTAGTTGATAAATTGATTAGAAAACGTAGATTTAAAAAAATCTTCCCAAAATCTTTTAAACCGAACAGAAGAATACAAAATTTGTAGCAATTTCATATGAACCCCGATTTACCCGGGGTTTAAATAAGATTTTTAAAAGCTTATTTACAGCAACTTTTAGGCATCGCAAAGTATTAAATTGAGTTAAATGAAAGGTCCTGAATTTACGAAATCAGTTTTAAATATTGTAATTTGAACTACATTGGACAAACGAAACGTCCAATTATAACTAGATTTAAGGATCATATTGCGCATCTCAAATACAGTGGAACAGAAAAATCTAGTAGTGTTGAACCAAAGGTTCCAACTTTCTTCAGGACTAAGAATTCAGGACACCAGGATCTCATATATGTTGAAGAAAGTTCTCAGACAAAATTTCAACAGCTCTTGGTCTACAGCATAAACGTTAAAATTCTTCGAAATTAACTATCAACTATTATTGGTTTTAGAATATTCCAAATTTGTTTTCGTTTAATATAGTAATTATTAATTTGAATTTAATTTTCTATCTGTCAAGCAACAAAAAAATTAGATATGTTTACATAATCAATGAAACAATCTACAATAATCAAGAAGAAAAGGAATGTTAATTTACTGAATAATGACCGTGGTCCGTGATCATTTACGTCAAGAAATGTATATTAATTAATTTAATTTGATAATTCCTTTAAAACAATTTATATCTTTTTTAATGTCATCTATTAATAAAAAATCTCATAGATTATGATAATCTTTATCTCTTTTATCGTTCTACTGTAACACTTGTGCAATAAAAATATGTTTTCAGTTAGTTCTGTTTGGTGACTGATCCGAATATTTCAATAATTTGTACCTATAACCTACATCTGTCGGTGTAATCTAAACGTATTTCAAAGATCTTTATCGTACTCGTTATACCTCAGTACATACTTATTTTAATAGTTTGTATTTACATCATAATAAAGTTTATTCTATCCTCAGAGGCCTAATAAACAGAACTCTAATACGCCTCTGAAGAGGCCCATTGTTTTTATAGTTTTTTCTCGTATCAGTAATATTACGCATCCATGAAAATATTGTTGTGTTAACATGCGATATGCGAACGAGAACTTCCACACGTATTCACCATTTTTGCGTTTTATTATTTTTAGAGCCTAAACAAGGAAAGCATTTTTTTTATTTTCAGCATTCAACTAATATTTACGTGACGATTAGGAAAATTTTTAACTTTTTTATCTCTACAATTATTGTCTTAATACTGGGTACTAGTAAAATTATTTATATGGATTAATTTATAGGTTTATTCAAGATTACTATGCTGATAACAGTAAAATAAAATACAAGTTGTACACAACTATAAATATGTATTATATTAAAAGTCTTTGTTGCGAAAATGCTACAGCAGACTGAGATTGCTTTCAGACTGCAAGGCTGCATGAGGATAGACTGTCTGCTAGGAGATTAGTTATATATGTTTAGACTGCTTTCAGCTTGGACGGCTATTTCCTGTAAGCAAGGTACGAGGTGGCTAGTTATATTTTGGCAAGAAAAAAATATTCTACAGACTAAAAGATCGACTGTCGTTTGATATGGAATTTCAGTTTTTCAGTTTGATGTTTTCTCCAGTCGCAAACAACCGTTTATGTTTCTCAGCGGTTCATGAAGTATTGGGCTTTAGGCTGCTTATATACAGAAGCTACACTACAGGAGTATCTATTCATTGATTGAGTGTTCACCCTGTATAAGCTGAACTTAAATAAAACATTTGATTATGCCAAAAATAATTTTTCTTCAGAGAAACGCTCAAATATTTGGCAAACCAAACTAATTACCATTATAAGATTTCAATTTAAAATACATTTGTATGGAATTAGGTTACTTCCTGGAACGTAAACGATTTTCACAATTTTCCTTTAATTAAGCGATTGTTTAAGACGAAATGAGGAAACATCGACCTAATTAACTTCTCAGATCAACCAATAGCTTTAGGAACTTTAACGTCGAATCGGGAGTAACCTTTTAAATTTCCAGTATAGTCCTTGCTTTCCATTTAAATAGTAAAGGTTCAATTTAGATTTCTTTTCTAGTTTTTTCGAAATTCTTTGCAAAACAATGACAAAACTAAACTGCTTTTAGAGGGCGGAATATTAAACATTTGAAAACAAGCACATTTGAACTATGCTAAGCCAAGTCAGGCTATTTATTTTTCGATTGCAACAGACACTGGACCGCTAGATAGCGCCTGCTGGCTGTTTTACATGTCGCTATTATAAAAATACCGGGATGTACTATAGTCAAAGGATTCTCATGTCGGTCGTCGCATACCTACCTTGCACTGACGAGAGCCAACAGCTTGAAACTGCAGTCTGCAAGTGGTGTGTGACGACTGGCAAGGGAGCTCCTTTAAGTAGGATCAGTCTTTCGGCTGGTGTTTGTTGCAATCGAAGCATTAGCGTTTTGATGGTAATATGCAATTATTACACTTAACGCGCCAGGCTTGTAACTTGTAATTCAGCGCTCGGCGGGGCACATAGCCCGGAGAGTAGCTGTTGGTTGCAGTCTGGTTAGGTTCCTTATAGTAAAATAAGGATTTATAGAGGAGTTTGCGACTAAAAATATTATGTTTAATATTCCCCCCTCTAAAAGCACATTTGAACAATGACAAAACTGTTTCTAAGAACCTATATTGAAATATCAAATACAGGGTGTTTTGAAACACATCCGTATATTTTAACCTATAGGTCCTTATTTAACGAGAAGACCAACACCCCTTTTTAAATTTAACAAAAAAAAAAAAAAAAAAAACTGGACTTGAACGCACAAAGTTGACATTTTATTTAGTTAATGTTCCTGAATGCAATCCAGCATTACCAATACATGCTTGAGCTATTTTTAGCATGGAATCAAAGATTAGCAGTCTACAGTCCCTTAAATGTTGCACAGAATAAAGAACACTAATTTGTTAGTAAAATTCTTCATATTGGGAATTTCATAAAGTTGATTAAACTCGGAAGTATTAGATGATTGTGTTCGTATATCAAATTATAAAATAATTAGAAAAGACAAGGTGGGAAGAGGAGGAGGTTTGGGGTGTGGCATTCTTACATATATTGTTAAAAAAAAAAGTATAAGCCTACCTAAGTAGAACTATGACAGGTGTAGTGATACGAATCTCCACTCAATAATTTCAGTCATTTAAAACTACAAATTATGAAGATTGTCACTAATTTTTAATTTAAATTTACTGATTTTGCAAACAACTGAAATTATTGAGTGAAAATTTATATTACTACACCTGTCATAGTTCCACTTAGGTAGACTTACGCTTTATTTTATTAATATATGTATTAAAAAAAAGTTATGGCCAAAAATAATAAATATTTCCTTATCGGATCTCTCTCTCTCTCTCTCTTGGATATGCCCACTTTAAACTTTTTACAACGTGGATATAAAGTAGCTGCTGAAAATTTTAACGAAGATGTAGCACAGGTGGTGAGAGTATCAAGTGCGTCTTATTTTAAACAAGAAGGAAACTGAGGTATTGATGGTTGGGAAAACAATAAAGAACTCTGTATAATACCTGATTTTAAAATAGTTGATAATGAATCTTTAACTTTTAGTGAACATTGAAAAAATCTCGGAGTGATTTTGGATGTGCAATTAAAATTTAATGAACACGTTAACACACTTGCTAAAAAGTTTTATTTTAAATTAAAAACTATACATGCATAAAGAGATTTATCAAGCGATGTGAAACTTAAGTGATGTAAATCTTTAATTTTGTCTACCTTAACTGATTGTGATGTGGTATACTGGCCCGCTTTGCTTAAAACGGACCAAAAAAGTTTACAGAAAATTCAGAACAATTGTTTAAGATTCTGTTATAACCTCCGCAAATTTGATCATATCTCTGAGACACTCCGGCAAAGTAAATGGTTAAAGCTTTATGAACGTTTTAAGTAGCATATGACGTGCCTCATTCACAAAATGAACATAAATAAATATCCAACATATTTGCTTGGAAAATTAATTAAAGGTGCTGATGTACGTAATTGTCCTACGCGCAATTGTGACCTATACAGCGTTCCTAAGCATAATACATCTTTTACATATAATGCAACAACTTACATTTATAACAATTTGAATTGTAAAATTAGCTCGAATTCTAGTTTCTATATTCTGAAAACCCACATAAATAACCGCTGCCCAAGGAATCACTACTTCCACATCCAGATTTTGTATCCAAGTCTTATGCACACTAAATCCCAAAGTAATATTTTATTCCCTTTAGTAATAGAGTGGGGGTGGTAGAGGGGGTATCTAACGCTAAAAAATTTTTTTAGACGTTTCGTTTTTGTATATACACTAAATCACATTTTAATTTTTTTTACTCCCTTTCATAATAGCGTGGGAGGTGGCTGGTGCCAAAAAAAAATTTAGAGACCTTAACTTTTCGTACATTCCCTAAATTGCAATTTAATAGACTTACTTGCTTGTTTTGCCTATTTACCCCATTTATCCCATTTACCCCCGAACCCTTCAACGGAATTAGATCAAAATATAATCTAGTTCCAGATCTCGTTACAATACATAAGTATACCAAATTTCAAGTCAATATCACAAACGGTTCCAGAGTAAACGTGCGCACAAAAAAAAGTTACAGACAGACTTTTCGCTCAAATTTAAAATCTCGACGTTTCATGACATTTTAACCCTATTTCAACAAAAAAAAAGTAAATAATTTCTTTTTGCGTTACTATACTTCCACTGGACGTGGAAGTAAAATTACTTAATATTACAAAGAAATTAATTTTGTTTTATAATTAGATTTGATTTATTTACGTGCAGAATTATAGGGGGTTATGTGGAAGAGCAGCCTAGTTGAACGTCGCCCCCTTTATAAAAGATTCTTGTAAATAACATATATCAACAAAAAATAAATCCATATTATTATTATTATTAAAACATAGAAATAGAATAATTCACTATTGTCACATAGCGTATTACGACCAGTACGACAATGACGACGATGAATAAAGTTTTTTCGTGTATCGAATATTCGGATATATACTGGAATTTAATGCCTTTGTTAACAAATTTTCTCTCATCAGAATTTTTCGTAAAGATTAAACGATTATTGTGTAGAAATTATCTTCAATATTTCATTTTCAATTTATTAGATTACTGGATTCCTATAAAATCGTAACAGCAATAAATTAATAAAAATGCCGATCCACAATAAATGCTGCTGATATAAACTCAATTAAGCACATTTCATACATTTTTTTACGTCCAACTTTGAAATACCTGCTACATTAGACATTATCAGGCATTCCCAAGGTATCGTTCTGATCTTTACGTACACATTCTTTATTTTCACAAAGGGGATTTAGATTATGTAAATATGTTTATCATGCCTGAGGAATGCGTAATTGTAAAATAAATGCATTGTTTGTGTACCATTTTCAAATTTACAGCATCACTTTCTTGAAATTTAACCTAGTTAGGAATTACCAGTACTAGTCATTACACAATGTTTATTTTATTATGATATATTAGGTGAGTATGCAAAACATGTGGGACTTGCCATTTTTATTATCTGGGCATTACATTTTTTTATCGTATTCTAGAGAAATTATTAGCGAGAAACGATATTCATGTTAAAACTTTATGGCAACGACGTACAAAGTTGAAAGAAAGGTAGGTACGTGACATAAAGAGCATATCACAAATTTAAAGAATATTATTGTTCTACTTTAAAGTCAATTGAGTTTAATAATAGTGAGCTCGCTTCAGTAATAGCTAGAGGCATTTATTTTTAGAAAACCGCATGGCGATGGTGCGGTACACCACACAATTGATGGGACCGATTTAATTTGACCGTAGTTATATTACCTTGCGGTAATTACACCCCGCCGCCGGCGTTACAAACTTTAAGCCTATTTGAGTAATATTTGTCTGTGATATAAGGTGAAAAGTCTAAGATTGTTTAATTAAAACTATTTGAATATTATTTAGAAACCAAAACGAAATGTCAAAAAAGCTTCATTGTGATTACCTCAATTACAGGTTTAGAAATAGGAACTTCAACATAAACGATATTATTCAATTTCCATTGAAACGACTTCGGAAGTTTTTAAATAAAAGTATATATGCTATAATTGAAATTATCTTCCCACCTGTGCAGATTGGTGGTAACTTTTCGGAATGTATATAATAATAATATTTTATTAGTCCATTCGATCATTAATGTATGATATAGGATAAGTTAGAAAGAAAAATTTGTAAATTCAATATATAAGCACAAGCACAAAGACAACAATAAATAAAATAGTAGAATATAAACGTAAAATGTATAGGCCGACTAACAATATCAAATATAGGATTAAATAATATTTAGTTGATTTAAATTTAATAAATAATAATTTTTGTTGTATACATATTTTTAAGTGTATTTTATATTTTGTTAACTCAAGATCTTTAACTTAATTGGGTAACTTAGCTTTCTGGACCGCATTATCAGCTTTCATGTCAGAAATAAGTATAGATGTATCGTCTGCGAACATTATTGATTGTGCAACATTAAAATCATTTACATAAATTAGGTATAAATAATGGCCCTAAAATTGATGCTTGAGGAACACCGTGCGAACTGTCTAGAATATTAGATGAACAGCGGTTTATTTCAACATGGTGTTTTCTGCCTTGTAGATATGATTTGAACCAATCTAACGGTTTACCTCTAACGCGATACAATTCAAGCTTATTTAACAGTCGTTCATGACATACCACATCAAAAGCTTTCCTTGCATTTATGTACATTAAGTATCACGCTACAAAATTGAATAATAAGCTTGAGGCTTTAAAAGGTATTGAATATTGAGTTTTATTTAATTTGTTAATTTAATTCTTATCGAGGAATTATAGGTAAATAATGAATATTTTATTAAGATCAAGAAAAAAGATGAATCAAATCTTTTAAACCGACTTAACCGTATATTAACAAGAAGGACGAGCCTGTAACATAGACTGTATATTCATTTATTTCGACAAATCTATCATTGATATATTTTTTTCAGTTATAGGGTATATTCCAAAAGAAACGCATAAAATTCATAATTTTTCGTATGTATCTATATTTGTACCTATGTAGTTAAAAGGGAATTAAAACTTTTCACATATACCGTCTGTCCATTTTACCAGGGCCACACCAAATACCTCGCTTAATATCCATTGTAGAAGAATAAAGTTTTCGAAACAATTCATAGCCTACTTTGTGAGATATATTACAAACACCTGAAAAATAGGAAAACCACAAACGTTTATAGCTTCCCTATCCGAGGAGATACGAAAAAGTTAAGGGGATGAAAGTTGACGGCAAAGACAATAAGAATAATAAATGTGTATCAAAAAATTTGAAAAACGCTGTTGACTTTGACATACGAAATGAAAAGAACAAATCTCAAAGTAGGCCATGACACCATTAATTCCGTTTATTTTTTCTCTTTCCAACGATATAAAAAATGTCACAAAAATTTGAACTAATAGTGTCAATATTTAATATTTTACGAAAACTACTATTCATATCATTGAATCGTAAAAACCAGCTATGCCATAATAGTAACAATTCACTTTATAATTCAGTAATTATCTATTACAATTTAATACAAACAAACAAATATCTCATATATAAAAATACAAGTACAAAATGAACATCGAAAAAAAAAACGAAAAACTACGTCTAACAGTACTACCTACTACCATACTGAAAATAAAATGTGTGTATTTATTTTTCTAACTACAAATGCTCAAATTGTGCACCATGCATTCTAACATACAAACGTGCTCTACGAAACACCTCAGCATTACATTTCGGAGCATTTCAGGAGTAATTGCCTCACATGCGTCTCTAATTCTGGTTTTGATGTCCTCAAAGTTTGAAATACCTTGTCTTTAGTGTAACCCCAAACGAAAAAATCCAAGGGAGTAATATCTGGTGATCAAGCTGGCTATAGAACGAGTCCATAGGTGCCTATCCAGCTATCTGGCATAACTTGATTTAAATAATATATACATAATACAGCAGTGTGAGGTGGAGCCCCCTCTTCTTGAAAATATGAATAACTTAATCTTTCTAGCACTGTTAATGTTTTTTATATAACAACCATCTACAAAATCTTACTCTCCTCGGCTTATCTCCCTCATTTAAATGTTGATTTTTCCTCATTTTAGTAATGGTGTGACAGTTATGCCCATTAGGATATACAATCATCTCCCTAATTATCTGAAAGAAATATCTGGCTTAAAACTATTTAAATCAAAACTAAAAGAACTACTTTTTAAAAGATCGATTTACACTGTCGAAGAATATTTTAGTGTTAACCTTTAACACTGGTATCTAGTGTTACGTAATTGTTTCAAATACTTCTTCTTATATTGTTTGTTTTTTAAATCAATTTATTGACCAAGCTTCCAAATAGATTTTGAACACCATTGTTTTTTTTTCTTTCTTTAATTTCTTTTTTAACTGTGACGCGTTTGCATACGTATTTGTGTGTATAGACTACTTTTTCTCATCTTATATCTATTTGTTTTTAATTTTTTTTATCTATTTGTTTATTTATCTGTTTATAGTAAATGTTGTCTGTCTTTGACTTGTTAAGCTGACTTCTTTTATCTATTTATTCATTACTTTTTTGCTATTTTTATTGTATTCTTACCTATGGTGAATAAAGTATTATTATTATTATTTATGCGACAGTCTCTCTGAATTTGTCTCAAAGAGGTTTCTCCATTTTGGTTTACATAATTCAATCATCTATTCACTTTTCTTACATTATCCGCAACATGCCCTCGCCTTACTATAAATGCGGAGCATCTGGAAATCTATCTCCGTAAGCCATGACTGCCATCCCAGCGTCAAAATTGCATTGACAATAAATGTTAATCATATCGAATTTGTTATTATTGATGTAGGTACACCATAATTACTGATATAAAAGTTGTCTTAGAACTCGACAACGCAACATACAACATACAACAGTGACAATCTGTCAAATTTCTTAATAACTGTATACATTGTTTTTCATTAATCGATGTTTACGATTCAATTATATGAATTGTGGTTTTAATAAAATATTAAATATTGACACTATCAGTAAAAATTTTTGTGACATGTTTTATATCGTTGGAAAGAGAAAAAATGAACGGAATTAATAGTATCATGGCTTACTTTGAGATTTGTTCTTTTTATTTTGAATAAAAGTGTATGTCAAAGCCATCTGCGTTTTTCGAATTTGTTGATACACATTATTATTTCTATTTTATTACTGTATTGCCGTAAATTACTTCTACCATATAATTCATAACCGCAGGTGTCGTTTGATTGATTCTCCAATAATGTATTTCTAAAGAGTTTCTAGTTTTTTTTACTTAATTTGTGTTCTAAATTCAGGTATCAATATAGTAATAGATATTTTTTGTTTCACATAAATATAAAAAGTACGGAAGTCCGTTATTTGCTTAAGAGCTAATAATATATTTCATTAAGAATTGAACGGAATGCAAAAATATGTAGTAAATTGTGATATTTCTTTTAATTGTACTGAGGTGTGCGTGTATTTACTTGCTATTATTTATATTTTGGAAAAAAATGTCATATCTGAATTACTGAACTATAGTCACAGTAAATAAGCAATTAAAATGGCAAATACGAGAAATAATCTATAAAGTTTTAAAAATTCGGATGCAGACTCTTAATAGACATCCAAATACAGATCAAAAGAGTTCCCACCTCTCAGGAGGGGTCCCTTTTGCTTCAGAAACCACCCTCTAGTATGACCTCGCGCTAGTTTTTTAAATTTTTCTCAAAAACTGTTACTCTGACGAGGAAAATGAATAGAACCTAAAATATTCGTTATGAAATTATACATCATTCATGTTCTATATATTTTTTTCCTATATCTCACAAATGACGTTTGAAGTTGGTTAATGCTGGTAAAGATAAGACAAATGCCTTGAAATTACGATGATTTTAGAGACAAATTTTTATCGGCCCTATATGACATTTTTAACTCTATTACAGAATGTCCTATTAATCCCGGTGAACGTACATATATTGTAGATGGGGGTAATTCAATTCATCGAGTGAATTGACCGAAACAAGGTACATTTGCAGACATATACACCGCTTACATTAATTTCATTAAAAAACGGTACTGCCAGAGAGTAATCGTAGTATTTGATGATTATTCTGAAAATAAGGAGAGTACAAATGACATTGAACGACAACAAAGACTTTTAAATCGAATATCTGCTGAAATAATTTTCAACGAAAAGACGCCTGTTCCTGAGTCACAGAAAAATTTGCTGAGCAATAAGAACGTTTGGTTAACCAACTGATGGAAAAATTGGAATATGCCGGTATCCAAGCTCTTTCTTCAACAGATGATGCTGATGTTCTAATTGTCCAAACTGCTATTAAGGAAGTCTATAATAATCCCACGGTAGTTGTCGTGGGACAGGATGTTGACCTTCTCATTCTCATAATTGCTCTTTGTATCTTGATAAAGACGATTTTTAAGAGATATTCAAGGAAACATCAAGGAAAGGGCATACAGTTATCTCCATTTGCAGAAGTCGGAAGTCCTTCATAACTGTAAAAGAAATATATTATTTGCTCACGCATTCAGTGGATGCGATACTACATCAGCATTTTTTGGCAAAGGAAAAGCACAAACTGTAAACTTGATAAATCTAGAAGGAACTTGGACGATGCTTTGTACACTGAGAAAAAAATCTATTAGCCGTTATTAAAAATTTAATAACCTTTGCATAAAACTTCAATTAAATAGGGGACAGGCAGAGTCATTTGCTATGGCTATTAAAGTCATTTTCCTAAAAACATCTACTAACGGTTATTAAAGATCACGAAAATTTCTATAATAACTTTTGTATTACTATCAGTTTTTTATTTTCTTATGGTTATTAAATGCTTTACCTACTACTGCAAATTGAACAACTGGCCACTATTATCATTATTATGCTGACTTTATTAGAGTTTCTTATAAGCACTACAAAATGACCTTTTAGTCAGTATTAGATAGCTTCATTGGTTTGGCTAAATTAACAGCACTACAGGTATTAAACAATTTAATAGCAGTTACACGAAATAATTGTTGGGATAGTGAGCTTATAGGATATCTTTTATAAGATTATATTAATAACCGTTAGTAGATACTTTAATTAATATAATTAAATCGCCAAATTGCCATTAACTGATCGATAATTAAAGCTAATTAGTAAATTTAATAACCTTTACTAAGTAGTTCATATTAAGGTAGCAAGATTAGTGGTGGCTCTGTGTAAAGTCAGACCCCCACTTATTTTGAGAAGGGTGTAGGTATAAATTTAAAATTTTTGGATTTGAACTTTTATTGCTGAAATATTATGAAGTAGTTTTAAAATTTCTCATTTTTCACGTCAAATGTCATGTTCCAAGTACGCATTAAAAAATTTTCATGTATAGAAAATAAGTTACGTCCTTTATACATATATAATCATTTTGTATAAATTTAGTAAAAATATATACAAACTAGGTGTGATGTAGTATTAAGGAAACAACTTAACAAACTTTTTATACTTTAGAATTGTGGCGGCGCGATGTTACATTTGACACAAAAAAAGAAAAGTTCAAGATTATTCCATAGTATTTCAGCAAAAGAATATCAATTCCAAAAATTATACATTTCTACCTTTCATCCTCTCAAAATAAGTAACGGTTGCCGCTTCACCGTGTAAATGTCTATATGTGAAAATGATGAGATCTTAGAATCTATGCAGATAGTTTGTTACAATTAGTCAATGTTAATCTTTAAATCAATACCTACAAAAATTTTCCTACAAATATATTTCCTATCGAGTTTCCTATACCGATACAGATGTAAAAAAAACGTATTCGCAAGATATAAAAACAATATACTTTTGAGTCGTTTTAAATTTCTTGTATACTTACCTTCATTTCTATAGCAAATAAATTTTTCCATGATGTATATATTAAACATTAAAACATTATAAGCATCTTTAATTCACAATATATCTGCTAACCATAAATTATGTATTACGAGTTGTTTTGACAAAAAAAACTGCCTTTGATAGAATACATATTTATTTAAAAAGTTATATGAATTCTAAATAATTATATAAATTCAGAGGTATATATAGATAGGTCAAAGTAATGTTAGTACCTACTTATAACTTTTTTTACTACAAACTTCCTTTACTGATTAGTTACGGGCCGCTAAAATAGACGCTGAAGATTATTAATGACACTTAATTTAATTTTGACAGTTTACAAAACAGATGATTGTATTTAATTTAGCTCTAGAAGTCGATGTTATATAGGAAGTCAAGAACGGAGTATGCCCAAAGGGTTAATAAGTACTCCAAAATTTGTACAGAGATATTTTTAAACTGCAAATACAAGTGGATTCATCAAACACTTATCTAAGAAGAAGGTACTCTTGTTTCAATGCGATCAAATTAACGGCTTCAGTAATGCAGAAAAAAAGCAATCGTTAGCAGATATATATATATATCTCGATAATTACTACTTCATAAAACTGTTTGAATTTTTTGAGAAAAATTTTGGTTTCTAAAAATCAGAACAGTGTTCAGTGTTAATTATCGGTACCTATTTCCGTGAATATGATTTTCTTTAAAAAAAATGGTCTGTTTTATCGAATAAAAATGCTCATTTCCCTGAAACCATTAATTTTTTCCAATTGAAAGAAGAGTACCTTTAGATAAACGTTTTAGAAACCTGCTTGTGATGTTTAAGTGACGTAAAAATATCATCCCTGTAAAAAATGGGTCTAGACCTTTTTGGGACTATAGACTTCCTACATACAAATGTATGTATTTATTTCAAAGCCGGATTAAATCTGATTTGTAACCAACAAAATTTGATTAAGTGAAGATAATGGTTTAAACTAATTTTAATTCTCTATATACTTTAGCAGCCCGTAAATCATCCTATTAGAATACCCTGTATATAAAATTTAAACAGAACATAAATATAATAATAAAATAATATCAAAAAGAAACCTTTTTTTCTAACTCCCTTTCCACTTTATTATACAGTCAAGACAAAAAAAATGTCCGTGAGGATATTACCCTGTCTATAAAATTTAAACAGTAAACAACATAAATATAAACTTATAAAATAATATCAAAAAGAAACCTTTTTTTCTAACTCCCTTCCCAATTTATTATACAATCAAGACAAAAAAAATGGCAATGAGAATATTACCCTGTATATAAAATTTAAACAGTAAACAACATAAATATAAATTTATAAAATAATATCAAAAAGAAACTTTTTTTTTTGTAACTCCCTTTCCACTTTATTATAGTCAAGACAAAAAAAATGGCCGTGAAAATATTAAATTGTCAAAAACATTTTTCCATTACGTGAAACTGCTTTAAGTGCTTCAATCGAGCATATATCTTGGAACAAAACACATTTGATATTTTGTGACTGACTTATCTCAAAGGCAAATAGATGTTCATTAAATTTTAAGGTGTTAATTTCTTCATAAATAAAACAAACTTCCTTTTGTTCATTTACTATAAGTGATTTTATACGACCAAAATTTGGCATATCTGCATTTTTCACCAAAATAATATCTTCAACTGTAAAATTTTTGCTGTTTATTGATACTGTATTTACTTCAGTAGATTGTTTCTCAAAAGATTCCAAAATATCATCAGCTATAGCAATCTCAGAATTTAAAATGATGTCTTTGAAATTTGTCAAACTTTTATAAACTTTTGTGCCACAGTTCTTAGTGCGAGAATAAGAGACATTATTTACCAAACCTGTTTTACTTGCAAGTCTAGAAGATACCCCCAATTGATGTTTAATAGCAAGGGTGCGGGTAATATTTACTCTTGAAGCTACAACATTAGCGGCTAATTTTGACTGCCTGTGTTTTGATTCATATCTTAAAGTCATAGTTTTGATTGCAGGACCCGTTTTTGTAAGTATTAATGGATAATGAGTAAGAAAATGATGTTTGGGTTTTAACGACAAAGAAAATAATTCCATATACAATGAATGATGTTGATGTATTAAAGTAGCTAACTCATTACACATATCCTTAGTAATAAAATCACACAATACTATTTTTAAAATTTTTCTTAACAATATGTATAAACGCCAATGTTCATTACCTTCGGGGACTAAGTAACCGAATATCAATCCAGAATGTAAAATAAAGCACTTCATTTCTGAAGCAGACATTTTAATATGTTTCTTTTTTAGGTTGTCCTGTGTAATAAGAGGAGGTTTATTATAATTTCTGCCAAAATTGAAATATTTTAATTGGTTATTAAAAGTGTCCAAGTCAAAAAATTTATCGATTAAAATAAATTGATATAGTAAATGGCACATATCAAATACCCCTACTCCTTCAAAAATATCATGGGCAATGTCCACTGAATAATTTTCAGTAACATGAAACAATTCAATATTATTTAAAATTGGTGAAAATTTTATTCCAGTTAAGAAAGCATTATTAGTAAATAGGTCTTCAGAATAATTTTCTTTATTTCTTAACATTACCGGAAGCTGAACAGTCAATTTCTGAGTTTCTGTACGATGACATTTGCAAAATCTGCAAAAGTAGTTCGAACTAAAACTTTCTTGAAAACCTAATATTGTGTTTAGACCTAGATTGTCACCCAAGACCAAAGCTGTACAAAAATAAACATGTACATTTCCAGAAGGTAACTCTACTGTTATACCTTCATTCTTTAATATATTTAATTCATGAACCAATCTAGAAAAAATTATTTTTTCTCCAAACTCTTTTAAGTCAGAGGTATGAAACAAAGTAGCCAACCAAATATTCTCTAAACGAGCCTGAAAAATCGATGGTAAGCAAGCTATTGAGCAATACACGGCACCAATTTTATGTATTCCCGCGTGGGAACCTAAAGGATTTCCACTTTCATAATCATCATAGTATATGAACAATGGCAAAACAATATCACTTTCTCTGTAGTCTACAATTTTTGTTTTCCAGTAATCAGTTTGAATAATATTGTATACAGCAATTTCATGTTTAAGTTGTTCCATATATTTTACAGTCTCATGTAAAATATTTGGTAATGAAAAAATTTTTTTGAAAACATAGCCAAGAGGGATATTTTGAGCAGTATAATTTTTTGGAAAAGGAACCATATTTTTATTTTTATCTAAACGTTGTCCAATGACATATTCAACTGGACTTATATAATATCCTGAGTCTTCTAAATATTTAAAACGTAAATGTTCACTTTCAAGACCTTTAAACAAGTTTTGAAATTCAGTAAAATATTTTTTTATTTCAAATTTATCAACATCAGATATGGAGTACTGATTTGAAATATAGTTTAACATATGATTTTCAAATATACTTAAAGGTTCAAACAATAAGTCATATATATTATCCATAACTTTTTGGACATCTTTTCTGCAGAAAGTTCTTTCTGAATATAACTTACATATGAAATCTATATTACGTTCCAGTAATTTATTTTTGAACTCTATAAATAGATTTTCTCTTATCTCTACATTATTTAAAAAGGAAATATCAATAGGCTTTACTGGGGATTGGGATATATCATATCCAGATAACTGCCTTGTGGAACATTCAGAAAACTCATGGTCATTATTTGCATTACAAATTTCAGAAAAATGGTTCTTAGACGAAGGCGATTTATATTGATATTCTTGTAATATATTTGATTGGGAGTCACTTAGGTCGTGCATTTTTAAGTGTTTTCTGAATGAATTTAGTGATGGAAAATGTCTATTACAGTTTGTTTCACCACACATGAAAAGACTTGTTTCTTGACACCTATGTATTATTTTTAAATGAGTAATTAATGCATTTGAATGTAGATAAGATTCACTACAAAAGTTACATTTAGGCATTTTAAGTGTTTAGATTTTACAAAATATAAATATAGGTATATACAAAATATAACTCACTTAATCCAAATAAAATTTTATGTCGGCAATAACTGAAGCTGTGGATGGGCATTTCTTGGTAACTTTCATGTTAAAGACAACTTCCTCTAGAAACAGCCATACATGTTCACACTCAGTTGGATATTCGATGTCCATAGCATGAAATAATTTAAACAATAACTCTAGTGTTCTGATACCTGTGTCTAGTTTATATTTTATATCATTGACAACAATATAAAAAGCTTCTGGTTCTTGTAAGTTGCCAACAATTACACCGAACGGTTGAAGAGTTATATTATATTCATCCAATTTAAATTTCCTCTTGTTTATTCTCGTCTCTAGTTCATCAAATTCCTGAAAATTGTGAAAATGTAATTCAACGAGAGATCATGGTATTAGGTAGATATTGCTATTAGTTTAAATGATAATTCAAAAAGAGATAGCTGTATTAACTTCTACAATAACTGATAGACTTTTAACTGTTCATTATACATCGATAAATGCTATGTATACATACATAAATTAAGAATAGCATCATGAACATTTTTGCATGACAAATGAAAACAGAAATAATGGATAGATATAATTACTGGGTTTTACAGTTTTATAATTAATAACTATAAATTTCCTAGAGCGTACGTCGATGTTGTTCTCAGTTCCAGTTAGTACTTACCAAAATATGCAGAAAAAAACTTTCTTGAATTTCTGTTCTAGTAGGTCGCCAACTAACCCCCTTTCTTGATTTCTTTAGAGTCACGGGGGAAAATAAAAATGGCAGTGCCAATAGTGCATGTGTAAGATTATCTGTAAAAGAATTAGTTCATTAGTATACTAGTAAACAATATAGAATAACGGCTTGGATCACTGACTAATATAGCAACAATAAGTGAATGGCGGCTATCGAGAAATAATGATATTAAAAAAATGGTTTCAGTTTATTGTTGACCATTTCAATATTTCTGCAAGCTTTTTTTAAAATATCAATTATCACTTTCTGTACTAAACCTGGCCTCATTATACTCTAAGTAAACAGCAGTTATAAGTATATTAAAGTTTAATTTGGCGTGTGTATGAGTTGATATTGCGCGTATTATTTCATTTTCTCTAGCACACAAAGTTAAAACAATAGCCCAAAAACATTGTCCACGTATAAACATACCTGAACAATGCTTTTGGGTTATTATTTTAACTTTGTGTTCAAGAGAGAATGAAATAATATGCGCAACATCAACTCATACACACACCAAATTAAAGTTGTAATAAGGCGTGATAAATCATTGCCATTTAATATAAGTTATTCTATCCTGTTTTTGTCTATTAAAATGGACACTAATGAATTTTTAGCCCAGCTCTACACATTCGCTGAGTGAATGTGAAAAGGACATGTTAGCCGTTGCTCGGTAAGATTTATATATACGCTCGTGGTTGGTTCGATAATGGTTCGCCAAATAATTTAGCAAAACATTTATTTCTAAGGCACCACCAAACTACTTCATTCACGTACAAAAATCCAATTGCAAAAAATTGGGCGAGTGTGAAAATATGAAATTTTTAAGAGACACTTAAACTTACCAGTGATTTCAGATTGATCAGTGACTATACGAATTTTTCTTTCTTTGGTTTCCTGCAAAATTGCGTTAGCAACTTTTGGCCATGACATGTATATTATATCCTTTTTATCGGGGTATTTCTGGTTGAAATCACGTTCAATCTATGAATGAAAAGCCAAATGAAGAGAAACAGCAATACATTTATGGTAATTAAATATGACAAATATTTTGAAGTATACAATTTATGGAAGTGGTTAACCCCTCATAGTATACTTACCAATTCAATTCCGAAGTTTATTCTCAAACATGGGAAGTCCCCATAAATTTTTGTTAAATCGCTGTTTAAATATGTTTTTTGTCGAATTTTACAGGTTTGTTCCCAGGCATCAAGTACTTTAGTGTAAGGTTCAGTTCCTACTTTCAGAAAGTCGAGATACGAAGATTCCTCAGGATCCTTTTCAGGGCTCTTGTTGTCTTTCGGTGCCTCACATACCTTTTGGGATTTGGCCAGTCTTAATGCTGCCCTTACATTAATGTAACGAGACCAAAGTTTCCCCTTCGGCCCTGATCCTCGTTTGTTTTTGTCCCCCCCAGGGATATAAGGTATATAATAGGTGTCAGCTTTTTCGTTTACAAAATATTCTTCAATTTCATGCGCCACTCTGACGAATATGTTTGCCTTTATTCTGAAATGCAGAATGCTTATTGAAATTTTTTAAATCATTAATTATGTTAAAAAATAAAAACGGTAGTCAAAGAATGGCGAAATGCTTTATAATATATGCAATGATTAAAACAAATTACTAAAGATAGCCAAATGAAGACCCTTATGTTGCAACCAATGATATAATACGCTATAATACCTCATTAATAGATCTGAATTTATTTAAGTGTATTTTTTTATTTTCAGGTCCTTTGCATACCAATATAATACATTATTACATTAAAAAATCGTAAAATTTTGTAATTTCTTTTTTAACATGACAAACATGCAAATACGTTTTGTTGCTTAGTTTTTTCATAACCAAATTTATAGGATTTTAAATTTTTAGGGAAATTTTTTATATAATTAAACAAGCATATTATAGATTTGGATGATAAGCGGCAACTGTTAACATGCAATGGTATATCATAATGACATATAAAGAAGAAAATATGGAATGTGCATAGGATTTAGCAACTAAAAGAACTTACTCTGATCCATAGGCAGCAATTAACTCATTTATTATTACTTTACATAATTTTTGGCGGCAGTCGTTGTGCAATTTTTTCTTATTTAAAAGGACAATTTGTCCGTCTGTATATTTCTTCAAAACATTTGCAATGCCCTGAAAATACAAAATATATATATACTAAAGGATCTTGTTAATCATTAAATAACTTACATCTGGAAACACACTCTCAACTTTCCTTCTTTTCACGATCGATGGACCTGCAATGGATTCACTATATTCTTTAACGGGACTTTGTGGGGCTACGAAATTTGTTGTTTCTATTAGATTTAGAAGTTCCTCATCATCAGGTTCAAATATATAATCATCGCTTTGGGAAGAATTTATGGAATCGGTAGATGCATCTGATTCATTTTCAATATCCAAATTATTCTAAAAAATATACAAATTGTAGAATTTGTTTGGGTATTTATATATCACCCCTATATACCATCAAAGAATTTGGTTGGGCCTCCAATTCTACCTCTGATTTTTTTTTAACATAGTCATTAAAATGTTTGTTGAATAATAATCTCGGTCCACTTTTGACAAATATTTTGTCAATTGTCTCCCTGTCCAATAAATGAAAACTGAGGTCATCGATGCCTTCCTCTAACAATAAAAAAAACTTTTGATTTATTTGTGAAATGAATATTTTATTAATAATAAGTACGAAAAAACAACTATTTAATCGTAAAGATCATGACGGGTGTGTGAAAGCTTTAAAATAAGTGGATTTGATTGTTTTCTATTTTGTATTTCAAATTTTCCTGTGATCCAAAAAAAATTTTATCACAGTGCCTAGGATTTGGTTGCAGATAAAATAAACTTACAAACGATAGCAATTATTTTAGGTGGTAAAGCCATTAGTTTAAGAATTGATGAAGAGATAACGTAGCTTAGAAAAACTTAGAACTGAACTTATATTTGAAATTTTTTAAATTTATTATGTTTAGGTGGCTTTCAAAGTTAAATATGCTTTGTTGTACTTTGTTGGTCACAATACATCAGTCTTTGTTACATATAAAATGCATAATATTATGCAAGTCATCAGATATGTTTCTTCTTTTTTGTGGGAATTCTGGTTTAATTACAAAAGGCTCAGGTATGCCTTTTATATGCAAACCATTCTTGACACATTTTTTTTTTTACCTATTGCTGCACTGCTATTCTGTACTGTCTGTCTGTGTTTCATTCAATAAGGTTAGGAAATCACTCCAGGGTAATTCTGGTGTTTATCCACTTCTCAATTTCTGAGTTTTTGTTTGTGGATACATTAATAAGAGAGTTATATGAAGCATTTGTGACTAATGAAACGTTCAGCAAATGTTTAATAATCGAAGAAAGTGGAGCGAATATGGGTGCTGAGTGTGTATAAAAACGAATGAAAACACTACGTTTTTCAGGTCACTTTGAAACGATTATCATTGAAAAAGTCATTTTAGGGTAAGGGTAAATAAGAGTCATGGCATTTGATTGCTTATTACTGCAATTAATTGATTTCACTGAGTACCGTGGTACCCCAGTAAACATTCAAATTTGTCATGATGCTTACTTTCCGTTGTCCTGAAATAACTGTTTAAATGCTTTTCATGTGAAAGTTCTCATATTTTTACTTCTTTTTGGGTCCTTTACGTATTGGTCGTTGCAAACCAAAAAGGTAGGTTAGACGTATTTATAAATAAAATAATAATAAATACACCACAGGTAATGACGACCCCCTTTATCCCGGAAGGCTCTAGAAGAGCCTTGTGTGGGAGGGGGCTACACATTTAGAGACAAGGGACACACACCCAATATCCGTGTACAGTGGAAAAGTCCCTCACATTATTTTCCACTGCCACGACCGGGGATTGAACTCGGAACTTTTGGGTGAGATGCAAGTGCGCTTATACCTCTCGACCATTAGTCATACGATTTAGTAGATATAAGGCTGTCACGACTCTTTTCTTATTTACCCTTGCTCTAAAATTACTTTTTCAATGCCAATCGTTTCAAAGTGGCCTAAAAACGTCGTGTGTCGTGTTTCATTAGTCACAAACGCTTCATATAACTCTCTTATTAAAGTATTCACAAAAAAAAAACTCAATAATAGAGAAGTCATCACTCACTCCAGTGATATTGAATACCTATACAGAGCGTCCGATAATAAAATATAAAAAAATTGATATTGATTCTTTATTGGAAATGAGGCTGAGCTCTTTGTGAAATTTTTAAAAATAATAATTGCATGCTCAACTATTTCTCTTTAAAGGATGTGCAAAAAAGTTCTAAATTTTTATTTGAAAACCAAAATATCTACAATTTCTCTACAATTATTTCGCTGAAACTAATATTTATTGAGATAGTTACAAAAAAATAAAAAACCAGTATTCAAGATTATTAGTGGTTAATTATAGTTACAAAATGGCGCTATATTTATTAAAATAATTTGAAGACGCACATTTTTTCAGTCATAACTTCTTTGCTTTTTATCCCAGAGAAACGAACAAAAAAATAATAATTAACAAGCATAATTAATAATCTCTAATAATTTAAGTTTTTAGAATTTTTGATGTAGTACATATTATAGGTTCTGCAAAATTTAATTTAATTTTATAAAGGCTCAGAAATTTTCATTTCCCCGAAACAATTAATCCTACAAAAATAACAAGAGCACTCTATTCACTCTCAGTTTGTGTTTTTTTGTTCACTAGATTTTTTTCTGTAAATGTATATTAATTCTCGAGTTATACCTATTCGAGGAAAACCATTTTGGGATACCTATACCCACCTACCTGTTTTCTCAAACTAAAATTGCAATTTTCAAATCATTATATAAAATTTAAAAACTACTAATTTATAGGTATAAAACATTGTATGGGAGACTATTTTCTAAAAAATTGATTCTCTTAGATCTAGGAGTTATTTTTTTGAGTGTCGCTCCCTGAAAAGCGGTGGCATTCATCCTTTTATGAAAAACAAGCCCCCGTATAATATAGAAACATTTTCTTGATGCATTTACTATTATTTAAAAAAATACGAAATTCAATTCACATGGCATTTTTCCGAAGTTAGAACCTCTGTTACTGTACTAGACCAACAAAACTCCAAAAAAACATGTTTAAGGCTTTTATAGTTCTATATAATGTTCTGTACTATCCAATAAAACAATTGCAAATTGACTTTCAACATTGCGCAACATTTTATAAGCCACAAATATCTAGTTCGTAGGACTTAGTAAAGAACATCTAATATGCAAGAAAAACTACAAAAAAATCGAGAAGTGCGTATTCTAGAAAATTACCCAGAGCTTTGTTTAAATAAATACGTTCCGATACTCGGATTTATTTGAAAACTTTATAATTTATTGTAACGTTTCGGTAGTACCTAAATTCCAGCAAAAATATGGCTATAAAAGTTAATTCCTTATAAATTTTCGTTTGACCATTGTGAATATGAAAATGTATAAATTAATACACATGAAGCTTACCCGAAAATTAAAGCACGATTGAATTAACACTAACTAACAAAAAATATAAAAAGTTCCTCCCCTCAACCTAATTTTAACACATATTATGACCTACCTATACCCTACCCTAACTACATTATTTAATTATCTGAATAATTCAAACATATTCTTACCTTCGAATGCATCTACATATGCATCAAGGCCCCACTGCAATAAAAATAATTTGTAAGCCATCACTAATAACTTTAACACTGGACATACAAGAACAGACATGAAACGATCAAAAAATATAACGATGTGGATGGTCGCAACTCGCGAGAACTGTCTGTGCGCAATATTGCTCTACGTATGTTTATACGATCAGCACCGAATATTACCGAGAATAAAGAGTTAATTCGATGCTTTTACTTGGTACACATAGTATTCCCAATTATTATTGGTAGTGGACTAATAACATTAATTAAGAAATATTTTGTTAGACTCATTTAGTAGCATTAACTTGAACTTTAATAAAGGTTATTAGATGTGTAATAAAGATTATTAAGGTAACAGAATATTAGCAGCAACTTCTTTTTATTAAAAAATACCGACTTACTCCAATAAAGTATGTTAGTTACCGTAGCTAGAGAACTGATAACTATAATAATACTATTTTAGGAAAATGACTTCAATAGCCCTTACTACTTTAAAATGTTGTAAGTATTAAAGTTTTATTAATAGTTACAACGTTTTTAGTTGTCTTTATTAAGAACTTTTTAGCATGATACTTTAATAGGTCGAATTTTCTCAGTGTATATATTTAGCAATCTATCATGAAACCAGACATTGTACGAGCTGGAGAGAAAATCACACTAGCTTTATACAAGGCACCTCGAACTGTTACATCGTTAAATCAATTTAAATTCATTTCATTTAACAAATGTGTTGGTCAATCTAATCAAACAGTGATATTATCAAGACTACCATCTACATATGCTGCTTTAGAACAACATTCGTATCGCGTTTTTCAACAAATTCATTCGAGGCGTGGAGAAAATTTGAAGTCTAATGAATAGGGTTGGAAAACAATCAGCCAAATTTTGGTGCCAATTCCTACAACTGAGATACCAGCTCCTACTTTTATTCTTCAATTAATATCTTGCGGTTGTAAAAAGGGTTGCAGAAAACGATGCGGTTGTGCTAAGGTTAGATTGAAGTGTTCAACAATGTGCTCCAATTGTCATGGTTTAGGATGTTTTAATTCAGTGTTAGAGGAAGAATTACCTGAAGATAATCCAATTATTGAATGAACAGTAGTTAGTTTTTATTGGATTAGGCCTCAAGGGGAAACCATTTTTAAAAAAAGCGCCAGGAGGTCTACCTCAGCGGAGGTGCGGAAACGGGCTCGAATATAAAAAACATAGTAGTAATAACAAAATTTTCTATAGTCATATTTTTTTGTCCTGTTAGTCAGGTTCTTCTAAAAAAACCTAATTTACTGTAACTACTACTACATAAATAAAAATGAATACATAAATAAAAATGAATATATTTGGTATCAGAATATTTATATTTAAGCACCTATCGTGAAGAGATTTCAATCCTCTTTATGCCAATCAAATATTTCTAACGAGATCACCGTGTTCCAGTAAGATTTATAAAGGATATAAACGGAATCGATGACAATCCCATTTCCTGTAAAGTATTTTGAACTCCGTTAAAGAAATTTTTAGTATCTGTTTATTGTTAAAGGCAAATAATATGTGTCGTAGATGGGCAAGAAGTTTATAAGAGTCAACGCGTCACTGTCCAATTTTGAATAGTAAAAAGATAACAAAAGACTGTTCAATTAGTAACACACAAACATTAACATACTGCTTCTGGTAATTTACTTCATATATAGACATATACCATTTTGATAGTGGCGCGTGTTTTTTCTATATCCAGACGTTCCCAAGTAAGCTTGAGCCTGATAAAGTAAAGTAGTACTCAATAAGTATACATTACGTGCAATTTGACATCGCACTTGACGTCAAGTACAATGTACAAATACATGTGTATCTGATACCAGTCATACCAATCACTCCGGTATTTTATAACTATTGTATCTTAAGTGCAGACACGTTGTAATTTGTTATATACCACTTCCGGTTTTATAGTTTCTAGGTTCCCATGTTCATTAAAATAATGAATACTGTCCATATGGCCTGCCATCTCTGAAGAATACTTCATTGTGGAAATAAATTTGTTTAATATTTATTTATTAATACATAGCTAGAACTATGTTATAGTAGCGGGAGAAGGCATATTGGGTTATTAGGTGATCGAGGAACTTGCCGATAAAGAAATCAAAACCGACAAAGCTCCCGCTACCCTCCTCGCATTATATATTTTTCCTCCATTATATGTAACCCCGCAAAACAAAACTTATAAGGCTTTAGATAATATATGCAGAATTATAATATAACAAATTATTAAGTGTTAAGAGACCCAATATATCGAACGAGCGTTTAAGCAAATAAGAACATATTTTTGTAATATTTGTATTTTACGAATAAACTAGAAAATATCGCACATTTTAAAGAAATATTTTCCAGGTTTAAAAATTAACCAGACCAGAAGCAGGGAGGGATTATTGACTTTTATATCACATTAAAACTTTTAGAACATCAACACAACCCAAAATCAGAACAAACCCATGTCAATCCCGTAGCAATAATAATTTGACATATTTCCTTCCCTTCTCCCTGTCCTTTGGGACAGGCCGGGTGTTTCAAGGGATTAATAAAGAACACTATTTCACTCGGAAGGTCCATTATAATAATGTCTTTTTGATTACTGCGTTCCAACTCACGTGTATGTATATACATGTATGTTTTATTTATACTAAAATAATTTACGTACACATTACACCGATTACTTTTTAAAAAGGTTCCCGTTATGAAATGAAAGATATATTTTTTTAATTAGACACCGAGTCGTGAGGAATAAAACAATTTTTTATATATCATAACGCCAACACCCCAAAAAATTTAGGACTGACTGACATAATATGTCTACGATTTTAAAGTTAATATTAATGAGAATTGTATACGTGCGGCATATATAAATTTAATAATAATAATAATAATAATAATAATACACAAAATCTGATTCTTTCACCAAAAAACTAAAACAATCTTGTTGAAGTCTCTTATTTACAAGAAACAGTATACACGCCATATACAGCACAGACATTTTTTATTTGATATGAGTTCAGCGGATTTGTGTGCATACGATTTTTCCAAACCCCTTTTAATATGTATCTATTATAGTAAAAAATACCATGCTGTTCATATGGAATAAAAGTGATATTTCTTGTGTCGAGTTGAAGAGTCTGACAAAAAATTATTTTATTCCACATATAACTAAGCTATTTTTATAAAAATATAAAATATAGGAATTATAATATTCCAGCTTATCTGCAAGTGCCTTATATAAATCAGGACTCAACAAATTAAACCAAAACAGCTATTCACCTTTACGAGCCCTGAATTATATGGAAATATTTGCGTATTTTGTCTAAACACAGTTAGCACTTAAATACTTGGAATGCTCGAATGCTACGAGGAAGATGCGAGGCCCCCTTCATCTAAGGATGTCACTAACTGCAGACCGGTTTCGACCTATTTTTGGGTCTCGTCAGTGCAGTCCAAGTGATACTTTCAATACTGGAGTTCACATGTCATTGTCATTGTATTTTAGTGCTAACTGTGTTTAGACAAAATACGCAAATTTTATCATATAATTCAGCGCTCGTAAGAGGAATAGCTGTTTTGATTTCATTTGTTGAGACTTTATTTATATAAGGCACTTGCAAATAGGTTGGAATATTATAATTCCTATATTTTATATTTTTATAAAATTTTCTTGTGCTATAAAATTGCTTATTCAGTGATAAGCTATTTTTTCTTCATACATCAACATCTATTAAACAAATACTGTTATTTATTCTTCAAAAACTTTTAATAAAAGACTTTCACTGCCGCTCTGTTTATTTATTTTATCTCGCCTTATTTAATTTACCTTCCTAGCGGAATTTGGCATTAGCTATTCCACCACTCAACCAGAACATTACACAGCATTCCCTACGACATTGTCATCTGCTGCAGCTGAGACTTGAACTCAGGAGTGGTATAGCGACTAGTCGTGTTGTCTCTCACACAACCCTATCTAATCCACTGCTACCAACACGGTAACATATTATGAAAATACCACTAAACATCCATACCGTAATCAGGATTTGAACCCGGAACTGCTTCATGTCACACGCAATGCGTAATTGTTGAGCCACTGAATAGATAAAATCGCGCCTATAATATTTTTTTGAAACATTCTGATACTAATAAGCCATTTTTATGTTTTTATAAAATAAATGAGAGTGCATTTTATTCCTCCACAAAGAATGAGTAAACAAAGTACAGAAAATTGTAAATTGTCCTATAACGAGCAAAGTCGTACATGTCATAAAATATGTTTCGCTTTTTACCTAGAAGTAATTAATACTTGTTAAGATTTATTCCCACCTAGACGTGAGTGCACATGAAAAGATTTTCGAGGAAATTTTCTCAGCAAGTCTATTCATTGAAGTTAACATACAGTCATTACATATTACTTTGAATTAGCTTGTTCTTTGCCAACAATGTATGGGTCACGAGACGTCTGAAGTTATTGCTCATACTAATAAAAGTAGTAATGTTTTTAAAGCATAACGTACTGGAAGACCTATAACGTGTATGCAAAGGTTGTTAAGCAGCAGAAAGTTGGAAATATTTGGAAACATTTGGAAATCAATTTCATATATTTTACACTGTTGAAAATTAAAGATAAGGGAAGTAATTTTATTAGGAATGTATAGTATAAACGAGGGCAACTGTCCAATATTTTTAAAACTGTTTATTATTATCTAGATCTTAGGAACTGAAATCTGAAACACCAACGCTATTGTCTTAGTACTTTAAAAACTAGATCAAAGTTTAGCTAGAAATAACTGGCAGTGACTTTTATACTAATACTACTTGGAAGCGAACGAGTTAAGTTTAAAAATCATTATGAATCCAAAAATACATTTTATTTGTAAATTACTTCATTGAGGTTTAGGCCCAGCATTTTATGGTCTCAATAACACGGTTAATTTTCATGAAAATTCGCGTTAGCTTTTAATACTACAATTATGATAAAATTAATTTAATTATAACAAATACAGAGGAAAACCGATATCGGGTTTTTCTATTTAAAATAAGCCTATTACTCGATACTAAATAAAACAGTAGATAAGACGAGGGTAATACATAATTTATCACCTTTAAATTTTCACCTTTCTCGGCAAATATAATTTGCCACATAACATCTATAAGCTTTAGTGCCAAAATATTATGCTTATTATAACTAAATACATATAATGCCTTAATTATAGACACCTACATACGTTATTATAACATCCTTTTTTGTACGATCCGAACTAGAATAATTAACGTATTAATGACCATTCCAAAAGTGACAAAATACGACGTACGTAATTTTAAAGAAACTTTAAAGAAATATTTGTTACATTATTTTTAACTATATAAATGTGTCATTAATATTGCTACTAATATACTGTTATATATATGTGACATTATCTACTGGTAATAATTATAAGAAAAGTGATTTAATGTGATTTACGTAATTATAATGAAATATCCATTATGAATTAAATGCATTCCCTCATTGTGTTATTTTTACATTTTGTTGTGTACGGTCAAAAAACGTTTACATACAATTTACATAATAGTCGCTATAAAAGTGACATAATATAACTTGGGTGATTTTGAAGATAATTTTGTGATGCACTAATTATACAACCTACATATGTTATTATTACGTCTTTTTTGATGTACGGTTAACAGGACTACAATTTATTAAGTTCGTAATATTCATTAAGATAATATAATAATAACATGTAAATATACTTGATTTATCGATTTATTTTTTTTTGTATTTGCGGGAGGTAAGTAGCAACTTAGGCCAGTCGTCATAGAGTCAATTCCGGGGTGGGTACCTTAGAAAAATTCCGAATTCAATGAAACTTTAGCGTGTTGTTTGTGGGTGTTCAGTAGTGCTACACCCAATTTATCCAACAAAAAAAACCCTGTGGAATTTTGGGGAGAGGCGAAAATCTCCAAAATTTTTCTACTTTTTCGGTTTTTTCGAAACATTTCGAAAACAATTGATTTTAGGGGACAACTTCAGATTAGTAAATTGTAAAGGATTAAATTTTCTGAAATTTACACTGTAAAACGTATTTTTTGACCCCTAGGGTACCATGGTAAGAGTTTCGAAAAAGTGAAAAATTTCTCAAAATCGTAAAAAACTGGATATTTATTTTCCATTCTTCCTCCTCCTTCTTTGATATGTTCATACTATACAATGTACATGTAAGGTTTGAAAGAGTATAACATAACCCAGCTCATCTTTCCACTAGTAGATGTTTATTAGGTTGAAAAAAGAACACAGTATTTTTATATGTAATATATTATAGCGATTCTTACTGTCTAATAAAGTGAATTTGCAAGGAAAATTTTAAAGTAGGGAAATGTTAAGTAAATGTTAAAGAATTAAAGTTAATATTTTAGGCGTTTGGCACCATACGCAGTTTCATCTTCTTCGTGCTCTTCTTTATCGTCTAGCAGTGCGTCAATAATTTGTCTTCTTCATGCTCTCCTTCTGTTTTTTCGTCCTGGAGATCAGGTTCTGACGAATTTTCATATGCATACCCCGAGCAGTTCTTTGCAAAGGGCGGAGCACCGCAGTCCTGTTTTTTGCAGCTGCAGATTGCATTGCTACACCCTTTCTTCCATTTACAAAAGATGATGTTCAATATGTTGGCTGGGGGCTGCATTACGTGTGGTTCCGATGGGGACGACCTCTCGACTCGTCAGTGACCACCCCCAAACTGACGGTACAATGTCGTTACCCAGCCATGTTTGGACCTGGAGATATATTCGGAAAACATGGTGGGTGGCTGCGTCTTTGGTAGGTGGCAGCCTGGTCAATTGGAATTTAGGTTTGGCCACCGACTTAGTAAAAAGTTGGTATCGGAGGTTGTCGAGGGAATTTGTTTCCATGTTCCCTCCATACAGTGCCACCAGAAACTTCTCGCTTGCCTCGGAAATCTGGTAGGGGGTGGCTTCCGAGACTTTGAACACAGCTACTAGATCATGTAGGGAAGTGTTCTCGTAAATTCTGCAGACCTTCTTCTTCTCTTGTCCGAAGGAGGTTGAAGTAGTGTCGCACCCACTTACTGTATGCCGAAAGAGAATATCTTGTGGGTTGATCTTGCATGAAGCTGCTGAATATAGTAATGATGGGGCATTACCTCTCCCACTCTTCTCGAAATAGAAGTTTTTGTGGGAAGAGGAGGCTAGGGCTGTCAGTAAAACGAGGAGATTTACATATTCACCTGTAATAATTACACTGTCATATTCAGCAGCCTTCGATATTGCTGTGTGTACGTCATCGTTAGTTGCCTGTTTTACCTCAATCCGGCTGGGACACAACTGAATTGTTTGAAGTGGGTGATTCACGTTATGGGGGGAGGGGGTAGTTGAACCTATGCAAATGGAAGTAGACACCACAAGTCTAATAAATATGTTGAAAAATGGAAAATAAATATCGAAAACCAGCCTTTTCAGCAGTTTTTTACGATTTTGAGATATTTTGCACTTTCTCGAAACTGTATCTCGGTACTTATGGTGTGAAAAAATACATTTTACCATGCAAATTGCAGGAAATTTAACCAGCTACAATTTATTAATTTGAAGTTCTCCGCTAGTCAACCGTTTTAGAAATATTTCGAAAAAACCGAAAACGGTACAAAAATTTTGGGGATTATCGTCCCTCCCCAAAATTCCGCAGGGTTTTTTTGTTGGATAAATTGGACGTAGTACTACTGAACACCCACAAACAACATCCCAAAGTTTCATTAAATTCGAACTACAACCACAGATGATTTCTTATAAAAGATAAAAAAATATGGTTTTAATTTAGCTTTTTTGCGTGATATCTTTTCCTGACGGAGCGGAAATTTTTGGCGAAAAAATTGCGATTGTATTATAATACTTTAATTTTATGGAAGTAAATAATTTTTCTAATTTTAATCTTATCAAATGAAGTGGACGATAATATCTAGAACTAGGACAAATAAGAGTTCATATAACATTAACTAAGTCGTCATTATTGTAGTGAGCTTAATATTTCTAAGGTATATTGCGTGCAAATGTATATATACGAAAACTTTCACCGATTCTTTCGCGTATATTAAATACGCGAAATAATTCATTAGGAAGACAATCTGACACATATTAATTACTGTAATTCTAATTTAATTATTTAATTTTGAATGACGGAAATGAAAATATCCCCATTAGAAAATTATTCGAGTAAAACTATAATAGTTTAATATAAACAAAAAATTCTATCTTACTTATCAATTCAACTTATTCAAACGAATAATATTTTTCTTGTTCATATTTACCGAGAGAAGTTGCCACAATCAAATATTTATAACATATGTGGAATTAATCATATATCAATATTTATTAAACGTATTAATAACACCCATGTCAAGAACTGATATTGGGTCATTTGTATATAATGCGTAAAATCTGTGTATAATCTGCGATGCGTACTAGGTGATCAAATTAGGTTAAAAAATATACCACTTTAATATCCTTATAACCATATGCTGTTCTTAAATCACTTTTGAACTTCTCCGTCGTTTCTTATCTAGTGGAAATGAAATTGACTCAAAAGTTGTAGGTGGTTTTTTAAATATTTGTCTGATTTCTCCAGCATATATTAACCATATTACCGAAAAATTTATTTTAATGTCAATTTTTGGAGACGTGCACATTTGGGCACAGTAAAAATAAACTCATTCTATTTACTGGTTTATTAGTGATGACTTTTGAGGTGAATTGGAAAGAACATCCGAGAAAAAAATGTATTTACATACCTAGTTATTTTATTGCATTTACGCAATTAGCTCTTTAAAAATATGTCAACAAAAGACGTGCTTACATACGTACTCCGCTTATGTACAGTAGCCGAGAAAATGATTATAGTCATTTGTTAATAAATCCGATTAAATTAAACACATATTAACATAAATTATTTTGGGAGGTATAATTCGGTTAGTAAATACTCGTAAATACAGTTATCAATGTTATCATCATTTTCTCGGTATCCACATGGCATAAGGTAGACATGTGCACCTTGATTATCGTCAAGAAATGTTTAAAACGTCTTTTGGTAATTTTGCCAAGACACCAAGCAAAATTTGCCCCAAAGACGCCAAGTAGAGCAGTCAGCGGGGTTAATTGCGAATGCTCATTTGACTACCATTTTTCTCCAATCCGACGGAACGAACGTAGTGCTACTAAGGTTAAGTACACAGTCTAATATTTTTTATTGCACCATGTGACATTGGGATAAAACATTTTTAACTTAAAAGAATGTTTCGATGTGTTGTATTATCGTTTCTTAATTGTCTTTTCTTAGTATGACTGACGGTTGAGAGGTAAGCGCACTTGCCTCTCACCCAAATGTTCTAGGTTCGATTGCCGGTCATGGCAGTGGAAAAAACTGTGAGGGATTTTTCCACTATACACGGATATAGGCACGGAGTGTGTGCCCCTTGTCTCTAAAGGCTCTTCTGAAGCCTTCGTCAGATTTTCTGGTCAGAAATACCATAACGTTTCGTCAAAAAAAAAAAATTAAAATTTATCATTGAATACAGGTCCTGCGGCACCCGATTTTGATTTTTACTCGTAAAGTAGTGGTATAGTTATAGGCCATTCATATTAGCATAAATAGAAAAAAAAAGTTATCAATATATTTTTATAAAATTTCCTTTTGCTGTAAAATTGCTTATTCAGTGATGATTATCAATTTTATTTTCGATTTGGATTGTTTCGAGATTACTGAGAGATGGCGCTAGTTACGCTCTACTGCGGTGGAACTTAACAGTGTCTATGAGATGTGAACTCTGGGTATTGAATGTATTGCTGCACTGCACTGATGAGACCCAAAACTAGGTCGAAACCGGTTTGCAGTTAGTGACATCCTGAGATGCAGAAGGCCTCGCATCTTCCTCGTAGCATTCGAGCATTCCAAGTCATTGTCATTGTATTCTAATGCTAACTGTGTTTAGACAAAATACGCAAATTTTACCATATAACTCAGCGCTCGTAAGGGGAAATAGCTGTTTTGATTTAATTTGTTGAGTCCTTATTTATTTAAGGCACTTGCAGATAGGTTGGAATATTAAAATTCCTATATTTTTATAAAATTTCCTTCTGCTATAAAATAGCTGATTTCTCGAAAACCTCTATTCTAAACAAGTTAGGTAAGGATTTTACTGGGAATATTTTTGTAAGTATAATTTTTTTTGTAGGACAAACGGTTTTCGAGAAAATCGCAAAAAACTACTGAATTGCATGTTAGGGGTGCGTTTTAGGGATGAAGCTCCTATTTGTTGTTTAGGAACTCTTTTTATTTTTAGTGGCAAAACTTTATAATTTTCTTTTTCTATTGGGCTATTTTTAAGCTAATACAAATATTAACAAAACTCTGCATATGACCAAATGTGAGAATGAAGTATAATGGATGGGCCACAAATCGATGTTAATTATGGTCGACGTTCCACTGTATTGTTTTGTTTTCATTCCATCAAGACTACATATATTTTTTTATTTCCTGTTTATATAGGATTAAGTATTATTTAATTTTTTCCGGGCAAATAAGCTGAATAAATATTTACATTACATACGCAATATATTACATCCACCATAGCTGTAAAATAAGCATTTGCATACTTTAGATTCGATTTCATTGAATTTTGCCTCAAGTTTACTGTTTTTTAAGAATCACTGTACCACATTTATGGGAACTATGTTGTATTTCATTGTTTATGTAATAGCCAGATAAGTACTTTTATGATTTAAGGGTGAGTATATAGTGCATTTCAATGAAAACTATCCAACCCAAATAAATTCGGATATATTGATTTTTCACTCACTTTAGAATAAAAAATTTACTTGTTTTCGGATTCTACTTAAAAATGATAAATTGGGTAGAAAATCAATTTGTCCGTTACTTATGGAGTTCACTGTATATAATTGTAGTTCGACCCTCGATATAGAACACAGAGCGTTACTCTCCTGCCAAAACTAGATATTGCCCCTCGTACTATCATTACTAATCATGTAATCTTTTCTATAATCATTAGAAAATATTACCTGTTTTTAATTTATCCTCAAAAAATCTAAATTTAATGTCTGATATGACACGATACTGGGAATCATGATTAACTGAGTTATTAAGAATATACCATAATTAATATCATTATAAATCATAATAATATATTAAATATGTTTATTCCTAATAATGATGTTTATAAAATGAGTAGCTTCCACCTTATCTCCTGTGTACGTAATACAAGTCGTAAAGTTAAGCCTACATTAAAATGTTTGGTTAAGTGTAAAATATTAATTTTAAATTTACCAATTAAAAACAGTATTAACTTATCATTATTATTATCTTTAGTTGTATAAAAATTGCTATATTTTTTCTAACAATTTTCACTTTATTTAACCTTAAGTAGCCTACGGCTTTGTCAGTGTCAAGTCGGTCTTCCTGTGACGTCACTTCGTAGCAGTTTAAAATCTTCGAGACATCGTTTTGATACATTTCCTATAGTTTTGCCAGTGCATCTATAGTTTTTTATGGGTCAACAGTGTTTTTCTTCCAACTTACCATAGGTCTGCGGTCACTGTTCCTAGTAACCTACATAAATAATATTCCTAGTAACCTATACAGGGTGTCCTGTAATAACGTGCAAAAAATTCAACTGTAGATTCCCTGTCGAAAATTAAGACGGGTTCTTCGTATAAAATTTTTCAAAATAAATCTTTCCTGTTATGTCCAGCTACACCCCCTTAAAGAGGTGTGCCAAAAAACTGTTTTTAATTTATATCTCAAAATAACATAATCGGAAAAATACGAAATTTGGCACATCTCGGTTACTCATCAAAAGGCGTCTAATGAAATCATTTCATCCACCTAGCATATACACAAAGGGGTCAAATTAATTACCCTTCTTGAAATTTTGTAAATATCTTTCTGCCTGCTATTTTTTTTTCAATAAAAAAATAACTAAATATTATGATTCATTTAGAAACTTTTTATCTCTTGAAAGAATTATACCACAAAACTGTTTTTGCTTTCTTCGTTACTTCGTCTTATCTAAAACGACTTCAACAAATTTGATTAAATTTAGAGCATTGATACTCTGCGTATGATATGGTATAACTGGTTGCTCTTAGAAAATACAAAAAGGGAGGTTATGGCGGTAAAGTTTAAAAAATTAATAAAAAATGAGAAGAAACTAAAATTACTCGATGGCTTCAGAGTATGATCTCTCTTCATCAGATTGTATGAATGATAAAAATCTACTCTATATATTCCATATTGCTGTTTCGTCCGCATCCGATCAGAAATCGACCGAAATAATTCGAAATTGTGCTTTTTTATCATCAAGTCAGGTTTCAAAAACAACAATACATTGAACATCATACTGCGAGTTTACTAACAGCTCATTCTACCCTTTCTAATTTACCAACCAATTACAGCCCTTTATTTCATGCGATGGAAAACTATTTCGCTGTATACTGTAGGGAATGTCTGTTTATGGGAAATCCGGCTGGTTAATAATAGATATTTTACTGTCGTTAAAAAATTTAATGAAAATGTCCTCGCCATCATTCACATAAAAACGCATTTAAACTATGATCTGAGTAATACCAGGAGGTATAATACAACTATGGATGTAATAATAGTTACATTAATTTATCAACTATTACTTATAACTATTATTTGGTTACGTAACTTGCGTTATCGATATGAACACAATTGAATGAGGAAACATTTTCTGTACTGGTAATGACTAAATATGGTAACTTGCCGATAAACAGGTATACAATTAAGATAAATCTGACAGTTTTTATTACAAACCGTACTAGTCCATGTTGTAATTTGTAATTTATCATCCGTTTCGTCATCGTCATCCCAAACAGGCTCAAACTAAATGATATTACAGATATATTTAACCTTTACGGATCTTAAGGATAATTTATATAGCCAAAGGAGGTAAAACTAACGTAGCAAAGACGAGAGAAAATTATATTATTCTCTGTCAGTTTCGTTTACGGTTTATTCAATTCAATAATTAATTAGTTAAATTCCATCAGAGCCTCTTTAGAATCCATTTTCTTCAAGATCCACTCTTGAGTTAATTTGAATTTATATTTGGAAACTTTGAACCCAGCCAGTTAATTTATAGACTTCTTACGGGGTACGTCAACTCTAAATTAGATGGTAAATCTATTTATCCTTAACTTGTCTTCGCAACGCAAAAACACGCCACACTAGTTTCTTAACTGATTATCGTTATTATTAGAATTATTTTCAAAATGCTGTACAGCTTGCAAGAAAGAATTGAAATTGTAGGTCTATACTACTTGAGAAACAATAATTCGGCAAGGGCTGAAGCTAAAAGTTGTAATACTAGTAATCTTACTATTTCACCATGACCAAACCATATAATAAACTAATATTCTCACAATTTCTTATGATCTACCAAATGTTCACTATACAAAATCAGTTTTATTTCATTTAATTTGAGACAAGTTCTAAGGCGTCAACGTCAATCTGATTAGACCAATAAAAAGTTGTATTTTTAAAGGGAGTTGTCTATTGCCAGGTGTATGTCTTTTTATGTGAAAATCGTATTTCCGATATCAACTGTCTACTTTGAATAGTACATTTTTTATCATCACAACGTATTCCTCGTTAACCTGATACTAAATAAAAGCAAAAATTCTATCAACTTTACACTGTCTGAGTCTAAAATCTATATCTCATGTTTATATTCTCTATTTTTGATCGTTTTGGTTCACACATGAAATAATATCAGTGTCATCTGGCAACGCTGTACTGAAATCATATTCAATAGCCTCACTTTCTATTGTTTATGTTTGATAAGTTATTTTTACGTAATTTTATTTTATAATTAGAAAATGCCGCTTACAAGGGTTTCTTTTGTATCAGTGTGTCCAAACACTAGTGAAAATACTACCAAGTTATTTTCGCGCGTCCCAACAAGTTTGGAAATTCGAAAATTGTGGTGGAAAATTGCAAAAGTTCCTGGTATTGTTTATAGTGCTTCTGGATTTTTCTGGATCATTTTAACGTATGTGTATATTGTTGTTAACTTTCTTTTACTGGGCTTGATCTTATATTTTATTTGTCTCTTTAGATTGATGAACATTCATGTTTTTAAAAGAATATTAACACTATACAAAAACATCAAAACATTTACTTTTACGCAATGTCAATCGGGATCATAAACGGACGTTCCCAATTAATCGTTAGCACTTTACGAGATTCTGTTGGTGGTTCCTCATAAATATACTTCAGGCACCAATAGAATTGCAAGATATGGAGAGCAGGACGCAAGTGATATTGTTTGAGAATGCACCTTTATAGCCTCGTTTATAGCTATTCTGATAGCGGTTTAAGATCATATTGATTGGTGTAGTTTATGATGACGTCACATTGCCGCCCGAATGCTATCGTTTAATCTTCTGTTGATTTAGGGAACATTTGAATATTTTCTGTAGTGTTTTATGTTTGAAACAAGCTCTTCGAGGGGAAACTAATGGCCTAAACAATATGAAGTCTATTTATAAAAATTGCAGGTGTGGCTCTGGGGGTGACGAGGTAGATCTAATTCTAACATTATTCATAAGGAAGCGTGTCCCCCTATTAGTTCTTATTGACGTGTCTTGCCGTCTCTGCAGAAATCAGTATATCCAAATTAATTTAGGGTGGATAGTTTTCTTTGAAATGCACTGTATAACGTTTCTGTCGCACGTCGTTATTATTACTATTATTTTACAAATGTATATCTACCTATTACTGGAAGGTAACAATGGATCGGGCCTTATCATCTAATATCAGTTTCGAAACGCAACCAAGCATATTTTTGTTTATGGCTGTGACTTATTTATTAGAAAAAATCTAGCACACAGTGATCAAACAGTATTTTTATTTCTTCAGAATTGGAGCAAAATTACAACTTTAATATATATCCCAACTATTTGCTTTCTCGAAATTAATTAAACGTTGTTTATTTAAATCTCCAAATAAACTTAACATTGACGCTCGATATAAACCGGCGCTTCTTTGAAGCCGGCTTTAAATTTGGTTTGTATAAAATTAAAATCATATAACAATATGTTTATAAACATTTGTCTGTATACGTCCAAGGTGGTTTCTATTTTTTTATCACAAAAACCTGAATTTGAATATTGAGGGCAACAACTGTATTTTTTTCGGATCCCGTCGTTTTTTCTTTTTAAACTTTGTTAGTCTGTGTGCGTCAAAATTACCACTTAAGCATGCTTCTACTCATAAAACACTTAATCTGTCATCAGTAATATCGAAAATTGTAAAGCCTTAATAACTTGTTAGCTTTTGTTGCCGCAGTTTTCTCATTCTACAAGAAACAGAATAAGTAATTAAAATGTTTTGGAACTTCATGCCTATATATAAGTAAGGAAAGCGATGTCATTCACCTATGTTTGAAATGTTATTTCAGTTATTTTGATATGTATTAAAATTGTTTTCAACGAATATACTTATGACCTAATTAGAATTGATAAATCATACATTATAAATAGGTTAATGTTCACGATATGTGTTTAAATAACAAATTTCCTTAATTTTTCATTGTCTTATATCAAACACATAGTTGTTCTAATTATAAACTTCGCGATAGCACTAGCAGAAGTGATTATTATTTATGCTACATTGGCTCTATATGAAAATTAATGTATATCAAGTAATGAGCACATCATTAAGGTAGATCCACTATAACTCCTTATTTCTGGTTTTTGAGATAAACTGCCTGGACAGAAGACGAACGGGCACAAAGTTGAAGATTAATAGGCAGATACTCTTTATTTCACCACTATATGTTACATAATTGAACATTTGCAGCAAGTCGGAAAATCGGGTGGCAAGCAGCTGCATTACAAAAAATAATAATTTTGTTTTGAGGTAAGGATATACATATATAAAATAAAGACAATAACAAAAACATATACTGTATATAACGGTTACACATTGTCAAACAAGAAAATATAAAAGTTTAATTTAGAAAATAAGTACCTATAAAAAGTAAAATCATTCTGCAAGTATGAGCATTAGACATTAGACACTCGAAAGTCGAGTGGCCAAATACGGCGTCCTGAGAAATTCATCAATGGAGTAAAAACAGAACTGAAGAATGAAACGTTTTACATTATTTTTGAAGGACCTAAAGTTTAGCTGTCTAATATGATGTAGTAAATGGTTATATAGATTTAAGTTGAGAGAATTGATTGCACTTAGAGTGTGTAGCATGGTAGTCCAACAGCACGTGTGTTGTGCTGATGATAGTCCGACTGAATAGAGAGAGACTGGATGCGTTTCTGTGAATCTCGATAAGAGTGTTGTAGATAAAAGTGAAGGTAGGGGCATAATTCCCGTTTAATTGAAGTTGGGTCAATGTTCCCTAAATTTAGCGTTGACAAGAACTCTTATAATTTTCTTTTGTTGTCGAAAGACTTTAGATGCGTGGTGGGAGTTACTCCATAGAACAATTGCGTAGGAAAGTCTAGAATGAAAAATAGAGAAGTCGAATTCAAGAACGCTATTTTTCCTAAAAAGGAAGATTACGCTGGAAATTCTTTTAATCAGATGATCAGTATGGTGTTAGTTCGTTAGAGGCGAAACAATTTTTGCTTGTAGTTCATTGAGAGACGATAGTTCCAGTAGATTGTAGAGCATAAGAGAGTGGTGTTATCGACGAACAGAGTGGATTTGCTGGGCAACATAAATTGAGGAAAGTCGTTCATATAAACTAAAAATAACAGCGGCCTCAAGACAGAGCCTTGGGGTACACCATAATTATTGTTTAGGAATCCTGACGTTTCATTGGCTATGGCAACGCATTGCTTACGGCTAAGCAGGTATAATTTGAAAAGCGAGAGGGGTAACCCTCTAATTCCGTACCATTGCAATTTTTCTATTAATCTATCGTGGGAGACACAGTCGAAGGACTTGGAGAGATCACACAGATGACATATCTACTAGTACGCTATTACTTTGTAAGCAAACGGAAGTGGGGGTGAGTTCCTCACTGACTAATTAATTTTGCCGATGGCGATGAAAGCTCCTATAAATGGACAATGGACATAGTTGTTTGGTAGAAAACGCATGTGGCGAGAAATTTTAAAATCTCCTGATGGATTTAGATCTAACAGATTATTTATAAACTCATCTAAAATTAGTTTTATTAATTTTATCTATTAAGGGGTTACTGATGGATTAACGGCGTATACAGAGCGTTTCAAACTAAATTTATCATACAGTATGCCAAGCGACTAGATCGTAATTTGTAAATACTTATTAAAGATATCAAATAATTCAGGCGAGTTTAACATCGATAAAATAAATTACCGTTCTTTATTGTTAGAACTAATGTTATTTAGAGAACATTTTAACATTTCTATACGGAAAATTTATTTTCAGTTAAACAAAAAATATTAATAAAAGTACGATGAAGTATCGACTTCCAGTTTACATCTTAATTATCAACACTTTATGTTAACTGCAAATGTAATCCTACTAATACCTTGTGAGTCTATCATATATTTTATATTGACATTTATTGTAAAAATGATTTCTTATTTACGTACGTCAAAATAGAAAATGGACACGTGCAATACTTTGGAAAAAATTGTTTGATGCTGAAATTAATTATTAGGTAATTATAATTTGAGTATCTCCGACAAATTCTAATTATTAGAAGAGAATATACTTTTGTAAAATTGATTAATTTTTGGATTAATGCAAGTTATCGCCCAACTAATTTTTTTATCAACTACTTTAATTTTGTAACATGTTATATAACGTACTTTAAAGAGAGACAAGGTTAAAAAATACTTAATAATATACCACCACTATACCAATAAATCATAAAAAAAATATTGTAGCAAACAGATTTTTATTGTTTTAGGTAGACAATGGATATACTTAATCGACATGTTTACCGAACTTTATTCAAACAAAAAAAATGGCAATAACAGATAACATACAAATTTGTTATCTTAAGCCGGCCATTAGTTTTAAATGTTCCGTATAAATTGTATAACATCACTAATTTTCAACTGAAAACTACACATTGAATTAATTTAATCGATAACTAATCTAGTTTTCCGTTAATAATACAGTTACTTACATTATTACAATACGATTATTTCGGGAAAATTAATCTAGGTCAATAATATTCAGAAAATTTATTTTTGTAATAAGGTTATACGTATTTTCTTGAAACTAAACCAACACATAGCTAGTTCTTTATGCTTCATCAGACACAATTTCGGAAGCATCAGTATCTCTTCAACAATCTGTATCTCATGTTGAGAAAACTGGACATCATTACTAAGCCTAATTCTCTGCTAGTTCTGTACAGTTTCTTCAGACCTTTACTCTCCATCTAATGTTATTTTCGCAGTTGCTGGTATCTTGTTCACAAAAACATAAAATTTTTGATTTCTGATGTCCTTAACCAACATAATGGTTTTGGTCTGATCCTGTATTTTTAATACGCGGTATTGTTACACAGTTTTGCGTACACCTGTACACCTCATACCTATATGTCAAGTTTTAACTAGTAGGATAAAACTGTTTTAAAGATATGGCGGCTTAAATATTTAGCAAAAATTACAAAATATCTGCATACCGCTAACGATAGGCTCCAAGGAGTATAGGGTATTGTTTATATTTAACTAAACTTGTCTTATTTGTTTTTTACTATGAAATCTCTAACAGAAACAAAGTTTAATCCGAAAATAGATTGCTCTCTGTGTGTGCGTGTCTATAAGCACGGCGAACACACCTTTTAATTTGCCGATTTGTTTGCGTTGACTTTTATCTAATTTGAGTAAATTAGGCGATCAAAAACAATGTCAGAGTCAATTGAGAGGTGAAAGATAAGACAAAATATTGTTGTATTGTTGTCTTATACTTGCGTATTGAATATATTATTTGATCATTTGTTTTAATTAGTAAAATTCATCACGACAACTGAAAGAGGAAAAGTCCGATTATATTATAATTTGGACAGTAAGTTAGAGACAGCAAGAGAATCATATTATTTTTTACAAAATCGATTTGTTAATATAAAAATTGTGAAACATTTAAAGAAGAAAATGGCAAGTTTTTCCAAAAATAAACTCCTAGTATACTAGGTGCGTTGTGCCAACCAAGATAGCATTATCGGTAGATGATTAAAATTATTAATTATGCATAAAAATTTAACTTATTTCCAAAAAACTACTAATCCATGAAAAAGTTGAAAAAAACCCAATCTGTGATGGGTGCACCCCATTTTCGAGGGCGCTGAATACGATGGTGATATTTTTAGGGTTCCCACCCCTCATCAGGGTGGGGGAGAAACGAATATTACCATCGTGTTGAGCACCCTCGAAAATGGTGATAAACAAATTTTTATACATTTTGATTTTTTGGGGATATTTTAGTATTAAGGTAGGGGATAGTTTCAACCCCGGGGGTGGACAAGGTTGAGTTAAATTTCATACGACCTACCAGATTCCTGCAAAAAAAAAATCGATCCGCATGCCTACACGATGGGAAAAAACGCGAACAGGGGTGGTTTTTCCAGTTTAGGGGTAGTTGCTGAGGGGTGGGAACCTTAAAAATATCACCATCGTATTCATGTTTCATCCCTCTTACTGAACTAAATTTTATATTTTAATCCTTTCTTTGCAACTTTTTCATGGAGTATATCCCATAGAATGATCAGTAACTATACACTGTGTCCCAAATTGGGGGTGCATGCATTGCTATCTCTGTTGTTAGTTGTTATTATGAGAGATAGAGAAACGGTTAAAGACACTTTTAGAAGGATTTTGTGACCGTTTCGATGACGTTTTTAAATTTGGCCTAACTATCTTAGTTTCCGAAATATTTTCAAAAAACTGAAAAGATGCATTTTAAATTTGATGACTGATGATATTTTAATAAGCACATTGTTAGGACACTTTTTAAGATGCTTTCGTAGACGTTACCAAAAAATTTCTACCGTCATTTGTTTCTCAGTTAATTCCTGGTTAATATCTTCTACAGCAAGTCTAAGAGCTGGTATTATTTGTTCTTGTAACATTCGCAAATAATTTGCACCGGTCAAATTAGCATGATAAATAAATGGTCCAATACGATTACCTGGAAAGTATTTTTTTATAATGAATCATTATCAATAAACGATTTAAATAAGTTTACCTATGATGCCACACCAGACATTGAATCCGAATTTGGTTTGAAACGTTCTTTGGCTAATTATGTGAGGGTTCTGGATACTTCGGTAGTGTGTGTTATGTCTAATGAAACACAATTAGTGAATCTATTTTCGTCTGTCCATAATACTTTTGAATGAAAGTCTGGGTTCTGTAGACATTTTTGTACAAACCAATCACAGCACCTATGTTACTCTTCTCTCATAGTCATTTTCTTGTAAACCTTGAACGATGGTTGGTTTGTATGGGTGATAATAATTTTTCTTTAAAACAGACACAGCACAGTTGTTTTGGGAACATTTACCTGATTTGAAATTTGTCTTACAGATGCTGTAGCATTGTCCTCTACGTATTCTAATACAACGTTATTTCGCTCTTCATTATCTATCTCATAAGTATCATTTCTTTTTCCATTAAACCATCCATAATGTAATAAATTAATAACAAGAATCCTAGAATGCCTTTGATTCGGTTGCACATGTTCTGGAAAGTTATCCTCATAAATTCTTGATGCCTCATCAGTATCTCTATTTGATTTAAAATAAATCTCTAGCATATTTAACTTTTCTTCGTTTGTATATCTCAAAGCCATAATAAATTTCAAAAGAGAACTTAATAAAAGAAACGCACAAAATTAGTTATTACAAAGTAATGGTAGATCACAGTGAAGCACTAGTAACAAGAAAAACAGTAATTATGACAAGAAGTGTTAATTAAACATTATTTTGTCTATTGTCATGGTAACAAGATCCATGGCACCTTCTATTAGAAAAATTAATACCATTATTTTCTTTTATTTGGACGGTGCAAATCAATTCAACAACTCATTTGAAAATGTTTTAATTTTAAGTTGAAGCTTATAAAATCGGATTATTTTAAAATAAATTTTCTTCATAGCCTACTCAGAAAACTTGATGTTTTCATATTTTACATCAGTAAATAATTTTTTCCTGACATTGTGACACATCATTGAAAGGGGAACTAAAAGCACTATTGAACATACAAAAAATCCAATATGGCGCCCATAAGAAAAAACAAATTTAGTGGCATTAACTGAAAAACAAATGGCGGTGGAAGTTTTTTGGTAACGTCAACGAAAGCACATTAAAAAAGTGCCCTAACAATGTACTTATTAAAATATCACCGGTCATCAAATTAGGCAGATACAGGAAGTTTTTTAAAATAATTGTTTTTAAATAAATACTGCTTTTAGATGTATCAAATTACTTTGTTTAAAATTCTCTACAAATGTTTCGGCTTATTGGTCCTTTATCAAGAGAGTACAAAGTGTATACATTTTCAGTTTATTGTAAATATTTCGGAAACGAAGATAGCTACGAAAACAAAATTCTTCAAAAAAGTCCCCATTTAACCGTTTCTCTAATATCTAATAATAACAGAGATAGCAATGCATGTACCCCCAATTTGGGACACAGTGTATACAAAATTTAATAAACCGATGCAGAGTATTATGGTTACATTTAGCTTTATTAGAAGTTACTATTGTTTGATAATAAATATTTTTGACGTGGTATTAGCTATGTTATTTAAAAAAAGTTATTGCACTATTTTTGTAAAATGGCGGCATAATACGGTCATATTTTTTTGTAGAGAACTAAGTATGTTCTTTTTAATTGAATAAGCAATTTAAAAAGCCAGCCATGTCACACTTATGTAAATGATTTGTAAATGGCATGGATTATAAACTAATTATTGTTTGTGTTCTACAACCAAATTGAGAAAGAATATTGAACAATTTTACTATTCCCAAGAATACTTCTAACCGTTAGAAACCCACATTAATAACGTCACCACATTAACATATTTTTTCTTGACGCTACATTTTCCCCTACATATTTGGTGATGAACGTTGATAATATTATAATGAGCAATGAGCTCCAAATACGTAAAATATTTTACATCTATCACATAGGCAGAATTAGCATCAATATATGAATCAAAAATTCCTTTCAGCTGAATTCAGTACGTTTATTTTAAAACGTGTTGCATGGAGTCCCGAGTTCGAATCCTAGCTAGGGTCTGGATGCTTTGTGGCGTTTTTCATATGTTACTGAGTTGGTAGCAGTGGACTAGACGCGGTTATATGAGAGACAACACGTCTAGTCGCTGTACCACTCGTGAGTTCGAGTCTCAGCTGCGACAGATGGCATTGTCGTAGAGGGAATGGTCGTTGTATAATTGTCTATGTGTATGTGTATACAAGGATGTAATTCGGAACATCGCTTCCTGTAGAGTGGTGATTAATAAATAAAAATAATAATAAAATAGTGACAGAATAATAAGAAACTTTTCTTTTGCTGTTTACTTTGTAAGTAAAAACTTTGTTAAAATAACAATTATTTCGCCACATAGTTTCATCAGATGATGAGTATTACTATAATATTTACAGGGTGTCTCAAAGGGAACTGAATCGATCGATATAGAGAAAAGTACGCATCAAAAAATTTTGAAAATTTAGATAATTACTAATGTCGGTGTTGCCAATCCAACTAAAATAATTACAAGCAGCTGGCACTTCCGCTTATACCGGAAGCCGATACCAACTTGCTTATTTCAAATGGAACACCCTATATATTTTAGGGTTGTCGAAAAGAGCATAAAATTCTGAGTCGAAAATATGTAGCATATCCTATATCTAAACCTAGCCGTTTCAGAGATACTTGACATTTTATAGAAAATTTTACAGGTGCAACCGTTTGCAAGAACCGTTATAACTTTCTTCCTGTAAAAGATCCTCGTTTGCTTTTTGTCACGTAAGAAGAACCCAAGGAGAACTACGTTCTACAACTGAAATAAATTCAATAATATCATACCAAGTGTTCCGTATTTCGCGTTACATTTTGTCAACTTCAAACCGCGAAAACTTGTTTAGGTCAAACGGAACACCCTGTATTTTTTTACGTCAAGTTGTGTAAAATTGAGTTCCCTTTTTTCTGATAGTAGCATTGTGGGTGTTAAAGTTACAACTTTCTGAAATATTTGCGATTTTATTAGAAATTCATGAATTGTTGTAATCATTTCATTAAAATAGCCATGATCAGAAACAATCAGTCATTATCTTATGTCAAAAAATGCCAGCACGTTTAAATTCCACCCACGAAAACTTTTTAAATTTGTTTATTATTTATGGAGAATGTGATAAAGTAATATCAAGAACTTGCAGCACATTTGCTACTCGATATCCAGAAAAACGGAAACAGTCATCAAACACTGTAAAACGCATACTGGAAAATTTTAAAAATTATGGCTCTGTCAAGGCAAAAATGGAAAGAAGAAAGCCTATTGTTGATGACGAAAACATTATATTTTCATGCATGTCCAAGGATGTCATTAAGACAAGCTGCTCTGGAATCGGGACTATGCAAGGATTCAATTCACAAAATCTTATTAAAACATAAGTTTCACCCGTTTTCATTCCATATGGTTCAAGAATTAAAAGAAACAGATTTCCTAAGAAGACAAAATTTTTGTGAGTTTATTCTAATAAGGTCTGAGAGTCACGATTCTTATTTGGGAAATATTATATGGACAGATGAAGCAAAATTTACTGAAAATGGACTTTTTAATAGACATAATTCGCATTATTGGAGTGACTCAAATCCTCATATGTTCAGAGAGCGAAACTTTCAGGAAAGTTGGCAGTTCAATGTTTACTGTGCCATAAGAAACGATAGAGTGGTGGCATTACAATTTTATCAGGAAAATTTAAACGGTAAATTAAATTTTCTCTTCTGCTAATATGTATAGGCAAATTTTTTGTTTTTTTTGTAGGTGAAAGATATCTAACTATTTAGAAAATTTACCTCTCGCCGAACATAGAAACATTTTTTATCAGCACGACGGTGCTCCCCCACATAACGTATATTTAATTAATAATTATTTACAAGAAACTTTTTATGACCAATGGATTGCCAATAATGGACCTTTCTCATGGCCTCCTCGCTTGCCCGATTTATACGATGGTAATATTCATTTCAACCCACCCTCCACCAAGCACCCCTAAAACCACTCCATTTTCATATTTATTGATACTTGACATGTTGGGACTAGTTAGGGGTAGTTTTTCAAGTTTAAAGGTAAATTGCTGAGGGGTGAGAATCTTAAAATTACAACATTGTGTTCAGCGCTCTCAAAAATGGGAGGTTACCATGTTTCATCCCTCTTACAGAACTTTCGGGGTTTTTCAACATGTTCATGGACTACAGGGGATGCTTTGACATTAAACATAATTAACATAATACGTTTTATGTGTAGCAGAGAATACCGGTCCAGATTTTCTCGAATATATAATAATAACAAATTATTTTGCTTTTGCAAATTTTAAGGTTCTTTTTATCTTAAATTTTTAACGCTGCATTTGAATACATTAATCGGTGCGCCTTACGCTTACCATGTCAGCATCATCGGGAGTTGGCTAAAAACATTTGATGTTGAAAATAAGTTTTAATCATATTCCGATGATGATAACATAGATAGCGAAACGAGCGTCGAGTGTAGTGTTCAAGTTCTTTGCCGTTTGTGGTAACTACGTCAGAAATCTCGAGCAAAGATTTCACTCTTTCGCGGGACTTCAGTCCTAATGAATCCAGCAAGGTAATCTTTTCTAACGTGAATTACCAAAATTTATAATAAAATACAACTTGAAGGGTCCTATACAAAATATTTTTTAATGATACTAGATAGGATGTCTACAAAAAAAATGTTTCTGCGATGACAATTAAAAATATTTAACCGGTTGTAAACTATCTATTTGATTAAATTGAATAGATATAACAACGAATAGGTCCATGTTAGGAATTATGTTCAGCTTCTGTCTATTTAAATTCAAATAATCATATAAGTATTTCTTTTACAAACCTTACCTTAAAAGTCGAGACGTATCCTCTAATGACGATTATACAGCAGTCAACAGTAGAGATTTACTAATCTGCATAATCTTTCTCTTTAACCAGAAGAGCCCACGTTATTGAATCATTAGCATATTTTTCACCTGGTTAGTATTCTTTCACGAGAATAATATATAGGTGACAAATTATAACGTAAAACAGAAATAGCTGTGATGCTGAGATGTGAGGAATCCGATATTTTAACAAAAATATGACTTCCTAAACTCTAGTATTTTTATATTATTAAGCAATGACTAAAATCAGAGAGACAAATTGGTACAGCAAAAATAAACCTCCGATATATAATTTTTTAAGCTGTAGCTGCTCAAATCTGTTATTAGTTTCTACTATAAAATTTAGGGAATTCGCACTATTAGATAAGATTTTATAGGTTATACAAATAAACAGAACCATAACAAGTTTTATGATTTCTCAGTTCATCGCCTTGTAATATCTATGTATGAAAACATATCCCTTGTTACTATTCTCTTCATATTTATATTTGTAGAATGAGTGTGATAATAAAATATGTTCAGTGTGAATCTTAGTTTGTGTAATACCCGTTGAAGTATTTATATACACCAGCATTTACAAATGAGACAAAAACAATTTGTGTCGTCAAATTGACTTAATCAAATATCAAAGTTACTCAAAAATTAATTGTAATTTTAATTTATCAGCATATCTATGGGTCAAGCTACGTATCTTAGTTAAGTCCCGGTTTATAAATCGATATTATTATGGACTTTGACGAACTCGCGGATTAATGTTTGACTAATAAAAACTATTTTTGCTCTCGATGCGTTCCTTATCAGTAAAAGTATATCTTAAAGTATTATCAGAATTTCAAATATATGGCACTGTAAAAGTAGATAAGACCTTGAACCAGTTCCCAAGAGCTTGCAGTGCCTATGGAAATAGCAGTACAGGGTATTCTGTTTACAAAAGTTAATGGTAAAATCGAAAGTCAAGCAGTTTCCGCAATTTTAAAACCGTGATGGAAAGAAAAACTTGCGTCAAGATGAAAAGGAATAACTTCTCTGTTATTTTAATCTTATTGATTCTGCAGTTCTAAATATATGCAATTATTATTATTTTTTGTCCTTCATACAGTTTCAAAAATTCCGCTTAGAAGTTTAAACTCTATAGAGTATTCTTTTTATTTTTTTTTGGCACTGTTTTATTACATTACTATCAATTCATTTATATAGTTTTCAAAATGTTATTGATTATTTATCCAAACTCTAAAATTACTGAAATATCGTAAAGTTTAAACAGTTTTTTGTGGATTTAAAAAAGTTTTTATTACTTGTTTGTGTCTGGGATTGAGCCAATGATATATTATTGTATGGACTGAGGTAACAAATGGTCTTTGTTCCAACATTTACTATATAACATGTTTTTTATCAAAATAAAATGTATCGCAACAGAGTTAAAAAATACGGATGTTTATCTAGGTCCAAAAATACCGCCCATGTTTAGTACCGAAAAATAACTCATATACAGGGTGTTTCACGGGAAAATCACTCATAGAAAAAGCTGGTTGGACACCCGTTGATGAAATATAATAATAATAATAATAAACGTCTTTATTGAAACAATGACATATACAATATTTCATGGGCGGAGCTTGGCATAGGCTATTCTGCCACTTAACCCCAACAAAGTTTAAAAAAAGAATAAATAAATTATAAAAAAGACAACCAAAATACATGTGTCCTTACACCGTATACATACATAATATCCTAATTAAAAAGACCAAAAATCTAAAGTACCTAAGTATGTTTAATTTAAATTAAGTAAGTAGACTTTTACAAATTATTTATTTACACATAAATTATGTATAATTTAAGAAAGAGAAGAAAAAAAAACAATACATTATTATGGAATTATTATCAATTTGCAATGAATATCATATTAGCTATATGCAACAATACTGTAAGAAATTAATCAAAGCAGAGTCTAAAACGACATGCCTAGTAATAGTACAAAAGAAACTCAATAACATAAGTTCAAAATAAAGTAAAATTTGTGCGTTTCTGTTCCTCAAGAAGTAATAGTTTTAAGTTCGTTTTAAATGAGGTTACCGATAGTGATTTTAATCTATAAGAGAGGGCATTGTAAAGCTTAGCAGAACAATAAGTAAAGCAATTTTGATAAGCAGCAGTAAAGTGCCTGTCAATATCATACAAGTGCCTAAAGCGAATAGTCTTATTATGCACTGTAGATCTAGTACTAAGCCTACTGAAAAGATAAGATGGTACCGATGTAGATAAGATGCGATGAACGAAGACCAAAAAGTGCAATCTTCTTCGAAATTGCATATTCAACCAGTTTAAACCAGAAGAAGTGTGTGATATGTGATTATATCTTCTTAAGCTGAAAATGAAACGACAGCAAGAATTTTGCACTCTTAGTTTTCTTCTTTTTTCTACGGCATCGATAAAATTACTGTATACTACGTCACAGTAGTTGAAGTGAGATAGGACCAGTGATTCACATAACAGTTGCCGTAAGTTGGAACCAATAAAAAATCTACTACTGTACAATAATTTTAAAGAGCCATATGCCTTAGATAATAAAGTCTTTACATGCCCGGTGAACTTGAGATGCTGATCTAAATTCAATCCCAGACTTTTTACTATAGTCTCAGGCGCTAAAATCTCATTATCTATAATTAACCTAAAGTTTTCACAAACAGAAGCCAAATCTTTCTTAGGTCCGAACAATATTAATTTGCATTTGTTAGGATTCAGTTTTAGGTTATGCTCTTGAGATATTCGTTTAATTTTACGTAAGTCACCATTTAAGTTATTTTGAGCTATTAATGAATCTCTAGTATGAAAGCTGTTGTAAACGTGAGTGTCATCTGCATACGCTTGAATTTTACAGTTTCGGCGGCATGTAATATATCAGAAGTATACATACTAAACAATAACGGACCTAAGACAGAGCCTTGAGGCACGCCAGATAGAACTTCTAAAGGCGGGGAAGTAGAATCGTTAAGAAATACCTTTTGTAGTCTATTGTTTAAATATGAATTAAAGAAGGAAATACTGTTATAATCACGATCATATTTTTTTTATCAGCACTTTTTGCAATGTCATCGTCAACTCTAGTAAGGGCCGTTGAAGCACTGTGTCCCTTTCTAAAGCCTGACTGATTTTCGTGTAAGATGTTATTTTCATTAACGAGCTCAATTTACGTCGTTACTCTTAGGCAAAGGAATAATTAAGGCTTCCTTCCAGTGATCTGGAAAATGTCCAAGTTCAAGACAACAATTTATTATATGTGTAATGTAAGGTTCAATATGTGGACAACAGTAGTTTAGCATTATTAACGATATTCCATCTACTCCACAAGCATTTGTTTTAAAGTTCCTAATAATATCAGTACATCCTCTATAGAGCATAATTTAAAAGAAAACTGTGCATCACTGTGGAAATTATTGTTGTAATAGTCAATGAGCACATTGTTAGTTTGGTTATGAAATGCAGAGGCAAAACGGTAATTTCTATCAGATGAACTGCCAACAGAAGATGGAATTTCATACACTGAACATTTTTTTACATTGAACGTTTTTAGTGTTTTCCAGGTATTTTTTATATTTCTCTGCCTACATATATTATTTATATAAGCTTTCTTTTCATTTCCTATTGATGTTAAGGTGTGATTACGAAGTTGTTTGTAATAGTCATAATCAGCAGTGTTTTGTGTTCGTTTATAAATTGACAAAGCTTTATCTCTTTCTTTAATCATCCTCCTAATATTATCGGTAAGCCAAGGCGCTTTAGGCTTGCTTACTTTGACTATTCTTAAAGGTGCATGACCTAGGCGAGAAGCGTGTGCCCTTGTTTAGTTCCCATTGTGTTCTTCTAAAAACCTTCTCTTGTTAGAATTAGATTTAGCGTTTTCAAATAATAGGACAGTGTATCTGGGTGTATGCCATTAAAAAAAAAAAAGTGCATGAATGTCGAATAAAGTTGTTATATATAAAGTAAGAAATTCGATTTTGGATTCAATGCTATCAAACCACAGCAAGTTTTGAAAAGGTATGTATGGACTGTAAGTCGATTTATATTTAAAAAAAAAATGATGTTTGAAATGTCACTTATTTGGCATCGTTGGATTCAGGAAATTATGCAGAATTCAAAAATACAATAATATATAGGGTATTCCTTTTAAAAATCGAAATTTAGTGTCACTTTCGCCGAAACCGAAAGTGAAAAAAAATAAATTGTATGTCAAAAAGTTCCGCTTATTATGTATGTAGTATAACCTAAATTTCAATCAATTATCTCCAAAACTAAAGGAGAGAAGGGGGGTATACTATGATCCTGTTACACCCGATATTTCGTCAACGGGTGTCCAACTAGCTATTTCTATGGATGATTCTGATTACCCGCAGTGTCGTCTGTCTCCCTTTAAACCATGCCCGTTGTCTAGTGAAACACCCTGTATACAAGGTGATCCTGTTACTAAATAGTCAGTGGGGTCTGTGATCAACTCCAAGCGAGAGGAAATGTTAGATCAATATGGATCCGGTTTCCAATACTGAGATATTCGGCATTTAAGAACATTTTACATTTAATTCGATGCACTCTGAAGTGCTTGTTTATTGATTGTCGTACAATGATGTGAAAGCGTGTCATATATTTGTTATTGTTACTTATGCAGAAGAATATGCAGATAAATTTGTTTGTGTTTCGCAATGGGCGGGTTCGTGGGGAAAATGATTTAGATAGGCAAAACCACAAACTTGTTTTTTTATATAAATACATATTAAAAAAATTGTTGTAGTTGTAAGCAATTCCTTATAATCATAATATTTCTAATTATAATATAGCTGAATAATTTATTCGATGCATAGAATAATGATCAGCTACTATTTCATCAATTTCTATAACAAATGCGTGATAAGAAAGTGAATCCGAAAATATCTATGTGATCATAGGTTGATGACCTATGTTAAGTCATGCAAATTGATTTATAATAGTAACATACGAGTGATCAATACTTCCTACATGAATTTACGTATATATGCGTGTGTATGTATTTTGGTTATTGGTTTGCAAAAAAGAAAATATGAATTTTAATGAACTTCAATAGCCTCACTAATCGCTTATCAGACTTACTTATAATCTATAAGTAGAAGGATTTATTTAATTTAAGGAAAAATCTGAGTAGGAAAATTATAAGTATTTTGTTTTTGGACACGTTCTATCAACTCCCGTTAAGGTAGATGAAATAAGGTTTAATGGCAATTGAATTATTGATTAAAACTCCGTACGTTCACATCAGTAAAAAACTAAATACCCAGGTAAATAAATCATGTAAATATGTATTTGCAATTAGAGATGTATATCAAATATTACGAGATAATTAGGAATCAGCGTCACAATATACATTCATTTACTTCGTGGTATTGAATGAAATTACTTTGTCACCACTATGACAGAAATTTATCAAAATTTACAAGCGTGTCTCAACTTGATAATCTCAAAAAATGCGAGTTAGTGTATATACAGATGCCATGCGCAATATATAATATATGACATGAACATGACATAGGTGTTTTTGTATTTAAAATTCTTTTAAGAGCTTTCTTGAAGATATCCATAACATCAAGTCTCGAAAGTAAGTTCTACAATTAGATCAAAATATACAAGGATAAGAAAGATTGAGCAATTCTTTAAGTATCATTCGATTCAAAGGATATTTAGGCAAATCAGGTGTAGCATTATTGTAAAGTTGTGAAAAAATAGTGAACTATATAATCTCATCGAATATTTTACATTCTTTATCCTGGGATATTTATCTTATCTAACCAAGCCTTTTTCCCTATTATCAGCAGGCTGTATCTGCAGTAGTGCAAAGATCTTAAATAATAGCTCCCACTTGATTTGTTGGTTAATTTTGACTTCATTATGATTTATAAGCCTTGTCACCTTAGCACTAGTATTCATATTGTGATCATGAGATTTTGACACGTCTGAAAAACATTCACATTATAAAATTTTAAAACCATCGAATCATTTACAGATGATGGTTACAAATGTACATATCGATTACCTCAAGTACTAAAAACTTTTTCTTGAAAAAGGTTTAAATTGTATGATTGTGTACTAGAATAATTCACAGTTATAAAGCCTTTCCTTGAATAATGCCGAGAATATTGCCAACTTTACAATAAAATAAACGTATGTGGAATGTCGGCCAAGTCGATTTGAACATTTGCATTATACTTGGAACTCTGAAAATAGTTTTCCAGTTAGATTAGAAGATATACAGCAAGGCAAAAGCCCTGATTTGTATACATTAACATTAATACTTAATTATGAATATTTTCCATTGCGGAAATCATGTTTTAGGAACAATGTATGTACGTCAATTCGGGGAGATTTATTTTGGAATTGTAGGTTTTATTATGATTTAAATTTAGCGCTTAATATCACATGTATGATACCATACTTATTCGATTTAAACAAACGACTAAATCACAGACGTACATATATAGAAACAAATTTTGTTTTGAAATTTGTTTCACACTCTACGGTGTCATCATATTTAAGAATCGTGTCTGTCTGTATGTAGGTGTTGGATGTCAAAATGCACAGTAGTTTGCACTTAACCTTGTTCAATAATTGTAACAAGAATGTTGATTGGACAATTATAAACTGATTCTATTTTGCTCAACAGTAAATACATGATTAATAACTTTTTATCGAAATTTAATTAATTTATGTAAATATTAAATAAATTTGGGTCGTATTAAAGCCATAAATATGAACCATTTACTTCTATTTTTCTGTTATCTAGTGCCTAATACATTGTCACTGTCTCTTATATTAATAGCGGTAGTTTGAAAATAATCTGAAAACCTCTTTCACTTTTCTGGACATCTGGTAGAATGTGTTTGCTGTAATTTAACTAACGTATGGGTATATTGTACAGAAATATAAATCTATGAGAAAATACATTAAAATCGATTTACGACATGAAGGTCACATATAGGTAGATATCTAAAAGCTGTATAGTTGAACAATATCGTGGATACTATTTTTATGGCAGTAATATAGATGAGATATTTGATATATCAAGATGTTTTTTGTTATTATAATTTTATAATGTTATTGAAATATGTTATAAATTAATATAATAATATAAAGCTAGTGATACAAGCAATATACCTCTATATCTATACAAAGATTAAAGTGAAAAGTGCCGTAATTATTACAGTGCAGGTTGTTGTCATCTTTCTACTCAACTTTTTTTATTACAAGCTTTTATTTAACTTGCAATGTTTGTTAGTTTGTTTAGGTCAAATCTTGCAAGCTGAATTAGAACCAGTTCCTCCTAACCGATTTTGTTGAAATTTTGCGTACACCGTTAGTTTTGGTGACAATACAATATCCAATACTCAATATTGCAGTATTTTCAAAATGGCCGCCACCACAAGATGGCGGATGATGTGTATGGTTCTCATATACACACTAAATCTCACTTTAATTTTTTACTCCTTTTAATAATACGATGGGGGGTGGCAATGCACCCGTTAGAAGGGGTAGCCAAAGTAAAAAAAAAATTGAGACGTTTCGTTCTTGTATACACACAAAATCACATTTTAATTTCTTTTACTCTCTTTCATAATAGTGTGGGGGTGGTATTGTGGGTGATAGTGGAGGTGGGTGGCTGATGCCAAAAAAATTTTTGAGACCTTAACTTTTCGTACACGCCCTAAATTGCAATTTTATGGACTCTTACCATCAGCTTACTTTGCCTATTTACCCTTATTTATCCCATTTACCCCCAAACCCCTCGACGGAATTAGATAAAAATATAATCTATTTCCAGATCTCGTTATAATACACAAGTGTACCAAATTGAAATTGAGTGCACTAGAAGAAACCAATTCTGTAGATGTCGCTACTACCTGGACACAAATTAAAGACAGTTTAAAAAGTGCGAGTGAGGAAATTCTTGGCACTGCAGCAAGTAAAAAACAGGAGGACTGGTTCAATGATAATGAAGCTTTTTTACAAGAACTTCTTGAGCGCAAACATATTGCCTTCCAAAACGCTATCAACCACCCCAACGACTCATCAAAAGCAGAAGCTTTTACCCAATCTAAGTATGAAACGCAACGCGAAATCAGAAGAATAAAGAACGAGTGGTGGGCAAGCAAGGCCAGATAAATTCAAAAGTACGCCGACTCACACGACTACAGGAATTTCTTTCAAGGAGTAAAAGCAGTGTACGGCCCCAGTCGGAAAAATATGTGCCCTATTAAAGATTTAAATGGAAATCTCCTCAAAGAAGATCAGGAAATAAGAGCCCGATGGAAAGAACACTACTCTAACATTCTTAACCAGCAAAGTCAAGCCGATCACGATATTATAAATCTTATCCCTCAATATGACACCTTCGAAGACTTAGATAAACCACTAACAACGGAAGAGATCTTAACCGCCATTGGACAGCTAAAAAATAACAAATCTCCCGGCGCCGACTCACTCCCAGCTGAAATCTTTAAAGTTGTGTCGTTAGAGCTCATACCCTACCTCAAAAAACTGTTTGATGTCGTGTGGGAAAGTGGTCAAGCTCCGCAGGAGTTTCGTGATACACTTTTAATCAACCTCTTCAAAAACAAAGGAAGCGCTGCGGACTGTGGAAATTACAGGGGTATAGCTCTCTTGGCTGTTGGAGGGAAGATACTCACTAAAGCGATGGCAAATAGGCTAACACCTGTTATGGAAAAGTTACTTCCTGAAACACAGAGTGGCTTTAGACCAAACCGAGGCACATCGGATTTAATCTTCACACTTAAACAGCTTCAAGAAAAAGCACTCGAACATCAAGGAGAAATTCACATGGCCTTCATTGATTTAACCAAGGCGTTTGACTCGGTGGACAGGGAAGTGCTCTGGAAAATTATGTTCCGCTTAGGTATCCCTAGAAAATTTGTGGAAGTATGTCGCAGTCTACATACAAACAACAACGCCCAGGTTATGTATAATAATGAGGCAACCGAACCTTTCCAAACCCTCACTGGAGTTAGGCAGGGATGTGTCCTGGCACCCCTACTCTTTAATTTGTTTACCACTGCTCTAACAATTATTGTTGACAACAAACTGACAGTCAGAGGAGTAGGTCTCAGATACCGTTTTGATGGCGGTCTGTTTAACATAGGGCGCTTTAGAGCTTTCACGAAGACACGCACACGATTCATTTGTGATCTCCAGTATGCGGATGACTGTGCACTTTTAGCCTCTACGCCGGAAGAGCTTCAAGAACTTTTAGATGTGTATGCCCAGAGCTATGATTCCTTGGGACTTAAAATCAACATTGGAAAGACTAAGATTATGTCAACTCCTCATCAAGTGGACCAAATAGACATTACACTTAACGGAAATTCTCTTGAAGTGGTGGATCAGTTCAATTACTTAGGCAACGTTGTTAATGACAAAGCAAACATGGACAACGAGATTCGCAATAGAATTAACGCTGCATCTAGAGCACTCTGGGGACTTAGAGAAAGAGTATTTGACAACCACGACCTTGCTTTGTCAACGAAAATGGCTGTCTACAGAGCAGTTGTCATTCCAACACTGCTATATGGATGTGAAAGCTGGGTCACTTACCGTCGTCATGTGAAAGAATTAGAACGTTTTCAGCAAAGACACCTCAGAAGTATGATGAAAATCCGTTGGTTCCATCACATATCAAACGTGGAAGTACTCAGGAGAGCAAACAGCCTTCCAATTGAGGTGCTTATTTCAAGAGCACGCCTAAGATGGGCAGGTCACGTTCATCGTATGCATGATAACCGCCTTCCTAAATGTGCACTTTATGGTGAATTGCTAAGCGGTAGAAGAAGGCGTGGCGGTCAACGAAAGAGGTTCAAAGACGCTCTCCATGAAAATCTAAAATCCTGCGGTATTGCAGACGAGCAATGGGAACGACTTGCAGCGGACAGAACCGAATGGCGAGGGGTTGTGGCCAGCTATCAAGGCAATGTTGCTGCAAGAAGGCCGAATCCAAGACCTAACCAGGTCTATGTTTGTCCTGACTGCGGTCGACATGTGCTCTCCCGAATTGGCCTCTATAGCCATAGTCGTGTGCACCGTAGATGAATGGGAATTACAAAAGACTACACCTTTTACTTGTTTTTTATTGTACATAATCTATCGACTGTAACATTTTTATACTCGGACTCGAGTAACGGCTAATAATAATAATAATAATAATAATAATAATAACCAAATTGAAGTCAATATCATAAACGGTTCCAGAGTAAACGTGCCCATAAAAAAAGTTACAGACAGATAGACAGGAAGTTTTTTCACTCAAATTTAAAATATCAACGTTTCATGACATTTTAAGCCATTCCAACAAAAAAAAAAAATTTTGCATTACTATACTTCCACGTCCAGATTATATTATATTTTCATCTAATTCCGTTGAAAAGTTCGGGGGGAAATGGGATAATAAGGGTAAATAGGCAAAGCAAGCAGGTAAGAACCCATAAAATTGCAATTTAGGGCATGTACGAAAAATCAAGGTCTAAAAATTTTTTTTGGCATCAGCCACCCCCTACTATCACCCCCAATATCACCCCCACACTATTATGAAAGATAGTAAAAGAAATTAAAATGTGGTTTTGTGCGTATACAAGAACGAAACGTCTCAATTTTTTTTTACTTTGGCTACCCCCTCTACCACCTCCACCCTATTATTAAAGGGAGTAAAATATTAAATTGGGATTTAGTGTGTATACGAGAACCAAGAGACTACAATTTTTTTGGCATTAGTCATCCCCTCTACCAGCCCCGTTGCCATCCCCACCTTATTATTAAAAGGAGTAAAATATTAAATTGGGATTTAGTGTGTGTACGAGAACCAAGGACCATTAAAATTTATATTGGCATTATCCACCACCTCTACCACCCCCATTGCCACCCCCACTCAATTATTAAAGGGAGTAAAATATGACATTGGGATTTAGTGTGTATAAGACTTGGATACAAAATCTGGATGTGGAAATAGTGATTCCTTGGGCAGCGGTTTTTCTACCGCCACTAAATGTTATTTTACGTTACAATAAAAATACTAGAACCGATTGTGATGCAATAAGTTAAATATCTGAACTAGATAAGAAGACATGTTGGAAAACATAAAATTTTTTGAATTATTGAATACACTTGAGAATATCCACGGGTTTATTCTCAAAGTATATACGAACAATGAGGACATGGATTCTCTGAATTATCTGCAGGAAATGTTGGCTATTCTTTCTTATTTTTCATTGAGTTAAAAAAGTAATAAACGAAATCAGCTCCCAATGACTTACTCATATTTAAGAGAAATAGGATTCCAAAAATATTTCTTTACACATTTTCACATACTCATTTTTCCGACTCGCATTTGAAACATAAACGCATTAGTTGGGAAATCCCGAATTCTATAACCCATATTTTTCTATTTAAAAAGTAATTCTTCGCACTGTTCTCTCAGATGTTATTTTAATCACGTCCGCAACCGACAGTTATTAATGTTACATTAAATTTTGAGTATTTGCCAACCAATTTCTAGTATTGGATATTTACTGTAGTCGGAAAATTGTAAAGATTTTAAATATACATTCAGTTTGCGATGACATATATGATAAGAACCACCAAAATATTATTATACCAGGAATTTATAAGTAGCACGTTTTCCGGTTTATACTATTTTTTCTTAAATTTTAATTCATGAAAACTTCACTGAACATTTTTATTGTCATTTCTATGTTTCATAATGGTAAGGCAACATTTTTATTATTAAAATAGACAATCGAAGGTATTTTTGGCAGCGATTTCTTATTTTGTTATTGTGGCTACGAAAATAATATATTAATAATTTATTCTCTAAGAAAACATATGCAGCTAATGAAATAAAAATAAACTTTACCGAATTTATTAGTTTAAATAAAATAACGAACATTCCTGCCTTTGTTTAAAATGCAAATATTTAATTGTTAAGCCCACTTAAATACATATTTCTATCAGAACATTTACAGCTTATTAAAATTAGAGATGACGATTTTAATTGTTGTTATGAGAGAACGTACGCTTATCTTCAGAATTTTGCTTTGTTAACTTTAAGGGGTATTTTTAATATAAAACTTAATGTTTCAAAGCTTACTCTGTTAATCCCAGTTATATCAATATTAGCTATGAATAAAGCATGTTTTAGTATTAAGCTAAATTTGGAAAATACCTGAACATAGTAACTTCCCGAGATTTATTTTACATGAGGTATCTATATGCTTTATTAAAAATGTACATTTATTTAAATTTATGGCACTTCCTAAATAATTAAATATGATTATCGTAACGTAATAGCATCGCGTTAAAATATGTGTAGCAAATATTAGTATAGGCGTATGGATGATAAAAGTTCTAGGATATTACCTGAAGCAAACGAAGTCCCAGATCTTACAAGTCCTTGTAGTGAGAGCGAAAAATAAAACTTACCAATTAAATCCGACTCAATCGAAATTTCAATTAAAATAGTCCAAAATAATAATTGGGGAAATCTAGTTTATGATCCGGTACCAAACCGAGTAGCAACCTTTTAAACTAAATAAATTAATCACTTAGCAAAATTTCCAACTTACATTTCTTGATCACAAAGGAAGTTTGAAGGAACTGATATTTATAACCATTTTAACTCACAAAACAAGAAGAAATGACTTAAACTGACAGTTTAACAAATCGACTGTCAAACAGTACCAACTTGAGAAATTTTAAAAACTAAATCGATTATTAAGGGTTTATCGATCATTAGCTATCTTTATCCTATCATTTTGTAGACAATTTTTATACACCAATGATGATAATAGTTTTTATTTTAGATTTCCTATGATACAAACATATATTCAATAAATTGGTATATTTTTCTAGTGGGAGCCATCTGTTGGCGGAAAATTTAAATTTAGGTGGTAATTTGGATAGGAAATTAGAGCGTGGTGACATCTATCACTGAATGTGTAATTTATTACAATGTATTGACGAGTTCTTCGACTAAAATCTATTATTATTACTTTGTGGAAACCAGTGAAAGATGGCACTTCACACTTCACAAGGAATATCCTTAATTTGCGTGGTTTTTGCTTTAGCCAATTCCTACATTAATATCTTTAAAATGTTCTTGTATGCATAATTTGGGAATATTTCGTCCCAATTAAGTGGCGTAACAAACACCCCCGCAGACCCCTCAATGGGGGGGGCAGCTGGTAGGGGGGGCACATTGACGGATGGCCGACCCCTATTTAAAACTGCGGCCAGCTTTTCTTTTCACAGATATTAACGACATTAAATATCGACGAAATTATAAATGATTTTGCAAAAGAAACTCTCGACGATCTGGTCGTTTTTTATAATACCTTGCCTTATGGTACTTTGTGACATAATGTTTGTGCTGATTTGTTGTGTTTATGTGTTTTACTATTTTCTGTCTTTTGGATTCTATGAGGCTCGATCACTTCTACAGCTACTACCATATATGGTAAGCAACATTATACTGTTTTAAAATTTTGATTTTGTATAATGTTTGCTAGAATTTTACTTATAATGACTTAATGACCTTTATGTTATGTCTACCAGTCTACCTAAGATTATGCAATAAATTCGAATTGTTTGCTGTTTTATTATGTACTTAATTCTTAATGTGGGTTTAACACGATTAACTAATTCAAAAACTCATAAACCTGAACCTAATAGTAATGAAGATAAGAATTATCATTTTTCACTCGTTATAGAGAGGGGGGGCTGAAAACGTTTGCGGGGGGGCAACTCAGTTTCTGTTACGCCACTGTCCCATTTCAAATATATGGATAAGTTTGCAAAAGAATGGTTCAATCGTAAGTGCGGTTTTCATACAATGCAAGAAATGGATATTTAAATACTTACAATTTCTGAGTTCTGAAGTCTAATCACTTCGAACAAGAATCCTCCATCTTATTTGCCCACTTGAAGTTTACCACCTGAAATATAATACGTAAGTTTCTTTCATAAAAATAATTAATTCAATTCAAATTAGTCAAGATATGACCAAAAGCTCCCAAAAAATTTCTTATCCATGACCCCTGTTTATATACGTCACTGGTACCGCAACTTGCAAATTATCTATAATTGTAAAGGTACTTTCTCAACTACAAATTGCTATTGCATTGGAAAATTCACAAATACACGAAACGAATGAATGCTTTTGTCGACTTGCGTCAGAGAAAAGTCATCAAATCATCTAAAATTATACATAATTTGATTATAATAAGTGTTTGTGTTTTATCCATCAGAAAATGTTGGAATAGGTTTATTATATTCTAAAAAATATTTGTCCATATTTTGAAGAGTTACATAAGTATGTTCGCTATTGTTTTCCTTTCTTTTCAAATCGCATAGAATTTATCAGAGTTCTATTTTGACTCATTTTCGTCGTGAATTATAAGAAAAAAAAAAGAAGTAGAGTACTCTTTTTTATTTTTGTCTTTGCCGCTGAAAGGAAAATTATAGGTTGCCATTTAAAGAAAATATCATAGACGAGGTATTTACAGATTTAATCCAGGTCAGATAGCAAAGGAGAATGCATTTTTTCGAAAACAGTGCATTTTGTGAACGATATAATTAGGAGAAAAATAGTGGGAATTAGATGTATATGTTGTATCTTTTGGAAAGCAAATTTTATTTGGAAACTGTCGAAAAAAGTGCATGAAACTGCCGAAAATAGGTTTTTCACGTTTTCGATGCGAAGGAAAAAAAAATTTATACAAAAAATACTACGAAGTCGCTCGTAAACAGACGAAAAAAATGAAATTTGAGTGAATATGAGTCACTAAAATTTGTACAATTTAAAGTGCCGCCAAAGTACAGCCCCTATTACAACACTAAAATATCAACAAATCGGATTCAAGAGCTGCCTCATATTCACTGGCCACGACTGTACCTACCTAGTCTAAAAATTTCATGCAAAAATATTAATAACTTTTAGCGGAAATAGCGAAAATGTAAAAAAGGTGTTTCCGAAAAAAAAATGGTTATAGAACGAATTTTCAAAAAGCTATTTGTTCCTGATGAAATTCTCTACAACCCTATTATCTTTAAATTTTCGTAAGGTTTCGTTTCGTACCTAAAAACGCATTTGAGTATCGGGCTATTTCTGAATTTTGGACGTTTGGGCGCTCTAGCTGAGGGGAAGTGACGCGTGATGGGGGAACTACTGGACGAAATTCGATGTTTTTTTTTAAATGGGGTATCTCGCTAAAATATTAATTATGAACATACTTTCGAGGCCTAATTTGCCAAATGTTGGGCTACAGTTGGTGGGAGCCCACAGAGTACGGACATTCCTCGCCGCACATGCGCGATAAACGTATTGACATAGTAAGAAGTATGTAGGTTCGTTATTAGCAGGCCGTGGTGTAGTGGTTAGGTTGCCCGATTTTCACACGTTTTGTTAAATATTTTTTCTTAGATATTGTTAATTTTAATGCCTATTTTTATTTTTATGTTAAAAAAGTTAGTTATTTGAATTTTCGTTTTCGCCGACCCAGACCTACTTTGCTCGACCCAGCAATCCGCCACCGAGCTGGCGCGGTGGTTGCACGGTCTGTCCCGAGGCAGGCTCTGGTTAGGCAACTGTTATGTATACTAATTTTAATAAATACTTATTGAATTGAATTGCATTGACTTTCACCGTGAGGTTGAGGGTTCGAATCTCAACCTCTTACAGTTTTTTTTACTACATTTTGTTAAAAACTAAAAAACATAATACGAATATTTCTTTAAGATAGTTCGTTAGGTTAAATATGTTAATATTATTTGATGTAGTATAATTGATTATATAGATAATTTCCCTTGCCCTTAACATTTTGTTAACAACTAAAATACGTAATATTTCTTTAGGTTAGTTCGTTAGGTTAAATATGTTAATATTATTTGATGTAGTGTGGAGTGTCCGCGCTCTATGGGCTCCCACCAATCATAGCCCCGCATTTATTTCTCTATTCCCTACGTAGTAGGATCGGCGAATATGCCTGCGGGAGAGACTTTCCCTACCACGCGTCATTTCCCTTCGGCTCGAGCGGCCGAACGTCTAAAATTCAGAAATAGCCCGATTTTCAAATGCGCCTTTAAGGACTAAACGAAACCTTACTAACATTTAAAGATAATAGAGTCGTAGAGAATTTCACCAGAAGCAAATAGCTTTTTGAAAAATCGTTCTATGACCATTTTTGACCATTTCCACGCCGTTTTTCGGAAATAGCTTATTTTACATTTTCGCTATTTCCGCTAAAAGTTATCAATATTCTTGCATGAAATTTTTAAAATAGGTAGGTACCAACAAAAGCTACAATTTAAGCTCCAAAACAACTTGCTACGATAATTACAGTCCCTGTAATTAAATGGTAAAAAATGGCCATATTTAGTGGTTTTTAATTTTTTGTGCAGAAAGCTATTGATCAATTTGAATTGTCAAAAATTCATTTTTTTTTGTCTTTTTACGAGCTGCTTCGTAGTATTTTTTTGTGTAAAAAAATTTTCTCTCGCATCGAAAACGCGAAAAAACCTGTTTTCGGCACTTTCATGCACTTTATTCGACAGGTTCCAAATAAAATTTGTTTTCCAAAACATATACATCTAATTCCCAGTATTTTTCTCCTAATTATCACGTTCACAAAATGCACTGAGAAATTTTTCGAAAAAATAAACTATCTGACCTGGATTAATTATGTAAAAACCTACAATTCGCTTTACAATAATTAGTCTCCAAGGAGATGAAAATAAACATCAATTATTAATTATTAAAAATCCCCTTTCCCATTATATGATCATTTGATTATAGAGCTTATATTTCAAAAAAATCACATGTACATTGGTGTCACAATATAGAAAAATCGGGCATTTTCCATATCCCAAATATCAAAATTGAAATAGGAGCATAAATAAATTTTCCCGAAATCCATCATAAGTGATTAATGATAACGTCGCTGATGCTAATGTACTATGAAGTTAAAACTATAATGGCTTTTAAAAGTAATTAACCCAACCTCAACTGAACACAATTGATTAATCGATAACATATTTGTACTCCGTGCGACGTAATAATTGCGTCGCTGTATTTATCATAATATGTAAATTTTGAGCAATTAAAATCCTCCGCCAAACAATTTACCTCTATTTATTTTACTCATTACTGCAATCATGAAACAACTAAATATTGTTCCAAATATCCGCGTATTTTTGGAGTGGCTTGTTATTATTTTTATTTGGTACTACATCCGGTGTCACAATTATAGAGGTGGGTGAATATATTTAGAAAATAACATATAGACATTAAATAAACCTGTGTCAACTTTATATTACCATAAACAATTAATTCATTACTATCGTGTTATTTAGACTTATAGTCGTATAAGCATATTGTGATCAGAGGAAAAGTGCCTATTTACCATTTTCCGTAAACAATATATTTTTTCATTTATAGTACTATTTCGATCTAAATTTCAATGAACATCTAGAGTAACAAAAATAAAAAACGCTTCTGTGAAAAATGAAGAAAAATTAAAACCCGCTAATATGACATTTTAATATTCAGTAGCTGCAGTCGAAGTCGTACTAGATACCAACCATTCTGGTGCATAAGTAGATAATTTCGTGCAAAAACATACCTCCGACCCATATATTAACATTTTTTTTAGCAGTGATTTTTCAGTGCGTCGAGATGATGATAAATTAAAACTTAAACATAGATGTATGCCCAGTGGTCTAGGTTGCAGATTTTCCTTTCTTACATCAATATATCATTCAACAAAAATCAGTAATCCTCACCTGTCAGATCATAAGACTTTAAGTTTTCAAATATAAAGAGTTATATAAATCTAAAAAACAAATGAGGTCGTCACATATAGATTAATCAGTCAATCAACCGTACACAACTACAAATTATCCTTGTGCTGTTGTGATTGGTCACAATTTTATCTAACTAATGATGTAAATAATATGACAGAGATACTTTTAAATCATATAGTTAAATGCTACGACACATATTTTCTGGTTAAAACAAATAATAAGAAAATTAATGATATTATTTTTTTTTTTTTTTGCGTTACTATACTTCCACTGGACGTGGAAGTAATATATAGCATGGAGATTAAAAACATGAAAAATACACTTATAATGTTACAGGACTTCTCTGTATTTGACATTAAATTCAAGGAAAATTACAGTAACTTTAAGTAACATTATAGGGCCACATTAAAATGGGAAACCATAAATCGTAATGCCAGTCTTACAATCAATGCAAAAATAAACAAAAAATGGCTTGGTCTATCATAGATTCAAACAATAACAATAGTAATATCATCAATATCCCTGAAGAAGATTTAAACACATTTTTTGTTAGTATTGCTAATGGTATAATAGCAAACTTCAATAATGCGGTATACATAAAGTCTATACAAAACAATCGAGTTCCATTCTCTTTATATCTAAGTCCTGTTTTTGAAGCCGAAATAAGTGATCTGAAGATATGTTAAGCTCCTCAGAGTCTAGAGACTACTACGGATTAAATAGTGAGGCAATCAAATTAGCTTAAAATTAATTATTAATACGAATAACATATCTTATTAACGTCTGCTTTGAAAGTTATATTCCCGTAAAATTTTAAAATTGTTAAAATAACTTAAGTTTATAAAAAAGGTGATAAAAATCTGGTCAGTAATTATCGACCAATTTCTCTAATTCCTATTTTATCAAAACTACTAGAATTAGCTTATAAAGTCAGATTGCTGGACTATCTAGAACATAGAAAATATAGAAAATTATTAAACCCTAGCCAGTTTGGATATAGAAAAGGTAAATCAACTATCACTGCTTTAATAGATTTGACCAATTTTATAACAGCTGAATTTGAAAAGGGCAACATGGCAAATGCTTTTCTTATGGATTTATCTAAAGCTTTTGATTGTGTTTTTCATGACCTACCACTAATTAAATTAGAGACGCATAGAATTAGAGGTTCAGCATTATCATTCATTAAAAGCTATGTTACTGAAAGGTATCAGAGTGTTTACGTTGATGGCAATATATCTTCTTTATAACAGCTTTATTATGGTGTTCCTCAGGGATCAATACTGGGGCAGTCCTATTTACAGTTTATATATAATAACAAAAAAATTTAACTTTTCGTACATGCCCTAAATTGCAATTTTATGGACTCTTACTTGCTTGTTTTGCCTATTTACCCTTATTTACCCCCGAACCCTTCACCGGAATTAGATCAAAATATATATTTTTCCAGATCTCGTTATTATACATAAGTGTACCAAATTTCAAGTCAATATCACAAACGGCTGCAGAGTAAACGTGCGCATAAAAAAGTTACAGATAGACAAACCGACAGACAGGAAATTTTTTTTCGCTCAAATTTGAAATCTCAAAGTTTCATGACATTTTAAGCCTATTTCAACAACAAAAAAAAAATTGTTTTGCGTTAATATACTTCCACTGGACGTGGAAGTAAAATGAAGAGTTTTCTGAAGGAACATGTTTTTTACGAATTACAGGAATTTTGTTGATCGTTTTAAATCTTAAATTTTAATCTGTATCATTTTGTAATGTTAATAAGCATATTATGTAACATTTAATCATTTTATTCCTAAGATAATTGTGACTGCTCACAATCTGCTATAAAGATTCCTATGTTATGTATCGTTATTTATTTTATATTATGTTTTATTGTATCGTGTTGTATTATGCAGACAACTATTACATCTTTTTTTGTGGGGGTAGTCTAAGATTTAGGTTTCCGGGAACACTACATAATGCTAATCTCCTGTTTTCTTTAAACATTTCAATATTCAGATCCCTTGCACTAACTTTCTACAACCTCATAATTGGCGTCATAGTCTTTTGGACGGAATTTTGGCTGTTCATATAGACATATCTCCTGTGATCCAAACCCTAACATTCACATAGGAAATGGTAGATTTACTGGTCTGTCTGCATTTTGGATCTCTATTATACATGCCTTCTTTATAGAAGTGTCTTTCAGGACGCATTGTCATGTTAGACCTGTGATTATGTGGAACCAGTTCCTGCGGCAACAACGGTTCCTCAGTTTTCTTCCCGAATGATTCTTTAATAAAGGATTTTCTATCGTGAAAATCCAGTATTTATCAATTTTTTTGTTAAATTATTTTCTTCCCTGTCTTCAATTCTCTTATTTCAATGGTCTCAAAATAACCCTATTTAGGTAATAAAACTGTCACTGGTATCGTGATATTAATAAATGCCATTAAAATATATGTATGCACATGGATTTCGTTTCACGGAAATTTTGTTTATTCATTGATAGTACTGAACATTAAATTTAAAATGTTTCTAATATCAGTAGATATCGAATTAAAAATGTCTGTTTTACTACTGGATATAAAAGTGAATGCATGTAGGATTGGGAATAACAAATTAAACATGTTAACTATAATCAATCACTACCTATCCAAGAGGCATGTAGGAGGTTATACGTGTTTATTATCCTTCTTTAGGAAAATGATATAAAAAAATGACCTGCCTCTTTTCTGTAAATATGCATCATAGTTATACATTTGTTTTGATAGATTTCTAAGCGACCGACATAATATTTACCATATTTCTTTTTCGATTAAGTTCAATTACACAAGGTTGTTAACTAAATGTGTATGTTTAACTAGTATTTAGCTTAATTGTGTTTGTCTGTCCTTGCTCTCTTTTTGATCTTTGTATAAAATAGACGCAATTTTATTATAGCCTTTAAACTAGACATCGCGCGTCGGTATCATTTAAGTAAACATAATGTAGTCACGCATTATATAATAAATATGTCAGGTCTTCCCTACACATACAATTTACGTAAATATCACTGTAGTAAGAATGGTAATGGGGTAAAATATGAAAATAATCACAACGTATAAGTAATTACCCCAAAAGGTTTATGCTATATATATATTTAATTTCAATAAAAAATACCCACCCTCACCCTAAGCAAATTCGGATACACTTTGTTACGAATAGACCTAGGGTTAGCTCCAACCCCTCACCCCAAAGCACCCCTGGGCCTAAAGTGAGTAGTTTGGGAGCTACACATAAAATTTAGTTTCTTTAACAAGTGAATTCATTGAACGAATGCAGTGTAGAAAACTGCCTAGTTTTTTCTTCCACATTCAGTGGAAGTATAGTAACGGCAAAAATTTTGTTGTTGCTGAAATGTCATGAAACGTCGAGATTTTAAATTTGAGCGAAAAAAAAATTTCTATCTGTCTGTAACTTTTTTTGTGCGCACGTTTACTCTGGAACCGTTTATGATATTGACTTGAAATTTGGTACAAGTATGTATTATAACGAGATCTGGAACTAGATTATATTTTGGTCTAATTCTGTTGAAGGGTTCGGGAGTAAATGGGGTAAATAAGGATAAAAAGGCAAAGCAAGCAGATACAAGTTCATAAAATTGCAATTTAGGGCATGTACGAAGAGTCAAGGTCTCAAAATTTTTTTTGCCATCAGCTATCCCCCACTGTCACCTCCACACTATTATGAAAGGGAATAAAAGAGGGAGTTTTTTGGCATTAGCTACCCTCTCTACCACCCCCATTGCCATCCCCACCCTATTATTAAAGGAAGTAAAATATTACATAGAGATTTAGTGTGTATAAGACTTGGATATAAAATCTTGATGTGGAAGTAGTGATTCCTTGGGCAGCGGTTTTAAAAATCGTTCTTACTTTAATATATTCTATACGACTCTTGGCGGATTTGTCGATTCATTAATGATATTATCGTAATGCTTCTTTTTTCCAAATTAATTAATGAGTTTTCCTTAAATTTTTATACTTCTCTATGATATTTACATCGTCAGTAATTCGTTTTAGCCAATGTAGTTTTTTCAGTTCTTAGGAATTCTTTTTAATTTCATCAGTAAGCCATTAAATTAATAAACTAATTTTTGTTTTGAGTGTTGTAGTGTCTTTTGACAATGACTGCTTCTTGTAGTATTCTAGGAGTTCATATTGTTGAAGCCTTTTTTATTGGCGGGAATGAACATTATTTGAAATTATACAGATCGGTTGATCTACAAATTACTGACGACACTTTTTCTGAAAACCTCTTTACATTTCAACAAGTCGGAGCACCTCCATTTTGTTGCGACTGCCCCTCAATTTCTTAATGATTCATATCCTGGTCGCTGGATAGGTACAAGAGATCTGACGATGGGCTGGCCACCTTGGTCACCAGATTTGACTCCTTTAGGCTTTCTTGAGTTGCTAGATGACTTCCGATAAAGGATTCAAGAATATCAACACATAGCCACAAGTTTTTAGTCATTTTAAACAGACATTTGAAATGTGACTACCAATATCAAAATATCGAGATCAATGGAGGTCAGTTCGAACACCTAATAAAGTAATTTTTGGCATCGAATTGTTTATTATACTAAACTTTTTATTGTAAATTGTAAAAATATTTAAACGTGAAATACTAACAGTTAAATCCTGACTAGAAAAAAATTCTTTGATCCTGAAAGATTATACGTTATCGAACGTAAAATCAATAGGATACTTTATTTAACGTCAGATTGCTTTGTTTTTCATATAAAGAGATGAAAGTGTATTTTTTTATTTAATCATAGCAATTCCTGTATGATTTTATATCCGGTCAATTATTTATGCCAATTCTAATGAAGAAAATTTTTGAATGAAAAGGTATTTGAGGAATATTTGTAAACAAGAAAAACTAAACGTTCTTTGCATAAATTAACTGTTTCTTATTTCTCCGGTTATTTTCCCCATCTGCCACAACACAAAGCTAATTCTAACAGATGTAAAATTGAGTTTATTTTTTCATGTCGTAAAAATACTTTCAAACATTATGGCGGGCTAAGGCGCCCGCTATTAAATGTTATATATTTACTCTGTAACATTTACATTTTAAACAAAATTATCCAGGCTATACTTAACAAAAATTCCTTTCTTCAAAAGTCTCGGGAGTATGAACAATTTCGCATTTTTCTAAACCACATAGTGGAATTCAGTTTTGCTTTTGCTTTTAGTAAAATTATACCTCAGAGTTGAAAATGAAGTTACTTTAAGGGTAGGAAGGGCGAAGGGTGAATTTTTGGCAAATATCTTAAATAAGAATTCTTGCCGAAAATTTCGAGAAGAATTTGTGAATTGTCCAATAAGTTATCATTCATTTTTTCGATGATAAGAATTAACCATGATACATCAGTATGTCATCAAAAGTCATCATCTTTTTTCGTTCCTTAAAACTAATCAATTTTTTTTTCTTCCATTTTGACGGTTTACTCAAACCTCGCGTGAAAATTCACGTTTAAACAAATAACATGTTCAAAATTTACATTGCGAACTAAAGTGTAATAAACGATGTTTCAACGCCCAGGGCATCTAATTGTCTCAATTACAGCTATCTAGAAGTGGGAATTTGGAAGAAACCGAGTCTAAGAAATAGGCCAGTGCCGAACCAGTTTTCAGAGGCCAAAAATCGACAAAATTCTTAGCAGTATATGAATGATCGAAAAATTCTGGATTAATTGTATATAAAGGGGGAAAATCGGTTGGACCTCAACAAATAACCAGAAGTAAGATGGGAGTGGAAGATTTATTTGTATCTCCTACTTCGAAACCTCTACTTGAAGATGGTGTAAGAAATCATACTATTACTGTGGAAAAATATTGTTAAAAATATGAAGAACCAAAACAATGTTTTTTTTCAACTTCGATTGTTCCGTAAATGTTACGAGTTCTTCATTGTTTATCAAAATGAAGTGTTGAGGGTGATACAAAATGGTAATTTCAATGTAATATCAAATAATGGAGCTTTGATTAACCGTTTAAGGTTAAGGTTGTTGAAAAACAAATTGTTTATACAATAATTTTACATAAAAAATGCTAAAATGACCTTTTTTGCAAATTTTTTTATGCTTATGAACAAAAATAAATTGAAAATTTATGTCATTCAAATAAATTGAATTATGGCGGGGTGGTTCTTATGCTACGCGTCCTCGAGCTCGCGCGCAGCTTTTTTGTTCGTTTCTCCTATATCCTACTTGTCCCTGCCTTTCCGCGCGTCCACAACTGGCACGTGCTTTGTTTAGAAAAACTACCACCAACTAAAGGAACAGCTGAACAACACTGCTACAGTGTCTATTTTCAAATTCAAACTTGACTCAGTAACAAACTTACGGCTACGGATTGGGGATGGAAACACTATCTAACCGGAATAATGCCTAAATTGTCAGAAAAGGAATAAATTCTTGAAAGTTTGCTGAAAACTATATGCTGCTACTGCTGTGAAACTGGTTGTGATAGTAAAAGATGCGGCTGTCGCAAACATGGAATAAAACGGCTCCATTTTATGCTCCAGTTGTCATGGGTTCGAAAACTGTTCTAACGCTGAAAAACAACCATTATAGGGAATCAGTGATTCCGAGGAAGTTGATGACGAAACAACAACAAATTTTCAAATTAACATTGGAAATAAAGATCTTGGTGAACTTGAGGACCTTGACGAAGTCAAAGATCTTGTCGGAGATCCTGAAGAAACCGAAAACTATATTGAATCTGATGATGTAGTGGAGCTTTCCAAAAAAAATTAGATTAAAATAGAAATTTGATTTTATATTCCTACTTTGCAAATTGAAATAATTTTAAATTTTTCTTTCAATAAACTTAGTTTCAATTTATTTTTGTCCATGAAGCATAAAAAGTTTTTCTTGCATAAAAACGGTCATTTTTAGCAATTTTTTTAACTATTGTTTTAACAATTTGTTTTTCAACAGCCCGAACCTTAAACGGTTAATCACAGTTCCCTTATTTGACATTACATTGAAATTACCATTTTGCATCACTCTTAACACTTCATTTCGATAAACAATGAAGAATTCGTGACATTTACGGAAAAATCGATCCCGAAAGAAAACAATTTTTTTGGTTTTTCACATTTTTGACAATGTTATCCACAGTAATAGTATAATTTTTTACACACTTTTAAAGTAGAGGTTCAAACGAATAAATTTCCATCTTGAAATTTTCAAAAATCAAAATTTTGTTAATCAACTTTTTTGATTGAAAATTGGACTTTTTTTCAAATTAAATTCGCATAAAATCAAAAAATAAATATTTCGCTTTAAAAAAATAACAGCTTATTTGAGACATAAAAATGGACATTTTCACCAAACCAATAAAATTGAGTCATTTTTGTGAGAGATAAAAATTATTATTATAATTGAAAATTCAGATTCTTAGTTAGTTTTAAACGAATTGCGTTATAACCGTATAAAAATAAAACATCCTCATTAAAATAATTCTTCAATGGAATAAAAATTAATGTGTTATTTCGATTTGCATGTTGTGACACACTTGTGTACTATAAAAGTTGTAGAAAATTTACCGAATTGCTTTTTTTTTTACTGAATTCAGCCTTATTATATATTTTACTGCACTAGTCTACATTAATAAAATAAAACAATATGACTATACAGCTAAATAAAAAATGAGACGTAAACGTAAAGACGTAAACAAGTAATAAGTAATTTGAAGAGGAAATGCGGTAGCAATGCACTCGGACAATTTAAATGTCAATTTCTATAATTAATTATTGTATATGTGTGTCTATCTAAGGTAGGCTTTAACATAAAACTGTTTATATAATATTTGCAATAACTTCGGGTTCAAGGGTAAAGGGAAAGTAAGGAAAATACTACGACAGAAAAATGTGTTTTAGATATTTCACGTTTTGTTAATCTTATTACATATAGGTGACTAACGGGTCTGTTATCTTTAGAAGCTGCTTAATATCGTGAAGGCTAAATACTCCTCAAATTATCATCAGACTACTTAGATAATATAATCAGAAATAGAATGCCTGATTATGTGAAAAATATTTTAATGGATTACTATTTGGCCCATTTAAAATAATTTTACAATTTACGCAAATCATAATTTCTTTTAGTCACAGGAAGCGTTCGTATTCAGTTTGTTAGATTTAATAAAGAAAATAAATCTAGGATATTAATTTTGTTGCAGAGACACCACAAACCCGGTCTCTTGGAACCACCCTATATAAAACCCTTATCTTATTTTTTAATTATATCACCCCTTGGAAAACGACACTCGGTATAAGAAAGTATGGCAATCACATAACTTCTAGATAAGTACTCTCTTTAGTTTTATCATAACAATGCACTTGCAACATTTCTTTAAAGTACATCATTCCTAGAACTGGGTTTTCATAATAAGTCAGTTTGATCTTGCATGTACCAAGTCTAATCACGCATGAACATACGAGTTGCATCAAATGTATAAAACATTTTTTTTGTACTATGTATAACGTGATATCATTAAAGTGATAGCCTAATCTCGGACAAAATAAATCAAATTCGTAGTAATGATTAACTGGGAACGTTTATTTAGAAATAATGTAAAGAACTGAATCAGTATCATCAGCTGTTTTGGGTTAAGTAGGGGAAACCTTTAAATATTTAATATAATATGATATAATGAGATAAGCGCTTCTTGGAAAACAGTGAGCAACCGTTAGACCTAGACCTGCAAAAATCGTATTTCCTGCAACAGTAAAAAAAATTTCAGATGTTTTTGAATAGACTTTTAGAATTTCCGAAGTGTTTATGGCTGAAAACAATATTCTTCGAGGGAAAAAACACATTTCCCTTTAGTAGAAGAAATGAATGCAAAAAAGGGTGTAAGTTCTTAATTGTTACTACTTCAATGTAAAGACTTGAAACCTTTTGCATTATGTTAAGTTTCGGCAACATACCTTTGAAAATTAGTCCATTCACCCCCCCCCCCCCCCCCCCGGGGGGAGGTCACTCTATGTTCACACTCAGTAAAGGGTTGAAACAATTAGGGTTAATTTTTTTGTTATTTCAACTTTATTAGTCACCCACAGAACCACCTTTGCAATTTTTTAAAAAAGAGCAGAATTTGAGATTTTCTTGTTACAATTAGAAAATTACAATACCAAATAGCGACACCTAAATAAGAGGTGGAACTCGCCCCCTAATAAAAAGCATAGTGTAGTAAAGTTTCTAAGGGCCGGTTTATCAATACATGGTCAACACTTAACTGTCGGATAAATGTCAAACGAAACAATGGGTATCTATTGTTTTGTTTGACAGTTATCCTTTGGTACGAGTTAAGCTTGCATTGATAAACTGGCCTTAGGGCTCATTTACTACCAATTTATAAATAAAAAAAGGACACATCCTATGAGCGACTGTTTCCGAAGATGAACTCGCGAATTGCTGCATTATTAAGCGAATATTTATTTATTTATAACAAATCTGAGTGTTTTTCAGACTAATCTCGTATCTAATTTAAGTAAAAAAATTATTTAAGTGTTTGTATTTATTTTCATAGATAACTTTGTTTTGAAAGATCTATTTGTGTCATTTTAATAACTATCCTGCTTTATGACAACTTATTTTCGAAACACTCTGTAACAGCAAACAAACTCTGTAACAGAGCGATAGTAACAAAAATAAATAAATGTTTTTTCCACAGATAAATGTATGGATGTTCATGTAACAAATTACTCTGGAAAGTTTCCTTTTCTTAACGCACTTGCGCAGAATTTGTACTGTCTATTTTTGTACATGTTTCCATTGTCATAGAAATAAAACGAAAAGAAAATGGGACTTGACACATCTGATTAATTTCACAAAAGTTAATTTTCGGGTGAAACAAAATCAAGTCATTCTTTTCTAAAGCTTCAAACATCATCTTTCTTATGATTTAGACGAATTGAAGACAATTTTCATTACTGTAGAATGATGCACAGGTATTTCTAACCAATGTTCTAAGAGATGAAATTATATTTTAATTCATAGCACATACTACCATACAATAGCACATAATATCATGAATTGGGAGTTGTATCCAAATAAGAGAACATTTATTTATCTTACTATCGGGTTTTCCATCTGTAATTAATCTATTCTGAAAATAATTTCCTTGCGTTCGATTGTATCAATAATTGGTTCCGTGGAATTTGTCTTCGAAGTAAATTTAATAGTGGTTGGAAAAACCGGCCCAAGCAATTAGTTTATTATTTAATTATTTTCCAAACTAAAATTTGCAGAAACCTTGCTATAACAACGTCCTAATTAAAATTCACATATTTACGTCTACTACCACTAGTCAACCTGGCCTGCACAAATGACCTATAGCATTAAATATTTTTTTCTTTGATGCACTTAGTAAATGATTCATAATATTTAGGTGCCATTATATTATTCAAAACAAATATTTCTACGTTATGCTTCCGTGTAGTAAATTAATGATTATTTGCTAGGAGTTTCGCAATGAGGTTAGTTTACTCATCAGATTTAACAGTATATGCCAAAGTTATTCAAGGAATACAGAAATTATCAGTTTTAATTTGCACAATTATTAAGGTTATAACATTTAGACAGTTATTCGCATCACATGACATTATTAGTGTTTTAAACCGCAAATGAATAAAATATTTTGTAAAGTGTAAGATTGGAGTTTTATTTTAATACCCTTGGTAATTGTCATTTATATTTTTCATATAATCATTTCTTTTATATATACGATAAAAGTACTCTCATAGGGCGCTGCACTTTGTCTTATATGGAACAGTCCTCGGTTGCCTAACTTCATCAAATGACTAGTTTTAGAGATGCAGAATGTTAAGTTAAAAAGAGGCTACTTTTATCAAAAAATATTAAAGACAATTAAAAGAACCACTGAATTTTTCTGCACGCATGTTTCTCCTTTAAAGACAAATAAAACATTGTGATGAAATACACGCCTATAATAGACATGTACGCGTTGATAGAGTCCCGGACATTCAAATTTCGGCGATAATTAGTTTTTGATATGTATAGCGAAAAATTATCATTAACATGAGTATAAGGAAAAATCTTGTCTTAAAACTTGAATATGAGTTTTTGATTTAAGATTGTAAAGTGTTATAACAACTGTGAAGTATACATTAACATACAGGGTGATCGATTTTAAAATCTAACATTCAAGGTAGGTAGTACGTACGGTATGTGTGGAGGCTTGGTAAATGAAACGATTTCAGAAAAATTACTGTAGTCAACAGTGAAAATACAACCTCCGTTCAGACAAGGGTTGTGTTCTCACTATTGAATTGGCGAGGTTGATATTCAGTCAACGAACATGGAACACCCTATACAATTTTAAATATTTTTGGGTTGCCAAGAACTGAAAACGGAGCTACAATCGACGAAATTCCGAACAAATTCACACACTGTACATGAACATAGAAGAGCTATAACAGAAACAAATCAAATACTTAAAAGGGTGGCGGCGCCGGTTTTAAAAGATGATTCTTTAATTCGACAATTTCTCCTACTAGTGCCGAACCGGTTTTTAGAGGCCAAAAATCGAAAAATTCTTAGCAGTATGTGGATGGTCGGAAAATTTAGGATTTAGGACAGGTATATAATATGGGGAGAAATCGATTGGACCCCCCCCCCCCCACAAATAACCAGATATAGGGTGAGGGTGGAAAAAGGAGTGCTTTTAGTGATGAAACGTGTTTTTTACGATTTCCGGCAAAATTAGACCTCCTAAAAAGTTGTAGATAATTGTAAGATCTACAACTTTTATTGTTATATTCTTTCTCTTATTTTTCAACATAACCTCAAAACTATTGAGAAATCTATTTTTTGATTTTTTATTCTATATCCCACAAAAATGATTAGATTTTAATAAAATTTGGTGAAAATGGACATTTTTATGTCTTAAATAAGTTGTAATTTTTTTGAAGCGAAATATTTATTTTTTTGATTTTATGTGAATTTAATTTGAAAAAAAGGCCTGATTTTCAATTAAAAAAAGATTAACAAAATTTTGATTTTGGAAAATTTCAGAATGGAGTTTTTTTCGTTGAAACCTCTACTTTAAGATGGTGTAGAAAAATCATGCTGTTACTGTGGAAAAAAACTATTGTAAAATCATTACTGGCTAACCAAAATTTATCAAATCTGGCAGAAATTTTTTATAGATGCAGACAAACAAACAATTGCTGAAAATGGATTGAAACTAATAGCGTCTATTTATAAATGTAAAAAAATATGTCTCTGAACGAATTAAAATTTGAAAAGTATCAAACCGCATTTAATTTAGAAAAACTGTCACCAGTTGAAGAAGCAGCTGAACAACACTGTTACAGGGTCTATAGACCAGGGAAATAAGAAAAAAATCCAGAATTTTGGCAAACAGCTCGTATCGAGATGCGGTTTTCAGCACCGTGTTCAAAAAAATAGTAGGAAAAAGTCTACATATAGCGCACGCACCATTTTTAGAAAATTGCATATGGGGTGTAAAAAGTGCATTTAATATTGTATAATTATTTACAAAATTATAATAATTTGTAAAGAATCGGGAAAACCCTGAAAAATCGCTCAGAAATCGTCACTCAGAGGTTTTGGAGGGCGCCGAGTCCAGATCTGCCCTTGAAATCGGCCGGGAACGCTCAGGGGTGGCGGTGGGTGGTGAATTTTGAGTAAAAAGTGTCAATGAGAAAAATATATTTTTCTAATTTTGACATATAAAGTGACACTTTTTAAAACTGATTGACATTATGAAACGTCTTACTTTTTGTAACTAGTTGCATAAAGTAAAATTTTATGCAATTGGTGACGAAAAATGTATTTCAAAATTAGTGACAAAAAGAATTATTCTATTTATTAAACTGTTATAATACAAGTTAAAAACATAAATTATAAATTAATTAATTATTATAAATATTGATAACACAATTATTGCAATTATTCAAATTAATTCCCGACGACATATTTTTTTCATTGCTCGAACTTGCTGTTATTTGGGAAGTGGCGCACATTGCTTTAGATGTTTCACCAAATATTTCTTGCGCTATAAGTTTCTTATTATTCATAGAATTTTCGACATATCCCTCCGCAACAGAGCTAGATTTCCAACCTCCGTGCCTCTTTAATTTTAAAATATCAGCACCACTGTCTGCTAGAAAAGTGGCAGAGCTTCTTCTAAAGCAGTGGCTAGTATATAGAACAGGGTTTGAAAGACGAAGAAATTGTGCAATAACTTTTGGCAGACTGCTAAATGTGTTAATTCCAACAGGATTTCTGGTACATTTTCCATTCGCATATTTTACAAAAAATCTGTTGTGTTTAAGAACCTGGGGACGCAACTTAATATATTTTCTTAATATTTCAACAAGATTCGTATTTTCAATGTCTCCAGTGGTAATTGCAAACTGCCGTATAACTTTTGTTTTTGAAGGTGGGATATCAACATGAAAATAGCTTCCTTCGTCTATAACATTTTCAACTGGAAGAAATGTTAATTCTGCTTTTCTGCATGCTCCTGCCATTCCAATTATCATTGCAACCTTAGCCATTAAGTATTCTTTGTCATCAGCTTCCACTAAAAATTTGGCAAAATCTTCTTTAATAAAAACTTTTGACTTTTTAGCACTGTACCCGTCCGCTTGACTTTTAATATATGCTACCAAATTTGTATATTTTTTAATATCAATATTCCTTTTCAGATTTAGTTCAGACCTTAACATTGAGTAAAGTGTCTATAATGTGGAAACTTTTAGATCTTTCTTACCCTCAAAATATGCAAGTAAAACTTTCTCATTAACATGTTTAATTTTCTTCTCATCACACCACGTAACAAATTTTTCGTATGCCAAATCATAAGCTGCCTTTGACTTTTTGGGAATTACTGATAATAGAGCATTACCTGCTGCCTCTTCAATATCGCTTGGTAGCTCTTCAGAACTTGAATTACTCATTTTTAAAAAATAAAACTAAAAATATATCAATCTCACTAAAAACCTTCCGTCTAGACTTTTTTACAAAATGTCAAACTGACAACTAACATGAAGTAACAGCAACAAACTAAATTAGAAAAAATCTTGTATGCAATACGTTACGAAATGAAATTTTGTGTAACTTGTGAATTTTTGCGAAACTCACTTCGTTCGTTCCGCAAAAATCTCACGCGTTACACAAAATTAGGCATTTCGTAACTGATGGCATAAATAGCTATTATTTAAATAACTTACATATTACGGCAAATGATATTTACAAACATCTCGTCTCGTAACCATGAACTATTTAATATTTCTACGAGATATGTTAATTTTTCGTAAATTTTCCAAGGTGTAGGTATTAAAAATTTTACCGGATTTCGGAAATATGTCGGAAAGCAGCCACACAATGAAATCAATCAGTAACCACCAATCGGTAAATAAAGAACGTCAAAATAGAAAAACCCAACCACCCGATGATGATTGCTTTCAGACCGAAACGGAAATATGTTGAAAAGCAATCACACGATAAGATCAATGAATAACCACCAATCATTAAATAAGAAAACATCAAAATAGGAAAAAACAACCACCCCATGATGATTCCTTTGAACAGAAACCAAAATATGTCGAAAAGCAATCACGCGATAAAATCAATGAATTAATACCAATATGTAAATAAAAAAACATCAAAGTAGGAAAAAACAACCACCGATGATGATTCCTTTGAGACCGAAACGGAAATATGTCGAAAAGCAATCACACGATAAGATCAATGAATAACCACCAATCAGTAAATAAGAAAACATCAAAATAGGAAAAAAACAACCACCCGTCCTTTGACACTGAAACCAAAATATCTCGAAAAACAATCACACGATATTACCAATGAATAATCACCAATCGGTAAATAAGAAAACATCAAAATAGGAAAAAAAATTGATAGGCGTTTAGATAACACTCGATAGAACGGCACCTGGTCTATTGAAGACTCAACAGTCTTTTTTGTTCTTTATAAGAGAAAAAAAGTCCAGTACCATTTTGTCTTTCTCACAAAAAAAAATAGTCCAATACTATTCTATCGAGTTTTCTCCAAAAGTGTATAAGAAAATTTTTTGACTTTGTTGAAGGATGTAGGAAAAATTATCGAAATACGTCCATGGCTCCGCTTACCATAATATAGAGGAATTGCAACTGGATCGTAGATAAAATGAATATAGATGTTGGTCTACGTCAAATATAGCAACTATCAAGAAAACTAAAATGAATGTTAACATTCCATATTCCATTCATATTTCTGTCAGTTGTAATATTCTCCATTAACACATTTCAATTAATTTATAATTCTTTAATCTGAGAAGGATGTAGCGATATAAATTGCAATAATAGTAATCAATCTGTCTAATAGATATGAAAAAACGAGTTAGATTTTGCTAGGCGCATTTTTTGTACATGATTTAATAATTTTATTTGCATTTTTTCTTTATGCATTTTTTAAACCTATAAATCATATCTACACCTTAATAGTTATAGCGTAAAATATGGTCAATTTTAAAAATGTAGGTGTACGTGTACGATACGAGTCTATTTATTTACAATAATTTTTTTTGGTAGCTCACATGAGAGATCTCTCATTTTAAATTGTTTCTTATGTTATATAATTTATTTTACTGTAACCATTAGATAGAATCAATATTTATACTAACTGCAGTTTAATAGTTTTGACCCTCGTCGAGAAAATTTCAATGATAATTTATAAATAGAAAATTTATGGTCATTTTTATAAACTTATCTACCTCATGCCTTCAGCAAGTATCAAAATTTGCTCGTTAAAACTACACGAATCATACTCAAAACTCTTTAAAATGACAGATATTGTTAAACATAATGAAATAGAATTGCTAATTTTATATCTTGTTACAGGTAATAAGACCTTTCTAAAACAGCAAGAAAATGTCTTACTATAAACTCAACGAAATTGTATGTTAAATGATGGAAAATAATCTCCAAGATAAATAAATTAAATGTAGTATAAATTTAAAGTCTATTTTCACATTTAATATCAACTTTTATAACTGAATGCCTAAAGCTCTTCTATTTATGATTGATTATGTAAGTTAATGGGAGATAAAGTAGCAGCGAATTATTTAAAACAATTGGTTTAAATTAAATATAGAATGGTGCCTAATTTATCTTTAAATCTGAGGATGTTATTGTACAGTAAAATAAATTACTTTGATGTATTTCTTCCTGAACTAATATATTATTTATAACGTAGGATTTAATTTAATTTGGTGGTACATACCAGGGAATTAAATAAATGGACATTTCGTTTGGATGCACGAATATGTTGATATTAAATTTCGTTGTAAACAAAGGGATCAAAACTTTTATACTTTTGGCATATTTTTGTAAAATTAAATAAAAATTAAATGTAATGTAAATTAAATTAAAAATATTAATAGTGACGTCAATCTAGACTTTGAATGGGATTGTCTGGAAAAGAATTCTTTCAACGAAATTAGCTCGGTTAAATAGAAATTATGGAAAAATATTTTGTCTAAGAGATGGTAGAGTTATAAGGCTGTAACATACGGACGGACGGACATCACTTAATTAGAAGAGCCTAAAGAATTGTTTAAAAATTTGACATTTTTTTTTGCTGAGTGAGGTTATGTCCCCCAGAGGATGCGTTAGGTTATATCAAAACGGGGCCCACTGGTGAAGTTCCCCGCGTTGCCAAAATTGCGTTGGCCGGCCGGGGCCCTAGTGCGGGAGTGCTCGCTACGCTCGGCTAGGAACTCAGCCAAGGCAGTCAATCCATTTTTTCGCCGATTGACAGGCAAAGTACTACTTTGCTAATGCCAATCAGCCAAGTGTCACTTTCCCTGCCTAGGCAGGAAAGTAAGCATTTTCCTGCCTAGGCAGGGAAAGTGACACTTAGTTTCCATGGTAACCAGCTAGTAACAACTGCGATTTTAATGAATTTTTATTGAATTTATTACAACAAAAATAAAGAGATTGAGAATTGTAATAATTTAATTATTTTAGAATATATTTAAACAATCGGCGAAAAAATTATATGTTCAACTGTTCAATTCAGCAGCAAAATAGATTGACTGCCTTGGCTGAGTTCCTAGCCTCGCTACGCTCTGCTAGGCTAGGAATTATCATCCGCGGCAGTCAATCTACTATTTTGCTGCCTAGTTAAACAAATAACTATTGCTGCTGAGTTGAACATATAATTTTTTCGCTGATTGTTTAAATAGATTCTAAAATAATTTAATTATTACAATTCTCAATCTCGTTATTTTTGTTGTAATAAATTCAATAAAAATTCATTAAAAATCGCAGTTGTTACTAGTTGATTACCATGGAAACTAAGTGTCACTTGCCCTGCCTAGGCAGGAAAGTACTCACTTTCCTGCCTAGGCAAGGAAAATGAGCACTTTCCTGCCTAGGCAGGGAAAGTGACACTTTGCTGATTGACGTTAGTCAGCAAAGTTAGTACTTTGCTCTCAATCGGCGAAAAAAGATTTTTCCCCATCAGCTTGTAGTATAAATTTAGGAAAAGTCGTATTTTTTGGGAGGTCACTCTATGTTCACCCCCCAGTAATGGATTGAATTATCAAACTATAATAAAAAATGTAAAAAAGTTTTTATCGCAAGTTTTGCAAAAGAAAGGGTCAGGAGTAGGAGGTTTTTTACGGGGAAGAAGCGAAAGGGTAAAATAATGTGGTTACCAAAATGGTGTATTCTTATACAAGAAGACATTCTAAACACTTTATTACTCTACATATTTTTCAGATCAATCAATAGAAATGGCGTAAATAAGGAATTAATTCTTAAGTCCGCCATTTTAGATCCATCATTTTGAATTTTCCAATTTTCAATTCGGATTGTGTAAAATGGGGGCTGCAACCCCATCGAGGTTAGTGCGCTAATTTTCAAAGGTTAAGTTTCCGAAACTTAACATAGTGCAAAAGGTTTCAAGTTTCTACACTGAATTAGTAACGATTATTATAAGAACTTGGTGTAGTTCCTAAAGAGTGGAAAGTATCCACTATAATACCAATAGAAAACAAGGAAAATAGTTTGCTATGCCAGGAATTTTGTCCAATTAATACTCTGCCTCCATATGAGAAACTACTAGAAATTTTAGCAAAAGAGCAACTGCTAGATTATGTCGAGGATAATGACATATTATCGATCTACCAGGCTGGATTTAGGAAACAAAACTCTTGTGAAGCAGCGTTACAAACTGTTTTGGTCAGATGGTTAGAAAATATAAGTGGTAAGAAACATGTAGGAGCAGTGTTTTTAGACTACAGAAGATCTTTCGAGATGATCGATAGCAGTTTATTATTAAGAAAATTGGAGAAAATTGCTATACAAGGAGTAGTGTTGCAGTGATTTGACTCATATTTAAGTAAACGATATCAAGTGGTCAAGTACAATAATAGTCTATCTAGCAGAAGAGAAGTAATTAATGGTGTGCTCCAAGGATCAGTTTTGGGTCCTATATTGTTTATATTGTATATTAATGTCATTGTTAATACCCCATCCCACTGTCATATTCAATTGTTTGCTGATGATGTATTGTTATATGTTACTAACGATGATGTTGGTGAAATTATTAATAACTTGAATATTGATTTAGCTAAAATAAAACTTTGGTCCAATGAAAATAATTTAGCAATTAATTTGGATAAAACTAAATTCATCTTGTTGACCAGTAAATATAACAATAATATCGATCCTGACATAACTGTTAAAATTGATGATTGTCGCCTTGAACGTGTTTCAGAGTATAAGTACCTGGGAGTGATAATAGATCAAAATCTAACTTTTTCTAATCATGCTAATTATATCTTGAAAAAGATATCAAGAAAAGTATATTTTTTTCGTAGAATTTCAAATAATTTAAGTACTTAGACAAAATTATTAATATACAAAACAATAACTCTTCCGCATTTTACTATTGTCCCACTATCCTGTTTACACTTTATAACAATGGATTGAATATGCCTCAGGTAAAACAGAATTTAGCGTTACGATCAATATTAAATTGTGATATTTATACACGAATAAAATTTATGTTAGACTCTTTAAATCTATTATCTGTTAAACAAATTTTGATGTTGAATATTTTTGTTTTTTTGTTTAAGCTTTTAAATAACATGTTGCCTCAACACCTTTTGCAGTTTTGCACATTCGTATATGAAGATCATGAATATTCCACACGAAATCGTGATCATTTTTATATAGAGCGAACTCATAATAGATATGGTGAAAATCAGTTATTTATAAAAGGACTCAAATTATACAATGATTTACCTAATACTATAAAAAATTGTAATAGATTAAATAAATTTAAGAACCTGTGTGTGCAGTATGTTAAAGACACATGGCCTGTTTAAATTATGTTTGTCTTTTAATTATTCAAATTTATATTTATTAACGGTGGTGTTATTATGTATGCAACTTTGTGTTTTCTTTGTAATTTAGCCAAGCTAATAAAGATTATTATTATAACGTACACCCTTTTTTGCATTAATTTCCTCTACTATTTATAAACAATTGAAATCTAAAAAATTCTATATTCTCGTTATTCCAAACAAACATATTGTAGCTCAGTTTTTTTAAATTGTGAGTTTCTCGTAGTACTAATGAGCCATGTTTCTGCTTTTCATTTTAGTCGAAAAGCCAACGAATAACGTTCATTTTTTATAATGGAAAAAATTGTAATTGAAAAAAAAATAACGTGTTTGTTGAAAAAAATTTGTTTTCATTATAATCGAAAAATATACGCGAACACTTAGAATTTAAGACCAAAAAATGTTTCTACTGTTAAACCCACCTACACGATTAACAGATGAATATTAAAATGTATAATTTGTTATATAATTTCATGAATAAAATTCACCTTTCCAGACAATTCCATATCCGGCAAAAATTTGAATAGATTGACCACTTTAATTAAATATTAATTAAATACCTTTATAAGACATACAAAAAAACTTATAATTCTTTATGAAATTTAAATAACCGTATAAATGCAGCACAAATGAGATTGAATGAAAAAAATAACCCTTACTAGTGGGTGTAATTGTGTAGGAAGTAAACAAAATTCGGTAAATATGTTTTTTCATCAAAGCAAAACTAGGTAAGTAGCATATGACGCAGAAAAATTGCAGGGAAAGCGCGACAGCAAACAATCATTGAAAGGCAATACGTAAATGAAAATAGCATCCTAAATTATCCAATTTTCCTTAATCGTCACAATCAGCCGAACGAGCTAGCGCAGATTTATTTGATAATAAACAATAGAATATGATAAATTGGTTTTGCATATGCGCGATGTGACACACACATTATTTCTGAGTCAATTTTAGTCTGTAGTATAAACTACGGGATAAGCGGAAAAGCGTACTCGCCGGCGTATTTAAGAAAACGCTGATATCGCATCAAGCAGTTGCGCTACACTGTTCCACAGAGCAACATAGTAACATACTGAGTTTTGAAATAGACTTGGTGAATCAAGTGTGCTTATTGCATTCACTCGTGCAGAACAGTTTTCAGAGATTTAACTCGCTGTTTTTGTTTATTAATTAAACTATTATCCAAACTGTCGGTTAGGTGTGTGTTAGTTAATAAAAAAGTGCCGACCCTGGATTTTTAAAATGCTTACTTCGGATGAGAATCCGACTGCCCGCAGAAGGGTTTTGAAAAGGACATTATCTCAAGAGGAAGTCATCGAGAGGGTACCTCCAAATTCTGACAAGCTTCTTGAAAACCTACCCTGGCTTAACATAATGGCGGATATTGCCCTTACAGCAGCTATTGCCGAAATTAAGGTATATTTCTCTAAACGGCTTACAAATCTTAAGTCAAAAAAATTTAAGTTGAATTAATAATTAATTTAAATGAACCAACTGCATTTTGTCGATAGTGTGTGGAGTTCTAAAAAAAATAGAGCATTTGAATTTGTATTGGACTAATCCGGAATAACAATCGATTGTAAACTGAGAGAATTTACCCGTTTAGTTTTATTAGAAAATTTATAGAAATAAAACAAAACAAAAATATATTTATTATTTTTCTTTTTCATGCGTATGTAAATCTCGATACGCGATCTATACTTTATCAAATATTTTTACTAAGTTAAAAATTGAACAAAGAAACTATCAATTAAAATGTATCCTGCATATTATTTATTATTAAATGTCACAAATAATTTTTTTATAATTTATAGCGTACAATGTCGTAATGGAGAATATTAATTATTCACTCCCGCCACTTTATCATATAATTATTATTCGTGATAACAATAAAAATAATTAACCTATCACTTCTGACGTTTATACCTACATTTTTTAATGTCGATATCGTGAGATAATTAATGTATGTCATGTTAAACTGTACCAACCATGTATAATAGGTAACAGACAATTAAAATCATCGATTCTGTCCCACTTTAAACCAGAGATTAAGTAAATTGGGTTTGATTAAACAAATTGCAAAATTAAAAGAATTTAGCGATAATAACCTGCGTCAATAACACTTATTATATTCATGTTTCTTTATTATAAAATAACTTTATCGATAATTTAAGTCAAAGATTAATGCATATTCATTAGTTACATTGACATATGTGTTTTGTATCTAACTTTATTAATCACTTTGTCTGACTTCTAACAATGAAATGTTGTTAATTAAATAGAGATATTTTTCGAATCGCACAGGCAGTTTAATGAGCGAAATTACTAGCGTTATCATTTACATGCAAAACAAATTTTATCCCTATTTATTTGCCTAAAAGGACAATTGGATCTGATACTTTAAGTTATGTAATTAAATTTATCTCGGTGTATTTTAAAATTTGATCGTAAATCAAAATTGCACTTATTTATTAATAGATAAAAGACTTTAGATTAGATCTAACCAAAAAACATCTGGATAATAGTGCTTAATTTTGTATTCAAACTTAATCCAATAAGGCAAACTGAACCAAACTGTTTTATTCAAATATTTGTCGAGCGGTATTCAGTATTAACATCGGATTATTCTAATAAATATCAAGATACTGCCGTTGTAATCGACACTTTACTTTTTTATATTTTGTATCTAGACTATAATAAATTGCAGCTAATCGTGCCCTTACTTGAAAAACTATGATTTACATATTTACATTCTCTTTGACACCTCTTAAAAAACGTGTTAGTACTACATAATTATTTAAATCGCTTATTTACAACGAATAATTGTCGGTTGTTGTTTATATTAGTGTTTATTTGGCACATAATATTATATGAATATAGCCTCTAGCCATGTGTGCATTGTTTATATTGTTTATTGTCATTTACCAATTGTACTAACGTATGATTTTCTTTGCAGTTCAAGCGTATGCTTAATAAGGAATTGTCTCATTTTTCGGAATCGAGCAAATCTGGAAACCAAATATCAGAATATATCTGTTCAACTTTCCTTGGTAAGTTTCTCAACATAACTAAAACATTTGATAATTTACTGCAATGCCCTCTGAAGTTGCAATATTGCAAATTTGTTGCGTATCTGCCGTTATCATTAGATATTAGAATCAAGCCAATAATGTTATCTCGTTGCCATCTAGAGTAGCAGAATCTGGATAATTATATTTCTAATCACACTTGTGAGGAATAAATTAAAAACGACACCTAATTTTTAAAATTTAGAATAGTTTCCCTTCGGGCTACATTAATTTTGCATCTTATTGGGGAATCTCGTATGATTTTATTATGTTATCAGTTAAATACCGAGCAAAATTTAAAAACCATTTATTATTATTGCCAATAAATGTTGATCTGAACTGGTAATATTGATGTTGTAAAATATTGATGTAAAATATTCTATTAAAAAAAATGAGTCCTCAACTCCACTTATTTATGATAAAAAATAAATTTATTATTTTTAATTTTTCCACCTTGGATTCGCGATATCTCGCCCAACCTCATCGGCTGACGTCGATGAGGTTGGGAACAAAATTTGCTTATTTTCATGAGCACTTCATTTTTGGTCTGATGATTTTTTTTGTCAGATAAAAAGCCGCCGAGTTATCTGCCCATTCTCCCATATCTGCTCCACTAGATGATGTAAAGAATTTGAATCAATAAAAACTTCGTTAATTTTCGAAAAAAAAAATTAAATTTTGCCCTTAACATTTTTTTTTTTAGTAAAAAGAGTTTAAAGTGCAATAATCCTCAGAAAATCACGTGCAGTTAAAGTTGATTATTTTTTAACAATTTGACGAAAATATAAAAGCGAATTATAACAATTCATATTTTTTTTCCAGATAAACAGCAGGAATTGGACATCCCAACACTCCGCACAGATGAGGCTGCAGAACCACCAAAAGGGGCGCAACGCAAGGAGCGTCCCAGAGGGCCTCACAGCACCATGTCGCAGATATCTGGAGTTAATCGTAAACCGTTATGTCATACCAACTCCTTTACCGGCGAAAAATTACCTTTGCATGGTGTTGAGACTCCGTTCGAAGAAGACTTAGGAAAAAGTTTAATGATCATAGACCATTGGGGCATTGATATATTCCGCATTGGCGAATTGAGCAACGGAAGGCCCTTGACTTGCGTAGCTTATACTACATTTAGCAATAGAGACCTGTTGAAAGCAATGGGGATCCCACCTAAGACGTTCATTACGTTTATGATGACGTTAGAGGATCACTACGTTAAAGATAATCCTTTCCATAATTCACTGCATGCGGCCGATGTTACTCAAAGCACGCATGTCTTATTGAATACTCCGGCTTTGGAGTCTGTCTTCACTCCATTGGAGATTACTGCAGCATTGTTCGCTGCGTGTATACATGATGTAGACCACCCTGGACTTACTAATCAATTTTTAATTAACTCTAGTTCTGAATTAGCATTAATGTATAATGATGAAAGTGTATTAGAAAATCATCATCTAGCAGTCGCTTTTAAATTACTTTCAAACGAAGGGTGCGATATCTTTTGTAATATGACCAAGAAGCAGAGGCAAACTCTCCGCAAGATGGTCATAGATATGGTTCTCAGTACTGATATGTCTAAACACATGAGTCTGCTGGCAGATTTGAAGACTATGGTAGAAACCAAAAAGGTAGCTGGGTCGGGTGTGCTGTTGCTGGACAACTACACCGACCGCATCCAAGTTTTGGAAAACCTGGTACATTGCGCCGACTTGAGCAATCCTACCAAACCGTTAGCATTGTATAAGCGCTGGGTGGATCTTCTTATGGAAGAATTCTTCCAACAAGGGGACAAGGAACGGGAGGCTAAAATGGACATCAGTCCGATGTGCGATCGCCACTCTGCGACTATAGAAAAATCCCAAGTAGGCTTTATCGATTATATAGTACACCCCCTTTGGGAAACCTGGGCTGATTTGGTGCATCCTGATGCGCAAGATATCCTGGATACGCTCGAAGAGAATCGCGATTGGTACCAAAGTGCAATACCCCCCAGCCCGCCCGCTGAAGAAGTACCTGACCCGCAACGTCCGGGCATTCGCTTCCAAGTCACTTTAGAAGAAGGCGAGGCCGAATCCGAGGCTGAAGCTCCAATGTGACGGAGGCTGGTGGGCCTCTGCAGGAAGCTGACCGAAAAGGTGCAGCAGTGGTGGCGCGTACGGCAGTAGACGCTGGCGTCCTGCCTCCATGTGTCACTCCGCGCTGGCGCGGCGTTTGTTATGTTTGCATCGCTTGACTGAATCTTATGGGCTGAGGCGCAGCCTGTCCCCGCAGTTCCTGGGAGTGTATGTTACTTTAAATTATATTCTGTTTGGCCTTTCCACGACCCTTTTGTCATGCCTTACTTAGGAAGACACCGCCCCTACTGACTATACATCTGTACATAGTTCATAATAATATTTGTCGGTGTAATACTCAGCCCCGTGTATGTATAGGTACTATGTGTCATGTCAGCTATGTTACACAAGTAAAGCTCTCTCCATTTTAAAAGTTTGTCTCATTTATAAAACCTTTCTCCAATTTATCCTCAGTTTGTTCAGTTTTCTTCTACGTTAAATTTGACAAATGTTCCAGGTTTCCACCATTCTGTTAGTCTTCTTCTGAAGGCAACAAAATAGCTGAAACATCAAACATTTTTCAAACTCAACGCGGTAGAAGACCTAGAAATAGATACACAAATGATCAGCTCGATGCCTTTGCAACTGAATAATTTTGTAAAGATTAAACATGTATTTTCCTTTATGATACTTAAAGAGATCAGAAATAATTGTGTATCTATAAAAACTAAAATATTTGAATACTACATTCGTGTGCTTTCACTCAACACGTGTTTCTTTTGTCAGCCATATTGGTATCAACTGGAGATGATTAAATGATTCTTAAAACTGAGTTTTAATCATCTTCAGATGAGGTCATCATGATTGATAAAATGCCTGTCAAGTAAAACATCCAAGTGTGGTGTTCTAGTGTTTTATAGTGTTTCTTAAAAAGAGGTCAAAAGCAGCGTCAACTCAGAGGTTCCAATCTATTTCAGGACAAAAAATTGTAGCAAAGAAATATTGTTAAAAAACTATAACTACAAACTAGACTCTTGATTAGAACCATATTATATCAAAGGATACAAGGGCACAAAGGCAACGTTTGATATGTTGATTTTCAAAAAAAATAACTTCATATACGATAACAACGCTTCAAAATTAAGTTGTGGTTATTGGCAAAAACACATGAGACCGAGTTTTCACACTTTTCACAATTCATATTTTCAAAACGATAATAAACCAAGTGTAAGTGTACACAGATTTATTCTATTCAAAATAAAAACCTCGAGCGATATTTGGCATGAAAATACCTCGACTCTGTGAAATGCCCAAAATAAATTGACACTTAATAACATTTGTTTGGTAATCGTGCAATTCCAGATTACTAATTTTATTTTGTGTGGTTAATAACACCAAGTAATATGTCTATAATCGTATAAATACACATTTTAGTATCATTTATTTTATTTTAAACAAAACCGGTAAATATTGGATAACTTTTAGAGGATTTCATTCCATGTTTCTTCCAGTTTTATAGTCCAAGTCAATTTGGTCAATAAAGTTGAAATGAACCACTATACAAGTGTGTCTGTAAATAAGGAAAAGCAAGTAAAAAAGAGATTACCGTCTCCAACAAAGTTAGTTATTTCTCGGTAAGGTAAGTGGCATGCGGTTTACAAAACCCAACAAGGATAAACCTAAAGAAATTGAATATGCCGAATTGATTTCCCAAGGTATGTGGTTTGTGGCTATTATGTGTTCTACTGGAAATTAAACATCAATACAATATTTGTTCACGCGAAATAAGGAAGTCAATCCTACTTTTTGTTTACGTCCGAAAATTACTACTAGGTACTGTTACTTTCATCTAGTCAGAAGTCAATATTGCTGTAAAACTTAAGTGTATTCCCATTTGTGGCATTGCTTTTCAGTAGGATATACAAAAAGTTAACATTTTAATACTGTTAAAGAATTCGTATATACCTACATTCACATGTCAAAAACTAACCAATATTTTCACTATTTTGCCACTTCAGTACAATTATTTCTAGCAGTTATGCAGTATATCCTTTTAATTATATCAAACATTTAGATCTGCTAAAAGAGTACAGTACAACTTATATCCTTTTGATCTTGAGAGAAATGATTTTAATTTTATCACTATTTCATTATTATCAAAATCTAAAGGATATACAAAATTTAACTAAACAAAGATGGCTAATAGGGGTACGTGTCTCCAACCTACATACAATGTACCCACAGCATTATAAGTATATAGGTATTTTAGGTCTAAATGACAATATTTTTTTGATTCTAAACACAATTTTCTGTATTCTGATCTTGCTTTACACAAAACCTATTTTTAGTTAGAATTCGAAAAGTTAGAGGGTGCTCGTAACGGCTTAAAAATCAAAATCTCATAAGGTAAACCTTATGTCTTTTCTGTTCGAGACCTATTGACAAATTTTACAAGAAAACAAATATAGCATACCAAATTTGATAATGTATATTTCTTTATTTATGAAGTTTTAAGAAAAATATGCCATTGAAACAAGAATTTAAGAAAAAAGTTGACGTGTGTGCTGAAAATGGAGGAACAGGGGGTAGAATAAATAAATTGAAATTAGTATTTATAATAATAAAACTTTAAAATTTTATTACATAAAAAAATAGTTATCACAGATAAAACGTCATGTTTATAAATTCTGAGCAAGTTACTTATTAAATTTGTCAATATTTTGCACAGAAAAAGCAGTTTACCTAATGCGATTTTTATTTTTGAACTATCACCAGCGTCCACTATAATTTTTTTAAATAAAAAAAATCGTCTTTTACACTTTGCCCTGGACGCAGTGTAGTTATATGTTTGAAAATATAAATTCGTCACGAGTTCTGATTTTTCGTGTCATTTAGAGTATGAGTAGAAAATCCTACAATTAAATCCTATCCAAAAATAAATGTTTCAAATAATAATTCTATGGGCAGGGAAATAATAAAAGGTAAATAGGTGAAAAATTATTAAAATTATTCTTGTTTAATATTTAATAGAGTACATACATATATGTAAATGAAATCAATAAATTATATTTGAACAATTCGTTAAAAGTATTACCATAGTGAATATACGGCGCCATCTAAGGGTAAATGTTGGAGAATAGTTTTAATAAAAGACAGACAGATTCTTTAACAGATCTACATGTCCTGCAATTGGACATCTTAATCTATAGTCAGATAGATGTCGCCACCATACTGATCGAATGAACGTGTTGGAAGCTTTGGGACTGGTCAGCCTTTTTGAGAAAGAATTAATGGAATATAGATGATTAATTAAAGGAATGAAAGTTGACGGCAAAGACAATAAGAAGTCTATCAAAAAATTTGAAAAACGCAGTTGGCTTGGACATGCGCTCTTGTGCAAAAACTAAAAGAACAAATCTCAAAGTAAGCCATGACACCATTAATTCCGTTTATTTGTTCTCTTTCCAACGATATAAAACATGTCACAAAAATTTTAGTGTCAATATTTAATAATTTACGAAAACCACAACTCAATCATTGAACGGTAAAATTCAGCTATGCCATAATAGTAAAAATTCGCATATTATATATATTGCTAGGTTCTCGGGTTGAACCGCGTCTGAGATTGTTAATGTCTCGACGTTTAGGCTCCCGTTTTGGGGCCATTTCCAAGAGAAAAAAGGGGGTCAAGAAAAAATTGTTAAAGAAAATAATGTTAGGAGTTCGTAGAACTGGTTCGATTCCGGGATCTCAATCTGCCTACTAATAGTAGGTAGACAATCACAACAAACAATCCGAACTACAAACATTAGAAGAAGCACTTCTACAAAACGGTTACGACAAAGGACATATACGCGACCCATACACAAAGCACAAAATCTTTCCAAATTCAACAGACAGAAACTCCTCCTCAGCAAAAAGCTTTCCTACCCTACATCAAAGGTGTCACAGACAAAATTTCAAAAGTTCTGAATTCCAATAACATAAAAACCATATTCACAACACACCAAACAATTTCCAATTTAATCAGAACCCCAAAAGACCAAATACTTAATGATTCTCACGGTGTATACGAAATACCTTGCTCAAACTGTCCCAAACCTACATTGGACAAACCAATAGACGGATTAACAATAGAACATATGAACATCGTCTTGCAGTTAGAAAATCCTATCCCACATCATCACTTGCCTAACACCGGCTCCTAACAGGCCATAATATAGACTTCGATAACACCAAAACCATAGCACAATCATTTTTCCAGAAACCGCGAATCATTCGCGAAGCAATTGAGATTGAAAAACGTCCCAATTGTCTACAAAAGGGATGACGGTCATTGTCTCCAGTCGCTTGGAAATAATTGATCTCCAGACTAGCACCACAATCTTCATCCATACCTCACAATCCTGATAGCAGCCGTTTTGCTCTGATGCCTCCATCAACAGACCCTAAACTCCCCACCACTCTCCCACCCACAGACAATTTTTTCTTGACCCCCTATTAACAATCTCAGACGCGGTTCAACCCGAGAACCTAGTATTTTTCATACCAACAACCGGGGAAGCTGATTTTTACGATTCAATAATAAAAAAAATGATAAATTTTGGTTTTCATAAAATATTAAGTGTTGACACTATCAGTTAAAATTGTGACATGTTTTATATCGTTGGAAAGAGAAAAAATAAACGGAATTAATGGTGTCATGGCCTACTGTGAGATTTGTTTTTTTCATTTTTGCACAAAAGCATATGTCAAAGCCAATTGTGTTTTTCGAATTTGTTGATACACATTATTATTCTTATTGTCTTTGCCATCAACTGTCATCCCTTTAACTTTTTTCGTATCTCCTCAAATAAGGGAGCTATAACCGTGTGTGGTTTTCCTATTTTCCAGGTTTTTGTAATATATCTCACAAAGTAGGCTATGGATTTCAAATTTCTTTTTACTGAAATATATAGCTCACAAAAAATGAGATAACCGTTTCTAAAACTTTATATTTCTACAATAAATATTAAGGGAGATTTGAGTTGTGGTGCTTGCGTCCAGATACAAATTTTAATAGTGTTTTTTTTTGTGCGCGAGTTATTAAATGTAAGTGTAGTTTTAAGTTTTGTTAAGCTTGTTTTTTCAAGCATGGTTCAATGTTACTACCTATTTTAATTTTATATTTTTGTAAAAAGGAGTTTAGGTTTAGTTGTTTTACTTGTCGTTTTCGCCGATCCAGACCAGTTCCGCCCGATCCTGCAATCCTCCACCGCGTCAACGCGGTGGTTGCACGATCGGTTCCGGAGCAGGTCCTGGAGAGGCAACTGTTTCTATCTTAATATGAATAAATATCTTTTGAATTGAATTGAATTGTTGTGGGCACTCGTAAAATAGGCAGACTGTTATAATATCCTGTACTAATTGATCAGAATTAGATCAACAGTATATTATGTAGCGAATTTTCATATTAGATTTTAAATGAATCATAAATAGTTATCTGCTACAAACCTAAAAAAAGTAATTTTTCAATATCCTAAAGTTGTTCGGAAAAATTGTAAAACTTTGAAACTGGCAGATTTATGCTAAGACCGCGCGTTATTCATCCCAAGGATTGATGAGTTTTTTTAAACGATCATCTTTAGTTCAGGTGATGCATATCAAAATGATCCGATTAGTTTTTTAGAGGTTTATATTTAAGTTAGAAAAATCCAGTTTCTATTTATCTTATGTTCAAAATCTATTTACAAAACCGAAGCTATAGAAAGACTACTTTACTTTCTCTTACAGAATTCATCTTTTCGAAGTTGTAATAATTATTAAAATGCTGAAAAGAAGTTAAGACACCAGAAAAGTCAATGTTTTTTAAGTACTTGTTATATTTTCGTGATATTTCGCTGTAATATTTTTTCCTCAGCAATGTTTTGAAGTTCAAAATTTAAAGTATCTGAATGTTTAAGTTTCATAAAGGGACATCACAATTTAACTTCTAATTAAAATTAATATTAGAAATTTGTGGCTTGTTAAGGCGCAGTGTTCTTAGGTGTCCAATGAAACAGAAAAAATTGAGAAATGCGTAAAATTTATATTTATCGATGCTGGTAACAAATATGTCAAGAATAAAATGAGTAACTATAATTTTGGGAAAAAATCTTATATTTTAAAACTAAGGAAATTATAAGAGTGAAGTTTAAAATACTGCGCTAGACGTAAAGGAAAGGAGTCATTGCCGTTTTGCAGTGCCTGCTCTTAGTGACGGAAATCCAGTATTGATTTTGGTCTCTAAACCCAGACAAACTCAAGTCCTTAATTCTTAGCATTGCATTCGTACGGCTCTCTGCATGTTCATTGCGCTGAATTATATTTTTGCTGTTTTAAACGTTTGTAAGTAATATTAATATGCAGCTTAAAAGAATCGATATCAAAAAATAAACTGAATTGCTATTTTGTGAATAATTTTTATTCTTCTATTCATTTACTGCCAATGCGTATAAAACAATTATTATAACAGGGCAGAATAACAACTTGTAATATAGTAGGTATAGTTCAAGTAGGAAAATCCTGAGTCATAAGAAACCCAAGAAAAACTTTACGATCTCATTAAAATACCGGTACTCTTTTTTAGTGCTGTTCGCGAATTGACTCGCTTACCTTTATAGGTTTTTAATGTGCGTCGGGTCTCGGGTCGTTAGTTGATGTCAGGTTTGGCGCCATGGCCCGCGGCGATATAATTATGTTGTAAAGTTTTTGTTGCGTTTTTTATTTACTGGGATCTATTTACTTCAACTCAAGCGCCATGGCCCGCGGCGATAATAATTATATCGTAAAGTTTTTGTTTAGTTTTTTTTGTCTCGGGAAGTGCTTACTTGGACTTATAATAACTATTTATAACTAAACTTGCTTGGTTTAATTTAAATATCTGCAAATTTTGTAGGTATCTACTTTATTTTTCACAACTAAGACATACGAAAAATTGTGAAAATTTTGTGTCCCGTTATATATCTATTAGGTGCCTTTATTTCTGTGAATCTGTGAATACAAGCAAGACAAGAAAATGTTATTAATATAGTTTGGTAAAGACCAAGTGTCCTTTCATTCATAAGAATATAGGTGGCACCATCTCTTAGTTCCATTCTTAACTTAGCACATTTCATGGTACAGGATTCTAATATTTTTAATTCAGCAATTTAAAGTGTGGCTTCATTACAGGATGGCACTACAATTCTGTGCAACCGATAAAACTCAAAACTTGCCAGGCTCGCTTTTTCCTACTTCCGAATCCTCCGATGTAAAATAATGAATATCCACTTCCTTTTGTTCCATATTCTCATTTAATGCGATTACGAAAATCATCTCAATGGTTAGCATACGTAGAGAAATAGATTTCGAGCACTATATACTGCAAAATAATTTTTAAGTAAGTATAAGTTGTTCCCAGACCATAAATGTAGGCTCCGTCTTTTATTCAAACTATTTCAGATCTCATAAACTTCAGAATGTGACTTGGAACCCGGCTAACAAACCTTGTACAAAACATTTACATGACAGTTTATAAAAACATAATATTTTTAGTCGCAAACTCCTCTATAAAATCCTTATTTTTCTATAAGGAACGTAACCGGACTGCAACCAACAGCTACTCCCCGGGCTATGTGCCCCGCCGAGCGCTAAATGACAAGTTACAAGCCTGGCGCATTAAGTGTAATAATTGCATATTACCATCAAAACGCTAATGCTTTGTTTTCATGGTAATATGCAATTATTACACTTAACGCGCCAGACTTGTAACTTGTAATTCAGCGCTCGGCGGGGCACATAGCCCGGAGTAAAAAAAAATAGAATGTGATTTAGTGCGTTTACTAAAATCGTCTCAAAAAATTTTTTAGGTGTTAGCTACTCCCTCTACCATCCCTATTGCCACCTCCGCCTTATTATTAAAGAGAGTAAAAAATTAAATTGGGATTTAGTGTGTATTCGAGAACCAAGGGACCCTAAAATTTTTTCAGCACTATAGTGTGGGGGTGGTATTGGGGGTGATAGTGGGGGGGGGGATCCTTGGAAAAACCTACAAAATGAGACCTATCTCACCAAAAAATCGGTTAATTTGTTTATGAGTCACTGCAAAAGAACATGCTAAAATGGTTGCCACAAGAGCCTTCTTTTCCTGTGGTGAGAAGTATATAAAAGATGTTTTTCTATTTTGTTTATTAACAATTGAAAAACATTTTAACGTGCTTTTTTTCAATGACTCGTAAACAAATTGACGGATTTTGATGAAATAGATCTCATTTTGTAGATTTTTTTCAAGGTGCACAACTTTTAAGAAGCACTTTTTTTTTCTAAAATCAATAGTTTTCCTAAAATTTTCTCACACCTTGTTTAATAAAAAAATTTGCCACGCAAAAAAATTTAACAACCTCCATTCCTACCATCATTCTGAACATCCTGGATTCGGTTTATACCTAGAAACTTTTTTTCTCAAAATCACTTAATTTTCATATTAATGGGAACAATCCAAGCCAGTTCCTAATATACCCAATAGATGACGCCATGCGTACTCGGTTTAATGTCATCCTCAATTTGTATCATATAATATATCATATAAATTGAAAATGACATAACAACAATTTAAAAATTATATTAAAACTTTTAAATTGTTTAAATTTCCCGATTTCTGATAGTTTCCCAATCTCTTATTCGTAGAAATGAGCCAAATTGATAATAAGAATTAGAAAAAAGTGTGACAAGGACATATTTTTTCGTATTGACATTGACGGACAAACAACCGAGTACGGCACTCTTAGGCTGGGGCCGTTACGAATTTTTAATGCTGAAAAAAAAAAAATAATAGGAGGCAACGGCCGGCTGGAATATATAGTTGAGGTTATAAACAATGGAAAAAAAATTTTTGGAACTTGAGATGAAGGGAAGTAGTTAAATGGGGTGCTATATAAGGGATGAAAACCGTTTTTCGTGATTTGTGGCGAAACGTGACCTCCTAGAAAAAAGTGTTTCATACAAAAGTTGTAGATAATAAAAAAATCTAAAACTTTTATTGTATATATTTTTCGACATACCTAACCTCCAAGTTTGCGAGAAAATGACGAAAAACCGATTTCTCTGTTTTTATTTTTTTTCTCGCGTGAAAATGATTTAATTTAAAAGAAACTTTGCGAAAGTACGTAATTGTTTGCATATAATAAGCATGAATTTTTTCAATTATGGGAAATAAATATTTTTCGAGATATTACCATTTTTCCGAAAAAACACCCCTTATCTTCGGCGAACAACTTTATTGATTTTTTTTTTGATTTTGATGTTCTACTAATGCTCATTTTTTTTCGTCATGATGTCTACTTTCAAATGGTATGTCGATGTTAGTGATTTATTGTCATTTAGCAGCTTGAAATTAAGAGAAACCGAAAAAAATTTTTTTCGAATCTTGAATTTGTCGACTTTTTTCATTATTTACAATTTTTTAACATATTTATGTTAATAATTCATAATATTTTAATGAAAAAACTTACTTTGGTATAAAATAATTAAAGTTGAATGAATTTAGTTATTGGAAACCACGCTAAAATTGAATACAAACAAAAAAAATACTGTTACACGTATTCAAAGAAAAAATTTTTTTTACAAAATTTTAAATTTCTCAGCATACAGGTATTTGAAATGCCCGTCCAAAACGACTAAAGGTTGGGGGTAGAGAGGGGTAGGACTAAGTGAGCTTGCACAAGAGCAGCAGAGCTCGTTCTGTTGTAGTAGTAAATCTCTATTCGTCTAATTGTGTAAAAGTATTTTTTCAGTTTGTGATGCGTCCTTTGTAAACGCACGTGGTGATTGAGTTTTCGATTAAAATTAAATGAATTGTTAATTGACAATAGTTTACTGCCGTTGGATAATAACAAAGTAAGTAGAGTATTTATTTGTAGCCTTTAACATTGTCAGTAAATTGGAAAAACTCCCTCCAACTGAAGAAGCAGCTGCACAACACTCCTACAGAGTCTATTACCAATTGCAAACTTAGTTGGGTAATTTTGACAACGATCAGGACAACAAAAAAGCAAAGGACTGGGGCTGGAACGAAAATGTAGGAAGACTCGTGCCCAAATACATCTGACAGTTCCGACTTGATTCCCGGAAAGTTGTTAAACAGCGTTAGCTGTACTTGTGAAAGTGGATGTAATAATCAAAGGTGTGGCTGCCGAAAATACGGCTTAAAATGTACCAATCTATGCAATACATGCACTGAGAACTGTTCAAATAGAGACAGAGAAGTATTTGTAGATTTAAGTGATTCTGAAGATATTGATGAAGAGCCAGCAAAGAATAATGACATCGAAATTGAAGAGCCTGAAAATGCCAATGATTTTGAAGATAATATAGAATTTGAGAGTTTGATCGATGAAGAAAACGAACCACAACAAAAAAGGCCTAAAATTTATTAGATTTTAACAATTATTTTATTGATTTTTCTTTTTATAAGCTATACACAACCAATATTAATAAAGTAAATATTTGTAAATAAAGTAAAGAATTCGTAGCCAATATAAATAAATTGTATGTTGTATTTTATCATATGTATTTAGAATAATTTAATATGCATATAAAGTTTTCGAAACTTAACTGTAGCTTATGAAAATTAATAAAGTACTATTGATTTCCATGTAAATGTTAAGTTTCATGAAGTTTCCCTACCTTTCCGTGATGAAATTCATTCAACTTTATTTATTTTATACCAAAGTAAGTTTTTTCATTAAAATATTATGAATTATTAACATAAATATGCTAAAAAATTTAAAATAATGAAAAAAATCGACAAATTCGAGATTCGAAAATTTTTTCTTCGGTTTTTCTTAATTTTAAGCTGCTAAATGACAATAAATCACTAACATCGATGTACCATTTGAAAGTAGACATCTCGACGGAAAAAATAAGCACTAGTAGAACATCAATATCAAAAAAAAAAAAAATCAATAAAGTTGTTCGCCGAAGATAGGGGTGTTTTTTCGGAAAAATGGTGAAATCTATAAAAATATTTATTTCCCATAATTGAAAAAATTCATGCTTATTACATGCAAACAGTTACGTACTTTCACATAATTTGATTTAAATTAAATAATTTTCACGCGAGAAAAAAAATAAAAACAGAAAAATCGGTTTTTCGTCATTTTCTCGCAAGCTTTGAGGTTATGTCGAAAAATATATAAAATAAAAGTTTTAGATTTTTTTATTATCTACAACTTTTGTATCAAACACTTTTCTCTAGGAGGTCACGTTTCGTCACAAATAACGAAAAACGGTTTTCATCCCTTAAATAGCACCCCATTTCACTACTTCCCTTCATTTCAAGTTCCAAAGTTTTTTTTTTCATTGTTTATGACCTCAACTATATATTCCAGCCGTTGCCTGCTATTAATTTTTTCATCTCAAAAAGGTAACGGCCCCAGCCTATCTGGCGGAAAGAGTATGTTCCCCATTCTACTGGAGTATGAATGTTGTGTGAACTGTGAACTTGGTTGGATCGCTTTTGATTCGGTTAGATTTCCGTAACGGCCCGCCCGTAAGATCGCCGACATAAAATGGTATCGTGTGAATCGTGCCCGCATGCTTCTAACTCGTTCAGTTTCAGTCTGTAAGCTGGGTAGCGGAATACATCACAGAGTTAGTTGTATTTGTTGTATGTTTAGTAAATAAAACCACAGCGTTAAGTGATACTAGTGGTTTTGAGGGAGAGAAATAGTTATCTATAGAGAAAAAAAGATGAGCACCCCGGTGAAAAAAGTACCCATTCATTTGCAGGTGAGTGAAAATAACAGGTGTTGCATAAGTTAAATTGAATATATTAAAACACTGAATATACCGGTCAAATACGGATGAAATAATATACATCCTGCGCCGTTCTTAGTGTTCTAAAAATAGTTGTAGTAACCCTTTAGAATAAAAATAATATAAAAACAAGAGGTAAGTACAGGAGGCTCGTTATAATTGTATCGATTGGCCTCTTTTTTAACTTACCTACCTATTGTTAAAAATACTGAATTGAATTTTATTAAATTGCTTAGCAATTTTGGAAAAAATAAAGTATCTATACCGGTACGGTTATCAAGAACATGCAATTTGTGCGTATTTAAATACGGTAGTTGCAGCCAATGTACCTATTCCGTCCTACGTAAAGGTATTTTTGTACTGTTTGTGTCTAATATGTGAGTAATGCCGCACTATATATTTTTTATACGTATAATTGAAATAATCGGTGTAGCTGATTACCTCATCCACACCCATTGCGTCAAAAATATAGTTCTAGTCTTCTAGTGGATACAATTTCGTATCTACACTGTGTAAAAAAGTTAAGGACATTACACATTTTTTTAAAAGACTTGGACTGAAAATAGAAATATGTTATTTTTTAATCATTTTACATTTGCAATTTGGTTATGAATAAACTCGTGAAAAAAACGAGAAAATATGCTACTCTAAGAAGTGAATCGTGGGAAATGAACAATGCCCTAAACTTACCAGTTATCATCAATACCTCGTACCCTGTACACATGTCTGGGCACGCTTATAGTGATCATGGTAGGTATCTTGTAGGATTTGTCCTCATAAAATAAAATATCTGAAAGTTGCCTAATGTTCCTTGAAAACGTTTGATGAGCTACAAATGTCCAATGGGGTGAAAGTCGGGAGGACGCGGTGGAACAGTATGATCAATTTGGTGATTTGGTGAGTGTCAAGAACGTTGAATGCATTGAATGAGAGAGCAAGCGCAATACAACGGCTCCCAAATAGCATGATATACGGGTTGTACATAAAGATATATCAAAACAAATAATTTACGTTTACTGTAGTTTTTCCACCGGCATTTAAAAGCTAATCAGAGTTGATGTGTAGAATTAACGGTTCGCCGATGTATTTATAAATGTGTTTACGTGAATTTAAACTGCGTTGGTATAGCTGAGGTCCATGACCAACATTATCGATTAAAGTTACAACAGTGCTGGTTGTAATTTTAAAAATAGGGTCAGCTTAGCTGAAATACACTTTATAACGTATAGAAAGATCGAGGGTGAAGATATATTTTGGCACGCTCCCTAGGATTGAGTCAACATGAATCAAATTAGAATTCAAAGTTAAAACATAATATCGTGCAATTCATACATTACCATAAAATGCCGTTATCTAGTAAGTTTTATTTCTTTCTCTAGACCAAATTGTTCTTGTCTAGTTGATGGTTGTAGAAATTGGCGAGTAATTGAAGTACAGGGTGTGGTCGCAGAAGTTTTTCAAAGAACATTTAATACTATAGCTAAGAAGATTAAATGTTGAAAGAGACGTTTTTGTAACCTAGGCACATATTCTGGTTGACTTCTCTTTGTTGCATGTCACGTCCCGGATTATTTAAACAGTGTCAAGTCACTTAACTGACGAATACTGTCTTCTACCTCGACTTTTAAGAATTCTACCATTTCTAAAGGTATGACATGAAACAGATTCAATTTTGTCCATATCCAATAAAAAATACGGCAATGCAAACTTTTACAATGTGTTTTTATGTGGAGGGTTAATCACTATATCTTGATCCCCCCTTTATTTCTGTTGTTATTGGAGATAGAAAGAAAGTTTCGTAAAAAAAGTTGTAGGGTTGTATACAGGGTGTTTCAATTAACATTCCCACAGCCGATATCTTGGAAACAAAAAATATGTGGGGAAATTTAAAAAGTTAAGTATATCAAGAGCCAGATTTATACAGTAAAATCTACGCTTGCGCTGCTGGTGCAATTAATTGATACACATTATTAAGGACATGTAACGAGGAACTGTTACATCGCTTTGATATGTGTATTCAAGCAAACAGAACTAATTTCGAGCATCTATTGTAAATATTGTTGCAAGATGTATTGTTTAAAAATAAAATTACCTTATTTGTTGTTTTTCCTGTTAAATTTCTCTTTAAAGTAATCTCTATGATGATGATTATCAGCATAGAGTAAACTAATTTAACTGTTTTTTTTAAATCAAAAAGCATGAATAAAAAATTTTGGGCAAAAAAAATCAAATGTTTAACTGTAGTCCAGTGGAATTAGCATTTTACCAACACCAAAATCTCAATGGATAATTGTGAAGTGATTCATGAACAGGTATCAAAGATGATATGTACATACTTTCAATGCAATACGAATATTTTAAGCCATATTTTATCAAAATCGGTTCAATAGTTTATTCGCAAATCGTAAAAGCCGTTGAAAATCAATGATTTTTCGATTATTATTATTAAATGGGCTCATTTGAAAGATAAAGGTTGCTACTTCTTAAGGCAATTGTTACCCAGTCAAAGAATAACTTTTTTGAGTGTTTAAAATGGATTTAAAAATGGAATTATATTTTCCGCATAAACAAATTGAATTACTCGATAAATTTTTAACGCAACGTATTGTCAAACGAATCAAATTAAAACTAAGGCCTTGAATTTTATGTTCCGCTGAACTAGAATTTTCCAAATTGATTTGGAGCAAAGATACTTTTTTTCAAAGAATCATAGCTCCCATGTTTATTTATATGAAGCTATGAAATTTGACCCGTATGTAGAGGTTTAGTTGAATTATACTTGGACAGTATTTTCAACTTCCCTCGAATAAATCTATTAATAATAATGAAAGGGAAAGTGTAGTGTTGATGAGCGTCACTGGAGAGGGGACAGGAGAGGGGATAGACGCTCTCCTGGGCTCGCGCCGACTCTAAATTTACTCCAACTGCTTCTCGCTGCATGAATCGTCCATATCTCAGCTTCTAATCGTCAGATTTCGATGATTTTATTTATTTTTTTATTTGCACTAGCTCGACGAGCCCATTCCAAATTTAATGAAGTAGATTCTTCCGGGTCTTGCCGTGGTCGTCGAACTTGACTTGACGTTTCGCTGATCATCCTGTCAGCTTCTTCAGAAGGATTCTAAAGACTGAATCTGTTGTGTTACACTCCTCGTTATATACCTAGGCGCCGCTTCGCTGGTCATTGGTCGCGCTTGGTTCGCTTCGCTGCTCATTCGTCGTGTTTGGTTGACCGTGATTTACTACGGTGCTGGTACTTGGCAATACCAGTCTCCACGTGTTACTAAGTCGATACCCATCCTCTCTGTTAAAGTTGTTCACGTTTTTCATGATTTCCAATGATTCCCTAATGATTCGCGGATAATAGCGCGTATCCCTGTCTAATATATTGACGTTCTCGTAGTCGATTTTATGGTTCTCGTTATTATGGACTTGTTCTGCTATCGCCGACCTATCCGTGTATCCAAATCTGGTATTTCTCTGGTGTTCTTTGATTCTGCACTGGATACTCCGTCCTGTTTGTCCGATGACTCCGATGTAGCTCTTACCACATGTGCACTTCAACTGGTAAACACCTTTTGATAACAGTTTGGGGACAGGGACTTGACTGAGGGAAGCATCTGCTGTATTTTCTTCACTGTTCGAAACCGTACACCTACTTTCTTTTTGAATAAAATCTTCTTCAGCCTATTATTCATATGAGTCAGTTGAAAGATCATCGTCCATACCATCATTTTCATTCAACATACTATTAATCGATAATGCACTTGCATTTGAACAGTTTTTCTCTTGCAATTAGTACACAAATTTGAACATTGTAGTCTATGCTTCCTACATCCACATGCTCTCAAACAACCTGTCGTACACCGGCAGGTTATTATTTTTAAAACATTTTCCGGTACAAGAGACTCTTACTCTTAATAGGCCTCAAGCCATATTGACTCTTCTCTTCTCTGTTTTGAATCTATTTTATTTCCTAACCACTTCTGGATTTGTTGTCATGCGCGAAATTAATGCTGGATCGTTGCTCCTTCTGTTGGAGGAAGTGATTCCAATTTAAAAGCCGACCTAGTTGTAGACTTTTCGTAATTAATGAAACGAATTCCATGCAAAGATCCTTTGCCTTTTTTTTTTGTACTGTACATATGCGCGACTATTTCACAACCATTCTCGCCAATCCTCTTTCTATCAATTACACCAGCGCGAGCCCAGGAGCGCGTCTATCCCCTCTCCTGCCCCCTCTCCAGTGACGCGCATCAACACTACACTTTCTCTTTCATTATTATTAATATATTTATTCGAGGGAAGTTGAAAATACTGTCCAAGTATAATTCAACTAAACGTCTACATACGGGTCAAATTTCATAGCTTCATATAAATAAAAAAAAGTATCTTTGCTCCAAATCAATTTGGAAAAGTCTAGTTCGGCGCAACATAAAGTTCAAGATGTTAGTTTTAATTCGATTCGTTTGACAATACGTTGCGTTAAAAATTCAGCGAGTAATTCAATTTGTTTATGAGGAAAATATAACGCCATTTCTAAAGCCATTTTAAACACTTAAAAAAGTTATTATTTGACTGGGTAACAATTGCATTAAGAACTAGCAACCTTCGTCTTTCAATTGAGCCCATTTTTATAATCGTATGATTGAAGAATTTACCGTTATTGTACGTTAAAAAGTCATCGTAATTCTATAAACAAATTAAATTATCTCGGAAACTATTGAATATTTTTTGATTAAATTTGAACTGTAGTTTAAGCATACCACAGACTAAACTTTCAAATGGTTTACACGCGGATATTGTTAATTTTTCTATTGAATAATAATCGAAGTATCATTGATTTTCAACGGTTTTTTACGATTTGCGAATAAACTATTGAACCGTTTTTGATAAACTATTGCTAAAAATGTTCGTATTGTCAATACCTACATCTTTTATATTCCCAACTCCAGTTACCGATTCGCAAGTAGACACTTCTTGTACAACTACTAGAAAAATAAAATAATAATCAATATATGTAAAAAGTGAATTTTCGAGAAAAAAAAATTATATCTTACCTTCGAAAGTTTTTTTTAATCTAAATATTTAAAACCTGCTCAGACACACTTTTTATTATTAATATTGAAATTTTTATAATGAATAATTACTTAATACTTGTGCGCGCATACGTGTAATACCGAAAATGACGAGAAATCGCCGCGCGCATGTATAGACCAAAAATGAGAAAAAATCGGCTAAATTAAAAAATGTCATTTTTTAGTTACATCACGTGACAGTACATAAGAATACCTTCATTTTGGTAAACTAAACATTTCGTTCGATCATTTGAGCAAATTGGGGAAAGTTTTAAAAATGTTGTGGAATTTGGACTAAAAATGGAATTGCGGCCAAACTGTTAGATATGTTGTGCTAAAATTTGGCGGGCTATTTCTTGGTTATATAGGTTACTTTCATCTAAAATTTCATCAAATTCGGTTTAATTTTAGCTAAGTTAGTCGTAATTCAATTTTTGACGTTTTTTCGGTATATTTATGTACCTATTGTGGGAGGCGGTGAACCGATTTTCACGAAATTTGAACTGAACGTTCCTTGAATATCTACAATAAAAGGGTACCATTCTCTTTCTTAAATAACATTTGAAACTGTCCAAAATGAGTTAAAACTGAAAAACCACTCTTAAAAATGACCAATTTACCCCTTTTTCACGAAAAAATAGGGTTCCCTACCTACTCGAAGCGGAAAATTCAGAGTATCCTTAGTTTCACCAAAACAAACTTATTTTTCTATGTCGCGTTCCTCCATGTAAAATTTTCTCTATCACGTTATTTTGGGTTATTTTTACTTCACTAATAAGGCTTGATAAGTCTAGCTGTGATATTTTTTGGCATATCGGACATAACATCAACAAATAAGCATATAGGTATTTTAGGGTTTCTGATGGACGCGCAGTAATTAATTACTACGCAGTAGGCAGATTATTACATGATTATTATTTGACATTTTAAATTATTATTTCATAGAAATCACAAATCTGTAAAATACCGCCTAAAGTAATTTAGTAATACCTATTACAATTTATCAATTAACGTCATATATGAAATATACGTGTGTTCTTTATTTGGGAACAAAATCGATATACCCCTGAGTTAACAATATAAACAAAGCATTTTTAGTTCAATAGTTATATTAAATTTCTTTTACTAATAATAATAAATAACAGTTATCGATCTGTTTGAATAATATTCATATTAGAACGAAATTCTTAAAATAACACTTGTCTTTCCGACTAACTTCCTTTTAGAAATATGAAGGGTGCAACTTCTCAGATATCCGCTATTTAATGGTCTTGTACAAATATTTTCCACTTAAAGAAACGTCAGCCTTTGGTAAAATATATATGAAAGATATCAAATGTCAAAAAGCATTAGTACCATATTAAAGCACTATTTAAATTTAGTTGTAGACACATTTTATTTGGATTTTATTGCATTGATTTTGTTATAATAAAATACTAAGAAGTTGCAACACAGAATTATAAGATGATAAAGATTATTAAAATCATTTAAAGTGTTAATACAAGCAGCAGATCACCTATACGCTTATACCCCGCCATTATTTTGTAAAATTTGAAGTGTATGTAGTTTGGGAGTGCTCTAGAAGTGCTGGAACTAATGCCAATTTAACGTATTGTATACGGTACTTTGTTCATTAATAAAATTAGCGTGTATGTGTATAAGAGTAATATTTTAACTTTGTTATTTTTATTCTATACGTTTTTTGTTGAACGTTGGAGTGAAATAATTAAAACAAAAATTATTTTGCGGATTTCCTGACAATATGAGGGTTCGTCATTCTCACCATTGTTTAGTTCTGTACTTGTTATCAACTTAGATAATTTTTTAAACTCGCTTTACGGTACACTACACAGATTACTAAAAATGTATATTTAACCTACAGTACAGCTAAAAAAAAACAAGTACATGTTTAACCATAATATATAATAATCATTGTAAATAATAAGGTGAACTTTTTAGCAGGGATCGGTTAATAGTTATTATTATATTGTAAATTTTTTACTGGCTTCTTTAAATTAGAAAGAAATAGTCCAATCTGCTTTTTTTAACTTAGGGATAATTTCCGGTAAATTGATTTAAGTTTCTTTGTAACCTGGTGTGTGTCAATGAGATAAGAAATATTTAAAAAGTAGTCTCAGCTCGAGCTTGGCTAGATGTTCCTCGACGGCACGTTCTCATTGTCCCTTATCCCAAGCATCTTATTTTTAGTCATTTTATTTTTAAATCAATTACAAAAGACGTAACTTTAATACACACTCATTTTTATAACGGCAAAAATAAGGGAAGCACAGCATATTTTTATTACAATTATTAAATTTTACAAAAAATTAATTACTTTTATTTTGTGGCAATAGCCAATTTTTTCCCTGAGCAAAAAGTGATATTATTAAACAGTCTCGAAAACACGTGGTAGACTAGTCATCCAGAATCGTTTCTCTGTTTTATATTTTTGTTTTGTTAATTTTTGTTTAATCCACTCCCTTCCGTGATAATGTGCAAAACAAAATAAAAGCAAACCAATCTTTGCGCAATAGCTGACAATTAAATTAACTAGTTTTGATGACCTTCATCGAAAATTGCCAGTCTAAAATGTTTGAGGTAGGTAAGGTTTATTGTCAACTTTTGTTATTATCTAGCTTATTTTTGTCGATAAATTTATACTTGTAAAATTAACCACCTTGACAAATGTCAAGCAAATGCATCATTAAATAAATTTTGCAAAATAAGCCAGGAAATTTTTTGGTATCGAAGAAAAAAATTCTGGGAAAATTTGCTAATTATTAAATATACATATACACGGGCCACGGATAAGAAAAATTAGCATTTTTTAAATTAAGCTCAGGAAGTCACTGTTTATTTATTTTTTATTCCTATTAACTCACTTCAAGGCCATGGTTTAAAATACCTTAAACACTATGAAATATTTACAGAACTTTTTGCATGTGAAATGTATACGAAAATTATGATACCATCTGTAATTATTTGTATCCAGTATTCTCAGTCTTATTCATCTTAATTTTAAGCGTGCTTATCTGTAGATCTACATATATTAATTACGGTATAAAAGCATAACATGAAAATACAGAATGCACAATGCACATCCTATTAAAGAAAGTCTGTGGCATGACATTTTTTAAAGCTGAACATTTTAGAAAATAAAAATTCATTCGGTTGCCCGATTAATTGAACCCTATTACATAATGTCGATATAGAAGTCAGTTAAAAATACACTTTATTTGTTTGCTTTGAAAGTGGTTCAATTTTTTTTTTACAAACCAAAATGTTCATCATTTTGTGACCTCTTACATTTAGTGATATTTTCCTACGGACTCCCAATAGCCTTTAATCTAACGCACTCACCAAAATTACGATTATGCTTCTTATATAAAAAAATTGTGTGCAACTTTTATACATTCATTTTATGTTAGGCGCAGTTTGGTCAACCACCATCCCGCGCCGAACAAACTCCACAATTAGCGAAGATTTTAAATACATTAATTTCATACAAATTAATTCATTGAAATATGCGTGTATAATACGCATTTTTAGTCCTCCTGCGGAATAGAAACTGTTACTCTGTTAAGAGGTTTAACAGCATATAAACCGATTTCTACGCAAAGAACTAGTATTCATACTGAAATTGGGTCGAAGTTTTTATACAACCTATTATACTGAAAAATTGGTATATTATAGTAAACTAGAATAAGCCATACAGAGCAATAACGTCATTCTTGTCCAAGTTTACCAAGGAGTCAAGTCAGTGCCCTGCAAAAGGTGGGGTAGTAATAATTTTTAAATATATTGTTAAGGCCTGGGCCATGACAAAAAATCCAAGTCAACTGGGGGGACCGTTCGCGCCGCCATCTTTGGATCAACTGCCAAATAATAAGTGATAGTTCTGTTGGCGACGACGATGACCATAAACAAATGTAGAAACAAATGAAATATGTATTTGTTTACTTTCTGCCTACATCATGAAGGTGTTAATTAACTATATTTTTAACTATTCTAGATGATCTCATTATAAAAGCTATTGACAAATCTGAATCATATTTTTTTTTAAATTATGTTGCAGAAACAATTTTGAAACCAAAAATAATTACGGGATTTTTTAAGCGGGTGTAAAAATTTAGGATTTCTTAGGTTTATTTAAGAAAAAGTGATTTGTAAATTAATTCTTGTAATGTCTTCATTTGCGCCTTTAACAATTGTTATGTTATGAAGTTATCAGATCATAAAAGCCGCTTTACAGTCGGCAACTTTCTTGCAAGCAAGATCTTGCAGTAGCAATTGCGAAAGATTTGCCAACCTTGCAAAAATAGTAGTTGTACTGTGTCTAACAAAGAGTAAACAATAATACATTAATCTAACTTCTTCTGCTCGCTTTAGTCGTCGAGAATATTCACATGAATATGCTTTCGTCTACTTTTATCGTCTCTAACCTTTCAATTGGGCCGCGCAGTAGGTACGAAGTAATATTCTAGTAACTTTTTTTCTGTATTGGTAACATGGGAATCACTAAATTATCCACCAGACTTGCACGAAAGTTGCAAGAAAAATCGAGCAGAACCGATTATCTGAAGATGTTGAAACGTGCAAGTAAAGTGCCAAATGTGATCAGCTGGCTCTCAACTGCGCATGCCTTTGATCAAGATTTCTTGAATTTGCAAGAAAGTTGCAGACTGTAAAGCGGCTTTAACGTTAAAAATTTGAAATGACAATAAAAAATGCAAAACAAATTTATAAATACAAGAATATATTAACAATAAAATTTGTATGTGGCTTATTTAAGTGAATACATTATGAGAACAAGCGTTAATGCCACAGTTCAAGCTAATTTTACTACATTCGCAACACATGTAAATTGGTGACGTTATAACATGCTTTATGACTTCTTGCAGTAAGCCGTAAAGTGTATAAGGGTTTACGAATTTTACGATTGACATATCCTGGTATATGCGTATTAAAATTTAGTCTGGCAATTTAAATAATTCAAACGAGTTGTCGCTGCAATTTTATACCCCATAGCGTTACGCAAATGAGCGTAATGTGTTTCACAGTCTATATAAGTATGTTGGATCCTTGGCTTCCGGAACCTGAATCAAACGAATCGTTTTACAATGCCCTTGTATATAGGGTTAATTTTTTTTATATCATATTTATAACTACTCTATAAACAGTGTAATCTCATTCAGTGGAATCTGACAATGATAATAATAATAATATTTATTGGTGTATAGCACAGAAAATTGTATTACTCAAGTCAAACATACAAATACCAAACATATTACATAAAAAGTGTAAATATATATTAAAAAAACAAAAAAGAAATAATATGTCAAATAAAAGAACTATAACATATACTCAGTCAATAAAACAGGAAATACACACATAAAAAATATATACACTAAAAAAAAATATAGGGTAAAAGGTCCAAAACTGCCGATGCAGCGAAGTCTTAATAAAAACACATAAAATTAAAGGTCAAAATCGAATCGGTACTTATTTAAAGAAAAAAAATCATCAATCTCATAACAATTTTTGTCCAGTAATATTTTTTTCAATTTTAATTTAGAAACATGTAAATTCGGAGAAACTTTTATCGCCTCGCTTAGTGCATTAAAAAATTTGCAACCATTGTAGTAAAAGCTTTTTTGGTACAAAGATTCGGTGAGATTGTGGCTGTAATAATCCTTTAAACCTTGTATTGTGGTTATAGCTGACTTGATTGGCAAAAAACCTATGCTTATTCTTGTAAACAAATGTAAAGACCTCCAGAATGTAGACACCTGCTACAGTTAATATTTTCAAGTTTTTAAAAGTAGGACGAAAGCCTAAGCCAGCAATAATTCGTATAGCATACTTCTGCATAATTAATACTCGATTTATATGTACACTGTTACCCCAGTTCTTAATACCATATCTCAAATGTGAGTGGAAATTTGCATAATAGAGGCTCATGAGTACATCACGACTACAGTGTAATGACATAAACCTCAAGCCATAATAGTTGCTTCGCAATTTATTACACAATATATCTATATGTTTTCCCAATAAAAGTATCTATCAAATGTTATGCCGAAAATTTTGACCGATTCACAGAAATTAATATCACTTCCATTAAAAATTGGCATATCCAGATTTCTGTGTAAACAACAGCATATTAGTTTTATTTTTATTTAAATTAAGCTCGTTTTCCTCAGACCAATGAACTATCTGTGAGTACACTAACTCGGCGGAGTTTTTAATAACATTTAAGTCACTGTCAATGATTAAAATATTTGTATCATCCGCATAACAGACACAGTGAATATTTGGCATTTTATTTAAATATGTTATTAAATCATTAGCAAAAATATTAAAAAGTAGAGGCCCCAAAACAGATCCCTGAGGAACTCCATGCGTTATGTTGCATACGGCACTGATTATGTCATAGTTTAATTTAACGATCTGTGTTCCATTGTTTAGGTAAGAGGAAAAGAGGTTTAAAGCAACTCCTCTGGCTCCATACTTGTCTAACTTATTCAATAGAATTTCATGGTCAACAACATCAAAAGCATGGGAGAAATCGATAAATAACCCTAAGGCATATTGCTTATTATCGAGGGCATTAACAATCAAGTCTTGGAATTCACAGAGTGCTGAGTCGGTGCGCTTGTTTTTCGAGAAACCATGCTAACAAATAGATAGTAAATCACTCTGATACAAAAATGAAGACAGCTGATCTTTAATAGCAAGTTCAAATAGTTTAGAAAAATTGCAAAGCTCTGTAATTTCCGTAATCATTAGGATCACCTTTTTTGTATAAAGGTTGGAAAATAGCTAGTTTGAAAATGTTAGGAAAATTTCCGGTGTTAAAAGATACATTTATCAAAAAAGCCAATGGCTGATAGATACTCAATTTATAATGTTTAATTAAATTATTGGAAATATCGTATCCACATGAGTTGGACGATTTCAGCTTATTTATTAAATTCTCCTCGTAATAATCGGATCGTAAAACTGGTTTAAAAAAAAGTTATGTTTCAAAAAAGGCACATTGGAGCTTAAAAAGACTGGATCAAAAACAGAATTTTTACTTATTGCGGATGTAAAATGTTTATTAAAATTATTGGCCACTATAGCATCTGGATTTTTTTGCCATTTTCTGTTATAGTTATAATAATTGACTTGTTTGATTTGCCTTTTATTTTATTTGTATTCCACATTGCCTTTGCTTTGTTATGAGTTTAGCTTTAATTTGCCTCTCATGATGATTTCTTTTAGCTATTACAAGTGCTTCGCAGTATTGTTTCTGCAAAAGTATATAATACTCCTATAGGCTTGATTCATCTTCGCAAGGTCGCTAAAAATTGTAATTCTGTGTTTTAATTCTCTTAATTCGTCAATCATCCAATTATCCTTCTGTGTGTTTTTAAACAGTGATGCCCTTTTTAGAGGGAAACATAGCTGAAAATAATATTAATTGGATTGAATCTGCGGTAGGTTCTTGATGAAACATATTCAACAGAATAATTATAAATATTCAATAGAATAGTTACAATGCACGTGGTTTTTTGTTTCATAGTTTTGTTCAGATTTCTCTGACATATGTTTCGGCCTTGCGACCATTATCAAGGAGTCTTAAAAACTGTTTTAAGACTCTGAAACAAATCTGAATCTGAACAAAATTAATGAAACAAAAAACCAAGTGCATATTGTAACGAATATTTATAATTCTAATTCTATTGAAAATAATACATTATGGTACCACTAAAAATGTTCTTTAAATATGTTGAAAGTCGTCACAATATAAAGTAATAATAATAATATGGCTTTATTTTTTTGCTGATATAAGTTATTTACAATAATCTTTTATAAAGGGGGCGGACGTTCAACTAGGCCGCTCTTCCACGATAAGTAACGTTTATTTCAATATTAACGAGACATTAGTTGTCATGTTAGCTTTTTAAAAATAGCTTGAAAAACTCATTTGTCGTCTAATTTGACCTATTAATTAAATATCACTGTATGAACTTATACTCTGAAACATTTTCACGTTTCTTGTTTATGGGATAAGGAAGTAAAAGCGAATTAACCGTAAAATAATCATTATTCATTCCTCCTCTAGGATCGCCGACCCATCATGATGTTATTTATAAGGACATACTTGTAAATTAATTATTCTATTTAAGTAGTATACTACAGAGTAATGGAAAAGTTAAAAGCGTGCTATGTACCTTAAGTGGCAACTTTGTTCCGGTAAATAAGCGACGTATTAAAATTATATATAGTACAAACATATTTTTCGTCAAATAAGTTCAACTGAAATTATTGATTATTATTTTGAATGTTTTACAATTTTGCTATCTTGTGTGTTTTGGGTAATATGGTCCTCTTCGAGGTTAACTAGCCAAACTTATTGCAATAAACCAAAAATAAATGTTTATCTATCTTTACGTCACAATTTAATCCCATCAAATAAAGAAATAAAATTAACTCAGATATCGATAAATAAACAAAGTACATAATTATGTAATAACGTATAATAAAGACAAGTAAATTTATTATTTGTTTGATATATTATGGAAATAAAAATATAAATTAACATACCCTTTCGTGGTTGTATCAAGAGAGCGATCAAAAATAAAATCAAGGACATCTATGGATTACCACTAGTTTTGATTAGGTCTTGCAAAAGAAATAATAGAAATTATTGCTTTTACTCGTTTGAGTTGAGTGAAATGTTGATGATTGAAAGCGTGTTGGAAAAATGATGCATGACAAAATCTTTAGGTATTTCTTCTGTTTTTATCGCATAGAAGTAAGAAATTTACCATTGTTTTGCTGAGTCGTTTATAAAATTTCCCATTTTCTTCTTTTATTATTTCCAGAGTAGCTTTAACAATAGCTTTTTGCAAGTCCTTGAAATTATTTAATATGCTCGATACGTTGAACCTCAAAATTTTAATATCTATACTATACTTTGTAGGCGTTGGCAATAGTTCTTGTACTCTTATAACATCTTATTTATCAGGAAGACTTCAACAAGTTAAAATTGATGATAAGATATCTGATATGGCTGAATTACAACAGGGAGTACCTCAGGGAAGTGTTTTAGGGCTCTTGATTTATACCATCTATGCAAGCAACTTTTGTGCTGATCTATCTCATTGTAAATACCATTTTTATGTAGATGACAGTCAATTATACTTATCTCTTAAATTTCCTGATTTAATTAGTGCAAATAATAAAATAAACTCAGATTTAGGTAAACTCCTTCTGCAGTCTAATAGTCATCTTTTAAAAATTAATTCTAACAAATATTGTGCTATTCTGTTTGGTTCTCAGAATCAAAGAATTGTGGCCTCTGGTACCATAAATAATGATGTCATACCTTTTAGTAATTCTTGGAAGAACTTAGAGATTTTAAACTTTGTTTTGAGAAGCACGTATCTGAACAATTAAAAAAGGCCTATACTTCGTTAAAATTTATATATAAACAAATAACCAAATAAAGCTGTGCGATTCCTTTGTACTCTCCCACTTTAATTATTGTGATGTTGTTTATGGTCCATGTCTAGATAAATCCGATATTAAAAGAATACAAAAAACGCAAAACTCATATTTCCGACTTATTCATGGTATAAAAAAAACCACAATATATATTCCATAAATTGAAAGAGATCGAATAGCTGAGCATGTATAATTGTATAATCGTCGCAAAGATAGATCACTTGGTGTCCTTCTATAAAATTCTTAAGAATATTTGTACAGAAAGATTACTTTTAGGAGTTACGTACATAATTTAAATTTACGCCAACAAAAATATGCTGACCATACCTTCTCATAAAGATTTAAATGTTGTTTGTTTGACCGGCAGTAGATAGTGTAAATTTTATATATTTTAAGTAGTTTACGTTTGGTATTATATATTATAAGTTTGAGCTTCATATATGGGTCAAAAAAAGAAAAGTTGTGTTTTGATAACACTCCAGAGACCCATAGTTCAAATTTCATGATGCAACTCGATGGTCACTGATCCAGAGATACTTAATCGAACTCATGCCACTTGAAATTTCCAATACAGCTCTAAGAAATAGGTTACCCAAAACCACTTTAGCAAGTGGATGCCAGACTTTCACAAGAGGCAATGCTGGGGAACATTCGCGTTGAAGAGAAGAACATCAAAATTGGATTAACGTGGAACGGAACCCACCTTAGTTCATGAATGACTCACAATTTGAACTACGTCTTGATTTAGCAAACGTAACAGTGTGGAAACAGCCTAAAGTGGAAAGGGAGTAGCATTGTATCACTTTTCTTGAAAACCTTGACGAAGTTGATTGATAGACATATTAGAGGCGATGAAAAGGGCTCTACCTCGAAACCAGAAGAACATTTATCAAATAGGTACATCCCATGAGTCAATGTTACATGCAGTTATAGAACAGAAACTATACTAGATAGTAAGGAAATAACGATATGACCTTTTCTAGTCATAGCGGAAGACCAGACAGATAAATGAAGGATGAGAGGCAATCTGGACTGTGCGATGTCGTGACACTGTGGAACTTAGTGACTTGCTCATTTTGTGACACCAGCAGAGCTCCCATCGATAGTAGACGTGCTTTTAGAACGGACGACTCTAATGGGATAATTACAATAAGTATAGGCTTAAGTACAGTGGGCCTTCAGCACCGCTATGCCTAACAAAATAGAAAAGAGGGTTTTAAAAAATATACAGGAAGTACAAAGTTGCAGAGGCGGAACTGTGGTGGTGTGTGGGTTGGAAGCCGAATTGGCAGATCTTTAGCTGAACATTTTTTGACAGCTATTCACAATGTCTCTCGACGTGATTCTTTCTTTATTCTTGCAAAATAAAATTGAAAATCTTGTTGATCTATCGGTTTCTTAACATTTTAAAAGTATTCTTTTTTTTTTTTTATAAATATAATAGTTTTAATCAGTTTTTGTTTAAATTCTGAAATATAAGTAATGTCACTTTAAAACTGCGGTGCGTATGTATAATAGTAAAGTTATGGTGTAACCACTTTAACAATGCGTCATGAAGTCATGATATAAGGATGAGTAATGTAATATAATGTAATAAAATGACGACAACTTGTCTAAAGTTGATCTGCCATATAGTTGACCTATATATAGAGTACGTTCAACGGTTCTGTTAATATTGCATGTGACCATTTAATTGACAAAAAAATAAATATATTTTAATGTTAAAGCATGTTCTTCATTTTATCTACGACATCCCAATATTATTGATCAATCTGCATGTCCACATGTATTGATCAGAAAGCCTGTTGTAAAAATATATGTATTGTTTATTAAAATCAGGATTACTTGAATAACAAAATTAGTGTAAGTAAAATTTAACATAGGTACCTATTATTGGTATTCTAAAGATAGTCATACCGCAGGAAACGTATGATTCAGGTACTTATATATTTTGGCTTAACGTGTTTTGAATCTTGAGGGGTTTTAGTCCAATAATTACTATTGACTTTTATACGATAGAAACATAATTATTTTTAATATAATGTGTGGTCATTCAGAAATTGCAAAATAAATAAACTATTGAATGATTTCTTTCCAGGCGGGGAAAGCTACGAGTATCGTACAGTACATGCTATGCTGATTTCAAAACTAACCTATTCACTTATTTTACGTACCAAACTGGGCTGCAGTGTAGGTCAGTCTGATTACCGGGCTGGGTATTTTTAGCATGTTCATTGACTGCATTTTACGTTTACGCTGCACTTGTTCTTTATATCGGTATACTTTGGAGATATTACTTAAAAAGTCAACGTACCCTGAGAGTGTTCTATTATGAAAGTTCAAGTATATTTTAAAAATTTCTACTTACCGACATGCCTACTCAAATTATGCGATCTTTAGTATGTTATGTGTTTTATATTAAATTTGGACACTATTTCTGTGGGTTTAGAATGCAGAGGTATTGTTTTAATAAATGTGGAATTCGTTAAAGGAAAAACAATTGTTCATATATAACTACACTTTACAAAATTATTCGAATTTATGTATGTAAATTTACGAAAACAACAAATTCTCTAACGTAAATTTTGTAACTAAAACTTTTCAACAAGTTTTCAATAAACGTCATAATTGCGTCTTGCGGTTTTTAACATTTTTTAACAAAATATTTAAAATAATCACATCCATAATTTCAAATTGACATCAAGGTAAACAATGATATATTTGAACGTGGAATTAACGAAAATTATTAATAGGATACGTACTAAAAATAAATCAACAAGAATTGTAAAGATATATTAGATAACGGAAGATAAAATTCGAAAATAGTCGTATTGTTCACGATCCACTTGTAAATGTATAACTAACAAGTGTGTAATAGAAGTTATGTGAAAACCGAGGTAAAAGTGTAATATCATTTTTTAATATTGATACTACCAACTAACCGTATATCCGTAAGAAATTACTCCTTAAAATATTGGGGCGCACTTAATGATCACTCTGTATACAGCGTGTTCAAAAATTCCGTTGTCATACTTTAACGGGCGATTGGGCAATTTTTTTAAAAAAGTTCTTAGCGCTAGCGCCCTTTGAATAATAGCTTGCATAAAGTAGATTTTATTTCATTTCAAATCTGTTCTTAATTACTTGACATTGATTTTATTATTCGTTCTTGAAACTGGGCTTCATTTTCAATTGAAACATTAGAATATATTAATGTTTTCAAATATTTATTTAAGTATTTATTTATTTTATTTTAATGCCTTGTTTATATTTACGTCCTGGCGGAGTTTAGCTGCTATAGCTACTCTTCCATTCAACCAAGACGCCGAAATGAGATGAACACGAACGAGCCCTCTGCGTTGGAAAAAATTGGAGCAGTGGTGAATGAGAGCTGAGACCCTAGAGGGCGTTCGTGCACCTAATTTTGATGTGAGAAGTCTTTGGGTTCGAATTCTGATGGTGGTAGTTAGGATCAATTGCTACACCCTGTATAATGTGGTCTGGAACTGTTGTAGCACTTTGTTTTAGAATTTTATTTTATTTAGCACTGATTAGTCTTTTTAGTTCTGACGGGGTCAACGGCTACACCCTGTATATGTTTTCTTGAGAAAATATCAATTGATTTAAAACGAACAAAATATTTATTTAAGAATTTAACTGAACAGAGTTTAAAACGAATGGTATTTTTATTTAACAAGCTTTTCTTTTAGTGGGTAACTATTCGACGGCATAAATTCAGTCTGTGGAATTTAGCCAAAAAAGGTTTATTAAATCATCTGAAAAAATTCACTTTGTACTTAAAACTGCGTGGGCCGCGAAGGCGAAATGAAAAATGAAATGGGGGCCACTTAAGGCGAAAGGATTTACTTAATATTAAAAAGGGGGCACTTAAGGCGAGGACTTAAAGTAAACTCTTTTTAACCAGGTTTCGGCCTGGGAAGCTAGTATTTCATAGTAATTTGAAGGCTCAACTTTTTGATATATCATATGTGACAACGGGTCATCAGGATGTTTTATGAATTATCTCGTAATCTGATAATTTCATCTAATGCATCACCATTACATGGAACTCTCTGCTGTTATTAATAACAGCGTCGCCTCCGGCAACATCTCGACAATAGATTAGTCATTTTTTAAATTTTATTTTATCCTTATGATCCTGGTGAGGACATTAGGACAAAGTTGTCAAATTATTGTATTGTAGTCGGTCCTTAATAAGTGTGTAAAGTTTAATTTGACATTTTGAAGTGGGTGAGAATCACGTTCAAAGATTCCGTTACAAACAAACATGCAGGTGAAGCTAATAAAAGCGTGTTAAAAACACTTATTCGTGTATGATTTTCAATTAGTAGCGACAAGGAACTAATGATTGAAAATGCGATTGATTTTTAATTTTTAGGAAACAGGCAATTTTCGTCACGTTTGTAGTACAAAAAAGTACATTTAATAATATACTTTCATTTGAAATATGCGATCCGAATGAGCATTTTCGAGATTTTAGCGAAAAACACGTGCGTTTCCGTTGCATCGTAAAACTGTCAAAATTTCAAAAAAAGTTTATCTCGTCTCCAAAAGGTCGTACGAAGTTAAAAAAGAAACGAAATTGTGCGGATATCTATTACCTATAATTTTTATATTTACATATTTTACAGTGAAATTGATGCTTTCCGAGTTTTTTGCGAAAAACCGATTTTTTTTACCTATTTTCTCCCCAGAAGAATGCACAGAAATAAATCAATGCAGGGCAAGAAACTAGTTTTCTTTCAAAATTATAAATTTTAAATACCCTATATAAATATGGTTTAAAAATTTAAAAACTAGTTCAGTAGTTACTCTATGCGGGTTCTGGCGCACTGAGTAGAGGAACACTGGGGGTTCTTAATGACGTCATGAACTGGATGGCATGTGTCCATCAGGATACAAAACGGATTTTAAACAGGTCTGTACAGGTTTTAAACAGCTCTGAACAGGTTTTAAACAGGTCTCGAACAACTACAAACAGTTCTGTACAAAAAATAAACAGGTCTCAAACAGGTCTGTACAGGTTTTAAACAGGTCTGAACAGGTTTTAAACAGATAAAAACAGGTCTTAACTCACAATGACTCCTGATGGACACATGCCATCCAGTTCATGACGTCATTAAGAACCCCCAGTGTTCCTCTACTCAGTGCGCCAGAACCCGCATAGAGTAACTACTTAGTTCGTCATCCTGTTGGTTGGCGCTGCACAATTTTTGAAACAATGTTTCTGTATTAAGCGTTAATTTTTTCAGCACAGTGTTTATTACAAGTGTGAGTGGATTTAGTACTAAATAAACATTTGGCATTTATTTATAAATATAAATGATAAATATATATATAAATATAAAATATATAAATAATAAATAAATCACGTAAATAAATATACATGTTTTGTTACTAATGATGACATATGCGTAATTTAATAACTGTGTTTCTGATAAAGGAGCAAAAAATTACGAAATCGTAGATCGTCCGATTAATAACTTTTACAGCTCAAGACGGTTCCAGAACGAAATTTTCGCTTCACCGGAATTCTTTTAAAAAATTACAATGTGTGAAATTAGGATCAGATCAGAGCCATTTGATAGGCCTACAGATAAATATGATATATATAAACAACATTTTGTAAATATTTCGTTGAGATAATTGCCCATATGGTGTTACTGATAATATAATTAATTATTAAAGCACCAAAGACTGGTAATAGAATAAATATTTTATGTACCTGCTTCCTCTCTACATGTAAGGAAGTAAAAATAGGATGTTAGTCAAATTTGAACAACACATAAATGGATCTGAATTAATTAATTTCAACAAGTCGTGACCATCTCATGACTTCATTTATTAACAGAGCCCATGGCAATGTGAAGCAGAATAACCTTGCATTACCATAGCCAAATATTTACAGATAATTTGCGGCAAATGTATATATTGAACTGAAACTATGGTGACATTTTTCATCGGAACTTACAAACTTAAAAAATAAAAATATATATAAATATAAGTGTAGTGCATTTTTATATACTTTATTCACATATTAGCACCATCAGCCTTTGTATTTTATTGTACAATAAAATTATATCTAATAATACTAGGAATATACATAAAAAATGAATTGCTAAACTTCTCTGAATTATAAAATAATTTTTAGCATAATCGATGGCTAACGTCGACGTCGCAACCAGATGTAGAGGGAGGCAAATAGATAGTTTGAATATATTTATTTGAGTACATTATGCAGTTATAAATTTAGAACACATTTTATGAATGTGCTGTTTATTAAATTTAAATTATTTTTGGCCATAATTATTTTTTAATATACAGGGTTACTGGTAATTCGATACATTCCTTTGGAGATGTGATGGGGCATGAGCTAAGGAGTAAATCTAGCCCTAACATATATTATGCAAAACTTAATAGTTTTTGAGATATTTCAATTTTTTTGTTTTTCTCAAAAAAGTAGATCTTAATGTCTTAAAAGTTAATTTCCGAAAAATCTACTTGACATTTTTAAATTTTTTTTTACTGGATTGTCCAATATTATAGATATCCGTTTGGAATGAAAAATATCCGGAAACATTTCGATCATGTGAACATTTTAAATAAAAACTTGTAAAAAAATTTTCTTTAAATCAGTTATGAAATTTACCTATTATGTTTTTTCAAAAAAATATTAATGTAGCACGCGCACAAATTATTATAAAAACTTCCTTATTTCAATAGCTATCTAACTAGGTAGAAATGTTTAATGCCAGTAACCTGTATATTGGTAAAAAAAGTATAAAACTACATACGGAGAACTATGACAGATGTAATTATGATTTTTTACTCAATAATTTCAGTTGTTTGCAAAATTAGTTAATTTAAATTAAAAATAATGCCAATCTTCATATCACTACACCTGCCATAGGTCTACTTATGTAGTCTTATACTTTTTTCTACCAGTATGTGTATTAAAAAAAGCTAAGGCCAAAAATAATAAACATTTGCTTATTGGATCTCTCTCTTTCTTGGATATGCCCACGTTAACAACAAGCCTCATACTTTTGCGAAAACATTTGAAATATTTTGCACCCAACCCCGCTGAATTACCTCAAAGAATCACCGTGGCCGTATAACTTCCCAAGGGATTCATAATGTTTCGTTTTCTGGAAGTCTGTGAAAAATAAAGAGATTAAAACTGCTTTCGGCACTTTATTTTATGTAAATTTATTTTCAATTCGAGGTCTTACAAAGGATATATTACTGATTAAGACTTTAGGAATAGAGTGCTAATATTGAGAAGGTGAAAGCAGTATGCTAAATATTGCCACCACCACACCCCCTTTTAACGTATCAAAACTGACTTTCCTTTTATTTGGGTTTTCTACCATATGTATGTATTATCCTCTTCAAAAACAAATCACCGAATCTACAAAATAATAGAATTATTGGAAAAAATCCTCTGCGCCCGTGACATTTACGTCAAAGGAACAGTTAGAGGTTATGTTTTACAAATAATATAAATCAGAATAGACACAGAACTAATGTATTTTGCTGACGTTTCGGAAAGTAGTCTTTGTTCGTTTTCAAAGCTTTTTTCGAAGAACTCTTATTTGCTGTGTATGTCAAATACATAGCTTTAAGATTCTGTTTGTTATTTCCATAGATACTTACTACTTACAAAGATTACTACTTCCAACTTCCAATAATTCTATTATTTTGTAGATTCGGTGATTTGTTTTTGAAGAGGATAATACATGTGGTAGAAAACCCAAATAAAAGGGAAGAATATTCGTAGAATGCCACAAATAACTTTCAGACAATATTTGGCTTTTTTGAAATTGCTGTATCTTTCCTTTCGAAAATTATATAGAATACAAGTTTTAGTTGGATCACTGTGTACCTTTATATTCTGCAATGCTAATTTTATCTAACTCTCACAGTCTGGTACCTATGTATAATCAATAATTTAGCATGTTTGCAAATGATTCGTTATTATTTTATTAAAATTTTTATGCATAAAGTAAATACCTATTTTTAAATTTATATATCGATTTGATTTGGAAGAAGTTTTTACTTTTGTCAAAAACACAGACGACACTCAAGACGAAAAATCGCATATATGCGTAAACAAACCTGATTCTCTCTTCGTACACTTCATACAGAGATATAGTAACGTTTTTATATCTGCCTGCTGTAGTATATTGACCAGCGAGTGGCTGAACAGCTGCTGTTTTTATTAATAAATAATGCAGCTTCTCAAAGTGGGAAGTTATATTTAGTTTTGTGATTTCCTTCTAAAAAATACAGGACAAGAAAATACTCATTGTAAATATTTTTACAGAGTGCACAGAATCGTCTGCTCATCAAAAATGGGAAAATAGTTAATGAGGATGAAGCTTCAGAAGAAGATGTTTACATCGAGGATGGCGTCATCAAACAAATTGGAAGAAATCTTATCATTCCTGGGGGAACGAGAGTCATCGATGCTAGAGGAAAATATGTTCTTCCTGGAGGCATCGACCCCCACACTCATTTTGAATTTGAATTTATGGGTACCAAGAGTGTTGACGACTTTTATCAGGGAACGAAAGCAGCAATTTCTGGTGGAACTACATTGATCAGTAAGTAAAATGTATTATATTTTATTCAGGGATCGACCGATACCGATATTGGTATCGGCAATATCGGCGCCTTCGGCCGATACTTAGTATGGGCAGACTCTGATGTATATCGACCGATATATCGGCAGATATAAAACGCGTCAAAATTGTAATTATTATATTATACCATTTTCACCTTAAATTGTATAAATGCTGAATGAAAATAACATACAAAATAATTTTATTTTATTTGTACTAAAAAAAATCCTCATTTATTGCTTCAGCATATTTCTCGGGGTGAAATCTTTGCAAGTGATGTCGTAAATTTGAAGTGTTGGCTTTTCTTCCAACACCGCCCAAAGAAATAATTTTCTCGCAACAATTGCACTTGGCATTCGAGGTTTTTGTAGGAGAATCAGATGATTTATCAATTTTAATTTTTGTAAAAAATGTCCAGAAAACACTTTGCTTCCTTTCGTTGTGTGCCATTTTTTAAATAAATAGTTACAACTCACGAAGTGCGTGCCGGCGCAGAAACTAAACAACGAAATACTAAAGGGGACGTTATGATATGAGCCAGCCGGAGAATTTTGCATCTGTGCTGTTAATTGCCGATATACCGATATAATATCGGCAACACCATCAAAATATCGGTATCGGCAGAAAAAACCCATATCGGTCGATCCCTAATTTTATTTAGTAATAGTTTAGTTTATTTAATGGGATTTTGCAAGTATCTAAAAAAATATTATTTTAGCAAAAAAAATTTGGGGATTTTCAAAATATACAGAAAAAATTTTACTTTCTTAATTGTCCGAATTCTTTGAAGGCGCAGGATTTTATTGCTGTTTTTAAAGAAACGTTTTTCGCATAATACCCAAAACCATGGGTTCTATGTAGAAATAGGTTCATATAATGACGAAATCTATTCTGTAATTTGATTTTAATTTTGTTGAAAATGAAAATTCACCTCATTATTCAGATTTTTGAATCAATGATTATAAGAGAGACACACGAACTGTAAGTTACAGCACGTATGTCAGTTCAAATCTATTAGATTCGCCAAGATATTGTTAGATACACACCAACCACCCCAGTAACTTCTGTCAATAAAGCGTGTTACTAAAAAACGACAATTTTTTTACCCTTACAAAATAGTCCTTGAAAAAGTTGCAGAAAAAGGCTTAAAGCGCAAAAAATCTGTGACAGAGATTAAATATTTCCCATGTTTTATCGAGGGCACTGAACACTATGGTGATATTTTTAAGGTTCCCACCCCTCAGCAACTACCCGTAAACTCGAAAAACCACCCCTATTTCGCGTTTTTTTTCCATCATAGGCATGCAGATCGTTGTGTTGGGCAGGATTCGGATACGCCGTATGAAATTTAACCATACAACATCTTATCCACCTCCGGGGTTGAAATTACCCCTAATACTAAAAATGTCCCTCAAAAAATGCATGAACAATTATTTATCCCCGTTTTCGAGGATGCTCAGCACGATGGTAATATTCATTTCTCCCCTACCCTCCTTCAACCATCCCTAAAACCACCCCCTTTCCATATTTATTATTATTTATAAGCATGTGGGAACTTGTTGGTTAGGGGTTTTTAAAGGGATTTCGACATTGTAAAGTTAGTTGAGTGACGACACATGCCATCAACCGGGAAGTTGAAACTACCACCACCGCTAACATTGAAATCCACCGAAAAATACAAGATAGTGGAACATGTTTTCTTCCCGTTTTCGAGAGCGCTAAACACGATGTCAATACTATTTCATCCCCCACTTTCCATCAACCACCCCCAAATTAGGAGTCGTTAGTGGAGGGTGGGGGAGAAATAAATATTACTATCATGTTGAGCACCCTCAAAAACGGGGATAAAATAATTTCCATGCATTTTGATTTTTTTTGAGGATATAGTATTAGGGGAGGGAGTACTTTCAGCCCCGGGGGTGGATAAGATATTGTATGGTTAAACTTCATACGACCTACCTGAATCCTGCCCAAAAAACCGATCCGCATGCCAACGATGAAAAAAAAAACGCGAAATAGGGGTGGTTTTTCGAGTTACGGGTAGGTGCTGAGGGGTGCAAACCTTAAAAATATTACGATCGTGTTCAGCGCCCTCGAAAACGGAGGTACTTATATTTTATCCCGTCACAGAACTTTTTTCAACTTTTTCATGGATAAAACGTTCTTTACCGCACAAATCTATTTATTCGTTTCTACTTTATAATTTTTATAGTTTTGATTTTTTCTCTCTAACTGTAAATAGTTTAATTAAACTTTAGCGGACTCATTTGATCGTCAAGACATAGTTAGACACAGACATTGAGTAACATCAAAACATGTTACTAAAAAACGACCGTTCTTTGTTTTACAGAACGTTCTTTACCGTATTAACATTTTAACGTTTCTATGTTATGTAGCTTTTACATTATCAATGCGTCACAAAAAAATGTAGGTGCCAAGAACAGAAAAGGTTAGACACAGACACCGAGCATCTTCTGTCAACAAAGCAGGTTACCAAAAAACGACCGTTTTTGTTGTCCCACAGAACGTTTTTTACTGCAGTAAAATTTTGTTGTTTCCAAGTTGTAATTTTCATCATGTTTATTTTTTATTCTGTAACCGTAACGTTACCGAACTCATTTGAATCGTCAAGACACATTTAGATACAGATATCGTTCTATTTTTAGTCGCAAACTCCTCTATAAAATCCTTATTTTACTATAAGGAATGTAACCAGACTGCAACCAACAGCTATTCTCCGGGCTACGCACCCCGCCGAGCGCTGAATTACAAGTTACAAGCCTGGCGCAGTATGCAGTTGGTTGCAGTCTGGTTACGTTCCTTATACTAAAATAAGGATTTTATAGAGGAGTTTGCGACTAAAAATATTATGTTTTAATATTCCGCCCTCTAAAAGCACATTTGAGATATCGTTCTGTCAACGAAGCATGTTACTAAAAAACGACCGTTTTTTGTTATCTCACAAAATATTTTTATCACACTAAAACCCTTTCTTAGGTTATCATGTTTATTATCTTCATTTGTTCACATCGAATTTATAATTTTTGAATTGCAAAATTATGTTTCATGAATACAGAAGGCGCTAAAATCGGAATAGTTCAAAGTAGTGCAAAAATTGAAGATTTATTTCTAGAATCTATAAACATGCCCTTTAAGCCTCAGCCTGTTATCTGATCAGTATTTACTTATTAGGAATTTGAAAGACACATTCTATTATGCTACTACGAGGCTACTATAACACTTCTCCAAACCTTGGCATTAAGTATTTCATTAATGATAAATTTATTTAATTTTGCTTTTCCAGTTGATTTTGTGTTTCCTAAGAAAGGCGAGTCGCTGATCGATGCGTTTTACGAATACCGACAAAAGGCTGATGGAAAAGTCTGTTGCGATTATAGTTTACACGTTTGTTTACCTTACTGGTCGGAACAAGTGAAAAAAGAGATGGAAATACTTTGCAAGGAGCATGGAGTTAACTCCTTTAAAATGTTTATGGCTTACAATTTTATGTTAAACGATGGTGAACTGTACAGCGCGTTTGATCAGTGCCAAAAGCTAGGTGCTCTAGCACAAGTCCATGCTGAAAATGGATTAGTCATTGCCAAAAATGCGGAAAAACTTCTAGCCAAAGGCGTTACGGGACCAGAAGGGCATGAGATGTCCAGACCAGAAGAAGTTGAAGCCGAAGCGGTTAACAGAGCGTGCGTCATCGCAGAACAGGTTAGTACCTCATACAACTAATTTAGTAAGTGCACGCAAATTTTAAATTAAGCCTGTGCATGTGAAACTGCATCCTTAAGTACACAGAACATACCTTTCATATTTTGTTACAAAGTAAATGACACTGCCTCTAGTGTAGTTTCTACAAACACCGAAATAGTTGGACGCCACATTCGAAAATACACCACTAGATGCCAGTTAGCATAGTCACAAGGTGATTAAAAGTTTAATCATCTCATGTTGATGTTAACATGGTTAGCGAAACTAGCGCCGAGTAGTGTATTCAAATGTAGTGTTCTGGTTGTTGCTATTTTAAATTTAAATTCCACGCGTTAAGCCGTCCCCAGACAGGTTCTCTCGAATGGTGGAGAAAACTGCCGAATCGACGACGAACGCAGACTTTTGGCGGGAACGCAGTTATGTGCAGGTCAGGACGTAACAAGACATAATACATGAACGTTTTTGAAGTTATTTAAGTCCTCTTGGTAGTTATTGTAATAGTGGTTCACGGTTGATTGTGTGACGAATAAAAACGTGCCTTCAAGAGCACGGTAGTGGCCCCCCCGGACCTGGCGCTAGGTAAGAAATTATCAAAAACAAAATTGCCAGGTGAGTGGAATTTGTTTGGTGGATGGCCACATTGGATAAATTTAATTTTGAGAAATGTTTATAATAGAGACACTAGTGTTGCGGAAACTGCCTTGAGGCAGTGTCACACCAACTCCCCTCAGGACTCCAGCATATGCTTAATGTTAATTAAACTAGAGCCAATAATTCGAATCAGTAAAGGAATGCTAAATGGCCCATGTCTGGGTGGAGCGGCACATGCTTTTAATATGCTTATGGCACTGCGTGCGCGGCCGTCTTGCTTATCCGCTCCATTCTTGTTGGTCACAATTACTGACTCGAATTATTGGCCCAAGTATAGTTACTTTGTGCCAATCATGTTGAAGCAGTGAAACCCGTAGTAAGATTTTTAGTATTTAAGGTATGAAAGGTCTGTATGTTGTATAATAATAAGTAGTTGACACCTAACAATGTGCTGTAAATCAGTAAAATTTTGGTTAAAAACCAACGTAAAGTTTTTTTTTATTTTATTCAAAATATAATATTTAGGAAGTTTTAAAAAGGATAGATTTAAAGCTATAATGCTTTGGATAATTTAGATAATTTTTGCTGGATCATTTTCAACGTGATCAATTTTTGGAAACATGCTGTTACTCCAGTCGAATTAGTATGAAAAGAGGTGATTTTGGCAAAAAATGTCTCCAGATAGAAGCCGAATCCAGGATGTTCAGAATCATGGTAGGAATGTACGGTTTATAATAAATAATAAATAAACACCACAGAAATTAGACAACCCCCAATTCCAGAAGCCAGAGGCTTGTGCGAAGGGAATTATACATTGAAAAAACGCGGACATACAACCATTTCGCGATTGCCACCTTGCGCCTTAACCAACGCGGCTATCAGCCAGACATGCGGCTATCGGCCAGACTCAATCAATCAAAATAAATTTGTTAACAGTTAAAATATACATAAAATTTGCTCCTCCGGCATACCCTCGGAGCCACCCATGCCTCCGCGGCGCGCAGTGTCGCGGATATTGCATGGTTCGACGAGGTGGATCCGGATCGCGTAATAAAAAAAGCGACATAAAACTGAAGCTCCTTTTGCGGAAGCGCAAACTAAAATCAGTAATAACATTAAAATGATTAATAAAAATCTTAAGGTAATTAAAAAATAAAACAACACTATGAAAAATTTGGGCACAACGCACACTAATAAATTTTGGCAGTTGATACGGGACGGAGTTCAGCGAACAAGCCCGTTCGAGGCAACTACCGGCTCGGCAAGGAAAATTGAGCAAAACAAAAGATAGTATTTAAAATATTGTGGTTTTTAATGGAGATTTCGAAGAAGAATTTTCAAGAAACAAACAGAGACAAAAACAAAACAGAACAAGCAAAGAGACAGACAAAAAGAAGGAGAGGACAGTGGAGACTTGTGGACCAGACTGGTCGGCTTAAATTTTTTTGCGTGGCAAAAAAAAAAGTCCGCAAAAAACATGTTTCATATACTTCTTACCATAGGAAAAGAAAGCTCTTATAGCATAGAAAAGGAACGTGACATCGGGAGCCATATGGTCGAATAGTTTTTGCACAATCAATTTGTTAATAGCTTTTTGACATAATTGTTTTCAACAATTTAAAACCAATACTTTCTTTTTTGATATTGATCCTATAAATCATGAACTATAATTTGCGCACCTGCACATTGCTGTAGAACCGCCATACTGCTGAGAAATAAGCATTATAAAAAAGTCAAAAAGTTATTAACATATTGATTGTGCAAAAACTATTCGACCATGTGGCTCCCGATTTCGCGTGCCTTTTCTATGCTACAATAGCCTCCTTTTCCTGTGGTAAGAAGTATATGAATCGTGTTTTTCTATTGCTTATAACAATTGAAAAAACAGCCATTTTAATGTTTTTTTACAATGACTCATAAACAAATCAACCTATTTTGATGAAATAGGTCTCGTCTTGTAGGTTTTTCCAAGGCGCACAAATTTTAAGAAACACTTTTTTCTAAAAATCGAAAAAAGCATCTTCTCACACCTTAATTGTTCAATAAAAAAATTTACCACGCAAAAAAATTGAAGCCTAAGAAACCCCACCGTCATTCTGAACATCCTGGATTCGTCAAAATGCTAATTGCACTGGAGTATATTTAGTGAGAATTATACAATTTCAAACTAAAATGTGTTTTTGTTAAATATACAAATATTTTCATAAGAATACCATCAATATTTATTTTGTATTTAGGTTCAGCCACCTTTATCACTAAAAAAACATTTACTATATTAAATATGATAAATTAAATCTGCCTTTGAAGAGCCGAATTATATGGAGGCATTAATTTATATTTTAACACAAGATAACTATGAACAGACATATTTATACGGGGGCGTCCCAAAAGTTGGATATAATGAAACCTCTCTCGTTTTATCCATGGCTTATGGGGTAACCTGTTTAGATATTCTATGGAATTGTTCAATGAATTAAATAAAAATTGTCATTATAGGATTATATTATACACGATATTATGTTTTTATTAAAAAAGATTCATGGACAGTATTGTAAAGCTGCTACAGACGCATAATCTTCACCAAGAAATTTGATTTAGTTGAATAACGATGTAAATATATCAGTTAACGTATACAAATAAGGTGGTAAATAGTAATGACAAAACTGTTTCTAACAGGTACATTTGCTAGGTGACTAATAGTAGATGTTGCTTTTAATAGGCATGCTTTTTAAAATCACATTTGTGTATATTTTCTTTTAAGGTTTAATATTATACCATTTCATTCTGGGCTAGTGAAATATTTTATTAGAAAATTGTTGCAGTTAAAAATATTTTAGTAACTTTGTGGAGATTTGGCAAAAACTCTTAAAATGATATGATTCCTTTCTGACCTTGCAGCAGGAGTAGCATAAGTTCAGCTAGTGTCAACACATTCTCATATCCATATCATAAAATCCATGATATTTTGATGATTTCTTTGTCAAATACAAAAATAGTGTAATTTATTTTAGAAACTATGAAAAATGCCTTTTTTAAATAAAAATAATTGTAGTTGATAGATTGGAACTTTACTTGGTGAAAATCCATGCTACAAGTACAAACCAACAAACAAGTTTAATTGTTTGATTTTCACAAATTTACTTTAACTTATTAAAACCGTAACTTTTCGCCACACTGTGGTTTCTTCACATGTTGAGTATAATTCTAAAATTACTAAGTACAGCATAAGGTATTTTTATAGTCTAAAACAGGTAATAATTTAAGAAGTATATAAATGGCTAAAGACATTAATTTACAAAGAATTTAAAAGTGTACCTATTTATAGTCTAAAGCCGGTAATCTTCTAAGAAATATAGAATAGCTGAAGGCTGTAAAAGTGGTGAACGATTTAAATCCAATTGATCATTTAATATGATATCTGTATTTTTAAATTTATTGATTTTTAAAGATTCTAATAATGTCAGTTTTAATCCTTTATTTTGTTGATGTAAAATTTCGAAATTATTATTAAAACTATGGTTTTCTTCAATTAAATGGTTTGCGTATGTCGAATCTTTGCTTTTTTATTGAAATTCCATGTGTGTTCCCTCACTCTTTTTTTTAAGTCCTTCCTGTCTGTCCAATGTATATTTTAGGCCACATGTCAGTTTATAGACTCCACTCTTATTTCCTTTCCTTGTTTTATCTTTATCATTTATAACATATTTTCTAAGAATATTATTTGTTTTGAAAGCATTTCTTAAATTGTTTTTTCTTTAAATGATACAGTATTATTTCCATATGTATTCCAATATATGTTAATGTTTTGTATTTAGTGACTTCTTCTTCAACTTTTGGGAAAACAAGATTTATTGCTTTTTTATAATTGATTTTAGATAATAAGTCTACAACCATGTTTCATTAAAATTATTATTAACTGCAATTTGTTTTATAATATTATGCTCTTTATTACAATTTTCTGTAGATAATGGAATATGAATCAATCTATTTAGCATACTAACATAGGCCGCATGATTGTGTTTTCTGGTGAGATGAATTATTATTTGCTGTAATATCTCTATATGAACGTTTGTGATATATAACAAAATCGTGTGATTTATTAATTTTGGTAATTGTTAAATCTAGAAAATTAATAGAATTATCTTTTTCGTATTAAATAGTAAAATTAATGTTTCCCATATGGAAAACCTTATAAGCTCAATTTTAACAGAGATTTTGAAGGATTTTATAGAACAAAAAATGCATATAAGTAAGTTGAGCACAAATTGCTTATACTAGTGCAAATATGTAGATGATATTATTGTATGTTACACAGGTATCGATAGACAATTAAATATTTTCCTACAGTTTATTAATAGTTCAAACATTAATTTTACTATGAAATACGAAAAAGATAATTCAATTAATTTTCTAGATTTAACAATTACCAAAATAATAAGTCACATGATTTTGTCATATATCACAAACTTTCTAATACAGATATTAGAATAAGTAATTCGTCTCATCCAGCAAACACAATCATGCGGCCTATGTTAGTATGCTAAATATATTGATTCATATTCCATTATCTACAGAAAATTGTAATAAATAGCATAATATTATAAAACAAATTGCAGTTAATAATAATTTAAATGAGTCTATGTTGGTAGATGTAGACTTATTAATTAAAAGCAATAAGTCTTGTTTTCCCAAAAGTTGAAGAAGAGGTTACTAAATACAAAACATTAACATATATTGGAGTACATACAGAAAGAATAGCGTATCATTTAAAGCAAAAACAATTTAAAAACTGCTTTCAAAACGAATAATACTCTTGGAAAATATATTAAAAATAATGAAGATAAAACAAGGAAATAAAATAAGAGTGGAAGTCTATAAACTGGCATATGGTACAGGCCCTAAAATATACATTGGACAGACAGGAAGGACTTTAAAAAAGATTGAGGGAAGACGCACGGAGCTTCAATAAAAAAACAAAAGATTCAACATGTGCAAACCATTTAGTTGAAGAAAACCATGGTTTTAATAATAATTTCGAAATTTTACATCAACAAAATAAAGGACTAAAATTGACATTATTAGAATCTTTATAGAAATCAATAAATTTAAAAATACAGATGTCATATAAAATGACCAATTGGATTTAAATCATTCACCACTTTTAAATTTGTTCTAAATTTACAGCTTTCAGCTATTACATGTTTCTTAGAAGATTACCGGTTTTAGACTATAAATGCCTTGTGCTGTACTTAGTAATTTTAGTATTTATTATACTCAACATCTTAAGAAGCCACAGTGTAGCGAAACAATTGTCATGTTTTAAGTTATGTTTTTAAGTTAAAATAAATTTTTGAAAATCAAACAATTAACCTTGTTTTTTGCGTACTTGAAAAATAGTTGTACTCATGCTACAATATCCGTATACAGGGTGTATCATAATGCAATGTCATAAATAAAGCAGCATATTCCTCATCGAAATGATGCAAATTCCATATCACTGTGTGAATGTTCTATTTTTTAAATAGCTATTTAGTAAGAGTAACATGTCACGTCTCAGAATCGCCCTGTATACTTATGGCAACCAACCCGCAATGATTTTTTTAGCCCTGATTGATATGGATTTTTTATTTTATTTTACTTTTCTGTTTTCTACAATTTATGTTAAGTTCTGGGTGATTATAGGTTGAGTGTCCATTGTATATAGTGCATGTGATGAGTAAATCAGCCGGACAAGCTTTAGATCGAGCATGTAAACGTGGCATTACCCGAGTGTTTGGGGAGACATTAGTTGCAGCTCTAGGTACTGATGGTTCGCATTATAAACACGAATGCTTCCATCACTCGGCTGGCCACGTTCTTAGTCCGCCTCTCAGACCGGACCCCACAACACCTTTAGGTTTAATGAATTTCTTGGCACAGTAAGTCTTTTCTTTTTTTGTGTTTGTTTGCACTAGTTGATTTGCAACCCAATTAACGTTGTTTATGTGGCATTATGACTTCTAAGCAAAATACTAACCCCTTGTGTTCTCATTCATTTTTAAATAATTTGAAATACAGGTAAATGCTCCACTTTATTTGGTTCACATAACATCGGAAAAGTCAGGAGAGATTATCAGTGCAAAACGTTCTAATGGTCAAAGAGTCTTTGGAGAGGTCGAGGCGTCTTCTATTGGCATTACTGGACAACCTCTTAATGCTAACATGATTACTTCACCACCAATTCGCTCTAATTCCGACTCATCCCGACTCTTGGCTTTATTATCATCGTAAGTGTGCATCACCAACCACTAACATGTTCAGTGGTACATAGAATTAGATAACACGGTGTTTAACTCTATTCCACACTATAATACAGGGTGAATTTGAAAATAAGTGAACATTTTAACCTGTAGTTCCATAAATATTTTAACAGAAAAACCTAATACCACTACACACTGATGAACTAAAGTCGCACGAAATTTCATACAAACAATCGCACCATCGCCATAGTTTGTCAAAAACATACAACTGTTATAAGTCCTTACATCAATTTTGCCATAATACCTCTTCAAAATGGATACCTTCTGTTTTTTTACATATGCTTCTGTTCATTGAGGTTCGGAATTTAAAGTAGTCGCCTGCCACAGCAGGTTTGAAATCACCACAATCTTGTGTATGCTGCACTATAGAAATAAACATTCAGGAATTTGGTAATAAGGATATTGTTCAACGTAAAGTTGGATTTGCCGATATGTTAATATGTTCTATTTAGTGTTTATTAAAAGTATGGCTATTGTTTGTTAGATAACTAAAATAAAACAAGAGGTCAAAACATAGCAGCTTTTCCTAGATAAAATGCAATAACCTTGACCTTGACATACAAGTGTTCTCTATATGCAACTTGATAATTATATTAATAAGGAATTTTGGAGGTTATGGATATCGTGGATATTCCAGATGTGAATTGAATAATTTTTTTCTTGTTCCAGTAGATAGACTATTAGGGCTTGAGATTAAAATCGTAGGCTTCACCTGATGGGGATTCATTTTAATTTTAGAGGTCATTCTATTTGTACTATGGCTAATTAATTGGTTCGATTAGATTATCATTGCCTTTAGAACTGCCAAATATGTAAAATGCTGTAGCTGTACAAGTACAGATCCATAAAGATATGTACCCTTAAAATTAAGACCCCTAGGAAAATTGTTTCCGTCATATCACTACATTCTGGTAGATGGCACTCCATCAAACCAATGGGGAACATTCTCTTTTATTTTATCCTCCAGAATGTACCAGCTGTACTCGGCTGTTTGTCCGTCAATGTTAATACGAAAAAAATATGTTTTTGTATAAACAAAGTGCTCTAACACGGTAGGACATTTATTTCCTACAAATGACCATTTCCGACAAACTATTTAAAGATTATATATGATAAAGTGTATACGAACTTAATTGAAACCGTATAAAAACTAAAATCTGGCAAAAACAGTCGGCATCTCTTTATTGTACATGGGCGGAGGTAAATAGAAATACTCGTCATAAGAAAATAATAAGATTTTCGGGCGTTATTATATTATCCTCTGTTTCAAATGGTCTCCAGAAAGCCATAGTAAATTAGTAAATAATTAAAATATTTTCACCTTTTATATAGTAATAAATATTTATAAATATGAACAATAACTAACTAAACTCCTACGCTTGATATTATAATAGGTATTTATGCACTGCACTGGCACATTGACAGCACACCTCATCGACTTCTGAGAAACGATTTACGAGTATTTTTATGCTAGTAGGCCTGTCCGTTTTAGTATCTTTAAACCAGTGCAGTCAGTCGTAGATGGTTCATTCAGGCTGATTACATTGCCAGTCTCGGACTCGCCTGCACACTTTCAACTACCGTTCGAATCTCGATACCATTGCTAAATATATAGGACAAAATATCAAGTTCAGTGCGAACGGTCCTGTCATTTTCAATTTGTATCATATTATATGATACAAATTTGAGAATTACATTAAACCGAGTACGCATGGCGTCATCTATTGGATATATTAGGAACTGGCTTGGATTGTTCCCCATTGCCCTGGCTGGATAACCTTAAAAGTAGCGTGAACCTCTGTAAGAAAAAAATGGGATTTTGGTTTCAAATTATTATAGCATATTCACTTACTGGTATGTTTTACATATTTCGCTGTTTAAAAAAATGTTGAGTCTTAAAATTCAACAGTTTCAAATATTTACTTGTATTTCAAATTCGCCCTCCATAATTAAATATCTATAAATTTCAGAATGATTCAGAGCAGTATTTTAATATGTATTGAAAAGGAAAAATCCCACGAGGAAAATTTTTCACTTGTTGAAATTTTCTATAAATGCTTTTTCTTCGTTAAAAATATAGCAATTTGTGCCACTTGTAATATTTATAATATCTGTGATAGGTAATCTGAGTATGTAATACATTTTAAACTATACAGGCAGAGTGTTTCAAAGTTAAAGGTACATACGTTACTTGTGGATAGAGGTCACTTTGGTGGTTCCAAATTACCCGGCATTAATGCACCCATCTCCATCCTTACTGAATACAGGATGTTTCATTGATTTTGGCCAAATATTTCTTTGGTCATAACTATTGAAACACCTTGTATAATCGGTTCATACTTAGAATATCTGTTGCACTTATTTTACTTGATAGAACTTCATAATAAACTAAAATAGACATGCCGGGTAATTTGGAACCACCAAAGTGCCCTCTATCCACAAGTAATGTACATACCTTTAACTTTGAAACACCCTGTATAGTAATTAGAATCATAACTTTATCCAGTGAAATATGTGTATGTGAATTTCAATTTCCAACTTTGACCAATTATTTACAATGTACAAGATCCGTTAAGACATTTATAGTAGTATTTAGATTTTCACATTTTTTTCCATTTCATTTAATTGCTGCTATGTGATGCTAGTGTAGCTAACTACTATTAGCATAACACACAATAAGTAAATTTCTAACAATGCTATTTTATTCACTTTAATTCTCTGTTCTCATTATAACATCATTAAATTGGATTAATTGGGGCATTGTTAAATTACAAGACATCAAAGACTTTGTCAATTTCTTGTATAATTATGTTTAATAATGATTCTGTCTTCATGCTTATTGAACATATTCACAAGTTTCAGTAGCATGTTTTGAACAGATGTTTTAAATATTTTTGTAAAAACAATTGTTTAAACTTACATATGGTAGTTCAATCTGGCAATGTTTATTTAAGTAATTCTTCATTCGCTATTAGATACATAATTTTTGTATTTTGCACTGAGATGTTTATATAAAATGAGATGCACCATATTCAAGTACAAATAAAAAAAAACCGTTTCATACCCATCTTTCAGAGTGTCAGCATTGTCTATACTCTGATGGGAAAAAAATGCTGATTATCATATCTTGAGTGCATGAGAATTTTGTGTTCTGTCTAACACAAATTTAATATAGCTCTTATTTCTGTACCTTAATAACTAACTCATATCATTATTAATATTACGGCATACATTTTTTTTTCTTTTCACTAATACTTATTATGTCAAACAGAGATATTCTACAAGTTACTGGCAGCGACAACTGCACGTTCAATCAGGCTCAGAAGGAGTTGGGAAAGAACGATTTCACAAAAATTCCAAATGGAGTAAACGGTGTTGAGGATAGAATGTCTGTAATTTGGGAGAAAGGTGTACACACCGGTCTTATCGATCCCTGTAGATTTGTAGCTATAACGAGTACAAATGCTGCAAAAATATTCAATTTATATCCCAGAAAAGGATATATTGGTGTAGGAGCCGATGCAGATATAGTTATTTGGAACCCAGTAGCTATTCGAACCATCTCGGCCAAAACACATCATCAGGCGGTAGATTTCAATATTTTTGAGGTAAGTCATAAATGCTACTAAATGATGGTGAAATTTCAAATACAATTTGTTTTAGGGCATGCAATGTCATGGGGTACCTGAATACGTAGTTGTGAACGGAAGGGTCTGCGTAGATGAGGGCCAGTTAAGAGTAGTTGAAGGTCATGGACACTACGTTGAGACTCCTGTTTATGCACCTTATGTTTATGATCCAGACAAGGTGGCATCTTTGAAACCTGAGAAGAATGGTTTGACGGAAGATGTAGAATACATACAAAGACTACAAAAGGTATTAGTGCTGTTTCAAAAATAATTCTAATTCAAGAATAAATATCTGTATTTTTTAATGCATGTCATGAATGGGCGACGTCCTACCATATTAAATGCTATTTTTTTAAACAAGATATAATTATATATATGCAACCATTAGTTACAATTGGATGATCCAAATTTAGCTGTCTTTCGGTAGAAAGATATTCAACAATAATGGGAATAGCACACATGTACTCCCAACATATTAATATAAAAATAGACATCTCATAATAATTAAACTTGAAATTTGCCACCCTAGACGATTGTCTGGAGCCACTGTTAACTGTCCTTGTTATAGCCACTATCACAATATATATTTCCTCGTAGGTACATTTGCAAGAAGACAATTTGTGTCCAACTCCAACTTTACCGGAGTCAGCAGTAAGCACGCCTTCTTGTCGGGGCGCCAGACCTGAGGGGCAAAGAAATATACAGGAATCCACATTTTCTGTTAGTGGTATGTATATTTTTTTAAATGATTTGTTTCATTTCTAATATATGTACAGAGTGTTCCAATTTTGCTTGAAACCACCCCTATAAAAAGTTTATTTAATGTCCGATTTAGGTAATTTTTTAAAAAAATATAGATCTTTGAAATATAACATTTTACAAAACATAATAGCGTTGCTTATTATGATTATTAGCGATTTTTTTTCAAATCTGAGTGCGCCACTGGATTGAGCTCCTGAGAGATAAAAATGGAGAATTTAACTGTTGCATGGAATTGACAGTTATTTCTGTCAAGGCACTCTTTTCATAAATCACAATCCCATGCAACCGTTAAATTTCTTCGGAATTTCTGAATTTTTATTTCTCAGGAAAAATCCAAAAATATGACATTTTCAACAAAATACGGTACAAACACATTTGGGGGGGTTGCTGGATCCAGTGGGGCACTAAGATTTTAAATAAAGAAATCGCTAACAAGATTTCACCATTTTCTGACCCGAAAAAAAATCGTAATAGGCCACACTATTCTGTTAATGGATTTTGTGAGTTGGGAGAACATGTAAGTATGTTATGACGCGACCAGACCACCTCCCCTCCCCGTTTTCGAGGATGCTGAAAACGATGGCGGTGGGCAAAATTCTTTTTAAGCCTGCACAACCCCCCAAACGGCGAAAAAACACCCCCAAATTGGTCTGAAACGCAAAGGAGCGCGCTTCCGTCGGACAAACACCGGCTTATCCCCGTTTTAGAGGATGCTGAGACCGATGCCAGTCTTGACAATCGTCCTCGATGCAAACCTATCCCTCAAACAGCCCAAAAACACCCCGGAAAAGGGGATGAAACGCGAAGGAGCGGACTTCCGTCCGGCAAACACTGATTTATCTCAGTTTTTGAGGATGCTGAGACCGACGCCAGCCTTGAAAATCATCCCCGATGCAAACCCACCCCCCAAACAGCCAAAAACACCCCCAAATTGGGGTGAAACGCAAAGGAGGGCGCTTCCGTCGGATAAACACCGGTTTATCCCCGTTTTCGAGGATGCTGAGACCGATGCCAGCCTTGAAAATCATCCCCGATGCAAACCTATTCCCCAAGCAGCCAAAAACACCCCGGAAAAGGGGATGAAACGCGAAGGGGCGGACTTCCGTCCGACAAACACTGATTTATCTCCGTTTTCGAGGCTGCTGAGACCGACGCCAGCCTTGAAAATCATCCCCGATGCAAACTCCCTCCGAAACACCGAAAAACACCCCGAAAAAGGGGGTTAAACGCAAAGGAGCGGACTTCCGTCGGACAAACACCGGTTTATCCCCGTTTTCGAGGATGCTGAGACCGACGCCAGCTTTGAAAATCTCACCTGAGATGAGTCCATCTATCAAACGGCAAAAAAATCGTTACTTTGATGGACGTCTGTGTACGCGAAGTATAGGAGATGCAACAAAACCATCTATTCTTTCGAAAAAATCGGCGTACACTGCGTCTGTAGGGTTGACGTGGAAAAATCATGTAGACAGAATTCCATATAGATTTTATTTATAACATTAAATCAGCCATAACACTTTTATAAATGAAGACAGTGACTTATTTACTACATGTAAAATATGAAATAACATATAATCTTATTAATACAAGAAAAATGCAATCATTATTAATCAAGTGAAACATGAAATTAGGAAAAAACAAACACCTGATGATGATACTTTTCAGACCGAAACCGAAATAAGTCGGAAAGCAGTAACACAATAAAATAAATCGATAATCACCAATCAATAGGTAGACAAAAAGACATGAAATTAGGAAAAAAAACAACCACCCGATGACCGAAACCGAAATATGTCGGAAAGCAGTAACACAATAAAATTAATCAATAATCACCAATGTTTGTCGGACGGAAGTCCGCTCCTTCGCGTTTCACCCCCTTTTCGGGGTTGTTTTTGGCTGTTTGGGGGTGGGTTTGCATCGGGGATGATTTTCAAGGAGGGCATCGGTCTCAGCATCCTCGAAAACGGGGATAAACCGGTTTGTCCAACGGAAGCGCGCTTCTTTGCGTTTCACCCCAATTTGGGGGTGTTTTTTGGCCGTTTGGGGGGTTGTGTATGCTTAAAAAGAATTTTGCCCACCACCATCGTTTTCAGCATCCTCGAAAACGGGGGTCTGGTCGCGTCAGAAAACGTTTTTCGGGTTTTTTTCCTACCCACAAAATCCACTATGTTTTGAAAAAATTTAATATAACACAAAGATGCACTTTTCAAAGATTGTTGTGTGGGTACAACTAATTAAATGTTCTTCAGAAGGAGTTATTTATTAAACAAAACCTTAACAAAAAGTGGTTACCAATCTTAAGTTTAAATATACGAAGTGAATTGTTTGAGAACAGAAATATGACTGACCTCTTTTGCCTGCATTTCGGCGGTCTCTCGTATACCACTCGAGGGATGGATAAATGAGCGTAATTTCCAAATTACGGTTGGCTATTGTAGTTGGCCATTACTGTCTCCAGCTTGTTGGCATTTTTGCCTTAAAGGTTAAAGTTTCACGATTATGGTATTTCCGTGCTTAATTGTGGGAAAGTACGCTACAAAGATCTATATCTAAAGAGAATTAGCTAAATTGGACATTAAATAAACCAAGGAAAATGGGACACGCTGTATATTATCCCAGAATTAAAAAAGATAAATTTAATCAGTAATTCTGAGGTCAGTTTCTCATTACAAATTTCCAGTTGGCTTATTAATAATCCTTTTTTATTATTTCTTATAGAAGACCTTGACGTTGAGAGAAAGTCCTGTATCCGTGTGAAGAATCCACCAGGTGGAAAATCATCTGGTTTTTGGTAAACACAACAACAAAAATGTGTATGCTTCAACTGCTTGAGCGAACTTAAACAAAACAGTACCAAAGTTGACTATATATTTACTTTAATTTTATTAACAGCAAACTGTACCTGTATTATTTATTATGTTTTGTAGTTTACCAGTTCGTAGTGATTATTTTGTACCGGTGTCTAAGGCAACTATAATCAAACTAAATTATTTCGTTTTTAAATTTTTGTTGACTTATTGTAAGTTTAGTAGTTTATTTCAGTTACAACTGTTGGTTATTTATTGATGTTATGTATAACAGAATAGAATAAGCTAGAGCATATTTTGGGCTTTTTGTGGCCTACGTTTTTTATTCTATGAATAGTTTTTTTATTCGTCTCGATCTTGGAAATATTTCCAGAAAAATATGAAACTTACAAATTGTAATTGTTACTGCTTCATTTTAAAGATCAGTGTCCTGCGCATATACAAAACTTAAAGTTGGTGTAACACTGAATTAATTGACCGATGTGATTGGACAATTTAAAATATTTAGAGATGTTTGATCACAGGTAACTTATTTTTTTGGTAATTTATTACGGTAAATTATGGTAATATTACCGATAACTTATACATTTATGACATTTTGGTATCGATGTACCAATTATAATAGCCCACAGTTGTGTGTCATCAGTTTTAAAATTATTTACTTTTGTTAATTTTCGGTAGTTTGTGGTATTTTAGTTACTTTACATACAAATTTTCTCACCCTAAATTCCTAACCTCAAAAACAAATGTCAAAATCAGTGACATTTGCATTTTAGTGGCAACATCTGGCAACTTACCGAAAACTAACCAAATGGAAGTGTTACGCCAATAACTGAGGCAACATTTTTATAAAAATATAGATACATAGGTACCATAAGGTACCCATCAATAGTTTTGAGCAGTTCATTCTAGTTGTTAAATACATCAATTAGTACATCATTCATCAATATTAACTAAAATTTTTGCCAATATGATATACGTACATATAGTTTCATAAAGTTATGAAATATTTCCAAAAAATATCAAAAATTAGATAGGTAGTTATCTAATAGTAATAAATGACACTAATATCTAATCCGTTGTGTTTAAATGAATAAGCTTTTATTACAAAGACTACCATTTTTTGCTAGTCTGATAGTTTTTTATATTACTTATGACAGTAGTGACATTGAGCTCAATATGTCTTTCAATTTTGGGATCCAATTAAATTTTCAAGCAATTATTCTCTTGTTTATTTTTGGTAATTCTAGTGTGTTTAGTTTTCATTTTGTGGTGCCATTTCTAAGGCACAACCTGTTTATACCCTGAAAACCTAAATAAATATTCCGCTGTGAGTGCTTAGAAAAAAGAGCTGTTGCTTGTTGTATATCATTATTTGCTTGATTACGTTACAAATGTTGTAACTTTTATGGAGAAAAGTATTTTTAAATGTGTATATATTATTTAAACCTATAAAATCTATTATTTTAAAAACCCGTGCTTACATAAAAATATTTAACATTTGTTTATCAGTTAAGTTTTGTTAGTAGGTAAATATTAATAAGTTATTCAACTAATTGTTTGCAGCTTGAAACTGCTTTAACATCGTGGACTGTTTTTTAAGCTTCAAGTAATTTTTCAACACAAACCCAACAATAATGGAAGGGCATACGTGAAGTTAACATGGTATATTCACAAGAGAATTAAAAGCTGTAAGAACCAACATTTACAACCAAAAATAAACAGTAATTGCTCATATGATTACTACATAATTTCTACAGTTAATATGTGGTAGATGTTTACTTGAAACTTTCAAAACATCCTGTATATACCACATCTTCCATACGCGCAAGGTGTATTTAAATTATTATTAATAATTGTTCTCACTGCCATCAAATTCAGATTATTTACAGAAAAACAAAAATATCTACTGGCAGATTGTAAATTGTGTTTAATGGAACTATATGGTATAACAATAAATAAATAAATAGGTAATTTGTCAATTTAACAGTTTTTAACCAGAATAAGCCTGAAAGTATATATACATGTATTAATAAATGCAAAATATGTGAAACAGAAGAGACCATTGTTTAAATAAAAACTGTTTTAGTATTAAAAAACGTACAACTCGACGTTTTGAGTTACTTAAATTATGTTTTGTATATTATTGGATTTCACGAAATTCAAAAAATATTTCAGTGTGAATTAGTAGGTGTAGGATTATATTTGATGCTCATTGTGCCAATCATATTGGCATCATTGGGACATGATTAAAACAACTTAAAACGAAACTATACTGAACCACTGCAAAACTGAAGGACCTTAAAGTATTAAAATCTATCTTTGACTGTTATCAAAAGCATATCAGACTTCGTTCTTCCATACTTCAGATGAGACATGTTCCTGAAATCTAGTTATTATTGGATGTTGAGTTTGCCCAACATACTTTGAATTACAGTACCTAGTCAATTTTGTGCCTTTAGTTTAAATCAATTTTATCTTTGGATTACCAGTAATTACTTTCTGGAAAGTAGAATTTTTGAAACGGATATGCCACCGGGAACATTATTACAAATATTACAATTTGAAGTATGTTGGACAAACAAAAAGTTCAGTTATAACTAGATCTCTGGAACACATAACCCATCTGAAATATGACTTAGAAGCCCACTGTTGTCATACGAATCAATAGTCCAAAGTTAAATAGCAATGTTACCAATAGATATCTGAATATTTTTAAAAGATTGGAAATTGAAAGTTTAAAAATGGTATGGAATAAGTTGTGACTTTTATCTAGCTGTGAAATTAGTTTGGGATAAATACAGTAATACCTACTTACTTTTAGATTAGGTTGGTTAGTCTTAAGATACTGATATGGTTGCTGCAATGTGCGTGGAGTATAATCAGTATTTTGATATTTGGGGAAATAATTTGAGTACCAGAGAATCCGATCTCTTTCCGAAATTGAGATACTGAAACACTATACTTTGTGCAAACATCACCAACATCATTTGAATATCATGTTTATTCATTGTATGGAGAAAGAATTTGTTGTGACAATTTCTCAAAGGTATGAAAATAGCAGTTTTTATTTAAAAAAATGGACGCGTTATGGATTTCTAAGTATGGCACATTATTAGTTTCAAAATGTGCGGCGTCTCGCCATACATTTCCTTGGGAGGACACAATAAATAATCTTACACCGACATTAAAAAAAAGTTATTTATGAAACGTGTTTTTGATTCCGAGCAGAACCCTTAAAATGACTTTTTTGTATAAAATAACAGTTCATACATTGGCCATTCAAACATTTACAATCATATATTAACTTGCCATTTGCCTCCAATACCTGCTTCTTTGTTGTGCTAACATGTAATTTCAGTACGTATCTATCCAAGCGTCTTTAGCATAGGCACATGCCACTCTCTTCAGGAATTATGTTTTACAAACCACTGGCAACTGTCACCTGAACTGGCATGAAAGGGAACTGATTTTACCATCTTAGAAATCCATACACTTTTATAAAAGAATCATATGTTGGACATGATTGTTAGTTTTTAGCCCTTGCATGTGAGAATGTAAATTTAGCAGGTATAGCACATTTTTGTATTTGTTAAGCTGCACGTTATATTTTGCAATAATATTTTAAACTTTTATAGATTTATTGTAACCTATTTAATAATAAAATTTATTACTTCTACTTACATTCATTTGTTATCCTTGTGACCACATATAATGGTTTTAAGTACTCTCAGGGCCAGTCTGGGTCAATATGTGAAGCTGATAATCCACATTTTGCTAGTTTGTTGTCATTTGTACTGAAGAGTTCCAGAACTCGCACTATTGTAATGCACCATGACTCTTGGTTTTCTTCAGCATCCCTATATGTTTGAACATCACTTTTGGGTTTAACAGTACCCTCTGGGACGCCCTTGACTGTTAGTGTACTAATTAGAAGTAAGTAGCTATATCTATAGGCCCACATAGTATTCTCTCTTGTGTGATGCAATATTGTATGTCTCTACCAGAAAGAGACAGAGGTGGACCGTCTAAATGATATACTGCACTGTATGTTCTTCATGTCACCACATACAGTCTGTCTATTTTATGAGGACTACACCAAATATCCCATTTAATATCCATTGTAGAAGAAAGGAGTTTTAGTAAAAATTGCCCCGCTCCCTTTCCAATAATATAAAACATATCAAGAAAGCTTTAACTGATGGTACGAAAGTCAGTGTTGTCTCCTCTCTCTTTTTGTTCCTATTTACCTGCTGGTTCAAGGTAAGCCTTGGATCTAGTATTACTTCTAGATACTTTAATTTCCCTGATGGTTCTATTCGTTCACCTCTGAGTTTTAGTAGTGCATACCCCTCTAATTTCTTCTCGTGGTGAATGTTATCATGGTTAATTTAGAAGGATTCGTTAGTTCTCCCTTAATTGTTACATTTGATGCCTGCTGCATTCGCTGCCTTACTGTTGTTAAAATTGCTCTGAGCTAGAATGGCTAAAACATTTGCACAGCCTGGTGCTTTATACCCATTCCTGTCAAGTGATATTTCAATGCAGAAAAGACGCCTCCCCCCCCCCCCCTAGACACTCCTTTTCAACTTCTCTCCCAGTATGAACCTTTATACCAATCTTTCCTTGACCGTCTCTCCACCTGCACCTGGTGTCTAGTTTCTACAAACACCAATACATTTGAACACCACATTCGATGAGAGTTTTGCTAACATAGACTCTGACATGAAGTATCGCATTCTAATAGAAACTGTGTAAATAACATAACATTTTGAAGTTAAAATAATATTTAGGTTTCATGTTCTTGTAAATCAATTTATGGTCAACTGCTGTCCAAGAAACTTTGTACAAGTTCTATTCTCCAATATGTGACTTCCAAGGAGAAATGTTTCCAAATTCACCTCACCTTCTTTTGTGGAATGTGTAATGCAAAGAGTCGTTTTTCCAGTGAATGGACAAGAATTGTACCAAAGCTTCTTTGAAACGATAGTTTTTCAAACTATCTAAAAAATTTGTTGGTCTGGACTGAAGAGGACATACTAACGCACACGCATTTCCTCTCCACAGTCGCCACGCTGCGTCCTTGTCTGTCGCACGGAATTGAGCGCGCATTTCTTCTCACTCGCTCTCGATAGCAAGAGCGAGAATGGTATAATAAATCAGCTGGCAACCCCCAGCAGCAGCAGCTTTTACTTTGGCAACCTTATTTCCTCGCGTATGGAAAAATTCGAACTTCGTTTTAGCAAAAAATATTTAAAAAATATAGATAGATTGTTAATAAAAATTCCATTATTTCAAGGAGTCTGTCAAAGGGTTGCAGCAGGTTGAGGGCTGGCAACCCCTGTTTTTATAGTAGCACGGATTTTTATCTTCGAAACGGCGCTTGAAATAATGAATAAACAAAATAAGGGTAATTTTCAAAATAAAATTAATTGTTAAGTATTTCGTTACCCTTATCTGCAACAGGATTTTGATAGGAAACCTAGCCGCGATGCATTAACATTACATTATCATTCATTTTTTCCGCATTTTGATGAAAAACCAGATAAGGGTAGATTTCTTGAAGTAGGATCTTAGTCTATAAGATTCAATGCATTTTTGTGGAAAGTGGATTTTTAATTTTAAACACTCAGGTTTATTTTATATCTTTATTTAAGTCAAATAATGTAAAAATATTTTTTAAAATGGACGGTTTCAAAGGAAATTACTAAATATTTTACATGAATATACAACTAAAATGCACAATCTATATCAGTTAGTCGATAAAACTGCGCATATGAAAAAAATAGTAGAAACTAAACAAGGCTACATTAAAACAATATCTTTAGTCACAAACTCCTCTATAAAATCCTTATTTTACTATAAGGAATCTAACCAGACTGCAACCAACAGCTACTCTCCGGGCTATGTGCCCTGCCGAGAGCTGAATTACAAGTTACAAGCCTGGCACGTTAAGTGTAATAATTGCATATTACCATCAAGACGCTAATGCTTCGATTGAACAAACACCAGCCGAAAGACTGATCCTACTTAAATGAGCGCTCGTGCCAGTGTCACACACAATTTGCAGACTGCAGTTTCGAGCTGTTGGCTCTCTTCAGTGCAAGGTAGGCATGAGACGACCGATACGAGACTGCACGAGAGCTCCTTTAAGTAGGATCAGTCTTTTGGCTGGTGTTTGTTGCAATCGAAGCATTAGCGTTTTGATGGTAATATGCAATTATTACACTTAACGCGCCAGGCTTCTAACTTGTAATTCAGCGCTCGGCAGGGCACATAGCCCGGAGAGTAGCTGTTGGTTGCAGTCTGGTTACATTCCTTATAGTAAAATAAGGATTTTATAGAGTTTGCGACTAAAAATATTATGTTTTAACACGTTCAATGCCGGTCCTTCCGCTCTCCACTCCACCTAGGTACACACGCGGGCGCCTATAAAACCGCTTTACACCATACACTAAGCAGAAACTAGACACAAATTAAAACCCGCGCACGGAAAAATTTTTCAAAGTACTTTACTTAGGTGCCGACACATACACGCGGACGTATGTGCCGAACCAGACTGAATAATACGCATTAGTATCGGGTTGTTTCGGACTCTTTAAAGCGTCGGCGGCCCTCGCAGTTAGGCACACGCGGCCGCTTATAAGCGTCGCCGGCATTGAACGTGTTAATATTCCACCCTCCAAAAGCACATTTGAACAAGACTCTGCAGAGTGGTATAGCAGTGACAGTCGTTCAGTTATAACCGTAGAACGGTTGATGTCTATGCCAGCACCTGTGGGTTGACCCACCTAAATGTTCTTTCATATGTCCAATTTTTGCAACCAACTGGGTTAATGATACATTATATTATTTATTTTGTACAATATTACAATAGAGTAAATAACAAGCTTTAACAATACCTTGTAAATTGTGAGACGTCGCAAACCTACAATATCGAAAAGCATATGGTTACGACAGACCATCTTTTCAATTCGTTGTAAATAAGGGGCAACGTACCTCTCACTTCTATTATGGAAGTAATAAATGGGCAACGGCAATCGTCTAAGAAAAACGGCCGCATTTTGAATGTTTTGTATTTTTCACATTTTTAAATACCAGCATCCAAAAAAATTGGTGACGTAAATCAATTGATCGGTGAAAACTGTTATCAATCATTGACACGTTAAGTCAAATATAGGTTATTTACAATCAATTTTGAAATCCCACCAACGTGCCTACGTACCCAAGATAAGAAAGTCTGAACCAAGTATGTCCTGCGTATATCGGACTTTTTCTAGTATTGTTTCCCCCATCACTCCATTCTCTCAATGCATAAATAACGTATTCCCAGTCCAGCTCAATAGGAGACAATATATAGCCCAGTTGTTCATAATTCATGATTTAAAATTTATGCTTATATATTTGACTGTCCACATCAAGAGCTCAAAATTGGTTAGGTCAATAGCGGTCATTTCTGATGGGTAAAATATATATACAGGATACTTGACCGGTCAAGTTTCCGTCACCGATATTCATAATAAAATAAAGGAATCCAAGCTTTCAGTATTTCTTTTTGCTCTATACTTGTCAAAGAGTAAACTATAACTAGTGTAGGAAAATTAGCTTTTTTTGAAGAAAAAATTTATAAAGTTTTTAAATTTTGGTTATGAACTCAGTAGGAACCCAAATACAGATCCGAAGACTTCCCACCTCTCCAGTGGGAGCTTCATCCCCTTTTGCCCAAAAAACCACCCCCAATCGTGACCTCGCGATCTTTTTCGGCGTGTTGATCGTAAACCGCAACTTCTACGAAAAAATGTTATAGGACTTTTTATATTCTCCATGAAATTCTCTATAAAAATGTCTCTTACTGTTTTTTGCGTATCTCCCACCCAACGCTCGTAAATGACCTTGAAAAATAAGTATAGTTCTCAGCGCGAAGAGAAAAATGAGCCCAGCGCCGTTTTTTGAGGCGATTATTTCGAAAAGTGTTAGTCTGAGCAAAAAAATGTATAGAATCGAAATTAAAGAGCAGTTTTATCTCTACAAGGTGCATATAAAATAAGATATTTATGAACAAGTGTTAGTGTTCATATGATGATTTTTTTTATATTTGTGCATTCTGTACTTTGATCCCATTTCCACACCACCTTTGAGGTAGAGCTCTCGGCGCGTTTTTTTTACGTGGTTTCCCCCTTAGGCCTACTCCACTAATAAAATATATCTATCATTAATTTTCCTCTGCAAAGTCGCCCTCCTCATCCGAATTGAAACAACTTTGCCCATAACAACGAGAGCACATTGGGGAGCAGCGCAAACCAACTTTTACACAGCTACATCGCTTTCCACACCCCTTTTTACAGCCGCAGGATATAAGCTGAAGAATTGAAGTTGGAGCTGGCGCTTCAGTCATAACCACTGGCATTAGAATGTTTTTAGTTTTTCTCCAGCCCCATTCAGTTGTAGTTAAAGTTTTTCCTCGTCACGTATGAATTTGATGAAAAACCCGATATGAATGTTGTGCTAATGCAGCAGATATAGGCCGTAGTCTGGGCAAAATTACTGCGTGACTGGATTGGCCAACTAACTTATTAAATGAAATGAACCGGTAATGATTCAAAGATGTCTCATTTCGGGGTGCCTTGTATAAGGCAAGCGTAAACCACTTCTTCTCTTAAATTTATTAAGTTTATAGTCTGCGATTTTCCTTTCCCAAAAAAGGCAGAAGTGATGTCGCGGCCACTAAACGCATGGGCAAATAAAATATTATGTTTGCAACCCTTTAAAACTTCCGAAATTTGTAAGTCATGAGAACTATACCTTGAGCATCTCTCAAAAAGCGAATGTCTTTGTCCGATGGAGAAAGAGTGATGAGGAGTGTTAGCAAATCAATATCTTGCCCAACAACAACAGGTTTTTCATAATTGTTGGCTGCGTATAGTTCTCATGACTTACAAATTTCGGAAGTTTTAAAGCAAACATAATATTTTATTTGCCCATGCGTTTAGTGGCTGCGACACCACTTCTGCCTTTTTTGGGAAAGGAAAATCGCAGACTATAAACTTAATAAATTCAAGAGAGGATTTACAAGAAGTGGTTGAAATATTCAATAATCCTTCATCGGCGAAAGATGACATAACAAGAGCTGGTGAGAAATTTACGCTTGCCTTATACAAGGCACCCCAAAATGAGACATCTTTGAATGATTACCGGTTCATTTCATTTAATAAGTTAGTTGGCCAATCCAGTCACGCAGTAATTTTGCCCAGACTACGGCCTATTCTGCTGCATTAGCACAACATTCATATCGGGTTTTTCATCAAATTCATACGTGGCGAGGAAAAACTTTAACTACAACTGAATGGGGCTGGAGAAAAACTAAAAACATTCTAATGCCAGTGGTTATGACTGAAGCGCCAGCTCCAACTTCAATTCTTCAGCTTATAAAAGGCTGTAAAAAGGGGTGTGGAAAGCGATGTAGCTGTGTAAAAGTTGGTTTGCGCTGCTCCCCAATGTGCTCTAGTTGTCATGGGCAAAGTTGTTTCAATTCGGACGAGGAGGGCGACTTTGCAGAGGGAAATTAATGATAGATATATTTTATTAGTGGAATAGGCCTAAGGGGGTAACCACATAAAAAAAAACGCGCAGAGAGCTCTACCTCAAAGGTGGTGTGGAAATGTGCTCAAAGTACATAATGCACAAATGTAAAAAAATCATCATATGAACACTAACACTTGTTCATAAATATCTTATTTTATATGCACCTTGTAGAGAAAAAACTGCTCTTTAATTTCGATTCTATACATTTTTTTGCTCAGACTAACACTTTTCAAAATAATCGCCTCAAAAAACGGCGCTGGGCTCATTTTTCTCTTCGCACTGAGAACTATGCTTATTTTCTAAGGTCATTTACGAGCGTTGGGTGGGAGATACGCAAAAAACAGTAAGAGACATTTTTATAGAGAACTTCATGGAGAATATAAAAAGTCCTATAACAGTTGAAGTTGCGGTTTACGATCAAAACGCCGAAAAAGATAGCGAGGTCACGATTGGGGGTGGTTTTTTGGGCAAAAGGGGATGAAGCTCCCACTGGAGAAGTGGGAACTCTTCGGATCTGTATTTGGGTCCCTACTGAGAGTTCATAACCAAAATTTAAAAACTTTATAAATTTTTTCTTCTATTCCTTGTTTTTCGAACTAACTTGCTTACACTAAACATATTTGAACATTAAACGTTACAGGGCGGGCCATTTTTCTTAGTCTGCCATTAACAGTAGCTTTGGTTCATGCTGAAAGGTTTCAACTTTGGCTATTCTAAGTTTACGATATCTCTCTTAAAATGTTATATAAAGCAGCCATAAAGATGGAATGTTTGAGGCGAAATAAATTAGATCAATATTAGCGTGGACATCCTAACACCACCAATGTTAAAATATCCATGCTGGAAACAGAGTTGGCAAAAAATTAAACCCAAGATTTCAGAAATACTAGTATTCAAATAAAAACGCCAAAAATTTACCTCTGCATTTTTTTATTGCACGAAATGAAATAATTTTTTTTTTTTTTATCTAAAACAGATTGAAAAGTTTTAGGAACTTTAATGATTTGCTTGTATCTTGCTCGTAAAGCATGTCTTATACAGGGTGTTATATTTTGGCAATTTTTACAGCTGATACACAAAATATCAAACGTCCCTCAAAAGCTCAAGTGAATTTGACAGAAACCCGGATTTTTGCCAACCCTGGCTGGAAAATATCGTCATTCTAGAAATTATTTATAATATTTCAAATTAATCTGCTGAACAGCTCATAAAAGTAAGCTAAAATTAAGTTTCAAATGAGATTCATAAATCATTTACGAAAGAGCTATTCTGCTAAACATTGATATGTAATAGATTTATCGTGAAAATTTTCATACACATTATTATCTGAAAATGAGTTTATGCTGTGTTGCGATTTGCAAATCGTGGATGGACAATAGTAATTAACGGCTAACGGTTGCATGGCGTATTTAAAATTTAATCTTATATCCTTCCTCACAGCATAAAAATTACACATAAACATTCGGAATAGACAGTCATTAATCAATAATTAAAGTTTAACAAACACATTCAATATCAACAACGATTAATAAATGTTAAAAATAAAAACTTTATACAAAAATATGCATAAAAAAATAGTTACGGAGATAAAAAATGACCAGTATTAAATCAGATCTTTCTTATGAAAAAACTAAGTACTTATTTCTACAAAAAAAAAAAATTACTCATAAAAAATTTGGTACCTACCTACCTTTATACACTCAACAATTACTTAATAAAAAGATCGATAATTGTTAAAATCCAGCACAAGCAACATAGACTTGAAATAATTGATGTCGTTATCGAACTCGACCCACTACTGAAGTATCCGAAATTAAATACTTGAACAGTGTTTTCTGTTTCCAGCCATGGATCTGTCCCATCATCAAAATGCATTGGGCATTGGTCACCTACAATAAAATACATTAACCAATCCATTCTTTTAAACACTGTTGTAGATGAAACTCAAATTAAAATTCCTTGCTTTCAAATAAATCTGCTAAAAGATGAATGTAAGAAATATTTTAGCATCGGTTTTAAATGTTTTACAGCTTATCCATTGGATTTATGAGTTAACTTTAAGAACATGCATTTCTTTTTACTACCTAATATATAACGGTTTATTCAAAATCAAAAACTTACGTTCTCTTTCATATTCTTGCATTTCGATGGCAACCGTTGCACCTTCGGTGTAATTTGTGGAATAGACAGTCTGTTTCAAATCACAGAATGGACCGATAGCTGTAAAATATAAATAGAATATTGCTTTATTTGAGGGATCTTTAAATTTGGGAATACAAGTGTAATTAGAATTTGAAAAGTTACTTCTATTGATATTGCACATCTGCCTAATAATACTGTTATGTGCACACTCCATTCCGACAGAGGTTTAGTTCTTCGTAGAAGAAAGAAGCCTGCCTAATTAGCTACCAATAGAGTGATAGTTTGCAATTCGTCCCACAGATGGCAACTGTTGATGTGTCAAAGATGGAAATCTTGATCAGAAATGATTTTATAAAAAACCCTAGAACAGTCCAAAGCACCTATCTACACATATAAAAGGTGTAAGAGGTGCACAGAGTGGTTCTAGTTTGGATAGTAAAGCAATCAGATCAAAAGAGAGAACAACAAAGTGATCAAACTAGTAAAAAGTAGTGAATTATAATAGTTAGAAGTACTAATTATAGCACAGCAGCCCATAACCAAGATTTTCAACTTATCCCCTAATGGAAAATTCCCGCGCCAATGCACATTTCTTTGAACAAGGATAAAAAAAGTTCAAGGCAACGGAAATTTTTAGCATTGCGAAAGGCCTGAAATCTATCCTTCAACATGTATGGAAAATATGAACGGACAATTTTCAACTTGGTATGTTGAAAAAAATCATTTTCCGTTGCAATTCAGTAATTAGAGCGTAAAATTTCATATAGCAATGCAGCTGAGTAAAACTTCTCTCCCTATGTTTTTTGGGGTGCTTAAACGAATGCGAGTAGTCTCAGTGTGTTAATTGCAATGAGAAATTACAGGTTGAGTGTATACATGAGGAATAAATGAGAGCTTTTTCGTATAAAATATAAAAATAGAAATAATTAGTTTTATTATCCCTCAACAATGGACCAACTGCAAACTAAACGATACGACAGCTTGGATGAACAAATGAAGAATAAGTAGAAATCCACAGAAGTCTTCCCTCATAAAATTCAACAACAAAATCAACAACCACTCACCAAAAGTAAAAATAATAAATACGAGACTATCCACACAAAAACATACTAAATACCTAGGAATTGAACTTGACAATAAACTTAGTTTCAAAACGCACACCTTAAATATGAAGAAAAAAGTAATTGCACGAAGTATACATTTTCAATCTTTAACTTATAAAAAGGAGGGAGTGAGCCTGGAAACTTCCATAAACATATATAAAATGATATGTAGACCAATGCTGGAGTACGGACATGTAATTTTCTCGAATTTAAACAAACAGGCAAGACACAATATAGAAGTTTCCAAAAGAGCTAGTCTAAGAGTCCTAACAAAAATTAGACACCCCCATAACCAATTGCACAACCCCTCCAATGAATATCTCTATACCATAACACAAATAATACCTATTTCTCCACGCCTACAATCTCTCACGACTAAATTCGCAGAAAAAGAGGAAAACCAAAGAATACTCCAGAATTTACTTTATAAAAAACCACAAGGAGCACAAACCAGAAGAAAATACCTGGAACATGATATTATAGATATTTTAAATGTCAATATTTGATTTTTTTTTGCTTCATTACATGTATGAAATTCAAATATATCAATGTTGTATTGGCTTTGCCATAAAATTTAAAAAAAGGGGGAAAAAAAATAAGGTCTCTATGGCTGAAAGACTTCGGTCGATGGCCCTATAAAATGTATTTTTATATTTCAATAAATATTTTCTCTCTCTCTCTAGTTTTATTAATACAATCAAATTAATTTTAATCGTCCTCCTCTGGCATCACAAGTGGCTAATCGTGTATGACCTTGAGGGAATAAATCGGTGTAGATAAGCTACCCTTTGCAGTTAACAATCCTTGGCATTACATACAGAGTGATTTACCTAAACATGCGGAAAATTATTCAGTGGGTTGTCCCCTCCAAAAGGAGTTAAAAAAATTAAGAAATAAAAAAAATTGAAAAAAAAATTGCCTTATTTTTTTGTAGAAGGGCGCTGTCTATGACTAACCAATCTGACGTAATACGGTGCAACAAAATCACTTCCTTTCTTATATGGTATGGGTGAAAACGATTCTCGTGTATATATACTTATTGAAGGGTCTTGTTCTAGTAATTCTAGAACTTCTTCGTCTACTTCAACGTTCTCTGTCGCCTGGTAAACAAAACCCGGGGTCAGGAACTCGTTGCACTGCACTTAAATTTTTTCTCTCATTAGGTTTGCGCCTATGGAGAAATTTTCTCCCGTATTTTGTACAGCCCCTGCCAAGACTTTCATCCATTGCACCATAGGTTAATGTCATGTCGCAGTACTCTTGCGACATGAACTCTGGCATAATCGATATTTGCGAATACAGTTTAAAATTTAACAAAAATGGGAAATGCTTTAAACGGAAGTCGAAGAGTCACTGAACTGAAAAGTGAACGTGTGGCGCACTGATCTTAGACAAGTAAGACAGCTGATATTACCTGCTAAACAAACAAGTATCGAGATAGCATAACTCATCCGTTCAGAAGCGTATCTTTGCAGGTTTTAATGCAAAAAAATATAATAAATTACCTCGGTTTAAAATTTTACAGAGACTTTCCCACATAATCAGACTTGTATACCATTTTATTTTCCGCATGTTTACATAAATCACCCTGTATACAGCATCACCGCGTCAAGATGCGAGTGTATTGCATTCCGTGCAGCTGTACAGTATAAAAAATGTCTGTTCACTTTTTTTCCGATTATTTAAACCATATTTTATAATTTAAAAAAGGTTTCAACCATTAGGAAAAAACTTTTTTATACCATTTTTTAATACAATTTTGATTAACGTATAAAATTTCGATTCTGTATTGATTCTCGTTTTATTCGACATCTATAACAAGAATTCATCGAGAATGGACATTAGAACATTAGAACATTTGTATTGTAATAAACTATAGCCTGATGATCAAAATTAGCATTAGGTGATAACAGTTGATTTTGGTTACGGACTACCATACTATTACTGTTGCAATTAGTGAATTCCCGCTTGGGGTGTTTACTAAACGATGTAAAAATGTAACAATATATTCTGGACTTTCTGTTGATGGTAAATAATAAGTAAATTAGTATGTATTAGAAGTTTAACTTTCATTTTCCCAAAACAAATAACAATGCTATTGGAAAAGATCAGGATTTTAAATGGAAAATAGCCTTACAAGATCAGTTATGAATACGGTGTTTCGTCATCCTTCTTAGACAGACTACTATGACCTATCCTGTTACAACTTTGATTAATGAACGATGTAATAATTCCTTCAGAACTTCTTGCAAGAAACTGTCGAAGAATCATATCAATCCAAAATATCAAAAAAATGAAACAATAAGAAAAATATGGATAAATAAGTTCAGTGATCTGCTTGTTGGTACGACCCTGGAGATAATAAATAATAAATAAACACCACAGAAATTAGACAAAGATCAATTAGATCAAAGTAGGGTTGTGCTGATTGCTTATTGATTAGTGGTAGGTAGTTTAGATACCAAAATGCATATATCCGGACTCAAAATGGTTCTGAAGAAATTAAATAAAATCTACTTTATGGCAGCCATCTTCAAAGGGTCTAGCATCCCTAGGAAGCATACGCGGACCTATGCGCATAGGAAATCTTTTAAATATTTTCTGGTACCCAATCGCTCGTTAAAGTATGGCAATGGAACTTCCGGTCAGTCTGTATAATGGGGATCTAAAATATAGAAAAACACAGGAATTCAACAGGGACAGTTACATCCTGTGCGATTCAAGGGTCACAGGAACCATCTTTACCTAGATAAGTCCAAATTAGTTCCAGAAGACTGACACTAAATCAATTATGGGTCATTAGCACAATAAGCCCAGGAGACTGCAGTGTTTCCAGAAGCATAAAATTGCATGGCGAATGGTATCTATCAATGACTTTGTATGTCTATCCCTAGCTAGGCATAATAAATTCTATTAAATACATACCTTGTGACATTAAGACCTTGTTTAAATCTGCTCTCTGATAAACCCAACAATGGTATTTAGATATTGGATCTAATTCGTCGTAGGTTATTAAATACGATTTTAAATTTTCTTTCCAAAAACCAATGCACTTCATTTTGTAATCCGGGTCACCTGAAAAAGACGAGGTTTTATTTATTTTCTGTACAATTTAGAGTACACTCAGTAGGTAAGTGGGTATAGAGCTACTGCATATAAATCAGGACAAAATATGATGATTTAACCATCAATTTGAACCTCGGAGGAGATATAGCCTAAGTGTCTGCTAAAATTTTTAAAAATATTAATATTCTGCAAACTGGTTGATATATAAGGTTACAATTGGTAGTGCCTCGAATGTATCTTCCATAAACACCAAAACACAACCACTACACTCAAATATTCTACTCGAAATGCATTATAATAATAATAATTTTATATAAAGTGTAAGTTTAAGACTTTTGTGATAGAAAATAGTAAATAATACATGGGGTGCCCCAAGGTTCAGTACTTGGGCCCCTTCTCTTTTTAAAATATGTTAATGAATTCCCAAATTCAAATGAACATTCTAATGACATACTTTTTGCAGATGACACAACTATTTCGGTTCAAAATGATAGTATCGAACAACTTTCAGCAGTGGCATGTGAGGTGGAGTCAAGGGCAGAGCTTTGGTTCAAATAAAACTCAAATAAACTCATATTAAATCGAGATAAAACAGTGCACTTGATCTTCTCACTGTGTGATAAAATAAGACACAGTGTTCCTGATCCCCAGGAATCAACAAAGTTCTTTCGAATTTATGTTGATGATTAATTGACCTGACATGTACATATAGAAATTTATCAAAAAAAAATGGTCAAAAAATACATTCGTTTTGAGAAATCTAGCAAATGAAGTAGGTAAAGAGACTCTTAAAAATGCATAATTTGCGCTATGCCACGCTTTGATTTCCTACGCTGTTCTAGTATGGGGACAAGCATCAAATTGGACCAGAATTTTTGCTCTACAAAGACGAGCAATACGTATATTAGCCAACTTAAATTATAGGGATGACTGTAGAGAACAGTTTTGTGAATTAATTATACTTGCATTAGGTACCATCAATATATACAGGGTGGGGCATTAATGCGTCAGACCTTTTCTGCGATAGCTAGAAATTTAAAAAAAAAATTGCAAGTAAACTAGATACAAAAAGTCTAACTGGAAATTATTTTCGAACAAACAGGGCGAGCCAAGACGAAATTACAGGACCAAGTGCCTTTTTTTTTAAATGGAATGCTATGTACATCAGTACATTTTTTGAAGCCTCTTTCTAGGCTCCATTCCTATATTAGCATTGAATATCTCCCAACCAGTTGGATGTAATGAATTTTTTTGTTGAAAGAATGCAATCTGCAGGTGGATTTAAAAAAAATCCCCAGTCACAATTATGGGCTTTAAGAAAGGCTTATGTGAATACCAGTTACGAGACATCTAATTAATGTTTTTGAATCATTTTCATTTCCTAAAAATGTACAGGGTGACCAAAAATTATTTTTCAAATGGAACACCCTATATTTTTCGACGATGTGATGTAGAAATGAAAAACGAACATTTTTGTAAGTACTCCCCTATGGCTAATTGCAACCATTCTCGTTTTATAAATAAATAAGTGTTTATTTTTTAATTAAGAACTTTTTAAATTGAATTTTATCAATTTTTCGTCGAGATATCGACGTCCGACACACTATTGCCCCACCCTGTATATATGAGTTGCTTTTGTATGCTAGAAGGAGTTTATATACTGCGGATTAAAACAGGGAAGAACGTGACTATTATTACAATACAAGACACAAAGACATGCTAACAATACCTTACGTAACACTAACGAAAAGTCAAAAGAGACTTCAAGTTTTAGCACCCAAATTTCTCAATAAACTACCAGCCGATATAAAGTGCTTACCAGATCCGAGTTTCAAGAAAAAAATAAGGTCCATCTTGCTCGAAAAGCTTTTTACTCATATGATGAATTTCTATCATATAAGTTCAATGATGATTTAAAATGATTAAAATATTTGTCTAAATCTAAAGCTTGTTCTATATTTCTGTTCTGTCTATTGTGGTGTATATGATGTCTGTATTTTTTATATTATTTTTTTTTCTTATTGTAGGTGTTGACTTGTGCAAATACTACTTTTAGTATATAGCATGAATAAAGTGATTTGATTTGAAATATTAGAATATAAAAACATTTATCAACCATGTAGGCATCACCTGGAGATGCCTAAAAATACATGTGGCTACCTAAATTACACATACACAAACAAAAGTTAATACATACATTTTCAAAAGTATTAAATATTTTTGGGTTAATTCATAATTAGTAGCAGCAATATTCGGTAAATATTTAAAATTGCTAGGCACCAAATCTAAGACTAATCATTTAAAAAAATAATAATTGTATAATCTACAACTTACTGTATATATCAACGGGTTTTCCATTGTAGTCAACTGAGAGACAATAGTTTTCATCGATGGCAATTTCTTTCTGCTCTGTATCGCATACGGAAAAGTCAGATATATTTTGTTTACAGTATATATTAGGACGTGGGCTAAGTGTAACACCACCGATTATACTAGAAAAGAGACATTTCAATGTAGTTATATAGACTGCCAAGAAAAAATTATACCATACCGTGTGACAAAAGGCATATCTCCCTTCTGTGTAAAATTAAATTTGCCTGCGACCGGACACCTAACGGGAACAGGATTCTTTTTCAAGTACAGATCATACTTCCATTTGGCATCATTTTTGAACTGGACCCATGAACATACCGTACTGAATTCATCTTTTATAACTGCGACGCCTCTTCTATAGCGGATAATGTTGTGATGTTGTGGGACAAAATCGAAACAAACATAATCTTTTTGACTGAAAATAATTATCCAATTAGACAATGATCAAAAAATTTATTCAGTACATTTTAAATAACATCACAGAAAAACTGAATTGCATTAAAGGTTAAACAACATGACAAATATAACACCCTGTATGTGGTCATCGAACTTGATTTGACGTTCCGCTGATCATACTATCAGCTTCTTCAGAGATGTCACCTCTGTTCATCATATACATTGGAGCCTACTTTACTTTGCTGCTCACTTGTCATGTTCTGTTGATCGCAACCGTTTAACCACTGGTATTTAACAAAGTCAGTCTCCAAATGTTAGTCAGTCAATATCCGCATTCTCTCTGCTGAAATTGTCCCTGCTTTTCATTATTTCTAGTGATTCTCTAATAATTCTAAGATAGACACTTGCGTGTACTTGAGCCTGATGCTCTTTGATTCTGCTCTAAATATTCCACCCTGTTTGTCCGATATAACTCATCACACACTATTGACCCACCCTATATTGTATATTGAACAAACAGTTTTAGTAATCTTTCTGAAGAAGTTGATCGTATCATCAATGAAGACGAAACTACTTCACTGGACAATGGCCATTCTACTAAGGTGATTTTTGTGAGAGGGACTATACATCTGGAGACAAAAAACACACATATTGCTTACGAGAGATGTTTGAAATGTGAAATAATTATTATTTTAAATATGTTTGACAGGGAACCAACCATAAACGCTGTGCAATGTATTAAAAAGTTGAAAGTAGCATGTTTTTTCACTGCTATGTTATTGAAATTATGGAAAATATCACAAAAAAGTCTGCATATTTTATTTTTGCAATTTTTTTAATGAAAAATAAGACCAAGACGATTTCTCTACAATAAATAGTATATTGACTCAAATTTTAGCAAAAATGCTTTATTTTGATAATTTTTTATTTTCTCACTGCTTAGATGACGAAAGCTTATGGGATATTCTTTAAACTACATTATACGATGCAAAAATGCCTCCAATCCAATCGGAGCACTCTCAAATCAATAACACTGGAGACATATAGTTGCGTGTTGGGTATAAAAACTAATTTTAAAAACCAACATCCCAAACATTACGAACATCTCACATAAAAGCATTCAACATTTACATGCAACAAGTATCTACCTTAATGTATAATACAGAGCCACGTTGTGTCGAAATCAGCAAATTCTACAAAAATATAAAATAAACTTGGTAAACTGGATTTTCATAGTTTAACTATAAAAAAAAAGCTTTAAAATAAAATCCTAGCAAAAAATTAATACCTATATAAATTATCTACTATGCTAAAACTAATAAAAACAATATACAGGGCAGGGTTTCCAATTATAAACCAATATTTGCAAGTTAAGACACAAAACTTACCATCCATCTACAGTCAGTCGAGCCATCATGACACGAGTGTCTCTTTGTTCCCGGCAAACATAAATTGTTCTGCGGTATCGACCTTCGTCTGGATACCAAGTTTCAATAATATGCGTTTCATTAATAAAAATATCAGCATCTATGTTCGCAGTATTAATCCATTCTCCAGTAAAGTTTTGTGGCAATCGACAACCTGGTTCTACCATCTCAGATTTTACTGTAATAGAAAAATGACTATTTTATGTACAACTCACTATGTACTATGACAATGAACAAACCTGGCTTAATATGTAATCTCTCGGGGCTCTTTTCAACAGTCTTCAAAGTATTGCACTCAGCGGTTATGGAAACTCCAATATATAAATCATCGTCCCTGTTTTTCAAGAAACAACGATACTTCTCATCTTTTCTCGACTCTTTCGTATTAGCAACAGCAAAATAATGATTTTTATCAACAAACCAGTCCCCTAAACAACTATATTCGACAACTAAAAAATTAAGGATGCAGTTATGCAAAAACTAGAATACAAATAAAATAAAAAGGTAATACTAAGGGAGAACGGAAACCTCTAATTTTTGCGCGATTTTTTCAGGATATCCTATTTTGAGGTCATAGAACACGAATCTGAAATTAATTTTGCGTGCATACGAACCGTTTCTCAAAAAAAAATTTTTGAAAATTTTTCTAATGATGCACTTTTTCATGCACTAATTTATACACCAACAGCACTTGTATATCGCCTTTTTCCTTGTTAAGATCACACTATGTCCTTTATAGAACAATAAACCCTTCACTTATGGCAGAAAACTCACTTTCTTTTGTATAAAAATCAGAATTTTATTCACAGAAACTATATTAATAGATGAACCTCCATCTGTCATTTGATTACATATATTCGCATGCGTTGTTTGCGCATGTGTAAGGTTTGGTGTCTAAAGGCACCTTATTAAATCTGGGGCAGACAGCGCTAAGTACACACATTATAGCGCCTTGAAGGGCAAGGGATATGTATGTTTATAAATAATATTTAACGCCATCTGCCCCAGATTTAATAAGATGTTCTGTACTATTATATATCCCTTGCCCTTCAAGACACTTTCGAAACGTCGACCGGCCACGAACATGTCTTGATTTATGCTTATAAATAATGCTTTAACGCCATCTACCCCAGATTTAATAAGGTGCTAAAGTACTATTATATATCCCTTGCCCTTCAAGACACATTCGCGCCCGTCGACGCTTCGAAAGTGTCTAGAAGGGCAAGGGATATATAATAGTACTTAGCATCTTATTAAATCTGGGGCAGACGGCATTAAGTATTATTTATAAACATACATATCCTTTGCCCTTCAAGGCGCGAATGCGTGTACTTAGCACCGTCTGCCCCAGATTTAATAAGGTGCCTTTAGACACCAAACCTTACACATGCGTAAACAACGCATGCGAATATATGTAATCAAATGACAGATGGAGGTTCATCTAATACAGTTTCTGTGAATAAAATTCTGATTTGTATACAAAAGAAAGTTAGTTTTCTGCCATAAGTGAAGGGTTTATTGTTCTATAAAGGGCATAGTGTGATATTAATAAGGAAAAGGACGATATACAAGTGCTGTTGGTGTATAAATTAGTGCATGAAAAAGTGCGTCATAAGAAAAATTTTCAAAATTTTTTTTTTGAGAAACGGTTGGTTCGTATGCACGCAAAACTAATTTCAGATTCGTGTTCTACGACCCCAAAATAGGGTATCCTGAATAAATCACGCAAAAATTCGAGGTTTCCGTTCTCCTTTAGAACTACCAAAAAAAATTTACCTCCATCAAAAGTTCCGGTCATTCCTTCACATTTCTTATAAGTAATATTAAACTTCTGATTTGTAATCAAAAATTGTGATCCAGGAGTTTGACATGATTTTATCTGAGCATCAGGATTTCTACATTCACCAGTAAATTTGAACCGATTTTGATATGCAAAATTCCAGACACCTTCTAAAGAGGAGCGACAATTTACCGGAACATAATTTTCAGAAAATAATGTTATTAATTGTTGATGGGGATCTAATACTCTGCAAACATTTTCGATGGTGGCTTCATGTTCAGGTATATTTATACAAGATGCTAAAAATTAAAGAGACATTGAACTAGGTAGGTGAATCAAGTACTAATATGGTTAGGTACATTAAGTAAGTGATTAAATTAGTAGACGAACTTACTTTCCATTTTCTCCAAAACGTTTACTGTTCTTACGATGAATTTTACACAAGTAAAGCATGAATCTCTTTTAAAAACCATCGTGTAATTTACATGATAATCATCCTGGATGTCAACACAAACACCTCTTCGGGTCATTGAAGTTGCATCTAGTTCGGTAAGGGTGTTTCGTCCATTCTCCCAAGAGAACCATGCACCTCTTACAATTACAGGAACTGTGCAGTTGTATGCTGAACATTCTGATACTAAAATTAAATATTATGATAAATTATCTTGTGTATTCTAAACATTTTTTATTTGTACTTACAGGTGATTACAACAAATACAAGTGGAAAAATAATAGGTTTTTTAAATATTGATAACATGTTTAGCTATTTGGCGGCACGCCCATAAATACAAAGGCACAGGCACACCCACTAACTACACAGTCAAGAAATTAAGAAAATTAATTTGTTTGTCAATTTCACCTGTATGATGACAAACATACCAACGACCAACGACGATTGACGATTCACGAATGTCATTCACTGTTATAAAGAGTGGAGAAGAGGAGTATGCACATTCATGGCAGTAAGGAAAGAAACGATGATGGCGCTGATGTCAATGAAGACAGCGGAATATTTCCCTAACTAACAATTACGCTTGTATGACTTTTCGAATATATTATAATTGAACTCGTGATCCCGCATTCAAATTAGTAAAAAGAAAGTCCTGTAATACAAAAAAGTTACCTTTTTTCATTATTTTCATGCTCATCATCATCATTTGGGAAGTAGCGAGTTGAGTTATCGCGAGCAAATACTGGTTATTGTACTTAAAAATATTAGGCAATTGATCATATGCACGTAGTTATTAGCAGCGCTTTCAGAGTTGCATATGATGGAAACCAAATTTCAAACACGTATGGCTTGAAATTCTAAGTTGCTATCGAGTAAACTGTTATAATATAATGTGTATTACTGAAACAATAGTAAACATTAAATATACAAGCTGTCCATTTTATCAGGGCCCTCGAGAATATCTCACTTAATATCGGTCGTACAAAAAAAAATATTTTTACGAAAATTGTGCCGATTCATATAACCTACAAAATGGTTTAAAGACATTTGAAGTCCATGGCCTACTTTAAGAGTTATGGCGGAAAATATCGATAATGCCGAAAATGTCTAGGCCAAATATCTCCGTTATTTGAAGAGATACGAGAAAAATTCTAAGGCGAATATTTTTTGCAAAACAGAGTGCTTCAACGAGATTTTATCTAATTTTTTTGAAAACCACTGTATTTTGAGATTTAACTCTTCAGGCTGTTAAAAAAATTATTTTGAAATGGGCGGTAAATGGCGCCATTAAATAGGTATTTTCGTCCCTTTTCAACGATATATCACATGTCATATTTATTCATTGGTACTACGTTAGTAATTATATAAAAAAAATTTTAAAACCAACAATTTTCTTTAACAAGCATTATACTTGCGTGGAGAAGTATGATTAAATAAAACGATAAAACAATTCAATAAGTTGTTCAAATCTTTGCTATAATAAAACATTAACACAATTAAGAAGAATAATGTAAATTCAGGTAACAAAAACAAATTAATAATAAAAAGAATATAGTACATAGAATATTAATATTTATCTAATCCTCAAAATAATTTTTATGATATCATATATCAAGTGTTCAAAGTGTTCACCGCAATTTTTTATCGAGCGCGGCGAGGCACTGCATTTAAAACATTACTCAGCATTTCGGGGGTAACTGTAATATACGCCTGTTGAATTCGAGCTTTTAGGTCCTCACCTTTTTTGCGGTGTCGTCGAAAACACCTTATCTTTAATATACCCCCATAGAAAAAAATCCATTGGGGTTATATCCGGAGAACGAGGGGGCCATCGAATAAATCTATTGGTATCTATCCAATGTTGAGGCAAATCTGGGAATTGTGGGAGGAGCTCCATCTTATTGAAAATATTGAAAGTTGTGTTGATTCTCTAAAGGTAGGTCAGCTAAGAATTCATTAAATCCATTTCTCATAAAGTTTAGGTACCTTTGACCACTGAGGCGACCATCATAAAAATAAGGACCTATTAAATTGGTGCCTAAAATACCTATCCACACATTTATTGAAAAACGATTTTGAAACCCAGTTGGTCTGCAGTGTGTATTTTCAGAAATCCATTTGTAATGAATATTGCGATTAAAAATCCATTTTTGGAAAAATTTGCCTCGTCGGATCAAAGTATTTTACTACATATTAATGGCACGCTTTTTTCCCAACAGCCACCTACAAAAAGTCGTCCTCCTCTTACGTAAAGAACGCTTCAACCCATATCATCTCACTCCTGTACAAAACTTACTTCGAAGGGATCTTCCACAAAGGCTACAATTTTGTCAATTTGTTCTAAATAAACACAACAGGGATCGAAATTTTGTTAAGAACACTTTGTTTACCGACAAAGCAACTTTTACTCGCCGGCGCCGAGACGTTTCTAACTGGAGAAATATTCATTACTGGGAAGTAGAAAATCCTCATCCGTTAAAGAAAGGCTTTTCACAAGAATTTAAGATGAGGTGTGGTATCATCGGCGATTAATTACTGGGACCATTTGTCTTTCCTCCAAATGGACAGTCTTATGTCTTTTTTCTTCAAAATATTCTTGCTGATATATTACATTCTTTCATGCTAGACATACGGAACAAAATGTGATTCTTGTAAGATGGAGCTCCCCTCATTTCTCCATTGAAGTCAGGAATTATCTTGATGAAACTTTCCCATGCAGATGGATCGATCGAGGAAGTGAGTTTGCAAATAACAAAAAAATTTGTGAATGATGTAGGGGATATAATATGCCCCCATTTTGACACTGATTCCTGTTCAGCAACCAATAATTTCACAAGAAATACATATAAAATGATATTTGTTTCACTTCGGAATCAGAAATGTTACTTTTTGTGTTGTTGTGTGATGTTTCAGTATAGTGGTATTTTCTAAATTACATTGATACCAAAGTATCATTTTCAGTGATTTTTATAACTAAGTACATAGGTATTTACAAACTTTTAAATTTGACATTTGAATGTGTGTTATAAAATGAATTTTTGCCAAAAGGATTATAAACTTTTGTCCGGTTATAATATACATGCTTGAGTAAATCAAATACACATAATAAATATTTTACATATTAGACATGAATATTAACATTCTAATATTCTTGGTTACGCCATTGGCTTATATAAACAAAAACTATCCTGTTGGCTGGAACGCAACATTAATAACTGCCATAGCCAGCACTGAGTTCGAATTGTAATGACAGTTTTGCAAAAAATAATTAATTGACCCGAGAAAGATGATGTATTTTTCTGACTATTATCATATTCCTTCTCAAATATAGGACTACGTATTATGTTTTATATCAAATGATGGATTGCCGCTTTAGAAATAACCAATATGTATAATTTTTTATTGGTTCCAGGCCCAAATAAATAAATTATATACCTTATAAAACATTAATTTGTAATTTATAAGGACATATGACTATGTTATATAATTAACTTACCTCCTATATCAAGTTGCTCGTCGAAGAGAATATAGAATATAGCCTTTCAAACCAAAGCCTTCCCAGAGTAGGTAGGTGATCTCAAAAATGTATTCGTCTTTCCATTAATCCGCGGCAAATTTCAAGTTACACAGAATTTTGATTACTTTTTATTCCTGGGAATTTGTATAGATGGTGACATGGATAGTTTTTGAGAAAGACGCAAATAATTTAAGTACATTTTTAATTGCTTGTACTTTTTCGAAAAATAAATCATAAATTTATATTGCTGTTTTTTGTTATATACCTCACATTTTAAAACTATTTTATTTTTTTATTGAAATAGGCTTGAAATATCATGAAACGTCGAGATTTTAAATTTGAGCAAAAAAAAATTCCTGTCTGTCGGTCTGTCTTGTCAGTCCGTCTGTAACTTTTTTTTTGTACGCACGTTTACTCTGGAACCGTTTATGATATTGACTTGAAATTTGGTACACTTATGTATTGTAACGAGATTTGGAACTTGATTAGGGGCGAAGGGTTCGGGGGTAAATGAGGTAAATAAGGGTAAATAGGCGAAGCAAGCAGGTAAGAGTCCATAAAATTGCAATTTAGGGCATGTACGAAAAATCAAGGTCTTAAAAAAAATTTTGGCATCAGGCACCCCATCCCCCCTCTCCCGTTATCACCCCCACACTATTATGAAAGGGAGTAAAAAAAATTAAAATGTGTTTTAGTGTATATATAAGAACAAAACGTCTCAAAAACATTTTTTGGTGTTAGCTACCCCCTCTACCATCCCCAGAAATATGATTAAATAAAACGATAAGATAATTCAATAAGTTGTTCAAATCTTTGCTATAATAAAACATTAACACAGGGACGAGCGTAGGTGCGTCTTTAGTATGTACATACTTCGGTATGCGATGTAAAGCAACGACAGGCGCAGTTAGTACTTGGATGGGTGACCATTCCAACGGAAACCGCGTTCTCGCCTCACACATCTTCCAGCGGCTTGTATATCAGTGTATGCGCGGAAGCTATACAACCTTAGGCGAGGGTTGTATAGGAGATATACCATCCTTCGGAGGGGATGTAAAGCCGTCGGTCCCTTGTCTATTAAATGTTAGGCAAGTAAAAGATCCCTACTCTTCTTAAGGGAAGAGGTTCGGCAAAATTCCTGGTTGGGGGTAGCTCGTCTACAGGCGTCGGTGTTAGGCCTCAGTTGCGGAAATAGGCCGACGTCAAATAAATGTATAAAAAAAAACATTAACACAATTAAGAAGAATAAAGTAAATTCAGGTAACAGAAACAAATTAATAATAAAAAAAATATAGCGCACAGAACACTAATAAATATCTAATCCTGAAAATAATTTTTAAGATATCATATCAAGTGTTCAAAGTGTCCACCACGATTTCTTATGCACAATCGAGCGCGGCGAGGCACTGCATTTAAAACATTACTCAGCATTTCGGGGGTAATTGTAATACATGCCTGTTGAATTCGAGCTTTTAGGTCCTCTACATTTTGCGGTGTCATCGAAAACACCTTATATTTAATATACTCCCATAGAAAAAAATCCATTGGGGTTATATCTGGAGAACGAGGGGGCCATCGAATAAATCCATTGGTACCTATTCAATGTTGAGGCAAAAATTTCGTAAAAATAATCTAGGCAAATCTGGGAGTTGTGGGGAGAAGCTCCATCTTGTTGAAAATATTGGAAGTTTGTGTCGATTATCTAAAGGTAGGTCATCTAAGAATTCATTCAGTTCATTTCTCAAAAAGTTTATGTACCTTTGACCACTGACCACTTTGTAATGCATATTGCGATTAAAAAATCCATTATTGGAAAAATTTGCCTCGTCAGCAGCGCTATTCTTGACTGTTCGCATTTTTAAAAGTTACTCGCATACCACTAAAATGCGAACGAAAACTCATACTAGATATTCTTGATCATTCGCAAGACATTCGAGTATTCGCATTAAACAGCGAGTGGATTTTGACAATTGGTAAATATACGAATGATGGCATAACCTAAGTTTTTATTTCAAAATCTTTAAATTTATTACGTTCGTGATATGGTATAAATCAAAAAGTAAATCAAAGGAGAGCTACCGATTTGAGTAAAATTTACCAGATTGGGATTTTTCTTCATAAATTCCAGTATTAACCGCTTTTGTTCAGTAGAAGCATTAACAGTTCTGCATGGAGTCTCCATTACACAATAAATTATTCGCAAAAAAATATTTTTCTTTGTGAATACAAATATAACCTACAACAAACTAACAATCGAGAAATGTCAGCCGACAAACTGTCATCCCAAACAGCGTGAAATTGAATATTTTTCGAAACTGCGATGTTGTCGAGTGTTATTTTACGTGCGATTATCTTCAAAATTGATAAATGGACCGATTGTCAACAACAATTTAAAAAAAAATAATTCCGAAAGTCGTAAATTAAGTTATTGACAACGCGTATGGAACAAATGAATGGGAAAGAAGTTTGGATATTGGTATATCGGAAGAAAGTTTTGATGAATCTGATGATGGCTTGTTAGAAATGTGATTAGAGTATGATTTAATATATTAATGAGAGATTGAATTAAAAATCGATTTGAAGGGGAAAATATTTTATAGAAAATTTTCAGGAGTGAATTAAAATATTTTGACTTGGGGTTTGGAGAGTGGTTTTAATGTGAAGAGATAATGAGGGGGCGGTATTTTTAGGGCATTCGTTTGTAAAGTTTTTGCTATAAATTGGTTAATTTGGATGTTTGAATAATTCTATTGATACATTTAGGTTATGTGAATTATCGATATGGTATGAATTTTCTCAGAATTATTTTTGAAAATTTGTGGTTTTTGACTATTTTGAGTGTCTGAAGGGCTCTTTTTAATTGTATTTTGATTAGGTGACCTTGAAGATCGATATATTTGGCAAATTATAGTACTTTTGACCTTGACTATATTGTTAATGCGTGAAACGTACTTAATAACCTAAGGTGATCAATGTCGACCTTCCTCCGAGCAATCACACTATTTCTCCTATCTTCGCACATCTCTATTATCTTCCACCATTTTACTCTTTCTTTCCATTACATTTTCTCTCTTTTCCACCATCTTTTTTCACCATTCCATCACGTCCTCCCACATTTTCTTTAAAAACTGAGGATAACGTAAGATTTTACAAAAATAATAATTTAAATTAAATATAAAATTGTATTTAAATATATTTCTAAATTTACAATAGTTAAAGTAATTACATTCTGTTTTAAAAAACTTTATTTAATGACAAAACCCTAGGAGAAAATCAAAACAAAACAATATTTCACGGCACTGTCTTTCTTTCTTCTGGCTGGGATTGAATAAGTAATTTTTCAGACCGAGTTGATTTAACTAGAAACTTTCAATTTAATTTACTCTCTATATACAAATACAAAGGCTAAAACTTATTTTATTTCAGCTTTCTTATAAAGCATTAGATTTAGACTTTCTATTTAAATAAATTGACTCGAAAGTCTGCGCCATTAAAGTCTGTGCCTGAAAAGAAGTAGGGGGTGAATGGTTGATTTAAAGTTAACAATTATTTTGATTAATGCCGTGTAAGCTGGGGTAAAAACGATGAGACCGTTAATTATAGGTTTCAAGTAGCACATTTGTTTAAAAATACAATTATTCGAGTGTGTGGCTGACTTGTGAATCTTCGCTGTTTCAAAAATATATCACCTTTTGTAATTGTCGGGTCCATTATACCACTCGTTTAACGTAAACGCAAGCAGTGCCGATAAATTGGCATTAAAAGTGCGAAAGTGAAATGGACAGTATTGCAGAGAATTAAAGAGCCTGGGAATAGCCAACGGTAGTTATTTTTTCACGATACCTAATAAGTCCATTTAGATGACACAGCCGTTTCTGTCAAGTTGGTATAATGGCATTTACGAAGTTTTATTTTAGTTACTACTTGAATTGACCATCAGAAGGATGGTGCGAGTGTAAAGAAACAATCTAATCGGTTATGTTCCCCTATGTTATTAGAGACAGGAATGCTTAAACATTTCTCCGTTATTCGTTGTCATAGTCTGAGATCCAGCTGTGATATATCACTGCCGGGTAGCTTATCGAAAATTAGCCGCGATTACCTTCAATTAAATTTATTGTCATTAATTTATTGTAATGAATTCCAACTACATGTTTTTTAAGTGAATTAAAAGTTATTTGATAGAAAATGATACGGAGAATGACAAAAAATGGTTACCAGATCTCAGTCAGCCGCGACCTCTAAGTTGCCTGGTATAAACAAGTATTTCTCATGGCAACCACTACTTGTGGCCATTTTTTTACAGGCAGCCAAGTACTTTCGTGTACAGCAAAAAATAAACTTCAATTTAGTACAAAATTTTCTTAAAAAACACTATGACCGTAAATAATTAACAATAACATATCTGGCAATCGCGACTAATTTTGATCGGCTATACAGGCTGTCCATTTTATCAGCTCACTCGAGAATATCTCACTTAATATCGGTCGTACAAAAAAAAAATTTTTACGAAAATTGTGCCGACTTATATAACCTACAAAATGGTTTAAAGACATTTTAAATCCATGGCCTACTTTAAGAGTTATGGCGGAAAATATCGAAAATGCGGAAAACGTGTAGGCCAAATATCTCCGATATTTGAAGAGACACGAGAAAAATTCTAAGGCGAAAAATTTTTGCAGAACAGAGTGTTTCAACGGGGTTTTATCTATTTTTTTCAAAACCGCTGTATTTTGAGATTTACTCTTCGGGCTGTTAAAAAAATTATTTTGAAACGGGCGGGAAATGGCGCCATTAAATAGAGTATTTTCCTCCCTTTTCAACGATATATCACATGCCATATTTATTCATTGGTACTACGTTAGTAATTATAAAAACATTTTTTAAAAACCAATAATTTTTTTTTAACAAGCATTATACATGCCGTGGAGAAGTATGATTAAATAAGACGATAAAATAATTCAATAAGTTGTTCAAATCTTTGCTACAATAAAACATTAACACAATTAAGAAGAATAAAATAAATTCAGGTAACAAAAACAAAATAATAATCAAGAAAGCAACATGGAGCAATTATGGAAAGAGTATTCGCAGTTATGCCAATGAATAGAGGTCCTCCATAAAAGCGTCACTTCTTGGTCAGAAAGTTAAAATGTCTTTACCAATTAATTTAAGTATAATATCCATTTGTTTGTATTTCATGATTTCACTATTATTTCAATTATTTTAAAATAGTTGGCTATGAACAAACTTGATAATTTAATTTTTTGACAGATCATCTCAGTTAATACTTAAACTGTCACTCAATCACACTCGTTTAAGAATTTAGAATTTTCAAAAATGATTTTCACTCACATTGATCGTTATAATATGCTCGTTACATATTGCCAATGCAATTTTAACTCTGGATTAGCTCAAGTAGAATATAGAAACAGATTTCCACAAGCACTACAGCCGAAAAAAATCTGTTCAGAAAATTAGTTACGAAACTGAAAAATAATGGTTCGTTTTTAAAGAAGAAGACAAGGTTGAACAGTGTTATTGATAATGGAAATAAGGTAAATCGAGTTATTAATTATGTAAGAAATAAAAATACAGAAAATTTGGAAACATCATTAAGAGAAATTCAAATTGCTTGTCATATAAATAAAACAAGTGCTAGAAAAATTTCAAAGAAAAATGGTTACCGGTGTTATAAAGCCAAAAAAGTTCACAATTTACAAGTGGGGGACAAACCAAGGAGGCTGTTGGAAAAGAAGCGGGACGATCCATTAATATGTAGTAAAATACTTTGGTCCGGCGAGGCAAATTTTTCCAATAATGGATTTTTTAATCGCAATATTCATTACAAATGGACTTCTGAAAATACACACTGGCATAGACCGACTGGGTTTCAAAATCGTTTTTCAATAAATGTGTGGATAGGTATTTTAGGCACCAATTTAATAGGTCCTTATTTTTATGATGGTCACCTCAGTGGTCAAAGGTACCTAAAGTTTTTGAGAAATGAATTTAGTGAATTCTTATATGACCTACCTTTAGAGAATCGACACAACTTTCAATATTTTCAACAAGATGGAGCTCCTCCCCACAATCCCCAGATTTTCCTAGATTATTTAGACGAAATTTTGCCTCAACATTGGATAGGTACTAATGGATTTATTCGATGGCCCCCTCGTTCTCCAGGTATAACCCCAATGGATTTCTTTCTATGGGAGTATATTAAAGATAAGGTGTTTTCGACGACACCGCAAAATGTAGAGAACTTAAAAGCTCGAATTCAACAGGCATGTATTACAATTACCCCCGAAATGCTGAGCAATGTTTTAAATGCAATGTCTCGCCGCGCTCGATTGTGCATAAGAAATCGCGGTGGACACTTTAAACACTTGATATGATATCTTAAAAATTATTTTGAGGATTAGATAAATATTAATGTTCTGTGTGCTATATTCCTTTTATTATTAATTTGTCTTTGTTACCTGAATTTACTGTATTCTTCTTAATTGTGTTAATATTTTATTATAGCAAAGATTTGAACAACTTATTGAATTATTTTATCGTTTTATTTAATCATACTTCTCCACGGCAAGTTAAAAAATTTTTTATTGGTTTTAACAAAATGTTTTTATAATTACTAACGTAGTACCAATGAATAAATATAGCATATATAGCATTGAAAAGGGAGGAAAATACTCTATTTAATGGCGCCATTTCCCGCTCGTTTCAAAATAATTTTTTTAACAGCATGAAGAGTAAATCTCAAAATACAGCGGTTTTGAAAAAATTAGATAAAACCTCGTTGAAACGCTCTGTTTTGCAAAAAATTTTCGCCTTAGAGTTTTTCTCGTATCTCTTCAAATAATGGAGATATTTGACCTAGACGTTTTCCGCATTTCTGATATTTTCCGTCATAACTCTTAAAGTAGGCCATGAATTTCAAATGTCTTTAAACCATTTTGTAGGTTATATAAATCGGTACAATTTTCGTAAAAATATTTTTTTTGTACGACCGACATTAAGTGAGATATTCTCGAGGGCCCTGATAAAATGGACAGCCTGTATATTACATTGCCATTAATCATTCATTTGAATTAAGTTTCGCTAAAAAACAGATACCTGCAGAAATCAGTGGCCGGATTTTGGACTATCAAGAAAATTTTGCACAGGCAAACAGAAACAATCCAAATACGTCAAGGATTGGAAAGTACGAAGTTGTAAGCAAATAGTATACCTTGAGGTCCATGTTGATAATACTGGTAACTGATTTGATGGAGAGATTACAGATGGGAAAGTAGAAATATCACCAAACTAATAAATATCAGTTTGCTAGCACCTAGCACCCTAATTTTCTGTATGCCGTTTTACCCGGAGACATGGACTATTTGGGAGATGGAAAACAGAAAGCGTATTCACTAACCAATTAAAGGTCCATCATTGGCACATTTAATTATAGCAGTAAAAAAATTACTCTATAGAACCTGTATAGAGTTAACATTTGAGTAAAGAAATAACTTGAAATAACGTGCCTACTAAACGTTTTGTTTAATATTTTATATCGAATATATGAACTGGAACCTGATGTACAATCTATCACTGATGATTAATGGAGGGTACGACTGTTGATTAAATATAATTCGTCATCAGCGTGCCGAATACTCAAAAGGCATATGTATTTAGTCTGTGTCTCTCGAGCCCCATTACAGCGTCTAATTAGTTTTTCTAATATTTTAGTAGACTTTAATATCGATCGATATTTGATATAATTAATAGTCTAATACTTATATAAGGTGATTCATAAGTAATGGTACAACACTTAACTGTAGATAACAGGAGTCAAAATAAAGATTTAGACAATATTGCCTTAATGAAATGTTTATAGCTAAAAAGATACAGGATGTTAGAGATAAAATTAAATGTTTTACTTTCCTTTGTAATTTAATAATTTTTTAACATTTTATCATGAGAATTGGTGGATGGGGGTTATTTGTGGTGGGAAATCATAGCACACCTTCAGCTTTCGTCTAGCTCCTAGAGGGCGCTACGTACGCTATGTTTAATGTGTTAAAAGGGCCGTAACTTTTTCACCCGTACCTTTATCGCAGATTTCTCATAAAGTTTGTATTCCTATATCATTTTTTAATAGAAAAGGTTTATTTGTTTCAAGTGTCTAAGTACAATAGGTTCGGAAAAAAGTGCAAATCAAGTGTTGCGTGTAAATTTTTTAAAAGTCTTTTCAGGCGTTGTGACACAGCATTATCACAATAAATAAAGAAGCATATTTAAGAAGTAGGCATAAAGACAAAAAGTACCTATCAAAGAATTAATCTTCCAAACAATAATTAGTTGTTGCGGAGAGTTTTAGTGTTGTGTTTTTTTTGTATTTCTAATATTGTTTTATGGAAAAAATTTTTCGACTTCTGAAATGAGAGACATGGTTCGTGTATACTCGTAAGTAAATTTTTGTGGTCGTTCAAAGGTACTTAGAATTGTGTCGAAGCAGAAGGCAGCCTGATCATAAGTTATTAAAAAACCTTTCTGATCTTTTGGGAGAAACAGGTGCATCCCGCCCAAAACGTGATATTGCTGGTCGTCAAAAAAAAATCTGTGTATCAAGAAAAATACGTTTTAGTTCGCGTGGCAGAAAATCCGCAAGTACGCCGCGGTTATCGGCAGCAACTGGTTTAAGTCAGTCATCTATTAATAGATTATTAAAGAAAGACTTTTAAATCATATCACTTTACTCCAGTACAAAATTTGTTACTTTGTGATCTTCCACAAAGGTCGCAATTTTCATTCTTTTTGCATAACAAACAACATAATGACCATATGTTTATGAAACGACTGCTTACGGATGAGGCCAATTTTACCAGGCGTGGGGTATTTAATTGGAGAAATAGTCATTCGTGGGAACTTGAGAATCCCTATTTATCCAAGGAAAAACACTTCCAGCACGAATTTAAAATAAATATGTGGTGTGCTATCATTGGAGACTGCATACTAGGGCCGATTGAGTTACCACCAAATTTAAATGGTGCATCCTATCTAGCCTTTTCAGAAAACATCCTTCCTGAAATTTTATATAATGTTCCAATAAATTTAAGAAACAATATATGGTGCATGCAGGATGAGGCCCCAGCACATTATTCGCTAGAAGTACGTAATCGTTTAAGTATTCACTATCCACATCACTGGATCGGTCGAGAAAGTGAATTTCCTTGGCCACCACGTAGTCCTGACCTCAACTCTTTGGATTTTTACTTTTGGGGCTACTGTAAGTATTTAGTATACAATGATAACATAAATACCCCGGAAGAATTATGGGAAAAAATTTATGAAGCTCTGGAAACTATTAAGGATAACAGAGAATCGTTATTTAAAGTTAGGCAGTTTCTAAACAAATGTTTTAAAAAATGTATTGAGGTTAATGGTGTCATATTGAACATTTATTGTAGTAGGTATTTGTTAATTGTGTTTAAAATGCCGCAAATTTATACAAGAGATTAACATGTCCACTTTTTCATCTCTTGTATAAATTTGCGGCAATTTGAACACAATTAACAAGAATTTTAAACAATTTTTAAAGACACAATAAAACACCGTTAAACCAACAAATGTTTGACAAGATAAATATAAATGGGAACCGTCATGGCATACTTAAATGGAAAACTAAAAAATATATTATAAAAAAAATTATGTTTGAAATGTCATTTAATTAGCATCGTTGGATTCAGAAAATTATGCAGACTTTAAAAATGTAATAATATACAGGGTGTTCCATTTCCGGCGAAACCGGAAGTGAAAAAAAAAATCAATTGTATATCAAAAAGTGCCGATTATTATGTATGTAGGACATCCTAAATTTCAATCAATTATCTTCAAAACTAAAGGATCCTGATCCTGTTATACCCGGTATATATGCTCGATATCATCTAAACACTTTTTATGGAATGGATCAGTTTTTATTTCATGAATTGTTTTTATTTGGCAAATAAATTGTTTAACACTACTCTTCCAAAAATTTTATATAGTTTATGTGTGCGTGCTTTATAATTGCATCATGTTATTCTCACTTACACAAAACAACTTACGACTGTAAATGTACCAAATTTTATTCTATTCTATCTCATAACTATTGGACGGTAATAAACATATTCGTTATCTGCATCGTTTCAGTGCAGATTTAATTTTTTAAAAATCAGTATCATCAAGAAATTAATTATAAATTTATATTAGAAACAGTGAAAGAGCTTCCCCTCTTTCAGAACATATTTTGGGAAGTATTTTTGCTACAACAGTGCTAAATCCGTAGGGAATAATTATGGAAACAAACAAGTGGCACATTTACATTAGCTTATGCAGATGGGGTTTCAAACCTCTAGGAGCCCTTCATTTCATTACAAAAACTGCCACCTCCGCATAATAATAGCATCAGGGCGAACAATGCCCTATTATGTTTGTACTACGGATATACAAGCAGATACGCCTTTTTGGAGGCAACTGTTGTCATTTGTTAGCGACGTTATTTGAATTGCAAGATTACACAAAGCATTACTTATTTAAAAAAAAATTAGTTCTCTATTCCTAGGGGCTTTGTTGTAGACATTTTAAATTCGGAAGTGCTAAATGTGGGAATACCAAATAATCATGCCTAGAGCGACCAGATAGAATAACACAAGTTTATATGATTTTATTGACTTTATTTTCATTTGGAGGAGGAATCTATTCAGAGTCAACATGGATTTGTTAATAGAGGATCCACGGTTACATGTGCTGTATAACAAAATATAGTGCACTTGAATGAAGACTATCTGCCCTAAATAAATTTGAAAGTATTGATTGTTCCAAAAAAAGCAAAAACACGTAGAAAGAAATAATAGATGAACAGGCCTAGCTTTATTTGATTCTTATTTAAATAATAGACAACAATTTGTTAGTATAAATAATATGAATTCTACTCTTAATAATGTTAAAAATGGCGTACCATGTACCAGAGTTGTGGTACAAAAATAAGTAAAAATGCTAAAAGAGGATTCCTTTTTTCAAAGCTTATAGCATTCTGAAGTTTTATAATACAAAATATATACGAAACATTCAGTTTATAACAAACTATCTTGCAGCCACAAATTAACTTAACAAGAATAAAATTGTTGTATTTTAAACTGTTTATAAACATATGGAACAGAACTGTGGTCTTCGCAAATCTTTCTTTGGGTGGAGTTTGGTTTAGGACCCCCTGGCTGGCACATCCTCTATACAAAAGAGGGCTGTAACATTTCAACTGATCTGTTATGTCGCCAATTAAATTCATCGGTTGAGCCATCAAAAGCACAGGGCGTTGACACATAAATGAATTATATGTATCATAGTAGAGAACTTCTAAATTTTTTCTAGATTGCTGTAGAGTTTTAAGGCTACCCTCTATTCTAACATATGCGAAAATACCAGATGCATTGTCAGAGGACCACATACTTTGTTTTTATGGACCATAACAGTGCTATTCTTAACATCTAGACCACTATTAATTAATATTGCCAGATTAATAAACATATTAAAGAATTATTCGGGACAATTATTCATTATTCTCGCCCCCTCTTTGGTCAAATTTTCCCCAAATGAGTTTAAAACTAGTTCGATGTACACATTTCTACGTTTTCACTGTAAGTTATCAAATAAATAATTATTAAATACCGGGGATAACCTTATTTATTACCGCAAATTATCCCTATTTTTAACTAATTTAGCTGTGAAGTTCTTGGGAAACATACTGTATATTATTGTTTAGATATTCCGGTGTAAAGGAATTTTTCTATATATGTTCGGATATAAAGTCAGCTCCAAATCAAAAACACTAGTAATATATTCCTCGCAGTAATAACTACGGCAAGAATGATCACCGTTGACGATGTTATAACATTATATCGCCATTAGTGATAGGTAAATTCAAAGAGGGCGCTGCATTCGCCCCCCTTGAAGATAGCGTCCGTCATTGGGTGTATGGTTCGTTGCGTCGATTTTTTTTGTTTTTTGGTATCTCTTCGGTATATAATAAGAATGTATGATAAAAATAACCCTACAATGGTACATAATAAAAACTATGTAATGAAATCGTGTTGTTCAATAGAGAGTATATTCTATTCTACTACGCTGTTGGGTAAATTATGCTTTGAATGAACTTTCTATTCTGCTAAAGATAGAACTATGTATGGATATATGAATATAGAGTTGATCAGTTGATGTAATAATTCCAATTGTTTGTGTAAAAACTATATAATGTAATCGTTTTGTCCAATAGAGACAGTCTACGCTGTTTTGCATAGGTTTCAAAGGTAAATTATGTTTTGATCGGACTTCTTATTCAGCTAGAGATCGAACTTTGGAAAACATACTACCTATAACCTATATATTATTTCAAATTTATATCTCCATACTAACAATATTACCACTATATGAAATAAAACAGCACCCCTAACCCCAGATCAAATTGCTTGCTGTAACTACACCTTAAATAGATTAATCCAATATATATTCTCTAGTATCAGTCATATCCTGGAATATAATTCGTTATATTATTATTATTATTATTAGCCTTTACTCGAGTCCGAGTATAAAAAAATAGATTGTGTGTAATAAAAAACAAGTAAAAGGTGTAGTCTATTGTAATTCCCATTCATCTACGGTGCACACGACTATGGCTATAGAGGCCAATTCGGGAGAGCACATGTCGACCGCAGTCAGGACAAACATAGACCTGGTTAGGTCTTGGATTCGGCCTTCTTGCAGCAACATTTCCTTGATAGCTGGCCACAACCCCTCGCCATTCGGTTCTGTCCGCTGCAAGTTGTTCCCATTGCTCGTCTGGAATACCGCAGGATTTTAGATTTTCATGGAGTACGTCTTTGAACCTCTTTCGTTGACCGCCACGCCTTCTTCTACCGCTTAGCAATTCACCATAAAGTGTACATTTAGTAAGGCGGTTATCATGCATACGATGAACGTGACCTGCCCATCTTAGGCGTGCTCTTGAAATAAGCACCTCAATTGGAAGGCTGTTTGCTCTCCTGAGTACTTCCACGTTTGATATGTGATGGAACCAACGGATTTTCATCATACTTCTGAGGTGTCTTTGCTGAAAACGTTCTAATTCTTTCACATGACGACGGTAAGTGACCCAGCTTTCACATCCATATAGCAGTGTTGGAATGACAACTGCTCTGTAGACAGCCATTTTCGTTGACAAAGCAAGGTCGTGGTTGTCAAATACTCTCTCTCTAAGTCCCCAAAGTGCTCTAGATGCAGCATTAATTCTATTGCGAATCTCGTTGTCTATGTTTGCTTTGTCATTAACAACGTTGCCTAAGTAATTGAACTGATCCACTACTTCAAGAGAATTTCCGTTAAGTGTAATGTCTATTTGATTCACTTGATGAGGAGTTGACATAATCTTAGTATTTCCAATGTTGATTTTAAGTCCCAAGGAATCATAGCTCTGGGCATACACATCTAAAAGTTCTTGAAGCTCTTCCGGCGTAGAGGCTAAAAGTGCACAGTCATCCGCATACTGGAGATCACAAATGAATCGTGTGCGTGTCTTCGTGAAAGCTCTAAAGCGCCCTATGTTAAAGAGACCGTCATCAGAACGGTATCTGAGACCTATTCCTCTGACTGTTAGTTTGTTGTCAACAATAATTGTTAGAGCAGTGGTAAACAAATTAAAAAGTAGGGGTGCCAGGACACATCTCTGCCTAACTCCAGTGAGGGTTTGGAAAGGTTCGGTTGGCTCGTTATATAATGCACAATTTACCAACATGTTACGATATATGCAGCGAAAAGTGTATTCCTTATACCTATGTAACCTGCATTACAAAAACCCTGTATAGTATGCTCGTATAAAACAGTATCGAGGGAGTACCACGATGGTTCACGATATGACGTTCGTCAAAGGAACCGTGTTCGATTCCGCACGCCTTTTATTCATTATAAATTAAAATGACCGTTCCCAATTTCTCCAGTCACATTAATTCAAATTATAAGTAATTATTGTACATTAAATACATATATACCCCCTAGTGTTGTTCAGAGACTTGTGTAGTTTTCTAGAATCCGGAATCCACCACGTTCTCATTGTCCCGAAGCCACCCGTTCCCATTGTCCCGAATGAAAATTCTGCAAAATGAACCTCCACAGGAAAATACACGGGATTTTGCTGTAGTACTGGCCTAGCTTATCTACTACTATTATTATTATCATCATTATTAGATATTGAGCGTGTATATTGTTACAATTTTTCTTGAGGTTATCTTTGACTATTAGAGGAGACTGTCTTTACATGATCTTTTCTTTGATATACAGTATAAAGGTTTTATTACATTTTTGTGAGACTGTTGTTGGTTTCTCGTAAGGGGGAAATTGTTATACAATCTTTTTCAATATTAAGATTTGCAAATTCAAATTTTCTGATTTTTGCATTATGTGGAAGAGCGAATGTACATCTCATACAACCGAACTTCGCCCTTTCATTTATGGGTATTGTTATTTTTTATGTATTTCAATTTGTATTTTTGATATAAATGAATAAATGCATTTATTATCATTATTATTAATATAAGAAAGATATTACTTCTTTAATGAACTTAAAATTCCTCACAAAATACTTGATAATTTGGCACGAGATATGCAAAAATATCAACGAGTTGGCATTAGATAAGAAAAAATCACACAACTGCTAAGGAAACATTTATTTGGAAATCTGCTTTATGACAGACGGTTAAAACGAAGTAAATGAACTAACTTTTTATACAAATCAATATCCGAATTAATTAACAAATTTCCGATATATAGTCAGACATCGGAATTCAATTTCTCAATAAAAAGGTAAAATCTGCAAGAGCAGCGCTGAGTAATAAATTAAATACATCAAAGCGAACTGAACTGTAATATCGGAAGCTTTGTTAGTTACACATTCCGTGCAGAATTAAAACAGTATAACATTTCACATTTAAGAATATTGAGTACATGTTTGAATGTAAAATAACTACTTTACAAAATATGATTTTAGTTATTTTAAGTACTAATTTTATACGAACATTAGTTGTTGATGTTGTAAAACAATAAGAAACTTTATAGGTATCGAATTTATTTATGAGGCAAACAAAGGAAGCAAATATGTCTAAATATCGAAATAAATATACTCCTAAAGTTTACTACCGCTCTCGAAAAATGTTTATCTTTTCACCGGTCATAAAAGGATAATGCATTATGGTTCCCTCTCGTGTCGTCGTTATTCACAAACGCAGTTTATGTATTACTCTAAAATTTGGGTCAGCTTTGTCAGCAACTGCAAATACGCCACTTGTTTATTTCAGTAATTGCTCCCTACAGAATTCATAATGGCACTCGTTTAAAAATCATATGTTTAAGTGTGTTTTGCAAAAAACACATCGTTTGCAAGAAGTTCATATTAAAGAATGAATCAGATATAAAATATTCAAAGCGTAATTAAATACAGTGCATTTCAATGAAAAATATTCACTCTAAATAAATTTGGATATTATATTGATTTTTGCAAAAAATACAAAATCACGTCAAAAAGGAATAGGAGACATATTTTATATGATGGTCCATTTAAAGAGCCGGGATTTATGATGAAATTACCGAATGTTTGCGCCTCGGACTAGACAATGTTTCCCCATCGTTTCGAGGGGGTCAAAGCAATTTTTCCACTTCGGCAACCCTCTCAAATCGGCCAAAAACCATCCCCAAAGTCCCCTTTTCCGTGAATCCGTTTATTTTCCCCAGTTTTTCGACTGATTGTTGTTCCCTCGAGTAGAACAGAAGGTCCTCGAGGATTTGACCTCAGCAGGGGGTGGAAAATTGATATTTGTTTTTGTGAGAAAAAAAAAAGATATTTTTTGGTGCTCCTGTGAGGAAGGTGGTAGGTCACCAGGGATGTGCAACCACCCCCAGGGATTGTTTTCACCCTCCAAAGGGGTTGAAAATTAATTTTTTTCCTGAGAAAAAATAATCAAATATCTCCTCGTCGGTATAGGATAAAATAAGAGAATTGGGTTTCAAACTATGTCGACGTTTCGCTTTATTTTAAAGCTTCTTCAGGACTACAATGAATAAATATAATATATAACAACTTATAAAACAACATTTTAAAAACTTATCTATTAAAAATTGAGAAATATAGAAAATAAAATATTAAAAATATGAATTGATTATGCAAACACGTCTTTTTAATTAAAGCCTATTATTATAAACACCAAACAACCTCGCAGCACTCACCTAGTATGACATTCCCTTTGTAAGCAACCTGTTACTTATTGTCAATATAAAATAATAATATAAAGTGTAACAATACATTTAAAATACAACAATAAATAAATTATTTTATTATTTATATGCGTTATCAAGGTTTTTTTATTGTTATGTATTTTTTGATCAAATAATTATAAATAATACTTACATTTTCAATGTCGGTCCTTTTATTTATTGTTAGAGGGTTATGTGCCTGTATATACACCATTTCACTGATTAGTCTCTTATTATAATTTGTTTCCCTGTCCAATATGCTTACTTCTTCAAAATTAAACTTATGATTTTCAGTAAAGTAATGTGCAGCAAGGGCTGTTTGTTCTTTTTTATTTTTGTGTTTTCCATTACATGAATATTTATGTTCATTTAGTCTTGCTTTTAAATTTTGTTTAGTTTGCCCTATATATGTTTTGTTACAATCATTACAAGGAATTCTGTACACTACGTCAGAATGATAATCTAAGGGTAAAGTATCTTTCATTGAGTTATATAAGTTACCAACAGTTTTTAGATGGTAGAAAACAATCTGTGTTGTGTCATTAGATAATTTCGATTTTATTTTTTCCGATAATCCTGTAACATAAGGAATTTTGTAGTACTTATTATTTTCATTGTTAGAGTTCCTAACATTGATAACAGTATTCATTTTATTGTTATAACTGTTGATAATTATATTACACAATTCTGGTGGATAGTAGTCATTGTTTAATAATTTCTTTTTAAAATTAATTAAATTAATGTTAATAAAACTCGGATGACTTAATTTTACAATTTTGTTTTTTAAAGACTTCATAATTGCTAATTTTTGTTTTAAAGGGTGACTTGAAAAATAATTCAATAGCCTACCTGAATTTATATCTTTTTCATAATAATTGGTAATGACAGTTTGTATTGACAATAAGTAACAGGTTTCTTACAAAGGGTATGTCATACTAGGTGAGTGGTGCGAGGTTGTTTGGTGTTTATAATAATAGGCTTTAAATAAAAAGGCGTGTTTGCATAATCAATTCATATTTTGAATATTTTATTTTCTATATTTCGCAATTTTTAATAGATAAGTTTTTAAAATGTTGTTTTATAAGTTGCTATATATTATATTTATTCATTGTAGTCCTAAAGAAGCTTTAAAATAAAGCGAAACGTCGACATAGTTTGAAACCCAATTCTCTTATTTTATCCTATACCGACGAGGAGAAATTTGATTGAATATCATTTAGGATACGATTTAAATAACATTTAGTCGAAAAAAATAATATTAGCTAAAACATTACATTGGGATTTAGTGTGTATAATGCTTGGATACAAAATCTGCATGTGGAAATAGTGATTCCTTGGGAAGCGGTTTTTATAGTAACTAATATATTTGTATTTTAAAAAGCAAATACATACACTAAATAGATGGCAGTATCTACTTTGAAAGAATTTTATTATTTTTAATTTGATCGTGTCTATCAAAAGTTGCTATACTTTATTTATTTTAGGATAATTTTCCAGATTATCATTTGTGTCTTTTAAAATATGTAGCGAAGTATATTTCCGAGATTAGAACCTAATTTCAGTGGAAATTACGCAAAATTTTATATCGATAAGTTAACAATGAAGGATTTCATCTAGTAGCAAATTATTCTAAACGTATGCTTTTGACACAAACATTGATGCCGATAATCAATCATCTGCGATTAAGGTCGAATGAGAAATTAGCTCAGCCTTCCCGTTTACTGTAGATATTGCCGTCAACTGTATGTATAGCAACCATCATAACAATGTGGTACATGAATGCAACAGTCAATTTCATGTGTTACTGCGTAGATGTAATTGACTTAAATTGTCAGTTTGCATGAAATTTAGCGATATCACGTCTGGTTAATATAATTTACAGTTCCTCAATAAGGACAACTTTGTGAATAATATCATCAGTTATTATCCAGTCATAATACGGCACTAACAATAATTAATTACGAATATTATGCGATATAAATACATCGCATTACTCAGCGAGTAATATTTAGTTGGGAATTTAATTTAATATGTGGTTAATTGAAAAATAATGTTAACATCATAATGAAATATGTCGGAAGCGTTAAGTAGTTTTATAAAATTAATTTATACTGCATATTATATGTTTATATTGATAATAATTGTTTTAAAGTTTAACGTAATCCCCTATCAAATTATGTTTTATAAAGTATCAAACCGATAACATTTTTCAAAAAAGTGGTAACATATAAATCAGGTTAGATAGTTAATTTTTTCGAAAAATTCCTCAGTCCTTTTTGTGAACGTGATAATTAGGAGAAGAATACTGGGAATTAGATGTATATGTTTTAGAAAGCAAATTTTATTTGGAACCTGTTGAAAAAAAGGCATGAAGTGCGGAAAATAGGTTTTTTTCATGTTTTCGATGCAAAAGAAAAAAAATATACAAAAAATACTACGAAATACCTAGTAAAAAGTGTTTTTGACAATTAAAATCGGCTAATAACTTTTTACACAAAAAATTAAAAACTGCTAAATATGTAAATACAGGGACTGTAATTATCGTCGGAAGTTGTTTCGGAGCTTAAATTGTAGCTTTTGTTGGTACTTACCTACTCTGAAAATTTCATGCAAAAATATTAATATCTTTTAGCAGAAATAGCGAAAATGTAAAAAAAGGTGTTTCTGAAAAACGGCGTGGAAATGGTCAAAAATGGACATAGAGCGATTTTTCAAAAAGTTATTTGTTTCTGATAAAATTCTCTACAACCCTGTTATATTTAAATTTTCGTAAGGTTTCGTTTAGTACCTTAAAAACGCATTTGAAAATCGGGCTATTTCTGAATTTTGGACGTTCGAGCTTTCAAATGGAGGGGAAGTGACGCGTGGTGGGGGAAGTCTTTCCCGCAGGCATATTCGCCGATCCTACTACGTACAGAATGGGGAAATAAATGCGGGGCTACGATTGGTGGGAGCACTCCACACTACATCAAATATTATTAACAGATTTAACCTAACGAGCTAACCTAAAAAAATATTCGTATTACGTATTTTACTTGTCAACAAAATGTCAAAGGCAAGGAAAATTATCTATCATGAACTATGCTACATCAAATAATATTAACATCTATCTATCTATCTGACCTGGATTATAACCTTATAGTCCATTCTCATATGGCCAAAAATCCCGTGTCGCTTGGGTGCTCTGCCAATTTTAAAAACCTCCAAAACACGAAAGTACTGCCCTAATGTAACAAATTATTCGAGATTGGCATTCTGGAAAGTTGTTGTAAAAAAAAAGACGGGTTTTAAAAAACGAAAAAAGCAAGTACTGATTTTAAGTACACCTTTTATATAGAAAAAATATAAAGTTATGATATTTTGTAAATTTCTTAGATAAATGAAAATATCAGAATTAATTAAATTATTTACTTTTAGCGGAAAATCCATTATAGTACATAAAAAACTCTTCAAATGTAAGTTGTAAAGTATATACGATCGGAATTGAAACTGGTCAGTTTTAAAGCACAGGACCGTGCGTACTGAACTTGATATTTTGTCCTATATATTTGGCAATGGTATTGAGATTCGAACGGTAGTTGAAACTGTGCAGGCGAGTCCGAGACTGGCAATGTAATCAGCCTGAATGAACCATCTACGACTGCACTGGTTTAAAGGTAATAAAACGGACAGGCCTACTAGCACAAAAAACTCGTAATCGTTTCTTTATCTTGGAACGTGGAAGTCTAATATCGTGCTGTCTATGTGCCAGTGCAGCGCATAAATACCTATTATAATTATTATTATTATTAGCCGTTACTCGAGTCCGAGTATAGAAATGTTACAGTCGATAAATTGCGTACAATAAAAAACAAGTAAAAGGTGTAGTCTATTGTAATTCCCATTCATCTACGGTGCACACGACTATGGCTATATAGGCCAATTCGGGAGAGCACATGTCGACTGCAATCAGGACAAACATAGACCTGGTTAGGTCTTGGATTCGGCCTTCTTGCAGCAACATTTCCTTGATAGCTGGCCACAACCCCTCGCCATTCGGTTCTGTCCGCTGCAAGTTGTTCCCATTGCTCGTCTGCAATACCGCAGGATTTTAAATTTTCATGGAGAGCGTCTTTGAACCTCTTTCGTTGACCGCCACGCTTTCTTCTACCGCTTAGCAATTCACCATAAAGTGTACATTTAGGAAGGCGGTTATCATGCATACGATGAACGTGACCTGCCCATCTTAGGCGTGCTCTTGAAATAAGCACCTCAATTGGAAGGCTGTTTGCTCTCCTGAGCACTTCCACGTTTGATATGTGATGGAACCAACGGATTTTCATCATACTTCTGAGGTGCCTTTGCTGAAAACGTTCTAATTCTTTCACATGACGACGGTAAGTGACCCAGCTTTCACATCCATATAGCAGTGTTGGAATGACAACTGCTCTGTAGACAGCCATTTTCGTTGACAAAGCAAGGTCGTGGTTGTCAAATACTCTCTCTCTAAGTCCCCAGAATGCTCTAGATGCAGCGTTAATTCTATTGCGAATCTCGCTGTCCATGTTTGCTTTGTCATTAACAACGTTGCCTAAGTAATTGAACTGATCCACCACTTCAAGAGAATTTCCGTTAAGTGTAATGTCTATTTGGTTCACTTGATGAGGAGTTGACATAATCTTAGTCTTTCCAATGTTGATTTTAAGTCCCAAAGAATCATAGCTTTGGGCATACACATCTAAAAGTTCTTGAAGCTCTTCCGGCGTAGAGGCTAAAAGTGCACAGTCATCCGCATACTGGAGATCACAAATGAATCGTGTGCGTGTCTTCGTGAAAGCTCTAAAGCGCCCTATGTTAAAGAGACCGCCATCAAAACGGTATCTGAGACCTATTCCTCTGACTGTCAGTTTGTTGTCAACAATAATTGTTAGAACAGTGGTAAACAAATTAAAGAGTAGGGGTGCCAGGACACATCCCTGCCTAACTCCAGTGAGAGTTTGGAAAGGTTCGGTTGCCTCATTATTATACATAACCTGGGCGTTGTTGTTTGTATGTAGACTGCGACATACTTCCACAAATTTTCTAGGGATACCTAAGCGGAACATAATTTTCCAGAGCACTTCCCTGTCCACCGAGTCAAACGCCTTGGTTAAATCAATGAAGGCCATGTGAATTTCTCCTTGATGTTCGAGTGCTTTTTCTTGAAGCTGTTTAAGTGTGAAGATTAAATCCGATGTGCCTCGGTTTGGTCTAAAGCCACTCTGTGTTTCAGGAAGTAACTTTTCCATAACAGGTGTTAGTCTATTTGCCATCGCTTTAGTGAGTATCTTCCCTCCAACAGCCAGGAGAGCTATACCCCTGTAATTTCCACAGTCCGCAGCGCTCCCTTTGTTTTTGAAGAGGTTGATTAAAAGTGTATCACGAAACTCCTGCGGAGCTTGACCACTTTCCCACACGATATCAAACAGTTTTTTGAGGTAGGGTATGAGCTCTGACGACACAGCTTTAAAGATCTCAGCTGGGAGTGAGTCGGCGCCGGGAGATTTGTTATTTTTTAGCTGCCCAATGGCGGTTAAGATCTCTTCCGTTGTTAGTGGTTTATCTAAGTCTTCGAAGGTGTCATATTGAGGGATAAGATTTATAATATCGTGATCGGCTTGACTTTGCTGGTTAAGAATGCTAGAGTAGTGTTCTTTCCATCGGGCTCTTATTTCCTGGTCTTCTTTGAGGAGATTTCCATTTAAATCTTTAATAGGGCACATATTTTTCCGACTGGGGCCGTACACTGCTTTTACTCCTTGAAAGAAATTCCTGTAGTCGTGTAAATCGGCGTACCTTTGAATTTCTCTGGCCTTGCTTGCCCACCACTCGTTCTTTATTCTTCTGATTTCGCGTTGCGTTTCATACTTAGATTGGGTAAAAGCTTCTGCTTTTGATGAGTCGTTGGGGTGGTTGATAGCGTTTTGGAAGGCAGTATGTTTGCGGTCAAGAAGTTCTTGTATAAAAGCTTCATTATCATTGAACCAGTCCTCCTGTTTTTTACTTGCTGCAGTGCCAAGAATTTCCTCACTCGCACTTTTTAAACTGTCTTTAATTTGTGTCCAGGTAGCAGCGACAGAATTGGTTTCTTCTAGTGCACTCAAATTCTCTTGAACTTTTTGCTTTAGCTGTTCGACGGTTTGTTGGTCACGCAATTTACTAATACAGAGACGGAGTCTGCGTTTTACTTGAGTTCTTCGGTGTTTGGGTCTCATAACAATTTTCATTTTAGAGACAACAGGACGATGATCGGTCCAACATTCGCTATCAATGCGCGCCTTTGTAATTTGGACGTCCTTGAGATGCTTCCTACGTACGATAACATAGTCCAGTAGATGCCGGTGACCTGATCTGGGGTGACGCCAGGTGCCTTTAAATTTATCCTTTTGTCGGAAAATGGTGTTTGTTATAACTAGATCATGTTCGGCGCATTTAGTTAGGAGTAGTTGACCGTTAGCGTTCATGTTGCCCAAACCGTTCTTGCCTATGATGCCTGGCCAGGTGTCTGCATCTCTCCCTACTCTAGCGTTAAAATCGCCAAGAATAACGAGTCGTTCCGTTTTAGGTATTCTACAGAGGGTTTCTTCCAGCTGTTGATAGAAGCTTTCCTTGGTTTCGTGACTTGCATCCAGAGTGGGAGCGTAGGCGCTTATTAGATTTACCGCGTTGCCATCTGATAGCTCATAACGTAGCAACATTAGACGCTCGGATAGGCCTTGTGGTACTTGTGTTAAGTTGGATACAAGTTGATTCCGAACGGCAAATCCTACTCCATGTTGTCTTCTTGAATTGGTGGGAAGACCTTTCCAATAGAAGGTGTAGTACTTTTCTGTGAGAGAGCCTTTCTCCAAAAATCGAGTTTCGCTGAGAGCTGCAACGTCAACATTGAGTCGGTGAAGTTCTCTATCTATTAGAGCAGTTCTTCTTTCAGGCCGATCGGTGCGAGTGCTGTCGTTCAAAGTACGAACATTCCAAGCGCCGTAGATGAAAGAATTAGTTTTGTTGGATTTAACTTGTCGGTGTTTTTTCGACATTCGATGAGGTGTCCCTGTGGGCACCCTCCCCCGGAGATCCGATCGGGAGGGTATTTTACCTCCGGATGATTTCGTCCCACTTGAACGCTCCATCATTTTTTAAAAGCCTTAATCGACTGAAAACGAAGCTGCATTTGAAGTTTTAGCTGGAGCAGGTATGCAACTGACCAGCTCGGTTGCGGAAGGCGAGTGGTGTGGTCCCATGGCACAGAAGGAGACTGCGACGATGGGGTAACCAAACGATTCCAAAAGCAACCTTTGTGTGCGGTGGGTTATTTTTATCGCACTCTTCGTGAGAAGGTGGATGTGCTCACGGCAAAAGGTAAGGGTTATTCCGCCCTTACTCGGTCGTTAGAGCCTCGTTAGTGAAAACAGGGTGCACCAAGTTCAAATTGAACTCATCGCGAAGGTGAGGTTAACAATTGAGTAGGAGAGGCTATAACTTGCGCTTCACTACCCCATTACACCCCGTATATTATACACCTATTATAATATCAAGCGTAGGAGTTTAGTTAGTTAGGTACTGTTCATATTTATAAATATTTACTACTGTATAGAAGGTAAAATATTTTAATTATTTACTAATTTTACTATAAGGAACCTAACCAGACTGCAACCAACAGCTACTCTCCGGGCTATGTGCCCCGCCGAGCGCTGAATTACAAGTTACAAGCCTGGCGCGTTAAGTGTAATAATTGCATATTACCATCAAAACGCTAATGCTTCGATTGCAACAAACATCAGCCGAAAATAAGGATTTATAGAGGAGTTTGCGACTAAAAATATTATGTTTAATATTCCGCCCTCTAAAAGCACATTTGAACTATGCTAAGCCAAGTCAGGCTATTTATTTTTCGATTGCAACAGACACTGGACCGCTGGATGGCGCCTGCTGGCTGTTTTACATGTCGCTATTGTAAAAATACCGGGATGTACTATAGTCAAAGGATTCTCATGTCGGTCGTCGCATACCTACCTTGCACTGACGAGAGCCAATAGCTCGAAACTGCAGTCTGCAAGTGGTGTGTGACGACTGGCAAGGGAGCTCCTTTAAGTAGGATCAGTCTTTCGGCTGGTGTTTGTTGCAATCGAAGCATTAGCGTTTTGATGGTAATATGCAATTATTACACTTAACGCGCCAGGCTTGTAACTTGTAATTCAGCGCTCGGCGGGGCACATAGCCCGGAGAGTAGCTGTTGGTTGTAGTCTGGTTAGGTTCCTTATAGTAAAATAAGGATTTATAGAGGAGTTTGCGACTAAAAATATTATGTTTAATCAAAAACCTTGCGCGTGCCGTTTTCGAAAACAAAATATTCTGACGGTGTAGTAGCGGTTGTGGATATATTTAATAGCAACAGTTCTAAACTTTTCAAAGCACATTACTTCTAATAGATGAATTATTATCTAGTACAGACGTTATGCATAATGTAGTATTATCAACTATATATTTAAACAAAAACATAAATAATAACTGTTTTACAATGTTTTAATTTCAATATTTACAATAATAAAAAGTTCAGTATAGCAAATATAGAAAATTTCAAGGGGAATATAATTAATACCATCAATATGTATTTGTTACAAGTTTGGTGCTACCTATTATATGAAACACAGAGCGCGCTTTATTCGCCGCCACCCAATATTTCTCATAATTAAAACTTATACGTAAAATAGTGTCGAAATTAGAAGAAAAGGCTAAACGATTTAAATATCCTGAATCTAGCATTGAAAACCCCCTTGATTGATTGATGGCATTGTTACATGGCCTATGTCTATTTAACAATCTTATGTAATAACTAGTATTTTATTTATATTTAGCACAATCTGCATAGTATTTTGATTTAGTTTTTGTAAGTGAGACTGCTTTCAACTATCAGAACTTTCTTTGTATAACTGCTAAATCATTTCACATTGTTTTATGTTTATATTTTTATATCCTAGGAACTCAGTCATGTTTTTGTTTATCTGTTCTATTCTGTTACAGCACCTCAGGAAACAATTATCGATTTCAAGTCTACAAAACATTTATTTACATTCATATATCTATATTTCAATTTTCATATTCTTGTTTACTATGAAAGTACATATGGTTATTTTTCTTACCTTTCTCATTAACCTGTTAAATAGTATATCCCATAAGATGTGATAATTTTTTGAATTCTTACACAACGGCTTGTATACGTTTTACTATTTATTACGACAGTTCGTTAGTAGGTTACAATTTTCAATAAATGTCATTATTTACCCAAACTCGTTGAAAATTTTAGATTTCTTTATCGATTATATACCTGCCACTACTTTAGTAGTGAGTGAAGGTAAATCTACTGAAGAAGACCTGCAGGTTGTGCACTTAACTCAACAATTGACAGATGGCGATACCTTTACCATTCTCTATATTTTACAGCTTTCCATTTAATTAGTAAAAGTAGATTTTTTAGGTCTGTGAATTAGTATTATTCTGCAGAAAGTGGGATAAATAAAGTTAACCTTATTGATAAAATTCACCAAGAAATCATTTGTCTGCAGTTTTTTTATTGATTCGAACCTATACAAATGTAACCGTGTGACATCAGTAATTGATATTACATTTTTATATCCGCGTTAACAAGTCTTTAACATCCAGGTAAATTTCATTTATTAGTAATTTAAAATTTCAGTAATCTTCAATTTTCGTCTTTCATGTAATTTCAATATTTTTAAAATAAATTTAAATTCAAATTCAATTCTTTTTAATTTAATAAGTAGTTAAAATACTATATGTACCACATGGTTATAACATATTTTTTTCTTTCTTTTTCATTTTTTGGCAATTTATAGTTTACGAATCAGCTTGTTTTTCTGCATATCGATTCTTTAAAAATTCGTCTGCATATTGAAAATTTAAGCTTTATTTTGCATATTGATAATTTCAATTTCTCTTTGTTTCTTTTTCTCGAACCAAACAGAAATCTGTCTATGCTGTATATTCGAAAAGGGTAAGTTTCACAACTCTCACGAATACTTCTGCTCTGAGACTCTTTGCTCAGGCTTATACTAACTAGTCGTCCGCATATGTTGCCCCAATTCTTTCCCAAAAATATATAATAAGGGAAAGGAGGTAACACACTGGTTCAGTCCATGAACAAAGCACACAAGATACAATTTTGTAGAGACTTTGCACAAGCGTTTTAAAAAAAAGTAAGAAATGATTATTCTGCTTATAACAATACTTACATTTTGTTCGATGTTTGTAAAGAAAACTCATTACAAAACCAAATGAGGGAAGAAAGATCTAGAGGAATAAACACTTATCACAGAATAACTGATAATACATTGATCAAAAACGTATGTCTCAAAGATTTCTTATCAAGTATTAAAACAAGAGATGAGTTAACTCTTGGTTAAAAAATTATGGAACATAATTTCAGTGTAAACAAAAATATTGAAAATGTAGTCGTATCATATGGAAATAAAACATATTTCACATATTGTCTTCTAATATTCCCCCTGAAATTCTAACAGAAAATAACAATGAGGAAGCTGATACTTGTACATCATACAATAATTATTGGAGGAAAATACGGTAACAGTATCAGTTTAACTGTAGAGACAGTTCTTATTATTTTATTAAATTATTATAAAGTGTTACCTCAAGAAACAAATATATTAACAGGACGTGGAGAAAAAAGAAGAACGATTTGGCCGAAACATATCACCGCTACTTTAGGCTCGGTTATTACAGAAGCTATCCTTGGATTCCATGCATTTACTGGAACCCATATAATTGGAAAACTTTTCAAGAAAATTAAAGAAATGTGTTTTAGGATATTTTTAGGCTTAAATGAAGATGACAGTATTTTAAAGTCGTTTTCTTTACTGTGTTCGGAGGAAACACCAAATGATGAAATGAATAGGAACTTTGAAAGATTTCAGTCTTTAGGATCCTTCTGAAGAAGCCGACAGGATGATCAGCGAAACATCAAGTCAAGTTGGACGACCACGGCAAGACCCGGAAGAAACTACCTCATCCTTTGAAAGATTTGTTTGTATGCTTTACAAATCTACAACGATTACTTCTGTCAAGGAATTACGATGGAAATTATATTCTATAAAAGGACAGCAAGGAGAGAATTTGCCACGTACGCTTAATGCACTTGAACAGCATAATCTTAAGTAAATATATTAATTTAATCGAATACTGCGCTATTTAGTAATGCTGGATTTCTTATATAGGGCAAGTTTTATAACGAGGGTATGGAAGTTAAGTTATACCAATATTCAGAAACTTACCAATCCAGACCTATGTGGACGGAAAAAAATGGAAGGAAGTTTATATACGGCAGTTCCAATTACAAAGCCACCTGCTCCTGAAAGCTTATCGTTTTTAATGAAATGTGGCTGTAAAAAAGTTGTAAAAAAATTCTTATGTTGTATCGAAGCCTGTACATGTACAGAATTCGAATGTTCCAATATTGAACCAATGCCCATATCTAACATAAATGATATTTTCATTTATATAAAAAATCTACAAAATATCATGGCTTTACATGAGAGTCCTATTTACTTATAAAGTGGGTACTTAAAATGAGCACTTGTTTTTTTTTGTTTTTTAAAATCCGTCAAGAAATAACGGAGATAGAATTTGTTCAAAAAAGTCGTGCGCCGACTTTGATCCGCCATATTTTTGTTTACAACAATTTTCCAGAATGCCAACCTAGAAAAAATTGTTATGTTAAGGCAGTACTTTCGTGCTCTGGAGGTTTTTAAAAATTGGCAGAGCATCCAAGCGAAGGTCAGTATAAGAATGGACTATTAACACATGACTATAAATATTAAAAAATACATAAATCTATTATTATCTCAAATTGCAAGAATTTGCAGCGGAAATAAGAGCAAGTGAATATTAAATGAACCCAGTTAGTTTTCAGTCAACCCCTTGATATGATAGCTATTCATTTTAAAGTAAGTACCACCTACGAGAACTTTAAGCACGTACTAATATATTATTAATTCAAGTGAAATGCGTCTGAAATAAGATATATGTTAGCTCAACATCTTATAATATTAATGGAAGTTACGTTGGCAGCATTTAATAATTTACAAGTCTCTATATTTCGAATTATAAAATTAATTTTATTTGGTTTCCGAGTAGTTTAAAAATCGTATTTGCTTGAACATTATTTCAACACTAAAACTCGTTTAAAATATTGCTTAAAATAATCCAAGTTATCACCTTTTTACATTGGGCTATTCAGTATAATAACTTATTTCTAATGCCGGAATAACCACTTCACTTCTTGTTGAACTTAATAAACATGTCCTAACTTGCATGTTAATGTATTTAGCTGTCCACCTAAGTTACTGCAACCTACAACTTACTGCAACTTATTAGTAGTTGTCAAGGCAAGCACTATTAGTCATCTACAGTATTCTCGTTAAAATTTATCGTTGCTTAATATTAACCGTCCAAAGAGTAGAGAAAGTTCAAGTTAAACTCTAATAAGTAATAGTCTTGTTACACGTTTATTACTGTTACTGGCACTGAATTCTGTTTAAAAAATAATTAGCTGCAGCTTGTAATTCTCATTATTATAACTTAATTGACGTGAATTTTCTTGGGTTGTCGGTCATTGAAATAAAAGTTTTTTTTCTTACGTTTCGGTTTATTACCACCATCGTCAGAAAATTTACTACAATTTTAAAATTAAATAAATAAATAGCACATCAATTTGTCTTTGTTTGCGTAATAAATTTATGCACTTACAATTTGTTACTTTAATACAAGTTTTTAATACAGACTTTACATTGTCCTTACACATCTGGTGTTGGGATGCAACTAACTGACCTGAAGTAGGTACTTAACTGTCTGCTTTCTCTATATGCTCTGTTAATGTTACTTTTGATAAAATTTGGTTTAGTTGTTGTGCTATTTATTTATGAAATTGTAGTTAATTCTCTGATGTTGGTTGTAATAAACCGAAACGTAAGAAAATAAAATAAAAACTTTGATTTCAATGATCGACAGCCCAAGAAAACTCTCATCCATTAATTTGATTATACGGTCAAGAAAATACAAGCGATTGTTATAACATATTTGAAATTAATATAAGGTTATTTGAGGCCTCAATTTTTTCTCACTTGTTTTATTCCATAATGAGACAATTTAAAAAAGATAATGTTCCAGAATGTTTCACTACTTTCTAAACAGAAACAAATTGATTTGAAAAAAATTGTATTTTATGGGTTTCAGCAAGCAACTCGTGAAAGAGCCGGCAACGAAACAAAACTAAAAACTTGCGAAACTATATGCACAGGCAAAGTATTCATGTAATGCACATTTCATAAAGGAGAGATCTATATAGCAGAAACTTTGTGAGTTTTAAAGTTTGTGAGAGATACCTAGATAAATTTACTGATTGCAAGTAGGTAACATCCAATTTTCGAAACACAAAGTTACTTAGATGGCAGGTAGGAATATTGCTACAGCTAATTTTATATCTATTTGTAATTCCTTACTGGCTCTGGATAGTTTTACGTGAAATTTAAAGTTATGGCGGATGCGCCAGTAAGAGCACACAGGTGTAAAAGTTTCAATCTACACTCTTTACATGACTATAATAATTATTATTTTTAACCTTTTATAGTACTCAAGCTGGCATACCTCACCTATTATACCGTCTGTCTATTTTACGAGGGCCACACCAAACATCTCGCCTAATATCTATTGTAGAAGAATAAAGTTTTAGAAACGGCTATCCCATTTTTGTGTGCTATATTTCAGCAAATAGATATTTGAAAACCAAAGCCTACTGTGTGAGATATATTACAAAAAAACCTGAGAAATAGCTTCCTTATTTGAGGAGACACGAAAAAAGTTGACGACAAAGACAATAAGAATAATAATGTGTATCAAAAAATTGAAAAAACGCATTTGGTTTTGACATACGCTCTTGTGCAAAAATGAAAAGAACAAATCTCAAAGTAGGCCATGACACCATTAATTCCGTTTATTTGTTCTCTTTCCAACGACATAAAACATGTCATAAAAATTTTAACTGATAATGTCAATATTTAATATTTTACGAAAACCACAATTTATATCATTGAATCGTAAAAATCAGCTAATCCATGATTAGTGAAAAACAATATACACAGTTATTAACAAATTTGACAGATTGTCACTGTTGTATGTTGAGTTGTCCAGTTCTAAGACAAGTTTTATATCAGTAATTATGGTGTACAGCGATAATAACAAATTCGATATGATTAGCGTTTATTGTCAGTGCAATATTGACACTAAGATGGCAGTCACGGTTTACGGAGATAGATTTCCAGATGCTCTGCAGCCAAATCGAAATATGTTTAGGTACTTAGTTCAAAATCTAAAAACGCATGGTTCATTTTCAAAAAAGTATTAAAGCAAGGACATGTTGCGTATAATGTTAGAAAAGTGAATAGATGAGTATTGAATTATGTTAACCAAAATGATGAAACTTCTTTGAGACAAATTCAGGGAAACTGTCGCATAAAAAATAGACAGTTCAAGAAAAATATTTAAAAAAAACTGACTGCGATGCTACAACATGAGAAAAGTTCAACATTGAAGTGAGAGGGAGATAAGCAGAGGAGAGCAAGGTTTTGTAGATGGTTGTTAAATAAAAAAATTCTTTGGTCGAACGAATCAAATTTTTCTATTAACGAATTTTTCAATAGAAATATGCATTATAAGTGAACATGAGAAAATATACATTGGTGCAGAGGGACTACATATTTTCTACAAATGTATAGGTGGGTCTTTTAGGGACTAAACTAATTAGACCTTATTTTTATGATGGCAAATTATCCGTCCGTAGATACCTTAATTTCCTGCAAAACGAATTTCAAGATTTTCTTTATAGTCCAGGAAATATCTTCGCACCCATTGATGAAAATATTCTCAGTCGGTTTCTTTACATAATCTTATGCAAAATGGTCCCCTAAAAATCTGCATGTTGCCAGGTCTAAAAATGGGTGAAAAATTGTTTAAACATTTTATTTTAAACAAATTGCAAAAATTGTTTATATTGCTCCGGGCAGTTTAGGCTATTATGTTATTGCAACCTCTTGTTTTTTAACTGATAATTAAGCGCGTGCATCATTATGGTCGGCCGCGACTCCTATGCTCCATCTCTTTTCCACTCAAGCGGAGTATACGTACCATGCTGACGCTCATATTTCAATGGTAAGTACCTTATTCTTGGATGTAGATTTTGCAAAAAAATTGTGGGTCTGTGTTTAATATCGCAAAAACCCAATTCAACTCAAATATTACTGAAGCGCCACAACAACCTCAATTAGCCATTTAACCTAGATTTAGCCGCATTAAAAAAGCATCAAGGTTTATTTTTAATTTGATTTTGAAATTAAGAACATTCATTTACGTTCCATAATAATTTTTATTTGAAAAATACAAAATCAAATGACAATAACTAATAATATATTTCAATAATAATTATCTTTTACAGATGTCACATATTTTTTTTCACAAACATCTAAATCACAGCCACACAGAGCTATGCAATTTAAACCATTTTTTTACAGTGGTATGCTTTAGTTTTACACGTTTTTTACAGGTACATGGTAGTACTACATTTTCTGGTAAATCATTTTATTTCACTATTAGTCCAGTGCAATTAGGAATTGACCCAAAAATTTTGGGTACATTTTTTATTTTGTTCCTTATTCGAAAGGGGGGTCAATGAAAACCTTAAGTCTGAATTTGCGCATTCCTACTTCCCCCCCTTTCGCCGCCATCTTGGATTTTATTTTTTTTTTTTTCAATCGCTCATAACTCGAGTTCTATTTATCGCACAGTAATGAAAAAAACATCGTTGTACTCGTGAGGATTTACTCTTTATGTCATCACGAATGCATTTTTGCCGTAAAAGTTATTGCAAAAAAGTTATTAGAGCTCAAAGTTGAGAAATGATTTCAAAAAAAATTTTTTTCGCTTTCTTGGCTCGCCACTCTTTTGCAGTGCATCTGACACTCTCTGCCAACAAAATCTTATTTAAACTAGACGCGATTACTAGGATTTAAAAAAAAAAATTAAGTCCGTAAGTGGATTCCTCGCCCGCCAATCCACGCTCAAAGTTGACATGTTCAAATAAGCGCGGAGCGTTTTCAATCAGTCATAGTATTTTAACTTGTACATTTTGTAAACTCATTTCCACACCACCTTTGATTCACAGTGAAACAATCATGGGAAGATGCGGACGTGGATATCGTGAAAACTGCAATTGATTTAAGTCCACAATTTGATACTGTCGTCATCGTAGGAGAGGATACGGACCTGCTTGTGTTGCTGTGTGCACTCGGGAAAAATTAAAAAAATGTCTATTTCCGTAAAATAGGAAGGGGAACAACGGCATCGAAGACGTATTCTACAAGCAGCTTCAAACACGCACTTCTGCTGGAGCATTTGCTTTTCATACATGCCTTTTCAGGATGTGACACTGTGTCAGCAATCTGCGGAATGGGAAAGAAAAAAATAATTGACGTCATCAAAAAAAATGTTCACCTTCAAGAGGATATAAAATTATTCCAAACAACCACTCCTGGACAAAATGTCATCGCTGCAGCTGGAGAGAGCGTGTTAATCGCACTGTACGGAGGAAATGAATCCGATGTGTCCATCGATCGATTGCGATTTAAAATATATACACGATTGGGTCTTAAAAAGAAAACGGAATTGTCGCGCTTCCCCCAACGAGTTCCGCAACACGTCAGCATTCCCTACGGACTTATCATCAGGTCCAGAAATGGCTCGGGCAAGAAAAAAACGCGATTTCTTGGGGCTGGAAAAATGGCTACCGCGGTTTAGAGCCTGTGACCAGCGAACAAGACCCGATTCCACAAATTCTATTGGACATTATATCCTGTGGATCCGCCAAAACTGCTGTAAAGCTTGCGGCTGCCGAAAGGCCGGATTAAAGTGTTCCGTCTGTGATGCTTGTTTTGCTCGGGTAGCTGGTTTGGAGATTATTTTAGGGTTCAATGTTAATATTAATTAAAATCCAGATCCAAAATAAGACATTTATTTTCCTAATAATTATATGTACAGTGTGGCCATATCTTTTATGGCTTAGGTAACGACAATCTTGTTATTACATAAGTACATTATAGTAATCGGGGAGAGAGAGAGAGAGAGTGTAACATATTTCCTCTATGTACGTCGTCGTAACCCCAATTCTCTAACGCGACTAAGAAATCTGTTTCAGGAGAGATCCAGTTCAATACACTCGAATCAATCTGACAAGAGGTCCAGTTCAACGCACTCGGATCCTCCCTTACAGATACTTGGCCAGCGGCTGCCACGGCGCCGGAGAAACTTGAGCTTCTGGTTATCTCAGTTCAACACACTCGAGAAAGGTGAAAGTCAAGCTCTGAATTTGCTGGTTTCTGGCTAGCTATTTTATACCCAAAAATCACGGTCACGTGGTTTTGCACCCGGCACGAAATGCACACGGCACGCAAGTTGCGGCCTGGTGAAGTTAGAATTAAAAGTTAACAAAAGAACTAATCAGGTATTGAACTAATCTAAAACTGAACTACTTGATCCATGCATGATTAAAATAAGTTAAACTGGAATGAAAGTATACAGTATTCCTGTAGTATTGTATACTTCATTACTCATCTTATGCAAAATTTGCTGCGGCGAAAATTGCACAAACGTCAAGGAAGTTGCAGAAATCTTGGATGATGAAGACAAGGATTGCTACGACCTTCCTACTATGGTACCATTACCCAGAGCGACGAAAAGAAAAGCGTCTGAAGTATCCCAGGAAACTGACGAAAACTATTAATTTCCTGTAGAAAAGTGGCAAGAAATGGAACATCAAGCAAAGAAATCGTGGATTAGGCCTCGGGGGGAAACCACGTTAAAAAAAACGCGCCGTCGACTCTACCTCAAAGGTGGTGTGGAAATGAGTTTACAAAATGTACAAGTTAAAATACTATGACTGATTGAAAACGCTCCGAGCATATTTGAACATGTCAACTTTGAGCGTGGATTGGCGGGCGAGGAATCCACTTACGGACTTAATTTTTTTTTTAAATCCTAGAAATCGCATCTAGTTTAAATAACATTTTGTTGGCAGAGAGTGTCAGATGCACTGCAAAAGAGTGGCGAGCCAAGAAAGCGAAAAAAAATTTTTTTGAAATCATTTCTCAACTTTGAGCTCTAATAACTTTTTTGCAATAACTTTTACGGCAAAAATGCATTCGTGATGACATAAAGAGTAAATCCTCATGAGTACAACGATATTTTTTTCATTACTGTGCGATAAATAGAACTCGAGTTATGAGCGATTGAAAAAAAAACAAATCCAAGATGGCGGCGAAAGGGGGGGAGGTAGGAATGCGCAAATTCAGACTTAAGGTTTTCTTTAACCCCCATTTCGAATAAGGAACAAAAGAAAAAATGTACCCAAAATTTTTGGGTCACATCAGTAAATTTTTCCTAATTGCACTGGAGTATATGATTCACAGACGACCATAATGATGCATGCGCTTAATTATCAGTTAAAAACCGCTGCCCAAGGAATCACTACTTCCACATCCATATTTTGTATCCAAGTCTTATGCGCACTAAATCCCAATGTAATATTTTATTCCCTTTAATAATAGAGTGGAGGTAGTAGAAGGGGTGGCTAATGTAAAAAAAATTTAGAAGTCCTTGGTTTTCGTATACACACTAAATGTCAATTTATTTTCTTATTCCCTTAAACAACAGGGTGGGGGTGGAAATGGGGGTGGAAATGGGGGTGGCAGAGGGGGTAACTAATGCCAAAATAAATTTTAGAGGCCCTTGGTTCAAATACCAATTTAATATTTTACTCCCTTTAATAATAGGGTGGGGATGGCAATGGGGGTGGTAGAGGGGGGTAGTTAACGCCAAACAAATTTTATTAGACGTTTAGTTCTTGTATATATGCTAAATCACATTTTAATTTTTTTTACCCCCTTTAATAATAGGGTGAGGGTGGCAATGGAGGTGGTAGTGGGGGTAGCTAACGTCAAAAAATTTTTTTTAGACGTTTCGTGCTTGTATACACACTAAATCACATTTTAATTTTTTTTATCCCCTTCAATAATAGGGTGGGGATGGCAATGGGGGTGGTAAAGTGGGTATCTAACGCCAATAAATTTTTTTTAGACGTTTCGTTCTGTATACATACTAAATCACATTTCAATTTTTTTTACCCCCTTTAATAATAGGGTAGGAATGGCAATAGGGTGGCAGAGGGGGTAGCTAATGCCAAAAAAATTTTTCAGACATTTTGTTCTTGTATACACACTAAATCAGATTTTAATTTTTTTACTCCCTTTAATAATAGGGTGGGGGGGTGGTAGAGGGAGTAGCTAACGTTAAACATTTTTTTAGACGTTTCGTTTTTGTATATACACTAAATCATATTTTAATTTTTTTACTCCCTTTCATTACAGTGTGGGGGTAGTATTGGTGGTGATAGTGGGGGGGAAGGTGGCTGATGCCGAAAAAAATTTTGAGACCATAACATTTCGTACATGCCCTAAATTGCAATTTTATGGACTCTTACTTGCTTGTTTTACCTATTTACCCCATTTACCCCCACCCTTCAACGGAATTAGATAAAAATATAATCTAGTTCCAGATCTCGTTACAATACACAAGTGTACCAAATTTCAAGTCAATATCATAAACGGTTCCAGAGGGAACGTGCGTACAAAAAAGTTACAGATAGACCGACAGACAGACAGGAAATTTCTTTTCGCTCAAATTTAAAATCTCGACGTTTCATGACATTTTAAGCCTATTTCAACAAAAAAAATAAAAAAAATAAACGCAATTAATGGTGTCGTAGATTACTTTGAGATTTGTTCTTCTCATTTTTGCACAAAGAGCCAACTGCTTTTTTCGAATTTTTTTTATACAAATTATTATTCTTATTGTCTTTGTCGTCAACTTTCATCCCTTTAACTTTTTTCGTATCTCCTCAAATAAGGAAGCTATAATCGTTTGTGGTTTTCCTATTTTTCAGGTTTTTGTAATATATCTCACAAAGTAGGCTATGGATTTCAAATTTCTTTTTACTGAGATATAGATCACAAAAAATGGGATAACTATTTCTAAAGCTTTATTCTTCTACAATAGATATTAAGCGAAATAGAGACTGTATATTTCAAAGTTTGTTATTATTTCTTAATCTCTCCTAAATAATTTCCACTGAAATGTTTTATAATCTTAGTATGTGTAATACACGGGATTGAATTTAGACTTGCAATTAATCTTACAATGTATGAGTTTATGTTCTGATAAAACAATTCCACCTACGACGCTGGAAGCGAGATTCTTTTGGAAGTAATGAGTCTCTGCATTTATTATTTATTGCATATCAATAGAGTCTAACATTGAGGAAATGTGTTTTGTTGATATTGAGTTTAAATCTAAATTAACTGTACCAAAATCAATTTGATTACTCGAAAACACTTTGTTTCATTTTCAATGACCAACTATATGTTTCTAACATGTTACGCTGGCTGAATATAAATGTATTTATGAAAATAAATTATAAACTGTTTTCATTTAAATAATAACGATTTTATTAACAGTAATTCTCTCTAGTTATCCTATATGCATATTATGTTTTGTTTCCAAAAATAATTAAATGTTTATTTATTTTACTACTGAACAACAAAAATAGCTTAAATATACTATGAAATAGGCTAAACTATTCCCAACTTCTGCTGTTTTCCAGAATAATATAATAGCAAATAAAACAAAATTATTTGTAAATGAAATATTAATGAAATGCCTTTTGCAGTTCATATTTCTTTTTTAAATTCTAATTACTATTATTTTTTTTTTTATTACCTTGCATTAAATGAAATTCATGTGGTTGAATTTCTTCTCGAATTATTTCTAAATGCAGTTCTTTTGTTCGACCTCACATTTGACCTACTAGTCGTTTTCAGCAGATATCTTTAAAGCAAAACTGCATATTCTTAACCCAAGCTTACGTATACCTCAGAATAGTATAATAAACTCGTCTTGATTGAATCTCTACGTACATTGTATGTTAAAATTCAATTCCGTACATCCTTTATTTAATTATTTCTTTCTTAAGGCGACCTTTTCACTCGACATTTCTAGACGTATGTCATCAATGAACTCTCTTTGTTCTATAAAATGTTTCCTTTGTTATCAAAAGTAAAACTTTGATTCTATATTCGTAGCATCCTTAAGAACTATACTTTCTGAACTTTACATTGCGCTTTATTTAATAATTCAAATAATCCTGCTGCAAGTATAGTTCTTTCAGTCTCCGTTGCACAGGCACAAAAACAATCAACATAAATAATAATAATTTTTTAAATTAAATCTTTTTTTCTTTCGCTTATCAAAAGAAATTGTAATCGTGTAGGATTCATTATATGGTATTTCTTGAGCTTTTCATGTTTGAGATATGCAGGTTACTAAAATTAAGGTTTCTGCCTATCCGTCTGTTGGATGTGCATCTGAAGATCTATTTAGCGGAAAAAAGTTGTTTTTAAATTTAAAAATATACTGCAGCATGGAAGCTCCGAGAAAGGCAAACATTAACAACATTAACTTGTACGAAGAATTAAAAACGATGGTAACATAATGGTATAAGATCATATTATATAGGGCTATATATAGTAATATACAAAATATCCTATCTCCCTGGCAGCATGGTTTCATGGGGAAAAGGTCCACTATAAATAACTTGGCTAGTTTTACTGAATATACCGTTAAAATATTGGACACTAGAGGCCAGGTTGATGTTATTTACACTGACATTCAGAAAGCGTTTGACCAAATCGATCACTATATCTTGTTAGAAAAACTGGATAGAATTGGTTTTAGCTTAAATCTTTTGATGTTATTCGAATCATATCTACTGGACAGAGAGCAATATGTTTATTACAACGGTTTTAAATCAAATATGTTTATATCAACCTCTGGAGTTCCGCAAGGTTCCAACCTTGGTCCATTGCTATTTCTTATATTTATTGATGATTTACTTAAGTTGTTAGATTGTAATAGACTAATGTTTGCTGACGATTTGAAAATTTATTCCTCGATTTGCACTGTAGATGATTGCCGAAACCTGCAACTTAATTTAGATAAAATTAATCAATGGTGTGACTCAAATAAACTGATTTTAAACGTCTCAAAATGTAAAATAGTAACTTTCACTCGTAAAAGTATGTCACTGTTATACAACTATGCAATTAACAACGTTTCTCTTATAAGATGCACAGAGGTTAAGGATCTGGGCATATACTTTGATTCATCACTGTCATTCTGTACACATATTGATCAGATATGTAATTCCGCGTCGAGAATGCTGGGATTTATCATACGTAACTCTCAGTCTTTTATTACCATAGAGTGCCTAAAAACACTATACTTCGCTTATGTTCGATCTAAGTTGGAATATGGCTCACTAATCTGGAATCCAATTTATGACTGTTACATAAATAGAGTTGAATCGATTCAACGTAAATTTGTCAAGTTTCTGGCCTATAGAGTGGATCGGACATACCCGCCTCAAGGTGCAGACCATATTTCTCTGTTGGATAGATTTGACCTATTATCTCTTAGTACTAGAAGGGTTAATACATCTCTAACTTTCTTATATAATTTAATTCACTATCATATTGACTGCCCCAACTTGTTAAGTGAAATCAAATTTAATATACCAAGAATATCTACAAGGCATCCCACTACATTTCAACTAAATCTATGTTTAACAAATATGATGTTAAAGTCTCCAATTAATACCATGTGCACAAACTATAATAATTTAAGCAATAACTGTGATATAAATTTTTCAAGTCTCAAATCTATATTATATTGTGATAATATTAATACGTAACGATATCCTGTTTTAAATATCCTTATTAACTTGTAAATTTGATTTATTCTCTACTCTCTTTTATCTTTTGTCTTATGTTATATACACTATTTGTTTTACCCTGTAATTGGTTTTACTGTTGGGTAATAAATAAATAAATAAATAAATAAATAACATTTTGTCACTTCACATAAAAAAAATAGAAAAATTTAATAAACACAAAATTGAAGTAAGAAAATTTATTACTCAAAATCAAGATTGTGTAAAGAATATTCTCAATTAATAATGTAACTCGATCTTTACCTGTTTAATTAATTTTAATATATACAGGGTTACTGGTAATTCGATACATTCCTTTGGAGATGTGATGGGGCATGAGCTAAGGAGTAAATCTAGCCCTAACATATATTATGCAAAACTCAATAGTTTTTGAGATATTTCAATATTTTTGTTTTTCTCAAAAAAGTAGATCTTAATGTCTTAAAAGTTAATTTCCGAAAAATCTACTTGACATTTTAAAATTTTTTTTACTGGATTACTTGTCCAATATTATAGATATCCGTTTGGAATGAAAAATATCCGGAAACATTTCGATCATGTGAACATTTAAAATAAAAACTTGTAAATTTTTTTTTTTAAATCAGTTATGAAATTTACCTATTAGGTTTTTTCAAAAAAATATTAATGTAGCACGCGTACAAATTATTATAAAAACTTCCTTATTTCAATAGCTATCTAACTAGGTAGAAATGTTTAATGCACCCTTGATAGTTCTAATAGAAAATTAGTAAAGATAATGCTGGTGGCGGAATTTATTAAACGACTAATCATTCATTTTCATTTAAGTTAGCCAGTCCTTGACTTTGACGTTTGTGCATACATGTCATTAACTGACATTCTTATCTCCGTGTCCCTTAAGTTTGTTGGTCTTGTTAAATTAGTTATCGAAGATTTTGATTTTGCTCGTAGTTGTTGTCATTAATTGTTGTTATTGTATTTTCTGTGCCATGGCCGCGTATGCCAACGCAGAATACGCTGATATCTTGTTTGTCTATGGATACTGTGGCGGCAACGCTGCTGAAGCTCGCCAAGAATATGGTCTTTGGTACCCTAACCGCCGCTTACTAAATGCACGTGTATTCAATACGGCATATCGAAATATCGCTGAAACTGGCTCCGTGAAATGTAGAAGAAGTGACGCTGGTGCTCCTCCCGTTTATGAACCAGATGATGAGGAAGAAATATTGAGGTATTTTGAGAAAGACCCAACTATTTCAACTAATAAAGTCGCAAGACTAACCGGAGCGTCACAATGGAAAGTTTGATCTACGATACGTAGAGTTGGATGTCATCTTTACCACTATATCCCTGTCCAAGGCTTGGAGGAAGGTGATCCTGGAAGGAGAGTGGAATTCTGCCGCTTTATGTTAAATTCAGATGCAGAAAGTGCAAATTTTTTAACAAGTATTTTATGGACGGACGAGTCGAAATTTAATCGCGAGGGTATAACAAATTTCCACAACCTACATTATTGGGCAGAGGAAAATCCCAAGTTAACACGTGAAACTTAGTTTCCAAATGAAGTTTTCTATTAATGTGTGGATGGGAGTCATTGGCCACTATTTAATAGGGCCACACTTTCTTCCTCAAAATTTAAACGGGGAAATCTATGAAAATTTTTTAAAAAATGATCTGGCGGTGATTTTAGAAGATGTTCCTCTCGCCGTCAGACAGCGAATGATGTTTCAGAACGACGGTTGTCCAGCACATTATCGGCTGACAGTACGACAGTTACTTGATCAACGTTTCCCTAACCGTTGGATTGGAAGAGCGGGCCCAATACCTTGGCCAGCGCGAAGCCCTGACTTAACACCCCTTGATTATTACGTATGGGGTCATATGAAGGAGATGGTCTATGCCACACCAGTCAATACTATAGAAGACCTTAGACAAAGGATAGTCGATGCTGCCCAACACATAAGGCATAATCTGACAACCAGAGTAACAAGGACGGAAATAAGAAGACGCTGCCGTGTCTGTATATGGAATAGGGGCTCCCATTTTGAGCAAGACATATAAAAAATAAAGTACAACTTTGAAATTAATGAAGAATTAAACTCTACTTTTAAAATGTTTTTTACTGTTTATCTAAAAATAAAATTCGTACTACTTGTGTTATTTTTACTAGTATTTTCTTAGAACTATTAAGGGTACATTGAACATTTGTACCTTGTTAGATAGCTATTGAAATAAGACAGTTTTTATAATAATTTATACGCGTGTTACGTTAATATTTTTTTGAAAAAACCTAATAGGTAAATTTCATAGCTGATTTAAAAAAAAAAATTTAAGTTTTTATTTCAGATGTTCACATGATCGAAATGTTTCCAGATATTTTTCATTCCAAACGGATATCTATAATATTGGACAAGTAATACAGTAAAAAAAAATTTAAAAATGTCAAATAGATTTTTCGAAAATTAACTTTTAGGACATTAAGATCTACTTTTTGAGAAAAACAAAAAAAATTAAATATCTCAAAAACTATTGAGTTTTGCATAATATATGTTAAGGCTAAATTTACTTCTTAGATCATGCCCCATCACATCTCCAAAGGAATGTATCGAATTACCAGTAACCCTGTATATGTTATTATATATGATTTGCAGGAAACAACTACTCAGCGGGCAAATACCCCGACGTGCATTGAATTATACCTGATGTCATACTTCTTACATTATTGTAAGAACACGAAAGTCTAGTGTTATATAGAGATCTATTATTTTCTTTACTTCTGACGTTATTATAAGTATAAACCTAAACTTATCTGTAAATTATTTTTGGAAAATTGTTTTGAGTAAAAGCTCATGATAATATTTGAGAGAGTTAGACAATCTGTATTATCCCTATTCTCATCGGGTGTTTTTAAAAGTCATTTTGAAAATGTCAATAAAGCATCAGGGACTTAACTTTCGAATTCTTCTTTTGTCATTTCATTAAGAGTGGAGAAAAAGTATCCTGTGACAACTCCTCATGTGATCTACATTATCAGCAACTTTATTTGACAAATTTTATTGGACTCTTGTCTAATTTTTCCAGCTATATTTTTATATGAAATATTAATCACATTTGTTAGCGGCGTCTAATATGTTTGCCCGTCTTGATTGTCCTAACCTAATTGATTGGAAGTATTAATTACAAACACATGATAACAAAACTTGCAGAAAAAAGTGGTGTTTCGGTAGACCCTCAAAATGTTCTATTTTTTTGGAATTTGCATTCCAAAGATAGACTTTTAAAAAAATTCATTAGAAATTAAGTGTATATGTTGTACAGTGCTTTAAAAATCACATTTCTATAAAGAAAATTTTTTACATACATTAAATTTATATTTTTCTGGCAATTTGCAGGGTATTTTCAACCCGTTTATCTCAGAAATAGAGCAAGAAATTGAAAAAGGTATATTGAAATTAGTGCTTACTGAGATCTACAGCTAATTTTTTCCATAAATTCTGAAGCACCCTGTATAATAAGTAGGTACCTGTTTGTATGTAAATTAATTTTTCTTGTTTCTCCTTTCCCACTTTCTTACAAAATAAACACATTTTGCGTATTTCTAAGCAATCAGTACTTCGAGTTCGAAATTGTTCATTTAAACTAGTACTCGGTAAAGTAGAAGGATAGGAAGGCATTAACTCTGTACTAATATTTCCTCGACTAATATATGAACTTCAACAAGATGTATGAGTCAAATGTGCTTTTAGAGGGCGGAATATTTTTAGTCGCAAATTCCTATATAAAATCCTTATTTTACTATAAGGAACGTAACCAGACTATAACCAACAGCTACTCTCCGGGCTATGTGCTCCGCCGAGCGCTGAATTACAAGTTACAAGTCTGGCGCGTTAAGTGTAATAATTGCATATTACCTTGCAGACTGCAGTTTCGAGCTGTTGGCTCTCGTCAGTGCAAGGTAGGCATGTGGCGACCGGCACGAGGATCCTTTGACCATTTGGTACATCCCGGTATTTTTACAATAGCGACATGTAAAATATTCAGCAGGCGAAATCTAGCGGTCCAGTGTCTGTTGCAATCGAGAAATAAATAGCCTGACTGGGCTTAGTTCAAATGTGCTTTTGGAAGGCGGAATATTAAACATAATATTTTTAACAAAATATATAATAATATTTTTAGTCGCAAACTCCTCTATAAAATCCTTTTATTACGTTCCTTATAGTAAAATAAGTGGTATGGGACGACTGGCACGAGAGCTCCTTTAAGTAGGATCAGTCTTTTGGCTGGTGTTTGTTGCAATCGAAACATTAGCGTTTTGATGGTAATATGCAATTATTACACTTAACGCGCCAGACTTGTAACTTGTAATTCAGAGCTCAGCGGGGCACATAGCCCGGAGACTAGCTGTTGGTTGCAGTCTGGTTACGTTCCTTATAGTAAAATAAGGACTTTATAGAGGAGTTTGCGACTGAAAATATTATGTTTAAGATGTAAGAAATTTAAAACTTTTCCTAACAGACAATATTGCATTTTTATGAATAAGAATATTTTTGGCTAATTCATCTTGTCGATATTCAGTTGCTTTTGTTAAGCTTAGTAATCCTTTTTTGTTGGTTTGTTGGCAATCATGCCCTTAGAATAAAATTCACATAACAAATTTTGCTCCATTTTGAAAAGAATCTGCAGTTATTTTTAATTCAAAATTATTCGTCCTCGCCTAGTTTTCATATAAGAACTTACTTATAAAACTTTATTTACCAAATTCCAAAAGACTACTAATAAACGTATGACTGGTGGTCGAGAGGTGAGCGCCGGTGCCTACGGGTGGGGAGTTTTCATAGAATGGAATAGAATAGAATCGTTTATTTGACTACTTTATGTAAAAAGTACATTTGTAGCAAGTCTAGAAAATAACAATGTATATAAACAAACACTGAGGTTCACAAAAAAATAAAACATGACAGTGTATAAATAAAATACATGGAGCTGCATCCTAATGAGCAGAAGCAAGATGTGCCGTGACACAGGAATACATAACAATAATGAAGTCATAAAAAAATAGGTAAATATAAAATATTGGGTCAGTAACGTGGAGAGCGAGGTCATAAATCCAGTAGGTTGATGGGACAGTAATAATTACGAAAAAGAAAAAATATTTAGTTATATTGGATGGGTAGAAATTAGAAATTCATCTATTGTATAGAAACAGTGCTGTAACATGTAGTTTTTTATATATTTTTTTAAATTGGTGGCCATTTGTTATAAAGCTTTAAGTTTAACGAGTTCTTTTGCGTCTTGGACAGTTTAAAGCAAGGAGCTCTTAATAGATTTGCATTCCTAGTACTATAATTGTGTAAATTTGATTGTTTTGTGTAATGATTATTATTTTTGTGAATTTTAGGCAAAACAGAATAAACATAAAGTGATGGTAGGGACATAATGTCTAACATAATAAACAAAGGCCAACAATGTGCATGCAGTCAGCTTTAGCTATTATCCTAACCATTTTCTTTTGCTGTCTAAAAATTTTTATGGCAAAACTAGAGTTTCCCCATAACAAGATGCCATAACTTATTTAAGAATGGAAAAGTGAAAAATAAGTAATTCTTAAAGTGCTTATATGAAGTGTGACTTTCAATTGTCTAATTAAAAAGGTTATATTGCATAATTTATGTCTTAATTTATCTACGTAACAACTCCAAATCAGTCTATCATCAATGACTATGCCAAGCAAATTAACATTATCTCCATTAACAAATTTATTATTGGTAGAAAGGAATAGCTTTTGAGTCTTGTCCTCATTTAACATAAGCGTATTGCTTGAAAACCACTCTTGGGCTCGTTTTTCATAGGCTTTCGATGTGTCTTTTAAATCATTAAAATTATTATCTGAACAAATTAATGTTGTGTCGTCTGCAAATAGAACACAATTACTAGGTAAAAGGAAGTTAATATATCATTGATATAAATGATGCACAGTAATGGCCCCAAGGTTGAACCCTAGGGGAAACCATGCTTTACAACCTCAAAATTAGACGAGACATCAAAACTGACACACTGAACCCTGTTTGATAAGTACGAACTAAAAAGAACGAGGGCTAAACCTCTTATACCGTAATAATTTAATTTTTGTAAAAGAATATCATGAGTCGAAGGCTCTGGAGACGTCACACAGTGTTACGGCTGTATGCTTGCCCTGTTCAAGGCCTTCACTCACTACTTTCGGCGCTGCTTGTGAGGTCGAATGTTTTACCCTAAATCCGAATTGAGAATTATTTAAAATTTGATTAGATTCGATGTACGATGTAGATGATGGAGATTGGTCAGTAATTGTCCTCCTTTGAGGGGTCACCTTTTTTGAAGATAGGTATGATTATTGAGTATTTGAATATGTCAGGAAAAACTCCGGTTTCAAAAATTAATTTCATTAGGCACGTTAATGGTTATATAATCAAATCACAGGTTTCCTTAATAATTCTACAATTTAGATCATGGATATCAAAAGAGTGTGTATTTTTTTATGAATTTATTGCTTCGAGTACATCCTCTGATGTAACAGGAAACATGAAAAATGAGCAAGAGGGAGCTGGAGTGCATTTATAATTGTTTAAAATATGTGAATTTATGCCAGGAAGTGTCTTTATTATGGTATCAGCAATATTCACAAAATAAGTATGTAAGCTGTCTTGTGATAATTCAATATTGAGAGTAGGAACATTTTTATTACGTTCAATATTAATTAATTGCCAACTAGACTTAGACTTATTTTCCGATCCGATAATGAAGTCGTTATATGCTTTTTTTTTGTATTTCTTACTTGTTGTTTATATTCTTTTTTTTTATCAAATTGTATGTGTGTAAGTCTTCAGGAGCTTTAGTAACGTTACTTATCAACTTTAGAGTAGAGAGTTTGTCTCTGAAACTTTTTAAGTAGTCATTGTACCATCTAACTGGTGCTTTACCAGTTCTTGAAAACGATTTTTGGGAAACTGCTTATACACCAATAATTGGTAGGTACTGACAAGCAATCTTTTTCCTTATTATTAAATACACTCCAGTCAACCTCCGACAGGGAGTTACGATATGTTAAAAAGCACCTCAAAATAAGCCTATTCCCAACATTTCAGCTCGTTCTGAATTATTTCATCCAAATCGACAAATTTCGTCCCATTTTATTGGGCTTACATATTGAAAATATGGAGAGTAGCGTTAGAAGGGCTATAGTTTTTTGAATAAGTTCACAGAAATTCATATTCGTTGCACAAACCGTTGATTTAATAGCGCGATGGATGTTTTAGAAAACACATTTTTCAAATTACTTCTCATACATGAAAAAAACCGATTATGCAAAATTCGGCCCTACTAAAAAAGTTGTAAAAATCCAATTCGGATAGCCAAAATTAAGCCCTATCCCATTTGGATATACCTTTAAAAAAACTACCAGAAATAATCGAGATAGAGGAGCGATTTTACTCCACAAATGAAGAAAATAATACTTTACTAAGAAATAATTAATATATGGAGTGATGAAAGTCGTTTTCTTAATAATAGGGTGGTAAATAGACATAATTGCAATTATTGGTAGAGCAGTAATCCAAAATGAACCAAAGTAACCAACAGCCAAACAAAATCACTGAATTGGTCAACTTGGTCTCCTGATATGACTCCACCGGACTTTATTTTGAGGGGATTACCTCATAAAGTTTACGAGGAACCAATAGAAGATATGCAAGAGAATCTTTACACTATACGCAACCTAGTTCCAGTCCCAGATTTGGCGTCATCGGTATAAAAATTCTGAGGTCCCATGATAAATGACTATAATTATTTTATTTTTTAGAAAAGTTCAAAATTTAAATTAAAATTATTAATATTTTACGTCAAATTTATATATTTCATATATTTAACATTTAATATGAAAACAAATGATTATCTGGTGCTTATACATATTAATAGTATGAAAGGATACGAGTTCAACACCTAACTAATTTTCCCTTCTACTAAGTAGTCGTCAACGACGTTGATATATTCCGAAACCCGAACTAATTGTTAATCGACAATAAATCTGCGAAATGAAGTCAGACGTAACGACAACCCTGAAGCAAAGCACTGAGAACACTCATTGATATAGTAAATATGACCAAATCTAGTTAGTGGAATTTAGTTACCAATTAGATTGGGGGTAGATGAAACAAATACCCGTCAGATTCTGTAAGAGCCGCTCTAGGCCTGGGAAGGCTGGATCGATCGTAGTGAACGTAGAGGGCTCATCCAGTCACACCATCGTAGAATTTCATGAACGCATAATACTACAGAAAACCGAGAATTACTCTAATCGAACTCGAGGGGGACGTGCTACTCACAAACGCACACGACTAGCTCAACAATAAGCCACTAACCACCAACCAAACATGTTAAAAACAATTTCTTTCGACGCTTCCTAATATAGATGGGTGTAATAGAGGTTCAGATATATTCCTCTTCTGGTTAGCTGTTAGCTTGTTATGGGATGGTGCTTTGCGACGAAACTAATCAAAGTTAAAATATGCGATTTGAAAGGCAGAGCATGGGGTGAGAATTTCGCGAATCGCTAATGAAAATAATGTTTACGACCTGTATTTATTGGTTGATCTCAAAAATTAAAGTGAATCTGGTTTGTACTAGGAAAATGTTTCTGACGGCCGGTCCTTATAAATATATCATGTTACATGTAACTTTCGCAGTAGGCAACTCAGTAGTATAAACTTTATTTTGGAAATTATTTTTGTGAATATCGCCCACAGTTACGTAATTATGAACCTATAATCATTCATTCATCAATATTGATTAAGAAATATTTGCTTAAATCTACCGTGATATGTTAATTAAATTCTGGTTATAGTTTCATTTCAGTTTCAAATTATTTAAAATAATGTATTATTAAATTCAATATTTATGAATGTTTATTAAGAGAATGGAGTAGATAAATTGTTAATATACCGTAGGTAGTTACTTCTTCAGGTTAGTTCTAATACAATTAAAAATTATGGGACAAAAAAAGTGTTTTTTTTGTTAGACTTCTTTTTTTATCGATTCATTCTATTCCGCCGTGTGAGTTAGCAAAGGTGGTGTAGTTAAAAAACTGCTGCCCAAGGAATCACTACTTCCACATCTAGATTTTGTATCCAAGTCGTATACACACTAAATTCCAATGTAATATTTTGCTCCCTTTAATAAAAGGGTGGGGGTGGCAATGGGGATGGTAGAGGGGTTGGCTAATTTTAGAGGTCCTTGGATCCCGTATACGCACTAAATTCCTATTCAATTTTTTATTGCCTTAAACAATAGAGTGGGGGTGGCAATGGGGGTGGTAGAGGCCCTTGGTTCTCGTACACATACTAAATCTCAATTTAATTTTTTACTCCCTTTAATAATAGGGTGGGGGTGGCTATGGGGGTGGTAGAGGGGGTGGCTAATGCCAAAAAATGTTTTGAGACATTTCGTTCTTGTACACACACTAAATCACATTTTATTATTCATAAGTTGTGGCTTATGGTCATTTGGAGTATTACTTTCAAGAATTGCCGTATACTTTTCCATTTCTTGGGATCAATTTTTTCTGCCTTGCTTGACGAACGCGAAATTTCACTTAAAGCCCGCCTGACACATACAGGTATGTTAATATTGCATTTTGAGTATTAATTTCCAGTAATCAAAGTACTTATTTATGTGATACATATCTTTAAAATTTAAGTAATCGTTGTCCCTCAATTTATGTAACTTCAAACTGCCGTCATTTTATATATAACACATGTAAAATAATTTTCCCTTTTTAGGGTTTCTTCTGGCTTTTTTCTTTTATATTTATTTCATCCCCCGTCTTGTTTTTCATATTGCTCTTGTATATATTTTCCGTTCCTGTTGCTGTGATTGTTTGTTGGAAATTGGGGTTATACAGGGTGTCTCACCGGGGACTGAATCGATCGATATAGAGAAAAGTACGCGCCAGAAAATTTTGAAAATATAGATAATCACTAATGTCGGTGTGGCCAATCCAATTAAAATAATTACAAGCAGCGGGCATCTCCGCTTATACCGGAAGTCGATACCAACCTGCTTATTTCAAACGGAATACCCTATATATTTTAGGATTTTCGAAAAGAGCATAAAATTCAGAGTCGAAAATATGTGCATATCCTATACCTAAACCTAGCCGTTTCAGAGATATTTGACATTTTATAGAAAATTTGACAGGTGCAACGGTTTGCAAGAATCGTTATAACTTTCTTCATGTAGAAGATTCTCATTTGCTCCTTGTCACATAAAAAGAACACAAGGAGAACTACGTTCTACAACTGAAATAAATTCAATAATATCATACCAAGTGTTCCGTTTTTCGCGTTACATTTTGTCAACTTCAAACCGCGAAAACTTGTTTAGGTCAAAAAGAACACTCTGTATTTTTTTACGCCAAGTTGTGTAAAATTGAATTCCCTTTTTTCTGATATTAGCATTGTGGGGATTAAAGTTACAACTTTTTGAAATATTTTATTAGAAATTCATGAATTGTAATCATTTCATCAAAATAATCATGATTAGAAACAATCAGTCATTATCTTATGTCAAAAAATGCCAGCACGTTTAAATTACACCCACGAAGACTTTTTAAATTTGTTTATTATTTATGGAGAATGTGATAAAGTAATATCAAGAACTTGCAGCACATTTACTATTGGATATACAGAAAACGGAAACCGTCACCAAACACTGTAAAACGCATACTGGAAAATTTAAAAAATTATGGCTCTGTCGAGGCAAAAATACAAAGAAGAAAGCCTATTGTTGATGACGAAAACATTGAAAAAGTTATTCTGGGATATTTTCATGCATTTCCAAGGATGTCATTAAGATAAACATAAGTTTCACCCGTTTTCATTCCATATGGTTTAAGGATTAAAAGAAACAGATTTCCTAAGAAGACAGAATTTTTGTGAGTTTATTCTAATAAGGTCTGAGGGTCACGATTCTTATTTGTGAAATATTATATGGACAGATGAAGCAAAATTTACTAAAAATGGACTTTTTAATGGACACAATTCGCATTATTGGAGTGACTCAAATCCTCATATGTTCAGAGAGCGAAACTTTCAGGAAAGTTGGCAGTTCAATGTTTACTGTACCGTAAGAAACGATAGAAACGATAGAGTGGCGACATTACAATTTTATCAGGAAAATTTAAACGGTAAATTAAATTTTCTCTTCTGCTAATCTGTATAGGTAAATTTTTTTTTTTTTTTTAGGTGAAAGATATCTGAATATCTTACAAAATTTGAATAATAATATTTAGAAAATTTACCTCTCGCCGAACATAGAAACATTTTTTATCAGCACGATGGTGCTCTCCCACATAACGCATATTTAATTAATAATTATGTACAAGAAATTTTTTCTGATCAATGGATTGCCAATAATGGACCTTTCTTATGACCTCCTCGCTCGCCCGATTTATCAGTTCTGGATTATTTCATTTGGGGAACTATTAAAAAATAAAGTTTATGAGAGCCCTTTAACAACCATTGAAAATTGTATGCAAAGATAACAAATGCATTTCAAAACATATCACAGGATTCAATTGGAAGACCTACCCATGAGCAACTAATGCGAAGGTGCGAAAAATGTGTCGATGTTCGAGGGTGGAATTTTCAGCAATTATTAAATGAAAATGAAATCATATTTTAAATTGATCTTATCTCTGCTATTTTAGTTCATGCCATATCTTCAATTCGATTAATACGCATGTTACAGTGTTAACGTTATTTTGCGTTTTTGTGGATATCGAGTAGCAAATGTGCTGCAATAAACAAATTTTAAAAGTTTTCGTTGGTATAATTTAAACGGGCTGGCATTTTTTGACATATAATGACTGGTTGTTCCAATCATGGCTATTTTGATGAAATGATTACAACAATTCATGAATTTCTAATAGAATCGCAAATATTTCAAAAAGTTATAACTTTAACCCCCACAATGCTAATATCAGAAAAAAAGGGAATTCAATTTTACACAACTTGACGTAAAAAAATACAGGGTGTTCTATTTGACCTAAACAAGTTTTCGCGGTTTGAAGTTGACAAAATGTAACGCGAAAAATGGAACACTTGGTATGATATTATTGAATTTATTTCAGTTGTAGAACAGTTGTGTTCTTTTCATGTGACAAGAAGCAAACGAAGATCTTTTACACGAAGAAAGTTATAACGGTTCTTGCAAACCGTTGCACCTGTCAAATTTTCTATAAAATGTCAAATATCTCTGAAACGGCTAGGTTTAGGTATATGATATGCTACATATATTCGACTCAGAATTTTATGCTCTTTTCGAAAATATATAGGATGTTCCATTTGAAATAAGCAAGTTGGTATCGACTTCCGGTATAAGTGGAAGTGCCAGCTGCCTGTAATTATTTTAGTTGGATTGGCCACACCGACATTAGTAATTATCTAAATTTTCAAAATTTTCTGACGCGTACCTTTCTCTATATCGATCGATTCAGTTCCTGGTAAGACACCCTGTATATACAACGTTACCTCTGGAGAGGATGCTGAAGAAACTTTAAGAAGATTTGAATTTTGTTGCATTTTGGGCAGGAATTATTCAGGAGCATGTGGATCGATGACCGGAAGTCCAGAGTTAGAATGTTTAACTTCTTAATACAGTTTTCATTTTCACTATGAGGAAAAATAATACTTTAAATAGTAATGTATACTGGTGAGTCACTAGCATATCTTACGTGGTGTATTTAATTTGATAAATAATATAATTGGTATAACAAAACTTTGGTTTTTGATAAATGGAGAATTATGAGATGACGTGAAAAACATTAAACTTTATTTTCTTAGATGCTTATTTCAAACGGCTGGAATAATAGAAAAACTTTACTGGAAATGGGAATAAGCCTCAGAAGTTGAATTAAGTTTTGTAAGTTGTATGTGTAGTTATAAATCAATTTCTTTTATGTCTTCTTTTGGTAAGAGAGTAAATGATATGACAACAACTTAACCGTATTCTAATCTTGATCTATGCGCGAACAACAAGAGGTTCTGCTTCTATTTAGAATTATGCAGATATAAGGGATGGACTATTAATAATAGGCCATAGTTCAAGGGTAGATTCTTTGTTCCAAAACATGAGGATATAACCCAATATGCTATAGTAAAATATTGCTGTGGAAAGAGATACAGGGTGCCAAATTTCAAATTATTTTTTCGTTTTTTTGCAATAACAACTCAACAGCCTCTTGACCGATGTTCGCATAATTTATCATCACGTTATATCATAGAGGGCGCCGCAGGACCTTTATCTGATGATGAATTTTTTCATATTTTTTTTTTACGAAACGTTGTTGCGGACCTCTAGCGTATGCGACCCACCATACGCCTTAGCGTTTTGTGGGTCGTATAATATGCCGTATAAACTGCTACGTCCGTAACACATTTCGCTATTCTCCACGGGAGGGCGATACCCTTGTGGCACGTGATCAGCAGAGAGAGCGGAAGACCGGTAGGCAACCATTTTTGTTGGCGTGGTAGGTAGTTGATAATTCTGTGAACCTCGGTTTTATCCAAGGCATCCTGGTGGATTTTGAAATTATCAACACAAAAAAATTTTCTCAATCTGTTGTTGTTCCGTTTAGCGGAATATTTTGTTGTTGTGAGTAAATTTTAACTGCGGAAGCAGGATATTTAATTACACAAGGTAAGCTAACCTCTTCACGCCATCTTACCCGTTCTCTACCCACGTGTTTCGCAAATTTGCAGGCTTTCCTTTGGAAATACCGTGTCAACTTGAAAGGCGGACTCGACCCCATTCATCCGACTGTGGCATTCGAGGAGTATTAGTGGATTGTTCCCTCATCAGTGAGGTAAATTATGTTTCTTTTATAGGTTATGTCAGATTTGAATTGCCCACATTAGGCACGCTTCACGTGCATTTCTGACTTTGCAAATTAAATCGTGATATCTCTAGGGTTCCACGGACCGGGCTTCTACACACGTCAGTGAAGTTCCACAGACGGGGCATCCACACACAGTGGGAAGTTCCAGGGCTGGAGAGGCTACAATCAACCCCATCCTTGGGTCCATTTCTTTTGTCCCGAAGACATCTTCATAGGGCTACAGGTTCTTCCACGTCGAAGTCGGTATCGTACCACCCTAAATAAGTGTGTTGTTGTTTTTACTTACCGGGGACCACCTTCAGTGGTTCGACTCGGTTATATTCGATTCATATTTTTTTTTGTATTTTAATTTGTACATATTTAAAGATTTTATGCATTTATATTTATCTAAGGAGATTCTCTAAAACAGACCCGTTGTGGCAGAATTTATGACCATTTATGAGGACATTGTAAACCGATGTGTAGCTACACGAGGCATTTTATTAATGTTATAACTTATTAATCGAGAAATTTGCCACACGTTTTGAACATCGCCAGGTTACATGCTAGAGAACCAATATCTGCAAATTGTATAATATAGTGCATTTCATTTTTAAAGAAAGTGTCATTATTTCATCTGCGACCAGTACGTATGGAAGCCTCAGTGATTTGTTAAGTAAATAAACTAATAATTTGTCATAGTTTATGTAAACTTGGGTTTAACGCCCTGAGATAGTCTGAGCTAGAGAAATTTTATCGTAGGCACGCACATCACTTATCCGGGTTAAGTAGTTCCTGCGATATCTGCTACGCTACAGTAGCCCAAGTGATTTAGTTATGTAATATCTTATAATCATTAATATCCAACGTATTTATTTGATTATATACGTGTAAATCGTAGCATTGCGATACTTTAGATCAGAAAATCTGATGAGGGCATCATTTCCACGTATAAAAGATACATTTGGTAGAACTTGATAACTCCAACCGTTTTCGAGGAAAGTGCCGTTAAACATTTCAATAATTTTTTGAAAGACAAATTCAAATTTAATGAAACAAAGTGTATTTATTGAAAAAAGTACAAAACATAAGGGAAATCAAAATCGTAATAACAGCGTAAACTCTTTCTCACTTTCTTATGAACCAATGGATTATGTTCATGTTATTGAGATAAATACATAAATCAAAAGATTGTCTAAAATAAGGATCTAATTAGAAGACCAAAAAAATAGCGTAAAAGTTGACTTACTGACATTATAAACTTTCCCTCCATGCAAAAACCCGTTGCTGCAACCTAAAATAAATGTTCGATATGTTCTTCGCCTGCTTCTATGCCTTTTCTAATTCTATTCATAGAAGATTTTATTACAATGAAAAATACATTTCCCTGTTCTCTAATAAAATCGCTGTGTTTTGTATTTTGTCCCACAGTTCTTTTCTTGAGTTGATAGTATTTGCATATACTAAGGACTTCATATGTCCCCACACATAATAATCCAAAATATTATAATCAAGTCTCTTCGGTGGTCAAGCAATCTCACTTCCTCGACCGATCCATCTGCGTGAGAAAGTGTCATCAAGATAATTCCTTACTTCAATGGAGAAATGAGTGGGAGTTCCATCTTGCATGAACCACATTCTGTTCCGTATGTCTAGCATGAAAGCATGTAATATATCAGCAAGAGTATTTTGAAGAATAAACAGATAAAACTGTCCATTTAAATTTGGAGGAAGGATAAATGGCCGATGATACCACACCAAACGTTAATCTTAAATTCTTGCACTATATTACATAAGTTGTCCCTCTCGAAAATGAGGTTGACATTGTCACTTTCACTAACCTACTCTGTATGTCAATAACAACTACAAGTTTAATATTTTTGCAATGCCCAAACATTTTACCTTAGAAACAATTGCCACATTATTCATTGAACTACACTCTTATACGATAGACATTAATATAATACTGGGATCAGTTGTGGATGTTGAGAGGATATTTATCCTCCATTTGACCCTATTTTTCCAGGTTTTACGGAATAGTATAAATTAAATTTCAGGCAACGTCAAAGCATGGAAATATATGTCCTGTGTAACAAAGTAAAGCCTTCGAAGCATAAAATAATTCCGGTTTTAACCAATATTTTATGTCTCGTTGCATTTTCTAGGAAATCATTAGGATAAGTAATGAAAGTTTTCCTTCTCTGTAGAATACATGATTTATAAAATTATTCTTTAAATTACAATAGTCTAGTACGAATTGTAGATATTTTACGTTGTTAAAATATTATAAATATGTCATAAGTTTTAATATGATAATATTTTATTAATAATTTACCTTCATATCTTGCGTTGAAGAAAATCCTGGTTAAGAGACACGAATTTTAAATAATAACCACTGTAGTAAGTCACAAAATATTGTCAAAAGTCAAAAACAAAGGCAGGTAATAAAACATACGTTAAATTGCATAAAATCTTGTAATAAATAATAAAAGAACAAATTTTGCAAAACAGAGTGTTTCAACGAGGTTTTATCTATTTTTTTTTTCAAAACCGCCGTATTTTGATATTTACTCTTCAGGCTGTTAAAAAAATTATTTTGAAACGGGCGGGAAATGGCGCCATTAATAGAGTATTTTCCTCCCTTTTCAACGATATATCACATGTCATATTTATTCATTGGTGCTACGTTAGTAATTATAAAAACATTTTTTTAAAACCAATAAATTATTTTTAACAAGCATTATACTTGCCGTGGAGAAGTATGATTAAATAAAGCGATAAAATAAATAAATAAGTTGTTCAAATCTTTGCTATAATAAAGAATTAACACAATTAAGAAGAATAAAGTAAATTCAGGTAGCAAAAACAAAATAATAATCAAGAAAACAACATGGAGCAATTATGGAAAGAGTATTCGCAGTTATGCCAATGTATGGAGGTTCTCCATAAAAATAATTATCCAAATAAAATAATCTCTATTTTTAATTGAAAAGTTAACCTTTGCGCGGGCATAATTATAATAATAGGCAGGAATATAAATAAGCAATATCAGCAACGAATCATTTATTTGATAGCTATTTCAGTCAAGGCACTCTTTCCCATGCAGCAGTTAAATTTCTTGGGCAATTTCTGGATTTTTATTGCTCTCAAGAAAAATCTAAATATACGGCATTTGGAGCACTCATATTTGAAATAAAAAATCGCTAATAAAATTTCCCTATTTTCTGACCCGAAAAAAAATCATAGTAATCAAATCAAATCGAATCGAATCAAATCAAATCACTTTATTTATGCTATATACAAAAGTAGTATTTGCACAAGCCAATATTTCCAATAAGAGAAAAAAAAATAACAATATAAAAATATATACAGATATCATATATACCACAATAAAACATAGAAATATAGAACAAACTTTAGATTTAGACGAACATTTTTAATCATTTTAAATCATCATTGAACTTATATGATAGAAATTCATCATACGAGTAAAAAGCTTTTTCGAGCAAGATGGATCTTATTTTTTTCTTGAAACTCGGATCTGGTAAGTATTTTATATCGGCTGGTAGTTTATTGAGAAATTTGGGTGCTAAAATTTGAATTCCCTTTTGACTTTTTGTTAGTCTTACGTAAGGTATTGTTAACATATCTTTGTGTCTTGTATCGTAATGATAGACACGTTCTTCTCTGTTTAAATCCTGAGTATATAAATTCTTTCTAGCATACAAAGGCAACTCATATATATATATATATATATATATATATATATATTGATGGAAATGTAAGTATATTTAACTCACGAAACTGTTCTCTACAATCAGCCCTATAATTTAAATTGGCTACTATACGTATTGCTCGTCTTTGTAGAGCAAAAATTATGTTCCAATTTGATGCTTGTCCCCATACTAGAACAGCGTAGGAAAGCAAAGAGTGGCATAGTGCAAAGTATGCATTTTTTAGAGCCTTTTTACCTACTTCATTAGCTAGATTTCTCAAAATAAATGTATTTTTTGACAATTTTTTTGATAAATTTCCTATATGTACATGCCAGGTCAATTTATTATCAACATAAACTCCCATGAACTTTGTTGATTCCTGAGGATCAGGAACACTGTGTCCTATTTTATCACGCAGTGAGAAGATCATGTGCACTGTTTTATCTCGATTTAATGTGAGTTTATTTGCTTTGAACCAAAGCTCTGCCCTTGGCTCTACCTCACATGTCACTGCTGAAAGTTGTTCAATGCTATTACTTTGAACCGAAATAGTTGTGTCATCTGCAAAAAGTATGTCACTAGAGTGTTCATTTGAATTTAGGAAATCATTTACATATATTAAAAAGAGAAGGGGCCCAAGTACTTAACCTTGGGGCACCCCATGTATTATTTTTGTTTTATTTGAATATTCATTATTTATTTTAACGGTTTGATATCTATTGGTTAAGTATGATCTTAATAGTGTAACACTGTTATGGCAAAACATATCTATTTAACTTTTCTAGCAGTATTTTATGTGAGACGCAGTCAAATGCTTTACTTAGGTCGCAAAATATAGTGCACACATGTTCCCGACCCTCAAAAGCCTCCACAATCTGTTCTAGCAGATCTAGAATTGCAGAGGTGGCATTTTTTGATTTTCTAAAACCAAATTGTTTGTTATAAAAGATGTTATTATTTTCAAAGTAGTTCGCTATTTGTTCTGCCAAGCATTTTTCAACTATCTTTGAAAAGATGGGAAGTAATGACACAAGCCTATAGTTATTTGCATCATTTGCGTCTCCCTTTTTATAAATAGGTATTACAATAACCTCTTTGAGGCAGTCTGGAAAGCAAGCTTCTTTAATACACAAGTTTATCAGTTTGCATAATGGCGATATTATCAAATTTTTAATAGATTTTATCAGAAATATATTAAGACCAAAAATGTCTTTGCTGTGTTTATTTTTTAATGAATCAATAGCGTCTCTCACATTATTATGAGTTATAAGTTTAAAATGAAATAAGTTTGTATGGGATAATTCAGCATTATGCATTATATCTATAGGACTGATCTCACTATCACCCAACTCTTCCAGAAGGTTACCGGCAACTTCACTAAAAAAAGTGCTAAACTGATTTGGAGTTAAATTACTATCGTTCTGTATCTGTGAATGCGTATTATTTCTTTTTTTATTTATTATTTGCCACATGGTTTTTATCGAGTTTTGAGAATTTTTTATTAAGTTCTCATTATTAGATTTCTTGGCATTAATAATAACATTCTTATATTTGGTTTTGTAATCAGATAATTCATTTTTGAGATAATTACTTTTATATTGTTTATATAGATCTGACAGAAACATTAATTTCGACCTCATTTCACGCAGGTCTTGGTAGAACCAATTTGAGTTATAAGTTGAATTTGGGTCATGTAATAGCAACTTTTCAGGGAATGCCACGCTGTTATGTTTTGTAAAATTTAATATAATACAAGGACGCGCTTTTCAAAGATTTATATTTGAAAAATATATATCTAAATCGTACATTAAATAAATATTTTATAGAGGTGGTTCCAAGCAAAATAGGACACGATGTATAAAAAGGGCGATAAAAATTTAATGGAAAATTACCGGCCAACGTCATTAACATCAAACATTGCAAATTAGTAACAATTGGCAGGGTAGTTTTATGAATAAATATAATTTTTGTGATTTTTTTATTCCAGAGGAAGAGAAAGGGGACGTTTGCAATACTCGTTCACAAATATTACAGCTATAAAAAGTAACATAAAATAAAAACGAAAACAAAATACTGAAAATACTTCTTTAGCTTTGCCCGGCCGAAATAAGTTGTGGTTGTTGTTTAATTTTATTTGTTGCGTTCTTTTGTTGAAAGTAATTTATGTGGAGGCGTTATTGGGGTTAGACACTACAGTCGGGCTTTCTAGACAAGTGAAGTGGTATAATGTTGGAGATCTGAGCGGAATTCGGATGAAATTGGTGGGCAATTTCCTGAAACAGAAGTAACAATAGACTAGATTCATGAACGTATAAAGCCGCGTCTCTAAGCTGACTGAATGAGAAGCCATTATTATTTGGAAATTAAGAAATTAGGTTTCATATAAAGGAACTTCTGGGAAGAAGTGTATTTCTGTGATAAAGGACGTGGGAAACATAGTACAGTAAATATCTTTTCCTTTCCCTTTAGATGACACGTAGTACAGTAAAAATCGCCTAAAATTTGCAGTATAAAGGAGAAAATTGGGGCAATTAATGGAACTTTGAATGGAACAACAAGATGGAGTGCAAATTGTTTTAGAAGAGCGGAGAAGCAATATTTTTTCTCATACATCTGGCTTTGTTTTAACACATATTTTGAGTTAAACACCACGAATTGGATGTCGTCTTTCAACTTCAATGGTCAGAGACGAATTTTATCCTAATAAAACTGCTGCCCAAGGGAATCGCTACTGCCACATCCAGATTTTGTATCCAAGTCTTATACACACTAAATTCCAATGTAATATTTTACTCCCTTTAATAATAGCGTGGGGGTGACAATGGGGGTGGTAGAGGGGGCGTCTAATGTCGAAATATATTTTAAAGGCGTACATACACTAAATCCCAATTCAGTTTTTTATTCCCTTTAATAATAGGGTGGGGGTGGCAATGGGGTGGTAGAGGGGTTCCAGCACGAACACCGCAAGAACGGTGTGAGATAGGACAAAATTACAAATTAGCAATTTTGTAGAGAACGAAATTTCAAATTTCAGCGGTGGCATATGATCGAAATTAATTGTTTAGGCAGGGGATACGCCCACTTTTCATAGAATTTTTACATCTGCCGAATGTGTAAATCTTAATAAAACATTTCAAATAATTAATGCATTAATTAAATAATTTAAAGTATCTATGTGTATAGTTGCAATTGACCATATGAGAGAATTCATTTACCTCTCACCACCACTCAATTTACTATAGTTTGTATAAAACTAGCAGGTTGGCCACTGTCATTTGTCTGTTCCATGACCTATGACATACTGATGAGAACTAATTAGTTCGAAACCGGTCTATGTCTGGTCAGGGAATTGACAAATGATATTGGCTTCCATTCTCTCATGATTTGTAAGGATATTATTGAATTTATTTCAGTTGTAGAACGTAGTTCTCCTTGTGTTCTTTTTATGTGACAAGAAGCAAATGAGGATCTTTTACACGAAGAAAGTTATAACGGTTCTTGCAAACCGTTGCACTTGTCCAATTTTCTATAAAATGTCAAATATCTCTGAAACGGCTAGGTTTAGGTATAAGATATGCTACATATTTTCAACTCAGAATTTTATGCTCTTTTTGAAAACCCTAAAATATATAGGGTGTTCCATTTGAAACAAGCAAGTCGGTATCGACTTCTGGTATAAGCGGAAGCGCCAGCTGCTTGTAATTATTTTAATTGCATTGGCCACATCGACATTAGTCATTATCTAAATTTTCAAAATTTTCTGATGCGTACTTTTCTCTATATCGACCGATTCAGTTCCCGGTGAGACACCCTGTATATTAATGATATAACAATGTTTACAATATTTAAATATCCAATTTTCTATTTTTATTAACAGTGACAATACTATTATAGTAAAGTGTCAGTTCGATGTGGTAAAGTGCCACTTTATTAAACGATTATGAAGTTAGTAAAGTAGCTTATTATCAGTCAAAATGCGAAAAAAACTATTATTCATTATTCTAATATCTCAAAAACTATGGCGCAATAGATTAGAAAAGTGTTTCAAAAATCAAAAAGCTGCTAATAATTAGATTTAATAAAGAAATTATACTTTCTCATAATGGGTAAAGTTAATAACTTGTGTACAAATCTCGAAATATGTGTTACAACGCGAACAGTACAAAACCAAATCTCTTAAGCGCGAGTACAGCAGAAAGTCGATTTTTCTTATATTTGTGGGAGGTATCAACTGTCAACTGTGATATTTGAATATTAATTTTATCCATTTAGTTCTTAGAAATAGTCCTCTGGTCGAGTTAATAGATGAGATATATCACTTCTTTATCAAACGAAAACTTTATATAATAAAATCTTACCTTCTACTGTTGCGTCTCACGGCCCTGCATGTTTTGAAACAATCTAGAAAATAAATAAACATAATTACTCTCAGTGGAGAAACCGATAAAAAGCTACCGAGTGCATCCTACCCCAGACACTAATTTGATAAAGGCGTTTTAACCTCATAGAAAGAATTATTTCCAAGTTGCAAATGAATAATAATGTTCATGCAAATATTAACAATTAATTATTAAACGCAATCCTCCCAACATAAATAATACAGAAACTGAGCTTTTATGAAACTTTAGAATGAACTGAGTCTACTAAGTATTTACAATTGATTAACAAATAAAAATTAAGAATAATTACAGTTCATTATGGAAAGACAATAATTATTACCTTTAATGAATTAATCTCGCAACACAGATTAAAACTCACATTAAAACGTGGTTAAAAGTCACTTTACGTATGTGAAAATTTAATTCACGCCACAAATCACTCGCAACACATTGTCAAAACCAAAAGGTTCGATTTACAACAATGAAATTGCAAGCGTCAGTCGCATTCAGATTTTTCCATAGCCTACTATGATTTTCAGTGCTGTGGTGGTGTTAGACGATGAAACAAATCCAATGCGATATTTTTAACGCACCGATCAACTTGGGAGATTTGGTCGGAAAATGCGGGGTTGCTGACAATGCTCACTCCTCAACTAAAAATGAAGAGCTTGAAGACTAATTGGCAACATGTCGTGTGGCTTAACTTTTAGTATGAACATCGCGAGAACGATGTGAGATAGGACACAATTTCAGTAAGTAATTTTGTAGAGAACGAAATTTCAAATGTGGTATATCGTCAAAATTAATTGTTTAGACAGGGGATACGCCCACTTTTCGTAGAATTTTTACATCTGCCGAGTATTATTACGTAAATTTTAATAACATTTCAAATAATTAATGAATTAATTAAATGATTTAAAGTATTTTTAGAATTCTTTAAAAATAAATTCTTTTCCTAATAGTCCATGAAAAAGTTGAAAAAACCCAAAAGTTCTGTGAGAGGCTTGAAACATGGGTTTTCGAGGGCGCTGAACACGATGGTGATATTTTTAAGGTTCCCACCCCTCAGCAACTACCCCTAAATTAGGAAAACCATTCCGCATGCGGATCGGTTTTTTGGGCCGGATTCGGGTAGGCCGTATGAAATTTAACCATACAACATCTTATCCACCCCCGGGCTTGAACTACCCCCTCCCTTAATACTGAAATATCCTCAAAAAATCAAAATGCATGAAAATTTGTTTATCCCCGTTTTCGAGGGTGCTCATGACGATGATAATATTCATTTTTTACCCACACTCCACCAACTACCCCTAAAACCACCCCCATTTCATATTTCTTGATGCCGGGCATGTGGGAACTCGTTTGATCGGGGTTTTTAATGTTTACAATGTCGAAATCCCCTTTTCCCGTTTTCATGGACTATAACTGTAAGTTAAAATTAGGGAAAATGAAAGTTGAAAATTGTAATGTGACCTTGCATCCGACGTAATTTCCACAAGCATCAAGATATTTAAATACCACGCGTAAATACTCCACTCAATGCATGTTTCGCCCACCATATTGGCATCATCTTAAGATGCATAAAACTGAGCATTAAATTGATAGCAACGCTCTCGAATGTTCTACTCGATGCGAGTTTCGGCCACTATGTTGACATCACCTGGAGATGCTGAAGGCTGAGCTTTAATTTGAATAATACATTCGAACACTCTACTTGATGCGTGTTTCGTCCACCATGTTGGCATCATCTGAATATATAAAAGTTAAGTTTTAATTTAAACACAACACCCGTATACTCTACCCGACGCGGGTTTCGCCAACTACGTAGGCATAATCTGGAGATGATGAAAGCTGAGCTTTAATTGGCACAATATACTCGAATACTCTACTCGATGTGCGTTTCGTCCTCTATGTTGACATCATTTGGAGATGCTTAAAACTAAATTATAATTTATTAGCAACACTCGAATGTTCTACTCGACGCGGATTTCGCCCATCATACTTTCATCACGGAGATGATGAAAGCTGAACTTTAATTTGTACAATACACTACTCAACGCGTGTTTGGCCAACCATGTAGGCATAATCTGGAGATTTTTAAAATTGAGCTCCAATATGAACGCACTACACGTCAATATTCTACTCGACACGGATTTTGCCTACCATGCTGACATCACTGGAGATGATGAAGCTTTAATGTGAATGATAAACCCGAACTCTCTACTCGATGCACGTTTCTAAAGATGATTAAATTTTAGCTTTAATTTGAACTCTTTACGCGAATACTCCACTCGACACGTGTTTCGCCAACCATGTATGAATATTCGGGAGATGTTTAAATCTGAACTTTAATATAAACACTACTCCACTATCTACTCGACGCACATTTTGCCCACCATATTGGCATCATCTGGAGACGCTTAAAACTGTGGTTTAAGTTGATAACAACACTCGAATATTCTACTCGATACGGGTTTCGCCCACCATGATGATATCACTTGGAGACGATGAAAACTGAGCTATAATTTGAATAATATACTCGAACACACTACTCTATGCGCGTTTCGCCCATCACATTGCCATCATCTGCAAATGCCTAAAACTGAACTTTAATTTGAAAGCAACATTAGCATGCCCCACTCGACGTTGGTTTCACCCACCATGTTGACATCATCTGGAGATGATAAAAACGATTTTTAATTTTTACAATGATGATTAAAATTCAGTTTTAATCATCTCCTAGTCGCGCGTTGCTTAGAGCGTTCGATGGCAGCTTTCAAGTACAAAACTTAGTTTTTGTCACCCAGGTGATGAGAACATAATTGACGAAATTAATCTTGAATATTTATAATTATTCTATTGAATATGTTTCATCAAGAACCTACCGCAGATTCCATCCAATTAATATAGATATACTCCCGACATATTTCATTTTACAAAACGTGTATACCAATAGTAGTGCCGCTATAATCTAAGAGCTGGGCTATATAAAATTGGATATGATCATTTCAAATTTTGTGTAGTCAACTATCTATCTAGTACCTAATTTGTCTTAGTTTTTTTAAAAGACGCAAATGAGTCGCCGTTTAAGTCGTGGGCAAAAAGAAAGGAACAAATCGTTTAGTATCACCAGAACCTTCGCCAATTTGTGACCGTTTAAGAGGGACAATAAGAAAGAGGAAAAGGAGAAGTCGTAAATAAATTAATCAATTATTTCGTTCCTTTGCCTGAAATAAAATTTTCATTTTCTTTGCTTACAATTAGCTGAACACTTTACGTTAGTTTTATAGGACACGTTTCTCCTCAGTGACGAATAAGTATCAATTCCTTATCTTGTATACAAGTTAAAAGTTTAAGTTGATTTCTCTAATTATTTGAATTTGAGCCGGTAATTTTATAAAAATTTTAATGTATTCCTTAATACTCGGAATCACATCCGGTAAAATAGCAAGTTACTTATATACCATTACATTTAAATATTTAGCTGACATGTAATTAAAAATGTTAACTTAAGTTCTACAGGGTTAACGCTAATACGACATTACGCTTTTAGTTCTTTTATGCAATTTATTATGTGTAATGTACGCTAACACTTTACACTTTTAAAGCATAAATAAATTAGAGGGAAAATTAGCCCGCTTTGTGCAGCTGAGATACTCTTGGAAATTGCAAAATTGCCACCCGTTTTATCAGAATATATCTTACAGCCGGATAGAAATATTTCAACTCTAACTAAATTAACCCAGAACGAGATATTCCTTTAATTATGGAGTATTGATTAAATATTCTCTTTAGAACAGGTTTTATAAATTTCATTATGTTATAACTAAAATTACAGAACAAAAAATTTGACTATTATTAACAAACGCAAAAGTTGATAGTAAATAATTAGCTAATAATATGACTATAAATGTTTGAGGGAATTTATTTTTCAAATGTCCCAACTAATAATTTAGGTGTCGACGAGTTCAACTAAAGAAAAATCGAACAAACCAGGTCGAAATTAGGTAAGGATAAAGTTCAATTGGTTAAGTCGCTATATTCCCTATAAGGTACAGGTAGATTATTAGTAAAATGCAGACGATACGTTCATCATATGGCCACATGGAGAATCATCTTTATCTGTTTTCTTCGATCATTTGAATAAACAGCATCCAAGTATCAAATTTACACTGGAGACCGAGCAAGATGGAGCTTTACCTTTCTTAGATGTATTAGTGAAAAGATCACACAATGGCAAACTGATCCATGGTGTCTACAGAAAGAAAACGCACACCGATCGTTACCTACACGCGACATCCACAACAGAAGAGAGCGTTAATTAGAACCTTGGTCCACAGAGCCAACACAATATGCGACGACGAGAACAAACCCGAGGAACTACAGAATGTCCAGCAAGCTTTAGAGAAGAACGGATACAGTCAAAGCAATATACAACGAGTAGTAAATAACCAGAGGAGAACTACAGAAGAAGAACAGCAACAACCAACAACGTATGCATGCCTACCCTACGTCACGGGAGTCATAGATAGACTGAAAAAGATTTTATTCAAAAAGAAAGTAGGTGTACGGTTTTGAACAGTGAAGAAAATACAGCAGATGCTTCCCTCAGTCAAAGACCCTGTTCCCAAACTGTTATCAAAAGGTGTTTACCAGTTGAAGTGCACATGTGGTAAGAGTTACATCGGACAAACAGGACGGAGTATCCAGTGCAGAATCAAAGAACACCAGAGAAATACCAGATTTGGATACACGGATAGGTCGGCGATAGCAGAACATGTCCATAATAACGAGAACCATAAAATCGACTACGAGGACGTTAATCTATTAGACAGGAATACGCGCTATTATCCGCGAATCATTGGAAATTATGAAAAACATGAACAACTTTAACAGAGAGGATGGCTATCGACTTAGTAACACGCGGAGACTGGTATTGCCAAGTACCAGCACCGTAGTAAGTCACGGTCAACCAAACACGACGAATGAGTAGCGAAGCGAACCAAGCGCGACCAATGACCAGCGAAGCGAAGCGGCGCCTAGGTATATAACGAGGAGTGTAACACAACAGATTTATTTAGAATCCTTCTGAAGAAGCTGACAGGATGATCAGCGAAACGTCAAGTCAAGTTCGACGACCACGGCAAGACCCGGAAGAATCTACTTCATTAGGTACATTATTAGTGAAATTAATGCCCTAATAGATTATGACAAATATTTTAGGAACTATTGTCACCTAATAGGGGGAAGTAGGTAGAAAGTGACCTATTTGAAACAATAATGTAAATAAGGGTATATTTGTGGCCTAATAAGTAATATTTTCATTAAATAACTTATTAAGTAATATTGTTGACTTCATCAATATGCCCTGATAGGAGATCTCAAGCAGCATTAGTTAGTTTTATCAGTTTAATGGCACGACAACTTGAGATGGTCGATATAATGTAATTAAAACTATTGCTTTCAACTTTGAATATATATGGACTTACCAGTAATTTACTAAGTAATATTTTCTTTAAAACTGCCTGCTAAGTCACATTGACTTTGGCGTAGTTTAGAAGAATATTTGCGTTATTGTTTTTTAAAATTTAACCTTAAAGTTAAAGCAGATGTTAAGGTTTATCTATAAGGAAATATTACGTAATTTTAGATCATTGTAATAAATGTCTGGGTTTCTACCTATGTCTTATAACTGATAAGTAAATCATTGCCGTAGATAAACCCTTTAGTAAAATTATTAGTTAGTTTTGAGAAAGAAAGACTGCAGTTGAAAGAGGATACTGGTTTGGTAGATATTACGTATTAACGACCACAATTAAAAGCAATGTTTACGTTTAAATGACCTATTCAGGGAAATATGTCTAAAACTAATAGGTCATTATAACTGAGAGGTGTTATTTAAGACGTATGATTAATGTCATCTAATTCCCCATTTACTTATATTTTACGTAAATTTTATGTTAATTTGGTTAGGTTGAAGGTACGAACGAGACGAAAATGAGGAGGTCTACATTACTTAATTCTGACATAAGGTGCTGCTTGGAATATTAGTGAAATGCAATAAAATGGCTAAATAGGTGATGGTATATCTCTAGCAAAGCTTTTTAGGCACCTAATAAAAACTCTAAGAATATCTATATTTCTACCAAAAACACTTTTTATTACTTAATAAACGGTAAAAATGGTCTGTTTTTCACTAATATTTAAAGATAAGGTCTAAAATATTTGTGTAAATTAAGTTGCGCCACCTAAATGTTTTCTTAACCGCCTCTAAAGTTACCGAAGTAACCCCCTGGAAGATCTCAAGTATCTTGTGCTAGGTAAAGAGAGACGAGGCCAAACAGTTTAATGTGGACTCCGAACCACTCTTGGGGCAATTTTTTTTTATAAAAAATTGCTTCACCTTGCGGGAATCGAACCCACTTCGCTTTGAGCTATTTCTTGAGAGTAGAAAGAAATTGGAACCTGGTGGGCTATTTTGGATGTCCGCCTTGCTTTCATGGACATCATATTGACGGAATAGGGGTCCAGTTTTCCGCACAATAGGTTTTCTTTGTTTTATGTGTTATTAACCCTAAAAATAAATAATAACTTTCCCAGTTCTTTAAAAAACGGGCTTAATTGTTTTGTTTAAGCTACGGTTTTTAAAATACTCATTTCGCGTGGATATCCTGCGGGAATCTATAACTAGTTCTATTTTAAGACAAGGTTTGAATGTACTGTCAAACCCTTGTCTCGTCACAATGTATGCCAAATTAATAATTAAATACTTAAGGGCACCATAAATCTATATTTATTTCAGTAGCTGATGAAAATAATTTTTCCCTGATATTATGCGTATCTGCAACCTGAAGTATGTACAGGGTTATTCACTATATATTGACCCCCTTTATTTCTGTTACTATTGAAAATAGAAAAAAGTTTCGTATAAAAGTAGGATCTTATCTATATTTAATTGAAACGTGATAAAAAAAGCAATATCATACGTGATGCAAAATAAATATGTTTTTTAAAATGGAACACCCTATATATTATTGCATTTTCGAGAAGTCCTTTTCCCCCGGATTTCAAATATACAGGGTGTTCGTTTTCAACCTACCCCCTAGACGTATCTCCGGATTGAATTGGAATATTGTTTCGAAATTTTGGTCGAATGGGTTTTCGAAAAAGACCTACAATTCTAAAATATTTTAGAATTTCTGTCACGTCCGGTTATACCGGAAGTTAACGCCAACTTCGTTATTTTAAATAGAACTCCTCAATTTTTTTTTATTTCTAGATTCCTCATCAAAATTAAGGGTAAGTTTGATAATATTTTTTTTATTATTAGCCGTTACTCGAGTCCGAGTGTAAAAATGTTACAGTCGATAGATTGTGTACAATAAAAAACAAGTAAAAGGTGTAGTCTATTGCAATTTCCATTCATCTACGGTGCACACGACTATGGCTATAGAGGCCAATTCGGGAGAGCACATGTCGACCGCAGTCAGGACAAACATAGACCTGGTTAGGTCTTGGATTCGGCCTTCTTGCAGCAACATTTCCTTGATAGCTGGCCACAACCCCTCGCCATTCGGTTCTGTCCGCTGCAAGTTGTTCTCATTGCTCGTCTGCAATACCGCAGGATTTTAGATTTTCATGGAGAGCGTCTTTGAACCTCTTTCGTTGACCGCCACGCCTTCTTCTACCGCTTAGCAATTCACCATAAAGTGTACATTTAGGAAGGCGGTTATCATGCATACGATGAACGTGACCTGCCCATCTTAGGCGTGCTCTTGAAATAAGCACCTCAATTGGAAGGCTGTTTGCTCTCCTGAGTACTTCCATGCTTGATATGTGATGGAACCAACGGATTTTCATCATACTTCTGAGGTGTCTTTGCTGAAAACGTTCTAATTCTTTCACATGACGACAGTAAGTGACCCAGCTTTCACATCCATATAGCAGTGTTGGAATGACAACTGCTCTGTAGACAGCCATTTTTGTTGACAATGCAAGGTCGTGGTTGTCAAATACTCTCTCTCTAAGTCCCCAGAGTGCTCTAGATGCAGCGTTAATTCTATTGCGAATCTCGCTGTCCATGTTTGCTTTGTCATTAACAACGTTGCCGTTTCCGTTAAGTGTAATGTCTATTTGGTTCACTTGATGAGGAGTTGACATAATCTTAGCCTTTTCAATGTTGATTTTAAGTCCCAAGGAATCATAGCTCTGGGCATACACATCTAAAATTTCTTGAAGCTCTTCCGGCGTAGAGGCTAAAAGTGCACAGTCATCCGCATACTGGAGATCACAAATGAATCGTGTGCGTGTCTTTGTGAAAGCTCTAAAGCGCCCTATGTTAAAGAGACCGCCATCAAAACGGTATCTGAGACCTATTCCTCTGACTGTCAGTTTGTTGTCAACAATAATCACAGCACAGTCCCAAGGAATCATAGCTCTGGGCATACACATCTAAAAGTTCTTGAAGCTCTTCCGGCGTAGAGGCTAAAAGTGCACAGTCATCCGCATACTGGAGATCACAAATGAATCGTGTGCGTGTCTTCGTGAAAGCTCTAAAGCGCCCTATGTTAAAGAGACCGCCATCAAAACGGTATCTGAGACCTATTCCTCTGACTGTCAGTTTGTTGTCAACAATAATTGTTAGAGCAGTAGTAAACAAATTAAAGAGTAGGGGTGCCAGGACACATCCCTGCCTAACTCCAGTGAGGGTTTGGAAAGGCTCGGTTGCCTCATTATTATACATAACCTGGGCGTTGTTGTTTGTATGTAGACTGCGACATACTTCCACAAATTTTTTAGGGACACCTAAGCGGAACATAATTTTCCAGAGCACTTCCCTGTCCACCGAGTCAAACGCCTTGGTTAAATCAATGAAGGCCATGTGAATTTCTCCTTGATGTTCCAGTGCTTTTTCTTGAAGCTGTTTAAGTGTGAAGATTAAATCCGATGTGCCTCGGTTTGGTCTAAAGCCACTCTGTGTTTCAGGAAGTAGCTTTTCCATAACAGGTGTTAGCCTATTTGCCATCGCTTTAGTGAGTACCTTCCCTCCAACAGCCAGGAGAGCTATACCCCTGTAATTTCCACAGTCCGCAGCGCTCCCTTTGTTTTTGAAGAGGTTGATTAAAAGTGTATCACGAAACTCCTGCGGAGCTTGACCACTTTCCCACACGACATCAAACAGTTTTTTGAAGTAGGGTATGAGCTCTGACGACACAGCTTTAAAGATCTCAGCTGGGAGTGAGTCGGCGCCGGGAGATTTGTTATTTTTTAGCTGCCCAATGGCGGTTAAGATCTCTTCCGTTGTTAGTGGTTTATCTAAGTCTTCGAACGTGTCATATTGAGGGATAAGATTTATAATATCGTGATCGGCTTGACTTTGCTGGTTAAGAATGTCCGAGTAGTGTTCTTTCCATCGGGCTCTTATTTCCTGGTCTTCTTTGAGGAGATTTCCATTTAAATCTTTAATAGGGCACATATTTTTCCGACTGGGGCCGTACACTGCTTTTACTCCTTGAAAGAAATTCCTGTAGTCGTGTGAATCGGCGTACCTTTGAATTTCTCTGGCCTTGCTTGCCCACCACTCGTTCTTTATTCTTCTGATTTCGCGTTGCGTTTCATACTTAGATTGGGTAAAAGCTTCTGCTTTTGATGAGTCGTTGGGGTGGTTGATAGCGTTTTGGAAGGCAATATGTTTGCGGTCAAGAAGTTCTTGTATAAAAGCTTCATTATCATTGAACCAGTCCTCCTGTTTTTTACTTGCTGCAGTGCCAAGAATTTCCTCACTCGCACTTTTTAAACTGTCTTTAATTTGTGTCCAGGTAGCAGCGACATCTACAGAATTGGTTTTTTCTAGTGCACTCAAATTCTCTTGAACTTTTTGCTTTAGCTGTTCGACGGTTTGTTGGTCACGCAATTTACTAATACAGAGACGGAGTCTACGTTTTACTTGAGTTCTTCGGTGTTTGGGTCTCATAACAATTTTCATTTTAGAGACAACAGGACGATGATCGGTCCAACATTCGCTATCAATGCGCGCCTTTGTAATTTGGACGTCCTTGAGATGCTTCCTACGTACGATAACATAATCCAGTAGATGCCAGTGACCTGATCTGGGGTGACGTCAGGTGCCTTTAAATTTATCCTTTTGTCGGAAAATGGTGTTTGTTATAACTAGATCATGTTCGGCGCATTTAGTTAGGAGTAGTTGACCGTTAGCGTTCATGTTGCCCAAACCGTTCTTGCCTATGATGCCTGGCCAGGTGTCTGCATCTCTCCCTACTCTAGCGTTAAAATCGCCAAGAATAACGAGTCGTTCCGTTTTAGGTATTCTACAGAGGGTTTCTTCCAGCTGTTGATAGAAGCTTTCCTTGGTTTCGTGACTTGCATCCAGAGTGGGAGCGTAGGCGCTTATTAGATTTACCGCGTTGCCGTCTGATAGCTCATAGCGTAGCAGCATTAGACGCTCGGATAGGCCTTGTGGTACTTGTGTTAAGTTGGATACAAGTTGATTCCGAACGGCAAATCCTACCCCATGTTGTCTTCTTGAATTGGTGGGAAGACCTTTCCAATAGAAGGTGTAGTACTTTTCTGTGAGAGAGCCTTCCTCCAAAAATCGAGTTTCGCTGAGAGCTGCAACGTCAACATTGAGTCGGTGAAGTTCTGTATCTATTAGAGCAGTTCTTCTTTCAGGCCGATCGGTGCGAGTGCTGTCGTTCAAAGTACGAACATTCCAAGCGCCGTAGATGAAAGAATTAGTTTTGTTGGATTTAACTTGTCGGTGTTTTTTCGATATTCGATGAGGTGTCCCTGTGGGCACCCTCCCCCGGAGATCCGATCGGGAGGGTATTTTACCTCCGGATGATTTTGTCCCACTTGAACGCTCCATCATTTTTTTAAAGCCTTAATCGACTGAAAACGAAGCTGCAGTTGAAGTTTTAGCTGGAGCAGGTATGCAACTGACCAGCTCGGTTGCGGAAGGCGAGTGGTGTGGTCCCATGGCACAGAAGGAGACTGCGACGATGGGGTAACCAAACGATTCCAAAAGCAACCTTTGCGTGCGGTGGGTTATTTTTACCGCACTCTTCGTGAGAAGGTGGATGTGCTCACGGCAAAAGGTAAGGGTTATTCCGCCCTTACTCGGTCGTTAGAGCCTCGTTAGTGAAAACAGGGTGCACCATGTTCAAATTGAACTCATCGCGAAGGTGAGGTTAACAATTGAGTAGGAGAGGCTATAACTTGCGCTTCACTACCTCATTACAATACAATACAACCCTACCTTGATTCTCAACAGTTTTTGAGTTATTCCATTTGCTTTATAATTTGTTGCGTTTGCAGCGTCTCCCTTTATTGTGGTTATCTTTAAAACTAATTGATAGTAAATAATGATATTTTGACATCTTTTTAATATTGTAATGATATCGAGCCGCCCAAAAAAATTTTGAAAAAAAGATTAAAAACGTAGTTAGAACGTATCTTGAATATCATCAATTTAAAATCGAAAAAACTACATTTTTTAGATCAACCGCTCAATTTTTAGTAAAAAATTAGGCAGCTACTGGAAGCGGCTGGAACCTCCCCACTCGGTGGGTCTTTGAAGCCGAAAAGAGCATTAAATTGTGTGACAAAACGGCACTAAACGTAATTGGATCTCATCCAAAAGATTTTCAGATCTTCTGGAGCACTAAAAAAACCCTCAACTTAATAAATTTACAACACTCGCCTGCGGCTCGTGCTGCAAATTTCATCTATGCGAGTTATTACCTACATTATCGCTCGTTAAATAATATACTATTAGGATATTAAGAACTTTAACATCACTTGAGCGACTAAGAAAGTCTAGTTATCCTAAATACTAAAGATTTGTAAAGCAACAAACTGAAAATTGGTAAAGTGATAATTTATAATAAATTCACCAACGAAGGTACAGAAAGCATATGATATTGATATTGTTACATCTACCTTTAAAGTTTGTGACAATCCACTGGTGCAATCACTAAAAGTTACAAATATTCCGGATGACAAACGATGACAATGACAATCGTCAAAATTTGCTCATTGAAATCCGATCGCTCGCGGCTGTCTTTGTTAAATGAAACATTAGCATTTCAGTAATTTCACTAGATTTTAGAGGAATATTTGTAGTTTAATTCTTCGATTTGTCTCTATATATATTTAAAAACGGCACTAAACGTAATCCGCTCTACTTCTAGAGTAGTGAAGAAACCCTCACACGTGAATTGACACGTGATGTGACGAGTTTTACGACGTAACGGCTACGCGCATCGATCATGTCATGCGAAATGCGATCTATGCTTCATATTTGCTTTGTTTTTCTTTTTTTTTAACGGAAACCAAATCGAAAGGGTGGAAGTGTGATATATCATTGAAATCAGAATTTTAACTGCTTTTCAATGGTTCCATTGCAAATTGAAAGTAATTATAAAATAAACAACTTGTTGCGTCAAAATGGCACTAAACGTAATCCGATCTCAACCAAAACCTTTTCAGATCTTCTGGGACACTAAAGAAACGCACATGCAAAGTTTCATTCAAATCCGTTCAGTAGTTTCGGCGCTATCGTGCTAACACACATACATACACACACACACAGACATTTTTCAAAAACCACTTTTTTGGGTTCCTAGGACCTCAAAACGTAAAGATTTGATGTTATCTCAATTTTCGTTTTTGAACCAATTTTAGTAACCTCTCACAATTTTATTATGGAGAGGTTAAAAAGTATAAGGCACTAAGCTGCTAAAATTGATATCTTGTGAGAAAATTTAATAAAAAACTGATTTAATACAACTTTTTGAATTTTACATACATGAAATTTGAAGAATATTTTCTTCGTATCGAACTTTTGAAATATTGTACTCTTTTATTTCTGTTTATGATATTGCTTTTCGATAACTTTCGTGGACCCTGGACACTTCATGCAGTTATACAGTGTACGTAGACATACAAATTGTTTCTTTTAGAAATTTGACTTTAGATTAAGGCATTATATAAACAGTTAACTTTCTAAATAGAAGTTCAAACATACATAGAAATTAATATGAAAATTTAATTTATCTGAACTAAAGCCAATCCGGATAACACAATTTATTCTAGGACATTGCTACAACGACAATCCCGGAACTTTAGTTTGGGACAAACTTTAAATGCTCGCACGAATATTATTAGAACTAACTTTGTAAAATGCAACGTACAAATTACATCTACAATTGCATTTTAGATGGTAATTTTAAAGTTTATAATTAATCGTTAAATAATTTCAACTTTGATTTATTTCTGTATAATTGTATATTTCAAAAAACGGCATAATGTATCCTAATGAACCAATAGCGTCGCATTTGATAATCTGGATAGTTGCTAGTTGCATTTCGAAAAATATCTTAATAGCTAGTGTATTGATTTTTCACAAATTCTAAATTGAAAAGATAAAAAAATACAATCGCGTTAAAATTTTGGAAATCAGTTAACTGTGGAAGGATCCTGTTGTTTTCGAAAGAAATTAATTGTTACGTACAAAAGTTATTAAACGTTTTGCTAAAAAATATACGCAAAGAAGCTGTTCTATAAAGACAAAAATACATACTGGCAAATATTTCGTCTACTAAGCTGGTAACATCCGAACATGAAAACGAAAAGTGTAGCATTTGCTGAAAATTAATGCAGTTTCAAAAAAACGTAAAAGTATTCTATAGAATATTCTATAAAAAAACTTCAACGAACTGGTAAACAGTATAAAGTTTATATTTCAAAAATAATAAATGTGTAATAAAGTAAAAATACCTACTACTAAAGTCCAATATTCCAGTGTATCCCATAGGATAATGGGGAATGGGGAAATCGACCAGTCAAGGTGCACAATGTGCGTTTCCAAATCAATTGAAAATAACTTGCGACAAATTAAATATGTCCAATTTGCGTTGGCTTATATATTTTGTTTATATTTCGTTTTACCATAAGCGGTATGTTGTCGGTTTGATTTCGATCGTCGTTTTTTGGAATCAATCGGCGGAGTTTTTAAAAAACTGAAGAAATTAATTACAAACAAGTACACTACGTTCAAGTCTGCTTTTAGAGGGCGGAATATTAAATATAATATTTTTAGTCGCAAACTCCTCTATAAATCCTTATTTTACTATAAGGAAATTAACCAGACTGCAACCAAAGTTACAAGTCTAGCGAGTTAAGTGTAATAATTGCATATTACCATCAAAACGCTAATGCTTCGATTGCAACAAACACCAGCCGAAAGACTGATCCTACTTAAAGGAGCTCCCTTGCCAGTCGTCACACACCACTTGCAGACTGCAGTTTCGAGCTGTTGGCTCTCGTCAGTGCAAGGTAGGTATGCGACGACCGACATGAGAATCCTTTGACTATAGTACATCCCGATATTTTTACAATAGCGACATGTAAAACAGTCAGCAGGCGCCATCTAGCGGTCCAGTGTCTGTTGCAATCGAAAAATAAATAGCCTGACTTGGCTTAGCATAGTTCAAATGTGCTTTTAGAGGGCGGAATATTAAACATAATATTTTTAGTCGCAAACTCCTCTATAAATCCTTATTTTACTATAAGGAAATTTTGATTTTTTTGATGGTAATATGCAATTATTACACTTAACGCGCCAGACTTGTAACTTTGGTTGCAGTCTGGTTAATTTCCTTATAGTAAAATAAGGATTTATAGAGGAGTTTGCGACTAAAAATATTATGTTTAAGTACACTACGGGAAGAACTCACAATTGTTAATTTGTTAGAGATGTGATTCTACAAAAATAATAGTAAATTAATAGATTTTTATACTGAAATGTTAGAAATTTTAGTATATATAGCAAGTTGCCTTGCGCCAGTCGTTCGGCACACATCCCAGGGCCAAACTAACCCTGAATAGTTTGTATAGGGGTGTTCCAAGTTTGTTCATTTCCTGTTTAGGCAGTGCTAGAAATATTGCATCCACTTTAGGTGTCTTGCAGTGTCCGAGGGAAATGACTGCCTATGTTGATTTTTCCTTTAGAAAATTTCTAATCCTTGAAGAAGGAATGTTATGTGGAATGTTTAGTGTATATCCATATTAGATATAAATTGTTATGCCTTTACAATCTCAGTTGGACCTTCATAAAAATGCATGAAGTACTTCACATGCATGGGCGTGGATAAAAATGATTAAAACTGTTTTGTTAAGTTTTAGGGGAATTAAAATTTTTTCACTATTACAGCTACACATTAACTGTCCTTACAATGAACCGGCGCATCCACCATTATTTAGAGTCAAGTCATTAATAATAGTGTCCAGTATTTAATAGTAAATAAAACTTCGTTTAGTTTAGAAATGAAAAATTAAAGGCAAGTGACAACTAACAGATATCTTGTACCAGAAAACGAAAAAATAAAATGCATGGGAATATCTTTTCCTAAAGAAAAAAACCGAGAGGCAAACCGCTGGGAAAATCAGACGCGCAAATTGGGGGAAATCTTTTGCTTGAAAAAAAGAGTATTTTGAATAATTTTTCGGTACTACAACGCCGGCGACATACCATGCCTTTTAACCGGACCCCCGTTTCAGCGGAACATCTAAAACCATGTAATAGCATAGTAATGTGACTGTAGAGTACGATAATGGAAGGTTGTCGATTTTCTGGCGAAACGTGGGTCCGGTTAAAACGTATATATACAAATATAAAAAGTAAAATCAAGCACACCGTTTCTGTTATTCGATTTAAACATATAAATTATTTTTGGATGATGTTTTAGCGCCTAAATAAATATATCTTAAATCTTACGTAAAACGTGATCTCGAACGTGATATTTCAAGAAATTATTTTTACCAACTTGAGAGGTAAAAGAAATTGTAGTTTAAGAAATAGAAATAGAATAGAAATAAAATTTATTTTCCAAAACATACAGGCTGTCCATTTTATCAGAGCATTCGAGAGTATCTCACTTAATATCGGTCGTACAAAAAAAAATATTTTTGCGGAAATTGTGCCGATTTATATAACCTACAAAATGTATTATCCATGTATTGTCCATGGCCTACTTTAAGAGTTATGATGGAAAATATCAAAAATGCGGAAAACGTCTAGGCCAAACATCTCCGTTACTTGAAGGATGACTCTCTATACATTGGCATAACTACGAATACTCTTTCCATAATTGCTCCATGTTGCTTTCTTGATTATTATTTTGTTTTTGCTACCTGAATTTACTCTATTCTTCTTAATTGTGTTAATGTATTATTATAGCAAAGATTTGGACAACTTATTGAATTATTTTATCGTTTTATTTAATTATACTTCTCCACGGCATAATGCTTGTTAAAAAAAAATATTGGTTTTAAAAAAATGTTTTTATAATTACTAACGTAGTACCAATGAATAAATATGGCATGTTATATATCGTTGAAAAGGGAGGAAAATACTCTATTTAATGGCGCCATTTCCCGCCCGTTTCAAAATAATTTTTTTAAAAGCCTGAAGAGTAAATCTCAAAAGACAGCGGTTTTGAAAAAAATTAGATAAAACCTCGTTGAAACACTCTGTTTTGCAAAAAAATTTCGCCTTAGAATTTTTCTCGTATCTCTTCAAATAACGGAGATATTTGGCTTAGACGTTTCCCGCATTTTCGATATTTTCCGCCATAACTCTTAAAGTAGGCCATGGATTTCAAATGTTTTTAAACCATTTTGTAGGTTATATAAATCGGCACAATTTTCGTAAAAATATTTTTTTTTTGTACGATCGATATTAAGTTAAATGTTCTCGCGTGCCCTGATAAAATGGACAGCCTGTATACGTCTAATTCACATTATTTTTCTCCTAATTATCACTTTCACAAAATATACTGAGGAATTTTTCCAATAAATGCATTCCCCTTTGCTATCTGACCTGGATTGTGAGAGTGAGCCACATGTAATGTGAGAATTTCATATTTAAAGACCTCAAACATGTTTGAGGCGATATCCTAGGAGATCATATTGCTGGATCATTCATTATTGGCAGAAATCTAAATAGTGAATCTTATTTGAAATTATTCGACAAATTACTGCATTTCAACAAGACGGAGCACTTGTAGAATTTGCTCTGACCATCCGTCAATATATTCTCTGGTTGTTGGGTAGGTAGACGAGATTTAATGATGGAGCGGGGCCACCTCGGACACCAAATTTGACTATTTTAGACTTTTTTGTGAACGTATTTGAAAATGAAACTCTATGCAACTCAACTAAAGTCGCTAAATGATTTACGCCAAAGAATTGATCAAGAATTTCAACAGTTAACGCCAGAAGTTTTTAGTAATGTTAGACAGACGTTTGAATGGAGAGTTTTAAATATGGAAAGTACGTCAGAATCCACTGATACATCAACGATTTCAACTCCCTTTAGGTTTCAGAAATAAGAACTTCAAGACCAAATATTCCAAGACTCTAAGAAAACAAGTGGCCGCTAGCATTATCATTTACATCTTAATAATTTGTATTGGTTAATAATTGCATTAGTCAAAATGCGTAAAGCACTACACCAATTTATTTATAATTTAATTTAAAAGCTTTCTGTTAATGTATTGTGTACATGGAAATCATTGTAACGTTGTTAATTGTTGCAGTAGGATGCAGTGTTTGTTTACAGTGTTAATTAATATACCAATTAGAAATAAATTCAATTAAAGCTCGTTAAGTAATGAAAGATAATCAGTAAATTATTAATCACAACGGTTGGCTTATACACTAATTAACTGGGGATTTACCAAATGAACAAAAACTGCAGAATTCAATGTGCATTGGAACAAACTACAATAAAATTAATCGAGAGAAATGATGCCGGCAGATACAAAGTATTGCTACATCTTCACTCTACAAGAATGAAAAATAAAGGAAAACCTGTTGGAAGATATCAAATAAAAATAATTGGTACAAAAAAATAAAAACTTACATTAAAATACCATGAAGGAGTTTTTTCCAATATCTAAAATTTAAATTGTCGAAGCAAAAACATTATAATGTTAACGTATATCTTTTAAACAGAGAATAGTAAAATTCCATAAGAGTAAAACAGTAGAATTTTCAATCGGGCGTGGCCGATTTCAAATAATAACTATTTCATATTTATTTATATAACCAATGATTTTCTGAAAATTATTTGTTATTCTCGTAGTTGTAAATAGTCATAAGTTTATATTGGATGCATTATGTGAAGGTGATGTGTTCTTTATTGGCGACTTTAATAGTCCCGAATATCGAGATTTCTGCAAACCCAATGTTTTTTTTTACCGATTATTCACCGCCATTAAAGGCTCTTTCTAATTTTTATGAGCTGGAAGAATATAATCAAATAGTTAATATAACAAGAAGGTGCTGCATCTTGTCTTATCTAATAAATATTATGATGTCGTCAAATACAGCGATATATTACTCCCCGAGGATTCTCATCATCCTGCACTTATCATAGGTATACCGTGTAATATCTCCGAGAAAAATAATGTATTTCCGTTAAACAATAAATAGTCTTTAAATTTTAGAAAAGCAGATTTTAAAAATTTATATAATAATCTAAACGTAAGTGCCTGGGCTCTCTTGTTTTTACACAAATTAATTCATGGTCTAGTTGACTATCCAAATATCTTGTATATGTTAAATTTTAATACACTCTTTAATCCCTTGGATTGTTGTGCTTTTATTGTTTCTTTATTATCTTTGTATCTATATATGTATATTATACCTCTTTTTGCACTGAATCTGCTGACCTCATATTGTATCGTATGATCTTATATTGTTCTGATCTCATCTTGTATTTTTCCCACCCCGTAATTGATTTTTACTGTCGGCTGGTGTACCTAAATAAATAAAATAAATTATCTTGACCAAACCTGCATGTTTAGTAATCAAGTCTTAAGCATTTATGTCAATTTATAAGTCGACCGTATGTTTTTAATGTATACCGTATTTTTAAGAGTTTGCGACTCATTAAGATGTTGTCAAACTTCATTTAATGAGTGTATATTTATTTATTTCGATGTTATCAAGCCAAATTATTTAGCATCGTTTTTGATAGTTTTCTGAAACTTGTCTATTTGGTATGCAACAAGCACTAGAAGCATTTTGTTACAGGCAATATATAACGTCACTTTTAGCCAAGGGTATGGAATTAAGTTTTTTTTTTAGAATGAGCGAATCTCATTATCTTTTAAATTATATCGGCGATAAGAATACTTCATTTCCTCATAGCCAAATTCTGTAAAAAATTGTCGGCCCATTTTTAATTAATTGCTTCTGTATCATTTCCAATCCGGAAGTGGATTTAGATTTACGAATCATGCCGGCGTTACCATGGCAACTCCCGCCTAAGATCATCTAGGGGAAGTTTTCGGTTAATGTATGTAAAGGAGTATTATAATTCAGATGTTAATCACGGCTTTAATTAAAAATATTCTGTGTAAACAGCCCGTTGCTTGTATTGTCCAAAATATACATTTGTATACATAAAAAGCATTAGATTTGGTGAATCTAGAACTTGAAATTAATGAAAGCTAAAACCAATCAAGATAAAAGAGATTAAAAAAGTAGACGATATAAACTTATTGAAAGGAGCCGAACAAATAAATTGGGAGAAATTATACAGGGAAAGTAATCCCAATAATGCGGCTAACATCTTCTGTAAAACAAAGAATCCAGAAACAAAGGATCCAGAATGCATGTGTTCGGTTTATTTGTGGCATAAAAATGTTCGACCATATTTCTCATGAATTTAAGAATTCAAAATGGTTATCAATGAAAAGTAGACGAAATAATCATACACTTTGTTTTTATCACAAACTGATTATCAGCAAGACTCATTTACATCTATACAGGGTGTCTCACCGGGAACTGAATCGATCGATATAGAGAAAAGTACGCATCAGAAAATTTTGAAAATTTAGATAATTACTAATGTCGGTGTGGCCAATCCAACTAAGATAATTACAAGCAGCTGGCACTTCCGCTTATACCGGAAGTCGATACCAACTTGCTTATTTCAAATAGAACACCCTATATATTTTAGGGTTTTCGAAAAGAGCATAAAATTCTGACTCGAAAATATGCAGCATATCCTATACCTAAACCTAGCCGTTTCAGAGATATTTGACATTTTATAGAAAATTTGACAGGTGCAACGGTTTGCAAGAACCGTTATAACTTTCTTCGTGTAAAAGATCCTCATTTGCTTCTTGTCACGTAAAAAGAACACAAGGAGAACTACGTTCTACAACTGAAATAAATTCAATAATATCATACCAAGTGTTCCGTTTTTCGCGTTACGTTTTGTCAACTTCAAACTGCGAAAACTTGTTTAGGTCAAATGGAACACCCTGTATTTTTTACGTCAAGTTGTGTAAAATTGAATTCCATTTTTTGTGATATTAGCATTGTGGGAGTTACAGTTACAACTTTTTGAAATATTTGCGATTTTATTAGAAATTCATGAATTGTTGTAATCATTTCATCAAAATAGCCATGATTAGAAACAATCAGTCATTATCTTATGTCAAAAAATGCCAGCACGTTTAAATTATACCAACGAAAACTTTTTAAATTTGTTTATTATTTATGGAGAATGTGATAAAGTAATATCAAGAACTTGCAGCACATTTGTTACTCGATAACCAGAAAAACGGAAACCGTCACCAAACACTGTAAAACGCATACTGGAAAATTTTAAAAATCTTAGTTGGATTGGCCACACCGACATTAGTAATTATCTAAATTTTCAAAATTTTCTGATGCGTACTTTTCTCTATATCGATTGATTCAGTTCCCGGTAAGACACCCTGTATAGATGTAAATGAGTCTTGCTGATAATCAGTTTGTGATAAAAACAAAGTGTATGATTATTTCGTCTACTTTTCATTGATAACCATTTTGAATTCTTAAATTCATGAGAAATATGGTCGAACTTTTTTATGCCACAAATAAACCGAACACATGCATTCTGGATTCTTTGTATTCTGTTGGCGTCAACACTGTCAATACAAGAATTATAAAGAATATCGCAGTAATTAAATTGTGACGAAACTAGAGTCTCACATAGCATAATTTTAAGTTCTTTGGATAACATATGTCGACTACTATATAAGAGTTTCAAGTTACAATATGCTTTTTTAACATACAATTTACAAATGTTTTGTACCTTAAATGAGAGTCCAAGCTTACACCCAGACTCTTGACCTCTCCAGCAACTGCAAGCTTGTCATTATTATTGAGTGAACTACATCATCAAAGGAGTGTTTTCAGCCAATCATATGACTGATGACTTACCTAAACTGGACCTAAAATTAAGCCTTGCGGAACTCCAGAAGTCACTACTGTTTTCAGTGTATATTTGTCATTACTAACAATCCGTTGCACTCAAGCACATAAATAATGTTTAAATAATAATATAGAATGATTTGTAAGACCTGTGTAGTGCAAAATTGCAAACAATATATGGTGGTCTAGGGTATCAAATACCTTATTGAAGTCTAAATTATTTAAGCTATTGCTAATAATAAAATTAAGCCATACAGTATTTAACTCATTTAATTTCGTACTGTGATGCCTCACCATTTCTTGCTGGGGTTTAGAGATATACGTAATTGAATTCGTAAATTATATAGAGAAGTTATAATTTGTAATTTCATTCAATTTAATTTCTACATATCTTGTTGCGTAGACACATTTTTTACTTCAATTCATTTTTTAGCTCTAAAGTATTTCAGAGTTCTTTTCATATACTTCTCGTTACGTATTTCTTTTGTCGGCCTTATATACAACATTTCTCAAGCCTGACTTGAAAATCCAACAAAATCAAATTACCTTAAATGACTCTTATTTCTACAAATCAACTTTTATTTCACAATTTGTTCTCTTAATTATACATTCAAGATGTTTGTTTCCATGTATCTTTATTTTTGTACGCCAATTAGGTATTCCCTTTGGATGATTTCATACGTTTGCTTTGTTTGCTTTATGTTATTTTATTTCAACAAGTCAACATTGATTGAATATAAAGTGAATCAAAGCAGACTTTTTGCAGTTTTGTATTTAAATATTGCTTTGGGTATATCAAGAGAATATATTAAAAAAAACAAATAGGTAGAAAGAAGTTTTTGGGATTTTATGTATGAAATACTATCTATTTACACAAAACTTCTCATTGCAGAAGAGATTTATTACAAAAAGTAGCAGTACGAGCATAATTCACGGCTAGAAAGTCGAAATTAAAAAAGGGATCTTCCTTACTGATGTACCAATCACATTTTTTCCTAAATTGAATAATGTTAGAGCAACAGACGAAAGGAGTCGAGCATAATTTGAAAAGTCTTCTCATTTTTTGGTCATATTAACTTCCAACTCCAAAATTTTGGATTACTGTTACTAAAGACCTAATTGGTAAATAGCTTTGGTAAAATCGTACATCCAACAGAAAATCATACAGATGGCGAGTTGCTGAGAGATGGGGCATACAGAAAAACGAAGTTACCTAGAATCAATCAATCAATCAAAACAGATTTATTAAAAATTGTAATGCAATAATACCGCCCCAGAACCCGTCCGGGGACCGGCCGTGCAAACACCGCACTGATCGCAGTGGTCGATTGCAAAGCCGGGCGGACCGGATCTGGCTTGGTTAAAAACAAATTTTAAGACTTAACCTAAACACCTTTTAGCAAAGCAAATAAAAATAGGTAATAACATTAAAAACATCAAATATAAAAGATTTTAAAAAACTTAAAATTACACATAATTTAAACAACTTGTTCACTGTAACACTTTTTTAAAAAATTTTGCAATTGACGCAGATACCTCAATTTAAACGAGATACCTTCCGCGAAACGCATGAACGCCGGGCTGCGCAAGGCTGGCCTAAACTTTTAGTTTTAAGAATTTTGATTTCATAATGTTTTAATTTGCTAGAAATTCGTGACAAGAAGTGAATTTAGAGACAAAAATGCACAAAAAGAAACAAGAATAATAAACGCGACAAAAAGGATACAAACAGAAAGGAAGAGGGGGACAGAAAAGATTTAAAGATAGGCAAAGATATGAAATATTAGTAAAGGTGGATAGGGTAAGCGGAAGTTATAGTTGTTGAAGCTTGGCTACAGAGGTTGCCGGAAAATCGGTAACGTCTGGTATGGTAAGGGGTGTTTAATCCGAAATGGGGCATTATGCTGTCTAATTTGTGTTATGTGTCTTGTTAACGGACTATCGCCCAACTTGAACGAATAGAAGTTTTGAGAGATATGTTGAACGTAGTCCGCTATCGGAGTTATGTCGTTACAACGTGCGTATAAGTCTCTGAGGGAGGTGTACCTTCCAGAATTCGATATGAGGCGCATTAATTTGTGCTCAAACACTTGAAGTTTTTTCATTGTTGTGACCGGTATGCTGCACCACACCGGTGCCGCGTATGTGATGGATGGCCTGACCACCATTGTGCACAACATTTTTTTATTTTGTCGGTTAAGTCTGCTACCCCTGACCATAAGCGGATACAGACTTCTGGACAGGGAGTAGACCGTCCGTATTGTCTCGTTTATATGGGTATTGAACGTCAGTCTTTGGTCAAGTCTTACCCCCAAGTACTTCACGCATCTCTTGGTTGGGATTTTGTTTCCCCTGATCGAAATGGGTGTTATGATTTTGTTCTCAGTGAACCGACGCGTGAAGACTATCGCTTCGGACTTCTCAGCGTTCACCCGAATCTTCCACTGGTCGTAATAAGCCGTGGCACGAGATATGTGAGCCTTCAGTAGCATATTCGCTGCTTGTGCGTTATGAGAATGCGCGTACATGGCTGTGTCATCGGCGTACTTGGCCAGCTTCGTATTCGGGAACTCTGGGAAGTCCGAGACGTACAAGTTGTACAACTTCGGTGACAGGCATGATCCTTGCGGGACTCCCGCGCGAATGTCCCGCCGTGTTGACAGTTTATTATTCACCTCACCCGCATAGGGAAGTTGTTATTCAGCCAATTTTTAACTATTACTGCATTATAAATGGAAGACCCCCATTAGTTGGAAATAGAGGTTTTGTTGTACGGCTAACGATAAATTTTGAACTGCATCTCGAAATTCATATGTTAAAAATGTAGGAATCTCACACTATTTAAAGTATCACAAAGAAAAATGGTCCAACCAAGGTCTCATTTAAAATTCCACACCAGACATTTACTTTGTCCGAGTATTGCCGTTTACAGTTTATAACCCAGTGTGGGATTATCGTTGAACAATACCTTGAGTTTTGCAATGACACCACACCATTTGTTGTAAGTAGCCTCATCACTGAAAATAATTTTTCTCAAAAAATTTGTATCATTTAAAAACAAACTCTGTGCCCAGAAGCAACATTCCAATCTCCTCTCTGTGTATCCTTCTTCCATAGTGTGAAAAAACTTGGAAACTTGGGCTTATATGGTCTTAAATTATGACGTTTAAGGCACTTCCAAATTTTATTTCTGTCTACATTCAAGTTTACAGATAAATCTTTGAGATATTGGGGTGTAGTAGTGAAAAGTGAGATACATGTATAAAAATCTTTTTTTTTTTGTTTCATTTTAACTTAATTTAACGAGTTAACAAATTATCAACAAAATCATTGCTTATAATAATTTATGATCAATAGCCGAGAGAAGTGAGGCAACAAAACAAACAGGAGGAAAAAAGTTTCATGAAAATTCATTCATTATGACAAAAATTTTCAAAGACAATTTGAATCGATCGTACTACACACTGTTGGCCTATTTCTAATCATACTAGCATGCTTTTATCGTCTCGAAACACATACGATAAGTTACTGACTTCAAAAATAGTATAACTAAAACTGTTTAAGTTGCTCTCAATAACAAAATTTCCACTGTTTATTGTCTATTTATTAAATTGAACAACCACTGTATAAGGAAACATTTTTAAATTTTATTTCAATTCGAAGCTATCTTTTAACGTTATATTAACCGACACTGTTTAATAAAATGTAAAGTATCAATTGAAATTAAAACCGTTACCGTCCACAAGCGAGGCGCTCGAATATTATTTCATTTAACTTTTTGCTAGCGTATTGGAAACTCAACACAAAGACATGTTCACGAAAGCGGAATACAATATAGTTTATAAACAAGAAAGTATAGAGGCGTAATGTGTTAGTTCTCTTAAAAAGACAAATTGAAATTCAACGAAACGAAAAGGACATGCACTCTAGCTTCGGCTCTCTGAGTTTTCCCTTTTCAATTAACAAATGAACTGTATCGACTTGCCGCCTGTACTCCATAAATTTTAATGCAATACAACATCTTAGTTGACGCTAAGCCCTCTCTATAGACTCCATTATAGACAAGATCAAAGTTGACTCTATTCAATTCAGAACAAATGACTATCTGGACCGGACGTCTTTGAAAAGCCTTTCAGTTATCCCGCTAGTAGATCCGGCTGATTAATTTCCCTATGATATTTTCTGAGGAGTTCCAGACAGTCATGATTTATAAATGCAAATGGCCAATTTCAAGATGATTGCTCTTGTTCAAGGATATAAAGGATAACGTCCTCGTAATTATTCATGAATTTCTTTCGCCTAGAATATTTGTAATTTAGTCCTGTAGTGTGGAAATTTTATCAGGAATATATTATGTAACTTGGATATGGTGTGTTTCTGTAGGAAATTCAAAGTATGCATGATACAAGAAATTAATCATTAATTATAACATAATATTTTATACTTCGGGAAATAATTCTCAGAAATAGTAGCATTCGAAAGAAGCATTACTGTTAGAATTTTATTAAGCTTGTGAAGGAATTCGCAGCAAACTTCACTGATATGGATGACAATAAAATGTACAATTAAAAAAAACAGATTATCCTCAACTAGACGACATTTAATTTAAAACAGATTTTCTAAAAAAACTGTTAGAAACATTTAATAAGGCTGTATATACCTAAATATGTTCACAGCCAACCTAAATATATACCATGGTACACAAATAACGTAATACGTGACATAAAGCAAAATAGCATTCTTTGAAAGAAGTATAAACAAAGAAAAAATGATAATACTTATAGGGCGAATCTTAGTGGTATAAGGAAAAAAAAAAAAAGATGATTCAGACAGTTGGATGAAAATTATCCACTAAAAATAAAGAGAAGAAAATAGTTATCTGAAAAAATTCTAACTTTAGTCCAAGGCAGGGGCGAGCGTAGGTGCGTCTTTACTATGTACATACTTCGGTATGCGATGTAAAGCAACGACAGGCGCAGTTAGTACTTGGATGGGTGACCATTCCAACGGAAACCGCGTTCTCGCCTCACACATCTTCCAGCGGCTTGTATATCAGTGTATGCGCGGAAGCTATACAACCCTAGGCGAGGGTTGTATAGAAGAAATACCATCCTCCGGAGGGGATGTAAAGCCGTCGGTCCCTTGTCTATTAAATGTTAGGCAAGTAAAAGATTCCTACTCTTCTTAAGGGAAGAGGTTCGGCAAAATTCCTGGTTGGGGGTAGCTCGTCTACAGGCGCCGGCGTTAGGCTTCAGTAGCGGAAATAGGCCGACGTTAAATAAATGTATAAAAAAAAGTAGTCCAAGGCATTCTGGATCATGGTTTCCTATTAGGATAATAGAGTATTTCGGTTTTCAATGATGCAATTAGACTTTTCTCTTCTAATGTTTTAAGCTCAGAGTTGATCAGCAATGAATACTCAGTTATAAGGGATGATAAAAATACTTTACATACTCGGGCGAAACGAGGCGGTGGTGTCTTAGCGGCAAATAAAGCCGCTAAAGTGAGTGAAATTGAGCTAAATTTTATTCATGAAGTTGTTTCCTCTATAGATATTGCTAGTGATTTAAACCCCTTACTGTGAGACAGTAGGGGTTGCAGGATAATGCAAAAAACACACTTGGGCTGCTGTGAGTAGCAGATCGTGGACATTACCTAGCCCGGATAAGTGATGTAGCGTGCCCAAAATTTCACTAGCTCAGAAATCTCAGTTAAGCCCAAGTTTAACATGAACTATTAGAAGTGTTTAGTTTATTTAACATCGTCGTTAAGGGTTCTATTCTTAGTACTCGCAGACGAAATAATGATACTTTCTCTCTCAACATGAAATGTACTATATTACAGTATTTACAACTTATGAGTCTCTAATATGAACCTGTCGATGTGTAGTTAAATAACTATATTATGATAAGTATGTTACAAAATAAGTTAAAAGAAAAACACATACTGCTACGTAGAACCACTGAAGGTAGTTTCCAGGTAGGGGAGACAATATCTATTATCGTTATCTAGATGGTACGATACCCAGACGTCAAACAAGTGGTGAGGCTGAAGCCCTACGGTGGTGACTTCGGGGGGCCAGACGATGGTGGTTGGATTGTAGCCTCCCTAAACCGTGGAACGTTTCAGCCTAGTCCGTGGAACTTTCTAACCTAGCCCGTGGAACATTCTAACCTAGTCAATGCACCCTAAAAATACACAAAATACAACAAATTTCCTGAATATACGCATGTTCAGTGAAGTAAATGTGTTACATGCCTTTCTAAAGTTGAATCCTAAATTCACAAGGGTCCTGATGATATACCTGCTTTCATTATTAGAGATTGTGCTTACACTTTTGTCTGCTCTCTGGCTATAAGACTTTAATTACAGAAAGCATATGATATTGATATTGTTACATCTACCTTTAAAGTTTGTGACAATCCACTAAAAGTTACAAATATGCCGAAATCTTATTAACATGACATGACATCAACGTTATCGGATGACAAACGATGACAATGACAATCGTCAAAATTTGCTCATTGCAATCCGATCGCTCGCGGCTGTCTTTGTTAAATGAAACATTAGCATTTCAGTAATTTTATTAGATCTTAGAGGAATATTTCTAGTTTAATTCTTCGATTTGTCTGTTATATATTTAAAAACGGCACTAAACGTAATCCGCTCCACTTCTAGAGCAGTGAAGAAACCCTCACGCGTGAATTGACACGTGATGTGACGAGTTTCACGACGTAACGGCTACGCGCATCGATCATGCCATGCGAAATGTGATCTATGCTTCATATTTGCTTTGTTTTTAATTTTTTTCACGGAAACCAAATCGAAAGGGTGAAAGTGTGATATATCGTTGAAATCAGAATTTTAATTTCTTTTCAATGATTCCATTGCAAATTGAAAGTAATTATAAAATAAACAACTTGTGCGTCAAAATGGCACTAAACGTAATCCGACATCAACCAAAATCTTTTCAGATCTTCTGGGGCACTAAAGAAACGCACATGCAAACTTTCATTCAAATCCGTTCAGTAGTTTCGGCGCTATCGTGCTAACACACATACACACACACAGACATTTTTCAAAAACCATTTTTTTGGGTTCCTAGGGCCTCAAGACGTAAAGATTTGATGTTATCTCAATTTTAGTTTTTGAACCAATTTTAGTAACCTCACAATTTTATTGTGGAGTGGTTAAAATGTGTGAGTTTGCCAAATTGACCTAAATCTAACTCAATTTTTTCGCCACGAGTAGCACCACCATAGTCTATAACCCGTCGGTAATACAGTAATTGTTACTCTAATTTATATTGGTTTTGCATTATGGGCAATAGCAAAGATTTCTGTATAAACTGACTACTAAACTATTAGGGAGAATAATATATAATGTTGATGTTTGGTTGCTACGAATTTCTACACCTAAGCCTACTTATAGTCGGCATAGGTGTAATTTTCTCAACCAACGTAGCTGTTGATAAGAATTATTGCACTTACCACAACCATAAGTCAAAATTAGTGTATTTATCTGGAACTTTCGCGACCAATGGTCAGATTAAGGACGTATAAATGATAAATACTGTGCCACATTTATTTGCTCTGTAGACGAGAACATATGTAGAATAAACATTTGCAAATATTTTGCGTTATTATGTTTCAATTTTGGCACTTTCAATGAAAGTTTTTCAAGTTAAAATTAACAACGTATCATATACGATGATTTTATATTGTATATAAAAATTAAATTCAAGCGATGGAAGTTTGTAGATCTTAATACGCTTTCCATTAAGTCGATTATTTTTGCTAACAGTTTGAATTATTATAGTGATAAAGGAGGACATTAAAAGGAAAATATGATACGAACATAAACCCCACTTTATACTAGCTGATAGTAGTAATTTTAAATTTTATTACACTGCGGTAATAGACAATTTCTATCTATTTAACGGCAGTCCATTATTGTGTGTTTGGTGATAATTTTACGGACAAGTGATTCTAATTATCCCACATGATGCAATTTCCTGATCGCAATTCAATGGAGAGAGGAAATTTAGTTTTATTTTGATAGTAAAAGTAAATGATAACAATGTAGTAATATTCCCGTTACTAAAATGACCTTACTGCTCTTATCGACAATTTTCATAGACTGTTTGCTCTGAATGTCAATGTTGGCACCGTTTTATTGATTAGGTTTATCATCATTACTGTGCAGCGACATGGCTGTTGTGTTATGCACTCATGAATTATGGCTAATAGCATTTTAGATGAAAAAACTTTTACTGTTATTTACTTTTTTATGTGATTTAGAGAGAAACTTCCGCAACTGTCTCTAAAATAAAATTATAACTTTTAAATTATTGCCTGTTGGTGCATATTATTTCACTTGAACAACAAATTTTATTTTACTAACTTTGTTTTATATTAGTTAGCACAGTGTAACATAAATAGTGTCTAGTTTTGATATATTAACTTTTTGAAACGTAGTTTTTATATTCATTTGAAATATAACGACAGGAGAGTTGATTACGACTTTCTTTAATTTGTAAAAATGAAGTTCTCTATTAAAAATATTTTATACGCGGTGGTTACAAATTTTTTTAACATAATATCAGTATAATAGTTTTGAAATTTTTGGTGAAATATTTGAATTTGTAAAATAAATTGAATTTAGATTTGTTTATGCAAGTATAAGTTAAGATAAAATATTTGAGCAAATGAAAGTTATGTTGACAAATTATTTTGAATGAACTATTGTTGAAATGAAAATAAATGTTGAACGAAGTTGTTCAATTCTTATGCCTGGGCGCCACCTATGTAAAATAGGAAAAAGTACTCAGTTCAGTAGAGCAAAGAATCTTAACTCAGGAGCAAGTTCTGCAATTGAATGGTGCGACGACTGAAATAAAAGCGCACAACAACAATTAATACCTTTATTTGGTATTCGGGTGTGTGAATAAACAATTACAAAATACACTACAATCTTAAACTAAAAATACAAAATTTGCCAAATAAATATTGATCGAACAACCGATCTTAAAATAAATATGATATACCAATTGGTATAGAGATCTCTTTATTCTAATGGTTCGTAAATTGGGTACCTGTGCACAGACGAATCGGTCCTCCCAATCAGCTGTTTTGCTTCAATCTGTTCTCCGGTGTTTTGCTATCACAAAATTCTGCTGAAGTTCTTGTAGATGCGAAGAACACTCTAGACTCTAGAAATCGAATTTTTTATTCTATTTTAATAGATTTATCTGATCTGAACTTTTTAAGGTACGCCCCCATGAACTTTCACACTTTCAAAGTGTTCCCACACAAAGATGTTGTCCGAAAATGTTTTGAAAAGCTATATATAATATACAACTGCAGTTCAATAATCTCTTCGGATTTTGCTAGCACTGAATTTACTGTACCTGTGAGATTCCAGGCCTAAAAGTGTCTCTGTAGACCCCCATGAGACTAAAATCCCAGAGCTGCAGTAACCAGAATTAACATTAGGTATGTACCCAATTGTTTGCATGAAAAAAGTTTTAACTTAATTTATTTCATTAAAGTTACGCACAAAAGTTTGTTCGTAAACTTGAAATGCCAAAATTTTTAAATAAATTTTATTGCACAAAAGTTTATTTAACTATGCACAAAGATTGTTTCATTTAGACCGTAAATAATTGTTCTTTAATAATTTGTACTGCAGTGCATGCTACATGTGAACAAATTATAAAATTTCTTATATTTTGCAGGTTTCTCTCTACTCTACGAGTTGACTTGCATGGAACTGATTGCTTTTATTGCCGCTTGGCTATCAGAGAAAATGGCAATCCACTGGTTAACAGTGCCTTGTCCTATTATCTCCCTTGTCCAACAGTGTATGGCGATCACTTCAGCCTGAAACGCCGTTGCGTATTTGCCTAGACTTATCGGGATACTGGCTTTTGACCTTGTCCCGTAAATCCCGGTACAACAAATGTCAGACCTATTTTTATGGTAACACTTACCGTTTAGGAGAATGCAAAAAACCGTTATTTTTGACCTTTGACCTTGAATACATTTTTTAGCAGACGTAGGATCGGTTGGAATTTTTTATATTTTATTTGTAATAGTGTACCTAAGATCTGTACCAATATTCAGCAGCTCTATGCGAATTATAGCAAATTAAAATGTCTACTTTGATCGGATTATACATTTAAGTGGACATATAAAGGCGTGTGATAATGCACAGATCTTGTATAGGTGGTGAGTGGGTACGAAACTTTTAAAGAAAAACTATTCTTACAGTTGGAGCTCTTGTGGCGTGCAGTAAGAAGCTCTTAACTGAAAACACCGATAGCTTGATAAACCAGCAGGCTGAATAAAACATTTCCACTTTGATACTGTCTGCAAGGCAAAAATAACTTAGTGCACTCTTTCAAATTTGCTAACACGAAAAGTAATTAAACTTTAAAATAAAAGCTTAAGGGGACTTTTCTAAGTTTGCACGAGGATGAATTATATTTGTAGTCGAATATCATTCGAAGTTACGTTTAATGGTAAATTAAAATGTTGGCTTCAATTTAAACTTTATGAAACTAAAATGATTCCGGTGAAACAGCAATCAGCAGAGACTTTCTAGGAGGTTAAAAACGTTAATACAAACAGAGTTGTCAAAAGTAGAGTTTAACAATTACCAGCCAGGAATCTGATGCCCTGTAAGTTGCGTGAAGAAACGAAGGTGAAGTGTTCTTTATCGATTAAAATATAATAGTAAGAAAATTGGTAAAAACTTTCATAAGGGTCACTGAATTGTTAAAAGCTCTAAGAAACCTCGATCTCAGCAAAACGTGACCAAACTTTGTTTGTGTAAACTTAAATCATTAAAAAGTTCCGTAATATAATAGCTTTACTTGACGTCCTAAAGCTAATTTACAGTTTTTTAACGTTTAAACTAGATACTTAATAGAGTATATTTGCGAATCACTTAGCGAGGAAAATAATGTTTCTCGCCTTACCAATTTGCATATTAAACTCGTTTTTAATAAACTTACAATTTACATCTCGGTACGAAAGCAGTGCAGAAATTTCCTTTAAGGAAAGTCTACTTCGCTAACTAGATTACGTGCTCAAATCTCAAATGTTTTGTTAAGTCTGGCGTATCAAAAAGAATGAATATATTTTAATCAACATTTTAATCGACTTGCATATTTTCTAAATGTGGGCGTATAATAATATAAGACATAAAGGGAGTAGCCATAAAAATGAACATCATTATATTGCTCATAGAAGACAAGTTTTGAAGTCGTGGTGGCGACAGGCAAGAAAATAATAATATCTCATGAAAAATTCGTAGCCTTTTGTTACATATTAAAAATTCAAATTAAATCCAAAGAATTTTTATAATTGAAAAAAATCAATTTGGGCTTTGGCGGGTTTGACTCAATTTGAATCGCAATGATTTACAGACAGCGTATCGGAGATTAGAGCCAAAAGGGAATAACTTTGGCATAACTTTAATCAACTCCAATTAAAATCGCTACCAAATAAACAATTTAAAGCAAAAATAAGAATACATCTTTTGGCAAATGCTTACTACAATGTAACAAATTTTATATATATCGGTGTTACCCAGAAAATACCTACCCCCCCCCCCACTTTTTCTACAGTTTACAACTTTCTTATCTTAAATAGCACCCTGTATATTTAAGTCACTTTTCTCATAAAGTTGTAACTTCTCTCTCCGACACTTTTTTCAGACTTAAAATTGGATGAAAAGCGTTTCGAGTGTCCATATCTTGCAGTAGGTCATGAAAAACAGATGAAATTGTTGGTCTAGAGTGAGCGCCCTAAATTATTTGTGATATTTCTTAGTACACATAAAGACGGGCAAGCTAAAAGCCCACCTAATCGTAAATATCGAACTTTTAGTGGAATCTTTTTGTGCCAATAGCTTTGCTAAAAACTTAAACTTTGGATGATAGTTGGGGAATGCATTGTCCGAGTCGTTCTAATCCTCACCATGTGCGGTATGGACCAACACTCTTGTTGAACTTTCCTACATTTGTTGCCCTTTATTTATTTATATATATATTTATTTAATTTATAACTGTAACAAAAATTTTTTAAAAAGACTAACATACAGCGTGTCCCTCTTCATACTAAGCCGCCCCTATAACTTGGCTATTTGTATTTGTATATATTTTTACAGCACATAATACTATGGGTATTATGGGCTACCTTTGGAAGGTAAAACTGTTACTCAATCTCTATTTCAAAGCCAACTGTGATGTTTTTAAAATGGGCATTTTGCAAAAGTAACAGCGATTTTTTTTATTTTTTTTAATACATTTATTTAACGTCGGCCTATTTCCGCTACTGAGGCCTAACACCGACGCCTGTAGACGAGCTACCCCCAACCAGGAATTTTGCCGAACCTCTTCCCTTAAGAAGAGTAGGGATCTTTTACTTGCCTAACAATTAATAGACAAGGGACCGACGGCTTTACATCCCCTCCGAAGGATGGTATATCTCCTATACAACCCTCGCCTAAGGTTGTATAGCTTCCGCGCATACACTGATATACAAGCCGCTGGAAGATGGGTGAGGCGAGGACGTGGTCTTCGTTGGAACGGTCACCAATCCAACTACTAACCACGCCTAACGTTGCTTTACATCGCATATCGAAGTATGTACATAGTAAAGACGCACCTACGCTCGCCCCCCAACATTAGCGATTGAGATAGAGGAAAAATGCATTTGGAAAAGTCGTTCAGAAAAATTAAGTAAGTTCAAATATGAAGTTCATTTGAAAATATTGATTTTCAGTTTTTTCTTTTGAAAAATATTGGAAGTCAGGAAAATTCGAGGTTTGGGTTAGTTTAGAGCATCCAGATTGCTATGACTCTAGAAATTAGTTGGAAATTTTTAATTTAATAAACCAGTTTAACGAATGGAAAATGTGGCCATTGATACATATATTTGATTTCTCAAATTTCAGAATTTTATTTTTAAAATTGTAGAAAAAGGTGAGGGGGGAGAGTAGGTACTTCCTGGGTCACCCGCTATATGTAGAGTTAGTAAAGTAAAGGTTTGTTCCTCAAGTTATTTTATTTAATTTGTCTTATATTGTATTATCGACGATATTAGGATTACGTCCTAGTATTTTTATACACTTAGTTTGTATCCATTTTTTACATTTGTTATGTTTTTGTTTGTGTTCTACATATCTGTGATGTGTCAAAACCTTACGGTGCATTTTTATGAACAATATATAACGTGAAATATTTTGCTGCTATGAAAGATTCCTAAAATGAAAAAGTTCCTAATGGACCACCTAATTCCTGATAATAGTATAAGAGCTTTTCGTGTCTGTGTCATTAACAGTAAAGATAAAAATTTAACCTGAAAATTGACGCCGTATCTAAGATAATAATATCTAAAGATCTTCGGATAACTTATTTACAACTAGAGGGTGCCTGCGGTCTTTCTTATCTTCACTTGCGAATTAGCACCGTTCAGCGTAATTGCTATCGCTGTATTGACCTGATAGAACTAGGGCACAGAAATATGTAAAAGTTGCTGTTGGTGAATTATGAAAGCATTCAGAAAGTCATTCTCATGTATAATAAAATACTTTCGTTGTGATGATATATGAAACAGTTATATCTCATAAAAATTCAACTGAAACATAATATGTTTCAAGAAGTTTAAGAAAAAAAGTGTTATTTGACAGGATTGGAGCTAACGTTTCATTGGCCAAGAAAGAGATGTAGATGTGAAGAGTAGAGATGAGTTGAGTAGAGTGGAGTAGAGTGGAATAGAGTGGAGTGGAGTAGAGTGGAGCAGAGTGGAGTAGAGTAGGGTAGAGTGGAATATGGTAGGGTAGAGTAGACAGAGTGGAGTAGAGTAGCGTAAAGTGGAGTAGAGTGGAGTAGAGTAGAGTAGAGTAGAGTAGAGTAGAGTAGAGTAGAGTAGAGTAGAGTAGAGTAGAGTGGAGTGGAGTAGGGTAGAGTAGGGTATAGGGTAGAGTAGGGTAGAGGGGAGGGGAGGGGAGGGGAATTTCTTACACATATATTTGTCATCATTTTGTGATTATATTAATGTGATGTGATCTACTGGTTTTTTATCTGTGCTGTCCGTAACAGGCTGTCTAGTCTGTTAACTGCATACCTCACAGGTATATGTATATGCATATATATTATATAATTTTTAAATGTATAATTTTAAATTTAATTATAGAATATTTTATACAGTATAGAATTATCCTTTGACATACCAAAATTCTGTACAGAATCTGACTGGGAAATAAACTGTTTATTTATTTATTTATTTAAGATATGGATTTGATATTGTTGAATAACGTATTTATGCTTTTGGAATAAGGTATGTAAAGCTTTTCTGTCCACATGTTGTTTAATATATTTATTCCATTTTATCTTTGAGTCAATGACTATACGATACGATACGATTATTATATATGATTATGTTAGTTCAAATGTGCTTTTAGAGGGCGGAATATTAAACATAATATTTTTAGTCGCAAACTCCTCTATAAATCCTTATTTTACTATAAGGAACCTAACCAGACTGCAACCAACAGCTACTCTCCGGGCTATGTGCCCCGCCGAGCGCTGAATTACAAGTTACAAGCCTGGCGCGTTAAGTGTAATAATTGCATATTACCATCAAAACGCTAATGCTTCGATTGCAACAAACATGATGGTAATATGCAATTATTACACTTAACGCGCCAGGCTTGTAACTTGTAATTCAGCGCTCGGCGGGGCACATAGCCCGGAGAGTAGCTGTTGGTTGCAGTCTGGTTAGGTTCCTTATAGTAAAATAAGGATTTATAGAGGAGTTTGCGACTAAAAATATTATGTTTAATATTCCGCTCTCTAAAAGCACATTTGAACTATGCTAAGCCAAGTCAGGCTATTTATTTTTCGATTGCAACAGACACTGGACCGCTGGATGGCGCCTGCTGGCTGTTTTACATGTCGCTATTGTAAAAATACCGGGATGTACTATAGTCAAAGGATTCTCATGTCGGTCGTCGCATACGTACCTTGCACTGACGAGAGCCAACAGCTCGAAACTGCAGTCTGCAAGTGGTGTGTGACGACTGGCAAGGGAGCTCCTTTAAGTAGGATCAGTCTTTCGGCTGGTGTTTGTTGCAATCGAAGCATTAGCGTTTTGATGGTAATATGCAATTATTACACTTAACGCGCCAGGCTTGTAACTTGTAATTCAGCGCTCGGCGGGGCACATAGCCCGGAGAGTAGCTGTTGGTTGCAGTCTGGTTAGGTTCCTTATAGTAAATTAAGGATTTATAGAGGAGTTTGCGACTAAAAATATTATGTTTAATATGATTATGTTGTTTCCGTTTCAGCCCCTACTATGAAATTATCGTCTATAAGATCATTAAGTGGGTGAGCAGACGTTTCGTATAAGTAACATGGTACGTATTTAGTTTTAGCTTGGTTTAATGTCAATAACGTGCTGTCGAAATATTACTTGCATTAATTGAGAGGCAATCTAGTTTTGTTCGAAATATATCTTTGAAATCAGAGTCAATGTGCATTTCCACATTCCTTTGTCTCACTTACAACATGTATTTATCCTTTATTAATTATTAAAGTAATCTTTTCAATATTTAGTTTCACTGTATTTACTTTGGTACCGAAAATTACTGCAAATGACTTACTTGGAAGTGTTTGTTCTTAAACTGTGATTTTTTGCAAGGTTGTATAGAACTTCATCGACTTGTAGCTACGAGTCGTTGGCGTATTGGTATACCTTTGCATTGTGGGTATTATCATCCATGTCTGAAACATATTGTGAAAATAACAAGGCAGTCAAGATGGACCTCTGCGGAACGCTTTTTTTCAGAGTTAAATTCGGGTTTTTACATTTTTCCTTCTATATTTAGAGCTACATACTGACGTCTTTCATATAGATATGATTTTAAGAAATGTATTTAGCTTTCAGAGATGTAAAAATCACGCAGTTTTGAAATGAGTACAGAGTGATCTAATAAGTTGAAGGCTTTACCAAAGTCTAACATGTAATTTTGAGTTTTCTATATCTACGTTTTTCTATATATCATCAATGCGCCAGTACTATGATTTTTCCGGAAATCAGACTGACTTTTAAGTTATTTTCTCGAAAATATGTATAAAATAATTCAATTTCAATTACACTCGGGAAATTTTAGCTACATCTGATCATTTTTAAATTTAGGCCTACAATATGCTGAAATTCCAATTGATGCGAGCTCCCCCATACTCATAAAGAAGGCACAACAACCCTGGAAATAATTTAATTAATCTTCTCATTTACTTCCTTTGAGCACTACATTGATTTGTGTCAGACGTAGACAGTGACATGGGTGTGTGAGTGCTGAATTATTTATTTTCATTAAGAATTAAAACCTTACTTGGAAAATGAGATAAAGTAAAATTTTTATCGGGATTTGTGTAGTTCGTGATGCTGACGTGTAAAAAGCCGTTAGACCATTGTGGTCTATTAAATTTGATTTTATTTGTAAGTTTCACGACTTCAAACTACTTTCGGGTTTTTGAATGTACAGTGTTGTCGATAAGTTTGAAAGAAAATCTATTATGTAAGAGTTTACTATAAAATGGCATAACACATATAGTGGACAATTCAATAGTGTATATTTTATATCCAATTAATACAATGCATTTCCAAAAGATTAATATCTATTGTTGTTAAATTTACAGTTTGTGACAATTTTACTAATTGTTACTTCAAGTTCAAAAGTTTGTAATAAGTTTAAATTTAACAGTATGCCGACGATTACCATTGTTGGGTGTATTAGCCGATGGAATCAAACAAGAACAGCAAAATTTTTGGAATTTCCACATACTCAAACTGGGCACGACAGGAAAAGCCTGTTGTATGTACTCCAGCATACTTTAATCCTAATTATTTTAGTTCTAGCGGTAGACCATGTCCTTTTAGATGCCCTTACATATTGATTAAAAACTATTCTTTTGCCGCCTTGTGGGTGGAGACGGCCCTCAGCCCCTCCCCATTATCTGTATTACTCGAGTCCAGTTGAAACAGATACTTTTCTTCTGAATATGGTTATTTTTGGATAATGTGCAGTTTACGAAGACTATTTTCTTTTACTGTCAAAATATCGGACAATAGATTCTTTAAATTGCATCTAAGCCACGTAATAAAATTATATGCCCACCTTTGTAAACGGCCTCTTCTTATTTCAAAAGCCTCACACGATCATCAAAATATTCGAAATAGACATTTTTACTTGTGAGATTTTGTCTGACACTACTATACAACAAATGCATATCTGTGAGCTCTGGACAAGTGTAATTTTCCAATGTCCAAAATTCACTTTAAATAAATCGTTTTAAAATACTACACTAAAAGAAAGTAAATCAATAAAATAAATTCTAACTAAGGGTACAGAAAAACGTTATTCAAACTCGACCCTGTGATTGTACGTAGTCAAGTAACCGACGCGACATGAACTAAACTAAAGTAGATTTTTTTCTAATAACAGTTTGGAACATTTTGTCCCTTCCGGTTTTTAAAGTGTCTTTTATTGGTTCTTAGTCCACGTTAGCTGATACTATTGGCTAAATAATTTAAATTGGAAGGTGTATCAGTACAGTTTTTTATACGTATGACGACGGCCTATTCCGCCGCCGCCGCCGCTACTTTATCGGTAACACCCGGCGGTTTACATCTTAATTTAATGATCACTGCTTGACCAGTGTTGTCAGATGTGAGAGATGGCACAGTGACGAAATGTCATGGTATTTTTTAACGAATCATGGTAATTTTGGTACTTATACGTTATTGTGTGTGTTTGATAAACTGGAAAGGGCAATAATTTCTTTTTATTGGTTAAGTATTTAACGCAAATTATACTTTATACATTAAAAATAGGTAAGAAAAAACATTTTGAAACCTAACCTACACTTTTTAAGGAAAAAAAAATATATTGTGATTTATAATGGCTCCATACTATTGAGAATACAGAGTTACGCGGCGCACGATTTGTAAAATACTACAAAATTTCATTTAGTTTTGCTCATTAAATAGGAGGGAGTGAAGGGACTGACTTTCAAGCTAAATTTGATATTTTTATCAACTTTTACTATTAATTTAATAAAAATGGTGTAAAAAGGTAAAAAATTCCAAATAATAGTATAATTTATTACCCAAAAAAGTACAGGTATACAACAGAAAATAATCGTATAAATACTTTTGAACTGGTGCGACTGGTAACATTGCAATTAGTTATTCACGAATATGGGAGTATACGTAAATGTCTGAATCATACCTCGACATTTCATAAGGGTGGCAGGCCTTTAAAGTTTTTATGCCAATTATGGAGATGTACAGCCGGCATACAATAGAGTTGAACTTGAACTTGGTTGAACTATCACTTCTATTCTGGAATAATTTGCCTACCTCAATATTCCAGAAGTTCTCAACCAATGTTATTAACAATTAATTAATTTTTTAAACACTTTTTTCCAAAACTATGGACTTTAGACCCTATGTTGTATAAGACATTTTTGTTTGTCTGGTCGTTCCCTATTACCAGTTTTTTTAATGACACGAAATTAATGGCACCCTGTATATCCAAAATAATTAGGGTAGATAAATTTTACTGAAATGCAATGTATTATTATTGTATTTCATTATTACCAATAATGTATTATACATTAAACGAAAGGGTCGCAAATAATTAAAAAATAATGATATTTGAAGTTTAGTGTAATTAATGCCAACATTCATATTTCAGGATTTACCTTTTTTTGGTGTATATTTTCAGTATGGAACAATTTATTTTGTTTTTTGAGACTTGAGCTATACTAATATTTAAATGTATTTTTTTCATATACTAAATAAAGATACACAAAAACCTTGGATTGCCGCGCAAAAAGGGTTTCACGTGTTGAAATAATTACCTAATGGCTTTATATTGTTTGTGCTGCAAAGTATCAAATAAATGCGTATATCTATAGACTTGGAAAAATAAAACATATTTTGTCATTTTCCAGGAGAACTAGTAAAGCTGTTTTTTTAAAAAACCTAACGTAAATAATAACTAAAACTCATATTCGAATTTACTGTCTTTATTAGGTTATTCTCTTTTTGTCTTTTATTATTTCTCATATTCAGTTTACGTTTCATCTCACGATGATAATATTATATTTCGCACAATTTTTCATTTTATGGTGGCATTATAAAAACACTCTCATTATAAATAAATGGTACAACCATCTGGGATATGAAATTATTCTTCGCCCATGACTGATACATATTATGGTTAATGTTGCTCATTTTTATATGACATTTGCATATTATTATGTCATTCGCTATCTAGCAGTTGGTTACTTGATATAAATTCGCACTGCGAAGTACCAAGCATAAAAACCCTTTACTTCAAACATATCAGTTTAGTTTTATTTAATATTTGTTAGAAAAAGAAATACATACAGTAAACAAATTTCTTCTATATTAAAGAGGCAATGAGAATTTTCCTTCAATACTCCTGACAAAGTTAAAATTAGTTCAGGAATGATATGAAACTATAAGGCAATTATTTATTAAAAAATGTTTGAAATTGATCGTTTTAAAATTTGTTTTCAGCTGTCGTTTCATTTAGAGATCTTCAAGGCTTATGATCAGGTTTCTTATTTTAAAAAAGTGTTCATAATTTCTTGTTTGGTTTATTTGTCTTAATTTTAATTAAAAATTACAATTTCTGACGAGTTGAGTAGAGTAGAGAAGAGTAGAGTAGAGTAGAGTAGAGTAGAGTAGAGTAGAGTAGAGTAGAGTAGAGTAGAGTAGAGTAGAGTAGAGTAGAGTAGAGTAGAGTAGAGTAGAGTAGAGTAGAGTAGAGTAGAGTAGAGTAGGGTAGAGTACAGTAGAGTAGAGCAGAGTAGAGTAGAGAAGAGAAGAGAAGGATAGACGGTTATTTCTCGGAAACTGCCCGGCAAACACGGATGGCAACTTTTTTACAATGAGTGGAGGTACAGATCAGTAAGCTCTCAATTTTCAAGTGATTCCCTGACAACTTTTTTTTTTTTTAAATTCGCGTGTGCGAAATCGGCCCGTACGTATCGGATGACATTAAAATTTTATCATATAAACTGGGTATGAACTTTCAGGCAACCGTAATTTTATTCGGTTGCCACGTGATCATTATTTTTTTTAAACTCCTACCCCAGTCTCCGCCCCTGTCCATTTTGGGCCGAATCGGGTAATGAAACAGAGTTCTGAATCAACTCACGACCCTAAATACCAAGAACCATTCGGTTGCCTCTCAAGAGCTAAATCTACGCGTTATTGCTTTAACTATTAGAATGTCACATGGCTCCGCAGAATTTTTACGCTATTATTATTTACTATTGAACTATTCGTAGAAAATATAATCTTTTGAGTTTTGGCCTCATTTAGCTTAAATTTATTTGCCAAAAACCAATCACAGGCCCGCTGTACTGATTTAAGGCTATCGGAATTTAAATTACTACAGCTAAAACTAAAATCGAGTATGGAGGTATCATCGGTGTAGGTAATACATTTTGTGGGCGACATAAAATGGAAAAAATCATTCAGGTATAAAATAAATATTACGTGCTCCAGTACGGAGCCTTGAGGCACTCCGTGTTTAATTTCAAAAATTCATAGAAAGTATTGCCAATAGATACACTTGTTTTCTGTTGTTAAGATAAGAATGAAATAGATTCAGTAGTAAACCCCTGATGCCATAATAGTTAAGCTTCTCCACAAGAATCTCGTGAGAGACACAGTCAAAGGCCTTGGAGAGATGGCATAGGCTAATCGCCACATGCTTACCAACTTCAAGGCCATTGACTATGTCTCTCACAATTTTTATGAGAGTCCCAGTGGTGGAGCATTTATTTTATCATATATTATTTGTATCTAAAAAATTAACGAACCTTTTTTCACATAATTTCAAAAATGTTTGAAAAAATTTGGATGACAGATATAGGTCTATAGTTATCAATGATGTTAATATCTGCTTTTTAAAAAATAGATAGTAATTTAGCCACTTTTAGAACATCTGGAAAATGATCTTTCATAATGAATGCATTGATGGGCAGTGTAAGTGGGATTAAAATTATGTCAATGCCTTCTTTTGCAATCCGGCTTTTAAGTCATATATATCTGTACAATTATAATTTTTTAACGCTTCAGCAACTTCGTCAATAGTTACCGGTAAATTTTTTAAGCAATCTGTTGCGGGAGTATTCACCGTAGGCAACAGATTAATAAAGGATCAGCTATAGTGGCGAAATAATTATTAAAATTATCGCATGAGATATCGTGTTTTTCGATGTTTTTTCGTATCGATTTTTTGCGCTCAAAACTAATTAACTTATAGTTTGCTATTATGATTTCTAGGCCAACAGATAAAGTCAGACAAACAAATTCTGATAAAGAGGGAGAAATACTTCTAAAATTAATATTAAAATCTCCAATCAGTACGATATGTATAGCATTTCATTAAAAAAACGCACATGACCCTTTGCAATCGTCTTGTATCACCCTGTATATTAAATAATAATTTTTGGTTATAGACTTCTTTGTCTAGTTTGTTTGTATTCTTTTTTGTAATTTCTATCATAGGACTCTGATGTCTCTGAAGCCCGATATTAATTCGTTTTACAGTCCGTTTTAATACAAAAGGTGAAAAAAATGTGGGATATACATGTTCATATAAATCGAATCTATATTATACTAAATCTTGGATAACATGTGGATATTTTTCATCTAACACAATTGTAAAAGATGTTTAGTTTGATACAGCCGGCGTAACAATATGAAGAATGAAGGGTCCTTGTCACGACCTGTTTTTAATTAATGAGATTGTGCTCCAGTTCATTTGAGGTGAGATGTTTCTACTTTATAATTAAGTCAGAATAACAATAAGATCGCGCAATAAGATTTGAAGAGAATAAACGACAAAGGAGATTATCTGAAATGATGCACCTTTGTACATAAGTAAACCCGCATTATAATTAAGGACTGTTTAAGTTTCCATTAATTTTCCTCAAGTATACTTAAACTTAATGCTGTTCAATGTCAACACAATAAAGTATGTTGTGTTTTAATGAAATTTAACGTTTATTTAATGAGTTTCTTGATAACATCAGCTGTTTGAAATAGAATACTTATAAGTTAACGATGGATATGAAATACGTAATTTAATCAATTTGATAGTGATAAAACCCCCCGTTTGCCAAAATTAGGCGAGATTAGTTTCAAAGGTGGCATTTTATTTTAAAGTTAATATTCTTTTCACTGTTATATTGGTGTTCTACTCTAACGTTGCTTTTTTTTATAACAAATCACATTATTGGGATATTGTACGGATCATATTTTTATAAAGGATACTGGAAAAAACTGGGAAAGCCTAAAAATAGCTTTGAAGAATTTAATATCGAGATTGCTAGTATGAGGGATATTAGATTTATGATCGAACCTTTCATCTGTCATTAAATTATTCGGCAGATAATTATCTTGGATAGGATTATATCAATAATTGTATCTATAGAATGAATTTAACTGGAAATGAAATGTTAGAGCCTAAAAATTATATACAAGGTAAGGTATTTGGTTCACCGACCAGCAGCTAAAAGATGATTTGATTTGCAACTTATCTTATTTATTAATTTATTTCTGCAACAAGTTTTACAAAAACAAGGTAATATGTCTTAACCTAATTTACAATCAAAGTGACACCTTAGGAGATCTCGTATTGTGTTTAGCAGTGTTTATATTATCCTTTCTCTGTCTATTAATGTTGCATTTTAATAGGTATACTTAATAATAATTTTAAAAAATCGTTACAAGTATAATACCTATCTGATTTGCGATCTAAGTCTACATAATATACAGGGTATCTCACCGGGAGCTGAATCGATCGATATAGAGAAAAGTACGCATCAGAAAATTTTGAAAATTTAGATAATTACTAATGTCGGTGTGACCAATCCAGCTAAAATAATTACAAGCAGCTGGCACTTCCGCGTATGCAGGAAGTCTATACCAACTTGCTTATTTCAAATGGAACACCCTATATATTCTGAGTTGAAAATATGTAGCATATCCTATACCTAAACCTAGCCGTTTCAGAGATATTTGACACTTTATAGAAAATTTGACAGGTGCAACGGTTTGCAAGAACTGTTATAACTCTCTTCGTGTAAAAGATCCTCATTTGCTTCTTGTTACATAAAAAGAAGATAAGGAGAACTACGTTCTACATCATAAATTACATTACATAAATTCGATAATGTCATACCAAGTGTTCCGTTTTTCGCGTTACATTCTGTCAACTTCAAACCGCGAAAACTTGTTTAGGTCAAATGGAACACCTTGTATTTTTTACGGCAAGTTGTGTAAAATTGAATTCCCTTTTTTCTGATATTAGCATTGTGGAGGTTAAAGTTGCAATTTTTTGAAATATTTGCGATTTTATTAGAAATTCATGAATTGTTGTAATCATTTCATCAAAATAGCCATGATTAGAAACAATCTTATGTCAAAAAATGACAGCACGTTTAAATTACACCCACGAAGACTTTTTAAATTTGTTTATTATTTATGGAGAATGTGATAAAGTAATATCAAGAACTTGCAGCACATTTGCTACTCGATATCCACAAAAACTCAAAATAACACTAACACTGTAACATGCGTATTAATCAAATTGAAGATATGGCATGAACTAAAATAGCAGAGATAAGATCAATTTAAAATATGATTTCATTTTAATTTAATAATGCTCAAAATTCCGCCCTCGAACCTCGATACATTTTTCGCACCTTCGGATTTGTTCCTCATGGGTAGCTCTTCTAATTGAATCCTGTGATATGTTTTGAAATGCATTTCTCACTCTTTGCATAGAATCTTCTTCTTCTTTCTATGTGACAAGAAGCGAATGAGGATCTTTTACACGAAGAAAGTTATAACGGTTCTTGCAAACTATTACACCTGTCAAATTTTCTATAAAATGTCAAATATCTCTGAAACGGTTAGGTTTAGGTATATGATATGCTACATATTTTCGACTCCGAATTTTATGCTCTTTTCGAAAACCCTAAAATATATAGGGTGTTACATTTGAAATAGATAGATAGATAGATAGATAGATATGCTTTATTTGTTCCTTTGTACAACAGGACCCAAATGGGTGTAGAACATGTCAAATTATTAAAGATATAGAGATTTAAAACAAGGTTAATAACAATAGAGAAGAAATAAAAAACAATACACAGTAAGCAAAAGACTCTGGACATTTTTTAAGACAAACCTAACACTAAACACTTAGTTTTTTTAAAAAAAGCATATATATATATATAAATGAATAAATAATATGATGTATAATTGAATATAAAATGTATATAAAAATGTATATAAAATATATAAATGTAATCCTACACGAAGAGAAGAGGAAAGAAAACATAGAATTATAAGAATGCATAGTCAGTGATATATTCATCTATCGTATAGTAAGCCTTTCGTATGAGAATTTGTTTTAGTTCATGTTTCAGTTTATTGATTGGCAAATTTTTTAGCTCCGAGCATAATCGATTATATATTTTAATTATCGAATATTCAACATTTTTTTGAATATAGCTATAATTGATTTTATCAATGACTATATTATCTTTATACCTTGCGTTGTATTTGTGTTCTAAAGATTTGAAGAGAGCAGTATTTTGTTTGACAAAAATTACCGCTTCATAAATATACAAGGATATAAGTGTAAAAATTTTCCTTTCGCGAAATACAAGTCTGCAACTATCCCTTGAACCCATATTAAGTATATACCTTAAACATCTCTTTTGCATTTTAAATATTTTTTGTGCATTACTTGAACTTGCCCATAAGCAAGTTGGTATCGACTTCCGGTATAAGCGGAAGTGCCAGCTACTTCTAATTATTTTAGTTGGATTGGTCACACCGACATTAATAATTATCTAAATTTTCAAAATTTTCTGATGCGTACTTTTCTCTATATCGATCGATTCAGTTCCCGGTGAGACACCCTGTATAATGAATTGGGTACAAAATGTATATAAACAATTTATGGTGGTGTAGGATAAGAATGTAGTTTTATTTGTTACCTATAATTAAATATAACATTCTAGAAGGTTTGACTATAGTAAAAGAAGTAGTGTGTGCCGCGTTTGTGTTACATCATGATGGGATTTGTAGAAGTGTGGTGTAGTTGTCTATCCCGAGATGCTTTTTCTCATTTTTTTTTATATGTGATGGAAATTTATTATATAACTTGATTCTGTTTCGTTTTATGCATTTTTGAGTGATTTTTTTGTTATAAAATGGTACCTTATACGCGTTGCTTGCCCTAGTTTTTGTTTCATATTGATGTTCAACAATGGATCCAAGAGTTTCCTTCTTATTATGTGCATAGGCCATAGCAGCATGCATATATAAACTCGCCACATCGAGTAATTGATTTTCAGTAAAGATGTTTCTGCAGCTTTCTCTGCTTTTTTTATTAAAAATTAATATAAGGATGTAGTTTTGGGTTATCTGTAAGGGTCGTAGAACTACATTATAAGCAGAACCCCATATTGTAATGCCCTATCTCATTATGGATTCAACTAGGCTGTTGTATGTGACTAGCAGAGTTTTGTTGTTTAGTAAATTTTTTAGGTTATAGAATTTATAGATTAGTTTTTGTATTCTTCCATTTAAATATAATTTCCCCATTTCAAATGTGGGTATAAGACTAGTCCTATATATTTTATGGTGGCTGCACTATGTATACAACCGTTAACAGATTCATTTATTAGAATGGGTTCAAGTGCATGAGGCATTCCAGCTGTAGTCGGGGAAAAGGAGATATATTTAGTTTGTGTATAGCTTAGCTTAAGAAAATTGGTGTTTAGCCAGGTTTTTACTTTTCTGATTGCCGCAGTGACTTTTTGTTTTGTTTTGTCCCAAGTCTCCTCCGTACAAATTAATACCGTGTCGTCTGCATACGATATAATATTGCATGCATAATTTTTCTGTTTATATTATTTAGATATGTAAGGAATAAGCTAGGACTAAGATAGTTCCTTGGGGAACTTCAGTTCTTATTATTTCTGTTGGCTAGATAGTCTTTAAATAAATCATATACTTTCCCTCCGATACCTATTTTGTCTAGTTTGCTTAATAGGTGAATATGAGATACTCTGTCAAAGGCCTTTTGTAAATCTGACTTAAGATTTTCTTGTTCGATTCGAAGTATAGTGTCTGATAGCAGTTGAAGAGGTTCTTCAATACCAATATTCTTCTGGAATTCATATTGCTTTTTTGATATTATTTAATTTTTTTCTAGGAATGACCGAAGTCTATTGTTTACACTTTTCAAAAAATTTGGCAATGTTATTTATTAGCGATATCGGGCGATAGTTCGTCATATCATCTTTACTGCCAATTTTATATATTGGTACCACAATATTTTCTTTAAAATTTTCAGGAATTATAGAATTTTTAAACATAAGATAAACAATGTAGGCAATAGGCCTATTGATGTGTTTGCATACGAGTTTTAAGGTTTTCTTTGTTATATTGTCTTTCTCTGGCGAGGCGTTGTTTTTCAGGTTGGATATTACTTCTTCTATTTCGCGGTCACATACGTCCTCCAGAAACATTGAATTAAGATTTCCATTTATGTTTTCGTTGTCTGCAAGGTTTTGTTTTTGACTAGGAATTTCTCTTGTGATTTGTCAATCGACTTCAATAAAGAAATTGTTGAAAGCATTGGCTATCTCTTTTTTATCGGTTACTTTGCTTATCATTCTCAATGATTTTGTGTATACTTTTGATACATTTTTTGTTACGATTTGTAACTTCATTGATGCAGTCCCAAATTTTATATTATTATTATGCAGTATCACGATTTTCAAGATTTTTCCATATTTTACCTATTTCAGTAACTTTTCCCATACAAATTTTAATAAAACATTAATCAAAGTTGAAACAGTTTTTTCTTCATAAATTTAAACTTTTTCTATCAATTTAAAATACTACTATTTGAAAGACAAGGACGTTCCAGGAGATATTTAAAAGCATATTTTATGCACATTATTTATTTGATGACCTAGAAAGTTGGAGTACAATACTGCATTATTTGTAATGACATGACAATTTCATTATACAATATTTCCAGCTTATATGTGCCTTAGTTTTAAATATCTGGAGACCCTGTCCCTTGTATTACTTCAAATTAATTATGTTAGGAATTTCATTGAAGTTTTAAAATATGCATACTCATTCAACAACATACATTTTTGTAGTTACATACTGTAAATTGCATCAAATACTGATGTAATGCTGTATTTTCTACAGAATATATTTGAATATAGTGGGTAACATATGGCTTTAACAACTTGGCGATGTATTATAACAATTTGCTCTCGCCGTATTACATACCCAAGCTGGCGTCAATATAATTTTGCTGAGCTTAAAATGTATTTTTAAGTGGATGTTATGAAAATGGGGGAAGAAAATTCATTTTAACGGTAGCATTATATATTTAGAGGATCTTTGTCTTTTAGCCGAGATGGGTATCATAAAATACATAATATATTCTATACTTATTTTCGGAAAACTATATAAACGGGTACCTCGCAGACCATTTCCGTAAATATCTTACAAATAGCTACTTGTAAGTAAAGAACATTACATTCATAGTTTACAATATTTTAAATAAAGATATAAATATGAATTATGGTTTTCCTAAAATATTGGTCTGGTCAATAGCCGAGTGGGTTGAGGTGGGCGGGGGCAATCGCGATTAATCATACGGACATCGCACCACCAGGTTCGAATCCTGGCTCTGGCACTAGCGCTGTCGAAGGAAATGGTTGTATGTACGCGTTTTTTCAATGTGTAATCCCTTTCCGCACAAGCCCTGGCTTCTGGAACTGGGGGTTGTATAATTTCTGTGGTGTTTATTTATTTATTTATTTATTAAATATTGACACTATCAGTTAAAATTTTTGTGGCATGAAAAAAATAAACGGGAATAATAGTATCATGGCCTACTCTGAGATTTGTTCTTTCCATTCTTGCACAACAGTGTATGTCAAAGCTAACTGCGTTTTTCTAATTTTATGATACACATTGTTATTCTTATTGTCTTTGCCGTCAACTTTCATCCCTTTAACTTTTTTCGTATCTCCTCAAATAAGGAACTTATAACCGTTTGTGGTTTTCTTATTTTTCAGGCTTTTGTAATATATCTCTCAAAGTATGCTATGAATTTCAAATTTTCTTTTACTGAAATATAACTGGGATAACTGTTTCTAGAACCTTATTCTTCTATAATAGATACTAAGCGAGATATTTGGTATGGCCCACGTAAAATAGACAGATAAAATAAATCGATAAAAATTTTTATACAAGCATAACTTTACGTTGTTCTGTAATGCGTCTGATTCAAACAAAACTATTTTGGTGCTGATGGACAAATACCAAATGTTGTCTAAAAAGGAGTCTAGCATTCGCAGTCGAAGAAGCCATTATTCTGGCGAAAAAATTGTCATATATTATTTGAAATAAACAAATGCTGTGAATGTTGTATTTAACGAATATGGAGATTGATACTTATATCACAAAAATTCTTATAAACAATTAATTAGGTTGGTGAAACCTCCATTTTAATGCTTTATAACAATAATACGGCCACACACACATACCTTACCAGCTTGAGTTACATACTTTTAGGTACTAAAAATAATCTTTTTTTAATATCTAGACATTATATAGAAACGTTTTAGATAAAGTTAACTACATATATAAAACAAGTAACGAAATAAAACTCTAATAGCTATTATATTGCCCATTCTATTAAAAGTATTTCTGTAAAATAACATAAAAGTGTAGTTAAAATATTCCGCTTGAAATTGAAATGATATCTGACAGGTTTTAATACCGTCTTATCAATATCAAGAAACAATTATTTCACGATTTTTTTTTACAAACAACTGGTAGATTAAAAGGAAATTTGTTAATTGTTGATTTAAATTTCTCATATTATGCTTTACTGTATTTACTTCTATCTACAATTTAATTTTCTACATTAATTTTTTGTTGGTGTAACAACGGTTTTTGTCGAGAGTCTACAAAAGAAATTTACTTTTACTTGATGACCATATTACATATATTACAAAGCGAAATTAAAAATGTTAAAAGCAAAAACAGGAAAACTTTTGTTTGACATGTTAATCTGTCAGAACCAGCGACTTTGAACTAGAAACTACTGTTTGTAACAATGCTCTGTAATATTAATTTTAGCATAATAACGTAACTTTTCTCGGATATACCTAAAGTAGAATAAAATAATTAAAGGAACAATTTAAAAATCTAGAATTATTTCTCTAAATACTTTAAAATTTGTGCATTTAACTTGACTCCGTAGTCCAGTCCAGTTTTGCTGTTTTGTTTTAAATTTTAAAACGATTTCTGTCTTCTAAATTTATTATGGCTACTGCAAAGGGCCGAACAGATAAACAAAATATAATTTTCGATTGTAGTAATAATAATGGTAGTAGGTTAGTTAATATTACTTAAAACTGAAATGTGACCAGTTTTGAAAATAGCGCACAGCTTGTTATTTTCGACGGAAAAGAAAGTCACCTAACCTAACGAGGAGTTATTACTGTATCGAATGTTCTTTTGAAAATAAATCTTTTGGCTCCATGTGCTTTAATTTGCACGACCTTTTATAAACAAATATGGTAAAAGGGAAACGATACGCTAAAGCCAAACATGTAACTTATAATAAATGTGCCGTGTAATGTGATTAAAATAATACAAAGAGGAAAATGGAATGTAGGTTTTTCATTCCTGATGATACCTTGACTCCAGTAATAAATTTTAGTTTAACGGAAGACCCTCTGCCATCTGGAATGTATGAACCGAAAAAGTGATATTTACACACTAGAGATCTGTCCTTTCGAGCTTACGTGGAAAGGAAAGTTTACAAACTGAAAATTTAATTATCATATTTGCAATACTTTAGCTATATTATGTGATAATTGTTCCTTTGCTAAAAGTTGTGTAAAATTGGTATTTTGTCGTTTTTACTATTAGGCCAGGTCACAGTCGGTAAAAATAGACTTGTGAAACAGAAGAAACTTCGAAAATTAGCTTTAGTTGAAATAGGCTTGAAACGTCGAGATTTTAAATTTGAGCGAAAAAAATTTTCTGTCTGTGAGTAAACCGTTTATGATATTGACCTGAATTTATATCTGTGTATAATATAATAATAATAAATTTTATTTATATCAAAGATCCTAGTAAACATATATAATAGTGTGCACATATAATAAATATAAATAAAAGAGAGTTCACTTAAGTTTTTCGTAAACTTGATTGCGATTCAGTGTTATGATACTCATTGATAGGCGCTTTAAGAATATATGTAGATAATATTTTCCTTCCGATACAAAGTTTTATGAAAATATATAACATAAAAAAACTTGAGAATATATACTATTTTCTATCTTCTATTTACTATTTAAAAATAATAGCTATTTATGCCATCAGTTACGAAATGCCTAATTTTGTGTAACGCGTGAGATTTTTGCGGAACGAACGAAGTGAGTTTCGCAAAAATTCACAAGTTACACAAAATTTCATTTCGTAACGTATTGCATACAAGATTTTTTCTAATTTTGAAGAAAGTAATAAAAAAATTAAATTTAATATAATTGATAAAAATTTGGAAAACATAAATTTAGTTTGTTGCTGTTACTTCATGTTAGTTGTCAGTTTGACATTTTGTAAAATAGTCTAGACGGAAGGTTTTTAGTGAGATTGATATATTTTTAGTTTTATTTTTTAAAAATGAGTAATTCAAGTTCTGAAGAGCTACCAAGCGATATTGAAGAGGCAGCAGGTAATGCTCTATTATCAGTAATTCCCAAAAAGTCAAAGGCAGTTTATGATTTGGCATACGAAAAATTTGTTACGTGGTGTGATGAGAAGAAAATTAAACATGTTAATGAGAAAGTTTTACTTGCATATTTTGAGGGTAAGAAAGATCTAAAAGTTTCCACATTATGGACACTTTACTCAATGTTAAGGTCTGAACTAAATCTGAAAAGGAATATTGATATTAAAAAATATACAAATTTGGTAGCATATATTAAAAGTCAAGCGGACGGGTACAGTGCTAAAAAGTCAAAAGTTTTTATTAAAGAAGATTTTGCCAAATTTTTAGTGGAAGCTGATGACAAAGAATACTTAATGGCTAAGGTTGCAATGATAATTGGAATGGCAGGAGCATGCAGAAAAGCAGAATTAACATTTCTTCCAGTTGAAAATGTTATAGACGAAGGAAGCTATTTTCATGTTGATATCCCACCTTCAAAAACAAAAGTTATACGGCAGTTTGCAATTACCACTGGAGACATTGAAAATACGAATCTTGTTGAAATATTAAGAAAATATATTAAGTTGCGTCCCCAGGTTCTTAAACACAACAGATTTTTTGTAAAATATGCGAATGGAAAATGTACCAGAAATCCTGTTGGAATTAACACATTTAGCAGTCTGCCAAAAGTTATTGCACAATTTCTTCGTCTTTCAAACCCTGTTCTATATACTAGCCACTGCTTTAGAAGAAGCTCTGCCACTTTTCTAGCAGACAGTGGCGCTGATATTTTAAAATTAAAGAGGCACGGAGGTTGGAAATCTAGCTCTGTTGCGGAGGGATATGTCGAAAATTCTATGAATAATAAGAAACTTATAGCGCAAGAAATATTTGGTGAAACATCTAAAGCAATGTGCGCCACTTCCCAAATAACAGCAAGTTCGAGCAATGAAAAAAATATGTCGTCGGGAATTAATTTGAATAATTGCAATAATTGTGTTATCAATATTTATAATAATTAATTAATTTATAATTTATGTTTTTAACTTGTATTATAACAGTTTAATAAATAGAATAATTCTTTTTGTCACTAATTTTGAAATACATTTTTCGTCACCAATTGCATAAAATTTTACTTTATGCAACTAGTTACAAAAAGTAAGACGTTTCATAATGTCAATCAGTTTTAAAAAGTGTCACTTTATATGTCAAAATTAGAAAAAGCTATATATACACCTACCTACACGCTAAAATCACATCTTTTCTAATACACATAAAAACTACACACATATATGTATCAATACACGCACATTAATGAAGAATATAGATTCAGACCCTGCAATTTGATCAATTTTTTGACGTTTTGTTATTGTACTGGTAAATAAGATTGGTGTAACAATAGAGTTGTCGTATGCTAAAAAGTTAAGTTTTGTAATAGTGTTAAATATATGTTTCTTCTACTCCTTCCCAGCCTATTATCCTGTATCTCAAAATCGACTCTATCAATGCCTTATAGATGGCAATTAAGTGTGGAGTTTTTAATATATTTTTAATTTGTTTAAATTTATGTAGCAAACTTCTTGCTTTTTGCAATACATTTTACACTTGATGTTGCCATATTAAGTGACAATCTATATAAATTCCCAGATATTTTACTTTTTCTATAGCACTAATATGGATGGTTTTCTTATATTATTTCCAATCTTTTAAAATTTGGTAGGTTGCCAAGTAAAATGTTTTATCATAATTTATCGTTAATTTCAAACTATTAAATGCGTTTTTTATTTGTTTAAGGTCATGCTCGACAATGGTTTTAAGGATTTCCCAAGAGGATGCTTCATAAAATATAACCGTATCATCTGCAAAGGAGATTATAGTACCGGGTGTATCAAGAGTAAGCATGTCATTTATGTAGACTGAGAAAACTAGAGGTCCTAATGCTGTTCCCTGTAGTACACCATGCGTTAAATTTTCCGACTGACTTAAGATATTACCAATTTTCACAAACTGTTTTCTTTCGCCTAGGGAACAACTCCAGTGCTACACCTCTAATACCAGTAGATTCTAATTTACTTATTAATATTTTGTGACACACCGTGTCAAAAGCCTTGGCTGGATCTAAAAGGATACATAACGAAGGCTTTGACAGATCTAGAGGGTTATACATGAATGACGTCAACTTAGCTATCGCGTCATACGTAGATCTGTTTTTTTGAAATCCATATTGCTGCTTCGATGCTATTTTTGTTACCAAATTTGATATGAGTGATATGGGTCTATAGTTTTCTATAAATGTTTTTCGCCACTTTTATATAAAGGTGTTATAATAGCCTCTATATATGATCTTTCATTTCATGCTTTCAACTCTAGTGTAACTATTTATTTGCGAAACAAAACCATTTTCATTCAGCAGATCCTACTAATAACATATAGTCTTGTCCATTCCCTCGCAATAGATAACCAGCACCATGGCTCTGGGTACTATAATATAAACTCTGTAACTACCTGTGTCATTTAGCTGTCTGGTTGATAGAGAAAATGGCGTTTTTACGCTTTAATACAGAAAGTGAAACTCAAAACAATAAGGTAAATTGGGCGTTACAGTATCAAAGCATAATAGAAACCAATTTAAGCTTTGCAACTTGACTTCATCGTTTTTTCAGCATCGTTATTTAGAAATTGAGCACAAATTATAATTATTGATTTAATAGCGGCACAACGTAGCAAAACTACTAATATTACATTGACACCCACATTGGATATTTCGGGCGGATTATTGTGAAAATGAATCGTACGTTAATGCATCGAAGTAAATAGTTGATTGATTCGACCTTTACGTGATGAAAATCCATATCCAAGTTGAATGAAATAAAACACAATAAGTTTTACGATTTTCACAAATGTTTTACCTATATTTTCTCATATATATAGTTATAGTTAAAAATTCCTACCAGTTTGTCCTGTATATACTTTATAGCAATCACCACATGTCAGCCTATAGACTCTTGAATGATCTCCTTTTTTAGTTTTATCATTATTTGTACGCGATATTGATATTGCGTTTTTTTTTAGATTTTCGGCAACTAGTTCTGTAAGTTTTCCAATGTATGTAAGACTTTCATATTTTAATGTATTATTTAAAGGAACTGGGTGTACAAGTTTTAAAGATAAAACTTGTATACCCTTTTTAAAAAAAAGAATCAAAGAACATATAAGTAGTTTTAATAACAAGAAGACAGATTCCACTTACGCCAACCACCTCCAAGATTAAAATCGCGAAATTAATACAAATTTTGAAATCTTGCATTTGGAAAACAAAAGATTAAAATTGACTCTATTAGAATCCTTAGAAATTAAAAAACTGAAACACTCGAACTTTTAAACGACCAAATAGAAACTAGTAATTCACCTCTGTTAAATTTGTTTCAAATTATAACTCCATATGTGTAGTTTTATCGATATTAAAACATAGTTTTAGTTTTTAATTTGTATTCTCAATATTCTATACAATAGTTTTATTACGTTAGATAATTTATTTCAACCTACTTAGAAATACCTTATAATTGTTTAATAACTTAACCCTTAATTCCATTAATGCTTTCTCTACACCTATTTATACCCCTAATTTTGCAATGGAATTCTAGTTAAGTACTCACATTTGAAGAAGCGACTGTGATGGTGAGACAATTGTCATATATATTATATATAACGAGATGATACGCAGAGATTGCCCAGTTCCTGGAAGCCCGCTCTTGTGGGAAAATACGTAACCGAAAACACACGACGATCCACCGTGGATGAACCAATCACGAGGAGGCATATCCAAGTATTGACAAATAGTGAAGAAGCACAGCAACTTGCACGAAATGGACCTATCACGAGGAGTCAGAGCCGAGCGCGGACCAATCAAGGAGAACCACGGCATTCTGCGGCACCGATCGGACACAAGGATGCCCGACCACCGGCGAGAAGTCACGTGGAGCGTGACGTTTCAGCGAGACCACTTGTCGAGTTGGCTCAGGCGCCCGGCACGCCTACCACAGGAGGTGGGGGACCGGTAACACGTAGCCAAATGCGCAGGCGCGCCCTAGACTGGAGCATATATAAGGAGCCGCACAACGCGGGGAACGTCAGTTCAGTTCGAGCAACGAGGAGCAGCAGTAGGCAGCTTTCAGCGAGAACCTGAAGATGGCAGATGAGATTCTGCCGAAACGTCGTTTAGACAACCGTGACTCCTGGAGGAGTCGACCATCGACGCGGGAGAGCACCCGGAAGTACAACAACACTTCATTTAACACCCGCGAAAACCTAAAAAACAACATATATATATATATATTTTTTTTTGAGAAAATATATGTAAAATATTTCTGAAAATTATAAAATTTATTGAGTTTTATTTCATTCAACAGCATCGAAGTAATTCGTCACCTAATTCTCTAACAAATTTCCAGCGAATGCCGTTCATAAACAAACCACCACAAGGTAATAACAATACGATCTCATGTACAAATTTACATTTACAAATCAAATGTGGTTACATACAATGTGCTTCAGCAAATATGTGCAAATATATCTAATGAATGATTTAATCACTATTTATTTCTAATGTTTGCATCTTCAATGCCAGTTTACAGTTTATATAACTTGGAGCTGACATATATTTATTCAACATCATCTGTCCTCGTGTTTGATTTGATTTACATTTCAGAGCTGTTTGCCGTGATTTCCATAGTGCAATACAAATGTATGCAGTACACGTAGTCACCTGGCCACTAAAGCTTGTTGAAGTTATTTTACCGGAAAGCTGTACCAATAGAATTTTTCATTCTAAGCAATTGTTGTTGTTAGAATTGCATTTCAACAGGAAACACATTCGATAAATTTACTACTGGACTTTATTATATTGTTAAATTATAATAAATTGTTATTAATGGTAATAAAGAGGTATTTAAAAGATATCAGTTTCTGTATATATCAAATATAATTAAACGGAAAAATAGTGAAGAGAGTGGAGTGGCAGGAACCTAATTTCAGCTATAGAAATATCGTATTAAGCACTTAATAAACTGTGCGCCGAATTTTAAAATTGTCAAGTAGTAGAAAGGACCGAATTTAACAAAAGAACATCTCTTTCGAGCTATGCCCAACTAAGCTATATGGATAAATACATAAAGGAAAATTTACTGCCAGTGGGGAAAAAGTAAATTCAAACAAAAACATGATCAATTTGGGTCTCCAAATATTTTTATTGACGTGGGCCAGATAACCAAACTTTACGAATATTATAAGTCGATATGCTATAACAGCTCTGGATCAAAAATCCATGTATTTTCTTATGGAGGTTCATTTTGCACAATTTTCGTTCGGGACAATGAGAACGGGTGAATTCGGGGCAATGGTAACATGGTGAATTCGGGATTTTGAGAAATCACACAAACCTCTAGCTAACACTATGGAATATATATATTAATGTACAATAATTACTTATAATTTGAATTAATGGGATTCGGGAAATTAGGAACGGCAATTATCGTTTATAATGAATAGAAAAACTGAGCAGGCGGGGGTTCGGACGTGTGCCCTTTAGATTGCAACGCATACGTCATTTCGTTGGGCCATCGCGGTACTCACAGTGGTTTATGTACTTGGTATACATGAGAGTTTGCAATGCTGGTTACATATAAGGATACCTTTGCTTATACAGACTTTTAGCTGCCTACATCGTAAAATTTTGGTAAATTGTGCACTTAAATGAAATGTATTCAAGAATATAACTGAAATTAGAGTATATATACAGATACCAAAAACAAAAAAAAAACAACGCAGCGAGCCATACAACCAATGACGGACGCTATCTTCAAGGGGGACGAATGCAGCGCCCTCTTTGAATTTACCTATCACTAAGGGCGATATATTGTTATAATATCGTCAACGGCGGCCATTTTTGTTATACTTATTACTGCGAAAAATACAATGTTACTAGAATATCTAAATAACAATATACAGTATGTTTCCCAAGAACTTCACAGCTGAAATTTCGGGGTAGGTAAGAGTCAATTAATGATAACTGATGATAAATTAGGTAAAAATAGGGGTAATTAATATTAATTAGCGGTAATAAATAAGGTTATCCCGGCATTTAATAATAATTATTTATTTGATATCTTACAGTGAAAACATAAACATGTGCACATCAAACTAATTTTAAATTCACTTTGGGCAAAATTTTATCAATGACGAAAATAATGAATTATCTTGAAGAATTCTTTAATATGTTTACTAGCAAGGCAATATTAATTAATAGTGGTCTAGACGTTAAGGATAGCACTTTCATGGCCCATGTTGAGATTAAAACGAAGTATGTGATCCTCTGATGACAATTGATGCTGGTATTGTCGCATATGTTATAACACAGGGTAGTCTTAAACTCTACAGTTATCTAGAAAAAATTAGAAGATAGAGTTCTCTATTATGATACAGGTAGCCTATTTATATGTCAATGCCCTGTGAATTTGTTGTCTCAACAGGTGAATTTAATTGGTGACATAACAGATGAGCTGAAATGTTACAGCCCTCGTTTTTATATTACAGAATTTGCCAGTGGGGATCCTAAACCAAACTCCACCCACAGAAAGATTTGCGAAGACCACGGTTCTGTTCTTTATGTTTGTAAAAAGTTTAAAATATAACACTTTTATGCTTGAGTTCAAGTATGCTTCTAAAGGACAGAATATTAAAATATAATATTTCAGTCGTAAACTCCTCTATAAAGTCCTTATTTATGTTACTATAAGGAACGAAACCAGACTGCAACCAACAGCTACTCTCCGGGATATGTGCCCCGCCGATCGCTGAATTACAAGTTACAAGCCTGACGCGTTAAGTGTAATAATCGCATATTACCAACAGAACGCTAATGCTTCGATTGCAACAAACACCAGCCGAAAGACTTAATGAGCTCTCGTGCCAGTCGCTCTACACCACTTGCAGACTGCAGTTTCGAGCTGTTGGCTCTCGTCAGTGCAAGGTAGGCATGTGACGACCGGCACGAGGATCCTTTGACTATTTGGTACATCTCGGTATTTTTACGATAGCGACTGCAAAATAGTCAGCAGGCGCCATCTAGCGGTGCAGTGTCTGTTGCAACCGAAAACTAAATAGCCTTTCTATAATTGAAATTAGTAGGTAGATATATAATTTTATCAGCTAAATGGCCAATAATAAATGAAATAAATATTAACATATTTGCTTTAATAAATCAGTATACATAGAAATTTAATATGTTTTAACAAATAAACAAATATCATGGAAGTATATTACTTCTATGGAAGTAAGTATAGGTGAAATCAGAATATCGTTGAAAACAATCAGTAATCAAAGGTTCGATTGATGTGTAAAAATTTGTATAGGCCAGCATAGAATTTCGTTACTTGTAGTAACTCTATTTGAACGCCGCGCCATTGAGAACAAATATTTAACAATGTTTCATTGCATGGTTCGCATTTGCGTGTTCTATAGATGCCTTTAATCTAATGCTGGCCGTCTCTTTGTATTATTATTACCTTTTGGCATCTGTCATATCGTATGTCATTATCATTATTTGAACATTTTTAATTAAAGATGATAGTAATATAAATAGAAACAACCTTATTTCTACGTTAACTATCTTTACATAATTTATTAAAATCTGATTAAAGTTTCAAAATATTTGTTATATTTATATTTAGAGCTTGGAAATTGCTTATCGGGGAATAAATAATCTGCGTATATTATTTCTTTTATGAAAGTTCGCAAACTGAATTAGGTAGGTCTACTTAGATGCAATAATTAGTCAGGCACAGATTAACTCAACGCTCTAAATGCCTACGAGAAACGAATTCATTATGAAAAGAGAAAAACTGGGAGGAAATTAAAAAGAAAATCATCTAGAAACATCGTTAGAAATCCCAAGAAATCCTTTTTAAGAGACTTTAGATGTCTGATGAAGGGGAATGTTTTTAGTATACGAAGGAACTGAAAGACTTCTGGATATACACCATAGTAACTTTCCCTTACGTGAAGTATATTTCCGACAAGAGGATCTGCTAAAGCCCGTCTTCCTTACGTTGGTGATAAATACGTTTCATGTTTTGAAATATTGTTTATTCACGAATAGAGTAAATGTACTACTATTTTCTTTATACATTTATTTAATGTCGGTCTATTTTCGCTACTGAGATCTAACACTCCAACAAGGAATTTTGCCGCACCTGTTTTCTTTCGAAGACTTACAGTTGAAATCACGAATGTTGTCGTTCACATCATCATCCCTTAATTTCCGAAACAAATCAACCCAAGGTCACACAGAATGCCACGTTTGGGCATATCAATAAACACAAAAGGGAAATATTTTCTAATGAAAATATATGGACAATGATAGCAGCAGTTCAATGAATTTTAACAGGGTGTTTATTTACATTTGCGTTTGTCAAACATATAATAATAAGAGTTAGAGAAAGAGTGTTTTTTTGAGAAAAGTTCAAAAGCACGACAGACATTAATATGTTTAGATCAAATGTGCTTTTAGAGGGCGGAATATTAAACATAATATTTTTAGTCGCAAACTCCTCTATAAATCCTTATTTTACTATAAGGAACGTAACCAGACTGCAACCAACAGCTACTCTCCGGGCTATGTGCCCCGCCGAGCGCTGAATTACAAGTTACAAGTCTGGCGCGTTAAGTGTAATAATTGCATATTACCATCAAAACGCTAATGCTTCGATTGCAACAAACACCAGCCGAAAGACTGATCCTACTTAAAGGAGCTCCCTTGCCAGTCGTCACACACCACTTGCAGACTGCAGTTTCGAGCTGTTGGCTCTCGTCAGTGCAAGGTAGGTATGCGACGACCGACATGAGAATCCTTGACTATAGTACATCCCGGTATTTTTACAATAGCGACATGTAAAACAGCCAGTAGGCGCCATCCAGCGGTCCAGTGTCTGTTGCAATCGAAAAATAAATAGCCTGACTTGGCTTAGCATAGATCAAATGTGCTTTTAGAGGGCGGAATATTAAACATAATATTTTTAGTCGCAAACTCCTCTATAAATCCTTATTTTACTATAAGAGGACTTTATAGAGGAGTTTGCGACTAAAAATATTATGTTTAATATTCCGCCCTCTAAAAGCACATTTGATCTATGCTAAGCCAAGTCAGGCTATTTATTTTTCGATTGCAACAGACACTGGACCGCTGGATGGCGCCTACTGGCTGTTTTACATGTCGCTATTGTAAAAATACCGGGATGTACTATAGTCAAGGATTCTCATGTCGGTCGTCGCATACCTACCTTGCACTGACGAGAGCCAACAGCTCGAAACTGCAGTCTGCAAGTGGTGTGTGACGACTGGCAAGGGAGCTCCTTTAAGTAGGATCAGTCTTTCGGCTGGTGTTTGTTGCAATCGAAGCATTAGCGTTTTGATGGTAATATGCAATTATTACACTTAACGCGCCAGACTTGTAACTTGTAATTCAGCGCTCGGCGGGGCACATAGCCCGGAGAGTAGCTGTTGGTTGCAGTCTGGTTACGTTCCTTATAGTAAAATAAGGATTTATAGAGGAGTTTGCGACTAAAAATATTATGTTTAATTAATATGTTTGTTCTCCATTTAATATCTTGTTTCCTAGTAAGATTATCACTTTATTTAGAGAACAATTTGTTAATTTATTAGAAATATACATACACTTGTACAGCATAATTCCTACTGATGATTAAATATAACACAGAATATAAAATACCTTAATAATAAATTATCCTATTAACTATCGGAACATTATACTAAAGATAAAGTATATTTGGTTTTAGTATTATTTACAGGGACGTGTAAAACTCTTTTACATATAACACAATTTTAATCATTTTTCGCTTTCGAAAACACGTGCAATTAATTCTTTTTTAAAATTTTAAATAATTACATCGTTTTATATTCTCAGGAAGTTACAGTGAAACAAGAATACAACGAAACCTTTATAAAACAACATTTTTACTAATGAATTTGATTGAGTAGTCTCTAGAAAAAGTCATCTACATTTCTCAATAAATTTAATTAAATTTTTTAAATAATCTTTAATTCGTTTTTAATTTAAAAAATCATAATTAATATTCTGAAAAGAATTCGCAGTTTAATATTCATAAAAAGAAGTACTGATTATAAATGTATTATTTTTCTATTTCAGCTAAAATGTAACGAACAATGAATGGGCTGCGAAAAATTGTTAAGTGGCAAATTTCCTTAGGCATAACACATCATTAGAAAAAATATATTTTTAATAATTTGAATTGAATACAAAAAAAAATAGTCAAAATCGCTCTCTGTGAAATCGTCATCCCAACTACGTCCTCCCCAACGTTAATAGTGATTTATGGAACATTCTCCAGAATATGCTGTCTTTTGAACAATGTATCAATTAAAGATTCTGTATGTTTGACAACACCTACATATCTGAAGATATATTTCCAACATAGCCAGCACTTTGTCATCACTATATCCTTCTTCACCTATATGCGCGTCATAGAATCCTTTTGTCTGTGACCAAATTAATTCTATAGCATTAAATTGGCAGTGATACGGTGACAGTCGCGATACATCATGGCCTTGTTCCCTCAGATATTCATCGACAATATACCTATTAGGTTTTACATTTGTTTTGGCTAACGCTACTAATTCTGCTTTGAACTTATTACTGTCCACAGATATATTTCTATCTTGCAGCCATTAAATGATGTCTGCTTTTTTCCTAGATGACTTTGGCTACTTTTCTGAAGTTTACCCTTAACCCATTTCATAAACATATCACCATTCATGTCGCCATGATAGTCTGCCAGTTTAGAGACTGTGTCATATAAGGGAAACATTATCTACAAACCCCATACATGTAACACTATGAAACTCTTTCCCTCGAATCCACTCGGCTTCCGCACGATTTATAACGACGACTTCTGTCAAGACCTCTTTTTGTTGCTTTTGGCAAAGATTCAGACAACTTGTCGTTTAATGGGAGAGTTTTGGTTTTGTCTATATGCTCTTTCCACTAAGGCCCTCCGGTTAACATCCTTTTTATATTTAAATCCAATATGCGGCAATAGACGGCATAAGGACGACACACTTATGTCTTTTTAAGGGCTTCATAGTTACATGTTTTTCTGTAAAATTATGATATTTTCGCCAAGCGGCAACACTACTCCAGCAGTTCGATTTTCAAATATGTCAACGGGCCCCTTGATAACCGGAGGAAAGGTGAATGGTTTAACCATTTAAACAACTGATCTATTGACGTGGATGGCAGACTGACAACAAAAACTATAAAATCACTGCGCAATAGACTTACCTTTAATAAACACCACAGAAATTAGACAACTCCAATTCCAGAAGCCAGAGGCTTGTGCGGAAAGGGGTTATACATTGAAAAACCATTTCCTCCGACAATGCCAGTGCCGGAGCCGGGATTCGAACCCGGTGGCGCGATGCCCGTGTGATTAACCGCGACTGCCACCTGACGCCTTAACCAAAACGGCTATCGACCAGGCTATCGGAGTGCATATTGTAAATTGTATTCCTCACATCCATCTTCATTGCTTCCATCATATCCTTGGTTTTATATTTCTTTCTGGGTTTATATTTGCTAAAGTAGAATTTGGAGGTTCCTGCTGCTCACAGGTTTTCTTGCAAAACTCTACCGCCGCCTTCACACAAATACCCAATGCATTAGATGCATGCTGAAAGAAAATCAATTTTATATACACCCGCTGCCTTAATTAATTTTACAATTCACCTCATAGACTGCTTGCAAAGGTAAAAGCGGACCTCCGTTACATTTTTCCTGGTTGAAGTACTCAGCTAATTTCACGACCATACTTCTGGCTACTGCATCCAGTCTTTGCCGGACATTTTGGTATTGTTTTTTTACACTGTAAAACCAAAGCACTTACAAACTAATTGACAGATAACTGACAGAATGCTCAACGCTGGTTGCGGGTACGACTAGCGGCTGTATTAATTATTCATTTGTAAAACGCACCGTTACGCGTGGAACTTCTGTCGTAACCCCAGAAGACGAGACTTTCTGCTATTTAGCTCATATGCGGTGGTATTTGCAAAGATAGAAAATTTGCATGTCGTTGATAAGTACATATATTGATGACATGAATGAGAACATTCGTGATTTCAACTATACTTGCCTAACATTTAATAGACAAGTGGCCGACAGCTTTATCCCCTTCGAAGAATGGTGTATCCACTACGCAATCTACGTCTAAGATTGCATAGCTTCCGCGCATACACTGATACAAGCCGCTGGAAGATGTGAGACGAGGACACGGTCTCCCTTTGAACATGGGTACACTCCTCGTGTTAGTAAAATTTAAAAAGCTTGCGTCGGAGAGCTTTGGTAGAGACTTTTGAGAGGTACGTGCACTTATTTTTGATTAGGTTTAATTTTTGAAATTTCTTTGATTTTTTGCACAAGTATTAAGAACTTCACCCTGTATATGCACTCGGAGCACTTGGTTTTTGATAGAAGGTTCGGAAAACACTTTTTATTGTCTGTGTCAGGGTAATTTTTTAACACCTTGTATATTATTTCTTGAAAATAATGCACTAGTTATATACTAGTTTCCAGATATCTGGAAAATTACCAAAATATGTCCTATTTTAAAAGCTGGCGATCCATCGTCCATGATCAATTACGGACCCATTGCCGTTTTATGCAATTTTGCGAAAGCACTGGAAATAATTTTGTATAACCATATTTACAGCACAATAAAATCGTCCATATCACCCATGCAACATGGATTCATGGCACAAAGATCCACAGTAACAAATCTAGCTTGTATTTCCCAATTCATATGTGACAGCCTGGATTCAGGGGGGCAAGTGGATGTCATATACACGGACATCCAAAAAGCCATCGATCAGATAGATCATTATTTGTTATTGTCCAAGTTAAGAGCTTTTGGATTTTCGGATACATTAACCTTGCTTTTCACATCTTACTTGTTCTCAAGGAAGAAATTTGTGGAACACGGCGGTCACAGATCTCTTAACTATACAGCAACGTTAGGCGTCCCTCAGGGTTCCAACTTGGGGCCCATGCTGTTTTTGATTTTCATAAATGACATAACATCAGTAATTAGTTGTGAGCATCTACTTTTTGCAGATGATCTCAAAATTTTTACAAATATAAATAGTCTCAGTGACTGTATTTTCTTACAAACAGAAATAGACAAAGTTTCTACGTGGTGTTCCAACAACTTTCTTAAATTAAACGTCTCCAAATGCAAAATCGTTACTTTTACTCGTAGGCACAATTCTATACAATTTGACTACAACATAAACAATTTTCCACTCGAGCATTGTTTGGAATTCAAAGATCTCGGTGTGATTTTCGACTGCAAACTTAGTTTTTCAAGCCATATTAATTAGATGACAAAGTCAGCTTCTAAGTTACTCGGGTTCTTTGTCAGAAACTGGAGCTGTTTTTCTAGCGTTGAAAGTTTGAAAATATTATATTTCACCTACATTAGATCCAAGCTGGAATATGCCGCTCTCATATATTCTCCCATATACCAAAATTTAATTTTATTAACTGAATCTGTCCAGAGAAAATTTGTAAAGTTCATGTTTTTTAAAACTAATGGTTTTTTTCCACAGCGAGGCACTGATAATAACCTCCTGTTTGATATGTTTAATATGATTTCACTTAGTGAAAGGAACTGCGCTACTCTTTCATTTTTGTACAATCTAGTTAACAACAAAATCGATTGTTCATCCCTTGTTAATAAGCTTTGCTTTTTGGTCCCTCGATTGCATTCTCGTGATAGTGATTATTTTTATACCCCCTTTAGTCGTACCAACCTTATGTGTAAATCACCAATGTTTAAAATGTGTAAGGTATTCAATTCAATCTCCGGTCTTTGTGATATTAATCACAACAATTTAAATACTATAATTGACTTATATCTAAGAAGCAATTCATAATATATGTACACCTACCCTGATCCTATATTTTTTACCTTATTTATTTATTTATATACCCTTACTGCCTCATGTCCGGCTCACTGCATTTTAAAAGCCACCTATTTAGATTTTTGTTATCTCCAATGCATAGAATGTACAATATTAGGGTCCAGTTCGTCATATTATTTGGAAATTATATTTTTATTATTTCACAATGTTCTGATCACTTGTATATTTTAATGTTTTTCTCATATTTTCTTTTTACGCATACTTACTATTCCATAATTTTAGGCTTACTCTGTATTTGAATATTTTCTCATATTTTTTAAATTTATATTCTCATGTTCTATGTAACAATTCTATGTTTCCTGTAATTGGGTATTTACCTGTTGGAAATAAATGCATTATTTATTTATTTACTAGTTATTATAATATTTATTTTTAAACATTTCACAGAGTTTAATATACTCAAAATTAACTTAAAAGTAAATTATAGAATTGTTAACTTTTCAACAAAGAAAATTTTGTCTTGGGAAAATAAAAAATGTACTCGATTTTTGGTTTGATTTGAAGATTTGTAAAATGCACTTTTTTGGCGAAGGTGCCGATTATAATAGTTTGTTAAATTCACTTAAATTAGATGCGCGAGGGCAGAATAGATTTGTTTTTACTTGGAGCTGCCAAGGAAGAATTCACTGATAGGTTTAAGAACGCGTGTTGGAATTAACTTGCCTGAAATTCGCCGCGCACGGCCTTTTATGCTGTCACTATAGTTACATTTGTCGTGCACCGCAAGGCTCGCACGATCGTTTTTTTGTAAGCTGGAAAGTTAACGCCCATTCCCTTCGGGGCGGGCACAATCTAAAGCTGGATAGGTCCCCACCCAGTCAGTGCGGGCTAACTGCGCAATAACTGAAATTGATTGAAATTTGAACTGAATGTAATGTGATTGTTTCTGTCTTAAAATATGACATTTTTCGCTATTTATATGAAATCCGAATCAGCTTTATTTAAGAAGATATTTGATAAATTTTTCCGAATTTATTGTACTACTTATTGACTCAAACTCGTAAAACGATTCCGTAGGTGAGCACTTATTATTGGGCTGCGGTCATACTAAGTGCCGTGCCAGAAAATTGCAGTTTTTGATTATCTAAATTATGTGGAAACTTTTTTAATATTTTGATAAGGCGAGACGGATTTTGGCAAATTTTGATATTTTTTCGAGTTAATTTTTTAATGATGCGAAGTATATATTATAACACTTGAAAGGGTCACCCAGTCAAGCAATATCCACGCTTGACGTAGCTTAACATCATAAATCGAAATATATACATAGCAAAGACGCACCTACGCTCACCCCCTGTAATATTATTGCTTTTTCTATTACAGAAAATTATGAAATTGATATTAATGATTTGTGATAAATCATGTAAATGTAAACATATGTGGAACATTATTTAGGAGTAATCGATTGCAACTCTAATCAACTTCATTTGGGTTGAATGGCTTAAGTGCATTTATAAACCTTATTATAATAAATACATGCATCAGCTTGAATTGCTTAATCAACTGCGAATTCTTGAATACATTATTCAAACCACAGATGCATATTTGAGACAGGATCTTACAACGTTCACAAATTCTCTACAATTCTGCTTGACAAATCCTATCACTTTTAAAGCACCAGCTGCCACATACTGCCATTTTGTATAAAATTGAGTGTAGCATCAAACTGAACTGCTAAATCTAAAGTCTAAAGTCTAGCCTATTCAATACGGCATCCTGTAAATTTAATTATATGAGGATATGCTCTGTTTTCTAGTGAACAGCAAGGCATTACACTTTTGTGCATTAGTCGCAGGTTATTGATATTGATCTTTTTAAATACTTTGTTTTATCTTTTATATGAAAATGTCCTACACAAATTCGAGTAAATATATAACTTTTATTTCGTGTCTCATGGTAAGCCAGTATGCAACAATGTGATAAAGATCTTATGCCACATCTATTACTTCTCTTCTCCATCTGTTTGGCTCATATATATATTTTAATACCCTGCAGGACCATGGAGGTCATGTCTGAGGAGCGAGAATCGAAAATTTATCCGTGCGTATAATGTGAAAAATGCCTCAAATAAACCCTCCGCTTTCTATTTCAAACATGTATTCGAATATTGGGAGGGATTGTGTGTTTTTATTAAATTTAGAGTTTACTTAGTAGGACAGATGAGTGAGTGAGGTTTGGGAATTCTTATCATCTTAAATAAATTAAATTCATTGTGCGAGTAATGGTTTTTGCATTCTGCGGTGGAGCTAAGATTTAATCCGTATTGATTTGTTTGATTTACAGCGAAATAGCTTCTCTAAGGAGAGGGGGCGCAAGAATGCAACAGTATTCCATAAATAGTTAAAAGAGATCCATCGTAATTCTTCCATATTAATCCCATTTAATAAAATTGCTATATAATATCGTCTGTCTATTTTACTAGGGTCACACAAAATATCTCGCTTAAGGTGAGCATATCCAAGAGAGAGAGGTCCGATAGGGAAATATTTACTGTTTTTGACTATAAATTCTTATTTTGAATCACATATTGCAAACAAACTAAAATACTACCTAAGTAGAAGTATACCAAGAGTAATGTTAAAACATAACGTTAAACTCCTCTATAAAATCCTTATTTTACTATAAGGAACGTACCCACACTGCAACCAACAGCTATTCTCCGGGCTATGTGCCCCGCCGAGCGCTGAATTACAAGTTACAAGCCTGGCGCGTTAAATGTAATAATTACATATTACCATCAAAACGCTAATGCTTCGATTGCAACAAACACCAGCCGAAAGACTGATCCTACTTAAAGGAGCTCTCGTGCCAGTGGTCACTCACTACTTGCAGACTGCAGTATCGAGCTGTTGGCTCTCGTCAGTGCAAGGCCTTTAATTTGTATTTAAATTAACGTCAACATTTCCATGTTCGTAATAATTGATTTTGTTTATGACCTTTTTCTATAATTTCATGGCAGTAAGGAGATAGTTTACATCGATTCACAAAACAGAAAAGTATAGATATACTCATCACTAAGTGAGTTTGGAAATGCGGCAGTAAGTGCACTGGCAAATTAGAAATGGCTATGGGACTATTTTTAGATTTTTCTAAAGCATTTAACTGTGTCGATCACTCTATTCTATTAAATAAGTTGGAAAAATATGGGGTTAGAAGTATTGCTCATGAATGGTTCAACTCTTATTTGTCAAATTAGAGTTTTCTGAAAATAATAAAATTATTATTATTAATTACTAAAAAACAATACACTAGGCCTACTTGACCAAATCATACTCATAGCTACGCCTGAGAAAATATACAAACAAAGCAAAATTGTTATATTTTTGAAAGTGATAAATGCAACTATTGGACAAAATTTTGTATGGTACTCATGTGTTATGTTCAAAACTCACTTGAGAAAATTAGACTACTCGACCTACGACCTCGGGAGTTAACTTCTCACATAACGCACTGGTACCATTAAAGAAGTTACACCCTTCTAAAGTTGTCTTCAAAAAGCATATTTATTTACTACCTCTGGAGTTCTTTGAGTTTTGTTTCTTATTGGACGCTTTATATAAATCGGAAAGTCATGATTTGAATTAACTAATCACTATTTTGAAAAAAAAAAAAATAGAGACAAATCAAAGTAATTTTTCGTTTTCAGTTTAAACGGATTCAAATAACGTAGGAGCTTCTAGACTCTGTACTTTTAGATGCTAATAATACTGTTGAACAGCATACAACAAATTGTCTGTTGAAAGCCTAATAGCAAAATGAAAGTGTTTTTCTTGCTATAGTGCCTTTTTTGCTACTGTTAATTTACGCGAGATAAAGTAAATGTAAAAGTTTAAAGGGTAAAATGGAAAGCGAATTTGCAGGTAGACTTGCAATTTTATGTAAACTTTACGAAGAAGAGGTGGGTAGTTTTAGCTTTATGAGGTTTATTCAGAAAATTGAAGTAGATATAACGCTTTGGATAAGGATAAATTTTACACGTAGAGTAAATTATTAAACTAATACTCGCCCGTAATGCTGCTTGCAATGAGAAATAGAGAAGTTGGTAAATTTACATAATCTTAGTAATTCCTGTTGATTTATTTTAAATTAATCAAATGCGGAAAGTTTCTTGATTTTAAAAATTGTCTTTAGTAGAACAAAAATGGAACGAAAATAGAAAGGGCAGTATAAAATTATAAAAATTACTCTTTCCCGATAAAATAACATACCTCGAAACTATATTATCAGAATGAGAATATAAAATTTATCAAGAGATATATTTATGATGCAAATTTAACTACATCGCGCTGCATCTTGGAATATTGCAACTAGGTTTAAAGTTCTCTCAACACTGTACATCGTTCAATCAAACTGGACAGACTTTATATACTCCATCATAGTAGTTTAAAATATCCCATTACCCAGCACTTTAAAAAATAGTTGGTACGAATTTATGACATTTAATTCTATGCCATTGCTTGTAATAGCAATTTAATCAAAAATAGTATGTTAACCTGTAACTAAACGAGGAAATAGGATGATAATTCTGCGAACAATAAATTAGAGTTATTTAATTGTCGTTGTTGAAGTTCTGAATGATTGAATATGTACTTATATGGTAGTGTCCAGTACCGTTATTTGTACTCAAAGTAAATGATTGCTGGGCAATCTAAAAAATATAGTACGGGAATATTTCCGTACTAACAACAGAATATTCCTGTGCGGTTTTGTGCTTCCCTCGAATGTCATTATTGTAATCGTGACAATCCATTTCAATAAAAAAAGTTTTAATCTATGTTTAAAACCACTTTATTGTTTAGAAATTTTGATTTCATTGATTGACAATACCACTACCACGATTAATTGTTATTTTTACAACATTGAACTGCATCGCCTATATAGTAACTATTTTCTGACTACTAACAGGAGACCATACACGTACGAACGAGCCACCTTGTGGGTGGCTACCCTCTCGGAAAGGGTAGAATTCATAGTCAATTTGTTATTTACGAAATGTGCCGCGACCGGAGAAAATTGAAAGGGTAAGAAATGTACTGCCAAACAATCTTTGCATGTTAATATCACTCAGCTGCATAAAAGTCCAGCAATATGAAATAAATCGAACATCAACTTCAATAGATGAGTCAAACAGACATCTATTTTGCAGATAAATAAATGTCTGCAGTCTTTCGAATATTCAGACATGCTTCGACGAACCGTTTCAATATTCAAGCACTAAAATTATTTCTCAACATGATTAAAACCATCGCCAATGTAAAATTATATGTTTGACTTTTGCCTCCCGTAATGTTAAAAAATACTGGTTACTATACATTTTGATATAAGAAATTCAGTCATACAGTTAGGTACCCAAGATTGAAGAATTTAGATAAAGAGTGTCATCTTCAAGAAAGCAATAAATGTTTGCAAATATTTTTAAATGTTTATTAACCGTCTTTCGTGTCACCCGACTGACGTTTGTTGTCGAATCATAAAATTCATAAATATAATTGAATTAAATAATATTTAAACCACTACTACGCACAAAACACATCAATCACAGCATCAAAACACGCCGGGGGCCTTCCACAACGTTCGATACTCCAGCCGTCTAGACTCCCGTCCGGTTCGACTCGTCGCATCGGTCCCAAGACCAAATCAAGCCAGAGGCCATCCACAACGTTCAATACTCCAGCCGCCCTGACGTCCAGAGCCCCGTCCGACCCGATGTTTAATTATATGTAGCAGGGTTTCTGCAGCGGCAGTTCTTCCGCAGTTCTCGTCGGTACAACATCAACTACAACCATCAGTCTAGTGAAAGCAAATCAACAAGAAGCAACCAGTCCAGCCTACCAGTGTCTACTCGACGAACCAACCCTCAATACGACGCTTTGTCTGCCGCCAGCGCACGATCCAAGGCTCTGTTGATGTGGAGAAGAGTACGAACAGCGTACAGCGACAGTCCTAAACGTTTATAAATAAACGTTTCATAGGTGCATAGTAGTGCGGGGAAAATCAGTGTTAGCTCAGTACAGTTAGGGCCTAAATAATTAAACAAATACCATTTTTGACAGTACGAATGCCGTTCGTGTTGCTATTAGTAATTTTTTCTATGGATTTTGGTATTTTATTTACTTAACCTAATTGCAACTACGGGTATTACCACCCGTAATAAAAATCAACATCTCGGGAAGCTTGGCGCTGTAATCATTCAGTCTGGGCTCTCCCGCCATCGTAGACGCCATTAGAAGTCTCGAGAAATGGCTGCATGGTTTACGACCCAAAGCCATTGGAAAAAAGAAATAGTCTCGAGAACACCATCCTACAATTCGAATATCATGCCATATCTATAAAAATCGACCCTGAGAGCCTTAGTTCGTCATTACCAGCTTGTCGGAATCTTTCACTAGACTACTGGCGCCCTCTATCAATCAAAAATGTAGTCTCAACCCCCATTCCCGACAACACCTTCTTAAGTCTAGGAGATCTAGATTTGTGTGAGTGAAGCAGACGGCGCCCTACAGGTTATAGTGCAACCCGGACCATTTCTAAGCGATAATGTATTTATTTGCAGAAATTTTTGAAAAAGTAGTTGCTAACAGAATTGTCACTTTTTTGTTAAATATAATTTAGTTAATCCTAAACAGTTTCGAATAATATGTATATGTGAGTATACAGTATATGTAAGTCGGATTGTATAAAATCCAAGATTGGTGTACCTCAAGGTTTCATTCTTGGACCGCTTTTATATGTAATATACGTAAATGACTTTTTATTGAATAATTCTACAATGTACGCTGACGACACATCCCTGTTAATTTGTGAACCGAGAATAGAGGACGTAACTAAAAGTGCTGATCTACAAATTGAACAGATCCATGAATGGTACAAAAATATTAAGCTAAGATTAAATATAAAAAAATCCAGTTTTATTAGCTTTAATATATATATCTAATATAAAAGTTGACAGCAGCTTATTAATAAATACTGATGAGGGTTCATTAGAGCAAGAGAACAGTATAAAATTTCTGGGGTTAGATATATCTGACAACTGTTCTTGGCATCTTCATTGTAACAAAGTTGCGCCAGTTTGTTACTGTTTAAATCAACTGAGGAAACATGTAGAGAAGTCTATTCTTTTAATGCACTATTATGCCCACTTTCACTCTGTGATCTTATATAGCGTTATTGCTTTAAGTGGAAGTGGAAGAAAGTGAAAGAGTATTTAAAATACAGAAAAGAGCAATTAGACACATAGTAGGACTTAAAAAAAAATGTTTTCTTAACCGCCTCTCAAGTTACCGAAGTAACCCCCTGGAAGATCTCAAGGATCTTGTGCTAGGTAAAGAGAGACGAGGCCCTACAGTTTAATGTGGACTCCGAACCACTCTTGGGGCAATTTTTTTAATGAAAAATTGTTTCGCCTTGTGGGTATCGAACCCACTTCGCTAGGAAACTCAGTTTGCTAGCCAGACGCTTTAAACAACTGAGCTACCAAATCAAAGAACCAGTTGCAAACCAATCTCAAAGGAGTTAGGCATCCTAACTTTACCCGACATCTATGTACTCCAATTACTAATACATGCTAAATCTAAGTTTAATCGTCTCGATCTTTTAAGTAAAAATCACAATCATAATACTAGAAATAACTTAGTATTAGAAGTTCCACAGTATAATCTATTAATTTTTGAAAAAAGCCCTGAATATCTTGCTACTAAAGTTTACAACAAGCTGCCGAATGTGTACAAAAATCTAAATGACAAAATTTTTAAACAAAAGATGAAAAAAATATAGTCGAAAAATGTCATTATACAATTACTGGTGAATTTTTATGTTATAATCTGTAATTTTTTTTCTTTATTTAACAATTATGTACTTATGCAGATATAATAATTTTTATTTCTATTTATTTTGTGTTTGTTATAGATTGTTCAATGACGTACCATATATACATTTTTTTTGTAGCTGTAATGGCCAATAAAGATGATTATGATTATGATTCTATTTGAAAATTACTTCGCAGTAGGTGGGACTCGAACCTACCTCGCTAGGTATGCACAAAGAGAATGCTAGATACTCTAACCTACTGAGTTACCATCCCCATGCACAGTATAAATTACAGAGATGTTTTTTAAATTATAGGAATGCGTTTAATTTGAAATTATGCCATACGCAAAAGATTGTGGGTAAGTTTTCCTGGGAAATGTTTTCCAACACAAATTAAATTATTGTAAAATAATACTTACATAATGGGGCGAGCGTAGATGCGTCTTTACTATGTACATACTTCGATATGCGATGTAAGGCGCGGTTAGTACTTGGATGGGCGACCGTTTCAAAGAAGACCGTGTCCTCGCCTCACACATCTTCCAGCGGCTTGTATATCAATCTATGCATGGAAGCTATGCAATCTTTGGCGAGGATTGTGTAGGTGATATACCATCCTTCGGAGGGGATGTAAAGCCGTCGGTCACTTGTCTATTAAATGTTAGTCAAGTAAAAGATCCCTACTCTTCTTAAGGGAAGAGGTTCGGCAAAATTCCTGGTTGGGGGTAGCTCGTCTACAGGCGTCGGTGATAGGCCTCAGTAGCAGAAATAGACCGGCGTTAAATTAATGTTAAAAAAAAATACATAACATGTTTTAGATTTATTTACAGTCTTATTCCAAGCGTAAGTATATAGGCTAAGGCAATTAAAATTTTATTTGATTTGGAAATGTTGGGAAAGAACTACACAATATGTTAAAAACCGCCATCTGCCCACATATTTTTTTATTCAGATTTGGGAGGTATTACGAACTTACAAAAATTTGATTGAGTTTTAAAGTGCCTGATCCTAAATAATAGTTTTAAAAAATGCTTGTCTGTAGTTTATCTATCATCTGTCGTTTCTTTGTTACAGTCTGTCTGTCTATCTGTCTTATGTAATAATGGGTTATTTATTCACTGTAATAAAATTTCAAATAAACAGGTGTAACGAAACTCTCAAGAAATGCATAAAGAACATCTGAATTCAAATTATTTAATATTAGTTTTCAGGGATAGATAAACATTAGATCAGATTTTAAATTCCAGTAACATTACTGCTTAAGAATGCGATTTAAAATTTTAGGAGTTGACACCTTGTCATATTCTTAATCTCGTCTTCTAACATTATAAATTGAGAAAAATTCACTTGAACATCGCGTTTATTAATTTCTTCATTATCCGTCAGCATTTTTCAGCCTTTTTGTATGAGGTACCTATAAATAAAACTTCATTAATACGGCGGTTCCTATCGAAAACCGACGTTCCCACTTAATATATTGCTAATGGAGCCACGTCCATAGGAAGATATATCGAAGTTCACGAAGCGGAAGGCGAGCCTCCAGAGCACGAATTATAAGGCCCCGGTAAGACGGCTCTTACATTCCTGGAATTCTAATGAAGCTTGCCATAGGTTTATACAGGGAAGACACTAAAAAGTTACGACAGATAGTCCGGTCGCTATTTCTGGCCTGCAATGTTATTGTTAATGAATTGTTTATTATTGCAAAAACTAAGACATTATATTATATTAAATATTTTACAAGTCTGATGACATTGAACTAGTCAGTAAAATATCGGCAATTATATCACAGTTATAATTAAAGCTTTTTATAAAGGGGAAGTGTTTAAATTTATTAAAAATTTCAATTGTAGATATGATAGCAAACAAACAACAATGATTCGTTTCTATATTAGTGAATGAATAAGTATCGAAATTAATTTGGCTTATCACTTATTACACTTGGTATATTATTGCCTTTAGTAAGCAATAATCAAGGCTTCGTGGAGGTACCACAATTATTAAAACCAGTTAAAAATCGTTGTGTATTTTTATGATGAAAATTAATTATTCTTAAAAACCAAAAATATATTGTATATCTATCCATTTCCCTGGTTACCTTGAACATCAGCTAGAAAAAAGTGAAATTGTCCGTCGATAGTAATAGGTTAGTTGTAATATAGTTCACACTAAGAAATGAGTAAATACGTCACAAACGCCACAAATACTCCCTCAACTAAAAAAAAATTTAACCAGCCAAGAAACCTATCGCAAGCCTCACTTTTTCCGGGGCTTCCTCATTATCTAAAATTGAACTTTCATTTTAACAAGTATGCAGGCTTTACCCTATCTAAACTGATAGTAATATCTATATCTTGTTTGGTTATCTTAATTACCTTTTACCTTACGAGATACCACCTTAAAGGCCCTTCATATGATGAAGATAGTTATGGTTTCGACCCTTCAACTCTTAGTAAAACATAATCACTTTCTTGAATATCAAGACGTGATGTTTTGTGTCTATTGGTTTAAGGTTATGAAAATATTCTTTTAATTTTGACATAAAAGCAGAAATATTTATATCACAGTGTGAATTAATAAAAAAATCTCATGGAATGCGTAAAGCTTGCCCAAAAACCATTTTAAATCTTCCTTAATAATGGTTTTAAAACTCAGTAAAATTATTAGAACTTCTTCTTACGTGAATGAGCTCTGGCTGTCAAAGTTGCCTTCAACGTTCTATGAAATCTTTCAATCATACCATTGCTTTGTGGGTGATAAGTGTTTGTATGTATTCTATGACAACCGAGGAACTTTGTAAATGCTGAAAATAATCGTGATTCTAATTAGAATACAATTGCACGCCTTGATTTGTGGTTATATAGAGAGGAACCCTAAAATGGCAACATATTGTTGAAATGATATTTTAGCTACTGTTTCTGCAGTTATACTGTGCAAAGAATATGCTTCGGGCCAACGAGAAAATCGTTCAATCACTGTGCGTATGTGAGAACAACCAGGACCTACAATGTCGATGTGAATGTGTTCGAATATACCTCTAGGTATATCGAATTTACCTATCGGAGTTTTAATGTGACTGTTAATTTTTGATGTTTGACAATTAATATAAATTTTGGTCCATAAAATGCATCCTTATTCATTTTGGGCCAAAAATACTTACTAGTTATTTACTTTTTTGTTGCTCGTGCACCAGAATGTGTTAAATTATGAAAAATTTCAAACACAATCCATCTAAATTTCTTAGACACATAGGGTCTAATATTAGAAATAGAAAATTCGCACCAAATTTCATTATTTGAATTTGGAATATAAACTTTTTATACATTTATTTAACGTCGGCCTATTTCCGCTACTAAGGCCTAACACCGACGCCTGTAGATGAGCTACCCCCAACCAGGAATTTTGCCGAACCTCTTCCCTTAAGAAGAGTAGAGATCTTTTACTTGCCTAAGATTTAATAGACAAGAGACCGACGGCTTTACATCCTTTCCAAAGGATGGTATATCCCCTATGCATAGCTTTCGCGCATACACTGATATACAAGCCGCTGGAAGATGTTTGAGGCGAGGACGCGGTCTTCGTTGGAACGGTCACCCATCCAACTACTAACTGCGCCTGGCGTTGCTTTACATCGCATATCGAAGTATGTACATAGTAAAGGCGCACCCACGCTCGCCCCTAAAACTTGTAAGTTAAAATCCGATAAATTATTTGAAACAATATGATTTACGTTTAATGTCAAATCTTCGATTTGATTATTGTTTACTGTTTTTTTTTTAATTATAATTTCAAAGAAGATACATCATCTGCACGCGGAAGAGTATCAGCGACGATATTCTTTTTGCCTTGAATGTGTCGTATGCCATTAATGAATTATGCTATAAATTCTAAGTGTCGAGTCTTAACGTCGGTCTATTTCCGCTACTGAGGCCTATCACCGACGCCTGTAGACGAGCTACCCCCCTACCCCTAATCAGGAATTTTGCCGAATCTCTTCCCTTAAGAAGACTGATGGCTTTACATCCCCTCCGAAGGATGGTATATCATCTACACAACCCTCGCCTAAGGCTGCATAGGTTCCGCGCATACACTTGTATATCAATACAAGCCGCTGGAAGATATGTGAGGTGAGAACACGGTCTTCCTTGAAACGGTCGCCCATCCAAGTACTAACTGCACCTAACGTTGCTTTACATCGCATTTCGAAGTATGTAAAGTAAAGACGCATATACGTTCGTCCCTTTATTTCTGTCTTAGAGAGCAAATCTGTTGTTAATGGCTTATGATCAGTAAAATAAATAAATTTTCTACCTTCTAACATATATCCATAATGTTAATAGCTTCATATAATGATAGCATTTCTTTTTCAATAGTTGAATATTCTCTTTGAGCATTCGTTAGTTTTCGTAAAAAGAAAGCCTTTCATTGTCAGATAACTGTTCTAACACTGCTCCCAAAGTAATATTAGAACAATCAAAGTAATTTCCTTGCTTTGTCAAAACTGTCAGAATATTCATCATTCAGTGATCAATATTTTTAAAAGTATTATGCTGTAATTATGTGCTGAAAATTTGTAATGGATTTAAAATTTCAGCAAAATTGGGAACAAAACGGTGATACCTATAGGTATGATCAATTTTTATGTATGTTGTAAAATTAATTGGTTTAGTGTAGAAAGACGGGGACATATTTTATTATCTCTACTCGCTCTTCCGATGGGCGAATACCCTCTGATGATATATCACGCCCCAAGAAACTTAATTTTCTTACCCCAAAAACACATTTGGATGGTTTATGTTTATACCAAAATGATCAACTTTCTCAAACTAAATTTCTAAATGTTCGTGGTGTCCTTTATCATACTTAAATAAATGAAAATAAAATTTATCTGTGCTAGTTACCTTTTTATGTATCAACTGCAATATAATACTACATTTTTGTGCTTAATTCTCATGTAGACTGCCATGTTTGCAAAGAGTGAACCTGGAAACTGAGGACTTTTTTAATTGTCAAAAAACGAAGATTATATCTGTACATTATTGTACATTGTACACCACGTTAATCAAGAATTTCATATTCAAATAAAAGTGCTTTAGAATTATTGTGATTATGATGAAACCTCTGAGGCTGATGAGATTTAATGAAAGAAGAAATTTTTCAAATACCATGCAGGACTAAAGTGATCCGGACCGGACTAGAGTTTGTTTCAGTAATACTGGATGAAAGTCATGTACCTAAAATATTTTTTTTTGATCTCCTTACCCTGCAAAAAGTCTTACAAGGAATTTATCATCAACTGTAATAAAATTACAAAGCATTCTCAATCTATCAGTTTAACTAAAAATTTATGTTACTATAACTTCTGATACATATCCTCAATATATTATCGTTCTCTGCTATTACATTGCTTCCAGCATGAAATATTTTACATTTATCACTTTTATATTTTGTTTCCGTTGCTCTATTTAGGATAATATTAGTTCCATTGTAGCTGAACATCAGAATAATAGAATCCTGCATCTTCACATTTTAAAATATGAAACATATGAATCCTCACATATCTTATAGCAAAATCAAATCACTGGAAAATTTTAGTTTAATGTGCAAGATTGCGTCATTCCATTTTATTGGAAAACTTGTTTATCATAGAAGCACAGTAAAAATAATTTTGTATTGGTAGAGGTGTTATTAACAGGCTATAAAGTAAACATTAAAATTTAAGACAACAATAATTCTTTAGAAAAGTCTCGTACGACGCCGATTGGGAATAGTTATTTCATTAACATTTGTAAATGTATCCGTAGATTGTTACTTGTAAAAACGATAACATACATTTGTCATACATTATCGATTAAATTAAATTAAATTAAATTAACATTACAGCCAGATCTCAAAGAATTTAAATAATTTCAGAAGAATGACAGGTAGCTACTAATGCCAGACGTACAAAATAACATGTGTCACATACGAGAATATCGACGAATGCTTTGACCAAGCAATACAATTAAAAACGAGGCTTACTTGTTAAAAATTTCAACTGATAAATTTAAGTTATTCACCTTTCTGTATCTTTTTTTCTAACAGGATAACTTAGAATTTTTATACCAGTTTAAAATTTAATAATAAGTGGGTAAGTTTTCAAGATAAGTGGCAAGTATCACTTGGCACTTTTCTTTACACCATAAAAGGCCAAAGTCAGCAGGCGGAATCTTGGTGGAACCGAAATTTAAGAAAAACATTTTTTTCTGAGAATACTGTCGGCGTTATCTAAAAACTCCTACGCGTTTGACAGCACAACTGTTCTAGAATACTCACCAAAAAACAGAATGAAAAAATTCTTACTTTGTGGCAGTGGCATGCAAAATACTATCCTAAAGGAGAAATTGTCAAAATTTCAAAAAGTGCCCATATCTCGAAAACCGTATGGTTTTCAATAAGGTTAATTTGTAATGTGATAGATTTTGGTCTAGCCTATTACCATTTTTAGGATTATCCATTATTTACGGGACACCCTGTATACGAGGTACTACATTATATCATTTGGAATTATATCCTGTAGATATCATGAATAAATAAATACATATAAAAATATTGCCTTTGTAAATTGTAATGTTTTTTTGGAAAATACAAAAATGTACAATGTATCGCGAAAAACGAACAGAGTAAATAATTTATATGAGCTTTATAGGATTATACATATTGCATTGAATACGTTTTAGGATTACACTATGTTTGTTTTTCTCTGCTTTGGTGCACTTATTTGACTTAATTCAGGTATTTGTATTGTTGTAAGGTTATAGATTGCATAGAAATATACTTTATTATAATCTGTTCCAGCTTGCCTCGTATGTATGTAATATTCATGAATAAACACAAACTAACAAAATGGTAATAATCATCCCTATCAACAAAGTGTTTTGTGTATACATGCGAAAAAATAGTTATAAATATACAAATTGTTTGTGTAGTCCTATCAAGATAAACGTAGAGAGGTATATGAAAAATATTGCATCAAGCTGAATTTAAAGAAAGATTTTTAAATTAATCCTTATTGTTGAATATTTTATTTTTCTTCAGTTACATTATTTCCAGCATTTTATTGATTCAAATGAATAAAACATATCCTTAAAATATCCTGTATTTTTGTTCGTTAATATCAAAATATGTACATTTGCTTTATGTGAAACATATACTCGAATTAAAAGCTGACAAGTTAGTTGACAAATGTCAAATTCTGCAAGGTTGGGTCACTTTCACATGAAAACTTCTTGATTGCACAATAATAAACCATTATTTATTTAAAATGAATGTGCATACAAACCTCATAGTCTTTGCCCTTTAATTTTCTCGCTTATGAAATCAGGATTTTTGCCAAAAAAATGCTGTCATCTACTCTGGGTAAATTGTCCGACTGGGCTTGCAAATATCCCGTGGCTTCAAACTCCACAAAATAGTCAAAACACTAAAATTAGTTTCTTGGATAAGTAAAAACACACTAACCCGTGCATTTCTAATGCCGCTTCTATTGACATGCAAGTATTTTGTGACTTGCGACGTCATACCAATAAGAAACCGATTTTCAGTTACGTGGTTTTGTTCACATTAAAAAGTCAAATATTTATCGAATAAAAGTTTCTTCTTTATATTCTCAACTTGTATGGTATACAGGCTGTCAATTTTATCAGGGCCTTCGAGAATATCTCACTTAATATCGGTCGTACAAAAAAAATTCTGCGAAAGGGAGGAAAATCTCTATTCAATGGCGCCATTTCCCACCTGTTTCAAAATAATTTTTTTAACAGCCTGAAGAGTAAATATCAAAATACAGCGGTTTAAAAGAAAATTAGATAAAACTTCATTGAAACACTCTGTTTTGTAAAAAAATTTCACCTTAGAATTTTTCTCGTATCTCTTCAAATAACGGAGATATTTGGCCTAAACCTTTTCCGCATTTTCGACATTTTTCGCCATAACTCTTAAAGTAGGCAATGGATTTCAAAAGTCTTTAAAACATTTTGTAGGTTATATAAATCGGCACAATTTTCGTAAAAATATTTTTTTTTTGTACGACCGACATTAAGTGAGATATTCTCGAATGCCCTGATAAAATGGACAGCCTGTATATTATGGAAAAATAATATATTTAAGCATTTTTAAAATTCATGCACTTTCTTCATTTATCAAAAAATCTGGAAACAATTCTTACTGTAATTTTTTACAAATCTAAATGAGAAATATGAGTTTCGTCAAAGTAAATGTTTGTTTTTCATTATATATCTAATGATAACCATAACATTTTTGTTACTTAAAGATACACTTCCTAATTACCTCAAGTTAAACAAATTATAGCTTATTCTGTCTTGTTTTACTTTGTTTACTTGCGTTAATTAATGGAGAAATACGTATTTACGGTCCTATTTACATTATTCATTCTAAGTTATGGGACGGGGTTTATATTATTCACCAACATAATGCGTATGTTTACATAAATCAACTAGTTATTCTCTTCAGATAAGTTGCACAGTTGTACTCGTCTACAAGAAGTAGTATTTTGTGGAAAAAGTGACATGTGAATGAAAGTACGAAAAAATATATAAATTTTTAAATTATATAGACAAGGTTTCACTAAGAGAAACCTACATGGACACGAACAAATGGTATTTGCGGTGTTGTCAAATATAATGAAAGTACTATAAATTATTTTGGCACAACGGTTGTACAAAGTGTGAAATTATTCAAGCGCTAAGTGGACAGCCACGTTGCATCAATTCTGCAGTAGAATTTACTGGGCTATTGTACAATAATCGTTCCATATTGCTTCGTAAAATAGTCGAGGTTTAAGTCAGGAGATCCAGTAGATCGTGGTAGCCGTCTATTTCTCAATTGATATATTTTTTAAAAATATGAATAATAAACTATTTAGGTCAATTCCCAATATACAGTGTGTTCCCAGATGAGTTGCCGCTGTCATGTAAATTTTCTTATTTTTGATTTGCCGAGAAAAAAAATCATATTTTAGAAAACGTTCCGCTTAGAAAGTCGTAACTAGTTGAGGATAAATTATACATGGTATTCTAAAATTGAGAAAATATGAAATCGAGTTTAAGCAAATTACCTTTTTTTCATTTTCAATGACAATTTTACGTTTTTTCAACTAAGAAAAAAGTTTATAATATTTTAGCTATTATAACTTCCTAATTCCCAAGCAAAATTTTTGATAAAAAACAACTTTTCTCGGCAAATCAAAAATACGAAAGTTTATTATTATTATTATTAGCCTTTACTTGAGTCCGAGTATAAAAAAATGTTACAGTCGATAGATTGTGTGTAATAAAAAACAAGTAAAAGGTGTAGTCTATTGTAATTCCCATTCATCTACGGTGCACACGACTATGGCTATAGAGGCCAATTCGGGAGAGCACATGTCGACCGCAGTCAGGACAAACATAGACCTGGTTAGGTCTTGGATTCGGCCTTCTTGCCATTCGGTTCTGTCCGCTGCAAGTTGTTTCCATTGCTCGTTTGGAATACCGCAGGATTTTAGATTTTCATGGAGAACGTCTTTGAACCTCTTTCGTTGACCGCCACGCCTTCTTCTACCGCTTAGCAATTCACCATAATGTGTACATTTAGGATGGCGGTTATCATGCATACGATGAACTGACCTGCCCATCTTAGGCGTGCTCTTGAAATAAGCACCTTAATTGGAAGGCTGTTTGCTCTCCTGAGTACTTCCACGTTTGATATGTGATGGAACCAACGGATTTTCATCATACTTCTGAGGTGTCTTTGCTGAAAACGTTCTAATTCTTTCACATGACGACGGTAAGTGACCCAGCTTTCACATCCATATAGCAGTGATGGAATGACAACTGCTCTGTAGACAGCCATTTTCGTTGACAAAGCAAGGTCGTGGTTGTCAAACACTCTCTCTCTAAGTCCCCAGAGTGCTCTAGATGCAGCGTTAATTCTATTGCGAATCTCGCTGTCCATGTTTGCTTTGTCATTAACAACGTTGCCTAAGTAATTGAACTGATCCACCACTTCAAGAGAATTTCCGTTAAGTGTAATGTCTATTTGGTTCACTTTATGAGAAGTTGGCATAATCTTAGTCTTTCCAATGTTGATTTTAAGTCCCAAGGAATCATAGCTCTGGGCATACACATCTAAAAGTTCTTGAAGCTCTTCCGGCGTAGAGGCTAAAAGTGCACAGTCATCCGCATACTGGAGATCACAGATAAATCGTGTGCGTGTCTTCGTGAAAGATCTAAAGCGCCCTATGTTAAAGAGACCGCCATCAGAACGGTATCTGAGACCTATTCCTCTGACTGTCAGTTTGTTGTCAACAATAATTGTTAGAGCAGTGGTAAATAAATTAAAAAGTAGGGGTGCCAGGACACATCCCTGCCTAACTCCAGTGAGGGTTTGGAAAGGTTCGGTTGCCTCATTATTATACATAACCTGGGCGTTGTTGTTTGTATGTAGACTGCGACATCAAATTTTCTAGGGATACCTAAGCGGAGCATAATTTTCCAGAGCACTTCCCTGTCCACCGAGTCAAACGCCTTGGTTAAATCAATGAAGGCCATGTGAATTTCTCCTTGATGTTCGAGTGCTTTTTCTTGAAGCTGTTTAAGTGTGAAGATTAGATCCGATGTGCCTCGGTTTGGTTTAAAGCCACTCTGTGTTTCAGGAAGTAACTTTTCCATAACAGGTGTTAGCCTATTTGCCATCGCTTTAGTGAGTATCTTCCCTCCAACAGGCAGGAGAGCTATACCCCTGTAATTTCCACAGTCCGCAGCGCTCCCTTTGTTTTTGAAGAGGTTGATTAAAAGTGTATCACGAAACTCCTGCGGAGCTTGACCACTTTCCCACACGACATCAAACAGTTTTTTGAGGTAGGGTATGAGCTCTGACGACACAGCTTTAAAGATCTCAGCTGGGAGTGAGTCGGCGCCGGGAGATTTGTTATTTTTTAGCTGCCCAATGGCGGTTAAGATCTCTTCCGTTGTTAGTGGTTTATCTAAGTCTTCGAAGGTGTTATATTGAGGGATAAGATTTATAATATCGTGATCGGCTTGACTTTGCTGGTTAAGAATGTTAGAGTAGTGTTCAGTTCAGTAGTTTATAAGAGTGTGCTACCGCATCCGAGGACATTCATTTTACGTGTTAATTGATTTGGAACTTATCATTTTTGTTTTCCAATTTAAAAAGTAATGTTTTTGTAGAGACTATCAACGAATTTCTTCCACTGGTCTTTAGAAGTCATTTAGATGATTCAAAAGAACGTTGTCTTATATAACACCTGTTTTAAACAAATTTCTATATATGTTAAACATAGTAAACTAAGTTACAATCTTACATATCGTTTTAGGCCGGGAGATGGTGACAGTTGATTGTTTCCGATTTCTTACGGCATGCCTATTGGAGGAGTGAAAGTGTACCTTGTGACAACAAAGAAAAGCGAGTACTAGACCGCTGCATGCTTTCCGGTCATATGGAAAATTGCATTTTCACTAAAACGAAATTTTACTGTTTTTCTCTGATATTAAAACATCTCTTAGTAATTATAGACATGCGATTCGCAGGTTCCCAAAGGAGTCAAATGGACACGTGAACTGGCAATAAAATATAATTTTCCTCGTTCTCGTGCTGCATGCCGATGAAAAGAATTAAAGTTTGTGTCGTAAAATCCTTATAAAAAAAATGGCATGCAGCTCTCGTTGGCCCAAAAGTGGAAAAGTTCTGAAACGTCCTGCGAAAATTTCAAACGATTTGGGTATGATTTGCTTAACACCAACGTACCGAACAGTCCGGAACACGACCGCATCGAAGACAACGTACAAGAATTAATCGGTCATGACATACAATTGACGAGACGTGGATTTCTGAAGGTCATGACCAAGCTCTCGGAAATAGTACAAATTGTCAAGGACCTAACCAATAATAAAGCCCCGAGGAACGACTGCGTCGAGTATAAGCTGCTCAAATATCACCCGAAGAAAGGTATTGTGCAATTGATGTATATCGTTAACTCGATCCTGCGACTACAGCAATGGCCCAGTCAGTGGAAAGGCGCCATGGTCGTTCCCATCTTGAACAAGAACGCGAAGTTCGCCGGCAGCTACGGCCCATCTCGTTGCTGTCGGGGATCTCCAAGTTGGTGGAGAAGATTGTTCTGATCAGACTGAACACTGTTTAGGAGGAGCTTCATATCGACGATGAGTCCCAATTCGATTTCAGGAAGGGCAGGACTACGGTGCAACAGGTCGTTAGGATAGTTAACGACGTCAAAGTGCAATATAACCTCGGGAAGAACACCACCATGGTGCTCCTCGATATTGAGAATGCGTTCGGCACCGTCTGGGTCTTGGGATTACTCTACAAACTTCACAACTATAACTTTTCGATGCACATCATGAAACTTATTCACTCGTTCCTGACGGGCAGACCTCTGCAAGTCCGGGTGAATAGTAAACTTTCAACACGGCGGGACATCCGCGCGGACGTCCCGCAACGATCGTGCCTCTCACCGAAGTTGTACAACTTGTACGTCTCGGACTTCCCAGAGTTCCCGAATAAGAAGCTGGCTAAGTATACCGATGACACAGCCCATGTACGCGCATTCACACAACGCACAAGCAGCTAGTATGCTGCTGAAAGCGCACATGGCTCGTGCCATGGCTTATTACAACCAGTGGAAGAAGTCCAGGAGTCCGTATCCGCTCATGACCAGGGGTAGCAGACTCGACAGGCAAAATAAAAAATTGTTGTACACGATGGTGGTCAGGCCGTCCATCACATATGCGGAGCCGGTGCAGCATACCGGCCACGGCAATGAAGAAAATTCAAGTTTTGAAACACAAATTCATATCGAATTCTGGAAGGTACACCTCCCTCAGAGATCTCCATTAACGCTGCAACGAAATAACCCCGATAGCAGACTATGTCCAGTATATTTCTTAAAACTTCTATTCGTTCAAGCTGGGCCATAGTCCGCTAATAAGACAGATAATGCAAATTAGAGAATATAATGCCCCAATTCGAATCAAACATCCTTTACCGTACCAGACGGTGCCTATTTTCCAGCAATCACTATAGCCAAGTTTCAACTATACCTTCCTTTGTACTATCCAGCTTTCGCTAATATTTCATGCCTTTCGTTCATCTTTAATCCTTTTCTGCCCCCCTCTTCTTTCTGTTTGTGTATTTTTGTATCGCGTTTGTTTTTCTTCACTTCTATTTGTACATTCTTGTCTCTAAATTCATCTTTCTATCATTAACCTTGAACCGAGTCAAAACCTTTTTGAATAAAAATTTGCAAAACTCAAAGTTTAGTCCAGATCTGCGCAGCCCCTCATTGGAATGTCTCGCGGAAGGCACCTTATTCGAGTTGTGATGCTAGCGTCTAAAAATCAGAATTAAAATTAAGTGAAGTTCGCGACTGATTTTAAAAACTGTGTATTTTGCTGATTTTAGTTAAGTTTTTTTTAAGAAACATGTTCAAAGGTATTACCTATTTTGATTTTTGTAAAAAAGGAGTATAGCTTTAGTATTGTTAATTGTTGTTTCCGCCGAACCAGGTCTGCCCAGCCCGATCCTGCAATCCGCCACCGCGACAATGCGGCGGTTGCATGATGGGTCTCGGAGTAGACCCTGGGGAGGCAACTGTTGTATGTTGTATTGCATGCCATCTTAACTGTGGGCCATTGTTATAATGTATTGCTGTAAAAAAGTGGCATGCAGATTAGGAGGTCCGAAAACAGAGAAATACATCGAAAAATTTGAAGAAAAAGTAATATTTCTTGTAATTTTATGTTGCCTGCCTTTTTGCATTTTACAAAATAATGTTGTTTTAAGCTCAAATAGAAAATGGCATGCATATTGCCGGAATCCAACATTGAAAATAATGTAAAAACTGTATCCAAAAATTAATGAAGTGGGTATAAAAATTACAACAAAGGTTCCGTGATATCATTCAGCATGCCATTTCTTATTTGATAATATAATATTTTTTGGGGCTCAACCAGAAAATAGCATGTCGATCGCTATATACTAACATTGAGAAAAATTTGAAAGAAGTGACTGATGGTCATGATTGTTTGTTGGCAAATAATTGTGGCGTATTAAATTTCGCCTTTTATATTCCACATAATAAATAATATTGTTAAGTATTGTCTACGTAATATCTCAAGGAATAAAATAAAGACGTTTATTATTATTATTATATTTTGGAAAAAATCAACTTAAATCTGGAATGCTTCAAAGTTTTAATTACTTTTCCATTTTTAATTACTTTTCCAAAAAAAATAGTATCCTTAGCTGAAATAAAAAACAGCATGCATGATTGATGCATGATGCATGAGATTCCAACATTGGAAAAATTTGAAAAAAGTGTCCAAAAGTAAAGTAGGAAAATTGTATGTGATGTTAAAATAGCTTAGTTAAAAAATATTTATTTTATTATTTTAAGGTAAAAATGACACTTTATGCAATAAATAATAAATCAATTAAGGATCATGTTTCGCCATTATCATTATTATTATAATCCGAGCCATCAGATTCCTCATCTGTAGTGGCGGAATTAGAATCGCTATCATCATCGTCACATTCGTCCTTGTCGTCAGCGTCTTCATTGTCGGAAGAGTTTGTGTCTATTTGTTTTTCACGTCCATCAGGATTATCTTCTGGAACTGCAGAAATTGAACAAAAATGTACGATTGGACAAAAATGTACAATAATATTTGGCTTTTAACAAGGTAGTATACATTCAACGGGTAGAAAGATAATTACTAGTTTTCCAAGTCAATTCAAACATCTTTAGGCAACGTTTCGCCAACTGTTTTGTTATTTTCTTCAGGACACCTGTTTTTATTGTAACATTTAAATTAATTATATACAATTTCAACACAAACATAAACTTAAAACATTTAATTTCAACTACTACTACTGTCACCATCTCCTGGTCTATTTGCGTTATAGGACAAATCAACAATACTGAATCTTGGTAGGCAATTTTTTAAGTTATTTAATTGTGTGATATATTGAAATTACTCCTATGAGGAAAATATAACCATAAACTTTCACGTAATTGTCATGTTTGGAATATTAAGCCCGTAGTTTGGATTTTGTTGAAGCAAACAGGCTGTTTTAGATGAATTAACTCAGTGATAACTTTATATAATACACCAGTGGGATTAAAGTTAGGGTAGGCATCCCTTGTGTCGCATTATTTTACACTGTATTAACTAGTATGCCTCAGAAATTATTGAAATTATTCTTCAATGGTACAATATATGTACAATGTAAGGTTGGTACCAAGAGAATTTAATGTTCAAAAAAATCAAAGGATTAATATAATAAATACACCACAGGTAATGACGACCCCCTTTATCCCGGAAGGCTCTAGAAGAGCCTTGTGTGGGAGGGAGCTACACATTTAGAGACAAGGGACACACACCCAATATTCGTGTATAGTGGAAAAATCCCTCTCACAGTATTTTCCACTGCCACGACCGGGGATCGAACCCGGAACTTTTGGGTGAGAGGCAAGTGCGCTCACCTCTCGACCATCAGTCATACTATATAATATAATAATTCTTCTATAATTCTTGAGACCATCTATGATAAGTTGGGTCAAATATTTATGTGACTGGTTTGATTTTCAAACTAACTTGCTACTAGTGCATTAAAAACTATTTTGCTTGTATATCAAAGCTAGAACACTAGAGTACTAGAGTAGTAGATAGGAAAATCCATTGAACAGTTGACGATGTTTTGTACCTATGTCTGAATTGAATGTCAATGGTAAAGTTTTCCAGGGTTTCGTGTCTTTCAAAAAATTACTGAAATGTTTAACGGCACTTTTCCTCGAAAGCGGTTGGAGTTACTGCCACTGCCACAAAGCGAGATTTTTTTCATTTTGTTTTTCGGTGAGTATTCTGGAACAGTAACTGTAAACAGCTGTATCTTTTTCTCTAACAGGACAATTCAGAAGTTTTAAACCATTTTAAAATTTAATAATAAGTGGGCAAGTTTTCAGGATAAGTGGCAAGTATCGCTTGGCACTTTTCTTTACACCATCAAAGGTCAAAGTCAGCAGACGGAATCTTGGTGGAACAGAAATTTATGAAAATATTTTTTTTTTTGAGAATACTGCCGGCGTTATTCAAAAACTCCTATACGCGTTTAATAGCACAACTGTTCTAGAATATTTACCAAAAACAGAATGAAAAAATTCTTACTTTGTGACAGTGGCATGCAATACTATCCTAGAGTGGAAATTGTCAAAATTTCAAAAAAGTGCCCATATCTCGAAAACCGTAAGGTTTTAATAAGGTTAAGTTGTGATATTCTGATAGGTTTTGGCCTGGCCTATTACCACTTTTAGGATGACACCCTGTATATAAAAAAGTATAATTATTTTTACTGGTATACGTTGATTACAGTAGCAGCAGCTGGTATCGAAATCATGATCTAATCATGGTCAATATCATATTAAAAAGTTTTTAACAATGTAACAAAAATAATATTACACATTAACTCAGTTTCTTTGCTGTTGAAAATTTGTTACGACCCTTAAACTCTCCCGTTTTATAACTTGTAAAGAGCAGATATCCACACGCCAACAAGCAATTTTTTATGTTAAGTCAAATTATCACAATGATTAAAAAATGATATATTTTGCATCGATTTATTTTTAACTGACCTTAGAGAAATCAGGATAATATATATCTCTTCAACACTGTTTTAATGTTTTACATGTTTGCAAGTTGGTGACGCTTGATTTTTAAACGCCTGAAACATCCGAACTTTCCTTTAAGAATTAATCTTGTGGAAACATCAAACTATTTGGAGTCCAATGCCAATGCTGCAATATCTTAAGCGTGAAAGATATGAAATCTCGGTAATAGCGTCACGACGGGATTTTATTGTCAGCGGGTATTTTCTTTATTTTATAGTCTTTGATTTCATAAAAATTACATTTTACAGTAGATTGTGAATGAAAAGTTTGGCATTGCAGAATTTGAATATTCAATTTAATTCAGTTTTCTTATTGCAGCAAATTCAAATTATCGAGAAATTTCTTAGAAAAATGCAGTCATTATATATATAAAATTTTATTTAATATTTTATATGCATACAGGGTGTTCTGATTAAATTGAGACAACGTTTGGCTGTAGATTCTTGACATAAAACCAAGTCTATTATTTAACCCAAAAAATAGGCTCTAACTTTTCATTTTCAAGGTATAGGGTGGAAAAGTCAAATATTTGGATTCATTTTTCTAGAATATTCACCAAAAAACAGAATAAAAAAATTCTTACTTTGTGACAGTAGCATGCAAAATACTATCCTAAAGTAGAAATTGTCAAAATTACAAAAAAGTGCCCTACATAGAATAGTGCTCAACTTAGTTGAATAAAATGTTCTTTTAAACAAGTTTTTCTTTATTTTGCAACTAAACCCCGTATCCAAGTTTTTCATCATAAATGAAAAACTTTGTTAAATAACATTGTCAGTAAAAATGTAAAAAAGCTAGTTTGCTTAAAGTCGATTTCATATTTTCTAATATTTAGAATACCCTGTACAATTTATCTTAAGTTTGACAACTGCTTATGACTTATATTCTTTCCTTTTATTTGAGTTTTCTACCACCTGTATTATCTTCTTCAAAAACAAATTATCGAATCTACCGAAATCTCTTCCAAAGTTTGATATAGTAGCGGCAATAGAAAAAACGGCTCAAAATTTACCAACAGATAATGGGAATGAATATCGCATACGGGCAAAAATTGCTTTAGAGAAGCAATACAAAATTAAAGATAATTTAACTCCAGAAAAAAAGCTATCGATAAATTCTTTAAAGCACGATGAACGTATAAAAACATTGCCAGCAGGCAAAGGTAATGCCACAGTCATTACAGATAAAGATATATATGACACAAAAATCATGACTCTTGTAAATGAGGGACCCCACTCAAAACTAGACAATGATCCAACAAAATCAATAGAGAGCAAAATTTACAGAACTTTGTTTAAATACAAACACGAATTTAATGATCTTGAACGAAAGAACCTTACACCATAGCATAGTAAGCCCTCTCATTTTTATGGCTTACCAAACACACATATGCAAAATATTCCTTTAAGACCAATTGTTAGTTCTATTAATTCACCATGTTTTAATTTGGCAACATTTTTACTTAAAATTATTGATCCATTATCTGGAAATGCCGATTCATATATTAAAAATAGTAAACATTTCATACAAGAAATTTATGAAAACGATATAAATGAATCACACCTGATGGTTAGTTTTGATGTAGTTAGTCTTTCTACTAATGTTCCGATAGATGAAACCTTAACTAGAGGCAAGTTAAGTGTAAATAGCATAATGGAACTCTTAACAATATGTATAAAAACAACCTATTTTCAATTGGAACATGAGTTATATCAGCAGGATTTTGGTATGGCAATAGGGTCTCCATTATCACCAATTTTAAGCAACATATTTATGTTCAAAATTGTATAAACAAACCGGTTGTCTGATGAAAATTTGTTGACGACATCTTTGCAATTTGACCTCATGGTGTTGATTTACTAGATAGTTTTTTAGAAAAAGGAACCGTCTATTAAATTCACATTAGAAGTAGAAAGTAGGAATGAACTATCGTTTTTAGATGTTTTAATTAAAAGAGTAAATAATACAATCAATTGTATTGTTTCAAAACAAGCGTTTATTGAAAATCAACACATACTAATAGACATCTAAATTTTAACTCAAATCATCCAATAAATGTTAAATGGGGTATTGTAAAATGTTTATATGATAGGGGGGCCAAAGTAATTTCATCTAATAATGAAATATTAAATAACAAGAAAAACTTATCAAAGAGGTTCTCGTACAAAATCAATACCCTGAAGCCTTTATTGTTAAAGTTTTCATAAATGTTGAAAATAGGGACAATCAGGTATGACAGGAGCCTGAACGTCGTTATACCGCAACAATTCCTTATGTATACGGACTATCGGAGAAGCTACGCCGTATAGGTGACAAATTTGATGCTAGGACGGTATTTTAAACGGGGAACACTAGATCTATTTTAACAAAAACAAAATCGGTAAACCAGGAGCAGAATTAAAAAAAAACTGCATTTACAATATCCCGTGCGAATGTGATAAATGTTAGATGGGTGAGTCATCCAGACCTTTCAGTGTGAGATTGGATGAACACAAAAATTACATTAGAAAGAATTAAATTCAGAAATCAAAGATTTGTGAACATGCTTGGGAAAGCGAACATAGAATAAACTGGGACTCAGTAAAAATATTAATAAAAGAGACATATAACGAAAAATAGAAAAATTAACGAATCAGCAATAATCTTAATAGATGAAGATAAATGCGTATCGAATTGTTCTGTAGATATTCGTACAACCTGGCTACCAATGTTAAAAGAAGAACTTAACAAACTGAACATTATATAAAAGAAAATATCATCACCTTTGTGTAAGTAGTAAGTATCTATGGAAATAACATAAACAGAATCTTAAAGCTGTGTATTTGACATACACAGCAAGTAAGAGTTCTTCGAAAAAAGCTTTGAAAACGGAAAGAGAGTGCCTTCCGAAACGTCAGCAAAATACATTGTTTCTGTGTGTATTCCGATTTATATTATTTGTAAAAAATAACCTTTGGCTATTCCTTTGAAGTAAACGCCACAGGCGCAGAGGCTTTTTCCAATAATTCTATTATTTGGTAAATTCGGTGATTTGTTTTTGAAAAGGATAAAAATACATATGGTAGAAAACTAAAATAATAGGAAAGAATATTCGTAGAATGCCACAAATAACTTTCAGACAATGTACTTATGACTTCATAAGACAAGAAAAACGAGAACACACTGTATATCAATTTTTGTTGAAATTTAAAAAATAAAATTAAATAACTCCAATTAACACTAATTTCAGACATATACTTGTATATGAATGAATAATGAATAAATTTGATATTAACTAAGCATACTATATATTAGTTTAATTATAAACCACTAACAGGGAGGGGTGTTACACTTAAGTAATTTTATGGGTATTCAGCAGAGTTAATTGCGATTGAGGAGTGTGCTTCACTAAACACTTTGTATCATGTAATATGCAATATTCTCTTATCATCACGTACAGATTCTTATACAAGGCATAATGCTTTATAGCGGTAGAATGTGGGTGTGCGTAATTGACAGAAAACCCCTTAAATTCAAGCGATGTTGAACATGTTTACTACAGAATATATTTACACATTAATATGACATTTTTATCATTTATTTCGAGTTTTACCTAGTCTGAGAGATGAATAGGTGAATTATACTTGAAATATAGCTTATGAGCTGGTAAAGACTAACTCCCAAGTCATTTTATAAAAAAAATGTTGGGGATGTTTGAGTGTATGTATGACCCTACTTTAGAAGCCTTTTACATTTAAGGGCTATGGATCTCTTAACGGTTAAAAAATGGTCAGTATCTTAGTATCATACATCATCTTATAATTTTGTATACTGTTTGATTTCCAGTAAAACTTGCTATCCAAATATATGACTCAACTCTTAAGTAATGACCGCCAAAACTAGAAAAAAAGTTTTTCTTATATTTTTAGGCTGCATCTCGACAACTGAACTAACATATAATTCGGAAATCGAGAATAATTTATTCTAACTATTTATCGATAAATTAAGAGAACTAAATTGAAACAATTTCTGATGTTTCACTAATTAAAGATACGTCATTTCTATTTTCAGTTCGGTAGCGTTGTGTTGCGTGACGTCAATAAAATTTAGGGATATTTTGTAACTTTCAAGCTTTTTTCATAACAATATTCAAAATTTATTATAAACTTTGTGATTACTGGTGGATGTATCTAAATAAATAAATAAGTATTAATCTTTTTTGAAACATGAGAGGGCATGTTCCTCAGGGTAATAAGTAGACTCTGGTTATTAGAACACTTGATTATTTGAAAAATATTTCCATTACAGCTTTCATGAAACATGTGGTTGGCGCCCTTGTTCTATTATATATAACTCCCATTTTACATTTTTGACAAGAAGCACAAACACTAAATGATTTAATACATATTTAACAACTTTTACACCATGTCAATCAGGTGTTCGGAATTAAGGTCGGAAAATAAATTAGCAAAATTAAAACCTTGCATTTAATACCTTAATCTATTTAGACATCCTTATTGTCGGATACGGATATTTCATTTTGTTGCGGTCGGCAGAGCTTTGAAAGTACCAATTTCAGCATTACTTGGAACATTTCAACTTTGTTGAGCTTTATGCTTTACAAGCAGGGTTGAACTTCCTTACTTCTACGTACATTTAAGTATTTGAGGTAACTACTTTGTCTATGTAATACCATAGACTAGATTGGTTAATGTAGTTTAATTTAGAGACTATTCAAATATTCATATTTATAAAAATAGAATAGCAATTACTAGAAAATAAATAAAATATTTTAAAAAACGTAAAGCAAAAGAAAATGTCACAGTAGCCAGTCGTAGTAGCAAAAATTTTCGAATTCGAATTTCGATCTTATATCTATAATCATGTAATTCCTGACGAAATACAAGGTTCCCAGCTCTATTTAGTCAAACGTTATCTCGGAAACGGTTGGACATAGAAAGAAATGTTTAATAGAAAAGTTATTCTGTTTAAAAAGATGCATTTAACCGTTCTATTTTCAAATGTACACGATGCCTCAAAAAGACGGCAGGTTATGCAACTTTACTTTTTCAAATAGAACACTGTATATTATTACATTTTTGGATTCTACTTCTATTTCCGAACAAATTTTACTATGCCCTATACCCATCATTAAACATTGTTGAGATATTTACAGTTAAAACTTTTGGGATAACATTTTTTTTATTAACCTAATTATAAGGCATACTACAATACAAAAAACAGTAAATAGTATAATTATTATACTAATAATTCGGAATCGGACGTGCTAAAATCGCTTAAGAAGACAAAACCCAAATTTACTAAAGGTCCAGACAATATACCTGCATTTATAGTTAAGGACTGTGCACATGTCTTCGCCCTGCCCCTTAAAATAATTTTTAATCTGCCCCTAAAGTTACAGGTATTCCCTGTTGTATGGAAATATTCTCGTTTATGTCCTGTTTATAAGAAAGATAACAAATATAGTGCTGAGAATTATAGACCAATAACAATAATTTGCAATTTTGCAAAAGCCTTTGAGTTTACCTTGAATGCGTCATTATCCAGGCACGTACAAAATCAGATCGTAACAAATCAATATGGGTTTGTACCAGGTAGATCCACTGAAACTAATCTAACCTGTGTTACACAATATCTTTCCGAAAAACTGGATGACATTATCTATACTGATTTTTCCAAAGCATTTGATCGCTTGGACCACGGCATTCTGATACGGAAACTAAGTAATTTCGGATTATCGTTAGCATTATTAGATTTAATCACTTCATATTTAACAAACAGGCGACAGTATGTAGAATACCGTGGTTTCAAGTCTTTTGATATTATAGCTGGCTCAGTTGTTCCTCAGGGATCGGTGCTGGGACCACTACTGTTTAATATTTTTATTAATGATATTGTTATAGACCTGGATGTTTCAAGTCTATTATACGCAGATGACTTGAAAATCTATCATGTAATTGAAACTGAGGCAGATTGTGATAAGCTGCAGAATAACTTGGATAAGATAAGTCATTGGTGTATATTAAATCAATTACCTCTTAATGTATCTAAATGCAACGCGTTTACATTTTGTAGAGCCTGCACTCATGTCACCTACAATTACCATTTAAATAACCAAGCGTTACAAAGACCTGATATCATTAAAGATCTTGGTGTTACTTTTGACAGAAATCTAAGTTTCAATGAGCATATCAACTTAACTGTGTCGTCAGCGTTAAAAAACTTAGGGTTCGTAATTGGGAATTGTAAGGGTTTTAATAATACGGACATTATGAAACTGTTATATTTTTCCTTTGTGCGATAGAAATTAGAATATTGTTCACTGGTATGGTCTCCGGGATATGCTACATACATAAACAATATAGAGAACATGCAGCGTCGTCTGGTTAAGTATTTATGTTTTGTTGAAGATGGCAACTGTCCTACAATCGGTTACCCACAAAGCATTATGTTAGAAAGGTTTCACATATCGAGCCTACAAAACAGAAGAATGGCACACTCCGTGGTATTCTTATATAAAATTATTCACAATATCTTTGATTGCTCATCTATTTTGGAACAACTATGTTTTCGAGTACCTCTATAGAAAGTAGAAATCGTGAAACTTTTTATCTCGTTACCCCGCGGACTAATCTACTAAAAACTTCACCCATATATTTTATGTGTAAAAATTATAAATCGCTGCAAAATGAGCTTGATATATTTAATTGTAGCCTTGTCTCGATAAAAAATCTATTATCTGTGTAACATGAATATTGGTGTATAATAAGCTTAATACTATTTGTATGATAATTGTATTCTCTTTTCTCTGTCTTTTTCACCTATTCTGTTTTCTATAACTCTACATTCTGTTTATTGTATTATATTCTACTGATCTGTAGTATATTTGTACCTTATATATATTATTATTATAATTGTTCCCACCCTGTACCTGCTTACCTATTGGATGCTTGTATCTAATAAATAAATAAATAAATAAATAAAAGATGCTTAAATTGTGGCCCATATTCTATTTGACACAACTTATACCTCCTTAAAAGTTCTCGTGTACAAGAACTCCTTATGATATCTGCGGTTATTTAGCGGCAAGCATGAGTGATCCTATTTTTAAATCATTAAGTTTATTTGGTTCTCAGCGTATACAACTTGTTTTAAATGAGTTCATAAGAAAAAATTTAGGGGGTTCATATCAGGTGACCGTGCAGGTTATTTAACAGGTCCCTGATTACCAATCCAGTTCCCTCCAAATATCTCAGTCAGAAAGCGTGTTACAAGGTATATGCAATTATGCAGTGTTGCTCCGTCTTGCTGCCACCACATAGTGAGGCGCTCATTTATCGGAATTTCTTCCACAAGACCAGGAATAATATTTCTTAAAAACCTCAAATATCTGCTACCACTCAGTATACCTTCATAAATGTATGGTCCAATTAATCGCCCATAAAATAACCCGTATCAAACTTTAATTCCCCAAATAGTTTGAAAATGGGTTTCTCTTAGCGAATCAAGATTAAACCGTTGACATGTCGTCAACCGTTAATGACAGGTATATGATTAATAAAATTTGTTCGGAAATAAAACGAGAGTTAAAAATGCAAAAATATACAGGGTGTTCTATTTGAAAAAGTAAAGTTGCATAACCAGCAGTATTTTTGAGGTGTCTTGTACATTTGAAAATAAAATGGTTAAATGCATCTTTTTAAACAGAATAACTTTTCTATTAAATATTTGTTTCTATGCCTAAATAGAGCTGGGACACCCTATAATTAACCATTTTGAACTAGAATTTTGCTTCCCACAAATTAATGCTCTCCTAGTTTATTTTTAAATACAGCTGTGCACGAGAATTGGATGTAAATTGATTTTATGTTAACGATAACTATGATGTTCTCTATCAAAATGTGGACAATTATGATGGACCACTGTGTACAACTTGGAATATTTATATAATACATTTCAAGACTTCGAGAACTTACGAGTAGATAACGACGTGCATTTAAAATACGAATATAATAGAATTAGCAGCAATAATTTTCCCGCTGCTAGGATTAAATCTCCCATTGGTATTATAGATAATTTAAAAGGTCTTTATGAAACCCGCCTACACTATAACGCCAGTATTGGAAAATATAATCCCCCGAAAGAGTTGCTTGACTGCACTGTTCAGGCACGGTGGTTACGATTATTTACGATCCAGCTATTCTAAACTTATTAGCTCTAAATACCTTAAAGACGAATATCCATGGGACAGCAAAAGTGAAGGACTTTTTGAGCAAATTGATTTCTTGATTACAGAGAAAACATTTAAGATGATAATCGACCTTTTTAAAATTTACTAAATTTATAATATTTTAATCAACAGTAATTTTTACAGACATTTTGAAATTTTACAATTATTTTTTCGATATTTTTAGCCATTTACGGGCTTTATTAGTCCTGGGAGTTTACTGAAATCCTCTTAGTTGAATGTATAATTGTTATTGAATGTACAAACAAATATTATTTCGACAATTCAGGGATTAAAACACTAAATGCACTATTCAATGCACTAAAATTAATGTTCTCTTTAACATGTATTTCATCTGTAATTATGACATCATAACTTTTACTGAGACCTGGCTTGCCAACAATATAAAAAATACAGAACTACAAAATATTGGTCACAAGAAAATCAAAATTTATTATGGGAGGGTAACTTTCAAGTGCCAGATACTTGAGATTCCTGGAAAATGAGATTGAGGATATTTCAGATTAGTTACTTTTAGATTTAGGACAGGGAATGTATTTCCAACAAGATGGCGCTCCTTCCCATAATTCAAGGATAGTAATTGACTACCTTCAACGAAGATTCGGAGAAAATGTAACTTCAACGAATGGTCCTGTGAGGTGGCCTCCAAGGTCATCTGATTTAACACGTCTTGATTTCTTTGTTTGGGGTCATTTAAAAAATATGTCTATGCAACCGCCGTTACAACCCGTGAAGATGAGCAATTAATAGCATAACCGTCCAGCAATTGGCGAACGTTCTTCGAGAAACAGCTGTGCCAGTTCAGAAGTGCATTGACGTTAATGGACAGCATTTTGAACAACCGTTGTAATGTTTTGTGTTAATTTTTTTTTTTCCAAAACCACCTTATGTGTAACAAGGTAATTAGAATAAAATTGTGTTTTCTTATTTTCTGTTAGCTGCAATTTTATTTGTATTTGTCGCACATTTTAATACGACATATGAATAAATTCATTAATAGTACTAATAAATGGTACCACGGTACCGATATGTTTCCCTTTGAAAAAATTGAGGTTTGCCCCAAAAACAATTTTGGTGAATTTCATTTGGTCATAAATCACGTAATTTAGTGTTTTTAACGGGGTTTAGATTTTTGTAGCATTACACGGGTCATTTGGAATAAATCAGAACCGTTATGGCACAATTAAATGGAAAACTAAAAATTATATTACAAAAGAAATTGATGTTTGAAATGTCACTTATTTGGCATTGTTGGTTTCAGAAAATTATGCAGAATTCAAAAATGCGATAATATACAGGGTGTTGAATTTAAAAATCGAAAGTTAGTGTCACTTTCGGTTAAACCGGAAGTGAAAAAAAATCAGTTGTATGTCAAAAAGTGCAGAATATTATGTATGTAGTATATACTAAATTTCAATCAATTATCTCCATAACTAAAGGAGAAAGGGGGGGTATACCATGATCCTGTTACACCCGGTATAGGTAAAGTAAGTGAAGATATTAAGTACTTAAACAATTAAACTTAAAATAAAATTTTGTTTCAAGTGTAATATAACAAGACCTTGAAAAATAGTCGGCTATTATATTGTCATCAATTTTTTGAGAGTGTGATGGTTGTCAATTTGACAAGACCATATTTGGCGTTAATAATCTGACTAAAGCACGAGAGCTTTAGCTCGAGGAATTTAGCCTTTGATTATTAACGCCAAATGTGGTCGAGGCAAATTGGAGAGCACTCGAGAAAAATTTTGGCAATATAATAGCTGCTAATTGAGTATATTTTATTAAATTATTTCTTCAATGAGTTAATAATTGAAGATATATAAATTTCTACCTTTTTAATGAACATAAGAACCAGCTATATAATATGTGTTTATTAAATCAAATTAACAAATAGGAGTAAGTGAACAAAAACAAATTTAATTAAAATTAATCACACAATTATTATAATATGCTATATTAAATATCAGCGACTATTTTCAGCTAATGTCATGGCAATGGGAAATAGTCATTGAAATTTCTCGTTTCTAAGGAATTTCAAATATTGTGATTGATTAAAAAATTCGATTTGACACATGAAAGAAATAATAAATGTAAAGATATATACAAATGACACTGGAATAGTAATCGGTATAGTGACATAAAATTTTGAACAATTATTGGCACCACTCAAGCAGAATTTATTGTACAAAATTGATCTGTACTGTAAAACGAGTTATCTAGTAGATAATTTTTTAGTTCATTCAGAAATACTTTAAAAAATGGCGCTGTTTTAAATTTATCAGGAAGTGTATTGTAAAGATGAACACCTACATAATAGGGCGATTTTTTATATTTGCAAAGCCTCCACGAGTTTTATATCGATGGATATCTGAGTGAAGACAAGATTTTTTATGACTATTGTACATAAAACATAAAATTTTGAATATATAAATACAAGGTGTGGTCATAATTTTTTTCATTCTGAAAGTATCACGATAGGACTGTCTGTAAGAAAGGTTGAAAATTATCCTGATTATGCGTTTCTGCATAATAAAGATTCTATTGACTTCTGGTGAGTGTCCCCATAGAATAATATTGTAGTTTAGTCTTGAATAAACTAAGGAATAGTAGGCTGTGAGTAAACCATGTTCATTTATTTCCTCTTTAAGGTTTATTAAAGCATATGTATACTTCGCTAAACTCAAACATAGGTTATTGTCGAATAACATCAGCCGAAAGACTGATCCGACTTCAAGGAGCACGAGAGCTCCTTTAAGTAGGATCAGTCTTTTGGCTGGTGTTTGTTGCAATCGAAGCATTAGCGTTTTAATGGTAATATGCAATTATTACACTTAACGCGCTAGGCTTGTAACTTGTACTTCAGCGCTCGGCGGGGCACATAGCCCGGAGAGTAGCTGTGGTTGCAGTCTGGTTATATTCCTTATAGTAAAATAAGGATTTTATAGAGGAGTTTGCGACTAAAAGTATTATGTTTTAATATTCTCTCTGCTGATTTTGCCCAGACATCTGGAGTTCCCCAGAGTTCGATTTTGGGGCCTCTTTTGTTTGTGATATTCATTAACGATATTGCTACCAAATTGGAAGTGAGATTTCTTCTATATGCAGATGATTTAAAGATACTTTGTGAGATAAATTCGTTCCACGATTGTGTTAGGTTGCAAAGAAATTTAAATTTAATAAACTTCTGGTGTATTGATAATCATCTCCCTCTCAACATCAACAAATGCAATGTAATGTCGTACTGTCGTAAGAAAGACTTGCTTATACACGATTATGCTCTTGATGGTTCCATCCTTAATCGGCCAGACTTAATAGTCGACCTTGGTGTTACCTTTGATTCCAAACTATCTTTTAATTACCATATTGGTACCACTGTAGCTGCTGCATATAAGAGTCTCGGTTTTATAATTCGCAATAAGAAGGATTTTGAATCTATCCACATATTGCGCCTGTTGTTGGTAACATTTGTAAGGTCCAAGCTGGAATATGCATCGGTAGTATGGAGTCCAATATACTCTGTACACGTCGCCTCCATCGAGAAAGTTCAACGACGTTTTTTTAAGTCAGCCACGTTCGTCCTAGACAATTCCTATCCTCTCAGAGGCACTCCACAAGAGGTATTTTATGAGCGGTTTCAAATGAGTAGCTTAATTAGCCGGCGAGCTATGCACTCGGTCATCATATTGTATAAAGTACTCCATAACAAACTGGACTGCGACTTATAGTTTTACGACTTGATTTTCATGTCCCTAGGACTAATGCTAGAAGCAACCACCTGTTTTATATCCACACCCACAGAACAAACATCTACAAATGCTCTCCATTGTATCAGATGGTACATAACTACTCGGATATTGAGCTCCAGCTTGATATACTTTGCTGTAATATAAAGGATATTAAGCGATTATTTATATAGCTCACTTTATTAATTTTTAAAGTTTTATGTTATAGTTACATTTATATTTATATTTTTTTTTTCCTCTCTTTTATTTGTTATTAGATTAGATTATTCCTTTCGTCTCACTTTTTCATTTGTTTATTCGTGTCTTGTTATTCTATTTATGCTGTTTATTTAGTTTTATGTTCATCGTGTATTTTACACCTCTTTGTTTTACTTTACAGTTTGCTGTTATACTTATCCTGTAATTTGGGTTGATACCCGCTGGATGTTTTATAGAAATAAATAAATAAATAAATATTCCGCCCTCTAAAAGCACATTTGAACTATGTTTAATTGTTGTATGTGCCTTAAATTCTAATTTCTGCACACTTTTAGCTCTTATGACAACCGAAATTATCATCCTCGTACATAAAGTTATCTTATTCGGTCAAAAATGATGGGAGGCAATTTATAAATATTTATAAAAGTAAAGAACCAATAATATTTGTAGTATTTTTACGAAAAATTTATAGCTGAATTTCATGAAAAAAAAATAGCGTAGAATTGCCATTAGAAAATATTAATTTAAAACTCGTACCTGTAATGTAATGTAGCAGGGATTTTTCAATTGTTACATTCAGTGATTATTAAATTTCATAATAAATAACCACGGTAAGAAATCCATTGTTAAATACGGCATGCGATAATTTAAAGAGGAACTCATTAAATTGGGGAGATATTCCCGCAGATATACATCAATGAAAACTGAAAAGAGAAGAGAACGTTATTCTTCCAGTTTGGTTTCTTTCTATATGAGCTGGGATATGACGTATTATCGTGCCATCAATTACATTTTAGATCAAGCAAGCGCTGCATATTTCACGCCAAACGATATTACTTTCCATTTGGATGTGGAAATGAGATTTGTTCATTCCGCATCGATATTCAGGTTTTACTTTGCAGCAAACCCACATATAATCTTATCGTATTGGAAAGAAATTATTTGCAGTACCTGCAGGAAAATTAACACAGGGAACAGTGCTCAATATATTACGTACAATTAATAGTTCTGGCACTATTTGTTTTTTCTGTACATCGATTAAATTACTGTTATGCACAGTGTTTCAGTATGAATCGGTAACTGAGAAACACGTGAGTATGAGAGAAATAATTCCTAAATAATATATTTCTCTAGCACCTATTTATCATGTTGGAATATAATATAATGATAAAATGCTAATAGCTTGGGAGCCAGCAATCTTTTTTGATGACCAAAAGCACAGGAGCTGGAATTTTTTTCTACGCTTTATTTTTCATTCCACGTAAGGGAATGGATCATCAGCTTGCGCATTTGGGGGTGGTTTAGCTGCAGTAGCGTCCCACACACGTAAAATATTTATTAAAAAAACTAATACAACAAAAGCTGAGACTTGGTCGACATGTTCATAATATTGAAAAGTAACTGAAAAACATTATCAGCTGACTTTAGAGTGGGGGATTATGCTTCAGTTTTCCATGTAAACATGTGAAAAATATGCGCTGAGTATAAACTGATACTACAAAAGCTGAAATTTGGTATAGTAAAAGCTAATTTAATATATTACACGGAAAAAATAATCCGCTGAATTTTTCGCGGTGGATAAGTGCCCAGCCGACGAGTTAAAGGCGCAGCGCATAGTTACCCGCGCGCGCGAGTTACAAGTTTGACTGCACAGCTGAGCACTTTTTCCTCGCTTAATATTAACTTGCCTGTTGTATTATCAAATTTCAGCTTTTACGGTATCGGATGTGTATTGTTTTTTATCACTAAACACAGCGCGTTATTGGATCAATAATTGGAATCGATTATTAATAACTGCAATTATTGGGGATCTTATATATCATAATATGAGTTTTTGAATTTAAAGGGGTTATGGGTTATTTTTTGACATAATTTCATTTGTCAAGTCGTAACTATTTTTTGACTTATATCGATAGCCAATTAAATTTGCTGTGCAACGATGAATTAATTGAGGCGTTTCGTATAGTAGACCAGGGCCAATCCTGTTTAAGGCAATAAAAATTCTTAGCAATATATGAATGGTCGGAAAATGTAGTTAATGGTGTCAATAATTAAGGAAAAATCGTCCAGACTGAGTAAAAGTTCCGGAAGGGGGGTTGGGGTGGTAATATATACGCTTTTAGGGGTTGGTACCTGTTTTTTGCGATTTGCGGCTAAACTATGCATCCTATCGAAAAATGTTGAACGTAAAAGTTGTAGATAATAAGAAAATCTAAAACTTTCTTATTGGACATTATTGATCACAACCTCAAAATTATCGATAAAAATGCAAAAAACCGTTTTTTCGGTTTTTAATTTATAACTACGCAATATTTTTTATATTTTCATGAAAATCGGTAAAAATGTTTTTTTTTGTGTTTGAAACGAGCCCAAATTTTTTCAAAGCGAAATATTTAATTTTCGATGTTCTATGAAGAAAATAAGAAAAAACGACCTAATTTTCAATCGAAAAATTTGGTTAGCAAATTTTCGATTAATGAACTTTACTAGTGCTCATTGTTTTCGTTAAAATCTCAACTTTAATATAGAATTAAAATATAATATTGTTTATACAAAAATATCTTTAAAAAAGCGAAAAACCGAAAAAATTTATTTTTTAAAAATCGAGTTTTCGGTGAAAATCATGAATTTCTTTTTCTTTATTTTAAATAAACGTTTACATTCATAAAAAGCGTTAATTCTCATATAATACTATGTTATACAAGTAATGTACATGTAACTAACTATTCTCGGCTTTCAAAGTCCCGAAAACATTATTTAAACTGCAATTAAATAGGTAAAAATTCAAAAAACACAAAGGCTGTGAACTGAGAAAATTTGTTAATTATTTCTAATGATTCGTAAGTATTTACAAATTATCACGTCAAAGTCTTATATTTGATTATAAAATACAAAAATTAAAAGTAAAATAATTTTATTAAAATCTTTTTTTCTTCGTGGGCAATTCTTCATCGCCGGAATCGATCAAACTTTCGATTTCTTCACGTTCATCTTCTATATCTTCAATTTCTTGGAGTTCTTCTGGATTGTCCATTTCAGTATCATTATTTTCATTTTTAATTATTAGACAGTGGGTACTGTCTTCTTCTTCGATGTCCTCGAGATTACAATTTTTTTCGTACAACGATTTTTCGGCATTAGAACATTTATCAGAACCGTGACAATTTGAGCACAAAATTGTGCACTTTAAGCCATGCTTGCGACACCCACATTTGTTATTACTGCATCCTGTTTCGCAGCTGCAGCAGATAATTTTCAATAAATTTTCGGGAATTAATTCTTGTTCTGTAAATATAGGTACGATGCCATTAACGTGATGTTTCAATCCCCAATCTGTAGCTGTTAATTGATTACCAAGCCAACTTTGTATTTGAAAATACACCCTGTAACAATGTTGCTTAGCTGCCCCTTCAGTTGGAGGTAATTTTTTCAAATGAAATGAGGATTTAGCAGTAGCCGTTCGGTAAAGTTCAAATCTTAAATCGTGTAGAGATGTCTATATATTTTTACTTTTGTAAATAGAAGCTATTATTTTTAATCCATTTTCGGTAATCGTTGTTTGTCTGCATTTGTATTGAAAAAAATTTCTGCAAGATTAGGTAAATGTTTATCGGCCAATAATGATTTTATAATTGTTTTTTTTTCCTTTCCCAGCAAAACTGGAAGTTGTATCGCCGCTAGAAAAACAATGCAAAAATGCTACAATATGTTTATGTGATTTATGTTTAAAACTATTAGAGTTGTAATAAGTATCATTAATATTTCCTGCATCAGGTTTGTGGAAATAGATATTCAATTCATGTGAACTGAATTGATTTAAAAGAACTAAAAGATCTATGTCTTGACCAACAACTACCATTATTTTATCGGAGTTTTTTGCTACTTCAAGGAATGTATTGATAATTAGGAAATCTGCATCTTCTTCGGCTTGTTTGCGGACAAAATTGTTTAACATTCCCATTGCAGTTTAAACAATGTTTTCGAGACTTTGAAAGCCGAGAATAGTTAGGTACATGTAAATTACTTGTATAACATAGTATTGTATGAGAATTAACGCTTTTTATGAATGTAAACGTTTATTTACAATACAGAAAAATAAATTCATGATTTTCACCGAAAACTCGATTTTTAAAAAGTAGTTTTTTCGGTTTTTCGTTTTTTTAACGATATTTTTGTATATAAACAATATTATATTTTAATTCTATATTAAAGTTGAGATTTCAACGAAAAAAATGAGCACTAGTAAAGTTCATTAATCGAAAATTTGCTAACCAAATTTTTCGATTGAAAAATTAGGTCTTTTTTTTATTTTCTTCATAAAACATCGAAAATTAAATATTTCGCTTTGAAAAAATTTGGGCTTGTTTGAAACACAAAAAAGAACATTTTCACCAATTTTCATGACAATATAAACATTTTTGCGATAGTTATAAATTAAAAACCGAAAAAGCGGTTGTTTGCATTTTTCTCGATAATTTTGAGGTTATGGTCAATTATGATTAATCAGAAAGTTTTAGGTTTTTTCATTATGTACAACTTTTACATTCAACATTTTTCGATAGGATGCATAGTTTAGCCGCAAATCGCAAAAAACGAGTACCAACCCCTAAAAACGTATATATTACCACCCCAACCCCCCTTCCAGAACTTTTACTCAGTCTGGACGGTTTTTCCTTAATTATTTACGCCATTAACTACATTTTCCGACCATTCGTATACTGCTAAGAATCTATCGTATATTACGATATTTTAAACGGTTTGGCCCTGGTCTATAGGAGGTATGGGTCGATAAAGTCAAAAGTTCGAGAATTTTGCTCCTCGAGCGACACGCCCGTACTTAGATGAAATTGAATACATTTTTTAATATATTATTTAACTCCATAAATAGGTGTATACGCGTTTTGTACATAAATATAAGAATACAGGTTGAATATTTTTATATAATTAGTTGTCAAAATTGTTTTTCTTGATCTTGTATGATCCAAAAACTGTATGCACTTTTACGATAAAAAACAATAGACATCTGTTCAAATGTGCTTTTAGAGGGCGGAATATTAAACATAATATTTTTAGTCGCAAACTCCTCTATAAATCCTTATTTTATTGTAAGGAACCTAACCAGACTGCAACCAACAGCTACTCTCCGGGCTATGTGCCCCGCCGAGCGCTGAATTACAAGTTACAAGCCTGGCGCGTTAAGTGTAATAATTGCATATTACCATCAAAACGCTAATGCTTCGATTGCAACAAACACCAGCCGAAAGACTGATCCTACTTAAAGGAGCTCCCTTGCCAGTCGTCACACACCCCTTGCAGACTGCAGTTTCGAGCTATTGGCTCTCGTCAGTGCAAGGTAGGTATGCGGCGACCGACATGAGAATCCTTTGACTATAGTACATCCCGGTATTCTTACAATAGCGACATGTAAAACAGCCAGCAGGCGCCATTCAGCGGTCCAGTGTCTGTTGCAATCGAAAAATAAATAGCCTGACTTGGCTTAGCATAGTTCAAATGTGCTTTTAGAGGGCGGAATATTAAACATAATATTTTTAGTCGCAAACTCCTCTATAAATCCTTATTTTATTGTAAGGAGGATCAGTCTTTCGGCTGGTGTTTGTTGCAATCGAAGCATTAGCGTTTTGATGGTAATATGCAATTATTACACTTAACGCGCCAGGCTTGTAACTTGTAATTCAGCGCTCGGCGGGGCACATGGCCTGGAGAGTAGCTGTTGGTTGCAGTCTGGTTAGGTTCCTTACAATAAAATAAGGATTTATAGAGGAGTTTGCGACTAAAAATATTATGTTTAATATTCCGCCCTCTAAAAGCACATTTGAACTATGCTAAGCCAAGTCAGGCTATTTATTTTTCGATTGCAACAGAAACTGGACCGCTGGATGGCGCCTGCTGGCTGTTTTACATGTCGCTATTGTAAGAATACCGGGATGTACTATAGTCAAAGGATTCTCATGTCGGTCGTCGCATACCTACCTTGCACTGACGAGAGCCAATAGCTCGAAACTGCAGTCTGCAAGTGGTGTGTGACGACTGGCAAGGGAGCTCCTTTAAGTAGGATCAGTCTTTCGGCTGGTGTTTGTTGCAATCGAAGCATTAGCGTTTTGATGGTAATATGCAATTATTACACTTAACGCGCCAGGCTTGTAACTTGTAATTCAGCGCTCGGCGGGGCACATAGCCCGGAGAGTAGCTGTTGGTTGCAGTCTGGTTAGGTTCCTTACAATAAAATAAGGATTTATAGAGGAGTTTGCGACTAAAAATATTATGTTTAATAGACATCTGGTACCACAAAAGCTGAAACTTGGTAACATCACAGGCAAGTTAATAAGTTAAATGAAAATAATACTCCTCTTGGTATTAAGCGAGGGAAAAGTGTTCAGCTGATCCAGTCAAACATGTAATGCGCTGCACATTTAAGTCGTCAGCTGAGCACTTATCCACCGCAAAAAATTCAGCGGATTATTTTTTTCGTGTAATTTATTAAATTGACTGTTACTGTACAAAATTTCAGCTTTTGTGGTATCAGTTTATGCTCAGCGCATATTTCTCACATGTTTACATGGAAAGCTGAAACATAATCCCTCACTCTAAAATCACCTGATTATGTTTTTCAGTTACTTTTCAATATTATGAAAAAGGTAACTGGCTTACAGGCTATAATGACGTTTTATAACTAGTTAGTATGAAACTACTTGCAGGAATACATTTCTATAACATCTGTTTAAAAGAACCACAGCAATATTTGCGCATTAATAAATGTATTCCGATGTTATAAGGTGAAATATTATAGCAGAAGTAAAAACAAAAGCTTGGCACAAATCGCCTTTTAAGATTAAACTATAAATTTCTTGCTGCCACCAATGCCTGCAACATATGCAGGAAGTTCATCTGTTTGATATTGTTTATAGTAAACAATATAATGGAAGCACTATGGTCTCGGGATTGTGAGATGTATGTATACTGTATAGTGATACAGAAATTTACAACATTAACTAACAATAAACAGTTCGTAGAATAGTATGCATGTTGATTTACAAGCCAAGACTTCCTCGGATTGCCTATTCATTGTTTGCTAAATATGTTACTTTTCACTCAAAAATTTTATTTTAATTTAAAATTTATTTGAGTTTTTATAGTCCAGTGCCGATAATTTTTGTTAAAAAAACTCTTAGCAGTACATGGATGGAAAAATCAATTGGACCCCAACAACTAACCGGAAGTAGGGTGGGGGTGGAAAAAGATGCGCTTTTAGGGGTGAAAGGTGTTTTTTTACGATTTCCGGCAATACTAGTCATCCTATCGAAAAAAGTTAAACGCAAAAGTTGTAGATAATTGAAAGACCTACAACTTTTATTGTTATATTTATTCTCTCTCTCATTTTTCAATATAACCTCAAAACTATTTTCTGATCTTTTATTTCCATCTCCCACAGAAATGATTCGATTTTAACGAAATTTGGTGAAAATGGATATTTTTCTCAAATAAGCTGTTTTTTTTGAAGTGAAATATTTATTTTTTTATTTTATGCGAGTTTAATTTGAAAAAAGGCAATTAAAAAAGTTGATGAACGAAATTTTGATTTTTGAACATTTCAGGACGGAATTTCTTTCGTCGCAACCTCTACTTTAAGACGGTATAAAAAAATCACACTCCTACTGTGGAAAAACATTGCCACAAATGGGAAAAACCAAAACAAATATTTTTTCAAGATCGATTTTTCTGTAATTGTCGCGAATTCTTCATTGTTTACTGAAATAAAGTGTTGAGGACGATGCAAAATGCTAATTTCAATGTAATGTCAAATAAGGGAACTTTGGTTAACCGTTTAAGATTCAGGCGGTTGACTAACAAATTGTTTAAGCAGTAGTTTTACATAAAAAAATTGCTAGAAATTACAGCTTTTGTTCAAGAAATTTTTTTTTTATGCTTCATGGACAAAAATAAACCGAAAATAAGTTTATTAAACAAGTATTTCAAATAATTACATTTCACAAAGTAACAATATAATAAAATCAAAAATCTATTATAATCTCATTTTTTGGAAAGCTGCACTACATCATCAGATTCAACATAGTTTTCTGTTTCTTCAAGATCACCAACAAGGTCTTCGACATCGTCAAGGTCCTCAAGTTCATCAAAATCTTTATTTCCACTATTAATTTTAAAATTTGTAGTTGCTTCGTTATCACTTTCCTCCGAATTGCTGTTTTCTTCTAACAGTTCTATTTCACCGTTAGAACAGTTTTGGGACCCGTAACAATTGGAGCATAAAATGAAGCATTTTATTCCATGCTTGCAACATAACTGCCCCGCCATTTCAATCATTTGAAATATTTATTTTAATGACATTATTTTCAGTTAATTTTTGTCCATGAAGCAAAACTGACATTTCTAGCAATTTTTTTTATGTAAAACTATTCTTTAAACAATAGTCAAAGTTCCCTTATTTGATATTATTTGAAATTACCATTTTGCAACACCCTCAATACAGTTTCAATAAACGAAAAAGAATTCGTGATTATTACGGAAAAATCAATCCTGAAAAAACCTTTCTTTGGTTTTACAATTTTTTTGACAATGTTGTTCTACAATAACAGTATGATCTCTTTACACCATTTTAAAGTAGATGTTTCAGCGAAAAAAAATCCCTTCTGAAATTTTTAAGAATCAAAATTTCGTTAATCAACTTTTTTTATTGAAAATTAGGCCTCAAACTAAATTCGCATAAAATCAAAAAATAAATATTTCGCTTTAAAAAAATTATAGCTTATTTGAGTGATAGCAATGTCCATTTTCACCAAATTTCATTATAATAAAATCATTTCTGTGGGAGATAGATATAAAAAAATCGAAAAATTGGTTTTTGACGTTTCTCTCAATAGTTTTGAGGTTATGTTGAAAAATAACAGAAAGACAATAACAATAATAGTTGTAGATCTTTCAATTATCTACAACTTTTGCATTTAACTTTTTTCGATAAGATGACTAGTTCTGACGGAAACCGAAGAAAACCACATTTCACCCCTAAAAGCACACCTTTTCCCACCCCACCCTATTTCCGGTTACTTGTTGGGGTCTAATGGATTTTTCCCACTTAAATACCATTAATCGTAAATTTTCCGACTGCTTAGAATTTTATCGAATTTTGGCCTCTGAAAACCGGTTCAACACTGGACTATTACACTGAGACAAATCTAGCATTTCCATACTGTCCAGCGGAAGTATAGTAATGCAAAAAAATATTTCTTTTGTTGAAATAGGCTTAAAATGTCATGAAACGTCGAGATTTTAAATTTGAGCGAAAAAAAAAATCCTTCTGTCTGCCGGTCTGTCTGTCTATCGGTCTGTCTGGCCGTAATTTTTTTTTGTGCAAACGTTTACTCTGGAACCGATTATGATATTGACTTGAAATTTGGTACACTTATTATTGTAACGAGATCTGGAACTAGATTATATTTTGATCTAATTCTGTTGAAGGGTTCGGGGGTAAATGAGGGTAACTAGGCAAAACAAGCAAGTAAGAGTCCATAAAATTGCAATTTAGGACATGTACGAAAAGTTAAGGTCTCAAAATTACACCCTCACCCTATTATTAAAGGGGGTAAAAACAAATAAAATGTGATATTATTTAAATCGTATCCTAAATGATATTCAGTGAAATTTCTCCTCGTCGGTATAGGACCAAATAAGAGAATTGGATTTCAAACTATGTCGACGTTTCGCTTTATTTTAAAGCTTCTTCAGGACTAGTATGACATTCCCTTTGCAAGCCACCTGTTACTTATTGTCAATATAAAATAAATAATATAAAGTGTAACAATACATTTAAAATACAACCATAAATAAATTATTTTAACTGTGATCTTCAGACAACAACAAAACTGTGATGGCACAGTTTGAAAGCACATAGTTTGAAATCCAATTCTCTTATTTTATCCTATACCGACGAGGAGAAATTTGATTAAAATGTGATATAGTATACACAAGAACGAAACGTCTAAAAAAAATTTTTGGCCACCCCCATTACCATTTCCACCCTATTATTGCAGGGGTAAAAAGATTAAAATGTGATTTAGTGTGTATACAAGAACGAAACGTCTAAAATTTTTTTGGCGTTAGCTACCGCCTCTACTATCCCCATTGCCACCCCCACCCTATTATTAAAGGGAGTAAAGAATTAAATTGGGATTTGAACCAAGGGCCTCTAAAATTTATTTTGGCATTAGTTACCCCCTCTACCACCCCCACCCTATTGTTTAAGAGAATTAAAAATTAAATTGGGATTTAGTGTCTATACGAGAACCAAGGACCAATTTTTTTTACATTAGCCACCCTCTCTACCACGCCACTCTATTATTAAAGGGAATAAAATATTACATTGGGATTTAGTGCGCATAAGACTTGGATACAAAATCTGGATTTGGAAGTAGTGATTTCTTAGGCAGCGGTTTTTGTTAAAATAATGAATGTCTTCACACAAGAAATCTTATAAATTCATACTTTAGCAGACGCAAAACTTCTTTCTTGTTTCGTAAATTAAATTAGCTCATTGGCCCAGAAATTAAAAATTACCGTTATTTATTCTGATATTGATTGAACAAGTACATTCCTTCATAAAGTAAAAGCACTGTAATTTAAATCCACTCGTCTGGAACTTTTGTTTTTCATCATTTTATGTAATCAAATTCTTTTTGAACAATCAGTGTACGCAATCGTAAATGCAAATTAGTTTCCCTTGTTTAAATACATTTTCTTGTGCTCATGAGCTGTCTGTTGTCAGGAGTAAAAATTGGCCAATATTAAGTTAATTTTTTTATTATTACATTTAATTTTTAAATATTCATCTATTTGAACGAAATAAAGATATATACCTACATCTGACAAGTTATATTTTATAAAAAGGACTTAATTAAATGGAACTATGTTCAACAATGTCTCGTTCCACTTTTTAAACAATCTAATTCCCTTTGAACCTACTGCAGTGTCAAATCATCTAAATGTAAATTAGTTTTCATTATTTAAATAGATCTCCTTTATTAGTTCTTTGGCGACAGCATCGTGAAATGCATTGTTCTACTCTAACTACGAAAAGAAATTCAATTTAAAATAAACTAGGAGACGATTATTATTCCACAATATAATATAATATTTTGCTCTAAGTATATTGAGCTTAAATTGGTTTTGGGAATGTTAATTAATCTTAATATTCGATATATTTAATATTTATGTCATTTGTATACTGATGAATGTAATTAGTTATCTATTAGAAAAAAAATACAGCGTGTGGGATTTAATACTGCAGCACCCTGTTATTTTGGAACGCGCTGCCCGATTTATTTATTTATTTTTTTTTTGGAACATAGTACTCGATGAGCTCTATTTGATCATTTTTTTTTAAATATCATATTCATATTTTCAAGGCCTACTAAGGTCCCCTAAATGGGTCGAAATTTCAAGATCGACTATTAGATATCTTTTTATTGGAAAAGTGAACAGCTCGTATTCGATTCGCAGTTATCTCAAATAGTCTTATGCAAAACTTTAGTTCGATACCTCATATAGAGTGTTTGTTACTCAATCGCCAAATTTGAAAAATTTATATATATATATATATGTTGTTTTCTAGGTTTTCGCGGGTGTTAAATGAAGTGTTATTGTACTTCCGGGTGCTCTCCTGCGTCGATGATCGACTCCTCCAGGAGTTTATATATACATATATGAAGTGTTGTTGTATTTCCGGGTGCTCTCCCGCGTCGATGGTCGACTCCTCCAGGAGTTACGGTTGTCTAAACGACGTTTCGGCAGAATCTCATCTGCCATCTTCAGGTTCTCACTGAAAGCTGCCTACTGCTGCTTCTCGTTGCTAGAACTGAACTGACGTTCCCCACGTTGTGCGGCTCCTTATATATGCTCCAGTCTAGGGTGCGCCTGCGCGTTTGGCTACGTGTTACCGGTCCCCCACCACCTGTGGTAGGCGTAGCGGGCGCCTGAGTCAACCCGACAAGTGGCCTCGCTGAAACGTCACGCTCCACGTGACTTCTCGCAGATGGCAGATGAGATTCTGCCGAAATATCGTTTAGTCAACCATGACTCCTGGAGGAGTCGACCATCGACGCGGGAGAGCACTCGGAAGTACAACAACACTTCATTTAACACCCGCGAAAACCTAAAAAACAACATAATATATATATATATATATATATATATATATATATATAATTTATAACATATCATTTGACTTTAAATTGGCAACTTGCAGTGAATACTAGCTTTATTACATATTTACGTTATTAGCAAGTTTATAAAATATTTACGTTTAAAATGACTCTTCAAATAGAACTGTAAACATAAAAGATAAGTTTGCGAACATCTGATTTGGCATCAAACGCAGTGAGTGTACTTTCTAAAATTACAGTCATGTTTGTAAGAAATAAATAGAACTTAGTTTCAAGACGGTCCGCTGAATACGCCAACCTACGATATTGGCAACTAAAGAAGCTGTTACGTAATGCGACGCAGCTTTGATATATGATTTTAAAATAAAATAGTTCAGTTCATATATCTTTATACCACATACATGGAAAATAATGATATTATTTAAATTACGATTACTCAACATCAATATTGCCATAAAAAGCATCGAAATAACTGATTAAAATTTAAACTAACAAAAATGTTGTTGTCAGATATAGCACAAATATTAAGAAAAATGCTACCTTGCCTGCGTTTCTTCAGAATTCAATAGCAAATATCTTATTAAATGCACGACATTGACTGGATGATAAAGCTAAAAGAACTTCTACGCTAGCTCTACTATATTTTTTCACCAATTATTAAGTTATTCAAATTTTAATTTTCAAATTGACATCAAGTTATTTATCTTCGCAAAGAAAAATGTTTGTCTTAATTAATCTTTTGATCCTGCTTATTAAAATTTGTCTTTAGAATTCAGTGCACTATAAATAATTTTTAAGGCAAAATATAACTAAATAAATATAAGATGTTCCTTTAATCTTTATATATTAATTATTATTAAAGTAAATTCGAACATTAATAAAAATATAAACTCCGAACAATTTCTATCTCTTAAAATACCTAATTTGATAAGATCATGTTACAAAGTTGTCCAAAGAAAATTATTGGGGTCGTCTATTTCACACATCAGTTATTTTAGCACTATACTGTGATTTGTACTAAAATGTACCAATTGTTAATCCTAGCTACAAATACGCCTAACTAAAGCAATTTAGAGAAATGCTACTAACGACACCGTTTGACTCGGTGGACAGGGAAGTGCTCTGGAAAATTATGCTCCGCTTAGGTATCCCTAGAAAATTTGTGGAAGTATGTCGCAGTCTACATACAAACAACAACGCCCAGGTTATGTATAATAATGAGGCAACCGAACCTTTCCAAACCCTCACTGGAGTTAGGTAGGGATGTGTCCTGGCACCCCTACTTTTTAATTTGTTTACCAGTGCTCTAACAATTATTGTTGACAACAAACTGACAGTCAGAGGAATAGGTCTCAGATACCGTTCTGATGGCGGTCTCTTTAACATAGGGCGCTTTAGAGCTTTCACGATGACACGCACGCGATTCATTTGTGATCTCCAGTATGCGGATGACTGTGCACTTTTAGCCTCTACACCGGAAGAGCTTCAAGAAGTTTTAGATGTGTATGCCCAGAGCTATGATTTCTTGAGACTTAAAATCAACATTGGAAAGACTAAGATTATGTCAACTCCTCATCAAGTGAACCAAATAGACATTACACTTAACGGAAATTCTCTTGAAGTGGTGGATCAGTTCAATTACTTAGGCAACGTTGTTAATGACAAAGCAAACATGGACAGCGAGATTCGCAATAGAATTAACGCTGCATCTAGAGCACTCTGGGGACTTAGAGAGAGAGTATTTGACAACCACGACCTTGCTTTGTCAACGAAAATGGCTGTCTACAGAGCAGTTGTCATTCCAACATTGCTATATGGATGTGAAAGCTGGGTCACTTACCGTCGTCATGTGAAAGAATTAGAACGTTTTCAGCAAAGACACCTCAGAAGTATGATAAAAATCCGTTGGTTCCATCACATATCAAACGTGGAAGTACTCAGGAGAGCAAACAGCCTTCCAATTGAGGTGCTTATTTCAAGAGCACGCCTAAGATGGGCAGGTCACGTTCATCGTATACATGATAACCGCCTTCCTAAATGTACACTTTATGGTGAATTGCTAAGCGGTAGAAGAAGGCGTGGCGGTCAACGAAAGAGGTTCAAAGACGTTCTCCATGAAAATCTAAAATCCTGCGGTATTCCAGACGAGCAATGGGAACAACTTGCAGCGGACAGAACCGAATGGCGAGGGGTTGTGGCCAGCTGTCAAGGACATGTTGCTGCAAGAAGGCCGAATCCAAGACCTAACCAGGTCTATGTTTGTCCTGACTGCGGTCGACATGTGCTCTCCCGAATTGGCCTCTATAGCCATAGTCGTGTGCACCGTATTTGAATGGGAATTACAATAGACTACACCTTTTACTTGTTTTTTATTACACACAATCTATCGACTGTAACATTTTTTTTAATACTCGGACTCGAGTAAAGGCTAATAAATAAATAAATACTAACGAAATATTTTTACGAATCAGAAATTTACAGAAGTAGACACCTTAAAAGTTCTGAAAAAAATGAAACCTAAACTTACTACTGGTCCAGACGGCATTCCTGCATTCTTAATAAAAGATTGCGCAACCATACTTGCTCTTCTTTTGTCTATCATATTTGACCTATCAATCAAAATTTACACATTTCCAGAAGTATGGAAGACTTCTAAAATCTGTCCGGTCTACAAAAAGAATAAGAAACAAGACGTCAGTAATTATAGACCCATCGTCATTTTATGTAATTTTAGTAAGGCATTCGAAATATTACTTCATGAATCTGTTGTATTTTTTCAAGTTAAATCACAAATATATCAACACGGATTTATGACAGGCTGTTCTGCTTCCACCAACCTATTTTATTTAACGCAGTACATCGCTGAAGAGTTAGATATGGGAGGACAAGTTAATATAGTATACATAGATTTTCTGAAGGGATTGATTGTCTAAATCATGACATATTGCTTAAAAACCTTAGTGTTTTTGGTTTTGCTCCCAGTTTGATTAAATTTTTTAAATCATATCTGACTGAAAGGCAACAACATGGGTTTCGTACGGGCAGGTCGCCTCAGTCGGCAATTCTTGCTTCCCTTAATGAACTTCACGAACATCTGAATAAAAATAAAAAATGTTTAGGTGTCTTTAGGCGTTTGATTTGGTTAATCACGCTTTGCTTATAAAAAAGCTGGCGAAATATGGTTTTAGGGGCAAACTGGGAGACTGGCTTGAGTCATACCTCTCCAATCGCAAGCAGTTTGTGGAGATAGTGGGTGTAAGGTCAAGTGCATTGACTATTTCCTTTGAAGTTCCCCAAGGCTCAGTATCGAGACCAGTCTTATTTTTATTTTTTATAAATGACTTACCAACTATTGTCAACGAGAGCTTACTAGTTACGTTTGCTGACGATACTTCACTTTTAACTACCGATGATAATGTTGATAATTTTTTGACGAAATAGGAATCCAATAAAATCCGTTCATTTCTAGTCACATGTCAAAATTCCTCCAATTATTAAAGGATTATACTGAAAACATCCCAAGGCAGATTATCATTTATGTTGCTATGTAACGGAAAATTACTGACAATTTTATAATTTATTTAAAATGTCACATCCACGATTTGACATATTATTAGAATTTCAAAAAATTATCTCACCGAATTTACCACGTGCACTGATAAATTTTTACAATTTTCTCTAATAATGACCCTCAAGTTTGTTGCTTTAAGTAATTACCCTCCGCCTACGTCGTCGGGCAACAAGCTTTCGGTTCATTATTAGAGAAAATTATCGGGTGATTATCAGTGCCCTTGGTAAATTACAGCTGATAATTTAACAGAAATTACCCAGACCAAAATTAACGATTTTGTTATGAAGTTTAGTTACTGATGAATGAGGAGAAAACTGTCTTAATATATTTCACACCGAGAATGTTAAACTATATAGAAAGCTATTTACTTAAAATAAATGGTAAGTCCTTGGAACAGACGTGAAGACTACAAAATTTCTAGGATTCATTTAGATCATTCCCTTAATTGGGAATATTATATCGATAACTTGTGCAAAAAAACTATCTTCTACATGCTTTGCGCTGTACAGATTATGAAATATTACAAACAGGGAAGTTTTGCTGAGTTACTATTATTCACAGTTTTACTCTAGAGGTGTTTACGGTATAGAGTTTTGGGGTACTTCATGTCACTTTGAAGGATGTTCAAAATGCAAAAAGGCAATAAGAACTATAATAGGAATTAATGAGACAATATTGTAATGAAGCTATTTTCGAATAGAAAATAGCACTATTACTTTTATTTTAATTTTCTTAAAAACCAGAATTCTATTTCTCTTTAAGCACACCCGGTATACTTTCACAAGTAAAATATCCGTATTTTGTTTGGAGTAAAGTATTTCAAGGAAAAGTCAGGTTTAAAATTTCATTTAGGGAACGAATTAATAATAAATTATTTAGATTAATAATTATTAATACTGGGACTATTAAATTCATTCTTTTTCCGAAATAATATAAGTAAGTTATTTGCAAGCGATTCCGAACATCTAAATTACCAGAAAATTATTATTTATATCAATTAACGCTACTAGTTAATAAACATTCTGCCTCGCCGTCGATTGAAGACTGCTTGGTTGAGATGTGCTCCCGCATTCTGCGCTAAACGTTCTGATTTCTAGCTCAACACGGGGAGATCCCGAATCGGCCTCCTGCGAAGGTTCTCTTTGGTTTTCCGCGCTCGACCTGACCAGTCGACTTTTGGTAGGGTTTTGCTATTTTAAAGTCATATCCAATTTGTGGTAATTTTGGACTTAGAATATTTGCCGTAACCATTTGAATACCGTTAATTTGTCTTTGTTACATTTCGATAATTTGCGCCTTCAGCGACTTGTAGTAATTTTTGTTTCAAAACTTCATGTTTGCAAATTAACTAAGTGACTGCGAAATCCTCAGTCGGGGACGTTGCCTTTAAGTGGGACACTCCACCTGAGTCGCATTGTCACTCTGCCCGAAAAAATACACCGTTAATGAAATAAGTCATTTTTGCATTCACGATCGCAAACAACAAAGACCAATTAATTCCTGATAAACTTGATGTCCGAACCTGTTTGATTAGTAGCTTATTTTCTTTGAGGCTCTTTAGGGGACGCTGCCTTTAAGTGGGACACTCCAACTGAGCCATACCGACTTGTTTCATTCAGTAGAAAATCCGATAATCAGGTTCGCAACGTCAAGTAGTAAATTCTAGCTTTTCCGAAATATTCTAGATTAATTCAGTTTGTTAAAATCCGTAGAGATTTAGTAACTTGTCTGTCTGTCGTGGAGTCAGTCCTAAATTACTCACAATTTGAACGTGTCGAGCCGTTATTTTGCTTTCACTTTTCCGTTTGCCCTGTATATGCCGTGTATACTTACTTAATTTCATTTTGGAGTAAATCTAGTCAGAGAGTAAGAATAGAAATTTTGCATAACATTAGGGTCACAGAACTTGGGTAATTAAAAATTTCTTTTCATTTACACGAATATCAACTACCTGTACAAATTAGTTTTATGTAGATAAATGTACCAGAAGTTGTAAATATATTTCTACATCACATATCTTAAGATTTTCCTTCTTGACATGTACATAGTTGTAATATATCATTAAAACGTTTTCTGTGTCTTATTTTGGGTCACTCCTCTAAGTTAGACTGTCCTGAAAAGTAAAAGTGTCAAAAATATAAAAATCTTTACAGCTGTCCATTCCTTGAGAAAGACGGCCTACGTTTCGACCCCTGGTAATAAACCGTCTTCACTGATTCTATTTGGGGCCTCTATTATACCGCTAATAGAGAAAGTGGTGTTTCTATACTTAAATTCCGAAACTGGCGCTCGAGGCAAAAACCGCTTGCACTAGTTTCAAAGTGCAAGTTGCAAAACCGACGAAGAGGCGTCACAATATCATGCAGAACTTACTTCAAACAGTTGAAAATCTTGCCGATTCCCTGTATATCCATTTTGGTGATTGTTGCTCTTACGAAATTAAATATTGTACAGCTTTTAGGAAATAACTATACAACTATAATACTAGGGAGCAATCTCATCCATTAATTTCTATACATTCCTTGTCCCTTTATGAGATAAGCCCTAAATACATGGGTATAAAACTATTCAATAAGTTACCTGAACACTTAAAACAAACTAACAATGTCAAGTTTAAAAAAGAATTGAAACAACTACTGCTAGATAATGTTTTTTACAGCGTTCAGGAATTTTTAAACATTGATTCTTCTATTATTTGTTCTATTATTTTATTCATTTATGCCAAAAGTTTATTTATATAAATGTTTTTGATTTATATAATATGTTATCTATCTGTAATCTGTATGTACTCTTGTACTCTGTATTTTGTACAATCGAGTCCGATACCATTTTTTATTTTTGTACTGGTCTTATGGGCAGTAAAGCATTGTTATTATTAATGTTGTATCGTCCGCGAAGAGAGTAAATGATTTAAATACCCGTAGAATATTTAGTTCCTCGGTATTTTTACACAAACTTATTAATTTCAAATTTGATCCGCCTCAAATTTAGAAATGATTATGTTTCATATGCCAACTTTCCAGACTAGATCATATAATTTATTTTACTTAAGCACACCTCGAACAAAATTACTCAAACACTCTCCCCTGGCTGTAATGTGTTCTAATTCTAACTTTCTATCCTGTAATATTGACGTATTTAATTGTAAAATTAAGGATATTAAGCAAGCTATTTTAAATAACTGAAATTATTTTGTTACTACTACTATTAATAAGTTTATATTCTTTTTCCTTTTTACTGTTATATTGAATTATATATTATGTATATTATTTTATGTATTAATGCTTTGTATTCGTATATATGTGTATTTATGTACGTATATATTTATATATACTTAATTGTATATCTCTGCCCTGTAATTAGTTTTCTCTTGGACAGTGTATCAATAAATATATAAATAACGATGTCTATTCAATTGCATACTTTTATGTGATTTTGTATGTAGGTATAATGGGGATTGAAAGGGAGACAACAACAAGTAATCTATTGAATTTTATCAAAATATTCGCAATTTACAGAATGACAGGCGCAAAATCTTACAATGATGCATTAGTAAAATGACATTTTACCTAATGGACCAAATAACAGATAAAAGAGAACATGTTGATAACATTCAGTAAGTCTACAGTCACAAACGTAACCATTATGCGGCTGCGGATAAAAAAGAACACGAATAAACTGTAAATTTTGAATTACAAAACAACTTGCGTGAACAGTAAATCAGATGACTTGTATTTTAGTGTATAAAAATGCTTCTGGGTGGATAAACCTACTGATATTTCAACAAAGCGTAATTTCCAATAGAAATACAGTTTATCAAAAAGAACATAATAAACAAACAATAATTTCATATCCATATATGATGTTCTCGTATAAATAAAAAACAAGGTTGCTCACTCATAATAATAGTAATATAAAATTCCATCCTTGTTGATGTTTTAAGTTATTTTCGAATTATAGCAACAAAAATTCAGAGAGTCAAAATATACTGAACTGAATTTGTGGTTGGTTCCTTGTGAAACATCTTAACAATAATTGTTTTTAAGTAAGTTGGTTTAAATGTTGAAGACGTACCTTTTCTTGCACGAATTCCCTAATTTGATGGTCCAGATGTTGAAAAACAAAAGTAGCTTTCTTTATTTAATAATTCTGTATGTATTAGTTTTAGATGTAGGCCTAAGTAGTCTCTTCTAGTAAATGAATAATTTCGTTCCATTTGTAGCCGAATCCGGACAAGAAAAGGTATGTCTTCAACATTTAAAACAATTAACGAAAATTAACAGTTTAATACGTGCACAAAATATAATTACAGTAACTAGGGATACTCCACAAATTGAACAAAATTCTTTGTTAGAGTAAGTAATGTCAATTTTTCGGACAAAGAATTAAACCTTCCGCATAATGTCATAAACAAGAGGGATTTTGAACTTCTCGCAGTCAACACAAAACTAGCTACTGTTTCAACGGAGAATATCTCGGATTTCAAAATACAGTTTAGTAACTGTTTTCGTTTCGCCGAAATATAACACTAATAAGGAAGAAAATAACTTATTAAAACTCATTAAACAAGAATTAGATAACTATGATTTGGTACTCTGTAAAGCGGATAAAGGTAACGCCTTAACTATTTTAACTAAATTGGAATCTAACGAAAATCTACAAACAATCTTAAATAGCAACGACTTGAAAAAATTAGCAAAAGCGCCACAAACAAATTTCAATCTGAAGTTGTCTCTAATTTAAAAAAATGCAGTACTATTATTCAAAACAACGAGGTGTATAAATTGAGTATTACGAACCCTTCAGCTCCCATCCTTTATGGTTTTCCGAAAATTCACAAATAAAATAACCCTATATGTCCCATACTATTCTATATTAATGCTCCGTCTTATAAGTTGTGTAATGAACTAAACTACATCTTACCAAAATTAACCAATTTTAACTAAATATTTTATAAAATACTTTTTCGAATTTATAGAAAATACAAAATATTTAATAGTACTAAATAACTCAAAATTAGTTTATTTTGACGTTAAAAGCCTGTTCACCTCAGTCCCACTCACACAACTAAAATTAATTTTAAATAATATAATAGATAACTCAGAAATTAGTACAAACTAAGAAATAGAAATAAAAAATCTGTCAAAGGTTTGTATTGAACAGAATTATTTTCAGTTTAATGGCGAGTTTTATAGACAACAAGACGGGTTCCAATGGGTTCACCTATTTCTCCTTTATTAGCTCAGATATTTATGGCGAATTTAGAAAATTTAATTTTCTACAGTAATAATAATTTAAGTACACATGTTTCCTATTGGACTCGTTATGTAGACAATATTTTATGCATATGGACCAGCACAGAAAGAAACATAAGTAATTACCTTAATTTCTTGACTTAATTTAATAGTAAAATTCAGTGCATAATGAAGTTTGAACAGAATAGTCAATTAAACTTATTAGATATTGTTATGTGCACGATTACGCCACTGGAATCATAGAAAATTCGAGAACGGCTCCAAAAAAGTCGCGAATGTTATACCGGAACATTCTAAAATAATCTACTACATTCAACGCGGATATATATAAGGACTGGATCGGCGCACTAGGACAGTTGGATATGAGACGAACAAGTGAACAGATGAAATAAGAACAGTAATAAGTTGTAAATTATAGTAATAGAACTATAGTAGATGGAACTTGTAATTAATGTGTACTAATGTGTATAAGGACTTAATTATTGTAAAAAAGTGATTAATAAAGTAGTGATTTATTGTAACTGCTGTATGGTACCCTGTTTAGTTACTAAAAGAAAGTACAGGTAATTTATGTCACCAGGAAACTAAGTACTATTTATTTATCTGAAGGATAAACAAATAAGATTGGCCATTTGCGCGATCGTCTAGTTATTATTATTATTAAATTGTTTGGTCACCCATTACGTTGTTTATGTATTAGCCCTTTTTAATTATCCCAAGTTCTTTTATATAAAGTTTAATATTACTTGTTTCTATCTGATACTATATACCTTAGAAAATTAATCACTCTGTTAATTGAAATACCTGGTAAACTTGAACACACGGTCTATTAATTGAGAGACCTAGTTAATTATATATGTTATTTATGTAGTACCTTATTACTCAAGATTGCACTGTACATTTATAGTTGAAGTCTGTTTTCTATTTTGCTTTTGAAATTAAAACATTTATTTAGTTTATTACTTATATGTCGAAAAGGTAAAGGTGAAAGAATAAGACAATAATTGATGGGAAAAAATATTTAAAAAAACCCATTTTATTTTATATAAATATGAAATCAAAAGTAATCTAAATATTTGAGACAATTGTCCAAATATTATTATAGGAAAATTTGCGCTGCTATAGCAATGACCATACTATAGATATGCTGAGTGTTTTGATGCAATAACAAGAACTTTGTTATACAAAAGTATGCTGTGTTATTTTAATAGTAATAAGAGTTGTGGCAATGGCCTCATAATGATAATTTATAATTAGGGCTATTAGCAATTGCTAAGTAATAATTATTTATAACTAAAGTTGTTGACAATCGCTAGAAAATAATGATTTATAATTAAAGTTGCTAGCAATAGGCAAGTAATGAATCGAGTGCAAAACAGAAGACAAGAATTATGTCATGTTTATACATAATCAAAATTAAGTTGAAAAACGACCGTTAAATACTCATGTAAAATATCATAGAATGTTGAGGAAAAATCCTTTGATTATTATTAAAACAAGTAGTCTACCAAATTTTGTATGACTGTCCAACAATGTAAAACAGAGTGGGTAGATGTAAATCAAACATACGAGACGTCCCGGTTCAGTACTCGACGAAAAGTAAACCCTTCTTAATACGAACAAGTTTACGGGCTAATTAACCCAGTACTGACCGATCGCCTGTACAGTTTGTGAGCGCAAGGTAATTATGTGGATGAATAGTTATTAAACAATCATAGAAAACCAAACAGATCGCTGGTGAGAAATCTCAGATAATCATTTGAAAGATAAACATTACTATGACATTTGACATGACCAAAATTAGGCACACAATAGCCTTAATAAGTATATCAAATGAAAAATAATGGAAGTGAAAGTTTCTTGTCATTGCATAAACGCAGAAAATATATAGTGCTTGAATATAAACTTGTTATTTTGCAAACGCAAATCTCCCTAGTAAAATATTCGGAAAGTGAAATTTTATGAATTAAAATCGTGAATGAAATCATAACTGAATAACTGGTAATGTAGTATTATATTTTCTTGTTGCAAATCAAAGCTAATATTTAAAAAAATTTAATATTCTTTTAGTACCACAAATGCGTTAATCTCCCCTATTACACCCCGTTGAAACCAGAATATGAGCAATTGCAAATTATAAAATAGAGTTTCGAAATAAGCAAGCGATCACCTTTAAAAATTTATGCCTGCTGAATTTCTGTGCGCTCTGTATAGTGTTATATCGCCCGTGAATTCTCTCTCCCAGATTTTACATGTTGGACGTCCTCGTCGAGCATATCGGTGGTTGAGAAGAATTCGTTAAAATAAGATGTAAGTTATAATATTGTTTGGCTAGTAGTTTAGACGGCTGATTTAGTGAAAATATCCACAAAATAATTTATTAAGCTCGGCGAAACTCGCGACGTAGCTTAGAATGGATTTCAAAGGCAAATATAAAGTACGGCGAAAAATATCGCGACGTAACTTCGAGGTGTATCCAGTTTAATTTCCAAAGCTCGGCGAAATTATCGCGACGCAGCTTAAAATGTTCTGTCTTCCGATACCGTCTATCTTCTCCTCTCTAAATACAACGCCGTCTTTCTTTTATATGGTAAAAATGACGTCACAATTACATGAAAGCTTTGGATTTGTGGTCTCACTATTGGAAAATGTTTACATTATAATGTCTACATGCATCATAGTTAGCAGAGTCCATCCTTTGCATGACTTAAGATAGAAAACGACAGGCGATTTCACCCTGTGAGAAGTAACAGAAGTACTTGACGCTTATGGTGTCCATTGTAAACAAATGCTGTGACTAGACTCGATTTTTAAGTAAATTCTTTCGTACAAATGTAGCGTTTAACGTTGCTTTAAAATAATGTAATTTTAAAATGCATTCTGGTAACTTTATTGTGTTCAATATTAAATGTCTAAATAAAGGTAAAAATGAAATGAATTAACTGCAAGAATTACTTGAATTTGGAAAACAAATAAGAAAAAACTAAATTTATATATGGGGTATATACAGAGTGCTTCACTATGAAAGTTCTTGTTGCAATTTATTGAACCTACATACAGAGTGTTTACTGGAGATTGTAAGCAAGTAATAATATTAATGTTAGAAAACATAATAATCAGTTAAAATTCAGTATTTACCGTAAACCCAGTACCACAGATACGGTCATCCATTATAATTCACAACAATCGTGTTAAATTAAGCTCTCATCTTTTCATAGTCTAATACATAGACTTACAAATTTTAATTTAGACGAAAACGATTTCGTTAAGGAATTGAATACAATTAAACAAATTGCGAGAAATAAAGTATACAGCGAATCGTTAATTGATAATATGGTTGAAAAACAAACACAAAATGCTTCAAAAGAAATTTTTTAACTCATCTAACAAGTCAACAAAATATAGTTTTGTTAATTATACTCCAAAATGTAGTGACAAAATTTATAGGAAATTAAATAATTTAGTTATCTCTACAATAAGTGTGAATAAAATGAATTTAGGAAAACATTGGTCATTAATAAAGAAAAATTAACTAAACTCTATAAATGAGGTGTATATGAAATCAAATGTAAAGATTGTAATGCCATCTATATAGGCCAGAGTGGTAGAAGAATTGAGAACAGGGTAAAAGAATATAAAAAAATAATTTTAAATAACAATAAAAATACGGGAATGTCAACACACTGCAAATTTGCTTCATACACAAGGAAAAGGTAAACGTCTAAATCTTCTTAAACACTTAAAAATTAAAAAATACCCTAAAAACAATCCTTTTACCACGAATGGCCAGCAAAATTTCTTAAATACTCCTATACTAGATAAAATGTTGACAATTATTTGTTGATTTACATTACTATGTTAAGTCTTTGTGCTCTCTTGATAAAGGCCTAAAAGCCAAAACATTTGTAGAGAATTTTAAATATAATAATTTGATACATCTAAAAGCGTGTTTACTTAAAAACAATTAAAGTTAAAATTCTGAAAATGCTTTGGTATCATTGAACATACATGAAAACGTCGAAAATTGTAAAAAAAAAATACAAAAATATTGATGAACGTTTTTAAATCTTATTGCCATTCTATTCCTAACTGCTCTAATTGCTGACTCCCTGGCACGCTTTTTCCTTAACCAACTTGATAATTTGTATTATCAATTCATTTATTTATTTCAATTTATGACAAATATCCAACCGTTTATTATACACACACATATCAACAATTTGTAATAATCCCATCCATTCTTATAATACGTAAAGGATTTTGAGTTGGGTAAACAGCGACCTGAGATTGTTGAAAGCGTCCTACGAGAGAAGTATATATTATGCATAGGCATCGAGGCCGCAATCATAAAGCTGTCGCAGGATCAACAAAACCACTCTCAAGGCACTTTGAAGACGACCCTCATACTCAAATGCCACGCTATATATAAATGACTCCTTTATGGTCAAATATAAGTTTTATACATATATGTTTCTTAAATGGACCTCATTTTAATATCCAAAAATAGACAGACATGATATAGACTGTAGACGAATTATGCTGTTAGTTCTTAATATTTTTTACCACCATAATACAGATTTTTCGTAGATCTAAAAATAGAAAATATATTTATGAACTCGTAGATTTCGTAAAGAGATAGTCTGTTAGAAATAAATTTATTTTCAATAACGAAAAGGGTTAGGCTCAAGCCACTCAGGCAGTAAGTTAGTAAGAGTTTTTATGTTAAAAAGTTTTAGTAAGATTGTAATAACACGTTATTACGATTCCAACTTCCTACATATTACAGATCCATAAATCTGTAATAAAACTTGGACGAAAAGGAATATGATATATGTATCTGAGCAAATTGAAATAAATGCCTACCCAGCGGGTTTCAACAAAAACATTGTAGGTTCTAGCTTAAAACTGGGTTATATATTGCATGCTAATAGACACTTTTGTACCAAATTCCCGTGGGATTCTATGAAAATTTAGGTTTGTTCCTTATTAATCTGGTATATTTCAGTGAATGGAATAATAAAGGGGCGGTGAATTACAACAGGATTTATTCAAACACAATAACTAGAAACGATGTTAAATCTTTATTAATTTATGAGTTAGTTGTATATTCACTGAAGTTATTAAAGTCGTAACAGTAAAAATAAAGTTTATTTACAAAATATACAATATATAAATACATATAAATATTAATAGTACATTGATGTAAATAAACTAAAATACTTCAAAAGAGTGCTTTCCAGTATTGTACAATGTAAATGAAGGAAAAATACAATAAAAGGTAATAGATATAATAAAAAACAAATGTTCACTTGGGTGTATGAGAAGAAAACAAATTATTTTTATATATTTTTCTTTACTTGCAAACTAAGACGAAATCAATAAAAAAAACAATCAATACATCAGAGACATTTCTTAATATATGTTTTAACTTCACAAATCACAATCAATATTAGATAGAGTCGAGTAAACTCTAACTTGGCAGGTCCAAAGGTCGCTTCGTCGTATGAAGTAAGAAACTATTTACTCGATAGCTCAGGTATGACAGTGGTTCTCAAACAGTTTACAACAATTTACAAATGATTATATGTCTGTAACTGTAATGCAATCGCTAAATAATTATATAAAAATATTAAAGGTGTTATTATAAAACATTAGGAAATATGAATTTACTAATTTCGTTGTTTTAGTGTAATTCTGATTATACCGATATAGGCTCGGGCACAACTGAAACCGATAACAAAAAATGAATTGTCCAGTTCAGTCAATAGCAATGTTAGTTATTAGAAAAAAAAATAATAGAAAACTAATATTGTTCGAAAACTAATATTGTTACAGTTCAGCAAGAACCACGGGAAGGTATGGACATTTCTGGCCAGGAAAGGAGAGGATGGTAATATTAATAGGGGAAAGGATGTTAGTAAAATAAAATATTTCATGTAATAACAAACATAAATCTGAAATGTCCATTAGAAGTAATAAAAATAAATTGTGTAAATTCTGCTTGAGAAAATATTAAAAAATATATCAATATCTATGGTAAGACAAAATAAAGGAAAATTCTTAGATACTAAATAATAAATTAACAATAATTTTAATATAAAAATGTAAAAGTAACAACAGAGGGTAAATAATTATCAAATTAACAATAAATGTGTAGTAAAATAGTAAAATAAATTACTACAGCATAAAAACCACTAATTCCTATAAAAGGAATTAAAAATTCATTGCCACCGGTTAAGGTACACAATGGCGTTTCCAAACGACTAGAAATAATGTTACAATCATTGCGACGTACTACATCTTCAATCGGAAAACGCAATCAGATTTTATCTGCGTTTTTCGCAAGGTTTTCCCATTGAAGATGTAGTACGTCGCAATGGTTGTAACATTATTTTCAGTCGTTTGGAAACGCCATTGTGTACCTTAACCGGTGGCAATGAATTTTTAATTCCTTTCACAAGAATTAGTGGGTCTTATGCTGTAGTAATTTATTTTATTATTTTACTACACATTTATTGTTCATTTGATATTAATTTTAATATAAATAAAGTAGAACAATTCTCACAGAAGAACACGGCGATGAAGCGATTTTCATAAACACTAAAATACAAAATACTTGAACACTACACTTAAACAATTTACCTACTCGATGCGCTTTTCCCCATTCGTGTATTAAAATATAAAAATTCTAATTGAAACAAATTTCACAGAACAACACTAGCAATAAAGCATTTTCACAAACAACGAATACTATGCACTCGAACACTTTATTAGACGCGCGTTTTGACATTGGTGTATTAAAAAATAAAAATATGTATAACTTTAATCACTGTCACTATGACTGACATCATCACTATCAGAAGAATCAGAATCGTCAAAAGAAATAATTAATGGTTCGACTTGAATATCCAGAAGTTTTTCTCTTTGTCACCATCGCTTAATTAATTCCTCTGTATGATTGATACACTTCTTCCAGTCTTCTTTTGTACACTGTTCTAATGCTTTTTCCCAAGCTTCTAAAACGTCCTTAGAGACTTCCTTTATTTTTTAGCATTTCCTTCAAAGTATCTAATGTAAAATGTGTTTTCGATTCATAAACATTATAAATTACTTCCCTTATTTGCATTTTACGTACATCTAATGTTTCTGGTTTTGTTTTAATTCGTTTTTTTATTTTTAAGGATACATTATTAATATGTTGGTGCTTAATTCTGCTAACTGTTTTGAGACTTATGTTTAAGGCTTTAGAAACTCTTTCATGAATTCGTTCAAGAGGTACCAAAGGTCCCTTGTTTTCCTTTTCTTTTGTAAAACAATCTATTAAATTTAATACCAACGTCTTTGACTGTTCATTTAAGATGCCTAATTTAGTTGCCATATATACCAAATATTGTATTTTTATAATTTAATGTTATTCGAAATAAATATTTACACACGTATCTAATTTAGAAACCCGGACACATTTAACGTTATATAGAATGACCGGCTTAGCGACCCTCCAAACCGCAAACTGTAGATGGTATGTCTGTTTATTGGATAAAAGCTATAGATACGCCGCGCCCATATCATCAAGTGATATAGGAATGGGCTGTAAAAAATACCTTAAAAAATACTACAGCTTTGGTACACCGCGGTAAACTGTTCGGTCTAACTATTTATTTAGCAAGAAATAAAACAGGAAGGGTTGAGGGCCTATGGCTTATGTAATGTATAATAAATTTTTTAAAATGGCTCTGGATATTCGTCTGACAAGCGAATAAATAACCAGACCATTAAATACCTAGGGATAAACTCGCGCGGAATAATACAAGAAAAATTTTTAACGAAAAGAAAGTTTTAACAAAACTTGCGGCGCGGATTAATAAAATAAAATGTTTAAAAGAAAAATGTTTAACTTTTAATATAATAAATTTTTTTAAAAAATCGGTAGGCAACAGGATTTGAACCCAGATGTTGCATTCCGTTTACTTACACACTTCCCTTTACTTACACACTGAGCTATTCCACGACGTACAATTCATGTAATATGTAGATACTAGAAAATTGCAAGTCCTAGGTATAGTGGTTTGGCAATGTTCGTTTGTCGGATTAATATCCACTACCACTAAAAATAGTTTATATATTTCATATAAAGATGAATTTAATTCTAATATGAGACGATTGTTAAATAACCAATGACAAATCTTCAGAGTTTGAGAATCGCTGAACTTATTGAAAACGTAGATTAAAATTTATCTCTCTCTTCAGTGTGTATCGCAATATTTCTGTCTCAAAATAGGTGAGAGAGAAGCTTGGCAGACATACGCGACAGTGTTTTTGGGCTATTACTTTAAATTTGTGTGCGAGAGAAATAAAATCGTACGCGCATTATCAACTCATACACATGCCAGTTAGAGTTTATTAGACTCTAGCATGTATTTTGTCACTTGATATTTAAAGGAGTTTTGTGAAGTAATCGATTTTAGGAATAGTGTGTATATAATTTAGGACCGAGATACATATAACTTTTTTGACTGACAGCTGTTCGCATGTATGGTACCACATAATTGTTATATCTTGTGTTATGATTAGCTTGAGTCAGAGTATGTTTATTTGTATGCTGTCATATAATGCACTGTATGAAAAATAGCTGTCTGGGGTCCATTATTGTTGTTTCTTTGTACAATTGATCTGAAGGGTATGTCCTAGATTTTTTATGTTTTAGTATAGCCTTCTGCAAAATTTTCAATCTTTTTAAAATGCATTTTGATACACTACCCCATCGTCTCGTAGATCACGTTTGTGTATTAGAATACATGGTGCGCGATTTGAGCATTTGTAGTTAGAAAAATAAAAATAAATAAATTTCTTTTCAGTATGGTAGTAGATAGTATTTTGTACTTGTAATTTTATTTATGAGATAGTTGTTTGTTTGTATTAAATTGTAATAAACAATTACTGAATTATAATTATTATAAAGTGAATTTTTATTATTATGGCATAGCTGACTTTTACGATTCAATGATAAGAATTGTGATTTTCGTAAAATATTAAATATTGACGCTATCAGTTAAAATTTTTGTGGCATGTTGTATATCGTTAGAAAGAGAAAAAATTAACGGAGTTAATGGTGTCATGGTCTACTTTAAGATTTGTTCTTTTCATTTTTGCGCAAGAGCGTATGTCAAAGCCAATTGCGTTTTTCGAATTTGTTTCGTACACATTATTATTCTTATTGTCTTTGCCGTCAACTTTCATCTCTTTAACTTTTTTGGCATCTCCTCAAATAGGAAAGCTATAACCGTTCGTAGTTTTCCTATTTTTCAGGTTTTTGTAATATGTCTCTCAAAGTAGGCTATGGATTTCAAATTTCTTTTTACTGAAATATAGCTGACAAAAAAATGGTATATCTGTTTCTAAAACTTTATTCTACAATAGATAATAAGCGAGATATTTGGTATAGCCCTCGTAAAATAGACAGACGGCATAATGAATTAATTGCAGTCATCTATATGTATTATTAAAGCATCTTACTTGGGTTGGTCGAAACTATTACGAATACTTAACATATTAATAACCCAGTTATTATTTTTAGTTACCTACTAAGTGATAGAAGAAAAATATGTAACATTAAAAAAATTTATAATTTCAATAACCTTCGACTGAATTTGATGTATACAGGGTGTCTCACTGGGAATTGAATCGGTCGATATAAAGAAAAGTACGCATCAGAAAATTTTGAAAATTTACATAATTACTAATGTCGGTGTGGCCAATCCAACTAAAATGATTAAAAATTCTGAGTCGAAAATATGTAGCATATCCTATACCTAAACCTAGCCTATTTGACATTTTATAGATAATTTGACAGGTGCAACGGTTTGTAAGAACCATTATAACTTTCTTCGTGTAAAAGGTCCTCATTTGTTTCTTGTCACATAAAAAGAACACAAGGAGAACTACGCTCTGCAACTGAAATAAATTCAATAACATCATACCAAGTGTTCCGTTTTTCGCGTTACATTTTGCCAACTTCAAACCGCGAAAACTTGTTTAGGTCAAATAGAACACCCTGTATTTTTTTACGTCAAGTTGTGTAAAATTGAATTCCCTTTTTTCTGATATTAGCATTGTGGGGGTTAAAGTTACAACTTTTTGAAATATTTGCGTTTTTATTATAAATTAATGAATTGTTGTAATGGTTCTTGCAAACCGTTGCACCTGTCAAATTATCTATAAAATGTCAAATAGGCTAGGTTTAGGTATAGGATATGCCACATATTTTCGACTCAGAATTTTATGCTTTTTTCGAAAACCCTAAAATATATAGGGTGTTCCATTTGAAATAAGCAAGTTGGTATCGACTTCCGGTATAAGCGGAAGTGCCAGCTGCTTGTAATCATTTTAGTTGGATTGGCCACATCGACATTAGTAATTATCTAAATTTTCAAAATTTTCTGATGCTTACTTTTCTCTATATCGATCGATTCAGTTCCCATGGCAATTAATTACTATTTTATAACTAAAATAGGTCATTTAAGTATAAGAATTTCATGATTTTACTCTTGGCTTATATCAATTAAGTGAATTATATCATCTCGTAATTTCAAATAGTAGTTATAATTTAGCATTCTCCCTTAGTAAAATTATCTAAATATCTGATACTATTCACTCTGTTGAGTGAACTCTGTCTTTTACATAATATTTTTTATTATATATCCAGTTATATGAGAAAGCCATTAAGCCGAGCTCTCTTTGCTGATCCAACCCCAGCAGAATTTATGTAAAGGAACTTTAACATATCTATATAGTTATAGGATTTCTCTTTGTGGGGTAGTCTAAAAGATATATGAATAAGCTATATATAAGTTTCAAAGCTACGTTTCATATGCTATTATATAAGGAGATATATCTATCAAATAATACAGTTGGCAGAACTGTACACCGACAGCACCGCATAAACACTATTAATATTCATTTATAGATTAAGAATTTAAAACAAGTTTAAAACCTAGAAGTTTATAAAAGATTATAGTGGCCCTCTATGTAGGTCAAACTAAGTGTTCATTGGTAATTAGAAGTAAAGAGCACCTACGTTCTCTTAAAGTCCAATAGATTCAGACTTCTCTCAAGCATATTTTAGAGCTATTTTTTTAATTTAAACTTAATTCAGTTCGTATGAAAGGAAATAGCTCAATTGTGCCCGTATCCTTGAGTTTATTAGATCCTCTTCAATAATCTAAACGATGAGGCTTTTGTGAAATATGCGAACCTACTGTTGGTCATCTCTGACACAAAAGGGCAACATTTAAATATCCTTACCCCGATGAGGTTTTCATCAAGAGTAAAATTTGCATCTTCCCCCTGTTTAAAATAAGTTTTTGTTAGGGCCTTCGAATAAATTTACATCACATAATAAATATTAAAGAAAGCTGCATTTGGTACATTCGCCTGGAAGTGTTTGAATAAATTCTGATAACGTTTTAAATGAGCAATTTCAGATTTATGTAAATCCGTAAAACACCATAATAACCGTATAATATTATATTTGCAAAGCTCTTTTGATACCGATGTTTAATAGAATATATGTTGACAGCAGATTACTTTATCTAAATGATTATTATAACTGGCAGCTATCGTTAACACTCTCCTAACTAACATCAAGATAGACTTGGACAGTATTAATATACAGGCTGAGTGCGAGTGATAAAAATCATTTGCTATCAACTCGAATTTCTAAGGAGCGATATCCGGAAGGAAGACAGCCCTCTAAAAAATCATTTGGTAGGTTGATGGAACGATTTGACAATACGGGGAAAGTGGAATATGAGAAAAAGGGACGAACAAAAAATGTAGTAAATAAATAAAACGAAATAGTCATACTAAACCGCTGTATTTTGAGATTTACTCTTCAGGCTATTAAAAAAATTATTTTGAAACGGACGGGAAATGGCGCCATTAAATAGAGTATTTTCCTCCCTTTTCAATGATATATCACATGCCATATTTATTCATTGGTATATAATTCAATAAATTGTTCAAATCTTTGCTATAATAAAACATTAACACAATTAAGAAGAATAAAGTAAATTCAGGTAACAAAAACAAATTAATAATGGAGAAAGCAACATGGAGCAATTATGGAAAGAGTATTCGCAGTTATGCCAATGTATAGAGGTCCTCCATAAAAGCATCACTCCTTGCTCAGGAAGTTAAAATGTCTTTACCAATTAATTTAAGTATAACATTCATTTGTTTGTATTTCATGATTTCACTATTATTTCGATTATTTTAAAATAGTTGGCTATGAACAAACTTCACAATTCAATTTTTTGACAGATCATTTCAGTTAATACTTAAACTCTCACTCAATCACACTCGGTTAAGAATTTAGAGTTTTCAAAAATGATTTTCACTCACATTGATCGTTATTAATATGTTCGTTACATATTGCCAATGTAATTTTAACTCTGGATTAGCTCAAGTAGAATATAGAAACAGATTTCCACAGCACTACAGCCGAATAAAACTCTGTTCAGAACATTAGCTACGAAACTGAAAAATAACGGTTCATTTTTAAAGAAGAAGCCAAGGTTGAACAGTGTTACTGATAATGTAAATAAGGTAAACCGAGTTATTAATTATGTAAGAAATAAAAATACAGAAAATTTAGGAACATCATTAAGAGAAATTCAAATTGCTTGTCATATAAAGCAGCGAAAAAGTGATAGCTATTTTTCTAGACCTACAAAAAGCGTTTGACACAGTCTCACATAGCCAACTACTGGACAAACTAAACAAAGTGGGTATTAGGGGAAATGTACATAATCTTCTGAAACATTACCTATCAAATAGACCCCAGCAAGTAAAAATAGACAACGCTTTTAGCACAAGGAAAACAATAAAAACGGGTGTGCCACAGGGCACCGTTTTAGGACCGACCCTATTTCTGCTGTTCATAAATGATTTGCTTGAGAAAAACTTTGGTTACAAAATCATATCATATGCAGATGACACCGCACTAATCTGTTCGGGTGAAACCTGGAGTCTAGCGAGACAAAAAGCGACTGCCGCAATAAGTAAAGTTAAAACATGGCTAGATATAAACTCTCTAAAACTAAATATTGCGAAAACTAACTTCATGACATTCTCCCCAACAAAGGCAGGAATGCCACAAACAATGGAACCTATGCTGATTGACGAAGAAACAAAGAGTTACATACACAACACCACTACTATTAAATACCTTGGCGTTATCTTCGATAAACATTTAAAATGGGAAAAGCATATCAAACACTTAAATGAGAAGTTAAGGAAACTAATTTATAAATTTTACAACCTGAAAAGTGTCCTAAATAGAAAAACTTAGTGACCTATAACAGCCTAGCAGAATCCATAATTAGGTATGGCATTAGTGTTTGGGGATCAGCATATAATACAACCCTCCAATCTCTCCAAATTACACAAAATTATATATTAAGGACAATTTTTAATAAGAAAAGTAGAGATAGCTGTCGAAATATATTTGTAGAAAATGAAATACTGAATGTGAGAGGTCTGTATATGCACGCTGCTGTAGTTTATACACACAACAAGAAACATATATTTGGTTCGAGTATTAATCACCGATATGAAACAAGAAATAAACCAAAAACAAATATCAAACTCCAAAATACAGCAAAGCAGTCTGCCAGAAACAAATCAAATACAATGGAATCAAACTATACAACCAGCTACCAGAACATATAAAAGCCCAGAATAAAAAGAAATTCAAAAAACAATGTAAAAAATATCTAGTAAAAAATTATACCATATGTCTTCAACTTTTAGCCTAATTAAGAAAGTAGTTACATCAAAAACTTAACTATCCGCCCTTTATAAATATGTAAATAAGTATTAGTCAAACTCGTTTTATCTTATCTTATTTGTGTTTCTTTTTATTATTATCTGTCTCCTGTCTTCCTACCTTTCTAGCTTTAGTAAACGTAATTATAAGTATTGTAATATTAAGTATAAATGAAATAAATTAGATATAGTTAAATATAAAATTATGTGAGCAAAAATGTTATACTGCTAGACACAACACGAGGTCTCCTCAGGTGTCATAACCTATACAAATAATATATGCAATTATAATGTAATAATAAGTATATAGAGTATAAACAATTGTGAAAATGTAAAATTGTAAAAGATTTTGCAGTATTAATAAATAAATAAAACAAGTACCAGCATATTTTTAAAGAAAAATGGTTACCGGTGTTATAAAACCAAAAAAGTTCACAATTTACAAGCGGGGGGCAAACCAAGGTGGACGACTTTTTGTAGATGGCTGTTGGAAAAGAAGCGTGCCGATCCATTAATATGTAGTAAAATACTTAGGTCCGACGAGGCAAATTTTTCCAATAATGGATTTTGATGATGGTCATCTCAGTGATCAAAGGTACCTAAACTTTTTGAGAAATGAAATTAATGAATTCTTAGATGACCTACGTTTAGAAAATCGACACAACTTTCAATATTTTCAACAAGATGGAGCTCCTCCCCACAATTCCCAGATTTGCCTAGATTATTTCGACGAAATTTGCCAATGGATTTATTCGATGGCGCCCTCGTTCTCCAGATATAATCCCAATGGATTTTTCTATGGGATTGTATTAAAGATAAGGTGTTTTCGACGACACCGCAAAATATAGAGGGCCTAAAAGCTCGAATTCAACAGGCATGTATTACAGTTACCCCTGAAATGCTGAATAATGTTTTAAATGCAATGCCTCGCCGCGCTCGATTGTGCATAAGAAATCGCGGTGGACACTTGATATGATATTTTAAAAATTATTTTGAGGATTAGATAAATATTAATGTTCTGTATGCTATATTCTCTTTGTTATTAATTTGTTTTTATTACCTGAATTTACTTTATTCTTCTTAATTGTGTTAATGTTTTATTATAGCAAAGAGTTGTTTTAAAAAAATGTTTTTATAATTACTAATGTAGTACCAATGAATAAATATGGCATGTGATATATCGTTGAAAAGGGAGGAAAATACTCTATTTAATGGCGCCATTTCCCGCCCGTTTCAAAATAATTTTTTTAAGAGCCTGAAGAGTAAATCTCAAAATACATCGGTTTTGAAAAAAATTAGATAAAACTTTGTTGAAACACTCTGTTTTGCAAAAAAATTTCGCCTTAGAATTAGAAGTAGGCCACGAATTTCAAATGTCTTTAAACCATTTTGTAGGTTATATAAATCGGCACAATTGTCGTAGAAATATTTTTTTTTTGTACGACCGATATTAAGTGAGATATTCTCGAGTGCCCTGATAAAATGGACAGCCTGTATATTGGGTTAATATTATTTTGATACAAGTCCTGGCTTGATTGATTGAACAAAAAATCTGGAGGACGTTAGAAAGGCAATTTTACGCTAAATTCGTAAATGCAAAAATATATAGGGTGTTTCATTTAAAAAAGATGACCTCGAAGATGCTCCGCTGTAGCGAGTCACCCTGTATATTTCAAAATACTTTTAAAATCTGCGCCTTTTGACACTATGCTCCTTCCATAAAAAAATTTTTTTCCAAAGCCTTCTAATAAGGCACTTGGACTTTGACACACTACTGGGACGCCCTGTATACATCACATATTATTTAAAATTTGTATTTAAACTGACAAATGAATATTTCGATATGGTAATAGGGAGGCACTTCTCAATAAATTCTCTCGCTATGCAATTATGCTGTTCACAAAACTGAAAATAATTTAAAACATCAACATTGCTTTCTTTAAAATTTTCCCCCAGTTAAGTTTACGATTGTGATTCCTTTGTGAATTTTAAATTTGTTAACATTTCACTTACTAGTATTGTTCCTTTTTATCTAATCAAAAATGTTTCAAATACTTTTCGATTGAAGAATTTCTTTTTGACACCCTTGGATCGGAATGTAACATTAACAAGGTAATTTTAAAAGGTTAATTCTTCATTGAACTAAATATAAAACTTCATATTCTTACATCTTAGAAAACCAATATTGATGTGACAGTTCAAATGTTGTTTTACATCTAAGTTAGAAATTTGGGGCACAGGATCAATACTGAAAACATATAGTTTGCAGTTAGTTCATGAAACTTCTATTTATTTTCTTTGAAAACTGTCTTCGATATATTTCGCGAGTAAACTACCACAATTCTGTCACCGGAACAGTTATAAATTCATCTTTGAATGTGATAAATTCAACAGCGGGTAATGTATTCCAGCTAACTGTTCGTCATCACGCCAACGTGGTCTGCATTGTGAGGAGATTACCGTTTACCGTTCATCGTTTATTTTTCCCCAGTCACTGCCAACAATTCCGACAATGCTTGATTTCACGGATCGTGCCGCGTAGTTGAAATTCATACTACCCGACATGAACTACAAGGGGTTATTACCGCTCCGAAGTCATTTATTCCAAGAATAATGTACAGTAAATGAAAATGCCAACGGGTTTGATAAGAAGACGTTTTATTTATTAAGGATCTCAGAGGAAGTCATATTTATACGTCATGTGTTTGACGTGGTAATCTATTTTATTCGAGGTTACGTAGCTCGTGCGAAATAAATGTAATATTTACATAAAAAATCACAAGCCTTGCATTTTATGTAAGTTTAGAGTTCAGGGATCCTAGAAGTCTTATAGGAATATTAGTATACTTTTGCAGAAACAATACTTCAAAGTACTTGTAACAGCTAAAAGAAATTATCATGAGACTCATGAGAGGCAAATTCAAGAAACTCATAACAAAACAAAGGTAATGTGGAACAAAATAAATAAAATAAAAGGCAAATCAAACAAGTCAAAAAAATTCCAAATGCAATAGCGGCCAATGATCTTAATAAACATTTTACATCCGCAATAATTAAAATTTCTGTTTTTGATCCAATCTTTTAAGCTCCAATGTGCCTTCTTTTGAACTATCACTTGTCTAAAACCCGTTTTATCATCCGATATATTATCTTTAATAAATAAGCTGAAATCGTCTAACTCTTGTGGATACGATAATATTTCCAATAATTTAATTAAACATTCTAAATTGAGTATCTGTCAGCCTTTGGCTTTTTTGATAAACCTATCTTTTAATATTCTTTCCTATTATTTGGGTTTTCTACCACATATATTATTATCCTCTTCAAAACAAATCACCGAATCTACAAAATAATAGAATTATTGGAAAAAAAGCCTCTGCGCCCGTGAAGTTTACGCCAAAGGAAAAGTCAGAGGTTATGTTTTGCAAATAATATAAATCGGAATAAACATAGAAATAATGTATTTAGCTGACGTTTCGGAAAGTAATCTCTTTCCGTTTTCAAAGCTTTTTTTTGGAAGAACTCTTATTTTGCTGTGTATGTCAAATACACAGCTTTAAGATTCTGTTTATGTTATTTCCATAGATACTTACTACTTACACAGGACATAGAACTGATGATATTTTCTTTTATATAATGTTGAGTTTGTTAAGTTCTTCTTTTAACATTGGTAGCCAGGTTGTACAAATATCTACAGAACAATTCGATACGCACTTATCTTCATTTAATAAGACTATTGCCGATTCCTTAATTTTTCTTTTTTTGGTATCTGTTTCTTTTGTTAAAATTTTTGCCGAGCCCCAGTTTATTCTATGTCCGCTTTCCCAAGCATGTTCACAAATCTTTGATTTCTGAATTTCATTCTTTCTAATGTAATTCTTGTGCTCATCCAACCTTACACTGAAAGGTCTGGATGACTCACCCACATAACATTTATCACATTCGCACGGGATATTGTAAATACAGTTTTTTGAATTCTGCTCCCTGTTTATCGGTTTTGTTTTTGCTAAAATAGATCTTAAAGTGTTCCCTGTTTGAAATACCGTCCTAACATCAAATTTGTCACCTATACGGCGTAACTTTTCCGATAGTCCGTAAACATAAGGAATTATTGCTGTATAATGACGTTCAGGTTTTTGTCGTACCTGATTGTCCCTATTTTCAACATTTATGAAAACTCTATCAACAAAGGCTTCAGGACATTGATTTTGTATTAGAACCTCTTTGATAAATTTTTTCTCATTATTTAATATTTCATTATTAGATGAAATTATTTTGGCCCTATCATATACATATTTTACAACACCCCTTTTAACATTTATTGACTAATTTGAGTTAAAATTTAGATATCTATTAGTATGTGTTGGTTTTCTATAAACGCTTGTTTCAATTGTATTATTTACCCTTCTAATTAAAACATCTAAAAACGGTAGTTCATTCCTACTTTCTATTTCTAATGTGAATTTAATAGACGGTTCCTTACTATTTATATTTTCCAAAAAACTATCTAGTAAATCGACACCATGAGGCCAAATTGCAAAGATGTCGTCAACATATCTCCACCAGACAACGGGTTTGTTTATACAATTTTGAACATGTGTGTTCTCAAAGTTCTCCATAAATATGTTGCTTAAAATTGGTGATAATGCAGACCCCATAGCCATACCAAAATCCTGCTGATAGAACTCATTGTCCAATTGAAAATAGGTTGTTTTCATACACAGTGTTAAGAGTTCCATTATGCTATTTACACTTAATTTAGTTCTAGTTTCCAAATTATTATTATTTAGTAACCTGTCTTTAACTATTTTTAAGGTTTCATCTACCGGAACATTGGTAAAAAGACTAACTACATCAAAACTAACCATCAGGTGTGATTCATGAATATCGTTTTCATAAATTTTTTCTATAAAATGTTTACTATTTTTAATATATGAATCGGTGTTTCCAGATAATGGATCAATACTTTTAAGTAAAAATTTTGCCAAATTATGACATGGTGAATTAATAGAACTAAGAATTGGTCTTAAAGGAATATTTTGTTTATGTGTCTTTGGTAAGCCATAAAAATGAGGAGGCTTACTATGATGCGGTGTAAGTTTCCTTCGTTCAAAATCATTAAATTCATGTTTGTATTTAAACAAAGTTCTGTAAATTTTGCTCTCTATTGACTTTGTTGGATCTTTGTTTAGTTTTGAGTAGGGTCCTTCAGCGGGGAATATCAGTTCAGTTCGAGCAACGAGGAGCAGCAGTAGGCAGTTTTCAGTGAGAACCTGAAGATGGCAGATGAGATTCTGCCGAAACATCATTTAGGCAACCGTGACTCCTGGAGGAGTCGACCATCGATGCGGGAGAGCACCCGGAAGTACAACAACACTTCATTTAACACCAGCGAAAACCTAAAAAACAGCATAATATCTCTTTATTTATGTATTTCCTGTTTTATTGACTGAGTATATGTTATAGTTCAATTTTTGTTGTCAAAATATTTCTTTTTTGTTTTTATATATATTTACACTTTTTATGTAATATGTTTTATATTTATATGTTTGACTTGTGTAAAACAATTTCTGTGCTATACACCAATAAATATTATTATTATTATAATCAGTAACCATTAATGCCCATTTTGAAGTTGTACAACTAAATCTAGTGATGGATAGTCTGCCATCAACCCCGTTAATGATTTTACAAGGAGTGATTTACCAATTAGAACATTTGAAACTAAATTATTAGTAAAGCAAAACGTATGACAGTGTTAATATAAAACAACAGCGTGGTATTTTCGCTCAGCCGTATATGCCTACTCTGTGGTTTGTAATTTACTGCACGAATAGCAAAGTGTTTTGAATATTCGATATACCAATGAGGTTGATTAGCAGGAAACGTAGACTCGTTAACATGGATTAAACACCAGATTTACTATTGCGTGTTAATGTTTCCAATATTACTTTTTCTTACTACAAATTAATGTACTGAGGTAGAATTATTTCTTTTTCCTATTGTTTACTAAAGGTTAGCGAAAGAAAAGGTTTAGTTATTGAAAATAAAGTAAAAGTGATGGGACTTACCAACCTATCGTCTGACAATCTGGATATCACTATCAAAAAACTATTGCTGGTTTAAAACAAGACAATGATATGAAAAGTCATTAAATTGAAAGAATAAAAAAGGACAATGAACTGTTCATGGCAGACATAACAGTATGTGAAGAAGAGATGAAAGAAACAACTAGATTACAGGAACTTAAGATGAAAAAATTAAACAACTACCTAGAAATATTAAAAGTCCTAATAAAAACGTTAAAAAGTAAAGATATAAAAACTGTAGGTATACAGACAAAACAATCCAAAGGCAAAAACACGTTTCTATAAATACTGAAATAAGCAACATACAATATAACTGCACAGAGTGCAGAGAGTACGCAAAATAAAGTAATTGGAGTAAGTCAATCAAGAAACCCCGTCGGGTATCGCAGCTAATTTTCTCTATCTCCCATATGAAAGCGAAGCGAGACCGGGGAAAATGTTGCTTTCTACGCCATCTGGATATTTCTTATCTTTTATAAAAAAAAACCTAATCTTTTAACATTGGTAATTACATGCGAAATAAGTTGTTCATCATTTCATCTTTCAAATAAATACCTGTCTTTACCTTGTTATTTTGTTACAGCATTGCTATTGATGTTTGAATTTTGAGACCTGTCAAAATAATACGAAGTATTAATCACATTTGGGCTGTTTTGATTCCGGTATTTTGGCTCAATTAAACACCAAAATACGAATTATGTTAACTTTAAAATTATCTAAAATAACAAATTTGTAATTTTCTGATGGAAATATTTAATATTACTAGAAATATAAATACGAATATGACTCATACTCATAAATGTGGGCGAATTAAAAGTATATTAATGGAATTTATTATAAATAAAAATGTTTTAATCCAGTCAACAAGTACAGGGAAAAAATGAGTAGCGTTAATTTTTCCTATTACATACGGAATGCGTTTTGTGCTGCTGCTTTTCTTGCATAATTCAATGGGTATCCCAGTCGGCAAAAAAGTTACCCCTACTATAGTCGCTACAAATAAAGACAAAATAAATATTCAAGTAAAGCAATCAGTTATTTACCTACGATATGAAAATAAGATTCTTCTCCCATGTTAGATTCCAATGTGGAATCCAGCTTCAGATTTTTTGTTGTATTGTTATGAAACAATGTTGAAATATTAACTGTATATAATTTCAGCAATAATTTATAACTTGCAATATTTTGCTTTTGGCTATCATTATTAAAAAATATATATATATCACAATAAATCAGGTTTTAAATAAGCTCTACACGATTTTAGAATTTTCTGATCGGTAATATTTTATTTCTTACCATCAATCAGTGTATATTAATTGGAAAAATAGAAAAATCTTAGTCTGTTAAAATAAATAAAGGTAAGAATCAGCTCTACACGATCTCGTAAATTTCTGATCTGTATTTAACAGTAAAGCGATTTTTGTTATACTTTATTCTCTACCATCAATACATATTAGTACGAGAAATTTTAAAAATGGGATAAATAAAGGTAAAAATGAGCTTTACACAATTTCATGAATTTTTAATCTGTGTCAGAAAGTAAAGGTGGTCAGAAGGTGCAGGGGACTACGATAACGGTAAAGCGGTTTTTGTTATTTCCTGCCAGTTTGGTTTAAGCAAAAGTTATGTTGTTCATCATGAAGTATATAACCAAAAAGATAAACATGATGGATGGTCAGGGGGTGCGCGGAAGCCACATAGAAAATTAGCTTGTAGTATATATTGGCACACTTATTTTTACTTCCACGTGCAGTGGAAGTATAGTAACGCAAAAAAAATATATATATATTTTTTTGTTGAAATAGGTTTAAAATGTCATGAAACATCCAGATTATAAATTTTAGCGAAAAATAATTTCTATCGATCTGTCTGTCTGTCTGTTACTTTTATTATGCGCATGTTTACTTTGGAACCGTTTATGATATTGACTTGAAATTTGATACACTTATGTATTGCAACGAGATCTGGAACTAGATTATATTTTGATCTAATTCCGTTGAAGGATTCTGGGGTAAAAGGGGTAAATAAAGGTGAATAGGCAAAACAAGCAAGTAAGAATCCATAAAATTGCAATTTAGGGCATATACGAAAAGTTAAGGTATCAAAATTTTTTTGGCATCAGCCACCAAAAATTAAAATGTGATTTAATGTACATACAAAAATGAAAGGTCTAAAAAAATTTTTTAGCGTTAGCTACTTCCTCTACCACCCCCATTGCCACGCCTTACCCTATTATTAAAGGGGGTAAAAAAAATTAAAATGTGATTTAGCGAGTGATTTAGTGTGTAGACAAGAACGAAATATCTAAAAATTTTGGCGTTAGCTACCCCATCTAACACCCTATTGCCGCCTCCACCCTATTATTAAAGGGGGTAAAAAAATTAAAGTGTGATTTAGTGTGTATACAAGAACGAAGCGTCTAAAAAAATTTGTTTGGCGTTAACTACCTCCTCTACCACTTCCATTGCCACCCTCACCCTATTATTAAACGGGGTAAAAAAAATTAAAATCTGGTTTAGTGTGTATGCAAAAACGAACCGTCTAAAAAATGTTTAGCGTTAGCTACTCCCTCTACCACCCCCATTGCCACCCCCCCACCCTATTATTGAAGGGGGTAAAAAAAATTAAAATGTGATTTAGTGTGTATACAAGAACGAAACATCTAAAAAACATTTTTTGACGTTAGCTATTAAAATAAACACGTTTTTCAGCGGTTTGGGCATACTTTGTTGCATTTCGATATAAATCCCATAGTCATTCCGCAAAAAGTTTTTGTATATATTTCCAAGAATAAGTATAAATTTCTTGATAATCAGGTCAGCCACGATCATGATACAAGATCTAATAGGCTACTACAGCCATATTTATCTTGTCGGATATCTTTTTACCCAAAAAATTCTTGTACAATGGGAGTCAACTTTTTAATGTTTTATGTGATGAATTTAAATTTTTTAGAAACGTCCATCTGTTCAAAAGAAAATTATTATGAAGTTGATGCTTTCTTCACGTAGTTTATTATTCTCTTTCTTCTTTCTTTAAATTTATTTATTTTGTTCTGTTTCTTTTGTTATTAATAATTTGTTTGTTTTATGCAATGTATATGTACATATGACTGATGGACGATAGGTAAGCGCACTTGCCTCTCACCCAAAAGTCCCGGGTTCGATTCCCGGTCGTGGCAGTGGAAAATACTGTGGGAGGGATTTTTCCACTATACACGGTCTTCTGTCTCTAAATGTGTAGCCCCCTCCCACACAAGGCTCTTCTAGAGCCTTCCGGGATAAAGGGGGTCGTAATTACTTGTGGTGTGTTATTTACAAATGTTTTACTGCTTTGACTGCATATGTACTTTGTGTAATTTGTATTTATTAAAATTTCAGTTATAATAATTATATTCCAATTATTTTAACATTTAAATAAAAGAAAATAATCCTTAAAACCCTTAATAATGCTTGGGAAACAAATATAGATTTTTATTGTACCCGTTCTCAGGATGAGACGACCCTTACACTAACTAAACAGTTCTTAAAATATTGCTACCCACTTTTAATTTCCTCCCTTAAATTTTAATGTACTGCTTAAAATTTAGTTTATTTCTAGTTTTTATTCTGTAAATTTCGTACTAAGAATATTGTATAATGTAATGAAATGTCAGAACGACCTCGTGTATGAAATAATATTAAGAGAGATTAGCCACAGTATGGCTGATAATTGTGAAATAGTTTAACGGTGTTATTTACAAAGTCGAGAAATAAATTCCCTGGCCAATTTAACGTACCGAAAAATCATTTCATTCAATTTAAAACTTAAACTGTCTTTATGCGTGGATGGACTACGTAAATTTGTACTTAATCTTTATCACACTTTGCTTGATTCTCGTTTCTCCATAGGCGGCAATTAAATAATAACTGGGCTTTAAATATTCAGGATGTTTTAAATTTTTAAAATTCGATTTTCATCGTTGCGTATAATATTTTATGCCCCAGAGCTTTATAACTTTTAACGAGCCTTTGTAGAGTAATAAAATATTGACAGCGGTGATTTCATCAGTCGGAATTTGTAATGGCACATTTGTACAAAATAGATCAGTAATAAATAAATAAATATGTGATAAAACTAAGAATTTACCAAAATAAAAAAACAACGAGATATTTCAAATGTGCTTTTAGAGGGCGGAATATTAAAACATAAAATTTTTAGTCGCAAACTCCTCTTTAAAATCCTTATTTTACTATAAGAAATGTAACCAGACTGCAATCAACAGCTACTCTTAGGGCTATGTTCCCCGCCGAGCGCTGAATTACAAGTTACAAGCCTCGCGCGTTAAGTGAAATAATTGCATATTACCAACAAAACGCTAATGCTTCGATTGCAACAAACACCAGCCGAAAGACTGATCCGACTTAAAGGAGCTCTCGTGCTAGTTGTCCCACACCACAGCACATTTAAACTATGCTAAGCCCAGTCAGGCTATTTCTTTTTCGATTGCAATAGACACCGGACCGCTAGAGATGTACCAAATAGTCCAAAGATCCTCGTGTCGATCGTCATACCTACCTTGCACTGACGAGAGTAAACAGCTCGAAACCGCAGTCTGCAAGTGGTGTGTGACAACTGGCACGAGAGCTCCTTTAAGTAGGATAAGTCTTTCGGCTAGTGTTTGTTGCAATCGAAGCATTAGCGTTTTGTTGGCAATATGCAATTATTACTTAACGCGCCGGGCTTGTAACTTGTAATTCAGCGCTAGGCGGGGCACATAGCTCGGAGAGTAGCTGTTGGTTGCAGTCTGGTTACGTTCCTTATAGTGAAATAAGGATTTTGTAGAGGAGTTTGAGACGAGATATTTGTGTAATATTTGATGTTGTTACAACTGTACTTAGTCATTAAATCCGTCTTCCATAGCATCGAAATACTTCATATAAACTTTAAAATAACTGTTAGTTTATCTTAAAAATTTGCTATACATAAGTACTAGCCTTTACTTAAGAAACGATTGAAATTTTATTTTTATATCCTATGTTATATTAACATACATGGTCTAATTATAAACATTTTCTTTCATCGTATATTTTACTTAATCATGCTGAAATATTAATGGATTGTGGAGAGCACTTCATCTGTCTGCACTAAACATTTATTTACTGACAACAAATAGTATAAGCTTAATGACCTACCGCATCATCAAGTACTCGGCAGAAGTGTAATTATGAATTAATTTACTATACAATCGTTTCCGTTCTAGACAATATCGATCTAATAGAATATGTTTTAAGAGAATAACTCCCTAATGCAAATACTGATAACCAATATTGTGGTTCGAGAAGAATAATATCTTTAATACCGTAAAACAATTATCTGTTAACTGTAGAAAAACTCGTATTTGCATCATAGGAATTTACATTTAAACATTTCTTGCGCGAGGCAGAAGCTGACTCTTTTTGCCGGAAATAATCCCTCGCCAATTTTGCTGCAATCAAGAAATTTATCAAGTCCTTTTTTAATTTCACGCGCAATTGGAAAATACTCTTCCTATATTTAATCTAATATGTTTCTTAAAATATTTTTCCGGTTTCTTATAACCTACCCGATAATATTTTTATTCGGTATTTAATCCACATCAAATAACTTCATAAAATGAGTACTAAGTCCAATTTGTTATATTTAAACTATCAAATTCAGTAAAAACACGAAAGGAAAATACCCAAAAACTTCCAAAGCAGAAAAAGTAAAAGATGGCAAGCTACAACCAAAGTCTATGGGATATTTTCGAATGAAAAAAATCAATTAATAATATCCCGTAGTTCAGGGGTATATTTTTTTGGGCCAAAATATGAGGATGTAATCAAATATGCTTTAGTAAAATCGAGGACCACAAGAACAAAATAAAATGATTAAATGACGTAAATGACAGAACGAGCACACTTTTCAATAAATACACTTTGTTTCATTAAATTTGAATTTGTCTTTCGGCTGGTGTTTGTTGCAATCGAAGCTAATGCTAATGCTAATGCGTTTTGATGGTAATATGCAATTATTACACTTAATGCGCCAGGCTTGTAACTTGTAGTTCAGCGCTCGGCGGGGCACATAGCCGGGAGAGTAGCTGTTAGTTACAGTCTAGTTACGTTCCTTATAGTAAAATAAGGATTTTATAGAGGAGGTTGCGAGTAGAAATATTATGTATTACATGAGTTATTGTTTCTTAGAATAAAAAAAGTTCCTCTAGTAAATTTGGCGAAGATCAGTCACGAGGCTGGTGAGTTATTGCAAATGAACGAAAAAATAATTTAAACTTTGACACCCTGTATCTTTTTCCACAGCAAAATTTTACTAAAGCATATTTGATTATATCCTCATATTTTGGCTCAAAGAATCTACTTTTCAATTATGGCCTATTATTAATAGTCCACCCTGTATATATGCTACCTCAAAAGATGAAAGACTACAATGGAATTACTAATCGATAGGTCCAGACGGACAATAGTTTCTGGAGCAGTCAAGCAGCCTGGGCGCATATAAAAATGATACTAAATAAGCACCATCTTCAATATCTACGAAATTAATCTGCATATTCGATGTTGAGATAGAAAATTGATGGATATAGCCGAACATCAAATATGTTAATATATTCTTTCAGCAAAAATTTGAATGACTAAGCAGAGATTGTAAAAATAGTGCATTGGGAAGTTATTTCTAAGTAGCAATAATTATAATTCAGTTTATGAATTTAATTTTTTATCGGTATACTTATATGTTATAAAGCTGTAGCGGAATTTAAATGTTTTGTCAAGTATTTAGACCTGTTAACACATTACAAGTATATGAAAAAACTTTAGAGTTGATAGTAAAAGAACAACTGACTATACACTGTATGGATAATAATATTTTAAGAGAGACTCAATCTGGATTCATAGAAAGTCATTCTTGTGATATGGCACTTCAATTCGTTATATTGGATTGGGTTAAGACAGTGAGTAAAAATCAAGTTATAGCTGCAGTTTTCTTACTCTTTAAACGTGCATTTGAGATGGTGAATCGGCAATTATTAGTATGAAAGTTGGAAAAAAATGGGCATTGGGACTGTACTTAAATGAACTGAATCTTACTTAACTGCAAGAGAACAAAAAACCAGATATGTAAATAGTGCGGCTAACGTAATGACTATGACTTCGGAATACCACAAGGATCAGTTCCAAGGCCTTTATTATCTGTGCTGTTTATAAATGACATAGTGAAATCAACAAAAAATTGTAAGGTGCATTTATTTGCAAATAACACGTAAATGTATACTATTGATAAACTGTAGAAAAATATTTAATTGTCTATCAGTACCTGTATAATAATATCATCTACATACCTGTACCAGTATAAGCCATTTGTGCTTAATTTAATTTTATAATTTTTTTGTTCTACAAAATCCTTAAAAATCTCTGCTAAAATTGGGCTTAAAGGGTTTCCTATAATTAAACCCTCTGTAGATGAGTGATATAACTCACGATATCTTGCGAGCCATCGATACTACGCAAGTCACCTCCCTGACATTACTTGATATGACAAAGGCTTTTGACTCTCTAGATATTAATTGCTTGATTGAAAAACTAAGCTATTATGGCGTATCTGGGAGTACTTTCTCCTGATTTCAAAATTTTCTCCACGGCAGACAACAGTTTACGAGTGTTAATACAGGAAACTCGATACTAACATCACATTATAGATCAGTTAAATCCGGTGTTCCACAGGGATCTATCCTTGGACCACTTCTTTTTAACATTTTTATTGCGGATGTAACAAGGCTCCCACTTAATTCAAGATTATACATGTACGCTGATGATATTCAGCTAATGCTGAATTTTACATAAATAATGATTTACGTCTTATATACGAATGGACAATCCAAAATACTCTTGTGCTAAATGCTAACAAAAGTCAAAATATTGTTGTTGGAACATCTTAGCAGCTATTGAATCTTAGAGAACTGAATATTCAAGTAAATAATGAGATCGTTGCATCAACCAACAACGTTAAAAATCTGGGTGTTAATTTTGATCCTTTATTAAATTTCTCTAATCACGTAAATACTATTTGTAAAAAAGTTTTTTATTGTTTAAAACAGTTATACTCATTCAAAAAATATCTAGACACAAATACTAAAATATTGCTTTCTGAAACTATGGTTCTATCGCACTTAAATTACGCAGATACTGTATACGGTCCCTGTCTCTCACAGGAAGACAAATTCCGTTTGCAAAAAATTCAAAATTGCTGTGTACATTTTACAACTGTGCCTCAATTTGGTCATATAATTCCACATTTACGTGCTTTCAACTTATTAAATATGAGCGAAAGAAGATTAATACACATTGTAGGATTCGTATTAAACATTTTCAAAACAGAAAAACTAAATTATCTATTTAATAAAATACATAGGCGTTCTGAAATCCACCATAGGGATCTAAGGCATGTTGAAAATAAAGTTTGTATTCCCGCTCACAAAAATGCATTTTTCGATCTTCCTTTTCATTCATAGTAGCATATATTATTAATAACCTGCCAGCTCAATATCACAACATATCAGTGGCAACTGTAAAATGTAAGTTAAAGGAAGACATTATCCTATCAAGATGAGAAAACTTTAATGTACAATTGTTCTAAATTAAATATTTTTTTTACATGTATAAAAATTTCTGTACTCAGGAAGTGTTGTAAAGCAACATTGTGATACACTTCCTTTTGAAAAAATGTATATACCTGTACTGCTTTTTTTCAATAAACATATTGTATTGTATTGTATTTAATAAGAAATCAAAGATTTGACATGCGCAAATCATTTAATTGAAGAAAACCATGGTTTCAATAATAATTCGAAATTTTACATCAACAAAATAAAGGATTAAAATTGACATTAAGTATTAGAATCTTTAGAAAACATTAAATTTAAAAATACAGATGTCATATTAAATCAATTAGATTTAAATCGTTCACCACTTTCAAATTTGTTTACTTTTCAATTTGTTTTTTAATTAGGCTCTTAAGTTATTTATATACTTCTTAAATAATTACCTGTTTTAGGCCATAAATAACTTGTGCATTACTTAGTAATTTTAGTATTGTACTCAAAATCTGAAGAAGCTAGTTATGTTTTAAGTTAAAAATAAATTTATGAAAATCAAACAATTAAACTTTTTTTTGTGTACTCGAAATACATTGTCTGAAATATTCCTCAGGCATCAACGAAACGAATTGTTTTGTTGATACTACTCTTCACTATCTTTACCATATATCGTATAATATAAATATGTTTCACCGCACCAACTACATATTTTCTCAAGAAAGTTTTAGATGCGGCGAACATTTTATTATAAATTGGCAAACAAGGGGAAGACTAAAGAATACAATGTTCGAGTTGCAGATGATTTATAATCTGTACTTGTGCAAACAAAAGCTGAATATTAATGTAACCGAATCTCGGGGGCACAGTAAAACACGATTAGTGAAACTGTGGCATTAAATAAATGTAAAATGGACGTACTTTATAAAATTTATTTTCTTTGTTCCCAACTAAACCTAATCGGTTACAATCTTAGAATTTTAATTGGAATTAATATCAAACCAAAGCAATTAAAATTGCTATTTTAATTAGAAAGCGCTGGAAATTTATTGAACATGAGCAATAAAGTCATTTAACATTTTAATACTCTCATTCTTCCCATTCCGAAATAACCAAACTTTTAACGACATTTAATGATTTATTGACAGTAATACTACGCACACTGCGTTGATAAATAATAAGCGTTTTATCGGGATAAAATAATATTCACATTGCTTTGCTTAAATTAAAATAAATTTGCAATTTCTAGGCATCTAAAATCAGGTTATTTCATAGAACTTTAGAAAGTGAGAATTGTTTTACGCATTCAAGTATTAGATGATTACCTTGGCAGTTATATGAATTAATATTCGCTTATTACAAATTTTATGTTATAAAATTATAAATTAAATTAATTACATAATTAAAGCTTACACATTTCATTTTTATTAAGTACTTAACGTTATTATGAATTCAATTAATTTTCATTGTTTAAAACGGGTAACGGGAGCTCTGCTATGAACTCTCTTGAGGGATAGCCTGACTTCGACGAAATATCCCTGCTCACAAGAACTTCGAGTCTCTCCTGATCCGAAGGTGGTAATAAGGGCCCTACTACAAGACCAACGCTAATGGTAATGGACAGCAATGTTGGCAATATTGGATGGAGACTACTAAAGAATCAAGGATAATAAACAGAAAAAGATTGCCTACATAGGCAAATTTGTTATAGTCTGGTGTTCCTGAGATATGCTCCTCATTTGAAATGCATCGTAATAGATCATCCTTTTTTTATATTTTTCCTCTTAACTCTTTTCATATGCATGGGACGAAGAAAATGTTTAGGGGCTTATTGGAAACAGACGAATTGAGGACAAAATGGCACTAATGGGAACACTGTACAACAAAAGGGACTGGAGATTATGAGATATGAAGTTGAAGATTATTCTAGGTTTATGAATGTATATTTTAATGAACAAAATCATTTAAATCGTGTACATTTTACTATATTTTATTATTAACCAACAAGCGACCTAAATTATTTCTGTTCGTTGATATTGTATTAATACCTAATTTATTTAATCTATTACATACTGAGTTGCTAACCTTATTTACATAATTTATACTATGCCACTTTTTGTTTTCTATATTTGGCACGTTATATAAATGTATTTGTAATAATTTTCTCTGTTTATTTTTTATTAATTTGTCAATAAGTAACTCAACATAGCCATTGTTTTTTGCTAGTGTTTTAAGAATTCTAACATCTTTTTCAAAGTTAACCCTATTTAAATTTAGAGACAATAGTCTGTGTACATAGCTATGAAACGGTCTGGAATGGACTAGAACTTGATATTTACAGAAAGCCAACTTTTACTGACACTCTTACACATGTAAATTGTAATCAATCTTCGCAACTACTTTGAATTATATTCTGGCAATTATAAATTCATACGTTCAGGCAAGGCGGTCCCATGGACGTTCTGAGTACATGGTAACTATACTTTTCTGGCATCGAATCACTGAGGAACCGGTTTAGGGCAAATACGCTTAAAACCCATTATTTTCCCGTCAAAATCAACTGCTAGAAAATGATAGGGCACCCTCGACGCTAAGGGCTATTTTCGCTAAAAGTCTCGAAATACTTTGACTAGAGACTGGATAACTTGTCCTCATATTTAACACAACGCATGAGTTGCAGTGCCGAACAACGTGGATTCGTAAAAGGGTTTTTGTTTTCAAAAAGTCGGTTTTCGTTATTCTTTCTAAATTTTGTGGTGGGGACGACATTATGTCCCCGTGCAGCGACATTTATTACACTTTCTAAAGTTACACTCCTTGACGAGGTTACAAGATTTTGGCATAAAAAACCCTCCGTAGAGCGAACATGTGAATTTATATATAAAAATCTCTTTCAACGGCATTTTTACGTGAAGCACGCTTTTCATGCGAAATGTTTCCACCATTACAATATAGCCATATAGGATACATTAGGCTTTTTGCCATTTGGATAGAGTACGGCAACTCCTGTAATAACGTTTTGTTGGAGCAGCTCCAAATATACAGCCCACACGTTAACTTTCTGTGGAAACTGGGTATGTGCCTTGAACACGCAAAAGAGACTGGAGCTTTAGAGCGTAAGAAAGACTACACCCTGTATAAATCCCAGTGACCGATTTCACTTGCATTTTAAGTATCTGAGTCTATTTTGGCACTCTGAGTTTAAAATTTATTGTCTAATGTTTGTGAAAGGGTCTAAAGCTTCACCCTGTATATCACTTTGTATTAGAACGGAATTAAAAACATTTATTTAAATTAACATAGTTTGTAAGACTTTTTAAACGTAAATATTAATTCTAGTAACAGCTTTGAAAAGGTAACTATTCGACAATGGAAATTTCGACTTGAGAAACAATTTCTTTTAATTTTAAATGGTTTAATAAGGTCTGAAAAAATTTACTTATTTTTATTATACGCGAAGGCAGAAGGTTGGGTTAACCGTAGATTTATTTTATGGTGCGCGGTGGCCGAAAGATTTGTTTAGCTTTTTTACTTAGAGCAGCCAAAGAAGTAGAACGGAGATTCGAAACACTTGAGGTACACTGGAAACTGATTTAAAAACAGATTTAGAAGAGATGTACACGCCGAACTGACTTACTTATGTGAAGGAAATACATTTAGCCTGAGTTCATGGCGCTCGGCTTTTTATATGGTCCGTCGGACGTTGCGTGTGGAGATCTGGAAATGTCCCCGGCCATTCCGTGCGGACACGATTGTGCAATGTTACATCATTCAATGTAAAAATGAAAAATTCTGAGATGAAATTTATATGACCGTCTCGGCATTGAAATGGGAAATTTTTTTGTATATGAATGAAGCTTTAATCGACTTTAATTTGGAAGTTATTGACGAAAATTAGTTGAAGAAATTAATAAATTTGGAATGACCCGTCGTCCCGAAGGCCTGCACTTAGAGTTGAATGTGATATGAAATTTTCCCGATGCGTCGGCAGCGATTGAAAGGAAGTAAGTTTTGATGACCAAAGGGGACCGAATGGAAACAAGTTTTGATATTAATGGGGACGGTAGTACCGGTATTTTATTGATGGATATGAACGGAGATGGATTATGTCTGGATACTAAAGCTACGAAATGAATTGTGAGTTGAATTTGAATGGCAGAATATTTGATAGAAAATTAACTAAATTGAATTGAATGTTTTGATTGGGGTGCGGAAAGCAGTTTTGATGTTGATGAAATTCATTTGGGGGCCTGTATTTTTAGGGCGATATTTTGTAATGTTCGAAATATAAAATGGGTAATTTGGGTATTTTAAGATATTGGCTGACGAATTGGGGTTATTTCAGAATTATCGATGAATCGTGAATTTTTTCAGAATTATGAAAATGGTAGTTTTTTATTATTTTAAGTATGAGAGTACTTTTATCGTGTTTTGAAAAGTTGAAATGATTGAATTATTTTGCAAATTTTAAGATTTTTGAATTTTTTTTTATACATCATATATGAAACGTACTATAATAGCCTCCATGATCCAGTGTGGATTTTTATGAACATCGACAATTTTGCCTATTTACAGCGCGATTTAAACATAAGTTGGCCACACCAAAGAAAAGTACCCGACTTAAGAAATGTGGATTGGGATTACATGGGATGGTTTGGCGAAATTTTACTGTGAGGCCGAAATCGTTTTCGTTAAGCTCTTAAACTAAATTCGCATTATATGGATGTCATTTAAAAAATTGCCGGAGACGTCATAACTTTTTAAAAAATGTAAGAAATTTGTCGGGACCTTTACATGGTCACTGTAATTATAATAAGTAATTAAAATATTTACCAAATATATGGCGCGTCAGAACTCAAAATGTGAGAATTCAGTATATTTATTTAAATTAGAAAGTGTAAGTATATAAATTCATTGTTCTGTAAAGGAAAAACAAATGTGCTGTTTATTTTTCTAATTTGTAATTCGCTGACGATATTTTTTTATTCAATGACCGAAATCCCAGAAACATACACATAATTTAATTTAAGACTTGTTGACAATTCGATTCGATACACAATCGAAAATTGCAAATGGTTGGTGACCCAGATTTATCACTCACCTGTTTAAACATCGTCGCGATGTTCTTGATATCTCACCGTGAGAATTAGCGTGTCTGATACTCCCACGAGCGACTTATATTTTATGCCGGTGCCAATAGAAAAGCGTAGCATCTCATCTTTTTACCCTGAGGCTACAAAACTGTCAGTATTACTTTACCAGACATCGTTTCTACCTCGAAAAACAAAGTTATCAAACCCGTTGCCCGATCATGTCTTCCCTGAATTCCATTTTCCTAGGGCCTTTAATGTCAAAGTAAATAGGTATCTACGCCGGCATCCCTGTGGTATGGTAGGACCATCCTTATGAAGTGCACGTCGCAATTTTGAAAGCTCGCCTCGGAGTAAACTTGCGAAATGCATCGCATGTAGAATGTTGAAGTATTGCTTGCATTTTTTACGATACGTTGAAGAAATATAGCACAATAGTACTTTTCTAATATTCCGAAAAAATTAACATAGCGCTAGATATATTAAATGACATACGAACGGATAAAAAATATATATTACAAATATATTACAAAATATTATTACAAATGCAGAGTGTGCTATCACGACCTTAAATTGTTTGTCCAGAACTGTTAGCCCACTGTATATCGACATAATAAGTGTTTCAGACAGGTCATCGTTCAATAGATTATTTTATTTTTAGATTAGCTTATTTTTACTTCTATATACATATATATATATATATATATATATATATATATATATATATATATATATATATATATATATATATATATATAATTCCGTAATACATACAAACAGTAATTTTAAAATATTTAAAATAATTACATAATATGTGTATGTGAATCCTCAATTGAGGCGTTTAGAAGGTGGTTTAGTTATATTTCTGTATATATTTGTTTACAAAACGCCCGTACGGATGTAGAAGGATATAATAAAGATAACATAAGGGTAAAATAAAGATATAATAAAGATGTGCAAGGATATAATAAGGGTGAAATAAGAATATATATACAGGGTGACAACCGGGAACCGGACGATTTTGAAATAAGTGTTACACAATGAATTTGCAAGATAATAAGGTTTTATTAACAGCAGAATGAAGCTTACACAATGCCATTTACAATGTGTATCAAGTATGGAAAATAGTGGCATCGAGATGGTGTCCGTCGCGTTGGATGAAGTTTTCGACCCTCTTCATGAAATCGTCCATAACACGCTCTAACATCGCTCGATCAATAGTCATGATATCCTGATGAATGGCATTCTTCAAGTCGTCCAAATTACGGGGCTTGTGAGCATATACATGACTCTTCAAATACCCCCACAGACAAAAATTACAAATTGATAGGTCAGGAGACATTGGGGGCCAAGGCATATCTCCAAAACGTGAAATGAATTTTCCTGGGAACATGTTGCGGACAATATTGATGTGTTGGCAATATGTTCCATAGCACCATCTTGCTGAAACCACACATTCCTTGGCTTTATCAGTTTTCTGCGTAGTTCTGGCATAAAAAAGTTTGGATCATCTGAACGTAGCGGTTAGAATTAACAGTGACGGTACGCCCGACGCCTCTTTAAAAAAATAGGGACCAATAATGCAAGTGGGACCAATGGCACACCACACTGTGACCTTTACAGAATGTAGAGGTTTTTCATGGATATGTCGTGGATTTTCAGGAGCCCAGTACTTGAATTTATGTTGTTTATTAACTGCTCCATCTAAATGAAAATGAGCTTCGTCGCTCAGTAGAAGCTGCAGACCTAAATTATTGTCTTCCAAAATCACTTGCATTTTTGTACCGAAATCCTCACGAGTTTCAAAATCGCTTTCCTTTAATTTCTGAACAATCTGTAGTTTGTAGGGGTGGAATTTTATATCCATATGCAAGATTTTTCTAACCGGTTCCCGATTCATTTTCAACTCAATTGCATGTTTTCGGGTGGAGCGTGATCTATGCTTTCAGGGGTTCTTACGGTACGTTATGGACCTTGTGACTTTTTCTTGATTATGCTGCCAGTTCTTCCCAAATTATTGACCTATCTTATGATAGTGTTGCGAGATGGAACAGCCGTCGACTAATAATAAAGTGAATACGAAAAAGCCGCTGTGAAGTTATCACTGACTCGCCATTTCGGATAAACGTGTCGTATGCAAACATTCGATGCTCTACTGTCCACTGCTCCATTGTTACTGAAATGGCACGATATGACAAAGGCAGTAACATCGTATTTGTCCTCCTCTAACCGCGCTAAGTTCCGTACTACGCGTTCCAAAAACATCCGGTTCCCGGCTGTCACCCTGTATAAGGATAACCCCGCCTAATTAGCATGTAATGCTATGTGGAGACCCTTGACCTTGAATGACCTGTGCGAGCAGCCGGATCTTTACACGAATGACCTTGGAAAAACAATGAATCTCCATAAGCAATAACACGGAATTATGCGTCAGAAGTCTCATTACTTATCTACTCTAATAAAATCATTATTTTGACGTTCAATTTCTACAAGGATTTTGCGACCCGTCAAGTAAGACTCAAACCACTGCACTGGTATCCCTCTTATAGAGTAGTAATTAAGTTTAAAAAAAATAGTATAGTCCACGCAGTCAAAGGCCTTTGACAGATCACAAAAAAATAGCTAGACTAACTTCCTTTTCCTCTAGTGTCTCAGATATATATTTTTTTATTAATGAGGATATGGCGTCACTAATATTTTAGCCAAATTGCGTAGTACTCAATATACTGTGTTTGTATAAATAATTTATCAATTGCTCCCCCACAGACTTTTCGAAAATTTTGGAAAAATTCGGAAGAAGAAGGTCTATAGTTATGTATTTCAAATTTTTCACATTTTTTAGGTAACGGTTTAACAGTTGCTAATTTAAATTTATCTGGAAACCGGCCTGTACTTAATGACAAACTAATAAGGTAGGTTAGTGGTTTTTTAATAAATCAATATTATCTTTTATTATTTATTATTTTTTGTATGACTGATGGTCGAGAGGTGAGCGCACTTGCCTCTCACCCAAAAGTTCCGGGTATTGGGTGTGTGTCGCTTGTCTCCTCCTCCTACACAAGGCTCTTCTAGAGCCTTCCGGGATAAAGAGGGTCGTCATTACCTGTGGTGTATTTATTTATTATTATTGTAACTGGAATATCATCAGAACCGCAAGAATTTTTTGGTTTTAATATCTTTCCAATTCTCGCTGTATCGTTTTCAGTGACGGGCTGAAAGAATAAGGAAGATGTGTTACTAAATTTTGAATTTGCAGGATAATTTTTAAAGGATGTATTACTTTTTAATTATGAGGTTAAGTTTGCAGCTTGCGTGGAGAAAATGTAGAAAATTTGTTTGCGACAGAATGTGGATCTGTTAATAACCTATTGTTTTCCATAACTGAAATATTTTCATAAATGTTTGTATTATTTTGTAATAATGAGTTTAAAATTTTCCAGGTTTTTTTATTTTTATTATATGACTGATTTATCTCATTAATAAAATAATTTTCTTTAGCTATTTTTATTAACTGCCTTAAAACTTTGCAATATTTTGTTACATATTCAATGATGTATACATCATTACTGTACTTTTTGATAAGAACTTAAGTGCGTCGTATTCAACTGTGTATAACTGTGTCCAGTCTGCAGACTCCAGTAGATTACGAAATGTTTTTTATTTTTATTATTAAAAATTCTGCACAATTTGTAACAATTTTTTATTGAATTTTCATCAGGATTTGTAAGCTTTATGATTTGGCCATTATGATCAGACACTCCAATTTCTGCGACATCAGCTATAAATTTATTTTTTGTATGGGTTAAGATGTTGCCGATAGTACTTGAGGACGTTTCCGATAGTCTGGTAGGTTTATCAAGAGTAACTATAAGATAAAATTAATTTAATATGTTGACAAATTCATATTTAAAATTATTTTCAGTATTGAAATTCAAGTTAAAATCCCCACACAAAAATACTATACAGAAAAATTTATAAGAACTTGTTATTTTTAGGAGCAATTCCTATATTAATTAATAAATTAATCTATGAAGACCTGTATCAAGAATTAAAATCTGACATCATTTCAAAACCAATTATTTATTCTCCAAAGCTGGATATTTACGGCTATACAAACAAAGGGCATAGCAGCATGTAACACATTATATTGATGAATGGTGACGACAGATAGTATATTGCTATAGCGTTTGAATCCCTGATATATACACTGTTTTGGTGAAATTGGTTGCATCCCTTTGTCAGTGACATCTTGTGCTGTGTATAATCGATTAATACGACAACCATATCTGTTTACCAATTGAGCTATAAGCGTAATCTCTTAATCTGCAACTATTTACTCTGGCGCATTGTATCAGTTTATTGCCTGTTATCTCTAAGTCGTCTAACTATTAAAAATAAAAGCACTGGTTTAGAAATAAAATTATTAATTGCAATGCAAGGCAACTGACTGTTTCACAGTCTAAAAGTGGAATGTAGTTGAGGGTTACCCAAGTTAGATAGAGGACAAAACATGAAACCACAGGAACTAAAAGCATCTTTAGAACGCTAGAAAATACCGACCGCGTTAGAGAATTTGTTATGCACTCCCGCGACTTCCATTCAAAAGCATGCGGTTTACACCTTTATCGCTCGTTTGAATTGCAACTGAAGACTTGCACCCAAACCCACTTAAAGTCAGATAGTATAGATAGCACTAACCGCTTACAACGCAAAATTTATTGTTAAATATATGTGGAAGGCTTGGATGATGCCTACGCACTCAGCAATATTTTGTTCACTCAAAGTGTGCTTTGGGTGGCTGTGAAAATGTCTCAATCGGTTCCAAAAAATTCTAAAGAGCTTCAATGGCTCATATTTATTAGAAAAGATCCATTGCTCATTATATATCTATAATATTAAATTCTTAAAATATCAAAATTATACTTACAATAAAATATACTATGTTTGTTAAGATAAACAAGTAGTATAGGGTTATTCATTATAAATTACCCAGTCCCCACCCCTTTTCATCGTTATTATTGCTCATAAAAAAAATTTAAATAAAAGCTGTGTGGTTATGACTGAATTTTGTTAAAATACTATAAAAACTACAGTGGCGTGCAGATTTTAGTGTATACAAAAAAAACAATACTTTTTAAAATAATATACATGGTAGGATGCATTATTAAATTTTTGGAATTATCCTTTTTTCAAAAATATGCCATATGTTATCCCTACAATATACCGTTTTTGAATTATTAAACGTCGTATATCTCAGTTAAACTAGTTACTGCATATGGAAAAGTTAATATTGTTAAAGTGAGCTATGAAAATGACAACTATTTTGTTTGTTAAGTGACATTTCTCTAATGAAATAATCAAAAAGATTTACAGTGAGGAAGAAAATGTCCAAATGTTTACTTGTTATATACAAAATAACAAAAATAAACATGCAACAAAAAGAGCATGTAGGGCGTTGTGTCCAAATGGTCCAACACGTTCAAAAATATTTACCGAAAGGTAATAATACCCCCAGTTTAGTAGAAAAAAGCGTGTAGTTCAAGCAAATCAGGACGAACAGCTACATACAGCCCATCCATATGTATTTGCGAACAGACTTTTCTAAAACATTGTATTATATTTTAAAGAATTCTGAATGGATCTGCTAAGTAGATAAATAATGACAGTTCTGGCAAAATATTCCACGTTATTCTTTATGAAGGTTCATTCTGATTTTCAAGGTCACTTTTCGTCAGGCTCCACCAATTTGCGCGCGCAGGTCTGTACGGATTTTGTACTGGTCTGTACAGTGCAGGTACGGCTCTTTTACTGGTCTGTATGGTGCAGGCACAACTTTTTTTACTGTTTTACACCTTAATAGATACAGACCAGTGAAGAAAGCCGTACTTGTACCATACAGACCTGTTTGAAACCCGTATAAACCTGCGCGTGGAGGCTCCACCAACTTGCGCGCGCGAGAAGTGATCTTGAAAACCAGAATGAACCTCCATAAGAAATAACATGAGATTATTGACCCAAAACTGTCATTACTTATCTATTCTGGTACTTTGGGATCTGAAATTATGCCGAGAAAGTAAACATTCTTGATGGATTTTAGAACAACGATTTTTTTTATTTCTTTAAAGAAATGTCACTTATGTCATTTTCATAGTACACTATAAACATTTTATCTTTTCCACATTTACCGTAACTAGTTTAACTAACATATTCGACGTTTAATAACCTAAAAATGGTATAGAGGCTGTCCATTTTATCTCACTTAATATCGTTGGTACAAAAAAGATATTTTTACGAAAATTATGCTGATTTATATAACCTAGAAAATGATTTAAAGACATTTGAAATCCATGGCCTACTTTAAGAGTTATGACAATATCGAAAATGCGGAAAACGTCTAGGCCAAATATCTCCGTTATTTGAAGAGATACGAGAAAAATTCTAAGGCGAAATTTTTTTGCAAAACAGAGTGTTACAACGAGGTTTTATATAATTTTTTTCAAAACCGCTGTATTTTGATATTTACTCTTCAGGCTGTTAAAAAAATTATTTTGAAACGGGCGGGAAATGGCGCCATTAAATAGAGTATTTTCCTCCCTTTTAAACGATATATCACATGCCATATTTATTCTACGTTAGTAATTATAAAAACATTTTTTTTAAATCAATAAATAGGGGCGAGCGTAGGTGCGTCTTTACTATGTACATACTTCGGTATGCAATGTAAAGCAACGACAGGCGCAGTTAGTACTTGGGTGGGTGACCATTCCACCGGAAACCGCGTTCTCGCCTCACATATCTTCTAGCGGCTTGTATATCAGTGTATGCGCGGACGCTATACAACCTTAGGCGAGGGTTGTATAGGAGATATACCATCCTTCGGAGGGGACGTAAAGCCGTCGGTCCCTTGTCTATTAAATGTTAGGCAAGTAAAAGATCCCTACTCTTCTTGAGGCAAGAGGTTCGGCAAAAATTCCTAGTTGGGGGTAGCTCGTCTACAGGCATCGGTGTTAGGCCTCAGTAGTCCGACGTTAAATAAATGTATAAAAAAAAAACAATAAATTTATTTTTAACAATCATTATACTTGCGTGATTAAATAAAACGATAAAATAATTCAATAAGTTGTTCAAATCTTTGCTATAATAAAATATTAACACAAGAAGAATAAAGTAAATTCAGGTAACAAAAACAAAATAATAATCAAGAAAGCAACATAGAGCAATTATGGAAAGAGTATTCGCAGTTAAGTATGTTGAATAGGTTACACCTAAGCATTCTAATTGGCCTATACACTGGGCACTGCAGATTAAGTCATCACCTACACAGACTTGGACTGGTGGAAAACACCGAATGCCGTCTGTGTCTAGAGGAAGATGAAACGGCAAGGCATGTTCTGTGCATCTGTCCCGCTGCAGAAAGAACCCGGTTCTCATTATTTGGCAAAGGTCAGCTTTTGCCTGAGGACCTGGACAATCTCTGACCCAACAAGGTTATCAGCTTTATTAAAGGGCTGAACCTATTAGGTGAAAAATAAATTAGGAGTGAGCTACAATAGACCGATTGGTCGCGGTGGAGGGTCTGGTATAGACCCACTCACATTTCAACCTAACCTAACCTCGTAACATTGCGATTATTTGATTTGATTTGAACCCTACACGCTAGTAACACTACCTCACGGTTTACTGATAATAACTTTAGTATATCAGAAGAAAATATTTTAATTCGACTAAAATAATTTAGATTACTTAAGATAATTCTACAATGCGGTAGTTAAAAAACTTAAAAGAAACTTATGCACTATACTTGGTAGGTAATATATTGCATGAAGCATAAATTTAAGATAATAGGCTAGCCGAACTTTCTACTTCTAACTTAATTTTCGAATAACATCAGAGTTTAATGAATATAGCGGTGTGAGAAATGAATTTTTATTTTATTACAGAGTAGAATTCTGTTCGTGAGATTTCCTTTCGTGTGCGCCCTAAATTAGTTTTGTACATTTGGGAAATATTTTTCTGACAGCGCAACTTTTCAATTACGACGTGATTCATTCTCGGCAGTCATTAGGAACTTTGTGGGATATGCACTAAATTTACTGTGTTCGGTGCAAATGTACAATAAGATGTATCGGTTACTAGGGTAATAAAATTACTTGCAACCTTGAATTAAACAACAAGTTGGGGCTGTAAATATTCTGGTGCATTATTATGATATATCAAAATGCTGCTGTACAAAAATAATATTTTTCTACAACCACTACCGGAAACACGTTTCTGTGCACGATATATTTATTATACCCAAACTAGATAATTTCTCACAATACTTAAAAACCAACGTAAGTGTGTCGCAAAACGTCATAACCGTGACCGGATCAACAAAGATAAATTTTAGATCATAATGTTCATATTGAACAAAATACAATATACAGGGTGGGGCAATGGTGCGTCGGATCTTCATATGTCGAGTTTTACGATAGCTAGAATTCTTTTAAAAAATTGCAAGTAAACTAGATAAAAAGTCTATAACTGGAAATTATTTTCGAACATACAAGGCGAGCCAAGACGAAATTACAGAACCAAGTGCCTTTTTTATATGGAATGCTATGTATATCAGTACAATTTTTATATATACAGGGTTACTGGTAATTCGATACATTCCTTTGGAGATGTGATGGGGCATGAGCTAAGGAGTAAATCTAGCCCTAACATACATTATGCAAAACTCAATAGTTTTTGAGATATTTCAATTTTTTTGTTTTTCTAAAAAAAAGTAGATCTTAATGTCTTAAAAGTTAATTTCCGAAAAATCTACTTGACATTTTTAATTTTTTTTTTTACATTACTTGTCCAATATTATAGATATCCGTTTGGAATGAAAAATATCCGGAAACATTTCGATCATGTGAACATTTAAAATAAAAACTTGTAAACATTTTTTTTTTTAATCAGTTATGAAATTTGCCTATTAGGTTTTTTCAAAAATATATTAATGTAGCACGCGTACAAATTATTATAGAAACTTCCTTATTTCAATAGCTATCTAACTAGGTAGAAATGTTTAATGTACCCTTGATAGTTCTAATAAAAAATTAGTAAAGATAATGCTGGTGGCGGAATTTATTAAACGACTAATCGTTCACTTTCATTTAAGTCAGTCAGTCCTTGACTTTGACGTTTGTGCATATATGTCATTAACTGACATTCTTATCTCCGTGTCCCTTAAGTTTATTGGTCTTGTTAAATTAGTTATCGAAGATTTTGATTTTGCTCGTAGTTGTTGTTATTAGTTGTTGTTATTGTATTTTCTGTGCCATGGCCGCATATGCCAACGCAGAATACGCTGATATCTTGTATGTCTATGGATACTGTGGCGGCAACGCTGCTGAAGCTCGCCGAGAATATGGTCTTTGGTACCCTAACCGCCGCTTACCAAATGCACGTGTATTCAGTACTGGCTCCGTGAAATGTAGAAAAAGTGACGCTGGTGCTCCTCCCGTTTATGAACCAGATGATGAGGAAGAAATATTGAAGTATTTTGAGGAAGACCCAACTATTTCAACTAATAAAGTCGAAAGACTAACCGGAGCGTCACAATGGAAAGTTTGGTCTACGATACGTAGAGTTGGATGTCATCCTTACCACTATACCCCTGTCCAAGGCTTGGAGGAAGGTGATCCTGGAAGGAGAGTGGAATTCTGCCGCTTTATGTTAAATTCAGATGCAGAAAGTGCAAATTTTTTAACAAGTATTTTATGGACGGACGAGTCGAAATTTAATCGCGAGGGTATAACAAATTTCCACAACCTACATTATTGGGCAGAGGAAAATCCCAAGTTAACACGTGAAACTAGTTTCCAAATGAATTTTTCTATTAATGTGTGGATGGGAGTCATTGGCCACTATTTAATAGTGCCACACTTTCTTCCTCAAAATTTAAACGGGGAAATCCATGAAAATTTTTTAAGAAATGATCTGGCGGTGATTTTAGAAGATGTTCCTCTCGCCGTCAGATAGCGAATGATGTTTCAGAACGACGGTTGTCCAGCACATTATCGGCTGACAGTACGACAGTTACTTGATCAACGTTTCCCTAACTGTTGGATTGGAAGAGCGGGCCCAATACCTTGGCCAGTGCGAAGCCCTGACTTAGCACCCCTTGATTATTACGTATAGGGTCATATGAAGGAGATGGTCTATGCCACACCAGTCAATACTATAGAAAACCTTAGACAAAGGATAGTCGATGCTGCCCAACACATAAGGCATAATCTGACAACCAGAGTAACAAGGACGGAAATAAGAAGACGCTGCCGTGTCTATATACGGAATAGGGGCTCCCGTTTTGAGCAAGACATATAAAAAATAAAGCACAACTTTGAAATTAATGAAGAATTAAACTCTACTTTTAAAATGTTTTTTACTGTTTATCTAAAAATAAAATTCATACTACTTGTGTTATTTTTACTAGTATTTTCTTAGAACTATTAAGGGTACATTGAACATTTGTACCTTGTTAGACAGCTATTGAAATAAGGCAGTTTTTATAATAATTTACACGCGTGTTACGTTAATATTTTTTTGAAAAAACCTAATAGGTAAATTTCATAGCTGATTAAAAAAAAAAAATTTAAAGTTTTTATTTCAGATGTTCACATGATCGAAATGTTTCCAGATATTTTTCATTCCAAACGGATATGTATAATATTGGACAAATAATCCAGTAAAAAAAAAAATTTTAAATGTCAAATAGATTTTTCGAAAATTAAGATCTACTTTTTGAGAAAAACAAAAAAAATTAAATATCTCAAAAACTATTGAGTTTTGCATAATATATGTTAGGGCTAAATTTACTTCTTAGATCATGCCCCATCACATCTCCAAAGGAATGTATCGAATTACCAGTAACCCTGTATATATATATTTCTGTGTAGCTAATACCGCATATATGGTAATTGCTTGTATGGTGTTTAACAACTTCAAAATTTCATACATTAAAACAAAAAAAATAATGATACACTTTTAATTAGTAGGCATAAATAATTTAATTTAAAATAGTAAACAATGTATCACAAATAATAAAAACTGGAATAATAATAAGAACAACTTTAAAATGTATAATACCTACTAAAACAAATGTTCAACATGGCCACCGTTAACCTCAATAAATTTTTTTAAACGTTTATTTAGAGATTGTCTAACTTTAAATAACGATTCTCTTTTATCCCTAATAGTTTGCACAGCTTCACAAATTTTTTCGCCTTAAATCTTCGATCAAAAAGGTTTTTAAATAACCTATGATCAGGCTGCATTCTGTTTCGATACAGTTCTAAATACCTTCGAGCTGCAGCACGACCACAAAAATATAGTATACACAAACCATGTCTATCATTTAAGTAGTCGAAAAAAATTATGGTATTGTTTATAAAACGATATTAGAAATAAATAAAAAACACAATATTTAATTAAATAAAACTCTCCGCAACAACTAATTATTGTTTGAAAGATGAATTGTTTGACAGGTACTTTTCGTCTTTATGCCTACTTGATAAATACGCTTCTTTATTTAATATGAAAATGCTGTGTCACAACGCCTACTTTTAAAAATTATTATTTGAAAAGGCTTTTAAAAAATTTACATGCAACTCTTGATTTGCCCTTTTCGCAAAACCTATTGTACTTAGAGACTTGTATACCTTCTTTGTGAAGAAATGATAGAGGAGTACAAACTTTATGCGAAATCTGCACTAAAGGTGCGGGTGAAAAAGTTAGGGCCCGTTAAACACATTAAACATAGCGTACGTAGCGCTCTCTAGGAAATAGACAAAAGTTGAAGATCTGTTATGATTTTTTATCACAAATAACTCTAATCCACCAATTTTCATGATAAAATGTTAAAAAATCGTTAAATTACAAAGGAAAATAAAAAATATAATTTCAACTCAAACACCCTGTATCTTTTTACCTATAAACATTTCATTAAGGCATTATTGGCTAAATCTTAATATTTCGACTCCTACCATGTACAGTTAAGTGTTGTACCATTACTTATGAATCACAGTATAAGTTGCTAACACCAGCGCTTTCGCCAAATTATCGAAAAATCATGATTCACTCAGAATTAATCGAATTCGAAAACAATATTACGTTCAATTAACTGGGCGATTGGGTAAAACTTTATTTCATAATTTCTAGTGACTATGTAGACGGTTTAATTGTTTAAGGAAGTGGCTAATTCTGGGGAAAATATTTTTCTACGCGGAGAAATAGAGAACACAGGGATAAAGTGGGCGCTAAAAAGTAAGGCATAAACTGTTATCGCTGGAAAGTACTATCGTGAAACTAAATAAAAGATGATTAGAAACTGATATCTAATATTAATTAAAATCCGAATCGTCAACTACTTATGTAACGAAGCATTTTCCGTTACGGAAATATGCATAAAATTTATAGTTATTTGTACGCTGTATAATATTTAGCAAGCAATATTCACTATTTGACTATCGAAATATTTATTTCAAGTAAAATTATTTGTACACTAGGAACTATTGTTTATACTTTGAAGTAATTCATTCAATAATTAGTCATTTTTGACCTTTTAAATCCGTTTCTTTTTCGAAGTTGGTTAGAGTAATTATTAGAAACCGATTCCATACATTACAAAAGTCAGAATACTTTATTTATACTAACCAACGCACGTAATAATAATTTACCAGTAGTTTAATAAGTTAATACAGCCGTCCTCGCTGTCTTGTATTCAATACATTGGGTCATGCGCTATTCTAGAACACGTGGGGTTCCTCGCGATACCCCGAGTGGGAATCTGGCTATAAAACTGACCGAAAACTCCTGTAAAATCAGAATTTGTTCCAATTCTCGAAGCAACCAGACGTCTACCAGTGCCCAGGGTCCACCGCTGAAACTTAAAGAGTAAGAAAACTTTAATATATATTTGGCTAGTGCATTTATTATTCCGTATTTATTCTGATTGAAAATTTTATCCTGTTTGAATATTCTTGGTATTTATTTCATATTTACTGATTGATAATTTTCTACTTAATTACCGAAATTTTACTGCCTTTATTCTGATTGAAATTTTTACCCTATCTGAATATTCTTGGTATTTATTTCATATTTACTTATTGATAATTTTATACTTAGCCAAATTTTCGGTCTGTTTTATAAACTGGTTTTATTACTGTAAATAATTCTGTCTGCTTCGCATTTTCTGGTACCCTTATACTGCCTGCTTAATCACCGTTTTATCATAAACTCGCTAAATTCCCTCACTTGCACGCTTTCCCCGCTCGATTAACCGCTTCTACGCTTTTGCCGCTATCGTTACCACATTGCTTGCTACTCTCCCTCTACTATTATTGCTTATATGTATATATATGTGTATGTATATATGTGTATATATATATATATGTATGTATATCTGTACATAAATTTGTGTTAATTGTGGTTTTTCTGTTTATTTAGGACTGTAACCACAGGTTTAATGTAATATACTTAAATATTATTGAACTTCTGCGTTTTACTGTTGTGTTTGTGAAAGTCTATTTTCCCTTATTAACCCACTGGAATTAACCGATTCTTCACTGAGCTGCTTAGTCTCGCTCACTCCACTTGTGGGTAGTGTTGTTCAACCACTTTAAACTTGAACTGGCGCCCGAGCACTGAATAAAGCTCGAGTGTCAAAGTGACAGCCTTAGTTCTCGCACTGTACGAGGAAAAGAGCGTCACACTTAAAAAAGGAAAACGTAGAAATAAAAATTGAAAGAGCAAGACTATGAAGAGTGAATTTTGTATTTTGTCATAATTTCGTTATATGTAGTTACTTTCCTAAAATGTAACTTTAAGGAAAATAATAAAGTCGCCTATTACTATTACTATGTAATACATTTTTTTTCTAAAATAGTGAAATCTTTGTAAATACAACACTTGGTGAGCAATGAACATGCTTATGAGAACTTAGTATCCATGCCACAACGATTTTACAGTAATTTGAATTAATTTAACACCAAATATAAATTTGATTTCTTAGTTGTAAGTTGTATCAAGATTGTTTGATATTAAAAGGAGGATCACTACATAACAGCACTGAACTACACTATAAATTTAAATACATAGTTTTAATTTAAATACTGAATAATTTTAATGTTATGGTTCGAACTAATATTAGTAATGGAAAATGTGACCTGTATCATGTATTAATAAACCCATTAAAATGTAAATCGGATTTATCTTTCCTATTTTCCTTAATACAAGTCCTAGGTTCCTTTATATACTTTGTGGATAATAAATGTAGGAACAAAATTGTCAGCATTAATATACAGGGTGAGTTATAGACAGCGATACATAGAGTCTTTCGCTGATATATGAAATTTTATCCAAATATACTAGCGAGTGTTCAATTAAGTAGTTTTAGTAAGTTATTGCGTATATTTAGTAAACGATTTGATTTGATATATCAAGCCACAAATTGGTAAAAAAAATTGTAGCGAGTAGTCACCAGTGGCGGCCCGTCAGGGATGGCAGGGTAGGCAGTGCTCACCCAATTACATAAGCGTTAGTTATAAAGGTATATTTATATTTTTATATATTTTTGTTGTTAAATTATCAAGTAAAATTTTGCGGTTAATTAATTGTAGTATTAAAATTTAAAAAATAGTTTTATTTATAATATTATTTTTACTACATATTATTCTGCCTCATATATCCGTTTAGAAACCGGGCGTAATGTTCTCTGACGTAATACTATCTAAAGTGTCATGCGCCCAGCCCAAGAATAGTTTACCATCCTTGCACCAAGCCAGGGTGGGCAAGCATCGCTCAGAAATCGTGAATTCAATCATAATACGTCTACGTGCATGTTGGTTATTCACTTCGATCTTACGCCTGTAATGTATATTAAAACGAGACGTATGTCGTGCATGCTTAGGCTATTTACAACCTAGAGTGGGCATGCCACCCTTGACCAAAATTTGTAATAAACAATATGAATATTGAATAGAATATGGTCACAATTGAAAAGATATCAAACAGGAAAAACAACTAATGTGTTAAAATTGATTAATCAATCCTCTATGAATATCAAATATGATAGCAATTTCTAATTTGATAAATAGGGACAAAAAGAAGTTAAATACATATCAGCGGTGCCATATAGTAAGTTACCTATATAACTATAATTTTATTTTTCTTTGCGTTTTAAGGTATAATGTATTAGAACACATATGGCTCTATATTATCCAAAAAGTTCTAAAATAATGTTTAATTTTATTTTAGCAGTTTTAGATGTGAAATTAATATAATATGTAAATGAATAAATGTATAATATTCAAATATGGGACTTCGCGCTCGGTGGGATGTGGACACTGCCACCCTCATTCCTTCCCTTTTCTATTACAGTGTCGTGATGTTTCGCCGAGAATCGTTTCATTTTAGGACGTGTGAAGTCAAGCCAGTATTCGCGAATCTCAGATGTTGGAAATTGTTGCTGCTGTTTTAAAATTGGAAAATTTTGTTATTTGGTTAGGTTTGTGTAATGTTTTATTCTCTCAATTTTATGTTTTTTAAGTTTGTAATCCGTGATCTTTGTTGGTATTTAGTAAATAGTAAAGTGTCTACTTTAGCAGAAAAAATAAGTGTGGACAACTGACAAATTATTAATATTAAAATATTTGCCATGGCCGACGTAAGACAAACGGCAAGCGATAATTCTGATATTATACATTTTTTATTAGAAAACAGTTTTGCGAGAGTAACATACGATGACAAAATTTTTAACTAAATTAGAACGACCTTGCTCCTATGGGAAATCTCATTAAAGTAAATTCAAATTTATCCGATAGAAAATTTTGTGTCACAGAGTATCAAAAATGTTTATGGCTTTCTGGAAGTGAAATAAAAAATAAACTTTATTGCTGGCCTTGCATGTTATTCAGTAAAAATAGTAAAAGTTCGTGAAATTCAACAGGGATAAGATAATTTAAAAACATACAAGTTGATTGAAATGGGCAGAGGCATCATTGAATGTTTTTTGCGTGATTTTTCTGTGGAGAAGTGTCATTATTATTCGGTTCTATCCCCCATCCTGCCCACCTAGAGCTAAAAACCACGAGCCGCCACTGGTAGTCACGTAAAATAAATTAGGTTAAAAAATATGTGCTTTAGAATGGCTATAAGGCTATTTCAAATTGATGTATTCATCAGCTTTAAATAAAAAAGATATGCTTACTTATCCTAAATCGGTAAAAATATCACCGAAAATGTAAAAAACATTATGGGTTTTCTCGATGATTTACTGAACTTGAGTTCCCACAGTCAAGTGATAGATTATCTAAATCTATTACGCATTGCGTAACTACAAGCGTAAAGACGTAAATGTTAAAATCTTTTTTAGATTTGTTAACACTTAGAATAAATAATGTGACCTTGAAATGTTCTAGTACTCCAATCCATTTTTTAAATGATAATAGTGTTACTGTACCCTACTTAGGAAAATCTTCAATATTTACTTAAATAATTTCTAGTATTGTAGTCTTCTCTGTGTATCAAAGTGTATCAACCCATTTTAGACTTGGACTCTCTTACTTATTGCAAGGCAATGAGTTTGCATATGATACCTGTACTGTTTGTAACGCCATTGAGGTAAAATTGTGCTACAAATATAGCGGTTTTCATCAACTTTCCATTTCTAGTAATAGAAAATTAGCTTACCCTAAATGTTCTCTCGAACACAATGTCAATGTCTGTAACGGTACTCCTGAAAACTGTAAATGTATAAATTGTTTTAATGATGACGTAGATAATGACAATCATGCTAGCTAGGACACAAATGTATGTAGTATTTATAAGCAAAAATCAGTTCAACGCAAATCAGATATTTTTTCCATTAAATAGCAACCAGCAGCAATAGGTCTATCCTCTCTGAATACCTCCAATAAAAGTCACAATTATTTTAATTTCTATTATCAAAACGTTCGTGCACTCAAATCTAAAACGCACAGTTTATTTAATGAATTAAAGACTCATCAACACCAGGCAATTGTTTTTACCGAAACATGGTTAGATGACGATGATCTGATCGTAACTTCGAGGCTACAGGAAAGAAAAGAGGTGGAGGAGTTCCACTTAGTCTACCCAGAATTTCTCCAAGTATTGACTTTATTGGTGTAAAACTAAACTTCGTTCCGATAAAATGTATGTTGTAGCTTTATATATTCCCCCAAATCAAAACATCGACGTTTATGAAGAATTATTCGATATAATATCCCATATTAATTCTTAAATAGTAACGACGACTCGGAGATTTTAATATCCCTGAATATATTATGTATGTTAATGATTCGTCGATCGCAAGCACTCGTATTACAGCCTTACGTAATTTATGTGAATTCATGGACATTCGCCAGTACAATAAAGTCATACATTCTTATGGTGGTATATTAGATTTGGTATTAAGTCATAAACCCATCATACTAACTAAATCTGTGGATTCATTATTATTGGACGAGGACCTCTACCATCCTTCCCTCGATATTTCTCTACCTGTTAATTCGCTTCCCAACAAATTTCCTAGTAATACATCCTTTTCTTATAACTTTAAACTGGCCAACTACCATCTTGTCAAATGATGAACCAGCATCTAATGCTCCTATTTTTACGATTCAGAAATTTACAGAAGCATACAACTTAAAAGCTCTCAAAAAAATGAAAGGTAAACTTACTAATGGTCCAGACGGCAACTATACTTGCTCTTCCTTTGTCTATCATTTAACCTATCTGTCTATCGATCTGTCTGTCTGCCTGTCTGCCTGCCAGTCGGCCTGTCTGTCTAACTATAACTTATTTGTGCTCACGTTTACTCTGGAACGGTTTATGATATAGACTTGAAATTTGGTACACTTATATATTATAACGAGATCTGGAACTAGTTTATATTTTGATCTAATTCCGTTGAAGGGTTCGGGGTTAAATGGAGTAAATAAGAGTAAATAGGCAAAGCAAGCAGGTAGGAGTCCATAAAATTGTAATTTAGGGCATGTACGAAAAGTTTAGGTCCCAAATTTCTTTTTGGCATCAGCCACCCCCCACTATCATCCACAATATCACCCCCACACTATAAAAGGGAGTAAAAAGAAATAAGATGTGATTTAGTGTGTATACAAGAACGAAACGTCTCAAAAAAATTTTTTGGGCATTAGCCACCCCCTCTACCACCAACATTGCCACCCCCATCCTGTTATTAAAGGGAGTAAAAAATTAAATTGGGATATAGTGTGTGTACGAGAACCAAGGACCCCTAAAATATATTTTGGTGTTAGCGTTCCTTGGGCAGCGGTTTTTTAAAAAGACATTCAAAATATTACTTAATAAATCTGTATTTTTTCAAGTTAAATCACAAATAAATATTAATCACCACGGATTTATGCCAGGCTATTCTACTTCCACCAACCTATTTTATTTAACGCAGTACATCGCTGAAGTGCTAGATATGGGAGAACAAATTGATATTGTATACACAGATTTTTCTAAAGCGTTTGATCGTTTAAGCCATGGCATACTGCTTTAATTAAGTTTCTTTGGTTTTGCTCCAGTTTGATTGAATTTTTTAAAATTATATCTGACTGACAGGCGTTAATTTGTCCTCTATAGGAGCCTTAAGCCCAACAGAATTCATGCTAAATCTGGCATGCCTCAAGGTTCGGTATTTGGGCCTTTACTATTTAACATATTTGTAAACGATATCAGCTATCAACTTAATTTCAATTCATTTTTATACGCCGATGACATGAAATTTTTTATTAGTATTAATAGCGCGGACGGACGGAAGCTCGGTCAGTGGTGCATAGGTTAATGCAAGACCAAACGTCAATTAGCCAGCAACATGGGACGGAGTACTCGGAGATGAGGGCAGATCCCATTCTAGGCATGTCCACGGACGTAATGGTTCCAAAGTATAACTTCAACAAGAAATTTCAGACTATAATACCAAACAGGGAGGACTGGAAAAACGGTCCTTCCATAACAGCACAAGTAATCTGGTACACTAACGGCTCCAAGACAGAACAAGGAGTCGGAGCCGGGATTTACTGGACATGGTCAAAAGCCAGTATCCCGATAAGTCTAGGGAAATACGCAACGGTGTTTCAGGCTGAAGTGATCACCATACACTGTTGGGCAAGGAGATAATAGGGCAAGGCACTGTTAACCAGTCGATTGCCATTTTCTCTGATAGCCAAGCGGAAATAAACAACAAATCAACACAAGATTAGTGTGGGACTGCTTGACGGCACTTACAGAGCTGGAAAGTCAGAACAGAGTGACCCTAGCATGGGTACCAGGATACGAGGGACACAGAGGAAACGAAAAGGCTGATGAACTGGCCAAGGAAGGCGCACTTGAAGCCCCAATAGGACCTGGGCCTTTTTGTGGCGTGGCAAAGCCATGCATACGAGCAGCCATTAAGGAATGGGTGCAAAATAAATCTCTGGGATGGTGGAGGAATCTCCCAAGACAGAGACAGGCCAAAGAGTTCATTAGAGAACATTCGGCCGAATTTACGGAAGATCTACTAAACCAGAATAGGAAGGCCATCAGAGTAATAGTAGGCCTTCTAACAGGGCACTGCCGGCTCAATAGACGCATGAGTCTAATGGGCCTGGCAGAGGACGCGACATGCAGGTTCTGTCAAGAGGATGAGGAAACTTCAGTTCACGTATTGTGCCACTGTGAAGTCTTGGCGAGACTGAGATTTCAAGTACTCGGAGAAGAAAAACCAAAGGCAGACAGCTACACAAGAGGGCCTTTATCAAAGCTGTTGAGTCTAGTACAAAGGACAAAGCTGGATGAGGCAAAGATGAGGTACTATAAGGAATGCATTCTAGGAGCACCACAATAGACCTGAAAAGGTCGCGGTGTTAAAGGCTAAATAACCAGCTCCTTTGTTAATCTAGAGATTACAAGATGACTTATCTAACCTTCACTCATGGTGCGACAAAAACGAGTTATCATTTAATATAGACAAATGCTACAGTATGAGTTTTAGCAGGAAACATAATCTTTCATTAAATGAATAATATATGTTATTAATAATACGAGAATACAGAGATTTGACAAACTGAAAGACCTTGGCCTTACTTTTGACACTAAATTCATATATAATAACCATATCTCTGAAACAACGACTAGTGCATATAAATAATTAGGTTTCATTATAAGAAATTCTAAAGGTTTTGAGAACTTCAACGCCTTACTTCTCCTATTTAATGCCTTTGTTAAATCTAAATTGGAATACGCGTCGATCATCTGGAATCCAACTTACCTAATACACAAAAAGAACATTGAAAGTACACAAAGGCGTTTTCTAAAATATTTGTATTTTGGAGAAGGTATTTATCCACCTAGGGGCTTTCCTCATGAGGAATTGCTATCTAATTTTCATGTATCTGATGACCCATAGCATATTTAGTTCCTCGGTATTTTTACACAAACTTATTAATTTCAAATTTGATTCGCTCCAAATTTTAGAAATTATTAGGTTTCATATACCAACTGTCCAGACTAGATCATATAATTTATTTTACTAAAGTACACTTCGAACAAATTTACTCAAACCCTCTCCCCTTCATGTAATGTGTTATAATTTTAACTCTCTACCATGTAATATTGACATATTCAATTGTAAAATTAAGGATCTTAAGCAAGCAATTTTAAATAACTGAAATTTATTTTGTTACCATTACTAAGTATATATTATGTTTTCTTCTTTTTACTATTGTATTGAATTATACATTATGTATATTAAGTATTGTATGTGTTAATGCTTTGCATTCGTATATATGTATATTTACGTACGTATATATCATACATTTAATTGTATATACCTGCCCTGTAATTGGCTTTTCTGTTGGACAGTGAATAAATATATAAATAAATAAATCTATAAAAATCAATGAGTACGTTATTATTATTAATATTATTAATAATTTACTTATTCGTATAATTTAAATATTTATGAGGCCTATCTATGCTGCTCTTGCATTTTTTTGTCTACGACTATATTACCGAACAAATTTTATGTAAGAGGTTAAAATACCATTTATCAGTACATCAACCAATTTATATGAATACATATCAATTTATAAGATATCTGTTGCTGAACTCAAATACACCAGGCGTGCTCTAAGCTCAAAGCAAAAAGGTCATGTTTCAATTTATAACATGAATAAGCTTTTGAATTTCAGAAGTTAAATCAATATGATGACATATACCGTACCTGAGAACACGTTTACAAATGGATTTTGCAGCTTAGTAAAACAAAAAGCACTGTATTATTTGTTTTTGGAAAAATCCGCTATATTGCCTTTCCATGTTTTCATTAAATTAATTAATTATACACGAAAGGCTCAACAGAATTCTGTTAGCCGACCGGATAATGTACAACAAAATGTATACATTTGTAAGTAATTCACTAATAGCATAGTTTCATATTTTCATATGCATTAGTATCATCTAATATTATTATTCTATAAGGTGATTTTATTAGACCCACAAATTTTACCCAGTTATTTCCCTGCAATTATTTTATGAGGCCTTCTTATTTAAATAAACTTTATCTATGAAGTTACATTTCAGAAATACATTATTTAGGAATTATTCAAGCAGAAGTTCCACATCAATAAGAAATTATTTAGTTTTTATATTTACATATATGTTCATCTATCTGAATATGTCATGTAAAAGTACTAAGTGTAAAGAATCATTATTAACAAACACAAACTGATAAGAAACTACCCAACCTTTTTGCATTTATATGAACATTTTTAATTCTGAGTATATGAACACATTAGCAAAGCATTATAGACCGTGGGATAGTAACAGATTTTTTTAAACGTTTGGTTCCTATCTGGCCTTTTGGGAGGCTATTGTGTCTGATTTGTACTAACCATTTCGTTTGAAAAAATGACTTTCCTTCGTGCACTTCTTTCAAGATTTAAAATATGTTTGGCCCACTAAAAATGTTTGTGAATGATACAATACATGTTCGTTTTGGTTAATTTTTACAAAAATAAAAAATCAATTCACATGAGAAAACTATTCAGCTTTCTCAAAATGAAAAATATGGGAAACTCTGGTCCCTACTAGTAGATGCATAGGCATATATTACTTATTCAAAAATTTTACCAGTTTGACCACAAAAAAAATAAAAGGTATATGTTTCTATTCACCCCGCAATGTGGGGGGGTGCGATTCATAATGTACCAACTACCATCCAAAATGCAGTTTTGTGAGCTAACGATTACACAAAAAGATTCAAGAAAAGTTCAATGTTTCTGAAATTCGGTGGGCTTTTGCTTGCCTGTCTTATTCACATATTTGTATTTCAATATCAATTTTGGTCGCTCCTAAGAGCTTGAAAATGCTTGAAGCGCTACTACTTCGAATTGTATTCTGCAATTACAATTGTATACCTTCAGGCAAGGCGGTCCCATGCACATATGAGTACATGGTAAAGATACTTTTTTGACACCGAATCACTGAGGAACCGGTTTAGGGCAAATCCCGTTAAAATTCATCATTTCCCCGTCAAAATCGACCGCTAGGAAATGATGGGGGTCCCATGTCGCTAAGGGCTATTTTCGCTAAAACTCACGATATACTTTGGATAGAAGTTGGATTAACTTGTCCTCATATTTAAGACCTCGTATGAGTTGCAGTGCTTAACAACGTGGATTCGTAAAAGGGTTTTTAATTCTGAAATTTCCGAAATTGAAGTCAAATTTTGTTATAGTTTCTAAATTTAGGTGGTCGGGGCGACATTACGTCCCTGTGCAGCGACATTTACTACACCTTCCAAAATGACGCTCCTTGAGGAGTTATGGAAATGTTTGCATAAAAATCGCTCGGTAGAGCGAAAATATGATTAAGAATATTAAAAGCCTCTTCCACGATATTTTTACGTGAAGCACGCTTTTCATACGAAGTATTTCCTAAGTCGGATTTTGTTACAACGTCGAAAAGTATACCGAGGGTTTTACCGTGTTCTTTAACAATATCACCAGGAAAACTTATATTGCTAAAAAATGACTTCTCGAGCTCTTATACTATGCTACAAAACATAAATAAACTTAAAAATTTCTATTGACCCCAAAATTTTGACAAAAGTGACGTTAAAACAAAAAATATTTTGTTCATAAACTTTACAGAATTTCTAACTTTTGTGAATAATTATATTAATAGGACTGGTTAAGATATTTTGTTCAGCAAGATACGAAATTACTGACCTATTTTTTCCTGTAGAAAAATATAAAGTTTTGTAGCCTATAAATTAACCCCATATAACAGCTGTTTATTGCCAACACTGTTTCAAGGAGAAATGCCGAAATTTACTAGCTATATGTAAAGGGCCTACCTACTGATAGATAATTTAACAGAAAACTGAAACCGCCAATTTTAAATTCTCCGAAGAAATTTTTCAATTACGTTCCCCATTTTTGTGCTTATGTAACCCTAAAATTCAATTTTATATCGAATGATGTCAACAGAAACAGTAGGTGTGCCATTTGGAAAAATCGACTTTTTGACGATTTTTCATTACGATATTTGAAAATTGCCTGTGCCCATATGGTACAAGATGGGACCACCGTTGAGACATCAGGTGTTAGCGTGGACTTCCCGCTAACTTCTTAAACAATTTGGCTTCTTAATTTTAAACGATTTGTCATAGGTAATATACAAGTTTGCTTGTAAACTTACTACAGCGGAATTTTTTTTCAAAAAAATTCACGTATCAAACCCTGTAACAGATAAGTTAACATAACTTAAGTTGTCTAAACTTGGAATTGTAAGGCCAATCGAACCATGTAAAAACTGTATGTTTCCATTTAAAATAAGAAAGCTGGTACCGACTTAATAGTCGGCTAATGCACACTCTGTATAGCTGGAGGACTGAGAGAACAGGCATGATCGATTATGGCTGCATACCGAGGTTCAAGTTTGTAATCCAACTGTAAGTTGAAAAACTTCTAACGAACGGCCTACGTGGATCACCCTGTATATTTTTAAACACTAACTATAATACAATGGTTACAAACGCGTCACAAAATGTAAATATTTCGAAAATATACGTATATATTCATTTAAAGTATAACCAATATTTTCTTTGCTTGTTTATTTTTCTTATTTCACTCTCTTATAACACACCGTAACTTATCTATTACGCTTCATCAAAGTCAAAGGATACTTTCTATCTCTATAATGGATGAAAGTTGTGATGTCTCAGCATCCTTCCAAATACTTATGACTCTCCTACCGAGCCGTGTGTACGACATATTTGTTAGATAGGAAAAGCCTGCAGTGAATAAGGATCTTTATACTAATACATATTCCCTTGTATAAATATATACAAATATTCTTGGCTATACCCAGATGCTTTGAATCTCCTTAATATAAAAATAAGAAATATCGTATAACTTCCAAAATCACAATTATGATATGATATATGTATACGGAATAATATTTTGGGGCGGTTCACATTATTCTGATAGAATTTTTAGGGTGCAGAAAAAAGCAGTAAGAAATTTAAATACAGTAGGAGTAATTAGATGAACATCATGCAGAAGATATTTTAGAGAACTAAAAATATTACCGCTCGCTTGTTTATATATAATGGAAATTGTTATGCTTGTTAAATCTAATACCGATAAATTGCTGGAAAATAATCATAACCATCATAATGACACTAAAGGTCAGAATATTATATGAAAAGCGTCCTTATAAACTGTACAATAAGCTTCCTGATCGCTTAAAACAGATTAACAGTAAAGTTAAATTTAAAAATGGGCTACGTACCTTACTATTGGAACATGTTTTTTATAATGTGGGAGAATTTTTAGAATTTGTGTTTTAATGTACCTGAAATCTCAGTTTAAGTAACAAGTATCTAACGTTATAAACAATATTTATGAATAAATGTTTGTGCTTTTGTGAGTTAAATGATTAAATCAAATATTGCAATGTATTTTTTTCCATGATTTAATTTGTGTTGTACGAAGTAAACATTTAATTTAGGTATTTACCAAAAATGATTTTGTATGTTTCTTGATGAGTCCGATACCTTTGTGTTCATACTGGTCGACTGTATGACTGATGGTCGAGACGTAAGCGAACTTACCTCTCACCCAAAAGTTCCGGGTTCGATCCCCGGCCGTGACAGTTGAAAATACTGTGAGAGGGATTTTTTCACTATACACGGATATTGGGTGTGTGTCCCTTGTCTCGAAATGTGTAGCCCCCTTCCACACAAGGCTCTTCTAGAGCCTTCCGGGATAAAGGGGGTCGTCATTACCTGTCGTGTAATGGACAATAAAGATATTATTATTCAAACTATACATATTAAAATGCCCGAAATAAATTTTATATTTCACTTGCTTATAATTTGTTGTTGTTTCTCATATAATTTTTTGGTAGTTTTTTGTAGTAGTGCCTCATTTGTTTCTGTAGCTTGTTACATGGCCTATGTCCATTTAACAGTTTTATATAGAAACTAGTGATTTGGTTATATTTAGCACGACCTGTATAACATTTTTCGATTAAGTTTTTGTAAGTGAAATTATTTTCAACTAACAGAATTGTACTTGTATAACTGCTAAACCATTTCACACTGTTTTACGTACTTAGTTTTATATCTTAGGAACTGTCATTTTCTAAATAATGTATGTATTTCCGTTCTACACAGCATCCCAGGAAACAATTAACAATTTGTCTACAAAATTTAGTTACATCAGATATCTATTTTTCAATTTTTATATTTTTGTTTACTATGTGGGTACATTTGGTGATTTTCCTTACCTTTTCTCGTTACTATATATAGTATATCCTAAAAGATGTAATATATTTACTGAGTTATCAATACATCAAATGTGCTTTTAGAGGGCGGAATATTAAACATAATATTTTTAGTCGCAAACTCCTCTATAAATCCTTATTTTACTATAAGGAACCTAACCAGACTGCAACCAACAGCTACTCTCCGGGCTATGTGCCCCGCCGAGCGCTGAATTACAAGTTACAAGTCTGGCGCGTTAAGTGTAATAATTGCATATTACCATCAAAACGCTAATGCTTCGATTGCAACAAACACCAGCCGAAAGACTGATCCTACTTAAAGGAGCTCCCTTGCCAGTCGTCACACACCACTTGCAGACTGCAGTTTCGAGCTGTTGGCTCTCGTCAGTGCAAGGTAGGTATGCGACGACCGACATGTGAAACCTTTGACTATAGTACATCCCGGTATTTTTACAATAGCGACATGTAAAACAGCCAGCAGGCGCCATCCAGCGGTCCAGTGTCTGTTGCAATCGAAAAATAAATAGCCTGACTTGGCTTAGCATAGATCAAATGTGCTTTTAGAGGGCGGAATATTAAACATAATATTTTTAGTTGCAAACTCCTCTATAAATCCTTATTTTACTATAAGGAACCTAACCAGACTGCAACCAACAGCTACTCTCCGGGCTATGTGCCCCGCCGAGCGCTGAATTACAAGTTACAAGTCTGGCGCGTTAAGTGTAATAATTGCATATTACCATCAAAACGCTAATGCTTCGATTGCAACAAACACCAGCCGAAAGACTGATCCTACTTAAAGGAGCTTCCTTGCCAGTCGTCACACACCACTTGCAGACTGCAGTTTCGAGCTGTTGGCTGAGTTATCAATACGTTTTACTATTTATTTACATCTGTTCATATTTGTGGTTATGTATAAAATAGAAATTACAAACTGTGGCAAAGGCATTGGTATAGAACAAAAACTTTTATTATAGATTCATTTTATCGATCATATGCCACTGATTTAGTTGTGAGTACGGGCATCTACAAGGCAGGTTGTTGCGCTTAACACAACCACTGACAGATGCCCATACTTGTACTATTTTTATATTTTATAGCTTTCAATTTAATTAGGGATTTCAATTTCTCAAGTTTATTTTTTGGTAGCGTTATTTCCCAGTAAACAGGACAAAAAGTTTACCTTATCAGTAAAACTCACCAGGAAGTCATTTGCTTGCAGCCTTTGTACTGATTCAAACGTATATAATTTTAACTGTGGACTTCAGTAATTGATATTACAATTTTTATATCCCAGTTACAAAGTGTTTAATATACAGGTAATTTCATTATTCATTTAAAAATTTAATTAATCTTCAAATTTTGCCTTGGATATAATTTCAATTATTTTTAAAATAAATTTGAATTCAAAGTCAATTCTTTTTAATTTAATAAGTAGTTAAAATGCTATATGTACCACGTGGTTTTAAAAATAATTTTCTCTTTCCTTTTAATTTTTTTGGCAATTTGTAGTTTTTATGAAATCAGCTTTTGTACAGCTAGCTTAAATATATTTCATGCAGCTAACTTAAATATATTTTATATAGCTAACTTCCTTAAATTTTGCACAGCTAACTTGCTTAAATTTTGTACATGCTTATGCTTACAAGCTTATATTCTTAGATATTTAAATTCCGAGATACTTCTTCTATATTCCTGCATAGTTTTTGCACAGCTTATCTTTCATAGATAAAATTTGGTTATCTTTACATTAAACCACATAGTTCGTTAATTTTCCTACAACTTTCACCCCATTTGCAAGGAAACTTTAGAATTCATTCTTGCAACAAGAGACAATTGTGGGCCTGGATTGCTGTCCCAGAACCAGTCACCTCAACAATTATCAATCTAGGATACTGGTATAAATTTGTTTTATATATATATATATATATATATTTTTTTAATTTCAATTTGTCTTTCAAACCGATTTGTCCATTATTCATGTATCTGGTCGATAGCCGAGTGGGTTAAGGCGCGAGGTGGCAATCGCGATTAATCACACGGGCATTGCACCACCGGGTTCGAATCCTGGCTCCGGCACTGGCACTGTCGGAGGAAATGGCTGTATGTCCGCGTTTTTTCAATGTGTAACCCCCATCCGCACAAGCCTTGGCTTCTGGAATTGGGGGTTGTCTAATTTCTGTGGTGTTTATTATTTATAATATATTTTGTCATTCATTTTAAACTATCTTTTTGTCTCTCTTACCAACAATTTCAGTCTGATCTATAGTAGACTGGTTATTCAAGAAAAAGAGACAATTATGCTTATTTTACTATAGATGGTGCCCAATTTAACATCAATTTTTCTTTGTCTCCTTTTCTCGAAATAAAAGTATGTCGCTTATGCTGTACATGTCAGAAAGGGTAAGTTTCTCCACTCTTACGAGTACTCTGGACCCACAGCTCTCTGCTCCGACTTAAATCAGCTAGCCGTCCGCATATGTTGCCTCAATTCTTTCTCAAAAATAAATAACAAGAGAAAGGAGGTAACAAGCTCTTTGGACGAGAATTTGTGAAATTTCTTCGTCTTGTATGATAACTTTTAGAAAGGTTTTAACACACTTTGTTACTTACTTCACTGGCAGAAATAAATAAAATAATAGTCGCCATATCTATTTCATAAATTATTAAATTCATTTATTAAATTTAAATTAGGTAGATATCTAAAGTAGAGTAAAATATAATACGTTATATATATGCACCACCACTGGCGATATAGGATGTTTATGCCCAAGTGTGAGACTTTCTACCCTTGGGCCAAGGACCTCGTATAGAAATTCATCACCCGCGGGCATCTCTATATCGCCTTCGGTACATAAACAATTATATTGTAATAACTTTCTGTAGAAATATTTACCCTTTGTGACACATACTAAACCATTTGTATATTATTTTAGCTCGATACTAGAAGCCAAGATTTTTTTTAGTGAATTCATGAAGATTATTTTTTGTGCAGTGAGGCATGCATTGTAATGAAGTTATTTTTAAAGTTCTTTTGTATGTTTAGTTCTGAGCCATAAAGAAGTTGTTTAAGTCAGGAAAACTAATTTCTTGGAGGCTAAAAATCGCTAGTAACTGTATTCCCCTTTTTCTTTCGCGATCTTTCTTGCAAACAATGGAAAAAGCAAACTTTTGTGTGAAATGGAAGTGTGGGTAGATTAAATTTGAAATAAAACCTCTTTAGATAAGTTATTGTACGTGGTATTCAAGAAAATAAATACTAGGGCAAGTCCTTGGAACAACCCCTGCTTCTTTGTGAATTAATGTTTCCTTCGAGCTTTATGGCCATTCTCTTATAAATTCGTCGTGTGAAACTTTGTTTTTATTTTGCTTAAAGTGTCAATTAACACACTGGAGCACATACATAATAAAGTTATTGTTGTGAGTTAATCAATCACTCACGGAATATATCTGCTTATAAATGACACGCTGAGTGTCCAAATTACAGCAATATGACACATATGCACAAGATTATGTATATCTGCTGAATGAAAATGGATTTGTTCCGCAAATAAATAGTTGCATTAGGGTCGAAATCGTGTATAGACCATGTTTTCTTGAAAACTTCTGGCGATTACCAGGAATATGAGAACATCGCAGCAATAATACAAAGTACTATAACGGATCATTTTATAGTTCTCTTAAATATAGGCATTAATATGGAAAAACAAAAATCTGACAGGCACACCAACTTTATGAAATAATAGATAAAAAGAAACTTTTAACAAAAATATATGAAATGAAAATTCATTAAAAAACTAATTTTAATTATACGCAACTCTACACGGACTTTAAAATATAACAGCAAAAATCGAAAAATAAAACCTTGGATTACTGCCGGTACAGTTAATTCAATGAGCACACGGGATAGACTTTTGCAAGAATGTCTTAAAAACCCAAATTATTATGAAATAAAAAATAAATATACCATATACAGAGATAAAATGAACAATCCGGTAAAAAAGCAAAGAATATGTATACAAAGAGTTTAATATACAGAGAACAAGATACTAGTAAAAATTTATGGGAAGGCGTAAACAGAATTACCAACAAAAAACATGAAACAATACTGAAATCAAATTTCATAAGAGAAAAATGGCAAACATCGATAACAAATATTACGCAAATATAAGATCTACACTAGCCGATCTAATTGAAGAGCGTTTCTCCTGACCTAACTAAAAACAAAAAGTGGATTCCATTTTCATTACACCAACAAATGAATCTGAAATTAAAAATTGTATTAGTAATTTTAAAAATAACAAGGCTCCTGGAAATGATGGGTTCAAATTGGAAATTATTAAAGATTTAAAGGATTTTATTTCAAAATCATTGTGCCATATATTTATTTAATAAGTCAATAACTACAGGTATATTTTCAAAACTGTTTAAGGAGGCTATTATAACACCTTTATATAAAAGTGGCGAAAAACATTTAATAGAAAACTATAGACCGATATCACTCATATCAAATTTTGGTAAAATATTTGAAAAAATGGTTACGATTAGACTGAGCATATTTCTAAAAAAACATAAAAATAATATCGGAACAACAATATGGATTTCAAGAAAATAAATCTACACATGACGCGATAGCTAAGTTGACGTCACTCATGTATAACTCTGTAGATCTGTCAAAGTCTGCGTTATGTGTCTTTTTAGACCTAGCGAAGGCTTTTGACACGGTGTGTCACAAAAGATTAATAAATAAGTTAGAATTTATTAGAGCTGTAGCACTGGGGTTGTTCAAAAGTTACTTAAACGAAAAAGAACAGTTTGTGAAAATTAGTAATATCTTAAGGCAGTCGAAAATTTTAACGTATGGTGTACCACAGGGAACAGTAATATGGCCTGTACCTTTCTCAGTCCATGTAAACGACATACTTACTCTTGATACACAATCTCTTTTTCATACGATACGGTTATATTTTATGAAGTATCCTCTTGGAAAATTCTTAAAACCATTGTCGAGCATGACTTTAAACATAAAAAATATATTTGATAATTTGAAATTAACGATAAATTATAATTGTGTATGTATTATGTATCAAGTCCATAATACAAGGCTTTATTGAACGAGTTCGTGAACGAGGGCGAGTTCAATGAAGCCTTATTATGGACGAGTTGCATATAAAACTTTATGTCCGACTACTAAATTTAGCTTATTAACAAAAAAAATAATTCAATGACATTTTTGGCATTTCTATGACTGTTGCACATATTTATTTGAAATCGTCAAAATCTGACATCGGCTCATTATTGGAAAGAATTCATTGGAAATCCGACATAATAGTAAAATAAAGTAACTTTATTTTACGAGTACAATAAAGAGGTACTTTATAGACGCAAAACTATTTCATAAACAGTCCTTTATAACGTGGTTGGACATAAAACATCCTACTTGCCTTTAACATTTAGTCCATTTAACGAGGTACAAAAAAGGCCAAAACATCAAAAATTTGTAGGATCCTTTGCAATGCATTTCTTCCTCCGTTTTCGAGGGTGAGAAAAACGATGGTGATGGTTTTGAGTTTTAAAACCGTTGAGTACTACCCCTATCAAGGAAAAACCACCTCAATTACCGACTTGTCGGTCTTGGGCCTTCGAGGAATCGTTGGATCGGTTTTTTTTTGGGGAATAATAATAAATTCAGTTAATTTGCATTAGAGTACACCGGACCGACCTCCCGGGATTGAACCTACCCCCGCTTGTAATAGCAATATCCACAAAAAAAAGACCCTACAAGGTTTCTTATGATTTTTCCAGCGCAGGGATTACGCTAGTGATGTTATTTTTCACCCTACCCTCCCGCAACTACCCCAAACCACCCCCTCTTCCATCCTGTTTGTCCTAGACATGATTGTATTCATCGGACCGTGGTTTTTAAGGGAATATCAGGGAAACTAAACGTTGCACAACCACAATTGACCTAAGCAACCCCCGGGGATTGAAACTATTCCTCTAGCAACACTGAAATCCCTCGAAAAAGGGAAAATGAGCTCGCAACGGGTTTTAGTGGACGGTAATCACGATGGTGGTTGCTTTTCACTCTACCCTCTCGAAACTACCCCTACGTATAAAAACCAACCCCTCTTCCATGCTGTTGGTGAAAAAATACAACAACTGTGGTTTAGTAATGGTTAGTTTCTTTGATATTCCCATAAAAATCCCGATCCGACGATTCCCCGCATGCTTAAGATCGACAGCATGGACGAGGGGGTGGTTTTTATACGTTGGGGGTAGTTTCGGGAGGGTAGGATGAAAAATAACATTACTATCATGATTCCTGCCCTCGAAAAACCATAAAAAACCTAGTCGGGTCCAAATTTTTTTTTTTGCGGATATTGCTATTACGGGCGGGGGTAGGTTCAACCCCCGAGGGTCGGTCCGGGGTACTCTAATGCAAATTAAATGAATTTGTTATTATTCTCCCCCAAAAAAAACCCGATTCGACGATCCCTCGAAGGCTCAAGACCGAGAAGTCAGAAATTGGGATAGTACGTAAGGGTTTCAGAACTCGAAACCATCACCATCGTTTTTCCCACCCTCGAAAATGGGGGAAGAAATGTATTGCAAAAGATCCTTCAAACTTTTGATGTTCGGGACCTCGTTAAATGGACTAATCTTACAATTGTAACCTACCGAATTTTAAGAAACTGGAAATAATACAAGAAAATAAAACCATCCACATTAATGCTACAGAAAGAGAAAATATCTGGGAATTTATATAGATTGTCATCTAAGATGGCAGCATCAAGTGCAAAATATACTGCAAAAGCAAGTGGTTTGCCACATAAATTTAAACAAATTAAAGAAATATTAAAAACTTCACACTTAATTGCCATCTAGAAAGCATTGGTAGTGTGATACGGGATAATGGGCTGGGGAGGAGTAGGAGTAACGTATTTAACACCATTACATAACGTTCAAAAACGGTCTCTTAAAGTAATCTACAGGAAAAATGTTCCTTATCCGACAGAATTGCTATTTAAGAACTCCGATCTTTTTAGCATACGACAACTCTATTACTATACCACTCTTATTTACCAGTACAATAACAAACAAAACCATGATCATTTTACACATAAATATAGCGCAAGAAGTAAACAGCAGGATGACCACCAAAATCAGAAAAATGATAAAAAAAAGTATAGGGCAAGGTATTATGTATACATAGGTGAAAAACTGTCGGATAAATGTACAAGAGGTGCTAGAAATATTATAAAATTCAAAAGAAACGTCGAAAAATTGATCAAATTGCAAAGTCTGAACCTATATTCTTCATTAATATGTATTTATACATACACATATGTGTGTAGTTTTTGCATGAGTATTAGAAAAGGTGTGGTTTTAAAGCGTAGGTAGGTGCATATATAGTTTTATATTAAATAGTAATAATAAACACCACAGAAATTAGACAACCCCCAATTCCAGAAGCCAGGGGGCGGAAAGGGGTTACACATTGAAAAAACACGGGCATACAACCATTTCCTCCGACAGTGCCGGAGCCAGGATTCGCGATTGCCATCTCGCGCCTTAACCCACTCGGCTATCAACCAGGCAAATAGTACATAGGAATAAAAATAGTTAGCATATATTCTAAAGTTTTTTTTACATGTTATATATTTTTAAAGCACCCATCAATGAGTATCATAACACTGAATCGCAATCAAGTTTACAAAAATATTAAGCGAACTCTCTTTTATTTATATTCAAGATATGTGCAGCTATTGTATATGTTTACTTGGATCTTTTGATTTAATTACAGTAAACTAGTGATAGAAAACCAAATATAAAGTGTTTTATTAAACCATAATAAAATTACTTTCATAGCAAAATAAAATTTAAAAATTTGTTTATATTAAATTTATCTCTTTATGGACTACATTGTTTAAATCAATTTACTTTTTGTCTTTATGTTTTAAATCTTTCCAAAGTTACAAGATCACATTTCTCGAAAACATTGCATGCACTGGGCGTGGATAGTGGTTGCTAACGTTGTATATGATGAATAAAATTATTATTATTATAACTGAAACCTCGCCATCTGATAGCGGACATATGGCATGTTGCAAACTGAACAGGTAAACGATTAACGTAATCGAGCTAACGCCAATAAATAAGGGCGTAAAACACAACATTAACCAAACATACCAAGGCTGATATAACAAGAAAGTTAGTTTACAACGAATATTTCTCATCGTACAAACTGTGAGTCGTTAAGAAGTAAACACCAATATTTTTCATCGTACTAATTATGAACCGTTGTAGAATAAACACTCGTAAACATTCCACATTATAAAACCGTACTTTAACAAATTACTTTTGACATCATTTACACAGGATACTAAAAGATTTATTAGCAGCTTAAAATAGTATTTTAGATAGTGATCTACTCAAGCATGGTAGAATTTGATGATTATCTTTAAATTTTGAATATAATATAGCACGAGAAAACCTTAAAATATGGTAAAGCATTTTATTTCGTCATTTGCCTTAAATATTGAAAAATGCTTTTATTTATTTATTTATTTAAAATACACTGTTTAACAGGTAAACACCCAATTACAGAACAGGAAAGTACAGAAAAATACATGTAACTAAAATTAAACTAATAAATATAACTGAAATATAATACAATACTTATAACATATGTAAGATATACAATACATATAAATAATGAAAAACCATACACAATATCTTTGACATATGAATCGATGTCATTAAGGCTGCAACAAAAAATATTTATTCGGCTACAGTGTTTGTTGTAGTTGCCACAAATTAAATAAAAAGGATATATTTTTTAAGATATTAGTCCGCACTATTGGTATATAAAAAGTTAGTTCCTGTCTAGAAGCTAGCTTAGGGACAAGAAAGTTTAACTTTCCTACTATTTCCTAGCAATCCAAAATATTATGAATGACCTTATATAAAAAAACTTGCGAATGGTATTGCCTCCTATCAGAAGACTAACCGTACCAAAAATATCGAGTAATTGTTGTTGAGGGTAGTTTTATAAATCTTTGTGTGTGTGTTTTAAATGCATTACCAATTGTGTTTTCAATATGGGCATTGAATATTAACTTCGAATCAAAAATTACACCTAGTAAGTATCAGGTGTTTGTATGACGGTGTTGTCGAGGTGGTAGTTAAACACATAATAATACACCACAGGTAATGACGACCCCCTTTATCCCGGAAGGCTCTAGAAGAGCCTTGTGTGGGAGGGGGCTACACATTTAGAGACAAGGGACACACACCCAATATCCGTGTATAGTGAAAAAATCCCTCTCACAGTATTTTCCACTGCCACGACCGGGGATCGAACCCGGAACTTTTGGGTGAGAGGCAAGTGCGCTCACCTCTCGACCATCAGTCATACATACATACATGGGGAGTTGATTTACGCATAAAAGACATTTACTGGCGTTTAATGGTAGTTTATTATCTAGACACCACTGTGATAGTCTCTCAAGTTTATGCTGTAGGCCGTAACAGTCTTCAGTACTTATTATCACTGTAAAGATCTTTAAATCATCTGCATATAGCAAACAATAAACATCTAAAATACCCACTTTATCATTAATGAAAAAATTGAATGGTAAGGGACCTAGCACCGAGCTTTGAGGGACGCCTGATGATGCCAAGAATTCGACAGACTTCATTATACACGACATAGTTTATTCGATTTGATAGATAAGATTTAACTAAATAAATGTGGCAGTGAACAAGACAAATCTATTTCATGTAACTTACGAAGTAGAATATTATGGTTAAGCCTGTCGAAAGCCTTAGAAAAATCAGTATATATGAGCTGTCCATTTTATCAGGGCCCTCAAGAATATCTCACTTAATATCGGTCGTACAAAAAAAATTATTTTTACGAAAATTGTGCCAATTTATATAACCTCCAAATGGTTTAAAGACATTTGAAATTCATGGTCTACTTTAAGAGTTATGGCGGAAAATAACGAAAATGCGGAAAATATTTAGGCCAAATATCTCCGTTATTTGAAGATATACGAGAAAAATTCTGGGGGGAAAATTTCTTGCAAAACAGAGTGTTTCAACGAGGTTTTATCTAATTTTTTTCAAAACCGCTTATTTTGCTATTTACTCTTCAGGGTTTAAAAAACATTATTTTGAAACAGGCGGAAAATGGTGCCATTAAATAGAGTATTTTCCTCCCTTTTCAACGATATATCACATGCCATATTTACTCATTGGTACTACGTTAGTAATTATAAAAACATTCTTTTAAAACCAATAAATTTTTTTATAACAAGCATTATACTTGGCGTGGAGAAGTATGATTAAGTAAAACGATAAAATAATTCAACAAGTTGTTCAAATCTTTGCTATAATAAAACATTAACACAATTAAGAAGAATAAAGTAAATCCAGGTAACAAAAACAAATTAATAATAAAAAGTATAGCACACAGAACATTAATATTTATCTAATCCTGAAAATAATTTTTAAGATATCATATCAAGTGTTCAAAGTGTCCACCGCGATTTCTTATGCACAATCGAACGCGGGGAGGCACTGCATTTAAAACATTACTCAGCATTTCGGTGGTAACTGTAATACATGCCTGTTGAATTCGAACTTTTAGGTCCTCTATATTTTGCGGTGTCGCCGAAAACACCTTATCTTTAATATACCATAGAAAAAAATCCATTGGAGTTATATCTGGAGAACGAGGTGTCAATTGAATAAATCCATTGGTACCTATCCAATGTTGAGGCAAAATTTCATCTAAATAATCTAAGCAAATCTGGGAATTGTGGGAAGGAGCTCCATCTTGTTGAAAATATTGAAAGTTGTGTCGATTTTCTAAAGGTAGGTCATCGGACCAAAGTATTTTACTACATATTAATGGATCGGCACGCTTCTTTTCCAACAGCCGCCTCCTTTGTTTGTCCCCCGCTTGTAAATTGTGAACTTTTTTGGCTTTATAACACCGGTAACCATTTTTCTTTAAAATTTCTCTAGCACTTGTGTTATTTATATAACAGTCAATTTCAATTTCTCTTAATGATGTTTCCAAATTTTCTGTATTTTTATTTCTTACATAATTAATAACTCGGTTTACCTTATTTACATTAACAATAACACCATTCAACCTTGTCTTCTTCTTTAAAAATGAACCATTATTTTTCAGTTTCGTAGCTAACTTTCTCTTAACAGAGTTTTATTCGGATGTAGTGCTTGTGGAAATCTGTTTTCATATTCTACTTGAGCTAATCCAGAATTAAAATTGCATTGGTAATATGAACATATATTATAACGATCAATGTGAGTGAAAATCATTTTTGAAAATTCTAAATTCTTAAACGAGTGTGATTGAGTGAGAGTTTAAGTATTAACTGAGATGATCTGCCAAAAAATTAAATTATCAAGTTTGTTCATAGTCAACTATTTTAAAATAATTGAAATAATAGTGAAATCATGAAATACAAACAAATGGATATTATACTTAAATTAATTGGTAAAGACATTTTAACTTTCTGAGCAAGGAGTGACGCTTTTATGGAGGACCTCTATACATTGGCATAACTGCGAATACTCTTTCCATAATTGCTCCATATTGCTTTCTTGATTATTATTTTGTTTTTGTTACCTAAATTTACTTTATTCTTCATAATTGTGTTAATTTTTTATTATAGCAAAGATTTGAACAACTTATTGAATTATTTTATCGTTTTATTTAATCATACTGCTCCACGGAAAAAATATATTATTTAAAAAAAAATGTTTTTATAATTACTAACGTAGTACCAATGAATAAATATGTCATGTGATATATCGTTGAAAAGGGAGGAAAATATTCTATTTAATGGCGCCATTTCCCGCCCGTTTCAAAATAATTTTTTTTAACAGCCTGAAGAGTAAATCTCAAAATACAGCGGTTTTGAGAAAAATTAGATAAAACCTCGTTGAAACACTGTTTTGCAAACAATTTTCGCTTTAGAATTTTTCTCGTATCTCTTCAAATAATGGAGATATTTGGCCTAGACGTTTTCCGGATTTTCGATATTTTCCGCCATAACTCTTAAAGTAGGCCATGGATTTCAAATGTCTTTAAACCATTTTGTAGGTTATATAAATCGGCACAATTTTCGTAAAAATATTTTTTTTCGTACGACCGATATTAAGTGAGATATTCTCGAGTGCTCTGATAAAATGGACAGCCTGTGTAACATCAGTTTGCGCCTGTATATCCAAAATTTCAGCAATGGACCAAAAGTTAGTAGTAGTTGAACGTCCTTTCATGAAGCCATGCTGGTACGGCGAGATCTGATTACTGACACTGATGAATTGTGTCATGTAGCAGTATTTCCAGGATTTTACAAAAATTACAAATGATCGAAATATGTCTAGATTTAGTTATATCAGATTTATCTCCTTTCTTATAAATCGGACATAGTTTAGATCGCTTTCAGACGACCGGAAATTAATAGGTGTTAAGGCATAAGTTAAATAAAACCATTAATGAATAAGAAAATATCTGAGCTCAGTCCCTATTAAGAAATGCCGGAACGCCATCTGGCTCCGTCGCCATTTTAGGTTCAAAACGTATCCAGCACATAATTAAATTAAACAAACTTTAATTCATTATCGATAGTTCTAAAACTTGTTATTTAAAACTTGTTATATAATAAAGGTACTTGCTAACATTCTATTCCAGATATCTCCTTGTGGGTATAATCGTATGATGCATCATTCATGTACCTACGGATAAATCAGTCAATATGCGCAGCCCCTACAGAGAACAATGTTTCATGTTTCTGTCAGGTCTCGAGTGATCTTTGCGGTAAGAAGTTTGCTTTCTCATCTCCGGTGGGATCGAAGCTGTGTCAATATGCATAACAAATCTTTACCTTTAGAACTAACAAGTTGCTTTATAATTTGAAAACGTCACCAAATATCTTAAGCGCATGAACTAGATATAGTTAGTTGTGTGGCATGTGTTTTAGTTAAAGGAATTGAGACTATATTTAAATGTTTAATTTAAATAATGTCAGTTGAAAACATAGCACTTGAGAATTCAGTAAAAATTAAATGGTTAGATTGAATATTAGCTAGATATATTATTTTCACTGGAATTTATAAAAAAATACCGCATGTGATGGAAAGTTCCAGATTCTCCTTGTTTTATGGCTTTAGTATTTGTCATAAAAAAAATGTATTTAATAGAAAACTCATTTACTATAGCCCACTTATCAATTACTTACCTTTAGTCTTTAATGGTCACCTCATGTCTGAAGTAGAATCGTTTTTTTATCATTATCCTGAAAATAGAATAAATGTCATTTAGTGCCAGTACGCTATTAGAAAAGGTTCTCTTATAGAGAGTGTTAATGTATAATAAAACGCCTTTTAATGTATTATTTCAAATGATGATAGTCCGGTATTGAAGGTATAAGCAATAAAAGATACATATTTCGCAGTAAAATAGTTGGGTGTAGTCAATAATAGGACAAAATAAATTACGTAAACGTAGATATTTCTTCTTTATTTTGCGACATCGTCAGTACTCTGAAGAAAAAGTAATTACAATTTTAATAAACTTTGGAAAATAAATCACTCATTGATAGATAAAAAAGGTAAACATCAAATATACAAGGATACGCAAACATGTTGACTACGATTTCTCACTCTTAAAAAAATCCTATTTTATGCATTTGCCGCATATAGTAGAGGAAGTGAATTCATTTAGGTCTTAATTGTTACTAATACAAAATATGAAATGCATACCTTTGAAAATTAGTGCACCCACCTCGAGGGGGGGGGGGGCAGTTGTTGCAGCCCCCACTATACACCCCCAATTCAATAAATCGTTCAATTGGTCATTTAATATGAGAAAACCGCGGAGTGCTATTAAATTAGAGAGTGCAAATGCAACCTTTTCAGTTTCTTAAATATAACTCGAAAACGAAGCAAAATTCAGGTATATTTAATAGGAAACTTTTTGAAGAGAATCAAATTTTCCGTCGAATTGGCTTATTTAAAAAATAAAAAACAATTTTTTGTGCGATAAGTATCCAAGAAACTATTAAAAAACAAAAATTCCAATTTTTTGGTTATTTTTACTTTCTTGCCTACGACTTTTTTTGAGCAGAGGTAGGTATAGCTATTGCTTATTTCCATAAAAATGGTGGTCTCAAAAAGTTTTTTCGATGAAAATTGACTGGGATATAGTACCTCAAACTTTTTTTCGGATTTTATCGTGTTTACTTTGATATTGTATTAAATCTTATTATTTATAATAAAATTGATTTTTACTCAATAAAACAATGTATTTATAAAATTTATAAATAAAAATATTGTACAATTAAAATAACATATGAACACGTTTTTACGCGACAATGCAACTTAAGACGACATAGGTTCTGCATCAGAATTTATTGCAGCTTCTTTCTATGGGCCAAAGTTGAATAAGACCCTTAGTAGCTGCCAACTTCTTTGCAAATGATCAAAAAGGGCAAATTTTTTTCTGAACCAATTACCGCCAATGCGTGATGCCGCTAAACAGCACGGCATAAGGACATATTTTCAAATACAGCAGTGGAATGGTAAGCATTCAAACCCTCTTTACTGGTGTTGGAACAAATCAAAATATGGATTGATATTTAATTCCACGAATGAACCTCATGCACCAGATATTTTGCTTTAAAGAATCGCTTGCGGATGTGCCACAGGTTGTCACGGAATCTGTGGTTGCAGGAAACTAGGACTAACTTATTCTACGGTTTGCAAAGAATATATGGGTGTCAATTGCGACAATATACAAGAAGCAGAGAGGATGTCCGTGAAGACGTGGATGAAGATATTAATATTCAATTTGAAAATATTATTGAAGAGAAGGAACGAAATGTTTATAATCTGCAAATACTTTAATAAAATATTCTTACCTTAATAAGCTTTATAACTATATGTAATATATTATGTCTACATAGATAATACACCTATCCTGTGTTGATACTCTGCAAAACAAGCCACAGCATGCTTAGGCGACTGTATCATTGCAGGATGGTGTCAGAATATGTAGAAAACTGTCTTTGATATTTTTTCTCTTTTTTAGTTGTAAATTTTTTACCTGTCTTTGATTAATGTATGTATATATGTATATATATATGTATGTATATATAAGACATACATACGAGAATGTAAATATTAAATTCTTTTGGTCTTTACCAACAAATGTAATTTAATTAAGTATATATGTACTTGGAATTATATATTAATAAAGTTAAAGTTTCTATTGAATAAAATCCTCAAATTTACTAAAATTATAATATTTTTATTGAAAAAAAGACAATCTCTATATATCAGATAGATAAAAAATCAATATTTTAGTATAATTGTCGCATTGTATAAAATACCATCACAGTTCCATACATTTGTGAAAATAATTATTCATTATTAACAAATTAACTTGAAAAGCTTTATTTTATTGAGTATAAATCAATTTCATTATAAAAATTAAGATTTAAAACAATATCAAGGTAAACGCAATAAAAATCAAAGAAAATGACTAAGTTTGAGCGACTATATCCCAGTCAATTTTCACCGAAAAAACTTTTCGAGACCACCATTTTAAAGGAAATTCCATCAACTTTTTTTTTACAGAGCAATGTCTATACCTATATCTGCTCAAAAAAGATATAAAATTCAATTTTTTGCTTTTTTTTTCATTGTTTTTTTGGATGCTTTTCGTACAAAAAATTGTTTTTTATTTTCTTAAATACGCTACTTTGATGGGAAATTTGATTCTCTACAAAATGTTTCCTATTAACTCTACCTGAATTTTGCTTCGTTTTCGAGTTATATTTAAGAAACTGAAAGGGTTGCATTTTCACCCCTATCGCCAATTTGCACCCTCTAATTTAATAGCACTCCGTGGTTTTCTCATCTTAAATGACAAATTGAACGATTTATGTAATAAAAACTCTTGAACATCTTAGTTCCTTTCTATATGACATAATCAATAGCCTATTAGAGATTTTGATAGTACGCATCTAACATTAATACTTGTAAAAATAACAATTATTAATAATTAATCATTAAATTTACGTGTAATTGAAAATGAAAAATGTTTTATAAAACTACTGAGATATTTGCATCCGATTGAAATATTTTCCAAATTTTAATCAATCGAGAAAGCCTTTCCATGAAAAAAGGAAAAGCGTATAATCTACGTTAAAATTTACTGTGATCATATATTAATGAGCGTTGTTAAATTGGCCACTAAGCAGAAGAGAAGCATAATTAGGAAAAGCTTTACGATTTTCGGCAGCAAGTGTTGCAGTAATAAAATTACTCCTAGGAGGAATCTTTAATAATCCGAAATGTATACTGCGAAACTACCATGTAAATACCGTAATTTAGTGTATTATCTAGAGAATACAACCTATTACAAATATTAATAAACTTCCTCGTTCAATATTTATTTGGCAGAGTATGTAAATTCTTATACCTCAGTATGTATAAAGTTAAGTTAGTAAGTGATATAAAAGTTTATATATTTATTAAAGTTATAATATTTATTTATTTAGGTACACCACCCCACAGTAAAAACCAATTACGGGGTGGGAAAATACAATTTAAAATCAAACAATACAATACAATAAATTCAATACAATATGAGAACAGCAGATTCAGTACAAAAAGAGTTATAAATAATATACAATATAATAATATATATAGATACAAAAGTAATAAAAAAAAACAATAAAAGTACAACAAACCAGAGGTTATATATATACTTCTGATGTTTACAAAAGAATAGTTGATTTGTTAATTATTGATGGGTGGAAATTGCAAATGGTTACTTTACTAAAGTTATTTGAAGAAAAATAATATTTTGAAGAAAAAATAGCATATTATATGAATAGATCTTTTATGTCTTGGCTGTTCTTGCTAGTAGAACATCTCGACACAAAACATGTCACCTTTACACTATCTAAAACAATATACAGCTAAGCCAAGTCAGGCTATTTATTTTTTCGATTTCAACGGACATTGGACCACTAGATGGCGCCTGCTGGCTGTTTTACATGTCGCTATTGTAAAAATACCGGGATGTACTATAGTCAAAGGATTCTCATGTCGGTCGTCGCATACCTACCTTGCACTGACGAGAGCCAACAGCTCGAAACTGCAGTCTGCAAGTGGTGTGTGACGACTGGCAAGGGAGCTCCTTTAAGTAGAATCAGTCTTTCGGCTGGTGTTTGTTGCAATCGAAGCATTAGCGTTTTGATGGTAATATGCAATTATTACACTTAACGCGCCAGATTTGTAACTTTGGTTGCAGTCTGGTTACTTTCCTTATAGTAAAATAAGGATTTATAGAGGAGTTTGCGACTAAAATATTATGTTTAATATACAGGGTGTTTCATAATTCAATGCTGATAAAGGGCGATTATCCTTGGATAATTTTAAGAAAAACTTTTTATATAAACATAGGTCCGCAACCGCTTTATTTCTGAGATACATTATTTTTAATTTAAAAAATGATACGCCACTGTTTTTTTAAAATAATTATTATTTTCATATCTGCGATTTATCTCGTCATAAAAATGGTCTCTTGGTTTTTTTAGTTCGGCGGACGGTTTTCGATTTAAAAAATAAAATTTGCTTGTTCCAAAAACTATTTTGAACAAAGAATACCAAAATTAAATTAATTGTTCAAAATGTCCGCAGCCTGAAGTATGCACGCTTCAGCCCTCCTTCTCACTGACTCGCGTACTCTTTGGAAAATTCCGTAAGTATTCCCTATAGTTTCACAGGAAACTATTATGCGGTTTCACAATTCTTCCTCAGCTTGAAATGGCTGACTGTAAACCAAGGTCTTGAGATGTCCCCAAAGAAAGTAGACTGCTTAGATCTGGAAATCTAGCTGGCCATGATTCTGTTCCCCACGACCTAGCCAGCGATTATTAAAGTTTTGGTTTAAATACTCGCGTGCCAGATCACTAAAATGGGCAGGTGCACAAGCCACATGTGATTTCGCATTAAAATAGAAACATCTTCCAACAGGATTGGCAAATTACCATCAAGAAACAGGCGATAATTATGTCCATTTAATTTGCTTGGTAGAAAAAAGGGTCAATTAGGTATTTTCCAATAATTCCAGCCTACACATTTAATGAGAATTGCACCTGGTGATGAGATTCCACGATTGCATACGGATTTTCCTCGGGCCAAAAATAATTTTATTTCTAATACTGTTTCTCGTAAAACTAGCTTCGTCCGTGAATAAAATTTCCGAGTCAAATAAAGGATTTTGAGTAACTTTTTGGAGAAACCATTGGCAGAAATTCACTCGTAATGGAAAGTCTCGAGGAAGTAGAGCCTGAACCAGTTGAATGTGATAGGGATATAATAAATAATCATGTAGAATCCTCCATACTAGAACATGTGCGATATTTAAATTATTGGCAATTTTCCTCGTACTTATGTCGGGATTTTCCTCAACTGAATTTCCTGTTTCACATAACCTTCTGTGGGTGTTTGAAATCGTCCGAGAATCAGGAAGAATTCTATTTGGAAAGCGCTCTTGATACAGTCGCCTGGCTTTCTATGCGTTCCCGTCAGCAAGCCCATGCAAGTAACGCATGTCTGCTGATTCGGTATTTGTAAAATTGACCATGATTAATAGACAAGTTTTATAACTAAAATAATGTCACAAGACATGTATCTGACAAAGAGGTGTCAAAATTGTTTACATTCATAAAACAAGGAAATGTGTTCTTAACATACTAGATGTTTCTAGCCTACAAGATAATTTTATTATTCTACTCTTTAACGGCTGAATTCGCATAGGGACAAGCAAATTAATACATTTTATTTTTTAAATTGAAAACCATCCGCCGAAAACAGTGGCGTATCATTATTTTAATTAAAAATAATGCAGGGCATGTTAACAGGAACGCCACCGATGGAAATTTAAAAAACATTTATCCTGGAAAAAATGTATTTTTATGTGTACTATGCATGTACCAAAATTGCTTTAGAGATATTGGGAAAAACTGATTTTTTTGTTAAATTTCAACATCTTGTATCACAAAAATAAAGCGGTTTCTGACCTATGTTCATATAAAGAATTTTTCTTAAAATCATCAAAGGATTATCGCCCTTTAGGATCAGCATTCAATTATGAAACACCCTGTATTATTAATTTAACTTTTTACCGAAATCCCATTTTAGAACGGTTCTTTTAAAACATATTGACTACCCCATTAAATACAAATTGAAATGGTAAAGTTACCCAATTTTCTCCATTTTACGTAGTATATAATATATAAAATACCGCAAAGTAAAACCCTTCTCCAGCTATAGAAGGGTATAACTTTAAGAGAATATGAAAACCAAGGTCGCTTAGGCTCATTGAAGGAAAAGTTACATGACAGAAATGCTATTTGGTGTGGCGGTTACACAGGATAATCTGATGGATATCAGCTAACGTCACCCGAGGGCACACACTGAGTTTGTCACGTTAGTATATCCTGCGCTCCCAAGGCACAACCCCTGGTGATTTCATGCTTTCCTCGTTTATTGCTTTCTTTTCTTATCTGACCCTAGCACCATCAAGTTTGAAGGCCGATGATTATGAAAAAAAGTATCTCAGGAAACGGTTTTTGTGACAAGGGTGTATCTGTTTCGTGCCATGTGTACAAGCAGAAAATTATGGTTCGTTAAACGAATAACAGTTTAATTGTTGAGAAGGATATTCCCCTATTGTCATAATTAGCACTTTACCACCAAATCCACTGTTATAATTTTACGGTAATTCGAAACATCATTTGTTAAATTAAATGAGTTTATGCATAGTTTTATAATCAAGTTATATTTCGTTCGAAAGATATAGGAAATACAAAGAATTATTATGGGACCAACGACATATTGCGTATACAGCGTGACACAGCTAAATGTCCTCACACCGTTTGCTGGAAAGCTAAGAAATATTTTTAAATGACAGTTTGATGTATACATCCTCTCACTCGACCAAAAATTGCTGTATTCTCGCAGATTTGTTGGCATCTTGGATTGAACACGGAACAAGCCCTCTGTTCATTGAAAATAAAAACTGGGGGATGTGGGGGTTTAGAGCTGAGACCCCAGAGGCGTCCGTGCACTTATTTTAGATGGGTTGAGTCTCAGGGTTGGTTTTAGTAAGTGCTGTTTCGGGTCGAATGCTACACCCTGTATGTTGTAACTTGCACTATTTTTTATCACTTTTGTTTAAAATTTCACTGATTTGACTTTTACAGCTATTTTCGGGTTAACGGTTACACCCTGTATGTTGTAGTTTTGATTTAAATTGAACACTGAGGTTTAAAGGGATTTACAATTATCTTTTATTTATTTTAATCGTCTTGAACAGAGTTGAAGAAAGATTATATTTTAATTTTACAAATTTCTTTTGGAATTATAACTAATCGACAACAGAAATTCTGTCTTAGATTAATTTGATTGTGAGTGAAAAAAATGCAACAAAATTATTTAAATCGAAAAAATTCACTTTATGAATGAACCTCGTAGATTGAGGGGAGATTGGAAAGGGGGGCCACTTAAGGCAAGAATTTTATTAAAGAAATATAAAAAGGGGGCCACTTAAGGCGAGAACTTACAAACTAACTCTTTTTAACCAGGTTGCGGCCTGGGAAGCTAGAATCGGACAGATTGCCACGGCGAAAGCACTGGATCTGGGATTAAGAAAACCTAGCTAGACGGGAGTATCTACAACATAAGTTAAATAGTAACCGAACCCGTTCAATAGCGTCAGCAGTTATTACACAAAGCTAACTTTGAAACTTATTTTTTCCCAAGAACACTACGCGAGAACTTTACACTAGAGTCACTGCCAAAACTGAACTTGGCTACGGCTTGCGATGCACCGGTATTTATACTAATTTAGAAAAGTTTCATTTTTCTCGCCCCATCGAGTCTCGCGGAGAGCTGGAAAGGCTTGAAATCGCTCAGTGCGGGCAAGGATGAGTCATCGATTGCATCATGTTGCGTAATACTGAAAATTTTGGAATTTGGAAATAAAACTTATATAGAAAGATCGGCGATGCAAAGGGGAATTTACCAAAATTATAATGAGAGTCGGATCTATTTTGGTTTTGAAGTTATTTGAAGTTTTGTGGGAGAAATCTGGCTCGACCCCGTAAGGTATCACGAAGGTCCGCTGTCAACAAACTGTAACTCCGTTAACAGGTTTCCAGTTAGTGCGTAAGATATTAAAATAAGATATTAAAAAGGTTCAATACGGTTCGGAGTCGAGTGGAGCGTAGATATAGAATATGTGTCTGCTATTATACAGGGGTGATTGAAAATGGGGAACGATTTATAATAGCAATGAGATTGTGGAACTTCGATGAAAGGGTATTTGGACTTTTGAGACTCGAGGTATGGAAAGTGATTTGAAGTATACAGGGGTTGATCGAAAAGTTGAAGATTTTGAAAATGAAATTGTTTATAGAAAATTGGGGGATTGAACTATGACGTTGAGAATTTGAGGTTAGATGGTGATTCTGACTAATTTGATGAATGTGAGGTGGTTGTATTTTTAAGGGGTGGTTTTTCTGAAAGTTCCTTTGCAGAATGACTGGGATGAATGTGGGAAGTATGTTTTCGATGAATTTATGTTATTTGAGAATTATGGATGGTTCGTGAATTTTTTCAGATATATGTGACCTTGAATGTGGTTTTTCAATGTTACTTAGGTCTGGTTGACTTTTTTATCATGGTCTGCCATGATGCTTGACTTGATCTGAATTTTTTACTAATTTTCCATCTTTTATTTTTTGTTTTTTGACTTATAGGGGGAATACCCTATAACAGGATCATATGATGAGGCGTTTTTTCATAGGCTCCATAAATAATAACCCAGTGGACAAATGCCTGGAGAACGGAGCGGTTACAGGCCCTTCACGGCCTATTCATTGATTAGGATAAGTTTCATTAAGTCGATTGATCTATTAACTATATTTCGTAGTCTCGTCTCGAATTATAACACCATGTAGATGTTTAAAGGACTATGCAATATAATCTTAACCTTGTATTGTTTTCCTGTTATTAACATCTAAACAATATCTGACCACAAATATTTGATTTGCATTTTAATCATTTTCTTCATATTGTCTCCCACTTTTCGTTTTCTCTTTTCCAATTTTTAAATCACAACCACTAGAACTTTAATACGTCCTTCACCATGCGTACGACAAAGTACTGTGAGGTATGTGATGAATAACAGCTCCGTGGTGGAAGTGTATACAGATGCGAACTGGGTCGCCACGCACCCAGGATAGGATTAAACAATTTTAATCTTTGAGTGTCGTACGATTCGTGCAGCAAGCTACAACTACGTGTTAAAATTCGAGACGAGACTGCAAAATATAATTTCGTACGACCAAAGAAAAATGTGGTGGAGCACTATCATTCATAAAAAATACGTTGCTTTATGACTGGTGGAACAATTTCCAAAAGAAATGATAATTCAAGGACACGATATTATTATGTTATCTCTTACTTACTTGCCAATGACATCTATATGAGCCCTTAGTCTATAACAGTGAAACAGCGCGATACTTTCATTAATTCAGAGAAAAATAATAATATACCTATACATGGTGTTCTGTAAATAGTGGATAGTCCTGAAAATCTATCAGAATATCACAGACGTTATTATCGACAAAAAACAAAATACGAATCGGTAACTACGTCCAGATCACAAAGTTTATGTAAACGTTACAGCCAGATCTCAAAGAAATTGTCAAAATTTCAAAAAGCGTCCATATCATGAAAACCATAGGGTTTTCAATAAGGTCAAGCTGTGATAGGTTTTCGTCTAGTCTTTTGCCGTTTTCATGATTATCCATTATTTACTGGACACCCTATATATAACTCGCTGCCTTTTCTAAATAGAGTATAAGTAAAAATATTTAGTTTAGATTTTACCTGAATAGTACTGTTATTGATTACATGAAAAATAATATTTAAAAACAATTGCTATGTTAGCAGGCTCAGATCGAATAAACTAGGTAATTTCACAATAAATAAAGAAGTTATTCATTCGTCTAATAAAATAATATTTTTCTGAGAAAGTCGATCTTACGTAACACTGAACTTGTTTGGCATATACTTTATGTAAGATAATATACTTTTAAAATAAAACAAGACTCTCAGTTTAAGATAAAAACTGCGAGAGCACCAAAGTAAACATTTTGGATAATCTCAAATACACTAAAGATTGTATTTCAGTAAATATGTATTTTACTTTGTAGCTCAACGAAATAAAAGTTTTAAAGTTTTCGAGAGATATAGGTTCATGTTTTATTTATGGGTGGTATACGTTTATTTGTAAGCTTTCTCTGAAAATTCCTAACAGAAGCAATTTTCCATTGAGGGAATGAAAGATATGTGCCTGGTATAGAATCCTAGAGAACTTGGGTAAGCGTTACAGTACTGACATAAAATTAACATAATATAATTGATTTTGTAAGATCTATTTTAATGAGAAAATGTTTTTTATTGCCAAATGAATTGGTTAAATTTGACCCCAGATCCTCCGCCAATTCTTAGCATTTGGCTATTTAGATCATTATGTTATATAATATTATATAATGAATTAATGAATCTTTCGGCCTTGGTCTGCATATGTGCTGTCGACACATTATGGCACTCTATACAGTGCATTTCAGCGGAAACTATCCACAATAAGTAAATTTGGATATATCAATTTTTGCAAAAAAACGCAAAAGACTTCAAAGGGAAATAATAGGACACAAAAATAATTGAATAAAAATTCAACTAATTATCAAAGTTAATAAAGATTTTCGTCAGTGCAGAGAAAAACTAACTCGCAACATTAATGCTACATGAAAACTAGATTCTAAACATGTGTCGATATTCTTGAGTAATCTTTGGCCGTACATCATCTAGCGAGCTTAAACTTTCATCTATAAATATACCCACAAAAATAATTCTAACGGAGCCGAATCTGGTGATGGAGGTGGCCACTCCATCATCGGAACTATTCTACAACCAAAATGTGGGGGTGCTCCGTGTTGTTAAAATGCAAGGAGATTTTCAGAAAAATCTCATCTCAGGATCATTCTCGGATGATTATAAATTATGTTTGAAATGTCACTTATTTGGCATCGTTGGATTCAGAAAATTATGCAGAATTCAACAATGCAATAATATACAGAGTGTTCCATTTAAAAATCGAACGTTAGTGTCACTTTCGGCGAAATTGGAAGTGAAAAAAATTGTGTCAAAAAGTGCCGCTTATTATGTATGTAGTATATCCTAAGTTTCAACCAATTATCTTCAAAACTAAAGGAGAAAAGGGGGTATACCATGATCCTGTTACACCCGGTGTATCTGCAATCTCTTGTCAATCAGAAGAATACTGAGTTCTTGGATATAGCTTACCATTTTCATCTGCTGTCATTAGGTGCCTAATCATATTTTGCTTTTCAGAGTGCACTCATATGGTTTGGTATTTTGCTAATTATAGTTTAATATAGTTTTTGAAAGCCGTCTTATTTTTCGGCACTGAAACTTTGATACAACGCAGGTACCTGTACAAATTTAAAATATTTCAAACAATTGATCTCCTTCACTTTTTCTTCCTATTCACAACATCTTAATCCATCTTTATTTTTTGTGCCATACGTTAATCCAATTGAAATACTAGTTTTCTAATAGAAAAATTAAATTGTAGCTTACGCTTGATTACATATCTGCATGTACTCTGTTAATTTATTTGCTGTAGTCATAACATGTTTATATATTCCTAATTGTTAATGAACTTATTTGACTTGGTAAAGTAAGTATCTAGTACAAAATTATTCTCACTCTAGTAATATGTATACTAATATAAATTACTTAATGAAATCAGTGTGGGAAGTTCTAAACTTTTAAGGTATATAACAACTTTAAGGAAACAGACTCTGAACTAGTTGCTAACGACTTTAATATTCATGTTGCTAATACAGCAGCTTATCCCTATGAAGCAGTAATTTAGCATCTAATAAGCTTATAACACAATATTCGATTTGCTTTTGAAAGGCGAGTGATGAGGTTATAATTTATTTTAAATACGTTGCAATATGGCATAATTTACTTCTTATCAAGTACAAACAAACCAATATTTTTTAAACACGAAAATATTGTTCCTCGTTTCTTGAAGAAGAAAATTTACAGAAATAGTTGTAAAGAAACTGCTATTCTGCATCACCCCCACATTATAGAAACAAATTTGAAATATTGCCAAATAATGTTATTAAAATCACGAATAAAGAAAAATGTCTTATGCTTTACGCATTTAAAAAAATAATCAAAAGTGTGGGTAGAAATTGCTAAACACATAAAAATAAACTTTATCCAACGAGTCTGCTATGCTATTACTGAACCTATAAAAAGTGATACATATAAAATTTTACCCTTTATAAAGCTACTATAGAGAGATGCCTTGAAGCTTACAAAACTCAAATAATGATCTTATTCAACCAAGAAACATAGTCAGATGTTTCTAAATTGGCTAATAAACAACCAGCAATAAAAATTTATTTTTACTTAAAAAATTTTAAAATAACACAGAATCACACCTCATCGCCAACGTGTTTGTCGTCCAAATGATTGAATTAGAATAGGCGTGGGAGGCTGCTAACAACATTCAAGAACATTTACACAAAAATAGGATAATTGATTGCTGGTAAAATTCTAATTAATATTTCACGAATTACATATCATTCGCCACTTAGTAGATGGGCAAGTGGAACATTTGTGACAATAGGAAAAAGTGAAAATCTCAAATGATATATTAACATTGACATTAATTGTATTAATATACAGGGTGTGTATCCACTAGCTGTATTTCCTTAACTGCTAACAGTACAGCTGCGATTTTTCTTTTAGACAGATCCTACACGGTATTCTTTTTAACTAAAATATTTATATTCTGCAACTTCCGGTTACTCTACTCTACTCTATTCTATTATATCCGATTCTATAACCGGAATTGTTGGGAAAAAAGAGAAGCAATTGCTCTTTTTTATATTTGCCAACTGCTTTAATTTTTCCCTTCTCATTGAATAAACTCGCTGTAAGACATTATTTTTTGGCGGTTTCAAAAAAAAACAATTCCTTATCATCTGGCGATAAAGCCATCAATAGCACTAACATATCAATGTCCTCTGCTACAAAAGCTACACGAGGAAAGAGACAATTTAGAGCAGATTGTAAAAATAAACGATCAGCATCACTTTCTGCTTAACAACGCTCAATATTATTTTCAATAAGCTTTTCGCAAAGAAGAATAATAAATCTATTTTTGTTATAGCTATTCGCTAAGAACTTTTCCTTAATGGTCTTTAAAGGCATGTAAATAATTAATGGAAATAGTATTGCGTATCCACGATTTCTTTCAGAAGCTTTAGATAAAAACGTACAACTTAGTTCATTACCTCCAACAGAAGGTAAAGCGAAACAGCATATCAAAAGAGTTTATCTTCAAGTTCAGCGATGGAAAAATAATATCTCCGGAACATTAGGGTTGGCAGAAAGAAAATTATTTAACACCAATAAAAGTCAAACAACCAGCAGCACCAAACAACATCTTAAAAATTACATTTTGCTCTTGCAAAACTGGATTATCACCTTCATGCATTAATTGCAATTGAATGGATTGTAATAACGCGCTACAACCTGAAGATGATGAGGTCCCTAACGCTCCATATGGAAAAGAAAATTAAGTACTATTTTTTTCTATGAGTTATTAAATTATTCATATATATTTTAAAAAAATTAAATTTTCTTAAATATATTAAATATACAGGGTGTCCCGAAAATGGTGGGCAATCTCTCGGATTTGGGTAGAACTAGTGAAAATAAGGTCACATGTTCGTATATTTTTCTTTCCCCCTACCTTTACGAAGATATTCGCTCTTGAAGTTGAAGGTTAAAAATCGATTTTTTGCGATAACTTTTTTACTGTTCAATCAGTTTTAATCATTTTTGGATTAATATCATACTATTTCAATCCAGTTAGGTCAGTGTATTAGAACCTTAGATAGCGTTCTTGTGGGCTCGGGGACAGAGCATCCATTATCTTAATAAGTTGAAAAATAAATTTCAGCCTATTTTCTATTATTTCTAAGGTTATTTACAAATTTTTGAGTTATTTTTACGTAAAAAACGTATATTTGTTTGATGTCGGTAATATGAACCATTTTAGAGATAAATAATAAATAATAATAATAAATACACCACAGGTAATGACGACCCCCTTTATCCCGGGAGGCTCTAGAAGAGCCTTGTGTGGGAGGGGGCTACACATTTAGAGAGAAGGGACACACACCCAATATTCGTGTATAGTGAAAAAATCCCGCTCACAGTATTTTCCACTGCCACGACCGGGGATCGAACCCGGAACTTTTGGGTGAGAGGCAAGTGCGCTCACCTCTCGACCATCAGCCATACCAATGCACCTAAATAATAGTAACTTTTAAAAATAAATAAACAAACACTATTTACTTAGTATTACTTTTTCATATTATGTATGGTCTTTCCGTCGATTATTTGAAGAGAAAAAAACGACAAAAAATGGTGCCGCACATGCTGAAGCCCAAGTTCTGGGGTCGGCATTGAACGTGTTAATATTAATTTTTTTAAATATTTAAAAAAATAGCTACACTGTCTTATCTATGTAGATAAGACGATGTAGCTGTTTATGTACAAAACCAAACGTGTAATAACGACAGTTTATGGATGCCATGGATCAAAATATCAGATAATTGGAGTGGCATAATTTTTCAGTATTAGCTTAATCCGACATTAATTAAGTAAATAATTGGTTGAAATATGGCTTACACTAACAATGAATACGCAGATATGCATTTACTGTATGGAATGGCTTCTTGACATTACAATTACAAGAAAGCACGAAGACTATAGGCTCGACGGTATCGCCATCGAAGGGTTTCTGATCGCAAAATTTTTGAACGTGTTGATCAACGGCTGAGAGAAACTGGTAAAAAATATGATAATTTTTTTGAAAACTAAAAATCTAAGAGTTATATCTCTACTTAGGTCGATTTGCGCCAAATGACGTAAACAGGGGTGCTCCACGGACAACACGTACTGTTGAAGTAGAAGAGAACATCAGTATCAGATCATTATCACAAATGAATGTCCCAAAATTGATCGTTGGAAGAATTTTGAAAGAGCAACTGCTTCATCTGTACTATATACAGAAAGTACATGCCACTAGCCCAGATGACTATCCTGCTAGGGTGCAATTTTCGCAGTGGTTTATACAGAAATATGAACAAAACCATGCCTTCATTCGATCGGTTTTGTATACGCGGATGAAGCGAGCTTTGGAAGAAATGGAGTCATTAACTCCCACAACTTACACGTTTGGAGCGAGGAAAATCCACATGCCACAATTCAAACGCGTCATCAAAGGCAATTTCATATTAATGTTTGGGCCGGAATTATTGGCCGGTACTTGTTGGGCCCATGCGTGTTACCAAATCGATTGAATGGGCAACTTTATCTTGAATTTCTCCAACAGCAGCTACCACAACATTTAGAAGACGTTGACATTGCATCTCGAGAGAACATGTGGTTTATGCATGATGGGGCACCCCCGTATTTTGGTCTTATAGTGAGGGGTCATTTGAATAGAGTATATCCAAACCGGTGGATAGGTCGGGGTGGGCCTGTTTCTTGGCCTCCTCGATCACCCGATTTAAATCCCCTTGATTTCTTCCTGTGGGGGGCATTTAGAGAGTCTTGTATATGCCACACCAGTAGAGACAAGAGAAGAGTTATACGAGAGAATTGTATTGAGCATTTGTTATGAAATTTCATAAATCTTCATTTTTCCATGTCTCTAATTAGTTTTCCACAGTAAGGTTTCAAATTTCGTGTTTTGTGTGTTCAAGATTTTTTGTTTTTATAAGTTTAGGTAAGTACTTACTACCTCATAGAGAAATAAATGTTGTTTTGTACATAATCCTCGTGTTTATTTAATTTTTAAGAATTACTATTATTTGTGCGATTGAAAATCGCAATTTTATCGTTAAGTGCATTTATCTCGATAAGGGTTCATATTACCGACATCAAACAAATATACGTTTTTTACGTAAAAATGACTAAAAAATTTCATAATAAACTTAGAAATAAAAGAAAATAGGTTGAAATTTTTTTTCAACTTATTACGTCAATGGGTGCTCTGCCCTTGAGCCCCCAAGAATGTTATCCAAGGTTCTAATACACTGACCTAACTGGATTGAAATAATATGATACTGATCGAAAAATGATTAAAATCGATTGAATAATAAAGAAGTTATCGAGAATATTCGATTTTTAACCTTCAACTTCAAGAGCGAATATCTTCGTAGGGGTACCTCGGGGGAAAGAAAACTTTACGAACTTGTGACCTTATTTTCACTAGTTCTACCAAAATCCGAGAGATTGCCCACTATTTTCGGGACACCCTGTATATCATTTAAAAGTAAAATAAATAAAAAATTATTTATAATTGCTAATAATTTTTTTGACAATTTCATATAATATAAAGCTTTTAATAATTATAAAATAAAAAAAGAAACAGATTTTTTTAATATCCTTTACTATTTAAAAGTTAATAAATAGCGTGAAAAAATTGAATTTCTGTATACATTTTGTTTATGCTGTTTAAACAATATAAATATTTAATTGCGCACATTTCAAATAAAATATATAAAAACAAACATAAAAAAAATCGGACCTATTCCTGAGGACTAAGAAGTAAAAACCTTTACTGACTCGACTATAAGTGCTGGACTTCGGGGATCAGGAAAATATTTATTAAAAATTTAGATTGCACAATATATATCGCCAAGTTTCCCCCATTGTGAAAACTACAAAACATTTAAAATCTTGGGGCCTTTGATAATTACCCCATCAGGTTGTAGGTTTCTTGTGTAGAAACCTCAAAATAAAATTGGCTGACGTACGACTATGATACAAAAGTATATTTCGGCGAAAGTGTGTCTACTAAATTACCTAATAAGTTGAATTGTTTTGTGTCAATTCTTGAAAGATCTTGATTTATTGACACGAGGCAATCAGAATGCCGAAAAATGAGAAAGCTGTTAATCCATTTTCTTCTTGACCTAAATTTCTGAATTCTGAAACTTTTTTTAATCAAACAGGAATTGTTTCTAACAAAATCTATTCCATTAGTCTATCCAGTCTGCTCTTAGCAAATCATACACAGTGAATTTGTAGTAAATATTTCACTCGTTGAGATTTGTGATTTTGAAAAGCTGTTAAAACTAGTCATTTGCAAAATATATGAAAAATGAGCAAAAAGAAAATATTGAACTTGTATCTCTGCGGCTTATTGATGTAAAATTATTTTTCGGAGGCACTGCATACGTTATTTTTTCTGTAACCGATAAGACACTAAAAAATAAATTAATAATTATTATGAATAACAGTCTGTTTTAAAAATTGTCAAGGTCCTTATTAAGAAGTTAAATCCATTTAACTTCAAATTTATTTATTTAACAAAGTAAACTATGCAAAATAACGAAAAATATTTATCAATTTTGAAGGAATTGACTGGTCCTTTATTATATTATGGCATTAGAATTATGCGAAGGAAATTTGCCTGCCTTTAGAAGCTCTAATTCAATTTCATATTATACGGAACTTCACTTTGAACGAAAATCAGGCTCCTTTGTATTAAATATAAAATATAATAAATCTAAGATGAAAGAAATGTAGTAGAATTTTATTCTATTACCTTTCAATTCAATTCTTCTGATTCTTCGTAGGGTAAATTTGAAATCAAAAGAAATGTTGTCTACTGTTTTGGAATAAAAGCTGATTCAGCTGTAACAATTTGATACAGAACTATTACACAATATATGTACGCTTTTTTTTGTTTCTTCTGCCAAAGTACACGCGCAACAAAGAAAATCATTTCATATGAACCTGAAAACAAAATGTTAGGTGTAACTTTAGTTACAGTTCTATATAACAAAAATGGTAATTTCTCATTTTTTAAGATACATGGTGACTTCTTGTAAGGGGGTATCTACTGATTAGCTTTGTTAGTATACTAAGATGATCAGTATATTTCTTATTTTTTCATATTAAATAAGCTACTAAAAATCAATTGAGTTATTTGAACATTTTGCAATACATTTTGTTGCCAGTACTGAATGAGCTGGATGAAAAATAGAAATGAGAATATTTTCAGCGAGATGGATGTCCTGCTCTCTTAACGATTCTAAACCGAATTGGTTAAATGAAGATTTTAGAGCAACATGAATTTAGTTCCCTAGAATGGCCTGATAAGTCACCTGATCTAACACCTTACATTTTTTCCATCGAACTGATCTCAAGAAAATATATATAAACGTGTTCTAGATCATGGTGTGAACACATTGCAGGGCAGAATTAAAGACGAGAATCCTATAGTCCTAGATTCCTTAGTCTTGAATTTCTTAGCATTAGAGTCCTCTAGGAAGCTTTGGTGAGATACTACTTCTGGTGTAATCTTCAAAAACGCCAAAACCACAGGAGCATCGTCAGCAGATAATTAAAATAGTTTTATTAACTCCCAAACGTGGTAAGTGAAATGCGTCTCACGTAGTGTATTTGAGTGTAGTTTCAAGTGTTTTGGCGTTTGTAGACACCCTGGCACAGACAAAATTAGTCACATAACTTTACACAAGGATATACGGACGGTATCTTTTATAAATCACAAAATAAATATGTTTTGATAAACAAAATATTATTTCGAAATTTTTGATATTTTTAATTGCACTGCTAAATATATCCCACTCAATGACATACTATTTTCCCTTAATCATTTACATCATTTCCATATATTTCCTAGCAAAATATTCAGCATACGATAAATTTATCTCACCTACAACAGTTGAATATATTCATGACTGAAAATGACAGATGCTGTAAATTACATCGCACCTACAATGCTTACAATATCTTGTAGCTTTTGTGTAACTCCTAATCTCGTTCTCGGTATAACAGCACCAACTCATGCTGAAATTGCTAGCAAAATATAAATTTATTACAGTTGACACGATTAAATAATTCCTGCGGAAAATTTATAATTTCATCTAACAAAAGTAGTAAATAATCTGACAGACATGTTATAATTAGGTCACATCGAATTATTAATCGGATGTAAGCAACAAATGTCAAATGAACGCAAGAATTATTCTATAACACTTTAGAAAACATTAGAAAATCTATAATTCTGCTATATAAACTGGGATAAATACATATTTATATCCTAAAGTAATAAATAAAGTTTTAAACAAAATTTAGCTTCTTCACAAATCAAAAGTAAACAAAACCTCAATGTTCCTGGCTGATTACAAAATTTAAATTCAATGATTGAATTATATTTCCATGTATTAGTAAACTACTGTGCATATAAATATATACCGTATTTTTGTTATAAATAAATTGAAATAGTTTATAATAATTCTTTTGTTTAAAGATTAATAATTGTAAATTGACCATATTACACATACACATTGATAACACGAAAAGGCCTCTCGTACAAAGGGGTAAAAGATGGCTTAAGTCTGTCTTGACGAATAAAAATAGTTTTAACATTCGACGTTAAATAAATGTTATAAAAAAACGTAGTCACAAGTTGATAAATTGGGACTGAGGAAAATTTTTTGTGAAGAATTCTGTTTATACTTAGTGAAGTATGCAATTTTGAAATGAATGTAGAAACTTGAGTATCGACATGTGGTTTAATAAAAAAATTACCAGGGGGACGTAAAGTTTGACCATAAACGAGTTCGGCAGATGAAAAACGTAAGCCGTCATTAGGCACAGCACGTAAACCTAGTAAAATGATTGGTAATTCATCGTACCAGTGAAGTGAATTGGATCTAGCTAATAATGTTTTAAGAGTTCGATGAAATCGTTCAACCATACCATTACTCTGTGGGTGATATGTGGTTTTATGAATTCGATGAAAACCTAAAAACTTCATGAAATTCATGAAATAAGTTTGATTCAAATTGTGTTCCTTGATCGGTAGTGACTGTCAAAGGACTTTCAAAACGACAAATGTAATTATGAAACAATGCTCTAGCGACGGTTTCTGGAGAAATATTATTTAAAGGATAGGCTTCTGGCCAACGAGTGAATCGTTAGATAACTGTGAAACTTGAAACGGACCAATTAAATCTATATGGATATGTTCAAAACAAGCTTTAGGAACTGAGAAATCTGATATTGGAGTTTTAGTGTGTTTATTTATCTTTACAGTTTACTTGACAATTAAGACAAGTTTTAGCCCATAAAATAGAGTTTGAATTAATTTTAGGCCAGAAGTAATTGGATTTAATAAGTTTTCTAGTGGTACGGATTCTTGGATGAGTTAAATTATGAAAGGCATAAATAATTGGACGTCGTAAAGGTTCTGGAACGCATGGTCGACATTTAGAATTAAAAATGTCACCCAATTTTTTCATCAGAGTTGGGAATTAAAATTTGTTGTAAATTCCATTTTGATTGTTTATCTGAATAAGATTGATTGTTAATTAAAAAAGTAAGTTCACAATCTTTTAATTGTCTGGTCGATAGCCGAGTTGGTTAAGGCGCGGGGTGGCAATCGCGATTAATCACACGGACATCGCACCACCGGGTTCGAATCCTGGCTCCGGCACTGGCACTGTCGAAGGAAATGGTTGTATGTTCGCGTTTTTTCAATGTGTAACCCCCTTCCGCACAAGCTCTGGCTTCTGGAATTGGGGGTTGTCTAATTTCTGTGGTGTTTATTTATTTATTTATTATTAATAACTGATTTTAAATTAAAATGATCTGATATAGTAGACACGAAGGTAGGTGGAGAATAATGTGATTTAATCGATGATATGATAAGGTATTCGCGATGACACTGCCTTTTCCTGATAAATGACGTATGTCATTAGTAAACTGTACAATAAATTCTAGGTGCCTAGTTTAACGAGGAGTTATTCTGCTCTCGTTAAAAGTGCTCTAATTAATGCTTTTTGATCTGTATAACAAATAAAATGACTTCCTTCTAATAAAAATCTAAAATGCTTAATTGATGAGTAAAGAGATAAAAGTTCTTTTTCGAGAGAAAGTGCTAATAGGATGGTAATATCATCAGACTGTTGTTCTAAAACTGCGCCCATAGACACGTTTGAACAATCTACAGATAAATCAAGTATAACGTTATCATTGTAATCTGGATGTGAAAGAATAGTTGCAGTTGGTCAAGAATCAATATCCTTAATTTTATCTGTAGCTAATTGACTATTGAAACATCAAGTGGAACTAATATTTCTGCAAAATGAGGAACAAAACGATGATAATAATTTATCATTCCTATGAAGCGTTGTAATTGTTTAAGCGTTGATGGTTTTGGAAAATTATTAATAATGTCAATTCGTTCAGTGGTAGGTGAAATTCCATTAGAAGAAATTTGATGCCCTAGAAAATCTAATGATGGCGCACCAAAAATGCATTTTAAAGGTTTGATATTGATGCCAAAATCTTCAAGACGTTTAAAAACAGTTTTTAAATGAACTAAATGTTCATTATAATTTTTGATAGCTATCAAAATATCATAAATCTTTTAAAACCTCATTTATGAATCTTAGAGAAGATTGACCAGCGTTTCGTAAACCAAAAGGCATTCTAAGAATTTCAGAGATCAAAAAGACCAAATGGAGTAATGATTGCAGTTTTATATTTATCGTGTTTTGCGAATGGTATCTGATGGTATGCACGAATTAAAACTATTTTGGAGAAAATAGTGAGTATGTAATGTAAATTTGATTGAAATCATGTATATCGGAAAGGGGATATCGATCTGGAATTGTAACTGTCGATAGCCACCGCATGGTCTCCAATCATTGGGTTCTTTCTTCGTAACCATATGCAACCGCTGAAGAATCTGATGAAGAAGAAAGTATGCAAATTGCTAAATCAGCCATTTGTAGGAATTGATTTTTAGCAATGTTTAATTTGATATTATCAAGCCTATGTGGTCGACAAAATGGTGATGGTCCTTCTGTTATGATATGATGTTTAACTGTATGTTTGACTGGTAATGAATAATTTGGAGACCTAGTGAAACTTGGAAATTTAAGTAATAAATTAGTTTATTGATTAGTTATTGAAAGCAATTTGGGAGTAATACAATTAATAGATAATAAAAGAAGTTTTGTCATCAATTAAACGTTTATTTTTAAAATCTACTATTAATACAAAATGTTTAACAAAATTAGCGCCTAAAATTGGTATTTGAATATCAGCAATGTTAAAAATAAAAGTGAAATTACGGCGTAAACCTAAGTTAACTCCCAGCAATTTCCTACTAACCAAAGAATAGGTATGGGGCGAGCATAGGTGCGTCTTTACTATGTACATACTTCGGTATGCGATGTAAAGCAACGACAGGCGCGGTTAGTACTTGGATTGATGACCATTCCAACGGAAACCGCGTTCTCGCCTCACACATCTTCCAGCGGCTTGTATATCAGTGTATGCGCGGAAGCTATACAACCTTAGGCGAGGGTTGTATAGGAGATATACCATCCTTCGGAGGGGATGTAAAGCCGTCGGTCCCTTGTCTATTAAATGTTAGGCAAGTAAAAGATCCCTACTCTTCTTAAGGGAAGAGGTTCGGCAAAATTCCTGGTTGGGGGTAGCTCGTCTACAGGCGTCGGTGTTAGGCCTCAGTAGCGGAAATAGGCCGACGTTAAATAAATGTATATAAAAAAAAAAAAAGAATAGGTATACTTTTATTTATAAAGAACATATCCAGAGTGATTATATATTTTTTAAATATAGACGTATATTTACACCATAGTATAAAAATATCTTTTAGAAACAAATTACATTTACTCGGATAGTAAATAAAACGTGTGTTAACTAATTACTTGTTTCTTAAAACTTTTAAAAGACAGCTATATTCACTTATATCTCCTAATCCTATTTATTTGTTGAAGTTTAATCAGTTTAGCTATTAATGATAAATTTCAGCCAAACTACCAAGTTTAGTTAGATGAAGATGATGTATTTATATTAGCTATAGATTCAAATTTAATCTATTTCGTGTTCACAGCGAATACATTCTAGGTTGTAGTCTGCTTAATCCAACTTATTAATTACTGTAAACATGCATTACAATCGTCTATCTGCATGGCATGAGTAAAGGAAGCTCGAACACCCTGCTATAGGAAATGTAGCACAACTTTAACTGCTTCCTGACTAAGTCGACGTAAATCAAGGAATGTTTTTGAGGGCGCGATAAGGGTATGATTTTACGTTTTCACTAATCAATTTACGCTTCTGTATTAGAATTGATGAACAGAGTTAAGTTCTAACTTTATCCAATATCATTATCTCTTTATATACTAGAGTAGGATGAAATATTGTAATGTAGTGTAATTCAATTCAATTTAATTAGACACCGAAAAATATGTTTAGAAAAAGATACAACTTATGAGGTGCTACTTTATTTATATTGGAATGTATGTTTAATATAATATAAAAGTTTTTAATCCTCCCATTTATGACCATCTTGCACATGTGCTGACAATATGGTAGAATAATATTAATTCCTCGCACAAAGTTGAAATAATGTCTTTTCGAGCTGTAAATGGCATTAATTTACATGAGTTTATCTTCCTCCTACAAAAGGGTAGCTGGTCACCGATTTATTCTCTTAGTATAAATAAAGCTTTCAGCTATTTTCTGAACTGCGTTCTGCGGTGCTTGAAAGTTAGCCGTCCAATTAAATCAAAAATAAATTACGTTGGGTAAAGAAGCGAAAAGTCTTGGGTTACTGAGGAATTAATAGCTGAGAGAACTCATATAAAAAACTTTATTGTAAAATGAAAAATATACGTGATCCTATAACAGTGTCATTGTATAAACAAAAGAAAAAGCAGTTCAAATGTACTTTTAGAGAGCGGAATATTAAAACATAATATTTTTAGTCGCAAACTCCTCTATAAAATACTGCAACCAACAGCTACTCTCCGGGCTATGTGCCCCGCCGGGCGCTGAATTATAAGTTACAAGCCTGGAGTGTTAAGTGTAATAATTGCATATTACCATCAAAACGCTATTCGATTGCAACAAACACCAGCCGAAAGACTTATTCTACTTAAAGGAGCTCTCATGCCAGCCCGGAGACTAGCTGTTGGTTGCAGTCTGGTTTCGTTCCTTATAGTAAAATAAGGATTTTATAGAGGAGTTTGCGACTAAAAATATTAAGTTTTAATATTCCGCCCTCTAAAAGCACCTTTGAATTATTATATATTAATTTGAGGATCCATTTTTGTACTATTTCCAGATTGTGTATATGACTGTTAGTTGCTGCACCCCAGGTTATAATTCCATAGTTGAGGTGACTCTACTAAAGCGTAGTATAGAATATGCATTTGCTCATTTTTGAAAATTTAGATGAAATGTTTAAATTTATATAGAATACAACGAACTTTCTTTATTATGAAATTAATAATAATATGAGTTTCCCATTTCAGATGACAATCGATATACACTCCCAAAACTTGATATTCTGAACACAGGAACATTTGTGGCGAGATTTCAAGACTGTTGTATGATGGCAGATATTTAGAGTAAAACATGAAGGGAACATAGTGAGTCGTTTTTACATTTATTGTTAAGAGTCAACTCCTAAACCATTTCATTATTTTTTTAAAATCATTTTCCGCTACACTTTTTAAGATCTCCCAGTTAGATGCTTTATATATGACAGCGGTATCATCAGCGAAGCTCACTACATTTCCTACCACGTCTAGTTTGAACAAATCACTTAAATATATGTTGAAAAGTGTCGGTCCCAAGATGGTCCCCTGAGGGACACCATATTTCATACACCTGATTCCACTTATTGTTTCATTGACTTTAGCGCATTTTTGTCTATTGTCTAAGTAACTTTTAAAGAGTTCATATGGTGTACACCTCTTAGGCCAACACCTTCCAATACTCGTAAAACTTGAATGTGGCTAACAGTGTCAAACGCTTTAGCAAGATCGACAAAGATGCACAACGTTGGATACTTTTCGTCTATCGTTTTACCAATTTTTGATATTAAATATGCTATAGCGTCTTCTGTCGATCTGCCATCCCCGAAACCAAACTGTCTATTCGATAAAATATTGTATTTGTCAAGATACTTGACATTTTTTTAACAACATTTCAAAAATTTTCGCGAGGTTTGATAATAGGGAAATGGGCCTGTAGTTAACCACATCCAACTCATCTCCATTTTTATGTATTGGCTGTATTACAGCAACCTTAAAAGCCGCTGGGCAAATGCTCTTTTCAAATGCCAAGTTCAATATGTAAGCTAGGGGTTTTACAATTATGTAAGCTACATGCTTTAAAGTTTCTGCTTTAACATTGTCAATCCCAGGGGCTTTTTTGTTATTTTAATTTATTGATTGTCTCGAATACTTCAGCCTCATGTGTCTAAGTAAGGTATATGCTAGTTGTAATTACTTTATATCTATGCTTTCTGTTTTACATATTTATAATTATTTATTTTTATTTTGACTTGTTCTATATCATTGTATATGATCGAAAGAATAAATAAAGATTATTATTATTAACAACAACAGATAAACAATGCGTAAACTTTAAATAAAGAAAGATAATTTCAAGAAGGCATGTTTTATATCAAATTTAGAACGAATTTTAATAAACTTTTCTCAGATAATTCTTCGTTGCTGTAGAAAGAAAAATACTTCTTTAAGAAAAGTTAGTTATGAAAAGTTGAGGTGAATAATTTATATATGCCTGGTTTGAGGGTACTGAAGAAATGTTTACCTTTGGCGTCGCTGTTTAATTTATATTAAGGATTGATTGATAAGATGACCTTATAATCAAAATCTTTTAAATAGTTGTGTCCTTAAAAATAAATTAAATTACATTGATTTACGAGAGAGGATGAGCAAAAGCCATGTTAAGGTATTTATCTGTTTTATTCAACATTTCAATTTGTTCAACCATTAGAGGAATGTATTGAAAAATTTCATTATCGAATCGAATTGAATACGGTACGTTCATTGTGAAAAATGTTTTGCGTTGCTGGTTTAAGCTCAGCTTTATATTTGGTTACTGATGCAAATAGAACGCTTTGTATTATACAAGAATAAAATTTGAATTCATTTAGATTTGCTTATTTACCTTAAAATAGCAAACAGACAGAATCGGATAAGTACAAAAGAAAGACAATTGTCAAGATTAAAGTAGCAAAAAGTTCTGTTATTTGAGATAAAGTAACACAATTTCTGAAACATAAATGGCTTGATTTACAGTAGACGAAATATGCTTGAAGTGGAGCGTACGGATTTTTGACAAATGTATTTTGATAAAAAAAAATAGACATATACGACCGTTGTTTGCTTTTCTGTTTTTTACTGAATTTATCCATATTTTGGGAACTCACTCTATATAAGTATATAGAAAGCAAGGAGTTACGATATAAGGAAAAATGGTTTTATAGTCGAGATTTATGTTATACGACCATCCGAAAGGATACTCTTCCAGCAGAGATTTTAAACAATAAGTTGTGATCGAGTTTGGCATTTCTGTGCCAAACCCTAGAGATTCGGTATCGCTGAAACTTCGATTTATTGTACATGACAGGCCAGAACTACTTGCATTCGTCTTGTTACCAGTAGACAATGGTTTTTTTTGTGAAATTACTTTTCAGGAAAAGGATGTTGCAGTCGAGGAAGTCCGGAAAAACGATAATGAATTACTTTACTTTATGTAACGTTTCTATAGAAGAAAGAAACAAATAAGAAAATATAATATTTTTAATGTACGATTTTAAGGTCTTTAATATATCAGACAAAGTTTTTATAACCACAAATGAATAAATATGTGTAAATATCAATGTTTAAGAATGGTTCCCATTGGCAAGTCTCAAGGGTAGTTTTCATCGAAAAGGATTAATTTGTGTTAGAATAAAATCGTGACGAAATGACAAGCGAAAATTCGGTCACGATAGGGGTGGGAAGCAGGGTTGAAGTTGCATTTTTTCACAAAAAATAAACCGGCAAGACTCATGCTTGCCAAAACAGTAATAATAATAATATAATAACAATATCTTTATTGATCTTTTGAGCTATAATAAATTATAGATAAGACATGTCAAAATATTGCCTTGTTAATGGTTTACAGAAGTAATATATATATATATATATATATATAGTATAGTGGTGAGAGGTAAGTGAATCCTCTCATGTGGTCTAATGCTACTATACACCAGACATCATAGATGTCTCCATGGTGCATAGCGACTTGCCATTTTGCAAGTACCGAGAGCGGCGACCTTCAGCCCTTGGTGGACTTAACCTATATACTGTTATTATACATGATTTGCAGGAAACAACTACTCAGCGGGCAAATACCCCGACCTGCATTGAATTATACCTTACAAATCATGAAAAATTGGTAGCCAATGTCATTTGTCAACTCCCTGACCAGACATAGACCGGTTTCGAACTTATTAGTTCTCATCAGTATGCCATAGGTCATGGAGCAGACAAATGACAGTGGCCAACCTGCTAGTCTTATACAGACTAATGTAAATGGTATAGTGGTGAGAGGTAAGTGAATCCTCTCATGTGGTCTAATGCTACTATACACCAGACATCATAGATGTCTCCATGGTGCATAGCGACTTGCCATTTTGCAAGTACCGAGAGCGGCGACCTTCAGCCCTTGGTGGACTTAACCTATATACTGTTATTATACATGATTTGCAGGAAACAACTACTCAGCGGGCAAATACCCCGACCTGCATTGAATTATACCTTACAAATCATGAAAAATTGGTAGCCAATGTCATTTGTCGGGGGTCGGGGTATTTGCCCGCTGAGTAGTTGTTTCCTGCAAATCATGTATAATAACAGTATATAGGTTAAGTCCACCAAGGGCTGAAGGTCGCCGCTCTCGGTACTTGCAAAATGGCAAGTCGCTATGCACCATGGAGACATCTATGATGTCTGGTGTATAGTAGCATTAGACCACATGAGAGGATTCACTTACCTCTCACCACTATACCATTTACATTAGTCTGTATAAGACTAGCAGGTTGGCCACTGTCACTTGTCTGCTCCATGACCTATGGCATACTGATGAGAACTAATAAGTTCGAAACCGGTCTATGTCTGGTCAGGGAGTTGACAAATGACATTGGCTACCAATTTTTCATGATTTGTAAGGTATAATTCAATGCAGGTCGGGGTATTTGCCCGCTGAGTAGTTGTTTCCTGCAAATCATGTATAATAATAATATATATATATATATATATATATATATATATATACAGGGTGTTCCACTTAAGACTCCCAACGTCAATTACTCGAAAACTGAAAGAGGTAGTAAATTTCTGTAGATGGCAGATAATTGGTGTGATCAAGAGCTATATTTCGACATAAAATAGATGCCGGCGCCTTTGACGGTTTAAGCGCCGCGACGACCGGAACAAAATTTTCGATGGCAGGAGATTGGTAAACAAAAGATACCAGTAGCACTTGTAATTCTGGAAGTTTTTTTATTATTAGAAATTTTTTTATTTTTTTGTTCGTTTCGGAGTTATTTGACATGGAAAGTGTAAGTACCCTTTATTAAAATTTGCCGATTTAATATATTGTCTGCATCTAATAGGCTGCTACTATTCTGTTAACCTTAATTTTAACAATCAAAACAGACAGATTAAAAGACAGGTAGTGAATATCACTTTTATTTATATAAGTAAGTAGAACAGTATCGTTGAAATATTTAAACAGAAAAAAATATGTGTTTCAAACATAGTCATTTTTTTAATCTAAAATCTAAAGTAAATAAAATATCTTATAGCAATTGTTCAAAATTTTCTCCACTTGCCCGAACGCAGCAGTCATACCGGCGTCTTAACTCAAAATTGCAGTTCTTAACAGAATTCTTCTATTTATAGCAGCACAAGATGCAGTTATTTTATTTTGGAGATCCGCCATATCCTCAATAGGCTCTACATATACAGTGTTTTTCAAGTGACCCCAAAGAAAAAAGTCGAGAGAGGTCAAATCCGGTGACCGTGCTGGCCATTGTAGTGGACCGTATGTCCCAATCCAACGATTGGGGTACAGTACATTCAACAATCTGTTACAATTTGGGCGTTGTGAGGTGAGGCCCCATCTTGTTGAAAAATAATGTTCTTCCTAGTTTCAATCGGGACATCTTTTAACAGTTGAGGTAATAATTTTTGAAGAAAACTCCGATAACGATCACCATTTAAAGTACCTTCGTAAAAGTGGGGTTCTATTAAATAACCATTGAGTATACTACACCATATATTTATACCAAAAACGCGCTGGTTATCTCTTCTGGTACTCCAACGGGGATTGTTTTGTGCCCAGTAACTGCAATTATGTCTATTCACAACTACATTGTTATGAAATCTACTTTCATCGCTCCAAAGTAATTTTTTAAAGATATTTTCATTACGGTAAAGTAAATAATCAAATCTTGCCAGAAAATTAATGCGCCTTTCGGGGTCATCTGGCTCTAACTTATGTACAAATATCATTTGTAAGGATGGTATTTATTTTGCTTAAGAATTCTTCTGGTAGAACTTATTGAGATATTAGTATTTCTCTTAAGTTTTCTCAAAGACATCTTCGGAGTATCATTAAACTGTTGGAGAACCAATGCAACGTTAAAATCATTTCTTGCTGGTTTTGATCGTTCCCGTTTTGGCTCTTCAAATGCACCGAAATTAACTAAATTTCTACATAAATTCAAAATTGTTTTATGATCTGGCTTTTTTCTATCAGGATAACGCTGTGCGTAAACACTTTTCGCTTGCCCCATTTCACTTACACTCACCGTAAACCAACACCATGTCTAGCTTTTCTTGTTTCGTGTGTTGACCCATTTCTTTTCTAAAAAGTTAATCAGATATTAAAAAACTACTTGAAAATAAACACCAAAATAAAAAAATTAACACTGTTTTTAACTTAAAATTAAGGTTAACAGAATAGTCACAGTCTATTAGATGCAGACAATTTATTAAATTGGCAAACTTTAATAAAGCATATTTACACTTTCAAAGTCAAAAAACTCCGAAACGAACGAAAAAATAAAAAAATTTCTAATAATAAAAAGACTTCAGAATTAAAAGTACTATTTGTATATTGGTATCTTTTGTTTTCCAAACTCCTGCCATCGAAAATTTTGTTCTGGGCGTCGCGACGCCTAAACCATCAAAGGCGCCGGTATCTATTATAAGTCGAAATAGAGCTCTTGATCACACCAATTATCTACCATTTACAGAAATTTACTAGCTCTCGGGTTGAACCGAGTCGGAAATTGTTAATGTCTCGACGTTTCGGCTCCCGTTTTGGAGCCATTTTCAAGCGAAAAAAGGGCCCAAGAAAAAAATTGTTAAAGAAAATAATGCTAGGAGTTCGTAGAACTAGTTCGATTCCGGGGTCTCAATCTGCCTACTCCCCAGATCTCACCACGATCCGTCTCTAAGGCCTCAATCTGCCTACTCCTTGAGTTCACTCTAACACATGATATAATGGTACTCGACTATTGATAACTCAACAACAGCAAAATTTTGTTCTTTACACAAATAAATAGTCCATTACAATTCTATCGAGTTTTCTCTAAAACCCTATCAAAACATTTTTTCAATCTGTTTTAGGTATATAAGAGAAATTGTCGAATTACGTCCACAGCACCGAACCCCGATCTACAGTCAAGATTTTACAAAATTTTTGTAATATAAGCCAAATCAAGGATAACAGACTGAAACCATGTATATATTTTACTTCCACGTTCAATGGAAGTACAGTAACGCAAACATTTTTTTTTTTTTTTAAATAGGCTTAAAATGCTATGAAACGTCGAGATTTTAAATTTGAGCGAAAATAAATTTTCTGTCTGTCGGTCTGTCTGTAACTTTTCTTTTGTGCGCACGTTTACCCTGGAACCGTTTATGATATTGACTAAAATTTGGTACACTTATGTATTATAACGAGATCTGGAACTAGATTATATTTTGATCTAATTCCGTTGAAGGGTTCGAGGGTAAATGGGGTAAATAAGTAAAGCCAGCAGGTAAGAGTCCATAAAATAGCAATTTAGGACCCCCCCCTCACTATCACCCCCAATATCACCCCCACACTATTATGAAAGGGAGTTAAAAAATTGAAATGTTATTTAGCGTGTATACAAGAACGAAACGTCTCAAAAATTTTCTTTGGCGTTAACTACCCCCTCTGCCACCTCCATTGCCACCCCCACCCTATTATTAAACTGAGCAAAAAATTAAATTGGGATTTAGTGTGTATACGAGAATCAAGGGCCTCTAATTTTTTTACGGCATTAGCCATTCCTCTACCACTCCCATTGCCACCCACACCCTATTATTAAAAGGAATAAAAAATTACATTGGGATTTAGTGTGTGTACGAGAATCAAGGGCCTTTAAAATTTATTTTGGCATTAGCCACCTCCGTCCTATTATTAAAGGGAGTAAAATATTTCATTGGGATTTAGTGTGTATAAGACTTGGATACAAAATCTGGATGTGGAAGTAGTGATTCCTTGGGTAGCAGTTTTTTAGCTACTTCAAAGCAAAATATGTAAATAAAACGAAATGTATAGTGTAAACAATGGCTATAGTGCATATATGAAAATTATCATTCATTATAAGGCAGAATAATAATAACTAAATGATATCAAGTACGTGGGATATAAAATTACATGCACATGCTGAAAATAGACATGTTGCAACGAGTAGGTCGCGACGATTAAACCATTTCAAAGTGTGCAATTATTTAGTAATGGGAAGAATGAGTAATTTTCTTTCAATATCAAAAAACCCTAACAAAAAATGCAACAGTGTTTAGGTGAAATATCCAAATATCTAACAATTATTTTCCACATATTTTTAAAACAATTTTGTAGTAATTTGAAACCTACAACTCTGGGTACACGAAGAAGTAAACTTCATATTTTAGACGTAGAGAAACAAAAATTGAGGTAAGGAAGTCCTTATATTCCTTTCTATTATGTTTAGCAACGATGATAATGCCGTTTGTTCGTATGAGGTTTATCGAGAACTGTTTAGGTTAGTGTATATATTATAAAAACTTAAGTATTTTTGTTAAAAAACATTTTTTAGGATTTTAAAACTACAACCTAGCCAACTAATTATTAATTACAAGTTAAAATATTCACTTGTATTATTATTTCTCCGTGTATACATTTTCGCATGGAAAACTTGCGGTATCAGAGAAGTTTTGCGTTCTAAACGAGAAACTAAGCTGACATAAGTAATTGGTTAATGCCCTGATTACGAAGTTTGACTTACATTTTCATTATATTATATTGTACAAAAAGGAGATTTAACAAAGTACTTATATACCAATTTAATTGTATAGGATAGGATAAAAATCTAAATTTAGAAAAAATAAAAATAATTCATTTGTTTCTATCTAAGATATCATTACACATTTAATTCATTAAATAAATACGCAATATATGTGTCGTTGGCCTCATCATCTATACAACTATCATTACAAATAATCTCGGTGTCGGTATTAAACATTTTAAATTTTATAACCTTTGAAGCGGAAGATGTCTGGTGATATGGCACCACGTTTGTCGCCTGCCTGATATCTCAGAGGCTTAAAGTATCAAAATTTGTGGGCCACGTAAATTTAATCGCATTTTATATATATCACGTAGTACAACAAATCAAGTACGACAGTATCGAGTACATAGAAATAACTATAATATTAGGTATAAGAATTAGGAAATGCGGTACCAGAATTCTGACACAGAAAATATCTGCATTACGGTAAAATTAACATTCTGGGATCTGTCTAATCGATTTTGGAGGTTCCGGGATCAACCTTGACTTCTTCAGTGACTACCAACATGAGCTATGAAGATTATATTCGAATTTAGAATAGCTAATTCTTGAAATTTCACAATAAAAGAAGTCACTATAAATGAAGTTCGTGATATAATCGACTCACTATCAAATACAAATAGTAGAGATATTTATGGATTCCCAACTGAAATAATTAAATATATAAAGAATTTTCATATAGTCATATAGTCTGTTTTAGAGAAGGAGTTTTTCCAGATGCTTTGAAGAAAGCATTAATAATAGCTTTATATAAAAAAGGTAACCGCAATGACCCTGCAAGTTATAGACCAATTTCCATCCTACCAATAATCTCTAAAATTTTTGAAAAAGCTATAAAAATTAGAATAACAGAATATTTCGAAAATCATAATTTATTTAATGAGGCCCAATTTGGTTTCAGAAGCTGTAAATCAACTTCTGACGCCATTCTGGAATTAATAGAATCTATTCTAAATAACTATAATGAAAATGAATTTTTGTCAGCGGCTTTTTGTGATTTAACTAAAGCGTTCGACAGTGTACAGCACGACATCTTGCTAGAAAAACTGAAATATTACGGTTTTGACTGTAAGAGTATTGATTTAATTAAATCGTTATCCAACAGGTCTCAAGCTGTCAGTGGTATTGGTGATGTCTCATATGAATTAGAAGGTTCCATTCTGGGGCCACTATTATTCTTAATTTTTATTAATGACTTGCCTCTATGTACGAGTGCAAATTTTGTTCTATTCGCTGATCACACCACTTTTACCGATTCTGGAGGCGATCTATTTGAGGTTCTGGCAAGATGTCATGAGTTACAAGGATTGTCCAAAGAGTGGTTCGATGCAAATAAATTGTGTCTAAACTCTGCAAAAACGGAAAATATGGTTTTTTCTTTAATGCACTTGGATGACTCTGACTCTAGCAAGCCTGTAAAATTTTTGGGAGTACATCTAGACCCAACCTTAAAATGGGAAGTACATACAAGTAATCTGGCCTCCAAGTTATGTAGCAATATTTATTTATTAAATACATTATCTAATGTAGTGTCCACGAACGTGCTAAAGTCAGCATATTTTGCACTGGTACATTCCCTTATATCGTATGCAATAGTCGCATGGGGTCAGCAACATCAAGTGACCGTATTTTTCGCCTTCAGCGTACGTCCATTAGAATTATATCCCAGTTAGTATTTCGAGATGACTGTAGGAGCGCTTTTGTACTCCACAAAATTATGACATTTCCATGTATATATATATTTAATTGTTTAAATTTTGTAAAAACGCACCAGGATAAAAACAAATCCCATCAGGATGTTCACAATTATCTAACTAGAAATAAAAGCTGTATCCAGGATTTGTAAGGTTAAAAAAATGCCAAAATAGTCCTAATTTTATGGGAATAAAACTTTTTAATGTGCTGCCAGAAGCCATAAGGCGTTTAGACACTAATTTATTCAAATCTAAGTTAAAGTAATATCTGATAAGTAAATCTTTTTATAGTTGTGATGAATATTTACAAAATTATTTCTCTGACATGTAGAATTTGTTTTATTAACTGTGATGTTATTTTACATTGTTTGTGTTACTTAAGTATGTACATAATTTGTTGTCATTTTTGTATTTATATCTTTATGTTGTATGTTATATACCTATCACTTGTACTTCTTCATATTTTAAGTTTTATACTTATTCACTGCTGACCCGTGTAAATACTGTATATGTATATTAACACTGAATAAACAATTCAATTCAATTCAATTCAATTCAATGATTTAGTAGACTCAAAAATCACCCAAAATACATACAAAAATATCTTTTGGGGAAGGAGGACAGGTTTAGCCAATTTAGTTCAGTATTAATTTATCAAAAAAAGATGTATTTAAAAAAATGAATTTTAATACTGTTTAGTATAGTATAGTTGAAACATTTAATTGTACCATTTAGTCAGTAACAATTAAATGATAATATAACTAGTAAAGATAATATTGGTAAGGTATGTTAGTGACAACCAAAATTTAATATTATTACTGCCCAGCAAGATAAACTACGTGGACGTAGGGGCATTTCTTGCCAGGAATGACGAGAGGGGTACTGTTAATACGAGAAAAAGTATTAATAACATAAATTGCATCACATATTTAGAGAAACAAAATTAATATTTCTATACAAATAACAAAAATAACATATAATATGTTAATTATTGTTATATATAGGCCACCTAATGGTTATTATTTTTTTTTTAGTAAGTTTATTTAACGTCGGCCTATTTCCGCTACTGAGGCCTAACACCGATAATGGTTAATTTATTTTTAGAATTGTTTGACGGGTTATTAAAGAGATTGTCAGTAAAGAACAAGCTTTTAGGTGGTGATTATAATATAAATTATAATTCCTGCAGAACTAATTTGGCACTTTTGACCGATTTACTTGGATGCTATGACATTACAGTTACCATCAAAATGCCTACAAGAATAACCGCTTCATTAGCAATTGAAAAGAAAATGCTCAAATCTGTGCAAATAAGGCTTGTAAAATTTAGTCATACCATAATACTGTAAAAAGGCTATCACTGTTTAAAAAAATAAAGAGGGATAATTGGATGACTGATGAGTTAAGAGAATTAAGACACAGTTATAATTTTTATCAACCTTACGAAAATGAATCAAGCTAGGAATATTAGTATACTTTTGCAGGAACAATACTGCAAAGTACTTGTAACAGCTAAAAGAAATTATCATGAGACCATGAGAGGAAATTCAAGAAGCTCATAACAAAACAAAGGTAATGTGTAACACAATAAATAAAATAAAAGGCAAATCAAACAAGTCAAATATTATATATGGCAAAAAAATTCCAGATGCTATAGTGGCCAATAATTTATGTACATTTTACACCCGCAATAATTAAAATTCTGTTTTTGATTCAGACTTTTTAAGCTCCAATATGCTTTCTATTAAACGATCATTTTTTTAAAAATCAGTTTTATCATCCGATACATTATCTTTAATAAATAAGCTGAAATCGTCTAACTCTTGTGGATACGATAATATTTCCAATAATTTAATTAAACATTCTAAATTGAGTGTCTTGTCAGTCATTGGGCTTTTTTGATAAACCTATCTTTTAACATCGGAAATTTTCCAGACATTTTCCAGATAGCTATTGTCCAACCGTTATATAAAAAAGATGTTCCTAATGATTACGGAAATTAAGGAGACATCAGTTTACCTTGCAATTTTTCTAAACAATCAAAGATCAGCTGTCTTCATTTTTGTATCAGAATGATTTATTTACTATCTGTTTGTCAAAATGGTTTCTCAAAAAACAAGAGCACCGAATCAGCACTCTGTGGGTTCCAAGACTTAATTGTTAATGCCCTAGATAACAAGCATAATGCCTTAGGATTATTTATCGATTTCTCCCAAGCTTCTGATGTTGTTGATCATGAAATTCTATTGAATAAGTTAGACATGTATGGAGTTAGAAGAGTTGCTTTAGACCTCTTTTCCTCTTACCTAAACAATAGAACAAATATCGTTAAATTAAACTATGATGTAACCAGTGCTGTATGCAACATAACGCATGGAGTTCTTCAGGGATTTGTTTTGGGGCCTCTACTTTTTATTATTTTTGCTAATGATTTAATAACATATTTAAATAAAATGCCAAATATTTACTGTGTCTGTTATGCGGACGATATAAATATTTTAATCATTGACAATGACATAAATGTTATTAAAAACTCGGCTGAGTTAGTGTACTCACAGGTAGTACTCCCAGGTAGTTCATTGGTCTGAGGAAAATAAGCTTAATTTAAATAAAAATAAAACTAATATGCTGTTGTTTACTTTACACAGAAACCTGGATATGTTAATTTTAATGGAAGTGATATTACTTTATGTAAATCGGTCAAAATTCTAGGCATAACATTTGATAGATACCTGGATTGGGAAAATCATATAGATATTTTGTGTAATAAATTGCGAAGCAACTATTATGGCTTGAGGTTTATGTCATTACACTGTAGTCGTGATGTATTCATGAGCCTCTATTATGCAAATTTCCACTCACATTTGAGATATGGTATAACGAACTGGCGTAACAGTGTACGTATAAATCGAGTATTCATTCTACAGAAGTATGCTATACGAATTAACGCTGGCTTAGGCTTTCGCGAGAACCGTCGTACTACTTTTCAAATGTTAAAAACATTAACTGTAGCAGGTGTCTACATTCTGGAGGTCTGTACGTTTGTTCACAAGAATCAGCATAGGTTTTTTGACAATCAAATCAGCCATAACCACAATACAAAATTTAAAAGATTATTACAGCCACAATCTCACCGAATATCTTTCTACCAAATAAGTTTTTACTACAATGGTTGCAAATTTTTTGATGCACTAAGCGAGGAGATAAAATTTTGATCTTCGAATTTACTTGTTTTAAAATTAAAATGGAAAAAAAAATATTACTGGACAAAAATTGTTATGAGATTGATATAATTTTCTTTAAATACGTACCGGTTCGATTTGACACCTTTAATTTTGAGTGTTTCTTATTAAGACTTCGCTGCACCCGCAGTTCTAGACCTTCTACCTATATTATTGAGTAATTTTTTTAGTGTAGTGTTTCATGTATATATTTCTTGTTTTATTTGACTGAGTATATGTTATAGTTCAATTTTTTTCTTTTTCTGACAAAATATTTCTTTTTTTATATATATTTAATAAACTTTTTATATAACATGTTTGATATTTGTATGTTTGACTTGTATAAAATAATTTTCTGTGTTATACACCAATAAATATTATTATTATTATTATTTGTTCTAAACTAAATAATTCTCAATATTATAAATTAGTGAATACAAAATACGCACTTATCAATACTTTTCATTAAACAGCAATTAACAGCAAACAACACTAGCTGTTATCTGTTCTTTGATCACTCACCATTCGATTCATCACTGATCAGGTCATTGTCTATGGTCCAAACATTTATGATGAATCTCTTTTCGTTACTATTCTGTAGTTGCTCTAACAAAATGTACTATTTTTCAATTTCTTTTACCTTTTCCATGCATTTAATTTTTCAATTCTCTGACCTTATTTCTTGCACCTCTGCTCGAAAGACGTGGTGGTAGACATAAAATGGTTTGTACATAATAATATGCTTGCGTCGTCACGTCGAACTTTTCTAAAAATTAGACTGCCGAATTATATGAACTAATCTTGCAAAACAGTTTTAATAATCTCCCCATAATGATAATAGGTTAGCGAGGCACCAGTTGAGCAGTCTTATGTCCAACTGTTTTGCTGTTTTGTAAAAATGTTGACCTTACACGGATAAGAGGAGTATACAAGTTGAAGGATATTTTCAAACAACTTCTCAAACATTTAGTAGCTCTTGATCTATTATTTGTTTTTTCTGTAGTATTGTGCTTTTAATCCTTTAAAGTGTGTACAACATTCTACTTCCTTTGGAATTAAATTGTTCCAGAGTAAAATATATTCTTTAAAAGTACGGGACTGCTTAAATGGCTTGCTCATCCGAGGCTCCCTTACAATAGCTGACAGCTGAATTCCACCAACAAGATATATCTAGTTTAAAGCCTCCTTAATATAATGGACGTATATTTAAAATAAAGGGTTATTTATTAACTACTTAGCAAACATTTATGTTCGTACCTTAATTTATTTACGATTTATTCGCATAAATTCTGTTAATTCGAAGTAAATATTAAAAAGTATTCTATTATTCATATTATCCTTTACACTGACTGAAATCTTAGTGAACTTCATCCGTCCAGCGCACAAAATAGAGTCCACAATAAACAGGAAATTTTACATAGACAAGTAACCTCGTGCTTTCTGAACAATTAACATTATCAGCCAGCAAGGCATTTCATAACGGCATAGACTTTCTACTTTAACATTCTCAATAAATTCTGAAAATGCCGGTATGCTACGAGGACCGCATCTCTCCTGTACGGGAGCGATAAGGATTTGCAGGTGCAACTGCAGCAGGCTTGATCAATGCTACACTCGACAAAGCGAATAGACGCTTGAGAGCGTCGCGATTTGTTCACTGCCGCGCTACACTACGCCAGTCTCTCTCCACGCGTTGATCGTATCGCAGGCAAGGTTGCAAATCAAGTGATCGCCGCTTTACTCACGCTGTTTGATTTCCCTATGCTGGAGGAAGCGGGAAAACTCCGGTTCGAATCTTTAGTGACTGTTCGAATGTGAGTTTTGTTCTTTTGGATACTTAACGACCAAAAATTGCAGCGGCTAGGTAGGACATATGCATTTTGGAAGCACCATTAAGGATTCACAGATTTTTTTGCTTAGTAATACAATATTTTTGAGAGAAGAAAAAATTGTTTTGTTACTTTTTTCTCAAAACGTCATGGGCAACTACCTCTTTTGTTTTTTTTTTGTGGTAACGCGATTTTAATAAGTTTATTATTATATAATAAAGAAGAAAATTATTACGTACCACTAGAAAAACTTATTTTTCAATGTACAATATATTCTGGGATGAACACTAAGAAAGAATGGATGATTACAAACACTTGGAATCTATGTTGACAGTGGTGCCTACTCAAATTGAGACGTGCCAAGTCTTGATATTAATTTTGGCAAACCAATCTTATAATATTCAATAATAATTAATATGTTAGTTAATTATTGTAATAAGTACTAAATTTTTTGTGTGGTTATAGGCTAGTCAATATAGACAAAAAGAGAAAAAATAGGTACTATCCTCTTTAACTTTTTTCGTATCTGCCCAAATAAGGAAGCTATAACCGTTCGTGTTTTTTCTATTTTTCAGGTTTTTGTAATATATCTCGCAAAGTAGGCTATGGATTTCAAATTTCTTTTTACTAAAAAAAATGGGATAATGTTTTGAAATAGCTTTATCCTACCTCAATTAATTAATAATGAAATCCTGGTAATTATGTCACTAGTAAACTTATTATTATTTATTTATCTGAAGGATAAACAACTAATATTGGCCATTTGCGTGATCGTCTAGTTTTGTTAGTGCAGGACCCAAATTTCGTTGTGTGTGTGTAGTAACCCTTTCTTAATTTATCCCAGGTTCTTTTATATAAAATTTAATATTACTTGTTTCTGTCTGATACATCTACCTTAGAAAATTAATCACTCTATTAATTGAAATACCTGGTAAACTTGAACACACTTAATTGAGAGACATAGTTAATTATATATGTTATTTATGTAGTATTTTATTACTCAAGATTGCACTGTACATTTACAGTTGAAGTTTGTCTTCTATTTTGCTTTGCAACAAAACCATTTATTTAGTTTATTACTTATATGACGAAAAAGGTAAAGGTGAAAGAAAAGACAATAATTGATGGGAAAAAATAGTAAAAAAAACTCATTTTATTTTATATAAATTGATACAACAATAGTCGAACATGAAATCAAAAGTAATCCAAATATTTAAGAAAATTGTCTAAATATTATAATAGGAAAATTTGCGTCGCTATAGTAATGACCATACTATAGATATACTGATTGTTTTGATGCGATAACAAGAACTTTGTTATACAAAATTATGCTGTGTTATTTTAATAGTAATTAGGGCTGTGGCAATGGCCTGATAATGATAAATTAGAGCTGTTAGCAATCGCCAGGTAATAATTGTTTTTAATTAAAGAAAGTTGTTAGCAATTGCTAAATAATAACAATAATGATTTATAATTAAAGTTGTTAGCAATAGCCAAATAATGAATCGAATGCAAAACAAAGGACAAGAATCATGTCATGTTTGTGCATTATCAAAATTAAGTTTAGAAATGAGCATTAAATATTATAGAATGTTGAGGAAAAATTCTTTGATTATAATTAAAACAAGCAGTCTACCAAATATTGTATGACTGTCCAACAACGTAAAACAAGGTGGGTAGAAGTAAATCAAACAGACGAGACGTTCCGGTTCAGTGCCCGACGAAAAGTAAACCCTTCTTAATACGAACAAGTTTACGGGTTAATTAACCCAGCACTGACCGATGGCCTGTACAGTTTGTGCGCGGTAATTATGTGGATGGATCGTTATTAAACAATCATAGAAAACCAAATAGATCGCTGGTGAGAAATCTCAGATAATCATTTGAAAACTAAACATTACTATGACATTTGACATGTCCAAAATTAGGCACACAGTAGCCTTAATAAGTACATCAAATGAAAAATAATGGAAGTGAAAGTTTCTTGTCATTGCATAAACGCAGAAAATATATGTTCTTGAATATAAACTTGTTATTTTGCAAACGCAAATTTCCCTAGTAAAATATCCAGAAAGTGAAATTTTATGAATTAAATTTGTGAATGAAATCATAACTGAATAACTGATAATATAATATTCTTTATAGCTAAAAATCAAAGCTAGTATTTCATAAAAAACTAACATTCTTTTAGTACCACAAATTCGTCATTTAAACCTTTTTTAAACACCCCGTAATCAGAATTTGAATGCAATTGCACATAATAACGTAGAGTCTCGAAATAAGAAAGTAATCACCTTTAGAAATTTATGCCAGCTGAATTTCTGTGCGCTCTGTATAGCGTTATATCGCCCGTGAATGCTCTCCCCCAGGCTCTACATGTTTAACGTCCTCGTAGGGCATCGTAGAGACGTTAAAACGACACTTCATAAAGTGTACGTTAAGCAGTGGTTGTCTTTGATGTAAGTACAACGAACACGAAATACTGCGATGCAATGGTGTATTAAAACTTTATTTCCTAAGTACAGCTGACCGAAGTCTGCGAAGTACCTTGGTTGGGATTACAAATGAATCCCCTTTTCTGAACAGTCCGATCTTCTTTTATATGGTAAAAATGACGTCACAATTCGCATGAAAGCTACGAATTTCGTGGTCCCATGCTTGGAAATGTTCATTATAAACTTCAATGTCTATATGCGTCGTAGTTTGCAGAGTCCGTTTATTATTCACTTTGCTGTCAATAACCTAGCCTTGACAACACTCATCGATATAATTATAGGTTACATCTTAACTAAGCTTATCACATTACTAATAGAAGAACGGACAAAACAACATTGAATATGATAGAAATATTTTTGACTCTTAGTTCAGCTTTGTAAAATTATGATACATGATAATCTAAAGTCAAACATTGCTTGATGACCTGATCTTAAATCTCCGTAGAACGTATAGCTTAAGGCAACTGGTGATAGAAAGTTTTTAGTTAGTTAATTATTTCCATTTCTCATTTACTTCAGTCCTTTTATTGGTATTTTGGTCACCTGATACGTACAAGAAACAAACGTTGATTAGTGAAGATTAAAAATTCCGTGTGTCCAGTCACCATTTTCTGTAACAAATCTGAATCAGGAAAAATGTATCCTTGGTTATTAGTAATTTTTCTAGCGAACTAGCCTAATTCCACAGACTTGTGCCTTTTTATAAATTTCACTAAATTGAATTATCAATTTAAGTCACAAGATGACTATCTACTTAAAATAATAAATGGTCGAGAGGCACAGACCAAAACGTACACATTCATTAACATCTACACACCGGCAGTCAGACGTACACACACGTTTTGTTCAAATAAACATTTTGAAAAATAGAAGGCATTACAGTATTATTTTTAAATCCATTAGTTGTTCAAATGGCTTTTCTTTTCATCTGAAATATATTACAAAATGTTCATTGGCAACTATAAATCTCGTGCCAAGTTACATTTCGACATAATGAAAGTATAAAATTTTTAACACGGCTCTATTGGTTATTTCTGTTTGAATAAATAAGCCGAATCTATAAAATATGTCTCATATTTTTTATTTGAGTATATTGCACAACGGTCAAACGTATATTTTTTACTTTGTACTCTTGCTTGGCAATATTTTGCTAATAGCTGTTAAAATAAGGCGGGCTACCGTTGGTAAAAATCACTACCTCAAGTTAATGATCCAGTATGATCCAGGCTATGCTAACGCAATGCAAAATATTTTATAACTGCTTTGGTTCATACTATGACTCCAAGTAGCGCTACCATCGAGGTACGTGTCATGGGTCAAACTGTCAAATATGTTGATGATATGAGTACATGATTTCAAGTGTGGCTAAAATTTGCTTTCCATATCCAAGAGAGAGAGAGAGAGAGAGAAAGATAAGCAAATATATTTATTCTTTTTGGCGGCCATTACTCTTTTTAATACATATATTGGTAAAGAAAGTATAAGACTACCTAAGTAGAACTATGTCACGTGTAATGATATTAATTTTCTCTCCATAATTTCAGTTGTTTGCAAAATTAGTTAATTTAAAGCTACAAGATATAAAGATTGGCATTATTTTTTAATTCAAATTAACTAATTTTGCAAACAACTGAAATTATTGAGTGAAAATTCATATCACTTCATCTGTCATGGTTCTACTTAGCCTATAGTCCTATATGTATTTAAAAAAAAGTTATGGTGCTACGATCTATCGGTAGATAAATAAATAAATACGTTGGATGTTGGATCGTAAAGGTTACAAGATATTACAGAAAAGAAACTCACTTAGGCTGCTGTGGCGTAGCAGATCGCAGACACTACCTAGCCCGGATAAGCGATGTAACGTGCCCACGATAAAATTTCACTAGCTCAGACTATCTCAGGACGTTAAGCCCAAGTTAACATAAACTATTATAAATTATTAGTTTACTTACTTACACAAATCGTTGAGGGTTCCATTCGCAGCGGTCGCAGACGAAATAATGACACTAGCTTTAAACATGAAATGCACCATATTACAGAATTGACAAAATAATGTCTGGTTCTCTAGCACGAAACCTGGCGATGTTCAAAAGATGTGGCTAATTTTCCGATTAATAGGTAACAGCATAAATAAAGAGCCTCGTGTAGCTACACTTAGTTTACAACATAATAAAGACTCAATCCGAAATATAGACATACTATTGCTGATATTTGCCATGCAATACAGAATAAATAATAATACTCGGTTAATTATGATGTGAATAGGTATATTTTCAATGAAATTAATAATATATCAAACAAATGAAAGTAGCTGAAAATTTTAAGTAAAGCATATTTGAAGAAAAACTAAGCATATGAAGTAATGAACAGTGCTCTACATATGGCGTGCCATGATTGCTGTCTAAGAAATTTTGGTTTGTATCCAAAATCTAGACGCACCCCTCGTCAAATTGCTGACATAATGTTATACTATACAGAAAAAATAATAATACTTGGTTAATTATGGTATGGTGAATTGGAACATATTAATATAATTAATCTAAAAGAAGGGCTATGAATTATATGTTTGAATATGGTAAAAGGACGTTGATATGGTTTCTTCCTTTCAATGAAATTATTAATATATCAAACAAATGGAAGTAGTTAACAATTTTAAGTAAAGTCTACTTGAACGAAGACCAAACATACGAAGTAATGGACAGTGGCCTACATATGGTGTCATGAATGGAATTTTTTTTTGTTTATATCCAAAATGTAGACGTGCCCTTCCCTCGTATAATTGCTAACATAATGTCATACTATATTAAACAAATGATAATACTTTTCTAAAGGAAGTGTTACGCATTTTATGTCTGAAAAGAAGATACTGAAGGAGCTCAATAATTGACCACTGGCTTTTTGATGAAAATTTGACAAAGTAACGAAGAAAAAGGAGGAGAGGAGCAGATGGAGGAGGAACGACAGGAAATAAGGAGGCTAAATGGGTATAAATTTTTCGTTCATACTGCTCTGAGGCACATATAGATTCCTCCTAATATTGTTAAGCCTGCTAAACAGGAAAAGTAAGATAAAATGTTCAAGAGCTATCTAAAAACCGTGTGGTACACGCTATACACAGGCAGTTGAGACTGTTTTTCCAGTTATTTCTAAATAAAAGGCAGTCAAATGAAAATTATCATTTTATATTGAATTTCGTAACCTTAATAAAAACACAACCTCACTTCATTTGAAATTGGAGGATTATCGTTAACGTAAAATCTGTTACGTAAAAGTTATGTTTGGTGGAACTTTAGTTACTATTGATAAACTTGCTAGAAAATATTTTATATTTAAATTTTCTTATGAATTATATGAAGTTCAATTCATATAATTCATAAGCATAAAGTTGTGTACAGCTGCCATTTTTACAAAATTGTAAATAGTGAAAAGAAAAATGTATTGCCTAGTCAGCGGCGTAAGTCGTTATGATTTAATTGAAGTTGAGTTAAAAACACCCTTAACACTTGAAAATGTTCCACGAAACGTATGTATTCAATGATATAAGTATGAAATTGATAACAAGACAATGGTAGGCTGTATAAGCCGAATAAGTTAACTCAAATACAAAGACCTTTATAAAAAGGTGAAATCACTGTGAAGAGAAAAGTATTCATATGTTTGCCCTCTTTTGTAACTAGAACTATATTATAGGATATATAGAGTAGTCAAACAAACTAAGATGAATTACTCACTAGTTATTTTGAAGCTAGTTGCAACTAATTTTGTATACAAGTTGACCTATATGCTACAAAAATAAATGCAAAATGTGCAGATGTTCATGGAGATCAGATTCAGATTTCTGTTGTGTTTATGCCTTTCAGCAAGTCTTGGCAATATAACATGTGTTATTTTATGCATTTCCACTTGTTATTCATTAATATCCAAAATGTTAAAGAAAATTATTAATGTCTGGGTTCTTGTAAGGATCTAATTCTGTGAAATTCAGTTAATAAAAAAAATGTGCCCTAACTCAGTTGGATCCATGTATTTATAATTTAAAATCGGTGGCAAATTTAAATTTTTCAAACGAAGTACTGAGGGAGCTGATATGATTCTTTTGTTCTGCTAATGAATACAGATCACGCGAATATATTTAAGGGTTTTCAAAAGGGCTTTTTAACATAAGACTTTAAAGAATTATACAACATGGGACTCATATTCGGTGTTAGTTTATTTGTCAAATTTTGTACCCGGTAGAATATTTGACTATAGGAAAATTAACATTAAAGCCCCAGCAACTTTATTAGTTCATATTTTGGTCCATAGGACGCAAACTATATGATCAAAAATAAGTAATATGTTACAGTTGAAAAATCGTATTCAATGAATTATAAAGAACAGGAATAATACTGGAAAAAGTAGACCGCAGCCAATACTTGTTTTACATTATTTTAGGGATATTCCCAATCTTTGCTTGACGTGAATTTTATTTTTAATTATTTATCAAAAACCGTAAAACATAGATTGCAAAAATAGCCTTATTTAAACAATAAAAAAAGCCAATATGCACTACGTCTACTCAAACATTAAGTGAGTGGATTACGAATGTGTTAAAAGCATGTGGAATTGATACAAAGCTTTATACAGGATATTTATAGTGATTTGTTTTGTTGAGTTTTGTTAGAAATTTGTTGGCCAGGGAGTTAATAATTTTGATACATGGCATTGGAAAACTGGACGGAGTATTAGTAACTAGCATAAGTTACAAAGTATTATTATATTATATTTAATTACGTATCGGACTACTTTAAATTTGAAGACTGTATAGCTAGCATTAGAAAGTGTTAGTCAAATATTTGTGGGGAGGTATTGTTTAGATGTTAATAACAGGAAAGCAATACATAATTGCGAGGTTAAGTTTAGATTGCATAGTCCTTTAAACATCTACATGGTGTTATAATTCGAGAAAAGACTGCGAAATATAATTAATAGATCAGTCGACTTACTTGTAAGGAAGAATGATCTTAGTTATATGAGCAATCTCGTCGAAGGATTATAACAACCCTTCCAAACAGTAAAATCCCAACTTATGATAAAAGCAATCTAAACTTAAAATACTTTAAACCAGTGTTGTATGTGATGAACAATGACTGCATGGTGGGAGTGTATACAGAGGCGAACTGGGTAGCCACGCACCCAGGATAGGATTCAAAAATTTTAAGCTTTGAACGTCGTACGATTCGTGCAGCATGCTACAACTACATGGTGTTATAATCCTTCGACGAGACTGCTCATATAATTAAGATCATTTTTCCTTACAGGTAAGTCGACTGATATATTAATTATTCATCACAAATTCTAAAATCTCTATGAATATTTTAATTTTTTTTTTATACATTTATTTAACGTCGGCCTATTTCCACTACTGAGGCCTATCACCGACGCCTGTAGACAAACTACCCCCAACCAGGAATTTTGCCGAACCTCTTCCCTTAAGAAGAGTAGGGATCTTTTACTTGCCTAACATTTAATAGACAAGGGACCGACGGCTTTACATCCCCTCCGAAGGATGGTAAATCTCCTATACAACCCTCGCCTAAGGTTGTATAGCTTCCGCGCATACACTGATATACAAGCCGCTGGAAGATGTGTGAGGCGAGAACGCGATTTCCGTTGGAATGGTCACCCATCCAAGTACTAACTGCGCCTGTCGTTGCTTTACATCGCATACCGAAGTATGTGCATAGTAAAGACGCACCTACGCTCGCCCCAATATTTTAAATATTATTTAAAAAAACATCAGTATTCGACGACCTAAAAACCCAACTTTATTAAGGTGAAATTATATCATGTGAATTCACCCACGTCTGTGAATATTAATAAATTGAAACTGGCAAAGCTAGCTACATATTCACATTTTTCTTTTGGACTCCAAAACAATCCTAGAAATTAATAGGTAACAATTGTAGGCCAAAGCGAATTTACAATCATAGCAATGCCATAAATTGTGTGGTATTTGCGGTATCTGTTGCCTAATAAATTTTGGGTGCCTAATGCTAGTGTGCATGAAACAGTAAATTATTGTAAATAAAAATAAATACAATATTTTCTTATAGCCTAGAATACTTGATTTACAGGTTCACTTTTGCCATCACAATTGCGTGCACGTTTATGTCATTCATTAACTAAAACTATAACTTATATTTATTTGTATCAATAATTTGTGTAATATAAATAAATAATACATATAAAATGCTTTTTTGCTAACTTCTGTATAAATATATACTTATAGGAAATAATATTCCGCATGTTTTGCAAGTACCGAGACAATCGGGTCGTATCATCGTTGTTAGCAACCGCATCCCATTCTCGTGTCATTACAAAGCAGTAATTCTCAATGCTGATTTTATGGTCGATAGTAATTACACGAAAACCATAAATTCCTCAGAATTACCTAAACCGGATACGCACAAAATGTGTCTATAAATGCTTTTTTTAACTATCAATTATTATCGGAGAAAAAGTACATATACATATTGTTATCATTTGTCATTCGCCTACCTATTGATATTGTAAGACAAGTAAGTACAAGCATAATACACTTTAATACCTGCATTTTTTTATCTGTATTTAAATACTTCCGATAATTACGAGTAGTGAGATCACCATTAGTTTTATTATAATATTTATTCATTCTCATACATACCGTCCATTACATATTAATAGCATGGGTATGAATATAAATATATACCGCAGATTTAAGAACCAATACCTAAGTTTTTACATATTACAATTTACAAAACCGCTAAATAGTACAGTGATAGTTGAAATATTTTTGAAGTGTCTCGAATTTCTCATAATGAAACCCAGATTTTTATTGGAATTAGCTATAATACAATTAATATGAGGAAGGAACAAGAATTAGTTTACAGTCAAAAATAACTCCCGAGCCCTTAAATTCAGAACATCTGTAAACCGTTTCAGTACCTATATTATACAGAAAAGTAATTGAATTGGTTTTCCTTGTAAAGAACATAGCGTTGCCTTTTGATATGTTTAGCGGTAACTTACTGATATCACACCAATTATTAATTTTTGCGAGATCTTGTTGTAATCTATTACAATCGCTTACTGAGTTAATCGAGGTAAATAGCTTGAGGTCGTCGGCATACATAAGAGTATTGCATGTCTCAATTTCCTAACACATATCATTAGTAAATAGTACAAAAAGTAGGGGTCCAAGAACTGAACACTGCGGTACTCCTGAAGTTGCCGAAACTTGAAGAACAGATGCACATTTAATAGCCTAACGAGGTTAGTCCAAATGGTGCTAACTTTTTCAATAAAATACCATGATCAAGTATATCAAAAGCCTTGGAGAGCTCGGTATAAATTACATCAACCTGACCACCCTGATCCAATGATGTGGCGAGAAAATTGGTGATACTTATAAGATTAGTAGTTGTTGATCTACCAGTTAAGAAAACTGAAATTTGAGATTTAACATGAAAAGATAAAAAATATCATGTAAAGTAACTTCAAGTTACAGAGGATAACTATAGGTCTATAGTTCTTAACTGCATTCTTGTCACCTTTTTTAAATATAGGACAAGATTTTCGACCTACAACAAATGAGAAAATGTTTCAGTCTGAAGCGCTAAATTAAAAATAGTAGTCAGTGGTACAGCAAAGATAATGGCGCAATCTCTTAACAAAAATGATGGAATTCCATCAGGACTTGTGGTTAATTTGTTTTTAAACTTTTTCAAAGCCATGAGCACATCTTCATCTCTAATTAGTGGTATATTAAGCTGTGGGATATTGAGTGCGTTGTTATCTGCTTTAACGTATGTAGATGATGAAGTAAAAGTGGACTGGGAATAACTAGCAAATGCGTTGACTATGTTTTGTGGATCAATTAACGGGATGTTATCATAAGACATTGAATTAGGAATCGTAGATATGTTACGCATATTATTAATAAATAACTAAAAACAAGTAGGATTGGATTTTATTTGAGATTCAGAATTTTCAATATATTTTTTATGTGCCGAGTCAATCTCTATTTTCATTTTAGACTGTGATTCACCTTTCTCTTTAAATAGACGTCATGAACGAGATTTTTCTTTAATATCTCTAATTATACTCCTATTGAACCAAGGAGGATACGGAGCATTTTTTTGGGGTTGTCTTGGGAACACTTTTTGCAAAGACAGAATCTAATACCTCATGAAATTTGGAACAAGCATAGTTTACGTTTCTATAACTGGTTAAAAAAGACCAGTCAATGCTAGTTAGGTCTTGGTACAGTTTATTAAAATTGGCTTTCTTCAAATTAAATTATGAGTAATTATGATTATTAAGACGTTTATTAAGGTCGGGTTTTATGTTACAGTAAGTCTAAAGGTGGATGATGAGCATCCTCTGATAGCAAGTAAATCAGATTTCCGAATATGAATTTTGAATCTACTAAGCATTAAATCTAAAAGTATGTCATTGTAATTTATTTCGTTATAGTCGTGATGCCTTCAAACATTTACAAATTCTAACAGTTGCTAGCCTATATATTTTTGAGGTATGTTTATATGTCCATAAAAATAAATCTATATTTGTAAGAAATCAAGCCAGACATTTACATGAAACAAGATCCAGAGATCTTTTACTCCCCGATTCTCATAGAACAAGTATGTTCCAGAAAAGCTTTCTATACCAGGGCTGTAAATTATACAACTCTCTCAATGAAGACATTAAAGTCTCCGGCAGTACACACATTTTCAAACACAAACTCAAAAGATTGTTACTCGAGAAAAACTGTTATACTATTGATGAGTTTTTTAGTAAATTTGCAAAAAAAAAGATATAGGATAAGGAATATCTATCTGTCTATATGTTTTATCCATTTATATCTTATTTTTTTTTGTACCTGAATAGTTTGTATGTGCAAATACGTTTGCAATATTTGATCAATTTTTCTTTTTTCAATGATTTTGTCTTTTTGACACTTTCTTCGCTGATCTTTTGTACATTTTTTTGTATAGCTTTTCAATGGAAAAATACATATTATTATTATTATTGCTTAATGCCCGAGAACTCGCAAAAATTATTTAGTAAGGATCAGGACCGATCAGGAATAACATTAGTTGATATGTAAGTTACATAACTTATGATATTAAAATCAACCAATATATTTAACTTCTCTTCATTGAAAAGTTGAAAATGTGTAGCAAGTGTGTCTAAAAAAAGCCTCAAAAGTTTCAGCATTGACAGTGGGTGGAGCAGGAAGAACCAGAACATTAATAGAAAAACAAGGAAAACTAATTTTTATCCCATTTATATCTATTTCAGCGAATAAGTCAGAGACAGTAGTATGATCTAATAACGTGGCATTGAACGATTTTCTTAAAGCAAGTAGTGCCTCCCACCCCATGATTCGCGGATAATAGCGCATATTCCTGTCTAATATATTCGTAGTCGATTTTATGGTTCTCGTTATTATGATATGGTACGCGCTATTATCCGCGAATCAATAGGGAATCACTGGAAATTATGAAAAACGTGAACAACTTTAGCAGAGAGGATGGGTAACGACTTAGTAACATGTGGAGACTGGTATTGCCAAGTACCAGCACCGTAGTACGTCACGGTCAACCAAACACGACGAATGAGCAGCGAAGCGAACCAAGCACGTCGAATGACCAGCGAAGCAAAGCAGCGCCTAGGTATATAACGAGAAGTGTAACACAACAAGTTCAGTCTTTAGAATCCTTCTGAAGAAGCTGACAGGATGATCAGCGAAACGTCAAAACAAGTTCGACAACCATGGCAGAAACTACTTCATTAGACAACGGCCGTGAAAACCTGCATTCTACTAAAATGATTATTATCAGTTTTTTTCATATTAACACAATTAATGGATTTCGGATTAGAATCAACAGGGGAATCTTTGATACTATGTGACAATAAGCATTTAGGACAAACATAGTTTTTACAAGTACATGTTTTTTCATAATGATGTAAACCGCTACATTAAAAACAAATTTTTATTTCAATTACGTCATAAATTTTGCAAACATCATAGTTAACAAATATATATTCCTGTTTTAATGCGATTCTGCATCAACATCTAAATTCACTATTAATGTAGCTTTTACTATTTTTTCGGTACATACATTCATATATAGATACATACATACACGAATTAACTTTTGTAATCAAATATTCGTGTCTAATTATCCTGTTTCAACCACTCAATGACCGTAACATTATTTTTCAACTGGTAGCAATTAATTAACAGCGATTAAAATAATAAAATAGATCGATGGATAACAAACAACAAACATCTGTTTTTGTTTTTGTTTATTATTTACTAATTTAAAAGTATTCTCTTTCATACAAAGAAATGTAAGTGAAGGTTGCTACTTAAAAATTGTGGTTAATTAGAAACAACAAAGTGGGGCGGAGACATGGACTAAGAGCTATCGTGAGAGTGAGAAAAAGTTATCGAGAAAAACACAATGGCTAGGAAAACAAAAAGAAAATATACTCCAACAAATAATGATGATGCTACTGTTCCAACTTTCTTTCTCGGTAGATTTTAAATAACGTGAGATTTTCTTTCTTTATTTACAAAGACGTATATAGGGGAGTGGAAACTTAAAATTGGTTTTATCATGTACTGTAGTGGTCTATGTCGAGCCGTATTCTAATATTTTAAATTATTTTTTCAGATAACTGTTGAATAATTAAGCATATACTATCCATTTATTGAAACGTCTAGTTTACGCAAATGATGAAAAATTAGTTAATTATGGTGTTGTGCAAATAATATACTTAAATGCACATAGCTAAAAATACATACGCTATTAAACAATATTGCTACTGATATAGGTGACCTTGGATTTCTGCTAATAATAATACTCATTAGAAGTCATACCTATACGATTTTACCTGCGACTGTATAATTAAAAATATATTATAGGTATGTTAGTCAAACGAAATAAAAATATTTAACAATTTATTAACAAAAAATAAATGTTATTAGGCAAGTAAAATATTAGGTTTTCTTTGAAATCTTCTTTTTAATAACACTTGCAAAAGTTTTTCTGAATAAGAATGACCCTGCTTTCGAAATAATACTATTTGGGATTAAGAAAAACACGCACATATATATTTTACGCGATTTTCTTTACAACTACTTTCCTATAAGATCGACTGGCAGAAAATGAGCGACAGGATGGCCTCAGAAATCCCCAGATCTTGCAGCCCTTGATTATTCTATTGGATTTTTTTAAATTGTGTAAAATATATCACAAGCAAATCTAGTCACTAAACAAGTACTAGAAACAAATATTAGTCCAAGTTCCCTATTAGTTATAGAATCAAAGGTTAGATATATTCGAGGAGTAGCAATTAGTCCTGTAAGTCAAGTAGACATGGAAAGTATATGTGAAAGGAAAAATTAGGTCAGAATTATGATATCGAAATTTCGGATAAGAAAATACGAAAATTGAAATATTTAATCGAGGTTTGATCAAAAATAATTTTTTCTCAGAAAGATCCATATGCTGCATTATACAGGGTGAATCTGGAGGAAAGTGCCAAACTCCGGGAGTGTATAGCACAAATAAATATATCATTAAAATACCAAAAAGTTGTAATCCATTTTTTATTTGATTCGAGTTTAGTTATTAACAAGAAATCATAAAAATTCAATTATTAACTTTCTATATACCATAGATTTTCAAATATGTCTCCATGAACTTCCAAGACATTTTCTGGCTCGTTTACGAAGGGAGCGTGTGGCTTGCCTGAGTTCATCTTGTTGTTCCCTTATGTGAGTTGCATCATTCATAATACGAAGAATTAATGCATCGCGACTGTCCACTTTCAATTTGTATACGTCACTCTTCAACCATCCCCACAAACAGAAGTTTAATGGTGTGAGGTCTGGAGACCTTGCCGGCCAACTAATAGGACCACCGTGACCAATCCATCGTCCTAGAAAAATTCTATTTAAATGCTGTCTAACCATAGCATAATGTGGAGGAGCTCCTTCCAGCTGATAATGCAAAGCTTGTCTGATGTTTAAAGGAATATCATCTAATAACGCTTGTAAATCATTTTGCAAAAATAGCAAGTAATTTACTCCTGATAGGTTATTCTCAAAAATAATAGAATCAATTGAGTAATTATCAATGATACCACACCAAACATTAACCGAAAAACGATGTTGAAAATTTGTTTCTACTGTTGCATGTAGATTTTTGTCAGATCATCTATGAGAGTTACGGGTATTGTTGATGCCGTCTCGAGTAAATGTAGATTCATCGGTAAAAAGTATACAAGGAACCAAGTCACGATTAACATTCATCCACCGGCAAAATTGTATGTGTCTAGCATGGTCTCCGGATTGCAGATGCTGTACCCTCTGTATGTGGTATGGGTATAGGACATGCTCATGTAATGTTCGAATCACTCTTGTCTGAGGAATTTCAAGTTGGGCGGCAATTCTTCGTGGGCTAGTGCCGCGATTCTCTTCCACCAAATCAAGAATGTTTTCAACCGCGTCTACTTCTTGTCTAGAAGCATGTTCGGATCTAATGTGAGTACTAGGAAGTTCACCACTGTCACACAATTTGTTGAAGACTGTTACAAATACTGTTTAACATGGAACTCTATGGCGTGGAAATCGCTATCGATATTCTTTAACCGCAGAACGAGCATTTCCATTACAAAAACCATAAACAAACCGCAAACAATGACAATGACAAGTAATTGTTTGACATATATTTATTTGTGCTATACACTCCCAAAGTTTGGCATTTCCTCCCGACTCACCCTGTATAGTTTCCTATATGGTGCAGACTTTTTGACGGGCACTGGACACATAGAAATATGTTACATATGAAAAGCAAATAATAGAAATTATCATATTAAAGCGTTGTTGAATAGTCATAGAATTGACTTCCCTTTTCTTGTTTATTCATAAGGTCTTAAATTGGATATATTAAGTGAAGTGAACAAGTTGGAATGCTGACTGCAACTACTTAACTAATCTGTTCAAGTACCCAGGATCAAAATTACACTTGATGATTATTTCATTATTAAATTTGCCTCTTAAATAAAATACCTAATTCTACTGTGTTATTTTTGATTGAGGTATGGTGACAATATGATTTGTCTCTGTTTCATCCAGACGGTTAGTGGCCGAAAGATACATTACTCATATTTTAAATTGAAATGTGAAACGATATGCCCACTTTAAATTTTTATAAGTGGCTACAACCGCTACGAGCTGGTTTGGTGTTTATTATAATAATTTTATACGAGGAAAACCAAAATATATTTCTTTAGTCATAATTATTTTTCAGTAAAATTTCGCTTACGTCAAGTGGGTACAGTCGTGAACAATAAATAATAAGACAAGTCATTTTTGCTAAAATCCAGTTCCTTACATGTAACCTTTGCATTATGACATTACCATCATTTTATCAAAAAACATTTAGGCGTGCAAAGAAAGAAACATGGCCGTTATCAGAAACTTTGTTAAATTCTGTTTAGCATTTCAAGACAGTTCTTACACATTAAAAACCGCTGCCCAAGGAATCACTACTTCCACATCCACATTTTGTATCTAAGTCTTATGCACATTAAATCCCAATGAAATATTTTATTCCCTTTAATAATAGAGTGGGGTGATAGAGGGGGTGGCTGATGTAAAAAAAAATAGAAATCCTTGGTTCTCGTATACACACTAAATCCCAATTTAATTTTTTATTCCCTTAAACAATATGGTGGGGGTGGCAATGGGGGTGGTAGAGGGGATAACTAATGCCAAAATAAATGTTAGAGGTCCTTGGTTCAAATCCCAATTTCGTTCTTGTATACACACTAAATTACATTTTAGTATCTTTTACCCCCTTCAATAAAAGAAATTTTTTTAGTCATTTCGTTTTTGTATACACACTAAATAACATTTTAATTCTTTTTACCCCCTTTAATAATAGAGTGAGGTTGATATTGGGGGTAATAGTGGGCCTTAAATTGCAATTTTATGGACTCTTACTTGCTTGTTTTGCCTATTTATCCCATTTACCCTCGAACCCTTCAACGGAATTAGATCAAAATATAATCCAGTTCCAGATCTCGTTACAGTACATAAGTGTACCAAATTTCAAGTCAATATCATGAACCATTCCAGAGCAAACATGCGCACAAAAAAAAAGTTACAGACAGACATACAGACCGACAGACAGGCAGACAGATAGACCGACAGACAGACAGGCCGACAGACAGGAAATTTTTTTTCGCTCAAATTTAAAATCTCGACGTTTCATGTCATTTTAAGCCTATTTCAATTAAAAAAAAAAATTTTCGTTACTATACTTCCACGTCCAGTGGAAATTAACCGTTTTAAAATATAAAATAAAATAATTCCAATAATTGATTTCTATTTACTTCCTACTATATATTCATATATAAATTTAAACTAGGGTAAAATAGTTCACCTATTATTTTTTGTCCACGACTGTACGTTACTATAATGAATGTTTTTATGTGAGGAAATAATTAAAACCCTTTGCTGTCTTAGTTAATTAAAGTTTGATTTAAGTTTAGAAAATATAAACTACATTTTATTACCAAAATCGATAGATTGATATTGAAACGCGAAACGGCTCTACAGTGTCGCACAAAAATAACATTCAAGCTAATATTTTCTCGTTTATTTTTATTTTCATATGTAGGTCATATCACTCCTACCTTGGTTCGGCGCTCATCTTTATGATCTTTTCATAAACGCGAGATAACAGGGATTGTGAGTTATTCTCTTTAACATAAAGACACGGTAAAATCCTCTAAAAAATCTCTCAAGCCCTTATTACAAATGTACGATTGTAGGGATGGAGCGTTTTATCATTTAAATCTTTTACGTTGAGGGAAATATATTTCCGTCCGTAAATCGGATTTGTCCGTTGGAAATATGAATTATAAATATAAAAAGCTCTGTCAGAGACTATATACTGGCTTGAATAAAAAATGTAACATCATGAAGTCGTCGGATAATGTGGTAAAAATTTTTACGTCGTCGTACACCAGTAATGTATTGCTACATAGACATTATTAGAATAATTATAAATATTCAAAAGAATAGTTACAATACGCACTTGGTTTATTGTTTCATTAGTTTTTTTCAGATTTCTCTGACATATGTTTCGACCTTGCGACCATTATCAAAGAGTCTTGCGATCGTTATCAAAGTCTTGCGACCGTTATCAAAGAGTCTTAAAAACTTTTTTTTAAAGACTCTTTGATAATGGTCGCAAGACCGAAACATATGTCAGAGATATCTGAGAAAAAACTAATGAAACAATAAACCAAGTGCGTATTGTAACTATTCTTTTGAATATTTACAATCATTCTATTGAACATCCTCTCTTCTAATTAGTCCAATAAAATTAAGTGAATTTTAAGTCCAACCTAAAACTAATTTGGGACAAGCTGATTTTAGCGTGATTGTGTTCCCTAGAGGGTACTTTTTACGTGCCTAAAAATCCCCAGTGATTCCCTGAGTCAAACTACCCCAAAACCACCCCTAAGGGTACAATTTTTCATTTTTCAAAAACCTTAAACTTTTCAACAAAACTCTTCGATTCTCTTTGCGCAGTTTTTCAATCAAAAGTTAGAAGAATTTAAAGTTGTAGGATATTTTTGATTGCGCATTCACATTCTATATATGCGTAGAATCTTTAGGAAATTAACTTTTCTTCCCCATATAGCAAGAATCATGCGAACTATATAATCAGCACTATAAACTACGAATTACAAAATAGATCAGAAAGAGCATTTTCTTAAATTTATTTTATAATCGCTTTTTAGTTAACTCCTATGACGGTTTCTCAACCAATTAGAGGTGTTGTGTTTTATTCAAACCAGTATAGTCAAATTGTCTCCAACGTATTTAAGAATTTAATTACATAACTTTCCATTTGGCTTACAGTTAATAATTTACTTACAGATATTTTTAACTCGAAGGTACATATTTAATTTTTAGCTGTGTTCTATAAAATGTAAATAATTTTTATCAAAGTTCAAGTGTGCTTGTAGATGGCAGAAATATTAAAACATAATATTTTTAGTCGCAAGCTCCTCTATAAAATCATTATTTTACTATAAGGAACATAACCAGACTGCAACCAACAGTTACTCTCCGGGCTATGTGCCCCGCCGAGCGCTGAATTACAAGTTACAAGCCTGGCGCGTTAAGTGTAATAATTGCCTATTACCATCAAAACGCTAATGCTTCGATTGCAACAAACACCAGCCGAAAGACTGACTTAAGTAGGATCGTCTGGGGTTACATTAAAGACAAGGTATTTCAAACTGCCCTTGAAAATATTGAGGACATCAAAATCATAATTAGAAACGTATGTGAGACAATTATTACTCCTCAAATGCTCTAAAATGTAATGGTGAGGTGTCTCGTAGAGCATGTTTGTGTATTAGAATGCATAGTACACAATTTGAGCATTTTTTTTTTTTACATTTATTTAACGTCGGCCTATTTCCGCTACTGAGGCCTAAAACCGACGCCTATAGACGAGCTACCCCCAACCAGGAATTTTGCCGAACCTCTTCCCTTAAGAAGAGTAGGGATCTTTTACTTGCCTAACATTTAATAGACAAGGGACCGACGGCTTTACATCCCCTCCGAAGGATGGTATATCCTCTATACAACCCTCGCCTAAGGTTGTATAGCTTCCGCGCATACACTGATATACAAGCCGCTGGAAGATGTATGAGGCGAGAACGCGGTTTCCGTTGGAATGGTCACCCATCCAAGTACTAACTGCGCCTGTCGTTGCTTTACATCGCACACCGAAGTATGTACATAGTAAAGACGCATCTACGCTCGCCCCATAATTTGAGCATTTGTAGTTGAAAAAATAAATACACATATTTTCTTTTCAGTATGGTAGTAGGTAATACTGTTATATATAGTTTTTCATTTTTTTTTGGATGTTGTAAAATATAGAGACCGTATACGTAGAGGAACTCAAACTGGATACTTTTAATAACACGGTACTCTCGAGTTCAACCAATCAAAGACTTATGTATATTATTTGACTCTAAATTAGACCTTGTTGCTAGTAAAATAACAACTTAGCAGCAAAACCGCTCGTTTTTATAATAAGATACTCACTCACCCCGTAAACAATTTTCTACTGTTAGCACTCCAAAGACACTATATCTTTCATTTGTTTGACGAAAAATTGAGTATGAAGCAACTCAATTTACAGCGTTTGTTCAGAGTCTTTTGAACTGATTTAGCGAATGATTGGAAACACCCTGAACTATGTTATTTCTTTATTGCCCTTTTAGTCACACAGATGTCGTTCAAAAACCCCACATTTATACTTCTACGGAATTAGATACCTATTAGTTATTAAAGGCATATTCTTTTGACGCTTCAAGAAAAAAATATTGTTATAGTAATTATTGAATTATTTCCAATGCGTCTTTACTTAGTAGACCAGGGCCAAACCGTTTAAAATATCTTAATAGACGATAAATTCTTAGCAGCAGTATACGAATGGTCGGAAAATGTAGTTAATGGTGTAAATAATTAAGGAAAAATCGTTTCGACTAAGTAAAAGTTCTGTAAGGGGGGTTGGGGTGGTAATATAAAAGTTTATAGGGGTTGGTACTCGTATTTGGAATTGAATATCTATTTCCACAAACCTGATGCAGGAAATATTAATGATACTTATTACACCTCTAATAGTTTTAAACATAAATCACATAAACATATTGTAGCATTTGTGCATTGTTTTTCTGGCTCCGATACAACTTCCAGGTTTGCTGGGAAAGGAAAAAAAAACAATTATAAAATCATTATTGGCCGATAAACATTTACCTAATCTTGCAGAAATTTTTTTACAATACAAATGCAGACAAACAAACGATTACCGAAAATGAATTAAAAATAATAGTTTCTATTTACAAAAGTAAAAATATATATACTTCTCTACACGATTTAAGATTTGAACTCTACCGAACGGCTACTGCTAAATCCTCATTTCATTTGAAAAAATTACCTCCAACTGAAGGGGCAGCTAAGCAACATTGTTACAGGGTGTATTTTCAAATACAAATTTGGCTTGGTAATCAATTAACAGCTACAGATTGGGGATGGAAACATCACGTTAATGGCATCGTATATTTACAGAACAAGAATTAATTCCCGAAAATTTATTGAAAATTATCTGCTGCAACTGCGAAACAGGATGCGGTAATAACAAATTTAGGTGTCGCAAGCATGGCTTAAAGTGTACAAATTTGTACTCAAATTGTCACGGTTCTGATAAATGTTCTAATGCCGAAAAATCGTTGTACGAAAAAAATTGTAATCTCGAGGACATCGAAGACGAAGACAGTACCCTCTGTCTAATAAATAATAATAAAAACAATGATACTGAACTGGACAATCCAGAAGAATATAGAAAATGAACGTGAAGAAATCGAAAGTTTGATCGATTCTGGCGATAAAGAATTACCCACGAAGAAAAAAAAGATTTCAATGAAATTATTTTACTTTTAATTTTTGTATTTTATAATCAAATATAAGACTTTGACGTGATAATTTGTAAATACTTACGAACCACAAGAAATAATTAACAAATTTTCTCAGTTCACAGCCTTTGTGTTTTTTGAATTTTTACCTATTTAATTGCAGTTTAAATAATGTTTTCGGGACTTTGAAAGCCGAGAATAGTTAGGTACATGTACATTACTTGTATAACATAGTATTGTATGAGAATTAACGCTTTTTATGAATGTAAACGTTTATTTACAATAAGAAAAAGAAATTCATGATTTTCACCGAAAACTCGATTTTTAAAAAGTAGTTTTTTCAGTTTTTCGCTTTTTTAACGATATTTTTGTATAAACAATATTATATTTTAATTCTATATTAAAGTTGAGATTTCAACGAAAACAATGAGCACTAGTAAAGTTCATTAATCGAAAATTTGCTAACCAAATTTTTCGATTGAAAATTAGGCCTTTTTTCTCATTTTCTTCATAGAACATCGAAAATTAAATTTATCGCTTTGAAAAAATTTGGGCTTGTTTGAAACACAAAAAAGAACATTTTTACCGATTTTCATGAAAATATTAAAAAAATTGCGATAGTTATAAATTAAAAACCGAAAAAACGGTTTTTTAAATTTGTATCGATAATTTTGAGGTTATGGTCAATAATGTCCAATACGAAAGTTTTAGATTTTTTTATTATCTACAACTTTTATATTCAACATTTTTCGATAGGATGCATAGTTTAGCCGTAAATCGCAAAAAACGGGTACCAACCCCTAAAAACGTATATATTACCACCCCAACCCCCTTCCAGAATTTTTACTTAGTCTGGATGATTTTTCATTAATTATTTACCCCATTAACTACATTTTCCGACCATTCGTATACTGCTAAGAATTTTTATTGCCTTAAACAAGATTGGCCCTGGTCTATAGGTCGTCCATTATTGTAATTTATATTAATTTTATTTGAATAATACCTGCAATTATGTAACTATTAAAAAGAATCTACTACGTATTTGTATTACTATTGTTATTATTTTTATTACCTCAAAGAAAGTGGAATTTTATGGACCTGCGTTATCTATAAATTAAAGAAAGAAGTGGATCTGGGTATCACCCAATTTATAAATTCCAGTACTTTACTAGTTGGCAGTTAACGTTATATGAACATTTGGCAAGAGTTTAAAATATAAACACAGTTTTATGAGAATCGAAAATTAGCTAACCAGTGCTTGTGAAATGGTTTTATGTACATTAGGGTTATCATTTATTCATTTATTGGCATACAGACCGCCATGCGAAAATTGAAGCAGCATTAAACGCAATGCTCTACTATTTAAAAGAGTTGAATGTGGAAAAATTGATGGTAGGTATTTATTTATTAAAATATAAGCAAACTACACGGTAATTGAACTCCAGGTTTATTCATTTGTTACGTATTATGAACAAATTTGCTGCATTCCGGTGGTGAATCTAGAAAATGGCTACTTAAGAACTTAACTTTAATTTAATAACAAATGTCCTTTGTCGATAGAACTTGTAAGCGTTTTAAGGGATTTGCACTTTAAATTTCTATTTTCATAGTTCAAGTGCTTCAATAGCTGACATAAACTATGGAGTCGGGCCAACGTTCCTACAGCTTCAGTGGAAGCTTTATGCAACTTAGGGGACAAAGAAGGATTAAAATTTTATTTTACGTAAACACAAAAGTGTAATTTATGAAAGGCTGCCTTTTACTCTAACAATGTTAAGCAGGCTAAACGGATTAAACGTGAAAAATAAATTTAAAAAGGCGATGCGTTAAACTTACCCATGTAGATACAGGAGAATTTATAGGAGTATACTGCTATATTATATAATACCCTTAAGTTAAGTCATAATGACTAAAATTGATAGCATTTATGGTGTCAAACAGTTAAAACGAAAAAATCATTAACGATTGCACATATTGTGCATATTTTTATAGACTTAAGATAATAGTGACAAAATTATATGCGAAAATACTATTCAGTTATGAGGAATATGTTTAAAACAGTTGATCTAGGTAAATATGCTAAAAAGACATAAAGCTTAGGAAAAATAATAATAGTAATAATATTGTTACGTGTTTACAGTCTTCAGCAAACACCCTGTATGTAGGTTCAATAATTACAACAAGAATCTTTACAAACCACTGATTTATTAATCACTTAGTTACAAAAATTAAGTCCTTATACACATTAGTACACACTAATTAAGTTCCAACTAGTATAGTCACTATATATATAATAGTTCACAACTTATTACTGTTCTTATTCCATCTATTCACCTGCTTGACTAATATCCAACTGTTTCAGTGCGGCCGGATTCACCGTATATATACCCGCGTCGATTAGACTAGTCTATTCTAGAGTGTCCTCCAACATTCACGATTTTTCTGGCGCCGTTCTCAAATTTTCTATGATTCCAGTGGCGTAGTCCCCAATTCCAAAAGCCAGAGGCTTGTGCGGAAGGGGGTTACACATTGAAAAACGGAGACATACAACCATTTCCTGGGACAGTGCCAATGCCGGAGATGGGGCTCGAACCATCTCGCGCCTTAACCAAAGCGGCTGTCAGCTATCTATTTTTTTACATTACCTGCTTTAGAGTTTTTCCCCTAAAATAAAGTTCATGACAAGAAATATTTGGTTAGGCCCCACCTAAGTTTTTTAGAAAAAACAATTGACATTGGTTTTTGTACTCAAATGCAAAGCAAAAAGATAGCTTACGGTGGAGTCAGACAAGCAAAACCTAAGGAATTGTTCCCATTGTCAATTTTTTTTTTAACATGTTTTTAACATATGCACAATGGACCTCTAGCAATCACCGCTACACAAGTTATAGGCCATTTTGTGAAAAATCGACCATTTTGGTCGTTATTTCTAAATATAGATGAATATATCTCGGTATGTGTATGTGTTTTTTAGCTGATTATTACATCATCTTTTTTTTCTGGTGTGTTGGTAGGTTGAAGTAGGTTTTTTCTTTTTTTGTTTCCTAGTGCTTGCAATAATTTAAATAAATACGTGGCTGGCTGAATGACTTCGGTCTTAATGAAAGAAAAAACAAGTGTGGGTCCAAAAAAAAGCGAAAAAAAATTGAGGCTGCTCGTTATGATACAGACTATCAGCGGCAATATGGAATTTTGATCTTCACTCATAACCATAAAAAAAGAAAATAAAAACTGCTAAATTTTGGTTTTTTGGTTATAACTTCGAATGTTTTAAGTGAAATTTAATGAAATTTTCAGAAATTATATTTTATAAGGTGAACAATAACTAAAATTTCAAGTCCAAATATCTAATACAAGTCTCAAAAATTGACTTCAAATTTTAAAATTGATTGGCTAATAACTTTTGTGCATTGCATCGTATGAGATTCTTTTTTCTAAAAAAACTGTAGGTTTTTTAATGCACTTTATGACGGTGAATAAGAAAGTATTTTCTAAACTTGGAAAAAAGTGAGTGATTTTAACCAGTTATTGTTCACCGTATAAAGTGTAATTTCTAAAAATTAAAGTTATAACCAAAGAACCAAAATTTAGCAGTTTTTTTCAGTTTTTATTATTTTTTTGAGGTTATGTGTGCAGATAAAAATTTCATATTGCTGCTGATAGTCTATATCATAACGAACAGCCTCAACATATCATATATCATATCATATCATATATATATCGTAGCGTATCGTATCGTATTCTATCGTTTTCTTTGCTGTAAATTTCTCAAAATGCTATTAAGCTATATTTTTGTTTTTCTGCTGTTCATAATATTTTATGTTTACATCTAAAATGTTAAATTCACATTCTTCGGCCTTTCTTAAAAGAAATATATACCAACATTATTCAGTACAATGTTTTCATCGTTTTTCTAAAATCTGATATTTTACCATTTTTTCGTTTTTGAGGAAACTATGAGGCCTAGAGGCATCAATTTAGAATCAAATTGAAGCTAATTCAATTGTCTACAAATTCAATTCATATGATTTTTCTCTAGGACCATTAGTTTAGCCGGTATATATCTTAGAAAATGATCCTACCGACAAATTTTCACTTTTTGGAAAGAATTGCCCATCTTTGACTGGCTGTATCTCCGCAACCAATAGACCTAGAGAACTCTGGTTGGGCGCACATTGTAGCAAATTTTGCTTTACAAAATGAAGATACCCAAAAAACGCTTCTTTAAGGTAATTTTTTCGAAAAAACTGAAACGAGTGCCAGAATTTCGCAGTTTTCGAGTACCACGGTAGTAACACAGGGCTTTCAGGGTGCAACCCTGAAAGCCCTGTGTAACTTGGGTATAAAGCACTCTCAGGAGTACTAATAACATAAAAAAATCGTAGATACATGCGTGTTTACGATGTTTGCCCTTCTTTGTGTCGATATTAATTGACCTATTAAAATTATACCATATTACAATAGATAGGTGATAATTAATTCAGCCAGTTGGACAAAATATACTGATTGATCGCGTGAAATCTTCGAAATCTTACACCAATATGACTGTCTCCAATGAACATTCATCATTCTAAACGCTGCAGCAGGTATAGAGATGGGGCATACGTAGTACCTACATGTTGATCTGTCTTTAAGAGCCAGTTTTATAGATTAAGTTTAATTAAGAATCCGCAGTTTAAACTGAAGATTAACCAGCTAGATGTCAGAACAAAGCCCAAATTGTAATTAAACTAAACCTATAAAACCAGCCCTAAGCAGGATTAGTTGCATCGAGTTATTTAAGGTGCGTTCTTCTTGCTCGTATCGCCGAAAAGTAATTTAGGAACGCCACAATCTTACGTTGATCACTGAAACGAATTTAATTATTTTGTTGTTATCTGGTTAAGTATCACAGTTGGTTTCTATAATTGCTCTATTATTTTTATACCATTCCATGACGAATTGTCTCAATTTAATTCCAATAAAGAACAATTTTGTAAACAAATTGATTTGTAACCATAATTTGACCTTCGAAACCATTTGTATCTGTAAGTATCGGTTAGCGTAATATGAAAAGGTATGGAATTGTTAATTAAACGGTACAATTTCAAAATGTGACTGAATATCACATATACGTAATTAAACAAAAATTTGGCACATAAATAAAAGTGTTGTTTTAAATGCACATTTTTAATCAATTTTATTATACGGGGCACTTTAAAGAGCATGTCAATCACTTAACCAAGGACTCAGACTATAAAAAAAAGTTGACTGAACTCAATTTATCTCTATCCAAAATCACACCCCTATGAAAGTATAGCCCTCTAAAGTTGGAATTAAAAATATTGATTATTTTAATATTGTCCAAATGGCTGTAGATATTTATTTCAATTCAGGTACAGTGAAACGTATGTCAACAGGCAATAGTTTAAAGTAAAAACTTTTTAAAATTAAGTTTTCTAAAAGGCTGATTTGGGGGTAAACAACACTTCCTTCCTACCCCCTTTTTAGTGGTACGCCTATGGTTTTTTGGTATATTGTATTTTACATAAAATTTTATTGTACAACTTTTTTTTATCTTGTTCTTTTTTCGTTTCAGTAACTATTTTCAAATAATACTGAAAATACCAAACCATTGTCATGCCTGTTAATTGAAATGTGAAATGATGGAAATCGGGTGAAATCGTTCATTTTATCAGTTACTTTTTAATTTCAGTTGTACGTAAACCAGGATTACAATGTTAAATACTGCTAGAACACGAGGTCTCCTCATAATGTTAATAAATAGAATTGTAAAATTAATAACAAATATATTAACTATATAATTGAAAAAAATGTACAACTTGTAAAAATGATGCAGTAACGAATAAATTAATGAACAAAACGAAAATTCGATTCAAAATAAATGTATGTAAATTGTACAAAGTTTCAGATAATAACGAATCATTCAATCTCAATCTACCAAATGCGGCATTGCATTAATATAATATTAATTAAAGTTCATCAATGAGTTTCTACTAGGTATTATGTTGCAAGTAACTTTAGATATTATCAATCAATTATACAAGACATAAATTTATTTACATCGATGCAACGCGCGAACAGTATTACACTTAAGGACAGTATAAAATTTATATGTTTATGAGACTGTGTAGTTTAAGGACACCTGTATCAGTGTATACATTTTAATATAGCGAGATTGTATTTGAAGAGACTTCATATTATATTTTCCGCAAATAACTTTTCCTATATAAGTGTATGAGAGGAAAGCTGTTTTTCCAATATTCCAGAACCGAATGACGATATTTTGTTTGGGAGAAACAAATAAAGTTTTTAATTTCGTATTTTCCAATATATATTTTTTACTTTATAAGCCAGTACAATTCACAAATAAATAATTTTGTATTAAATGAAAAATATCGCATTTATGAACAACCAAATATATCTTTCCTTTTATTTACACACAACAAAATTTAAAAAGGTTATTATGAAAATTAATTTTCATTTTATTGCTACTAAAACGTGTTTTCCTGTAGTCAATAAGTAGAAAAATAATAACCAAGATGAAGATTTTGAATGAGAACTCAGTGGATCACGGGTATATGCCAGGGTTTGCTGCTATTTGTGGCTTCTATGTTCACTAGCAGTCGAAAAGTTGAATATTGGTTTAAGAATTTCGTAATATTTATATATTTATGCTATGATATGTATATTTTATTTCCATCTCTATGATTTTATTTATTGTTTATATACATTTATGTTAATATGATCTATAATTTATTTATTTATTTCATTTACATATTTACTCTGCTCTAAATTACAGCAGTCCAATCATATAGTAGGAAGTAGTCCCGCAAAATTCTAAATAATATACATAAATACCACGTATAACAACATATATAGCAACATACATAATAACAATATAGTAAGTACTTAATATAAAGTATAGAAGTAGAATAAGAGAATTTACACATTACTTTAATAGAAGTGATGTTAATGTTTTAGGGCTGGTGTGAAAAATATCAATACTTGAACAAAAATTAGCAAAATTGTGATTTTAGATAATGGCGAAAAGTTCATAGCATTAGTACGGGCATTTGGGGAATAAAAAGTTGCGCGGTTACGTATCGATACAGACGCCACTCTGAAATTAATTAGGTCGAGAATTTCTGGACAGTCTATTTTGCTATTTGCAATGTTAAAGAGAAATATACACTATATATGCAATAAATTCTTCGATGTTCCAAAGATTTAAATGGCCATCTTTCTCATAGTTGGTCCTGTGGTGTTCCATGTTATAGTAGATTCCCCAACCGGGAGCCAGATAAAACGAAAAAATTTGCAAAATTTGTCAAAAAATCAATTATTCATACTAAACTTGTCAAACTATGATAAGAAAGTCATTAAGATTTTCAAATTAACAAAAACCACAATTCTCTTAGAAAAATTCACATAGTCTCGATTATTCAAAAATAATCTATATTAATCAGAAACACAACTCAAACATTCACATCAGTCATTTTGTAGCAAGAAAGTTACTAAAAACAGCCACCAAAAATACAGCCCCGTCACTAACCCAATATATATCATATTGACTTTCCATGTTTCGAATCACAACTTTATATTTCAATTCTATCAATTTTTATGAAATATTTTTGAACTAAATTCAAAGTTTAATTCAAGTTTTCATTCGTACTTCAAATCAACCTTCGTTCATTCTCCTAAAACACCAGCTAGCCATTTATTCAACTTTCTTTCCATTTAACGTGTTCTCGTCAACGAAAAAATTAACCCCATTTCATTCGTTCCGCTAGCTAGCTAGCTAACAAATTTCATTATTACTTTTCATACCCCCCCTGTATAATGCTTATTTCCAATCAAACAAACTTCTCATAAAATATCTTTATTTCTAATTTCACCGTTAATTCGCTTTTGCATTCAATTTATCCACACACAATCATTATTAGCCGTTAGCCGTTACTCGAGTCCGAGTATAAAAATGTTACAGTCGATAAATTGTGTACAATAAAAAACAAGTAAAAGGTGTAGTCTATTGTAATTCCCATTCATCTACGGTGCACACGACTATGGCTATAGAGGCCAATTCGGGAGAGCACATGTCGACCGCAGTCAGGACAAACATAGACCTGGTTAGGTCTTGGATTCGGCCTTCTTGCAGCAACATCTCCTTGATAGCTGGCCACAACCCCTCGCCATTCGGTTCTGTCCGCTGCAAGTTGTTCCCATTGCTCGTCTGCAATACCGCAGGATTTTAAATTTTCATGGAGAGCGTCTTTGAACCTCTTTCGTTGACCGCCACGCCTTCTTCTACCGCTTAGCAATTCACCATAAAGTGTACATTTAGGAAGGCGGTTATCATGCATACGATGAACGTGACCTGCCCATCTTAGGCGTGCTCTTGAAATAAGCACCTCAATTGGAAGGCTGTTTGCTCTCCTGAGTACTTCCACGTTTGATATGTGATGGAACCAACGGATTTTCATCATACTTCTGAGGTGTCTTTGTTGAAAACGTTCTAATTCTTTCACATGACGACGGTAAGTGACCCAGCTTTCACATCCATATAGCAGTGTTGGAATGACAACTGCTCTGTAGACAGCCATTTTCGTTGACAAAGCAAGGTCGTGGTTGTCAAATACTCTCTCTCTAAGTCCCCAGAGTGCTCTAGATGCAGCGTTAGTTCTATTGCGAATCTCGCTGTCCATGTTTGCTTTGTCATTAACAACGTTGCCTAAGTAATTGAACTGATCCACCACTTCAAGAGAATTTCCGTTAAGTGTAATGTCTATTTGGTTCACTTGATGAGGAGTTGACATAATCTTAGTCTTTCCAATGTTGATTTTAAGTCCCAAGGAATCATAGCTCTGGGCATACACATCTAAAAGTTCTTGAAGCTCTTCCGGCGTAGAGGCTAAAAGTGCACAGTCATCCGCATACTGGAGATCACAAATGAATCGTGTGCGTGTCTTCGTGAAAGTTCTAAAGCGTCCTATGTTAAAGAGACCGCCATCAAAACGGTATCTGAGACCTATTCCTCTGACTGTCAGTTTGTTGTCAACAATAATTGTTAGAGCAGTGGTAAACAAATTAAAGAGTAGGGGTGCCAGGACACATCCCTGCCTAACTCCAGTGAGGGTTTGGAAAGGTTCGGTTGCCTCATTATTATACATAACCTGGGCGTTGTTGTTTGTATGTAGACTGCGACATACTTCCACAATTTTTCTAGGGATACCTAAGCGGAACATAATTTTCCAGAGCACTTCCCTGTCCACCGAGTCAAACGCCTTGGTTAAATCAATGAAGACCATGTGAATTTCTCCTTGATGTTCGAGTGCTTTTTCTTGAAGCTGTTTAAGTGTGAAGGTTAAATCCGATGTGCCTCGGTTTGGTCTAAAGCCACTCTGTGTTTCAGGAAGTAACTTTTCCATAACAGGTGTTAGCCTATTTGCCATCGCTTTAGTGAGTATCTTCCCTCCAACAGCCAGGAGAGCTATACCCCTGTAATTTCCACAGTCCGCAGCGCTCCCTTTGTTTTTGAAGAGGTTGATTAAAAGTGTATCACGAAACTCCTGCGGAGCTTGACCACTTTCCCACACGACATCAAACAGTTTTTTGAGGTAGGTTATGAGCTCTGACGACACAGCTTTAAAGATCTCAGCTGGGAGTGAGTCGGCGCCGGGAGATTTGTTATTTTTTAGCTGCCCAATGGCGGTTAAGATCTCTTCCGTTGTTAGTGGTTTATCTAAGTCTTCGAAGGTGTCATATTGAGGGATAAGATTTATAATATCGTGATCGGCTTGACTTTGCTGGTTAAGAATGTTAGAGTAGTGTTCTTTCCATCGGGCTCTTATTTCCTGGTCTTCTTTGAGGAGATTTCCATTTAAATCTTTAATAGGGCACATATTTTTCCGACTGGGGCCGTACACTGCTTTTACTTCTTGAAAGAAATTCCTGTAGTCGTGTGAATCGGCGTACCTTTGAATTTCTCTGGCCTTGCTTGCCCACCACTCGTTCTTTATTCTTCTGATTTCGCGTTGCGTTTCATACTTAGATTGGATAAAAGCTTCTGCTTTTGATGAGTCGTTGGGGTGGTTGATAGCGTTTTGGAAGGCAGTATGTTTGCGGTCAAGAAGTTCTTGTATAAAAGCTTCATTATCATTGAACCAGTCCTCCTGTTTCTTACTTGCTGCAGTGCCAAGAATTTCCTCACTCGCACTTTTTAAACTGTCTTTAATTTGTGTCCAGGTAGCAGCGACATCTACAGAATTGGTTTCTTCTAGTGCACTCAAATTCTCTTGAACTTTTTGCTTTAGCTGTTCGACGGTTTGTTGGTCACGCAATTTACTAATACAGAGACGGAGTCTACGTTTTACTTGAGTTCTTCGGTGTTTGGGTCTCATAACAATTTTCATTTTAGAGACAACAGGACGATGATCGGTCCAACATTCGCTATCAATGCGCGCCTTTGTAATTTGGACGTCCTTGAGATGCTTCCTACGTACGATAACATAGTCCAGTAGATGCCAATGACCTGATCTGGGGTGACGCCAGGTGCCTTTAAATTTATCCTTTTGTCGGAAAATGGTGTTTGTTATCACTAGATCATGTTCGGCGCATTTAGTTAGGAGTAGTTGACCGTTAGCGTTCATGTTGCCCAAACCGTTCTTGCCTATGATGCCTGGCCAGGTTTCTGCATCTCTCCCTACTCTAGCGTTAAAATCGCCAAGAATAACGAGTCGTTCCGTTTTAGGTATTCTACAGAGGGTTTCTTCCAGCTGTTGATAGAAGCTTTCCTTGGTTTCGTGACTTGCATCCAGAGTGGGAGCGTAGGCGCTTATTAGATTTACCGCGTTGCCATCTGATAGCTCATAGCGTAGCAGCATTAGACGCTCGGATAGGCCTTGTGGTACTTGTGTTAAGTTGGATACAAGTTGATTCCGAACGGCAAATCCTACTCCATGTTGTCTTCTTGAATTGGTGGGAAGACCTTTCCAATAGAAGGTGTAGTACTTTTCTGTGAGAGAGCCTTCCTCCAAAAATCGAGTTTCGCTGAGAGCTGCAACGTCAACATTGAGTCGGTGAAGTTCTCTATCTATTAGAGCAGTTCTTCTTTCAGGCCGATCGGTGCGAGTGCTGTCGTTCAAAGTACGAACATTCCAAGCACCGTAGATGAAAGAATTAGTTTTGTTGGATTTAACTTGTCGGTGTTTTTTCGACATTCGATGAGGTGTCCCTGTGGGCACCCTCCCCCGGAGATCCGATCGGGAGGGTATTTTACCTCCGGATGATTTTGTCCCACTTGAACGCTCCATCATTTTTTAAAGCCTTAATCGACTGAAAACGAAGCTGCATTTGAAGTTTTAGCTGGAGCAGGTATGCAACTGACCAGCTCGGTTGCGGAAGACGAGTGGTGTGGTCCCATGGCACAGAAGGAGACTGCGACGATGGGGTAACCAAACGATTCCAAAAGCAACCTTTGTGCGCGGTGGGTTATTTTTACCGCACTCTTCGTGAGAAGGTGGATGTGCTCACGGCAAAAGGTAAGGGTTATTCCGCCCTTACTCGGTCGTTAGAGCCTCGTTAGTGAAAACAGGGTGCACCAAGTTCAAATTGAACTCATCGCGAAGGTGAGGTTAACAATTGAGTAGGAGAGGCTATAGCTTGCGCTTCACTACCCCATTACACACAATCAGTCCCCTTTCAAAATGCCCAAATAAAGTACCGTTCCCTTGTCCCCATCAATATCAAAACTCATTTCCAGAATCATACGATATTCATCACATCAATATGAATCCACGTCATTCCCTTCACCGAGAGCGTATCAGCACACTTTCAATTCATTTCAACTTCTCAACGCACGGACCTTCGGGAACCTTCTACGGGGCCATTCCAATTTTCATACAAGATTTATTAATAACTCCTAAACCCGAAGTGATTCAGAATTCATTCATATAGCAAAAAATTCCCCTTTTTAAGACCGATAGGGTGATATAATTTTCATTTCCAATTTTCAAGTTTTTTCCATTTCTGATGCAATAATGCGTAATCGATGAGTCATCCTCGCCCGCACGGAATGTGTGGGGACGCATACAGCCTTTTCCAGACCTTTCCAGCTGTCTGCTCATCGGGTCCCCATCAAGAGTATAAATAACCGAGCCCGGCGAGTTCGGGCTAAGTCAGTTTCTTCGGTGTTACTCGCGATAAACGCAACCAGTGCCCGTGCTACTTCCAAGGCCGAAACTTTGTAAAAAGAGTTTTATTTTAAACAATCATAATCTTAATCTGCCCTAGTGCAACAAATCAAACAAAGTGAATTTTTCAAGTTTTATAAACAGAATCTTCGCGTTAATAATGGAATTTCAGTGTCGAAAGTAACTTTTTAATTAGTGTAGAATAAATCTTTTATTTTAAAACGTTACTAAAACTGTGTTCAGTGTTTCTTAATAAATTTATTCTTGTTCATTTAAACCAAGTGTTTTACTTCAAGAATTGAATACAGGGTGAAGTTTTGGGCTCTGCCAAAAACAATTAGGTTAAGTAAAGCGTTAATCAGACTTTTAGAGTGAAGCAACGTGCTCCAGGGTTATACAGGGTGTAGCATTTGACCCTATCCAACGTTTTACGTGTGACTCACCCACTCTTCATAAATTCGAAAAATAAAGTGCACGCAGGCTCCCAGGGTCTCTCTCAAGCTCTAAGGCTCACAGCTCTGCCGAAATTTTTTATTTTACGATAAACGGGAGTCCTCTGCGTGTTTATCCGATAGCCGGGTAAAAACTATCAATTTTAAAACTAAGAAATATCGTTAATCGCCTCTAAATATTTTCTAACTTTCTCACATAAGTCTCATATCCTGGACTCCAAATAAAACAGGCGTATTCCAATTTAGATCTTTCGAACGTATTGAATAATATTTCTATGGTATCGATATTTATAAAGTTACGGCCAGTTCTGCATATAAAGCCTAACGTTTTGAAAGATTGTCAATTTTATAATCGACTTTTACAGAAAGTTAGAACATTACATTTTATTACATTAAGGAGTAAGCCATTGTTTACACACCATATATTTAATCTGCTGAGGTTACTTTGACAATCATTGGAGTTTCGAATATTTCTAAATAGTTTCATATCATGGACATAGAGCAGGCTATTACAATTATGGTTTTTATTGATGTCATTTTCAAATATACTGAAGAACAGGGGTCCTAGGACCGATCCTTGTTGAACTCCAGATTCAACTATTATTTCATGAGATTTATAGCCATTGTAGTGCACAAATTGGGTTCTACCGCTTAAATAAGACTTAAATAACTGAAGCAGTCCGTTAGAGAGGTCATTTAGATCAAGTTTGTGCAGTAAGATTTCGTGATCCAATGGATCAAATTGGGTTATGCAAAATTGCACTATTATTCAAAATCATATGTTGTGTAATTGTAGTGACAGTGTGCAGGTCTATGTAGAAAATTTCTGTGAAATCTGTGTGTTATGTGAGGCTCGCCTAGACGAATTCCTTCTCCTAGTTCCTACTCCTAATTTTGCTATATTCGCTTATCTGACACATGATAAAACTAGCGCCAAATAACATTTTAGTGATTTAATTTGACATTATACATTTACAGCATGTTACTATAAAAATCCTGAGAGAATTAATGATTGTACATTTCATTTTATTTCAGACATTATTTTTACTACCCATCAAATGGTTCAGATAGTCTAGATATATTATAATAAATTTAATACTGTAGTAAAGGCTTTTATGGAACAGTAGACATAAAAGTCCTTACTGTCTTTTATATGTTTAGTTTCTATGAATGTTTATGGCGTATTATTTTCAGTGGTTTTCAAAATAACATTAAAGTCATCTTCGTATGATTAACAATTACACATATGATAATTTTAACACTAATGCTCTTCTGGGCGTACCTGGGAATTCTTCAACGTGGTAGTTAAAAGAACAGTGGCACTGTTTAAAGTCAATAGTGATACAGATTTTTAATCAGCGAAAAAAACAATGATGAAGTTAACCTGTTTAAATAATCTACTCTAAGCAATAATTTTATAGTTCTGTAATTTTTAGGAAGACGATAAAAGAACTATAATAATAATTTTTATTAGTATTTTATATCTGCATTTCAATATCCGAACGGAAAGTATTTTGGCTAATTATTTTGGTAACCATTAATGTATTTTGGCTGCTAATTAATATGGGGTTATCTCAAATAAGTTTTAAATTATTTTGATATCCAAGTGCGATATTTATTTCTAATGCATACAAATAAATGTGCCCGTACTTAAAAATAATATATGAAAAATATGCTATGATAACTCTTTAATAAAACATGAAGTAATATCACATTTCTTTACTTTACAAACACATCATAACTTAAATCAAGTACAAAACTATAGTAATGTTATGAGCATGACTACGCCACTGGAACCATAGAAAGTTCGAGAACGGCGCCAGAAAAGTCGCGAATGTTATGCTGGAATATTCCATTACATTCGACGCGGGTATATATAGGGACTGGATAGGCGGACTGGAACAATTTTTAGATAGACAAGCAAGTTATTCTGCTTGCTGAAGAAACGAATTTTCCTGGATAGGGTAGTACTGGTCGCCGGCGAATAAGAGACTCGAAGTTTCGCTGTCATGCAGCAGGAGAAATACTAAAAGCTGAACATAAAGAAGCTCGAGTAGGATTTGCGCTTGAATTTTTAGCGCATGATGCAAATTTTTGGAACGATGTAATGCTTACAGACGAAAAAATTTTCCAGTCAACACACAGCGGTCGTATTCGTGTTTACCGCCCTCCGAATACTCGATTCGATGAGAAATATATATCTAACAATGATAAAAGTGGTAGATTTTCCGTCGAAATGTGGGCTTGGATATCGGCACGTGGTCCTGGTGTTTCGTGGCATATTGAAGAACGATTAAAATAGTGAAACGTATATTAGGATTTTAGGTAATATTATGCTCCCTTCTGAGTCACAATTATTTCCTAATAATGAGTTCATATTTCAACAAGACAATTGTTTCGTCCATACTGTTCATACCGTAACTAACTGGTTTCAAGATAACAACATTAATGTTGTTAACTGGCCCAGTCATAATCCAGATCTTAACCCTGTGGAAGAAGTATGGGGACTACTCGTAAGAAGTATCCAAAAACGCAATGTGAGACTATGGAATGCCGAAGAATTACGGGAAATAGTAAATAATGCATGGGAAAATATTATTACTAATGATTATTGTATAAGGCTATTTAATTCTATGCCAAACAGACTTATAGAAGTTATAAATAGAAATGGTACAATAACGAAATATTAATAATTAGTTTCTTGTTAAGTAGGATATCCTTTGTCCTTTCATCCAGGATTTCTACTAATCGTACAGTTTTTCTCCACGTTCTTAAAATGTTACACACCAAATTTTTATTAATGGTATAACGCAGTGCAATTTGTCTCATTAACCATCCATCATTTACTATAGCAATAACAACAGCATTAAAATAAAAAATAAAGTAAAAGTAATATCTGTTTTATTTCGGCTACTCATTACATATTCAAATAGAGACAGATTTACATTAGAAAAAAAAAGTTGTCTATTTTTCTGCTCACGACGGTACCGTTTTCTCCACCTCATAGGCAGTATAGACAGCGTCACAACAAAGGTTCCAGCTCGTTTGGAGAGATAATATATGATGTGGATTTGCTAACAAATTATTAAGTTTAAATCCGAAAAGGTTACAAAAGAATTCATAGTTGTTAGAGTAAGCTGTGTTATATTCTTTAATCATGGAAGTTAATCTCCTGTTTGAAACTAGCGATAGCATTGTTTGCATGTAAAGTAAAAACTGGCCATTCTGTTGCATATCTCATAAAGAGCTTTTTAATTTATGAGCATTTTTATCTCTAAAAGGGTACGTTTAAAGTTATTACCCAACGTTTCAATGTAAATTAAACTGATATGTACAATCATATATTTACTTGTTTAGAATGCAGTATTTAATTAAAGGTATATAGTAAAGAAAAAAGTAAATATACATACATACATAGCTAAAATCAAATCATGTCTTCTTCACAATGGAATTAGGAGCCCAATAGAAAACTGTAATGATAGTCCTGGGGCCCTCAGTTCTTGGTTTAACACTAATACTGACGTAGTTTTCCCAAACACTGCTACTACAGTTTTGTCTACTACATTCAGTGTGTTATTGTTATCAAAAGCATGTTGGACACCACTATATTCTTCTGTATAACCGTATTTGAGATAGGCCATATGCTTCTTGAATCCAGTTATAATTGGGTGCTTTGTTTGTCCAACATACTTTTGGGTTTACTCTCCCTATTCTTTTTAAAAGCTTTTATTAAACTTGCAATGTTTGTTGTTAGTTTGTTTAGGTCAAATTTTGCAACCAAAATTTTCATATAAGAAAAAACAAGATGGCGATTTCAAGATGGCGGACGACTTTATCGTTTATGATCCGATTCGACTCAATATCGATATCTGGGTGTTTTCGAGATCGCCAATTATGAATTCTTGGTCAAAATTTAGAAATTCAAAATGGCGGCGCCAATGGCGGACGAGTTTTGCCTTTTAGATCCAAATCGCTCAAAATCGATATCTGGGGGTTCTGGGGTTGCAGATTACGAATTTTTAGTCAAAAATTTAGTTCATTCAAGAGGGCGGACGACTTTACCGTTTATGATCCGATTTGTCTCAAAATGGATATCCGGGGATTACAGCATATCAAAAGACTGGAAAGTAAAAAATAAAATTATATAAAAAAATATTAAAAAAGGGTTTATTTAAATACCCTAAAAAGTATAAAATAAACTTTGAAGTAAATCAAACCCATAATTTTACATTATATAATTTTTTTATGATATAAAAGCTTGTCGCGAGCAATCTCCTTTACACAGGAAAATCTCGCGACAAGCTTTTATATCATAAAACAAATTATATAATGTAACAAAATCATGGGTTTGATTTACTTCAAAGTTTATTTTCGACTTTTTAGCGCATTTAAATAAAAGCTTTTTTTTAAATATTTTCTTATATAATTTTTACTAATGGATTTAAAAATGGTAGTTGTCCCTTGTTTTTCCACTTCAACGGTGAATCTTACAGAGGTGAAGCTGCTATTTAATTTGGAAACTAAATTGATAAATTCGTGGTGTTTGATATTAAATTTGAAGATGTAAACGATGCCGCTATTTGAAATTCAAACAGCGTTATTGACGATGTAGTTAACTTGGATCTCATAACAGCAACATGCAGCAGATACATAAGATTTTACCCTCTTCATCGATATATACAGGGTGTCACATTTTGTTTTAGTAGATCTTTGAAAATCGCTTCTTTGTGTTACATTGTATAACATAATAACCCCTTTCATTAGTCATTAGTCTTCTTCTATATTTCTGTAAACATAGAAGAAGACTAATGACCTTCAGTGTACAAATTATCATAAACTATAAATAAAAAAGTATTATTTTTGTAATATGAAAATTATTTTTGCATATTGAAAATTAAAATAAACAAGCTTCCATTATAATTCTGAATAAAAATAGTTACCAAAAAATCGTATTCAATTTATTTAATTTATATATATATTTATCCATATATTATTTATTTTACAGGATAATGTTTTAAAAAAGTAAGTTTTCTGCAGACATTTTTGTTCATTAATATAAGGGTCGTTTCGACTCTTCCTTCAGTGAAAATTTTATATAAAAGTTTACAATTTATAGCGTCTCCTCTATAATCATAATATAATACTATACATAACGTTCTAAAATTATTTTTCTAGTTTATTCTTATTCAAGGGTAGTTTACACCCCTATTCGATGTTGGAATGGTTTTTTTTTTCATTGTAAATATCATGAGTTACAAAGTTGGAAAACAAAATCCGCAACATTCACATTCATTGTTCACGTTTTTCATAATTTCCAGTGATTTCCTAATTATTCGCGGATAATAGCGCGTATTCCTGTCTAATATATTGACGTCCTCGTAGTCGATTTTATGATTCTCGTTATTATGGACATGCTATGCTATCGCCGACCTATCTGTGTATCAATATCTGGTATTTCTCTGGTGTTCTTTGATTCTGCATTGGATACTCCGTCCTGTTTGTCCGATGTAGCTCTTACCACATGTGCACAACTTTTTTGTGAACAACTTTAACAGAGAGGATGGGTATCGACTTAGTAACACGTGGAGACTGGTATTGCCAAGTACCAGTACCGTAGTAAGTCACGGTCAACTAAACACGACGAATGAGCGGCGAAGCGAACCAAGCACGACGAATGAGCAGCGAAGCGAACCAAGCACGATCAATGACCAGCGAAGCGAACACAACAAATTCAGTTTTTAGAATCCTTCTGAGGAAGCTGACAGGATGATCAGTGAAACATCAAATCAAGTTCGACGACCACGGCAAGACCCAGAAGAAACTACTTCATTGAAATTATATGCTTTACAACTTCCATTCTATGGATTTTTCATTTAGATTAGCCGTTCCAGAGCTGAAGACGTTTAAAAAGTTATCCAGTGTGAATTTTTTACAAGTTTTTGAAAATAAAAAAAATGATAATAAGATTTCACCATTTTCTGACCGGAAAAAAAATCACTGTAGGCCACGCTATTATTTTTTGTAAAATTTAATATAACACAAAAATGCTTTTCAAAGACCTATATAAAAAAAACATTATCTGCATCGGGCATTAAATAAAACTGTTATAGGGGTTGTTCCAAGCAAAATGGAGCTGCATTTGTAAACAATTTTGTACGTGTAGCTCAAACATTACGAGCACTATTTTGAAAATAGTGGCTGAAGAATTTCAGGATGTAAATCTGGGATTTTTTTTTAAAAAGTTTTGATTTCAAAGATGATTTTAGAGTAACTTTGAAGTTTCAGAACCTGTTTCGACTTTCAACTGATGAAAACTTAGTGACTAAAAATTGATAGCAATTTTAGCTTAAAGTGTGTAAATTGCTAAAGTTAAGTCAGTATTAAAATTCAATTCGTTAGTTTACATTTCCATGTAATAGCCACATGAAGTATGTGTACCTGCCCTACACATTGTTTAACATTTGAGTCGGTCAATATTTCTAAAATTGCGTAGCCGCCTATTTTTAAATGAGCATCATGTGGTTAGAGGGTAAAAATAAAGCTTGATGTAATTGAATCTGCGACATGGAGCAGAAGACTAATCCTTAATAAATTGATAATGTATAAAATCGCTATTGTATATTTATAGGCGACGGACGTATGGATGAGATTTTCTTATTTTCTACACGTACATTCGAGAAATATAAAAATACGTCGATAATAAAACGATCTAAAACTTAAAAGAAACTGTCGAATAAGCGTGACAAAATTTAATAAAAGAAAGCCTTACCTTGTGTCAATATAAGGAATATTTTTTTCTTTACGTTTTATCTGTCGGTTTGATAAAAGTTCGCCAGCTTCAATTGAGGGCAACAGTGTAAAAAAATCAAAAAGTCTTTATAGATTCCGTGCAGATCCTGAAGTTTTTAGAATTATGTAAAACATCTGTGATCGTGTTCATCATTTGAAATATATTCGCCTTTTTACTATTCCTTTGTCCTTCTGTGAAGTATATTTAAACAGCATCCGTAGGATCAAACACTTAGGGTATCATGTTGCAAAGCTATTTCAGAAAATAATCAATCAAAATGAAAACGTGACTATAATTTTGATAACATAAAGTGTATAATACTAAAATTACTGAGTAAAGTTCAAGGTATTTATACGCTAGACAGGATAATAATCCAAGAAAATATATAAATAGGTTAAGGCCTTAATTTGCAAAGAACTTAAATATGTATTGTTAATATAGTAGTTGAAGGTTTTAATTTTAGAACAAATTTAAAAGTGGTGAATGATTTAAATCTAATTGATCATTTAAAAAACATCTGTATTTTTAAATTTATTGATTTCTAAAGATTCTAATAATGTCAATGTTAGTCCTTTATTTTCTTGATGTAAAATTTCAAAATTGTTATTAAAACTATGGTTTTCTTCTATTAAGTGGGGGCGAGCGTAGGTGCGTCTTTACTATGTACATACTTCGGTATGCGATGTAAAGCAACGACAGGCGCAGTTAGTACTTGGATGGCTGACCATTCCAACGGAAACCGCGTTCTCGCCTCACACATCTTCCAGCGGCTTGTATATCAGTGTATGTGCGGAAGCTATACAACCTTAGGCGAGGGTTGTATAGGAGATATACCATCCTTCGGAAGGGATGTAAAGCCGTCGATCCCTTGTCTATTAAATGTTAGGCAAGTAAAAGATCCCTACTGTTCTTAAGGGAAGAGGTTCGGCAAAATTCCTGGTTGGGGGTAGCTCGTCTACAGGCGTCGGTGTTAGGCCTCAGTAGCGGAAATAGGCCGACGTTAAATAAATGTATAAAAAAATTCTATTAAGTGGTTTGCGTATATCGAGTCTTTGTTTTTTTATTGACATTCCGTGCATGTTCTCTCAATCTTTTTTAAATGTCCTTCCTGTTTGTCCAATATATATTTTAGGGCATGTACCACATGTCAGATTATAAACCGCACTCTTATTTTCTTTTTTAGTTTTATCTTTATTATTTGTAATATATTTTCCGAGAGTATTATTCGTTTTGTAAGCAATTTTTAAATTGTGTTTTTTCTCTAGATGATACGCTATTTTTCTGTGCGAAATCCCTGTATATGTTAGTGTTCTGTATTTAGTGACCTCTTCTACAATTTTTGAGAAACAAGATTTATAGCTTTTTTATAATTAATTTTGGTTATATAGACATTTTTTAAAGTCCAATATACTAAAAATAATTTTAGGGTGAAGCAAGAGCAAAATATAGAAAAATTGTGTAATCCAAAAAAAGTTGTTATTTACACCTATAATATCGCTTTGCCGTGGACACATTGTATATAGACGGAAGTGTTAAAATTTGTGTCTCTACAACTTTCCCCAAAATTCATGTTGAACATTGGCCTAATTATTCGTTTCTGAATAATAAAAATTCTATCAATATTTCCTGTATTACCCCAAAACAATATACTAAATGACATGTGGCGGTAAGCCAAATAATAATATATATTAAGTAAACCATTTGCATCCAGTGAACTTTTCTTTTGCAAAATTGCAGAATATGCAAAATTTAATTCATTGCAGACATATCTAGATTGTCTACTACGCAATAACCATGTCAGTTGTGGATCGAGGTGAGTACCAAGAAATTTAATCGAATCAGAGATACTCAGATTGCCATCAAGGCTTAAGAGCGCCCCGGATATATGTCGGAAAGACGGCGCAAATTACTCTCATATAAATCATTATTTTAAAAAACGGCTTTCACTATAAGACATTAAAAACATGTTACAATGTGGGACGATGAGAGAAAAAAAAGTATATATAAAAAAATAAATTTTTTTCTTCTATTATCGATTTGCAAAAATAATTTTTATCGTCCCGCATAGGTATCATTAAAATAAACATTTTCCCTTTTGTAGAACTAAAATAAAATTAGTCTTAATATCCTCAAATGCACAGAGAAATTTAAAGATTAGGTATAATAATTTGTCCAATGTCATATTCTACTACATCTCTATCTCTCGCCTTCCAAACACACCGTACATTCAGCTGCGTCATTTTATTGACGTGCAGTCATTTACAATTAAAATTGGAAGCATGGATGACTAATACACTCCGACCAACTCTTAAAGTCGCGAGTCACATCAGCGTGCAAGAAGTTGAAATTATTATGAATGTGGTAGCAGCTTGTACGCGAGCGGATTCGGGCACTCTCCTTCGCACTGTTCTATCTTCAAAACTGTTACACCAATCGAAAAAATGTACAGCTCTTTTTTATGTAGAATTTAGTGGAGGATAAATTTCTACTCTTGATTTTTTGTCCTATTATTGATATTTTCGAAGATATTTAAAAAAACGCCAAAATTTCCACCTTCAATTGTTTAAAAAAATGTTCCGGATCAAATTGGAGGGGGTATTTTCAATAAATCTCTTTCTAAACATAAAAAGAAGCGATGGAAAAAAGACTCCCTTAGGAATAATTCCATCAATCCGGTGATACTCAAACTCTGACGCCTGAGGTAAGTGTATCTATTGAAAAAAGTACAAAGCGTAAGGAAAAATAAAATCGTAATAATAGCGTAAACTCTTTCTCACTTTTTTATAAACTAATGGATTATTTTCATGGTATTCAGATAAATAAAATCAAAAGATTGTCTAAAATAAGGATTTAATCTTACTAGAAGATCAAAAAATAACGTAAAAGTTGACTTAATAACATTATAAACTTTCCCTCCATGCAACAACCCCATTGTTGCAACTTAGAGTAAATGTTCGATATGGTCTCCATCTACTTCTGTGCCTTTTCTAATTCTATTCATAAAATATTTTCTTACATTGAAAAATACATTTTCCTGTTCTCTAATGAAATTCGCTGCGTTTTGTAATTTGTCAAACAGTTCTTCTCTTGAGTTGATAGTATTTGCATGGACTAAGGACTTCATATGTCCCCACACATAATAATTCAAAGGATTATAATAAGGATTCCTTGGTGGCCAAGCAAACTCACTTCCTCGACCGATCCATCTGCCTGGGAAAGTCTCATCAAGATATTTCCGCAAGCCACATTCTGTTCCGTATGTCTGCATGAAACCATGTAATATATCAACAAGAGTATTTTAAAGAAAAAACAGTTTAAGACTGTCCATTTAAATTTGGAGGAAGGACAAATGGTCCCAATAATTGATCGTCGATGATACCACACCGAATTCTTGCCGAAAATGCCTTTCTTTAACGGCATGAGAATGTTCTACTTTCCAGTAATGGGTATTTCTCCAGTTAAAAACGCCTCGGCGAGTAAAAGTTGCTTCGTCGGTAAAGAAATTGTTCGTAACAAAATGTTGACCCCAGTTGTGTTTATTTAGAACAAATTGACAAAATTGTAGTCTTTGTGGAAGATCCCTCCGAAGTAAGTTTTGTACAGGAGTGAGATGATATGGGTATTATGCTCAATGTAATTAAAAATTCTTATCAAAAATTTTTTCAATAATTTTGGATAATATAATTAGAACAGAGATTTGTTTGTAATTTTCAATATCTTCAGAACAGCCTTTTTTAAATGAAGATACAACAGAATCTCATTTTAATACGTTAGGGAACTGCCCATGTTCCATCGCTTTATTCATTAAAAATACAAAATGATTTAAGATTTATTTTTAATATGTTTTATAATATTATATGTAAGGTCTTATGATTTCATTTAAATATATATATCGAGTTATCAACCTCGGTTTCATAAAATTTACCATATAAAATTGTGAACATTTTCGTCATGTGAATATCTACTGCAAATTTCCAATATATTAAGCTGTTATAAATTGCCATTACTTAGTTGAGTTATTATAACTTTGCATATTAAAAATATATGAATGTCTAAACGAAATTTTAAAACGAGTAACTATGTTCACAAATAAAAGTTCTGGAATGTATAGAACTCATTTAATAATTCGAAATTTAACTTATAGTTAGTCAAGAGATTATCCATTTTGCAATTTAATGAAGTCATTCTGCAAAGCAGTAACGCAAAATGTAATGTTGAAGTCGGGTATTATATTGTCGTAAATTCTGTAAATATAAAATCTGCTTAGTTACTGAGTTTAGTTCCAATTATAGCGCTATATTTTCTCATTATGCGACGTAGTGTACAATAGAATTAGAAATATTTTCAAGGAAGTTCTTGGCAAATAATTAAATAAAGGCTCTTGAATCTAATTTTCTTTATCGACTTCTTTAGATTAGCCATTCCACCATTCAACCAGAGCAGATTCACACAGATAATTACACAACGATTACGATATTGCCATCTACCGCGGCTGAGACTCGAACTCAGAAGTGGTGCTGCGATTAGCTGTGTTGCCTCTCACACGACCCCGACTAGTTCACTTTTACCAACTCAGTAACACATTAAAATCATTACTAAACGATCACACCTCAGCCAGGATTGGAACCCGGGACTGTCCTGCAATCTAAACACGGTATAACGAAGTTTATTTTGTGTTGTTCAATTATCTAAATATAATATATCTTGAATCTGTTTGTTCAAACCTTCGAACACACTGTATTTCCAATTTATTCAACGGGTGGGTGAAAGAGCTTAAAATATCAATTAAAAAATTTCGCGCTGTCAATAATAACGACAAGTGGAGTTAAATAAACGTATGTAGTAAATTGTGCGATGAAATTGTATATTTTTATATTTTGGTTTTAAATCTCACCTAATTCTCACCGCATTTCTGTAAAATCAGATTCACCGCTGGGAAATCTTTAAGATAGCGTGTTAAAGAACAATTAATCTGTTGGGATTATCCAGTTTTATAAGAGGGTGAGGTAAGCAAGGTTGTAAATTATTTCTTTGCTGTAAAAGGGAAGACAATAAAGAAATTCTAAAGGATACAGGATGAATTGAAAGCCTATCTAAATATTGAAATCGGCATTTGGACGTTGTTCGACCAGCCAGCTTCCTAATAAGGAGGGGCTAAATAAATTTGGATATACTAATTTTTGCAAAGAACGTAGCCGACTACGAATGCCTATAAGTTTAATATTTTGCTCGATTACTGTACAATTTTTATTTGTATTGTTCACTAACACATATACACTTATAATAAGTATACACAGCCATTTTTTATTTGATATTTGAGCTCAATATGTTATGAAATGGATTTCGATGCCACAGAGAAATAAATTATGTTTGTTGAACAGTAATTAGCTAAAATTCAAATCATGAATGTTGTTGTTCACGCCATATTCCTTTAATTTTTGAATCAAATCATTTCAAGGTCACACAGAATGGCACTCATGGGCGTATCAACGTATGCCGTATGAAAAGTATTTTGTGATGAAAATATCTGGACAATAATAGTAGCCGATACAATGAATTTTAACATCCGTTGTCGTATTTAAGTATACAATTCACCTCATGGATTTCTTACAAAGGTAAAAGGGAACATCCGCTACGTTTTTTCTGATTAAAGCATTTGTTTAATTTCACCACCATGTCGCTGGCTATTGCATTCAGTACTTTATCCACTGCACGTCAACACGGAAACGCTCCCTCGTTTCGTAAAATAAAAACAAATTTGGTAGAGCTTGTAGTCTTAGAGCTTAATAGAGAGCCTGGGAGCATTCCATGCACTTAATTTTTGAATTTTAGAAGAGTGGGGGGTCACACGTAAAACGTTGGATTGGGTCAAATATTACACCCTGTATAAACTCTGAAGTATGGTGCTTCACTTGTAATAGTTTATTATTTACTATGATTAATTTTATTGTCTATGGCAGGGTCCAAGACTTCCCTCTGTATATACTTTCTTGAGTATAGCCTCCCTGATAATTTTGCGGCAACCAGGGTAAGTTTTGTTGACAGGTTCGTTCTTGTCAGGGGAAAATAACAAATTAAAAACACTTTGGTTTAAAACGAACAAGAATAAATTTATTTATTATAACTGAACAGAGTTTTAGAACCGTTTAACTTAAAATATTTAATTCACACAGATTTAAAATAAATACTTTTCGATACTGAAATTCCGTTGTTAAATATATTAAGGTTTGAAATAAAATTGGATGAACACGATTCGTTTTATAAAGATTGGAAAAATTCATTTTTTTGTTTGAAGCACGCAGGGCAGATTGTAGTTAATTTGAAAACTATTTTTACTTGGTTATGGCCAACGAAAAGCTGTACTGGCTCGTATCGCGGCGCACGTATCGAACTTGACTTGTCCGAGCTCATCGCGCTCGGTTTTTTATATGCTTCGTCGGGAACCCGACTAGTGGAGATCTGGAAAGGTCTGGAAATGTCCCCGCCCATTCCGTGCGGGCTTCTATTGCGCAATATTGCACAATATTTCACAATATTGCATCATCAACTGAAAAAATGTAAAATTCTGATATGAACATTATATGATCTTCTCGGCATTGAAATGGGAACTTTCTTGATATATGCATGAAGTTCGAATGGACTTGGACCTGGAAGTTACGAACATATTTATTAAATTTGAAGCGATCCCGTAAAGTTGTCCCGAAGGGCTGTGCACGAAGAGTTGAATATGATATGAAATTGTGCCGATGCGTTCATGGTGAATGAATGATGTATATTCAATTTAACTTAATACGTAGCTTATATTTCGGAAGTAAGTGTTGATATTGATGTGGACGAAAGTACCGGTACTCTATTTGGACAATTTGAATGGAAATTGATGGTATGTTGCTATTTTGGATGCGAGAACGAATAAACAGTTGAAAGGAAGAATAAATTATAAAAAGTTTGTTTGATTGGAATAAAATATTTTGAATGGGGGTATGAAAAGTAGTGTTGAAATTAATGGGCCAATAAGAGAAACATACGCAATGGGAATGAGTTTTTGATGCCGATTGGAACGTGAAATAGCAGGAAGTTTTGATGAATGCTCAGCTGGTACGTCGGAAAAGTGAATGAATTTTGATTTGATCTATGAATGGAAACTTGAATGGGGAGTTGAAATTGAGAGAAAAATGTTTTATAATTTGGTAGACGTGAACCATGATATTGTGGCTGGGGGTGTGAAAAGTGGTTATTATGAGAATCAAGATATTGAGAGGGCTGTATTTATTAGGGCTGTAGTTTGTAACTTTTTTGCTGTAAAATGACTAATATGAGTGTTTGAACGGTGTTGGTGATCAATTCGGACTATTTGTGAATTATCGGTGTTATGTGAATTTTTTCAGATGTTTTTGTATAAAATTGTAAAGTTTTACGAAATTAAGCACCTTAAGAACTTTTTTATTATAGTTTGACAAAGTGAGGTAAAGAAGTTGATTTTTTTGATAAATATTATTATTTATTTTTAAATTTATTACTATGCTGTGTTTGAAACACAGGATGGGATTATTAAAAAATCCTGGGTAATAATTTAATGGAATATTTGGTACAACAGGTGCCTCTTTTAAATTTTCGTTAGGAATCCCAGAAATATGCTTTGCTATGTGTTTTATTTCTGTCAAAAATATTCCACGATATATGAGAAAATAATCTAACAAAGTCAATTGGCAGCGGTTCTAATGAAATTATTAATAGCTGCTAGGTCTTAATTAATCTTGTGTTCTGTTGCGCTTAATTTATATGTCAAGGGATAGGATTAAATAAAAAAAATTATGACCATGTGATCACATTTGATTATGATTTTCGCATATTTTATGAAAATCCAGATTGGCAGCCAACCCCATGTAGATAAATAACTCACGAAACATCTGATCATACATAATTCTATCGGTTAAGGTATGTATATTTATTTCTTTATTTATTTATTTTTTTTTCAGATCCCTAAAAATAGAGGCGATACTTATGGAAATTTAGGAAAGGTGAGTTTTATTGCATTTTTTTCTATTATTCTAATTAAATACGTGTATGTTTTCTCACATGTATTATAATTTATATTAAGCAATCTTAAAATTCTATTTTTGATTATAATTTAAAATATTCAAAGTTAAAAGAGGTTGTAAAATTCATGACAACAAAACTTGTAATATGGAAATATGAAGTAGATTCTTCCGGGTCTTGCCTGCCGTGGTCGTCGAACTTGACTTGACGTTTCGCTGATCATCCTGTCAGCTCCTTCAGAAGGATTCTAAAGACTGAATCTGTTGTGTTACACTCCTAGTTATATACCTAGGCGCCGCTTCGCTTCGCTGGTCATTGGTCGCGCTTGGTTCGCTTCGCTGCTCATTCGTCGTGTTTGGTTGACCGTGACTTACTACGGTGCTGGTACTTGGCAATACCAGTCTCCACGTGTTACTAAGTCGATACCCATCCTCTCTGTTAAAGTTGTTCACGTTTTTCATAATTTCCAGTGATTCCATAATGATTCGCGGATAATAGCACGTATTCCTGTCTAATATATTGACGTCCTCGTAGTCGATTTTATGATTCTCTTTATTATGGACATGTTCTGCTATCGCCGACCTATCCGTGTATCCAAATCTGGTATTTCTCTGGTGTTCTTTGATTCTGCACTGGATACTCCGTCCTGTTTGTCCGATGTAGCTCTTACCACATGTTATTATTAGCCGTTACTCGAGTCCGAGTATAAAAATGTTACAGTCGATAAATTGTGTACAATAAAAAACGAGTAAAAGGTGTAGTCTATTGTAATTCCCATTCATCTACGGTGCACACGACTATGGCTATAGAGGCCAATTCGGGAGAGCACATGTCGACCGCAGTCAGGACAAACATAGACCTGGTTAGGTCTTGGATTCGGCCTTCTTGCAGCAACATTTCCTTGATAGCTGGCCACAACCCCTCGCCATTCGGTTCTGTCCGCTGCAAGTTGTTCCCATTGCTCGTCTGCAATACCGCAGGATTTTAGATTTTCATGGAGACCGTCTTTGAACCTCTTTCGTTGACCGCCACGCCTTCTTCTACCGCTTAGCAATTCACCATAAAGTGTACATTTAGGAAGGCGGTTATCATGCATACGATGAACGTGACCTGCCCATCTTAGGCGTGCTCTTGAAATAAGCACCTCAATTGGAAGGCTGTTTGCTCTCCTGAGTACTTCCACGTTTGATATGTGATGGAACCAACGGATTTTCATCATACTTCTGAGGTGTCTCTGCTGAAAACGTTCTAAGTCTTTCACATGACGACGGTAAGTGACCCAGTTTTCACATCCATATAGCAGTGTTGGAATGACAACTGCTCTGTAGACAGACATTTTCGTTGACAAAGCAAGGTCGTGGTTGTCAAATACTCTCTCTCTAAGTCCCCAGAGTGCTCTGGATGCAGCGTTAATTCTATTGCGAATCTCGCTGTCCATGTTTGCTTTGTCATTAACAACGTTGCCTAAGTAATTGAACTGATCCACCACTTCAAGAGAATTTCCGTTAAGTGTAATGTCTATTTGGTTCACTTGATGAGGAGTTGACATAATCTTAGTCTTTCCAATGTTGATTTTAAGTCCCAAGGAATCATAGCTCTGGGCATACACATCTAAAAGTTCTTGAAGCTCTTCCGGCGTAGAGGCTAAAAGTGCACAGTCATCCGCATACTGGAGATCACAAATGAATCGTGTGCGTGTCTTCGTGAAAGCTCTAAAGCGCCCTATGTTAAAGAGACCGCCATCAAAACGGTATCTGAGACCTATTCCTCTGACTGTCAGTTTGTTGTCAACAATAATTGTTAGAGCAGTGGTAAACAAATTAAAGAGTAGGGGTGCCAGGACACATCCCTGCCTAACTCCAGTGAGGGTTTGGAAAGGTTCGGTTGCCTCATTATTATACATAACCTGGGCGTTGTTGTTTGTATGTAGACTGCGACATACTTCCACAAATTTTCTAGGGATACCTATGCGGAGCATAATTTTCCAGAGCACTTCCCTGTCCACCGAGTCAAATGCCTTGGTTAAATCAATGAACGCCATGTGAATTTCTCCTTGATGTTCGAGTGCTTTTTCTTGAAGCTGTTTAAGTGTGAAGATTAGATCCGATGTGCCTCGGTTTGGTCTAAAGCCACTCTGTGTTTCAGGAAGTAACTTTTCCATAACAGGTGTTAGCCTATTTGCCATCGCTTTAGTGAGTATCTTCCCTCCAACAGCCAGGAGAGCTATACCCCTGTAATTTCCACAGTCCGCAGCGCTCCCTTTGTTTTTGAAGAGGTTGATTAAAAGTGTATCACGAAACTCCTGCGGAGCTTGACCACTTTCCCACACGACATCAAACAGTTTTTTGAGGTAGGGTATGAGCTCTGACGACACAGCTTTAAAGATCTCAGCTGGGAGTGAGTCGGCGCCGGGAGATTTGTTATTTTTTAGCTGCCCAATGGCGGTTAAGATCTCTTCCGTTGTTAGTGGTTTATCTAAGTCTTCGAAGGTGTCATATTGAGGGATAAGATTTATAATATCGTGATCGGCTTGACTTTGCTGGTTAAGAATGTTAGAGTAGTGTTCTTTCCATCGGGCTCTTATTTCCTGGTCTTCTTTGAGGAGATTTCCATTTAAATCTTTAATAGGGCACATATTTTTCCGACTGGGGCCGTATACTGCTTTTACTCCTTGAAAGAAATTCCTGTAGTCGCGTGAATCGGCGTACCTTTGAATTTCTCTGGCCTTGCTTGCCCACCACTCGTTCTTCATTCTTCTGATTTCGCGTTGCGTTTCATACTTAGATTGGGTAAAAGCTTCTGCTTTTGATGAGTCGTTGGGGTGGTTGATAACGTTTTGGAAGGCAGTATGTTTGCGGTCAAGAAGTTCTTGTATAAAAGCTTCATTATCATTGAACCAGTCCTCCTGTTTTTTACTTGCTGCAGTGCCAAGAATTTCCTCACTCGCACTTTTTAAACTGTCTTTAATTTGTGTCCAGGTAGCAGCGACATCTACAGTATTGGTTTCTTCTAGTGCACTCAAATTCTCTTGAACTTTTTGCTTTAGCTGTTCGACGGTTTGTTGGTCACGCAATTTACTAATACAGAGACGGAGTCTACGTTTTACTTGAGTTCTTCGGTGTTTGGGTCTCATAACAATTTTCATTTTAGAGACAACAGGACGATGATCCGTCCAACATTCGCTATCAATGCGCGCCTTTGTAATTTGGACGTCCTTGAGATGCTTCCTACGTACGATAACATAGTCCAGTAGATGCCAGTGACCTGATCTGGGGTGACGCCAGGTGCCTTTAAATTTATCCTTTTGTCGGAAAATGGTGTTTGTTATAACTAGATCATGTTCGGCGCATTTAGCTAGGAGTAGTTGACCGTTAGCGTTCATGTTGCCCAAACCGTTCTTGCCTATGATGCCTGGCCAGGTGTCTGCATCTCTCCCTACTCTAGCGTTAAAATCGCCAAGAATAACGAGTCGTTCCGTTTTAGGTATTCTACAGAGGGTTTCTTCCAGCTGTTGATAGAAGCTTTCCTTGGTTTCGTGACTTGCATCCAGAGTGGGAGCGTAGGCGCTTATTAGATTTACCGCGTTGCCATCTGATAGCTCATAGCGTAGCAGCATTAGACGCTCGGATAGGCCTTGTGGTACTTGTGTTAAGTTGGATACAAGTTGATTCCGAACGGCAAATCCTACTCCATGTTGTCTTCTTGAATTGGTGGGAAGACCTTTCCAATAGAAGGTGTAGTACTTTTCTGTGAGAGAGCCTTCCTCCAAAAATCGAGTTTCGCTGAGAGCTGCAACGTCAACATTGAGTCGGTGAAGTTCTCTATCTATTAGAGCAGTTCTTCTTTCAGGCCGATCGGTGCGAGTGCTGTCGTTCAAAGTACGAACATTCCAAGCGCCGTAGATGAAAGAATTAGTTTTGTTGGATTTAACTTGTCGGTGTTTTTTCGACATTCGATGAGGTGTCCCTGTGGGCACCCTCCCCCGGAGATCCGATCGGGAGGGTATTTTACCTCCGGATGATTTTGTCCCACTTGAACGCTCCATCATTTTTTTAAAGCCTTAATCGACTGAAAACGAAGCTGCATTTGAAGTTTTAGCTGGAGCAGGTATGCAACTGACCAGCTCGGTTGCGGAAGGCGAGTGGTGTGGTCCCATGGCACAGAAGGAGACTGCGACGATGGGGTAACCAAACGATTCCAAAAGCAACCTTTGTGTGCGGTGGGTTATTTTTACCGCACTCTTCGTGAGAAGGTGGATGTGCTCACGGCAAAAGGTAAGGGTTATTCCGCCCTTACTCGGTCGTTAGAGCCTCGTTAGTGAAAACAGGGTGCACCAAGTTCAAATTGAACTCATCGCGAAGGTGAGGTTAACAATTGAGTAGGAGAGGCTATAACTTGCGCTTCACTACCCCATTACACCCCACACACCACATGTGCACTTCAACTGGTAAACACCTTTTGATAACAGTTTGGGGACAGGGACTTTGACTGAGGGAAGCATCTGCTGTATTTTCTTCACTGTTCGAAACCGTACACCTACTTTCTTTTTGAATAAAATCTTCAGCCTATCTGTGACTCCCGCGACGTAGGGTAGGCATGTCCATAATAACGAGAACCATAAAATCGACTACGAGGACGTCAATATATTAGACAGGAATACGCGCTATTATCCGCGAATCATTAAGGAATCACTGGAAATTATGAAAAACGTGAACAACTTTAACAGAGAGGATGGGTATCGACTTAGTAACACGTGGAGACTGGTATTGCCAAGTACCAGCACCGTAGTAAGTCACGGTCAACCAAACACGACGAATGAGCAGCGAAGCGAACCAAGCGCGACCAATGACCAGCGAAGCGAAGCGGCGCCTAGGTATATACCGAGGAGTGTACAACAGATTTAGTCTTTAGAATCCTTCTGAAGAAGCTGACAGGATGATCAGCGAAACGTCAAGTCAAGTTCGACGACCACGGCAAGACCCGGAAAAATCTACTTCATTAGACAACGGCCGTGAAAACCTGCATTCTACTATATGGAAATATGTCCCCGATTATGCATGTCGGTTCGTTGAGAGAATGGCATCTTCAATTGTCATTAGATTTAAAACTACCTAATAAATATAGAGACTTATTCCGAGGTCCGAAGAAGTTAGCTTAAGTAATAGTTGGTAAAAGAAGAAAGTTGTTTAAGTGTCCTGAATCGACAAATTTCCCATCATTAAACATAAAAAGATGTTTTTCTTCATATTGCCAGTGCATCTCATGTCTCTTGGTGAGGAAAAAAGTAGAATTAGTATATATCGATTTGCATGTGTTAAAACAAACAAATTTAAGATCATAATATTTTAGTTCTAATTTAATTGTAAAATGTACATGCATCAAGATTTTTAGTACATCTTATAAAACCATGCACTCTTCAAAATATAACTTCTATATATAAATTTGTGTCATTAAAAAATGTACATTGAAAACTTCATTATATGTAAATTCATTTAATTTTTTTTGGCATGGTTTCCGGATATTTTAAAGTTAATAAAAAACAATAATTTCACTTGACGTCGCGAATAATGAAGTGGAAAATTTCAGGAAATGTACCTTAATATGTTTGACTACCGAGATTAAGACAATAATATGTATAAAAAACTAGTAAATTGATTTTATGTTCTAGATGAATTGTTTGGAAAGTTTTAACGTGCTTGAAATAATATTTTTTCCAAATTCACGTTGCTTAAAATTTATGACGGTTAAACCGGTTATTCATATTTATTTCTTTGGCTTCTTCATTTATATTTTTTTAAGAATTGGCTTATTCCCAGCTTAAAGATACACAATTAGTAAATAAATAGAAAATATTATTTTCGAAACAAACTTCCTTTACGTAAATAATATTTGAAAAATATTAATTAAATTAATTAACTAAATATATCAGCATTTTAGGCAAACTATAACGCATTTTTAATAAACGATAAAATATGAAAATATCTAAGAGAATATATACAAGGGTGTGACAATTGTGCGTTCGACTTCGCTAAATCCAGTTCTATGAGAGGAATTTAAAAAATACACTATATGTGCGATTCTAGAATTTATAAGTCGAGTTGGCATGATAGATATGTCAATAAGGTATAATGTCAAGTAGCGTCTGTTGACGAAATTATTATTGTTGATAGATTAATTTGTTTGTATGTGTCATTTATTGACCACATTAAATTTGTGCAACATAGCAGAAATATTGTTATTATTTATTTGCCCTAAGGTCCACTAAATCGAAGGTGTTATATTATTGATGCTACGGAATCTAAAAGTCTAGATCCCACTAAGACTACATATAAAAAGGTCCGTATACATGGTGTTTCACGTGAAAATGGACATTCTTTAGTGGGACACAAACCACACCGAGGGTAATCATAATCATCCATAGAAAAAACTAGTTGGACACCCGTTGATGAAATATAGGGTGTTTTATGTATTTTTGCTAAAATTTCTTTTGATCATTACTTTGTAATGGAATGGAATAATAAGTTCATATTTGGCTCATGTAATACGCAAGTGATACTGAAAAAATACATACATGACAAAGAAAATATCCAGGTCTGGACTTGAAAAAAAGTTGTTTTTGTTGTTTTTCAAAGAAATAATACCATAATATGAAACTTATCAAAATATCGATACATGACACTTACTAAAAATGCTTCCACAATTGAAATTATTTACTTTTTCTGTCAACAGTAAATATTATAGTTCAAATGTGCTTTTAGAGGGCCGAATATTAAAACATAATATTTTTAGTCGCAAACTCCTCTATAAAATCCTCATTTTACTGTAAGGAACGTCACCAGACTGCAACCAACGGCTACTCTCCAGGATATGTGCCCCGCCGAGCGCTGAATTACAAGTTACGAGCCTGGCGCGTTAAGTGTAATAATTGCATATTATCATTAAGCATTAGCGTTCTGATGGTAATATGCAAAGCAGTAAGCAGCTTTCAGTGAGAACCTGAAGATGGCAGATGAGATTCTGTCGAAACGTCGTTCGGACAACCGTGACTCCTGGAGGAGTCGACCATCAACGCGAGAGAGCATTCGGAAGTACAGTAACACTTCATTTAACACCCGCGAAACCTAAAAACAACATATATGTATATATGACAAATAAATATATATATATATATATAATTTATTTATTCAGGATCATTAGCGTATTACATGAGGTAAGTATGAACTAATTATTCCATTCCATTACGAAGTAATTGCCAAAAGAAATTTTGGCAAAAAAAATACATAAAATACCCCATATTTTCATCGAAGGGTGCCCAACCAGCATTTTTATGGGTAATTCTGATTACCCTCGGTATCGCCTGTCTCCCATTAAACCATGTTCGTTTTCTCGTGAAACACCCTGTATAACAGGAAATTGTTAAATATCAGTGCGTTTTTAGAAACCTCATCTAGACTCCTGTCATTCCTATATTTTTATTGACTATCTCCCAACCATTTGGCTTTAGTGACTATTTTTATTGAAATAATTGCATCTGCAGATGCATTTTGAAAAAATCACTGCAGTCACCACTATGGATTTAAAGAAAACAAAATTGTAAATACCAGTTACGAGACATTTGTGGGATATTTTTGAATTATTTTCACTTCCTAAAAATATACAGGGAAGCCAAAAATAATTTTTTTGCGGCATATTACGTTTTCAATCGGAAAACGCAAACAAGAATCTGACTGAATTATGCACCTTGATGGGCGGCAATGAATTTAGTTCCTTTTATAGGAAATAGTGAAATTTTTAGTCTATCGTAGTATGTGTTTTACTACATATTTATTTTTATAATTATTATAATTATTAATCCACTTCGCGTTGACCTTATATTTTGTTAAATGTAAATTAGTCGGAGTACGTTTCCAACTCAGATTGTAATAAGTCGCCACCAGATGGAGCCATTCGACAAGTTGTGGATGCCTTTCGTCTGTAATTTGATAGACTGGAGGAACAGTGTAGGGTTGTAACCTATACCGTACTGATGTGAGCGACACTAGTAGTATAGAATCTGTCTGCAAGAAGCTTATTGTAATCAAGCTTTTGTTTGCGTTTTCCGACTGATGATGTATGTCGCAAGTTCTAGGGCATTATTTTCAATCGTTTTGGAAACGCACACTGTGCACCTTAATGAGTAGCAATTAATTTAGTCCCTTTTATAGGAAATAGCGGAATTTTCGGTCCATCGTAGTATGTATTTTACTACATATTTATTTTTGTAAAATAATTTTACCCAGAAGTATGCAGTAACCTACGTGCAACAACATATATCGACAAGAAAAATTATATAAACACATTTTCTTCAATGACACTAATTATTGTAAGTAGTAGTCTCTGTAATATTTGTACAACTTTTGTACTATAACAGTAATTCCATAATAGTTCGCGAACGTGCAGAAATTTTAAAAGCCCTATCGTGAAATAAGTCTTGTTAACGAAGTTAAAAACATTTGCCATGACATAACACTGTAAGTGCAAAAATTGATTACCTGAATATGCAGCACAAAATTTTAAATGTAGTTATGTTCTTTTGGAACCTAACGGATGTTATGTCAAAGCGCAATTTAAATATAAAAGTACAGTACAGTGGTAAATTTGTTATACTCTTGTGATGTAAATACAGAATTGTATTGCCATTTAATTTGCGCATATAGACATTTGATTTTAAATTTCACGACTGAAGGTGGGCAAGGAAACTCATGAGGAATTATAGAAAGTTTTTTTGGCAAGATTTATATATACCGTCTCTGTTAAGTCATTATATGGGTTTGTACACATCCTCAAATATTGATAGCTCGTGTGGATTCTTATTTATGATATCTCCATTGTCGTATCTTCTTACTTTTCGTGTTCTTTATTGTTCCCCAGTTCTTATTATATTGCCACGTTGCGTGTGTATTCATTCCATTATTAGACGAAGAAGTTATGATACCTATTCGACTTACAAACTCGTACATAACCAGAAAAAACCGTGAACAACAATGTAAAAGTATCAAATTCGATAAACTTACACTACTGGAAATTCAGAAAATTCAGTATATTAAATAAACATCTCACCATAATCAGTCTTAAAAATAATCTCATATGCTAGAGATGTGAGGAAGAAGATGAAACTCTTCTTCTAACACTAACAATAAATTATGTTAACTTGCGATTCTCAGAATTTTTTGGATGCTCATAAATTGAATCAGGAGATATAAGAAGAACCTCCTTCAACAAAGCACTAGATTTCACTATTTAATGTAGGAACGACCACAAGTAGGAACAGGTAATCGATAACACGTACACTTCTACGGACACAGTTTATTCCCATTTTTTACAACCTTTTATTTAACTTTAGTACAATAAACGAAGAAAATGGCAGGGATAATTTTGGATAGATTCGGATATTTGGACCCTTTATGTAAAAACATACTCTGATCACGGGAAAAATACTAAAAAAAATCCAAATACGTCGCAACGTGTTCTTATATACATATATAGAGTGGGGCAATAGTGCGTCGGACGTGCGTGGAAATTATTTTCGAACATACAGGGCGAGCCAAGACGAAATTCCTTGACCAAGTGCCTTTTTGTAAATGGAATGCTATGTATATCAGTACATAGACACAGAGTGTTCCAACAATTGAGAAAATTCAATTTAAAATGTTCTTAATTTAAATATAATTTTTGGCCACCCTGTACACTTTTAGGAAATGAAAATTATTCAAAAACATTAATTAGTTGTCTACGGTCTCTCGGTATTCACATAAGTTTTTCTTAAAACCCATAATTGTGACTGTGGTGATTTTTTAATATCCATCTGCAGATTGCATTATTTCAACAAAAAAAATCATTACATCCAAGTGGTTGGGAGATATTCAATGCTAATATAAGAATTAATAGAGCCTACAAAGAGGCTTAAAAAATATACTGATATACATAGCTTTCCATTACTACGATTTACACGTACATAAATAAATGAATACGTTGGGTATTAATGGTTATAAGATATTACATAAAGAAACTTACTTGGGCTACTGTAGCGTAGCAGATATCGCAGACACAACTTAGCCCGGATAAGTGATGTAACGTGCCCACGATAAAATTTCACTAGCTCAGACTATCTCAGGGCGTTAAGCCCAAGTTTACATAAACTATGACAAATTGTTAGTTTACTTACTTACTTACACAAATCACTGAGGGTTCCATACGTAGTGGTCGCAGACGAAATAATGACACTTTCTTTAAACCTGAAATGCACTATATTACGAAATTTACAAATATTGGTTCTCTAGCATGTAACCTGGCGATGTTCAAAAGGTGTGGCAAATTTCTTGATTAATAAGTTACAACATTAATAAAATGCCTCGTGTAGCTACACATCGGTTTACAACGTGAGGATAAATGGTAATAAATTCGGCCACAATGGGTCTGATTTAGAGAACCTCCTTAAATAAATATAAATGCATAAAATCTATAAATATGTACAAATTAAATATACAAAAGTAAGTATGAATGGATATAACCGCGCAGAACCACTGAATGTGGTCCCCGGTAAATAAAAACAACACACTTATCTAGGGTGGTACGATACCGACTTCGACGTTGAAGAAACTGTAGCCGTCTTCGGGACGAAAGAAATTGACCCGAGGATGTGGGTTGATTATAGTCTCTCCAGCCCTGGAACTTTCTACTGTGGGTGGGTGCCCCGTCCGTGGAACTTCACTGATGTGTGTAGAGGCCCCGTCCGTGGAACCCTAAAGATTTCCTGATTTAATTTGCATGGTCGGAAATGCAAGTGAAGTGTGCCTCATGGGAACAATTTAAATCTGACGTAACCTACAACAAGAAATATAATTTACCTCACTGATGAGGGAACAATCCACCAATGTTCCTAGAAAGCCACAGTTGGATGAATGGGGTCGAGTCCGCCTTTCAAGTCGACATGATACTTCCAAAGGAAAGCCTGCAAATTTGTGAAACACGTGGGTAGACAACGGGTAAGATGGCGTGAAGAGGTTAGCTTACCTTGTATACTTAAATATCCTGCTACCGCAGTTAAAATTTACTCACAACAACAAAATATTCCGCTAAACGGAACAACAACAGATGGAGAAAATTTTCCTGTGTTGACAATCCCAAAATCCACCAGGATGCCTCGGATAAAACGAGTCTTGTAGGATTATCAACCATATACCACCATCTCTCCTTTTCACCAACTTGAAGTATCTCGCGCCTCTCATGGACAATAGAGAAACTCTGCTACGGACTTAGCGGTTGTTATTATGCGGCCCACAAAACGCTAAGGCGTATTATGGGTCGCATACACTAGAGGTCCGCAACACCATTTTAAAAAAAGGCACTTGGTCCTGTTATTTCGTCTTGGCTCGCCCTGTATGTTCGAAAATAATTTCCAGGTATAGACTTTTTATCTAGTTTACTTGCAATTTTTAAAAAACTTCTATCTATCTTAGAACTCGAGATATCGAGGTCCGAAGCACTATTCCCCCACCGTGTATGTATATGCATATTTTTAGCAAAACATGCAAATATCTCGTAAAATAAGCATTTTTATGAAAAAAATATAAGAATATAAAGTATTTAAAATCGCATTTTCCATATGACCATGGTATTATATTTGCAATTTTCCTTTTAGTTTTCTGGAAAAACGGTAAAACTTATATAGTATGTTAATTCTCCCTTTTCCCGAAAAATTAAAAATATGTATTTTATAAACAGCGTCACTGTATAGCAAATGCAATTTTAAACGCTTTTTATTCTCATAAATGTTCTGAAAAAACGCATAGATAGCAAGATAATCAAAGAAAACCATAAATATATGTTTTCCGTTTTTCCGGAAAACTAAAGGGAAAATTGCAAATCTAATACCACGTTCATATGGAAAATACGATTTTAAACGCTTTTAATTCTTGTATTTAAAAAAAAATGCTTAGTTTACGAGATATTTGCATTTTTTGCTAAAAATAAACATATATATGTATATAAGAACATGTTGTGATATGCTTGGAATATTTTTAGTATTATTCCCGTGATCAGAGCATGTTTTTATATAAAAGGTCGAGATATCCCAAACTATCCAAAATTTTCTCAATTGGCTGCCATTTTGAGCTTCGTTTATTGTAGTACTTACAATGTTTGTTAGTTTGTTTAGGTATCAAATTTTGCAAGCTGAATTAGAACCAGTTCCTCCTAACCGATTTTGCTGAAATTTTGCATACACCTTTAGTTCTGGTGACAATACAATATGCTATGCTCAATTTTATAATATTTTCAAAATGGCCGCCGCCGCAAGATGGCGGATGATGTATATTTTGTCAACCCTGTTAATATGGATATCAAAAGATAGTTTGAAGAGTAGAAAACGATAAAAACGGGTGACGTCATTTTAAAATGACCACGGCCACCAGATGGCGGATTACATTTTTTTGTCAACCTGCTTAATATAGGTACCAAATTAATATAGGTATCAAATGAAAGGGCTTGAAGAGTGGAAAACGATAAAGAAAGCTATGTTATCAATTTTATTCAAAAATGTTAGGTATTTCGTTCTGAAAATCAACCAAATTAGGTGATTTGAAAAAAAAGGATTCGTAGCTTTCGCGATGGATCTAAATAATTGCTACGTGGTTTCTTTTACCATCAATGTAAAAATTATCGTATTTCCTAAATTGACAATTGAAAAAATTGGGGGCCTTTCCTCCATACAAATTTGGGCAATCTCCTTTACATAGAAAATTCTCGCGATAAGCTTTTATATCATAAAAAGAATTATATAATGTAACAAAATGATGGGTTTGAATTACTTCAAAGTTTATTTTCTTCTTTTTAGAGCATTTAAATAAAGGCTTGTTTTTAAAAATGTTTTTTAATATTAATTTATTTCTGAAGACAGTTTGACGCAGTCATTCAATCTTAAAGCAGTCTGAGAGATAACTACTAAAAATTGCAGTGGACCACCCTATAAAGTACTCGATAAGTAATACGGTGTGGTATTTTTGTAACGTGAATAACAAACAACCTATGCAGAATTTCACTCCTAAGTGGCTAAATTGAGTACGATTGACATTAGTGACCACGATGTAACATATATGACCCAATTCCAAAAGGAATTATACAAGAATTTTACAATGCCGTTTTGTGTATTGATCAAGTTTAAAGCGCCAAATTGAACTGAAGTTATTGTACTTTTTACAAATGGTTGAGAGTTACAGAACTGCGCACATTTGAAGGCAAACTTTTCGATATTTGAATCCGCAGTGTATTGAAGCGAATTTCTTATGCAACTTATTTTCAAGTTTTAATACATTTTTTATTCGATTGATAAAAACTTATTTAAATTAGTCATATAAAAACAATCATGTTGGCAAATTTCATTTCTATTCATTTCTTTTAAATACATTATGTTGAAATTTGAAAAAGTTACGAAGATTTCTATATTTTTTAAATTTATGCATTATGCATGATAGAAATGTCATGAAGAGTGTATTTTGTTATAGAGGTATTATTTAAATAATAATAAATAATAAATAAACACAACAGCAGTTAAACAACCCCCAATTCTAGAAGCCAGGGACTTGTGCGGAAGTGAGTTATACATTGAAAAAACGCGGACATACAACCATTTCCTCCGACAGTGCCGGAGCCGAGATCAAACCCGGTGGCGAAATACTCGTGTGATTAATCGCGATTGCCTCCTCGCGTCTTAACCAACACGGCTGTTGGCCAGATAATTTTATAATTATTGCAAACGTCTTATTTTAATGTTGCCACAATAAAACAAAGTCACCTTATTCTTGCTAAGAGAAAACGAAACCCCAGAAAAACTAATAATATAATTACCTCCAAATTTCATAATGGTCGAAAACTGAAAACAATTTGATACGCTAACTCATTTCCAAAAAAATATAATAGTTACATATAAATTGCAAGTATTTAATTCAAGAAGAATTAGAAACAGAGCAACATTGTTATACTGATTTCTTGCCGGATCGTGATGCCGAGGATAAAATTGTAGAAGAGAAAAAATACGTTCAGAATTTGAGAGAGCTTACATTAATTTAAGGCCATTTGCCATGATTTATTTAAGGCAAGTTAAAAAAACAATTAAAAACCTTGACCCAGGGCAATCTAGCGTTATATTACACAAAACTAATTTGCTCTTAATTAATTGCAGCTCTAAAGTACGGTCTGTTTCGCAAATGTATTTTACTCATTGATTTCGGATAATAAACACTTTCGGCTGAAAATTTCATTATCTGCATTCACGCTCTAGTGAATGGTTAATTCTCTCAATATATACCGGGTGTAACAGGATCATGGTATACCCCCCCCCCCTCTTTCTTCTTTAGTTTTGAAGATAATTGATTGAAATTTAGAATATACTACATATATAATAAGCGGCACTTTTTGACATACGATTATTATTATTATTTTACTTCCGGTTTAGCCGGAAGTAACACTAACTTTCGATTTTTAAATGTAACATCCTGTATATTACTGCATTTTTGAATTCTGCATAGTTTTCTGAATCCAACGATGCCAAATAAATGACATTTCAAACATCAATTTTTTTATGATATAATTTTTAGCTTTCCATTTAAGTGTGCCATGATGGTTCCGATTTATTCTAAATGACCGGTGTCATGCTACAAAAATTGAAATCCCGTCAAAAACATTAAATTACGTGATTTATGGGCAAATAAAATTACAGCTAAAAGAATGTAAGAAAACACATTTTTTTCTAATTATCTTATTACACATAAGGCGGTTTTGAAATACAAGAAATTAGTATAAAACATTACAACAGTTGTCCAAAATGCAGTCCATTAACTATGCACTGAACTCGCATAGCTGTTTCTCGAATAACGTTCGCCAATTGCTGGGCCGTTTTGCTATTAATTGCTCGTCTTACTCGTAGCTCCAGATCTCCACAGGTTGTAACGGCGGTTGCATAGACAATATTTTTTAAATGACCCTAAACTAAGAAATCAAGGGGCGTTAAATCAGGCGATCTTGGAGGCCACTTCATAGGACCATTCGTCGAAATTGCGTTTTCTCCGAATCTCCGTTGAAGGTAATCAATCACTATCCTTGAATTATGGGGAGGAGCGCCATCAATAATAAAGTTTTCTTCGAAATTATTGTTGGGCTCTCTTCGGAATTGGTTTTCAACACGTTTAAAATAATGTTTCGCTGGGCATTGTCTATCAGGTTATCGTTGGGCATAAAGATCGTTAGCCTCAACTGCATTTCTTTTGCATTCCCCATAGATAATTAACATGTCCACTTTTTCATCTCCTGTATAAATTTGTGGCATTTTGAACACAATTAACAAGAATTTTAAACAATTTTTAAAGGCACAATAAAAACACCGTTAAACCAACAAATGTTTGACAAGCTAAATATTTCGTTGTTTTCAAAGCCACCTTAGTTCTTAACATTTAATTAGAACAAAATTGTATTTTCTTATTTTCTTTTAGCTGTAATTTTGTTTGTATTTATCGCACATGATCCCATTTGAAAAAAAAAATGAGTTTTGCCCCAAAAACAATTTTGGTGAATTTTATTTGCTCATAACCCACGTAGTTTAGTGTTTTTAACGGGATTTTGATTTTGGAGCATTACACGGGCCATTTAGAATAAATTGGAACCATCATGGCACACTTAAATGGAAAACTAAAAATTATATTATAAAAAAAATTAATATTTGAAATGTCACTTATTTGGAATCGTTGGATTATGCAGAATTCAAAAATGCAATAATATACCGGGCATTCCATTCAAAAGCCGAAAGTGAATCGAAACCGGAAGTGAAAAAAATCAATTTTATGTCAAAACGTGCCGCTTATTATGTATGTAGTATATCCTAAATTTCAATCAATTATCTTCAAAACTAAAGGAGAAAGTGGGAGCATATTATGATCCTGTTAGACCTGGTATAATATAAACGTTAGAATAAAATATATCTTATTCACAATACACAACTCAAATTGACCTGAATATGTTATTTAGCTTAAGTACTAGTGAAAATCATATCAATATACATATATGTATATAATAGGATACTAGTACAAGCTTAACATTCGATTGTATACTGTTGTTAGGGGGATAATTGCTTTCCGAGGTAGGTTCCTAAATTAACCTGTTATTAGTTGATATCCTGGGGCTCTACATGGGTTCAATTTTCTTACTTCATCTTTTAGTGCTGCCTGAGGAACTAATTTTATAGGTGGCGACATTTGACATATAATTCGTTATCTACATATCCTTAAGAGTATGTACACCGCGCCGTGAAAATATCAGTATAGCTATAATTCCGTTTGCAAGAAAGAGAGATTATTAAAATTTAAATATCACGTGACGTCAAGTATATCATTCGTGTCCGATTTTTATGTGATACCTAAATTACAGCTAATGAAGGTACATGATAAAAATAATGGTGAATATAAATTGCATATAAATTTTTACTGATGAATTATAATTGGACGTTGCCGCACATATATGTTGGAATTAATACACAAATTAATCCAACAATAGTAGTCGCTTTTAAAATGCTGGGTACATAAAAACTATGTAATCGAATTCGGTAACAGGTAAATTTAAAGTCATTATAACTGAAAATTTCTATGTTACATGGCCAAATCACATGTAAACAAATAGTGTTGCTACCACGTATGGATTTAGTAAGTTTGCATAAGTGTTATTTAAGATGTGTATATTTTAGAAATTTAAAAATATTGATGTATTAATTAGTTCTATTGGAAATACAAACACTGTCAAAATTCACTGATATCGATTAATGGAAACAAAACAATATCATTGTCTTTGTCTTAGTAGATTTAAGAAATAAACTTTGGAACTTTACACCATAAGATGTTTGCAGCATAAGTCTAAGACTTCCCAGCACATTTTACAGTATTTTACTATTTCAGTGTTATGTGTGTGAGCAACCATCTAAGTCTGAAAGCAGTGTAAACAGTACCAACCAAAAAAACCTTTACTTGGCGTATTTATTTTTAAAATTATTTAAGTATTTACTTTGTTTGTTGACTTGAAAATTTATGTTAACTTGCCAAACAGTTTTCTTGAGTCAGAGTTGTCCATATTGGTCTTTTATCAGTTGAAGATTATATACAAATACGCATTTTAGAATTTACACGTGGTGTTCAAAGGCAAGCAAGATATTTATTTGCTTAAACTGGCGAATATAATAGAAAGACACCATTTACATCGTTGACTATTATTTTTTATATAAGAAGTTTCTTAAATACTTAAGAATTAAAGTGCATTTACAAAGCTATGGGATGATTATTGGTAAGCGAAACGTCAACCAAGCACAAAATTGCCTTTGTAATTTTGTTTGTTAAGATTTAACTTCTACTTACCTACATATGCATTTGACAGTAAATGTTTGCAATGTTCGAACACTTCATCAATTAATTAATCGCGATAAATATCCTTCAAATCCCACCAAATAAGCTTTATAATCGCCAATATTACGGTATCATTACTCCCTGCCGTAAAACTTATTGCTCTAGGGAGATAAAGAGCTATAAGACATCTTTTCTCTTAGGTCTCTAAAAACTACCAAATTCCAATAAATATCGTTGTTAATTGATAAAGGGAAACGTTGGGTAAAAGGTCACATAAAAGGTGTCGAATAATGGCAGGAATACATTAAGATGCATCTAAAAAGCATCTTATAATTAATAATTGGTTTTGACATGGATATTCAATGATATTTAGATATATTTAGAAATAATGTGTTATTAATTGGACGTGATCTTAAAACTACAAGTCTCTTTCATAATAATTTTCAGATAATAATTCAAAATGAACCAAAGTAACAAACGATCTAACTGTTTTTGGTATCAACATGTGGTGTGGCATTTTAAAGTATTATTTAAAGGGATCGTATTTATATGATGGCAAATTAAACGGCAGCGATATCTAAACTCTTTGAGTAATGCGCTTCCAACAACATCAATGTGCGGTGTAATCGACTTAGGATATTTCGTAGTAATCTTCCTCAAACAGTACTGATAAATGGGAGCCAAAGCCAATCAATTCTTTTTTGTGGATCTTTAGGGCGCAAATGATGAATAAGTGTACTTTATTAAACATAATATTTTTAGTCGCAAACTCCTCTATAAATCCTTATTTTACTATAAGGAAAATAACCAGACTGCAACCAAAGTTACAAGTCTGGCGCGTTAAGTGTAATAATTGCATATTACCATCAAAACGCTAATGCTTCGATTGCGCTGACGAGAGCCAACAGCTCGAAACTGCAGTCTGCAAGTGGTGTGTGACGACTGGCAAGAGAGCTCCTTTAAGTAGGATCAGTCTTTCGGCTGTTGTTTGTTGCAATCGAAGCATTAGCGTTTTGATGGTAATATGCAATTATTACACTTAACGCGCCAGACTTGTAACTTTGGTTGCAGTCTGGTATTTTCCTTATAGTAAAATAAGGATTTATAGAGGAGTTTGCGACTAAAAATATTATGTTTAATATTCCGCCCTCTAAAAGCACATTTGAACTATGCTAAGCCAAGTCAGGCTATTTATTTTTCGATTGCAACAGACACTGGACCGCTGGATGGCGCCTGCTGGCTATTTTACATGTCGCTGTTGTAGAAATAGCGGGATGTACTAAGTAGTCAAAGGATTCTCGTGCCGGTCGTCGCATGCCTACCTTGCACTGACGAGAGCCAACAGCTCGAAACTGCAGTCTGCAAGTGGTGTGTGACGACTGGCAAGAGAGCTCCTTTAAGTAGGATCAGTCTTTCGACTGGTGTTTGTTGCAATCGAAGCATTAGCGTTTTGATGGTAATATGCAATTATTACACTTAACGCGCCAGACTTGTAACTTTGGTTGCAGTCTGGTATTTTCCTTATAGTAAAATAAGGATTTATAGAGGAGTTTGCGACTAAAAATATTATGTTTACCTTTTCAATATTGTTATCCCAAGATAACTGTGGATTCAAACAAGTTCCAAGAATAGTTGTTGTGTCAGATAACTTAGTTGTTGTGTCAGATAACTTGATGGTAGATGTATTAAAATTTGATGACACTAATTTTCCAATATAAAAGTTTAGGATGACTGTTTTATCATTATTTAATATTAATTTGTTTCTATCACACCACGCACTTAAGACATTTATAACTTAATTGGCCCCAATTTGCAATTCGTGTGCCTGCCATGACAGAAATAGTTATATCATCTGCGAACATGCATTTTTATAAAGTCTGAGAGATCGTTTACGTGGAACATAAAAATTAATGGCCCTAAAACAGAGCCTTGAAGGGCACCCATGGTATCGTTATGCATCGTTGATATAGCCTCATTCCATTTTACCCTTAATAATCTTCCATTTAAGTATGATCTTAGCCAATTTAGCGTAGTACCATTTATACCCATTAATTAAATGTTATCAGTCACTATTTATGGTATCGAATGCCTTGGATAAATCTAAAAACATTGTGATAACATATTTTCCAGCATCTAAACACGAATATACACGATATAGCATACTATATGATGCCGTTTTTATTCATTTATCAATGCCTAAATCGATGCTGACATTCTGACAATATATTTTTACTTTCTAATTGAGCATAAATGCACAAGGAAAATAGGAAAAGTCTTTTTCATTACTTTAAATAAGGAGCTAAGCAAGTGGATTTGACGGTAATTTTCTATGTTATCTGCCCGGATTTTTTAAAACCAGGAAAAAAGGTTGGACAGAAAGATCGATTAATCAAATATATAAATGGAGATATAATATTGTCTGAAAGTTATTTGTGGCATTCTACGAATACTCTTTCCTTTTATTTGGATTTTTTACCACATGTATTGTCCTCTTCAAAAACAAATCACCGAATCTACAAAATAATAGAATTATTGGAAAAAAGCCTCTGCGTCTGTGACGTTTATGTCAAAAGAACAGTCAGAGGCTATCTTTTACAAATAATATAAATCGGAATAAACACAGAAATAATATATTTTGCTGATGTTTCGGAAAGTAGTCTCTTTCCGTTTTCAAAGCTTTTTTTCGAAAAACACTTATTTGCTGTGTATGTTAAATACACAGCTTTAAGATTCTGTTTATGTTATTTCCATAGATACTTACTACTTACACAGAACTGATGTTATTTTCTTTTAGATAATGCTGAGTTTGTTAAGTTCTTCTTTTAACATTGGTAGCCAGGTTGTACAAATATCTACAGAACAATTCGATACGCATTTATCTTCATTTAGTAATATTATTGCTGATTCTTTAATTTTTCTTTTCCAATAATTCTATTATTCTGTAGATTCGATGATTTGTTTTTGAAGAGGACAATACATATTGTAGAGAACCCAAAGAAAAGGAAAGAATATGGAGATATAATACTTTTGTGAATATTTTGAAGTATAGTGTTATGCCGTCAATGCCTGATGAGTGTTTGTATTCTGATTAATTACTTACATCTATTATTCCCTCTTCTGTTACGAAATTAACGAGAAAGTTTAGTTCGGATTGATCAGACGTGGTGAAAGGTAGCGCTAAATTTTGCCTAAAATGTTCTAAAATTTTTCTTTCTGCTACATTGGAAAAATAAAATTCAAATAATTCACTTGCCTCAGATGGATTAGTTACATTTTTGTCTTCATTATTTAAGACTATAGATTTACTATTTTTGTTACTTCTACCTAGTCTATTATAAATAATTTTCCATACTTCTTTTGTCTTATTGGTGGCCCGAATTAATTTATTATTGAAATACTTTTGTTTTGCTAGTTTTATTGATTTATTTGCATTCTTTTTTCTTATTGTTATATGACATTTTCATTTCCTGAGAGTTAATTCTATTCATTATTCAAATTTTTTTTTAGTTTTGTTCCTGTTTTTTAACAAACTGTCATTTATCCAGCCTTTTCGGGTCACATTTTTAGAACATTCTTTTTTTATGAAGTCTGATCGGACAGCAAACCTTCAGGTAATGTACGGTAGTGTTAAAGAACTTTTAAAATTATCTAAAGTCATATAAATAGATCCAATCTGCACTGCTTAAGGACATATTTAACTTTAGTAAATTATTTGCATTAATGGTACGTCGCAGGATATTTGATTCATTTTTTCACTGCTATCTCTATTTATAATACATTTGTAGTTATTTAATGTTAGTATGTGTGCTAAATGATTAGCAATATTTGGATTAATTAGTACGCAAGACGAGGTAATATGTTTAGAGGCGTATTAGTGACCATATAATCAATGCAAGATTGACTTGTAGGGCCACCTTTATTTGTAAATATCCTTGTGCAGCTTGATGTAATCACTGTAAGCTCAAAGAAATTAAATGTATCCTCAAGTAATTTAGAGGAACCGCATTTGATGCAACATTAACATTAAAATCCCCACATACTACAACATCTTTGCATTTTTTAAGGTCAAGTTAAGTGCTTGTGACAAGTCATTTATATGTTTTATAGATTTTATCTCCTTTCGCTTTCACAGTGTTTTACTTTAAAATTTTCCAAGAGACTTCCATTATTAATTTCGACTAGTCAGCAGTTTACATGATATAGATAAAAAAAAACCTGGGTATGTCTCTTTATCAATGTTAATTTTCTTAATAAAATAAACATCAACGTCTAATTTTTTTTATTATAGTTGAGTAACCGTTATTTGCCATATATCTGATACGCGTTTGGCATGCTTGATATCTATTTTTAGAATACTTCATAAAAAATATTTATACAGTTTTTAGAATCAGTTCAGTGGCGTGTTGAATTTTTTAAATAAAAATCAAAAACTCATCGGAATTACAGTTAACATACTATGTGTTATTCGCGAACGTATTTGGGCTAATATTTGCACTTTAATAGAAATATTTCGCTGTGATTTTTAATATCGACCTTTGAACTTTTATATTTTAACCTTTTGTTGATTTATTTTCTGACAAAGTGCCAGCTGCACCGGAATATAGATTAATTCGCTCACGACTTTCAGCATTATAAAGACTTTGTCTCCACTTCGTTTATTAAAAATCAGCAAAGAGCAAGCAAAAGTTTTCTTATTACCTTCGATAAAGCACAAAGCGATATAATATCCGATAATTGAGATTAAGGTTTCCTTCTAATATTTCTATACGTACTTTTTGCCAATATTCGTTTTTAGCAGCACTATAGCTAAAAAAAGTTTATTTCCAACGTTAAGGAAGATTAGATCCAACGGTTCATATAGGATATACGATGTATATTCTTTATAATACATAATGATAAATATACGTTAACATATTTTATTTTATTTCTGTAAACTCCTTTACGGTCAATATCTTTTACTGAAAAGAAGTTCTATTTGCTGAACGAAATATATTTTTTTTTGTAAATATTCGTCATTTTAAACAGGTTTCAGACTATAATTCTAATGAAATGCAAACAATGATAAAATATCAAATATCATTAAATGAATGAAATGCAATAAAAGATTATTTTTTAAGAAGATAATAAATACAGAGAGTCCCCACATCGATTATAAAAAATAAAGTTCAAAAACAGTAGCTTTGCGAACGCGATTGGAAGAACGGACATAGAATAAAGTACGATTTGACAAACATTTTAGAGACAAAAATGAATGAAATAATCCGTAATGTGGTACAAAAACCCATAAATACTATTTAACTTGAACCAAAAGGAAACACGTAAGACCGTAAAATATGGTATGAGAATAATTTTGAATTAGAAAAATATAAACCGATAAATATGATTGTAGTACTTTATGTCATGCAAGTTAAACAAAGAATAGTTGTCTGATAAAGGTGTCATTTTATTTAACTATCTTCCCAAGAATGTCAAACAATTTAATAATGACTTAAAATTTAAAATAGAATTAATTGAACATATTTTCGAAAGACAGAAAAGTTAAAAGTGTTTTTTTTATACGTAGAAGAATTTTACACAGTATTAAAATTGAAGCTATCAATTTTATATTAAAGTTATTATAATGTGTGTAAATAGTTGATTTGAAATATATTTACATTTTTAGTTGTAACTCAAAAAACTTCCCCTTATCCAAGACCGATTCATTCGTAAAAAAATTCATAGGGAATAATTCGATAACCTACAAAATTTTAGGGTGGAATGGAATTTAAATTCAATAAGGGATGCGAAAGTGGTCTATTCCATCCTAAATTGCAAAATAAAATTTACTATTACAAGGTAAAATGCGTTACTGTATTCGTATATTATATTTTTTCCATTTATTTCGATCTTCTACCACATGTGCTATCCTTTTCAAAAGCAAATCACCGAGTATACAAAATAATAGAATTATTGGAAAAAGGCCTCTGCGCCTGTGACGTTTCAGAGTCAGAGGTTATTTCTTACAAATAATATAAATCGGAATAAAAACAGAAATAATGTTTTTGCTGACGTTTCGGAAAGCAGTCTCTTTTCGTTTCCAAACCTTTTTTCGAAGAACTCTTATTTGCTGTGTATGTCAAATACACAGCTTTAAGATTCTGTTTATGTTATTTCCATAGATACTTACTACATACACAGAACTGATGATATTTTCTCTTAGATAATGTTGAGTTTGTTAAGTTCTTCTTTTAACATTGGTTGTATAAATATCTACAGAATAATTCGATACGCCTTTATCTTCATTTAATAAGATTATTGCTGATTCTTTAATTTTTCTTTTCTTGTTATTTGCCTCTTTTTTTAAAATTTTTGCCGAGTCCCTTCAATGTCCGTTTTTCCAAGCATATTCACAAATCTTTGATTTCTGAATTTTATTCTTTCTCCTATTTTCAAAAATTATGAAAACTCTATCAACTAATGCTTCAGGGTATCGATTTTGTACTAGACCCTCTTTGATAAATTTTTTCTCGTATTTTAATGTCATTATTAGAAGAAATTATTTTGGCCCTATCGTATAAACATTTTACAACACCCCTTTTAACATTTATTGACTGATTTGAGTTAAAATTTAGATATCTATTAGTATGTGTTGGTTTTCTATAAACGCTTGTTTCAATAGTATTATTAACCCTTTTAATTAAAACATCTAAAACGGTAGTTCATTCTACTTTCTACTTCTAATGTGAATTTAATAGACGGTTCCTTACTATTTATATTTTCTAAAAAACTATCAACTATCTAGTAAATCAACACCATGAGGTCAAATTGCAAAGATGTCGTCAACATATCTCCATCAGATAACCGGTCTCCTTAAATATGTTGCTTAAAATGGGCGATAATGGAGACGCCATTGCCATACCAAAATCCTGCTGGTAGAACTCATTTTCCAATTAAAAATAGGTTGTTTTTATACACATTGTTAATAGTTCCATTATGCTGTTTACACTTAATTTAGTTCCATTTTCCAAATTATTATCATTCATCAACCTATCTTTAACTATTTTTAAGGTTTCATTTACCGATCTACCGGAACAATGATAAAAAGACTAACTACATAAAAACTAACCATCGGGTGTGATTCACGAATATAGTTTTCATAAATTTTTTCTATAAAATGTTTATTATTTTTAATATATGAATCGGTATTTCCAGATAATGGATCAATAATTTTAAGAAATAATTCCTTATGTATACGGACAATACATTTTTATTATTTTGTAGACTCGGTGATTTATTTTTGAAGAGGAAAGGAAAGAAATATTCGTAGAATGCCACAAATATTTGCATATTATCTTCAGTATAATATCAAAGTAATAAATAAGGTGGTGTTAATTATGGATTGAGGATGACTAAGCTAGAAATTTTATTTTAATAGTTTGTGCCAAAGTCTGTCGGTAAATTACTATTATAAAAATATGTACTTTAACTGATGATCCGATCCGGCTTCGCATTCTGACATTTCGAGCCTTCTGCGATAGAAAAACAAAGTTGTCCTTTACATCTTTATAGACTACATTCGATGTCTGAGATGCACGTGGACGTAAGTTGAAGTTTATTTAACTTTTTGTTCAAGAGGATGTAAAACTTTCACACTTCACCGTAATCTTACGACTTCCTAAATCAGCCACAAATAAATCTATTAGAAATTCTAAACAAACAATGTTTGACAAACACTTTAAAAGTCTGGTGGAGATAATTAACTGGTTTGTCAGAGCTATTTTCAAATATAAGAAATATTAATGCAAATTACCTTCCTTATTTTGATTGTTCAGTATAAATCGACCTCATTTGAATAATATAAAACCTGTATATAAGTACACCAATTACAAAGGCTTGGAAGGACTCAAGAATAAACTCATTCAGATTGGCTTAACCAAAGCACTTTATTATAAGGTTTGCGTTACGTATCTCCCATCTACGAAGTCATTTACTCATGTTTATTATTCCACCCCTTACGCACCCTATTATTGTTTACAAATTACACTGTTGCATAAAATTAACATCAAGTTTAATGGTTAAATATCTTGTTCAATGCTTTCTCGAGAAAGCGAGATCCGGTTTCTTTCATTAAATAAAAATGTTATATTTACATGAAATAAAACAACACAAATATCGAGAATGGTTTGTCTTAATGCCATGACTCATAGTTTTTTATACTTCATGAGGATTTTCCTTCTTATTGCAGAAATATAGCTTAGGAAGCGATAAATAATTTTCGTTTCATACTGTAAGTACAGTATCTTCATTATTTTCAAAGAAAGAGTTCTTTCTTCCAGTAAAATTTCACTGTTATTTAAATTATAATTGTATATGAGGTAAGTGCTTCAAATATCCCAAAAAAATCGAGTATATACAGGGTGTTTCACGAGAAAATGGATATGGTTTAATATGATGTCTGGTGTATAGTAGCATTTGACCAAATGAGAGGATTCACTTACCTCTCACCGGTACACCATTTACTTAAGTTTGTATAAAACTAACAGGTTGGCTACTGTCATTTGTCTGTTCCATGACCTATGGCATACTGATGAGAACTAATAAGTTCGAAACCGGTCTATATCTGGTCAGGGAATTGACAAATGACATTGGCTACCAATCTTTCATGATTTGTAAGGTATAAGTCAATGCAGGAGGTCGGGGTATTTGCCCGCTGAGTAGTTGTTTCCTGCATATTAACATATATATATATATATATATATATATATATATATATATATATATAGGGCAGAAAAACATAATATTTCAGTCGCAAGCTCCTCTATAAAATCCTTATTTTACTATAAGGAATGTAACCAGACTGCAACCAATAGCTACTCTCCGGGCTATGTGCCCCGCCAAGCGCTGAATTACAAGTTATAAGCCTGGCGCGTTAAGTGTAATAATCGCATATTACCAACAAAACGCTACTGCTTCGATTGCAACAAACACCAGTCGAAAGACTGATCCTACTTAAAAGAGCTCTCGCGCCAGTCGTCCCATACCACTTGCAGGCTGCAGTTTCGAGCTGTTGGCTCTCGTCAGTGCAAGGTAGGCATGTGACGAACGATACGAGGATCCCTTGACTATTTGGTATATCTCGGTATCTTTACGATAGTGACATGTAAAATGGTAAGCAGGCGTCATCTAGCGGTCCAGTGACTGTTGCAATCGAAAAATAAATAGCCTGACTGGGCTTAGCATAGTTCAAGTGCGCTTCTAAAGGACAGAAATATTAAAACATAATATTTTAGTGGCAAACTCCTCTATAAAATCCTTATTTTACTATAAGGAATGTAACCAGACTGCAACCAACAGCCACTCTCCGTGCTATGTGCCCCGCCGAGCACTGAATTACAAGTTACAAGCCTGGCGCGTTACGTGTAATAATCACATATTACCAACAATCGTTGTTGCTATCGAAGCATTAGCGTTTTGATGCCAGCCATATAAATCCGTTATAAAGCGTTCTCCGGCGTTAGCAATGGACTTTGGATCAGCATTTGAATCTTTAAAAATTTCGACCAGCTTTCTTAATTGCTGATTTTTCTTCAATACTTTTAGGAATAATTTTTTCATGCTTGAAAAAGTTGATGGTGGTGTCGCAACCTCTAAAGGCATGCAAAATAAAATATTTTCTGCGACTTCTTTGTCTTTCATGCTGTCTACATCATAAAATTGCTGCTTAAGTAGATATATATTAGGTGACTTGACTAAAGCTGTTAAGAGAACGAGCAGATCCACATCTTCGCCAATGATAACTACAAAATCGAATAGGTAGGACATTGCGATGGTTGTGTTGATAATGTATCAGCATCTTCGTAAGCTTGTTTAACAGTGAGCAAATTTTATTTTTAACAAATCAATTAGTCTTGTTTTATTCGTACCATTCACAAGAAATTTCTCCTGAGACAGGGTTGGAACCATTTTTCGTCAAAAATCGCAGCTATTAAATTATGCTTGCATGCTCGTCGACATCGCTCGGCAAACTTAGTACTGCGATCCGATACATTTTTTGTATAGCTATCAGAAACAATAACATCATTTGGGCCATAGTGTTATTGAACAAAGCTGACATAACCGTTGGATATTAATGAGAAAGTTCCGCCTCGATGCCAGGTAACTCAGTGCCTGAACGTTTCTGGGCCGGTACTAGCAAATGAATATTATACCTGCCGCACCCGACAACTCCAGTATTGGACGTATATACAATTTTAAGCTAACTACACGGCTCTCTCCTGGCGAAGCTATTGATCCTATCGAAAAAATAGAATGGCATAATTTATAGTAAATTTTCTGACGTTCAATTTTGTACTGACCTGTTTTTGCCGTAAAATGTACCTAAACGGAGATATTCGCAAAAATTTTGTGCGCAAAAAATACCTCTTCATTTCAATCCAGAATGTACCTCTTGTCAAAAAATCAAAAATCCTATAAAACTTTCCTCAACACACCCTATTTTGATACCTACTTCCTGGAGTATAAATGAAACAGGGATTTTATACACTCAAATGAATTTCTTTCAAAACCTAGTAGAGTTAACAGAAAATGAAATCTCTCCAGCATAAACGGGTGAGAAGTTACGCATATTTAAACATGACGCTACAATAGAATGGGAACCATATCACTACACAATCTTCTACCACTATAATTTTATAGGATTCAATTTTCTGAGACACCAAAATTATTTAAGAACCGTTTGTATTCTGTGGGGTAAATAAATCTTGCCTGGATATTGGACTACATTAGTCATGATAGATTTATCAAATTTATTGAGTTTCGACTGACAGATACACGGCTGTAGGCAATTTCATTAATTTAACTTGAATTAATGAAATTAATGAAAAAAAGTTTAAAGAAGGTGCTGGAATAATTACTTACTCAACTTGACATATTTTGTTTATTTAATCAAAAGCAGATTTATTTAATATCCAATTAAGTTTTTCTCTCATATATTTATAACGTGATATTTTTCCCATTTATCAAATTTATTAGATTATATTAAAAAATAATGAATAATTGTTATTTCCAGAACACCTGCTGTGTGCAAGTTACTCCGTAATTTCTACTTTAATATACTCAGTATTTAAATTTCAATAATTATTATTAATGAAATTCGCGCCAGACAAGATGCAGACATAATTTTCATTAGTCGCTAAAAGATAAATACAATCTTCCTTTACCTCTCCTGTATTTTGGTAACTAATGAAAATAAACATGTTTTACTCGGTTATGTTTTGCTTCAAAATATTTGATTCTATAATTATGTTTCTAAACATTTCGCTTACCAGTTTCACAATAGGAGATGACTAGAGTAAGGAGATAGAACTAACTTTATATCTATTGCGGTGTTAGCGAAATAATATTTAGTTAAAGTTGAAGTTCAGATTATATCAGAATTAAAATAGTATAAATTGTCTTAAAGATAATTCTGATTCAATGCCACGATTCAGTTATATATATGAATTGTTGTTTTCGTAAAATATTAAATTTTGACGCTAACGGTTAAAATCTTTGTGACATGTTTTATATCATTGGAAAAAGAAAAAATAAACGGAAGCTAATCACAAATGATAATAATGACATTTTGATTTATAAAAAATATAAAACAATATATAAAAATGTTATACATGCAGCTACAAAATTATATCATGATAAATTATATTTCAACACCGACAATAAAACAAGAGCTGTCTGGAAAATTATAAACAATAATGTGAATAACTCTATCAAACAACAAATCAAAGAACTGCATACAGATAATAAAATAATAAAGAATAAAGAAGAGATAGTAAATGTTTTTAATGATTTTTTCATAAATGTTCCCAGGGTTTTAAATGATAAACTAGCTAATAAAAATGTAGGTCCTATTAATTTCAATGTTGACAAGGAGTATCCTACGATGTTTCTTGGTTATATCAGCAAACAAACAGTACTTAGTGTAGTAAAGGGACTGAAAAAGTCAAATTCGTCTGGAGGAATTAGTGCAAACCTTTTAAAGTCTTGTATTGATTATATCTTGTCTCCCTTAACATATCTAATAAATCTATTACTTAGATATGGCATTTTTCCCGATATTTTAAAAATTGTTAAAGTTGTTCCATTGCATAAAAAATGAGAGACTTAATGTAGAAAATTATAGGCCGGTGTCGTCGTTATCCACAATTTCTAAAATATTAGAAAGAATAATTTTTAACAGTATTACTACTTTCATAACAGGAAATATTATATTAAACGAAGCTCAGCATGGGTTTAGAAAGGGCAAATCTACAAGTTCAGGGATTAATGATTTTCTAAATATTTTGTATGATAGTTTGGATAGCAATAAAAAATATGTAGGTTTATTCTTGAATTTGAGTAAGGCTTTTGACCTGGTCGATCATGATTTGCTCTTAACAAAGTTAAAGGCTTATTGTATAAGGGGAACAGTAAACAACTTAATAAAGACATATCTTGCAGATAGGACACAATTGGTAGAAATCGATGGAGTTAAATCAAAAGAAATTAAAATTTCTTGTGGTGTGCCACAAGGGTCTGTTTTTGAGTCCGTTATTGTTTCTCTTATTTATCAACGATCTTCCAAATATCGACAATAACAACCAGTTAGTATGTTCGCTGATGACAATAGTTATCTATCCACAAAAACATCAATTCCGGATACAATATCAGACACGCAGTTTATGTTGGACAGATTTATCATGTGGCTTAATCAAAATAAGTTATCTTTAAATGCAAGCAAAACAGTATTTATAAACTTTACACCAAGATTGAAAATGATATCCGAAAGTCACCTTATTAAATAAAATGGCAAAACTATAGAACAGGTTATGAGTACGAAATTTTTAGGTATATATTTAGATAACAGCTTAAGCTGGGAAACGCACATAGATGTTGTTTGTAAAAAATTGTCGTCTGCTTGCTTTGCTACTTTGTACAGATTACGTCAAATCACTTCAGAGAAAGTAATGTTATCATACTACTATGCACTAATTTATTCTAGAGTGAGGTATGGGATTTTATTTTGGGGTGGCTTGGGGTATTTATAAGAGCTTTTCGTTTGCAAAAAAAGCAGTTTGAACTATTGTAGGTGTTTCCTCGACAACATCATATAGAGGTTGAGATTGCTAACGTTACCATCTATTTATATGTTTGAAACATTAATATTTGTTTAGCAAAATATAGATGTTTATCAAAAATAATGATTTTCACAGTTATAATACGAGGAACCTATGCTTACCAATACATACATTAGCTATTTATGAGAAAAATCCTGCTTATATGGGTATGTTATTTTACAATAAATTATCCTTACATATTAAAAGTATAAGCAATCTAAATCAGTTTAAAAATATTTTGAGAAATTATTTAATAGGGAAATGTTGCTATACTATAGAAGAATATTTAAATAGTGAGATATTCTCGAGTGCCCTAATAAAATGGACAGCCTGTATATATATATATATATATATATGCTATTATTTATAGTAATTTAATACAATTTAATAGTTTCTCGCCTAATAATTTACTTTGTTACTTTATCTGATGCCTAAATATGAGATATTCCCAAGCGTTTGCTCATCTATTTTATTATTCGCTTAAATACCACAGATTTACATTTTTGATTGATTACTAACCTTTCCGCAGATCTGCTGTCACTCATGTAATTATGTTGTCTAAGTTGTTGATAATACTAATGCAAATAAGTTTCAATCTCCATTTAAGAAATGTAAACTAAATCATAAGTGACATGTGGAATTTTGTTCATTACAATTTAATTGTATAAAATAATATTTTGCACTTAGATTATTTGACGTGTAAAGTCACTAGATATTTTCTTGTAACATGTGCCAAATTACTTTAGCCTGTATCACTTATTTTCTAGTTATTTGTAAGAAAGTAGACGATTTGTAGAAAAGTAATTTTTATTAGTTTGTATTTGTTAATAATGTATCTTTAAACATACCACTTGCATATGGGATGTTCAAGTGGAAGATCATCGATATAAATATAAAAACTAAGTAATTTCTTATCAATATGGAAGTTTTACTTGAATAATTCCTAAGTAATGTATTTCTATAATTTCCACGCGTGTTAACTTGAAAATTTTGAATAGTGCCGGATCATAAACGACACTATTTGTACATTCTGGGGTCCATCGATTGACAACTTCAATCTGAGCAAAGTGGGCAAAAATTGGAAACTAGTTTTTAATATTCGCATATTTGGCGAAGGAGCTGGTGAAAATTAAAAATTTTGTTTTCGTTTATAATATTTCTTTAACCTACCGCTTTTTTTTATCTGCGAACACTATTATGAAATGCAGATAAAGCTAACATATTGCTATGTAATTGCAGTTACTTGTGGCACTAATTAATGTTTTAGTTTGTATTTGCATAATTACATAATCTATTGTTGTATTTTCCCATCCTCTAATCGGTTTAAGTAAATTAAAATAAATAAATACATAGAGCAAATTTAAAGATTTTAACTTGAATTATAATAACTGTTTAAATATTAAAATATACACTTTTATCTGATAGTTTTATATTTCTATCAATAAAACTTAGAGAGGTATTCTCTGGATACATCTCCTTTAATAAATGTCGCTGCACGAGAGTTCAGGATATATATTTTATGCATGATGGCAATATTAATGTGAACTATATTGATGTAAACTATATATTGTGCTTCAATTTTCGTGATGAATAGTAAATATTACATAACTCTAAAAGCGACATTATATGATGCATACAAATGAAACATTAATCGTTTTGTAATTAAAAATCGGCAGCTACTGGAAGCGGCTGGAACCTCCCCACTCGGTGGATCTTTGAAGCCGAAAAGAGCATTAAATTGTGTAACAAAACGGCATTAAACGTAATCCGATATCATCCAAAACCTTTTCAGATCTTCTGGGGCACTAAAAAACCCTCAACTTAATGAATTTACAATCATCTATGCGAGTTATTACCTACATTATCGCTCGTTGAATAATATACTATTAGGATATTAACAACTTTAACATCACTTGAACGACTAAGAAAGTCTAGTTATCCTAAATACTACAGATTTGTAAAGCAACAAACTGAAAATTGGTAAAGTGATAATCTATAATAAATTCACCAACGAAGGTACAGAAAGCATATGATATTGATATTGTTACATCTACCTTTAAAGTTTGTGACAATCCACTAAAAGTTACAAATGTGCCGAAATCTTATTAACATGACATGACACCAACGTTATCGGATGACAATGACAATCATCAAAATTTGCTCATTGCAATCCGATCGCTCGCGGCTGCCTTTGTTAAATCAAACATTAGCATTTCAGTAATTTTACTAGATTTTAGAGGAATATTTGTAGTTTAATTCTTCGATTTGTCTGTATATATATTTAAAAACGGCACTAAACGTAATCCGCTCTACTTCTAGAGCAGTGAAGAAACCCTCACACGTGAATTAACACGTGATGTGACGAGTTTCACGATGTAACCGCTACGCGCATCGATCATGTCATGCGAAATGCGATCTATGCCATATTTGCTTTGTTTTTAATTTTTTTCACGGAAACCAAATCGAAAGGGTGGAAATGTGATATGTCGTTGAAATCAGAATTTTAACTGCTTTTCAATGATTCCATTGTAAATTGAAAGTAAATATAGAATAAACAACTTGTTGCGTCAAAATGGCACTAAACGTAATCCGATCTCAACCAAAACCTTTTCAGATCTTCTGGGACACTAAAGAAACGCACACGCAAAGTTTCATTCAAATCCGTTCAGTAGTTTCGGCGCTATCGTGCTAACACACATACACATATACATACATACACACATACACACACACACAGACATTTTTTAAAAACCACTTTTTTGGGTTCGTAGGACCTCAAAACGTAAAAATTTGATGTTATCTCAATTTTCGTTTTTGAACCAATTTTAGTAACCTCTCACAATTTTATTGTGGAGAGGTTAAAATATTGATTATTATTCGTTATATGGATATTTTTCGAATTCCCATAATTCAGCCCTTCTGATAGGTTTGCAAGTACGTTAACTTTAAATCTTACTTGAAATTATATTACGAAAGTCTCAAAATAATAAGGGTATTTGGAAAGTCGAGAGGAAGTCACAGTATTGTAGTAGATCAAATGGAATGCAAAAAAGGGTATAAGTTCTTAATCATTACTGCTTCGATGTAAGGACTTGAGACCTTTTGCATTATTTTAAGCTTTTTTGCAAAACAGAGTGTTTCAACTAAGTTTTATCTAATTTTTTTCAAAATTTTTCACCGAGGGAGTTACTGGAAGTGTTACGTCTAATATTATGATGTTAATATTATTTTCAACTCTGGATTTAAAGCATTCATTGAAAGAAACTAGAAGCGATGACTTAACAGGATTGATGTGTAAATTGTGTTGTTTCGGCATACGAATAAGTTTACTTAAATCAGTATTGATAAGATTGCTGGCATGATCAGCATCCTCTGAATAAAAGCTGTGGTAAACCTAGCTATCATCAGCATAGTAATGGCTATTACAGTAACTTAAACATTTGCACATATCTGCAGTGTAAAGTATGAAGAGTAAAGGGCTCAGTATTGAACCCTGAGGTACACCACTCGTAACACTGATGGAAGTCGACTGGCGATTCTCAAGGACAACCGTTTGGCTGCGACCAGTTAAGAACTGTTGGAGAAAGGAGTTAGCGGTTGAGAATAAAAGTTGGTGATATTGTATCGAATGCCTTTGAGAAATCCAGTAGAACTAAAGCGGTTAGTTTCCTCTTATCCCATTCTGCCAGAATATCATCGCATACTTTTGTCAAAACGGTGGTCGTGCTTTAGCCTCCCCTAAATCCTGACTGGTGTTGTGGTATTACCGAGTTGTTTTTCAGGTAATTAAAAATTTGTTTAAATACGATGCTTATTGGACGTAAATCAGAAAAACCTTTTGGCCGTGAGCATTTAGGAAGAGGTCGCACTACCGCCGTTTTCCAAGCATGAGGGAAGTAACCAGATGCCAAACATAAATTTACTATATGCGTGTTGGGCAATATAAGAGCAGGCATGAAGTATTTTACCATATTTAGCGAAATACCGTCGTTCCCAAAGGCATTTAATTTTAATTGACCAATGATTTTTTCCACGTCCTCAGGGTTAACCAAGTGAAAATCAAACTGAATATCAGTATTAAAATGGCTGGAGTCATATTTCTCAATCATTTGTGAGCAATCCTCGTTTAAGTTAGCAGCCGCAGCCAAAAAATAGTCGTTAATACCATCAATATCACTTGCAATGTATGAGGGTATTTCAGAACATTTATTAGGGGTAACATGGAGATCACAAAGTATTCTCCAAGTGTCTTTTGAGTTACCTTTATTATTAAAAACGAAAAAACGAAGTTTAAATATGACTTTTTATCTCTACATATGGCCCCTAATGTGAAGTTATGTACTGCTTGTAGTAGTGTAGTAATTTTATATTTATTTTTGGCTTCGTCTCTATCCTTCATCAATAATGTAGTAGAGTAAATAATGTGGTTACCAAAGTGGTGTATTGGCAAGGTGAAAATGGCATTCTAAACACGTTTTACTCTACATATTTGTCAGTAAAATTAATAAAAACGGCGTAAATCAGGAATTGATTGTTAAAGTCAACCATTTCAGGTTCGCCATTTTGCATTTTCTAATTTTCACTTTCGGCGACCCCAAAAACTTTTATAATATGAATTTTAGCCGATTTTGTTGAAAACTTTGCGAGTTATTAAACTGGAGGTGTAAAATGGGGGCTGCAATCCTCCTGGGTGAGTGCACTAATTTTCAAAGGTATACATTTCATATATTACCGAAACTTAACATAATACAAAAGGTTTCAAGTTTTTACATTGAAGTAGTGGCGGTTGAGACCTAAATGCATTCATTTCCTCAACTAATAGGGGTATTTGGGAAATTGAGAGGAACTCACTATCTTGAATATTGTGCGATTTCCAAATTCAATTTGAACGATTCTCACCTATTTTTTTTATATTAGTTTAATTTATATGTTTTGCAAAATACAATAAATATCTCGATTATTTAGAGCACAGGTATATTTTTAATATTTAGTAATTTTTTACATTTTAAAATTATGAGCCCCGAATTGGAAATTTTAGAATCCTGTTGACTAAGGCCCTGATATTTTAAATGAAAACTCAAGAATTTGTCATTCTGCTTGTTCTTCACATATTTTGCAAATTACTATATTTAACAATTTTCTGAAGTCGTCATGCTAGACATTTCCAAACATTTACTACTTAAATTCACCCTGTACAGAAAACATTATCATACCAATTATACCTGTTCAATAATTCATTTTAATCCTATTTGTTACAGACAATAATAATTTTAATTAGTAAAGGAATGGATGATTGGATGAATGAATTGCAGTCATTTATTACATCTTAATATTTTTTAATTATTTTTTTTATTTTAACGCCTTATTTAGATTAACGCTCTGGTGGAGTTTAGCATTAGCTATTCCACCACTCAACCAGGACACATACACATAGATAATTATACAACGACCATTCCCTACGACATTGCCATCTGCCGCAGTTGAGACTTGAACTCAGGAGTGGTACAGCAATTAGCCGTGTTGTCTCTCACACAACCTCGTCTAGTCCACTTCTACCAACTCGGCAACACCACTGAACATCCATGCCCTAGCCAGGATCCGAACCTGGGACTCTTTGATTGCAAAGCCTAACACGTAGGCGTTGAGCCACTGAGCACTATTGATGATTAAGTTGTACTAACTATACTGGAACATTATCGATTGTAAATGAATTGAATGAGACGAATCATATGTAGGTAATTATAGAAATAACAATGAAAATTTTGATTTTGAAAATGCTTTAAAAAAATAGAAGCATCGACTTATATTTTGAAGCTGATAATTGTTTTGCTGGTTCTTGGATCTTTTTTGGCATAGAGTTACTAGAACACCTAATCAACGTATCTTAATTAATATTTTTGAATGAAAAAAAACTATATTAATGTACCACGTTTCTGTTACTGAAAAATTTAAAGTGTCAAATTTAATTTCTTTAATTTTCTCTTTAAGTACATGCTAAATTTTTCGTAAAAGTAATTTTTTTTTCTTATTTGTGCCTGAAAGCAAATTTTAAGATTGTAGGTCATCTGGGAGTATCTTGTTGGTTTTCTGTATAAAATGGTGCTTTCCACACTTTATATCTTTAGTATAATTGACAAACACTTGTTTTCATATTGATAGGAAAATGAAAAAAAAAAAAAATTGTATTCTTAATTTGTGCCATGTAAACGAAAACATGTGAACAAATTCTTTAGGCGTCTATTTATTCGACATTGACATAAATAAGTCTGATACAATTTATCTGTAGTGATATTTGTTATAAAATATAACAATGGCTTGCCTAGAAATCTGTACATCCTGTACAGATAAAAAGTTAGATATACATTTTATTTAGGTAGACAGATTAAAAAGTATTATTTATGGAACAAACTCATAAATAAATATGAAATAGCTCTAAAACCATTTCTACATAGATATGGGGCAATATAGTACAGAAAATTATTTATTGACAACTATAGGGACGTCAGTAGATCATCTCTCTTAAATCAATATCAGAAGGACCAGAAATCAACGAGTTTATTAAACACTTACAAAATGAAGTTCTTGGTATAGAAACAATAATAAGCAAATGTTTTTCACATGGCTTTAACAAATGCTATATGTTTATCCCAATTCAAAAACGCCATAGATAAACCTCGCTAATTTTTTCATGAAAGGCTAGTTTTTTGCTAGTAGAAAGTGGTTCAAAAAAATTTACCAAAATTTACCCCCGCGAACGCTTATAAACAACCCTCTGAAACGGAAGAAATCAGTTTTTCGCTCATATCTCGAAAAATAATGAAAAAAAAACGGATAGCACCGCGTGGAAGAGCGGGAAATTTTACAAAGAAATAGTATAAAAGTTTTTTTAAATAAATTTTTCCCATAGCATGAAAAATTATTACAGTTCGCTCAATACTTCAAGCGCGTCGCACAGGAAAATGAAACATTTCTCGACTGCATTTACATAATGAAGACAATTTGTACCCATTAAAAACGAAAAGGTAGCATTTTAAAGAGGAAGAATTCAGCTTTCCAATGGTATACTTACTTTTAATTTTTAGAATGTTTATTTCTTATAAATTGCACGTGAAAGTTAAACTTTATCATTTCTTTCACTCTATATTAAAACATAAATATTAAATAAAATACTATTTAAAAAAATCCTTGTTGATATAGCTTGTTCATACCTTAAACTTCTATCGAAGATTAATTTTTATGCTCTAAAGTATACAAGGTAAAAAACAAATAACTTTTAAATCATTGGTATTTTTTTCATTTTTTAGGATTAGGAATTTTCACTTGAAAACTTGTCGAAAACTGTCAAAAAAATATTTCTTTACTTACAAGCCTTTTTTGACCATTTTAGACAAGTTTTCAAGTGAAAATTTTGTAACCCTAAAAAATGGAAAAATTACCAATGATTTAAAAAAAAATTTTACCGTGCAATTTATAAGAAATTAAAAAGTAAATATACCATTGGAAAGCTGAACTCTTCCTCTTTAAAGTGCTACCTTTTTTTTGTCGTTTTTAATATGTACAAAATGTCTGATTGTAATAAGCCCCCAGCAGACAGATTAATCCTATATAAGGGACCACAGTGCAGAGCTGTCATGTACCACCACCTTGATAGGTGGCAACGAATTTATTTCTTCTCATAGGGAACAGTGGAATATTTGGACTTTCATAGTATTTTACTACACATTTATTATTTTTGTAACAACTAATCCACATTATGTGTGTTGGCTTATATTTTGTTAATCTATATTCTATTATAACATTACGACTATTAATTGTGAAAGATGTTATGTAAAATATTGTTTCGTTTTTAAAATTCTTATTTTATCTAGCAAGAATAACGGAATATGTTTCCAATACTTTGTCTACAATTTTGTTTTGATTTTAGCTCTTAGATCGTTTAGGGTCCCAGAAAGTCTCATTGGGAATGGCAGTTTGGAATCCTCCAAATTATGTGATAAAGTTTTATCGTGTTCAGTATAAGGACGCAAAGTATAAAATCGCTTAACTTCTATTGTATCTTAGATAGCAACTAAAATGATATGGTCGAACGATATTAAATGAATCTTAGTTATTTACTTTTATCTAAAGAACTGTAACATACATAAATATAAATGAAAGAGTTGTTCAGAATATTTAATAAATTAATTTCCGGAGCTTATAGCCCAATAAAATAGGAAAATTTGGATTAAACAATTCAGAGCGGGCTAAAATTTTGAGAACAGGCTTATTTTGTGTGGTGCTTTTTAACATATCAAAAGTCTCCACCCGTAGATGTCGGCGGAGGGGGGGGGGGGGGGGGGGAGAGGATACATATTTTACAGTAAAATTGATACTTTCCAAGTTTTTTGCGAAAAACCGATTTTTTACCTATTAATAATAATAATAATAATATTTATTTACTATACCAGTTACAGATCATGTATATAAGAAAACAAATGTATATCATAACAAAAATGAATAAGATTTGTACGATTATTCTAATTTAAAATATGATATAAGAGTAAATTATATTATATAAAACACCTACATGTATGATACTAAAAGTCCTACATTAACATGGTACGTAAACGAACAAGAACTCAGGATGACTTGTTTGTGGATTATGGCAATGCAGTTAATAAATACAACATATTGTATTGTTCTACTTTTTATTGAACTTAATAATTTGCAGTACTAATCAAACTTTAACTTGTTTATTTCCAATAGATAAACTAAAAAGATCAAATTCAAATCTCTTATCTTTTGATCCGAAAGTATGTCAAATTTAATTAATGGGCCGGCTAGCTTAACTTTTCCTTCAGGAGCAGGTTCAAATTCAGTTCCTGTTTTAAAATGAAATTTTATTAAAGTAAAATTTTTAATCTGATATAAGTAATTTATTTTCCTTGATATTTAGATAATTTAGCAGTTTTATAACAGGTTCCAAAGTCTAATACACTATTTAAATTTTAATATACAACCTTGTCCAAAATTAAACACACAAAAACCTTCCTTCTACGTAGCTACACTCTTCTCTTTCCAAATCCAACAATTCTCCTTTTATTAATTCTTCACCTTATCTCGTCCTTATCTCCTCTGCAATTCCTATCCACAATAACACCTCTTCCTTATTATTTATAGTCTATTTTTACTCTTCTTCTCTGATCTCCACAATTTCTGACTTTTTATTTAATTTCAAATTATTTTTTCCCTTCACTCCCTAATTTTCACTTGTTCCTTTTTTCCTTAAATTTGTTTTTCCAATTTTACAACCTCTCTTTTATCTGTTGTTTGTTGTTCTATATCACTAAATATCAAAGTACCCAAAATAAACAAAACAAAACACCATATGAATTTTGATTAATTTCATTCCAAGCATAACCTAACTTAAACCTCCTTGTCTTTCTCCAGGAAAAAATTTATCAACTATAAAAATAAAATTTCCTACTTAAAAGAAATGTCATAATGACTTAAATGTCAGAAATTATTTCAACTACAACTTAATAACCACTAACATAGATGTCAGTATCAAACTTACTGTTGACATCAAATAAAAGCTTAAAAACTATTAAAACAACTCTAAACAAGTATTAACATTCTAAAACACATACCTTCCGGATCTTTAGCTAATTTAAATAAATTTTGAAAACCATCTAAAGGAAACAAACAAATTCAAACCCTGATTCAGCAAATAACACAAACATGCAATCTTCGTAATCGTCCAATATGCGATGACATAGCAATATATACACATATATACCCACACATATACACATATATACGCCCACACACTATTATACACTCAATAAATACTCCCACGCTTACTCCAACCTACATACAGACACTCTTTATAGAGCAATATAATTAACAGTTATCTTAAGAAACTTCCAGGACTAACATAGTAGATAGAATATTAAGTGTATTTTTACTATTTAACTCCAAAATATGTGTTTTTATATCTATTAATTGATGAGCATACATTCTTGGTTTGCTAATTAACCATTTTTTATTTGTTTTTTAAATAATGCCTCTGAATTTTTTGATTTTATATCGTTGGACACCTCATTATAGATTCTCGGAGCAAGAAAATAGGAAGATCTCTGCGCTATAGTCTTGGTAACAAATGGAACTGCGAATGACATATTATTTGTTCTTGGAGAATGTGATAAAGAAATTGTTTATTACCAACGTTTTTTTGTTTTTCCTACCAGTTGATAGTAAAATAAATTATGGATAATGAAACTATTGTTATTGAGAAAATACAATTTCATATGCTGGAAGCATATTTTGTGATTGGTGAATCTATTAAATGAAATGATAAAAAAGAAGAAATTCAGTTTTTCGAGGCATAAACGCGGGTCAAGTTATGCCCTTCTTACAACGTGATTTATATAATTATTTTAAAGAATAATTATGTACCTTAACGTAATTCACTTCAATAACACAAATTTGGTACCATCACCACATTGGTATATTTATTATAGCTTCTCTAATAGCAAAAATTATTGTTTGTACAATATGTTTACCTTATAAGCTTTTTCTTGGAAATGCATTTACAAAAATTATTGTTATGCATTACATGAGTAAAAATAATAGAATAACACGCTTATAATCTTTATTTAATAGCATTCCAGGTACATAATATTCTAATAGGTAATAATTTCGACCAGGTAACCTTGAATTTTTTAACTTGTGCAATTTCCCAAACACAAATCATAATGGTGACAATCAAGTCGTAATTATCAATGTAAAACGTTGCAATAGAAATGCTGGGACTGCGGCTATTGATCGGTTTACACAACCGTTTTAAAATATTAATTAAAATTTATGGATGGATTCTAGCCTCAATTCTGTTGTTTGGTTATGCCTATTTTAAATTGTTATTAATGATAAAATATTTGATATTATCTGGAACTGCTTTGACTCAAATCTATCTTTGATTAACGCACTAGCTACGACAGTGTCAGTGTCCTAACTTTAACGAAAAATAATTGTTATTTGCAATAGTAAAAAATACGTATATAATGCATTAGGTATTTACAAAATCAAAAATATCTCTAAATGCTGGAAACGAAATGTAGCGGGCCATATTTCTGTGTGAAACTGATATATTAACATTTATTGAACGTTGAAAAATACAAGCGTATGTTTTCTTAAAACTGTTTTCTTAACCGCCTCTCAAGTTACCGAAGTAACCCCTTGGAAGATCTCAAGGATCTTGTGCTAGGCAAAGAGAGACGAGGCCCTACAGTTTAATGTCGACTCCGAACCACTCTTGGGGCAATTTTTTTAATGAAAAATTGTTTCGCCTTGCGGGAATCGAACCCACTTCGCTAGGCAACTCAGTTTGCTAGCCAGTCGCTTTAACACACTGAGCTACCATTCCCTGTTCCCCGTGATAATATATGCACTTTAATCTCACAAATCAATCTGAGGTCTCTGAAAATATTAACAATGATTTAGCTACCATTAATAAAACGTCAAGTGAAAATAAATTGTACCACGTATTGGTTTTGTCGCAAATGTTTTGATTTTATGCTATTGTTTGAGAAAAATATAACGGTCAACAGAAGGTTTCATCATCTTGTTATATAATAATATAATAACACTCTTTATTAGCATATGCTATACAATAGTAAACTCAAGTTTGTAAGTTGGAGCTATCCTTTATTAAATTTGGCAATTCGTTATACAGTCTAGGCGTCAGAGGTTTTTCTTCTATCGGTTCTTTTTATGTTTAGAAAGAGATTTATTGAAAATGCCCCCTCCAATTCAGCCGCGAACATATTGTTCAAACAATTGAAAGGGAAAATTTTAGCGTTTTTTTAAATATCTCCAAAAATATCAATAATAGTACAAAAAATCAAAAATTAGAAATTTATTCTCCACTAAATTCTACATAAAAAGGGCTCTACATTTTTTCGATTGGTGTAATAGTTTTGAAGATAGAACCATGCGAAGGAGCGCACCCGACTCCCCTCGCGTGCCACGCTGCTATCGACACTTCTTGTTTACACATTATGTGATTTTATAATTGTACTTAGTTGTGCACCGCACCGACAAGGCTAGGCGATTTCCACAAAGCGTTGACTCCCGTTCCAATTCCTTATAAAGTTCGACGGCTGTGTTGAGTTTAAACGTAAGTGTTTTATTATACTTATTAATAGAAAAACTTTACTTCTATGTTATTAAAGGTACTCCTCTAAAACTATTGGATTCATATTTACACTCACGTCAACAATGTGTAATCAGTAACAATGATAAATCCGATTCTAGGACCTTAATTCATGGAGTACCTCAAGGATCGGTTTTGGGACCTCTATTATTTATTATATTTGTAAACGATTTATTTTATTATCTTTTCCCAAACAAAGTTGTAATGTATGCAGACGATGCAACGTTAATGAACAAGAACAAAAACATAGATGACTTAAAAATGATGATAAGCGAGACTCATAATCTTGCCGAACATTGGTATAAAAATAATGTACTTAAACTCAATAAAGATAAGACGCAGAAGCTGATTATTTCCTCAAATAATTCTTTAGTTGTAGGTGATAGTGTAAAGATCCTTGGAGTTGTTTTAGATGATTCACTGAATTGGTCCTCTCATATCAAACAGCTGTGCAACAAAATATCAGGATGTATATTTCTCTTACGCCAACTTAAAAGATTCGTGGATGGTGAAACACTATTATATGCCTACCACGCACTCATTCAGTCACACATGAGCTATAGCATAATTCTCTGGGGTAATTCTACTGACGATAGTAAGGTATTTGTGTTGCAAAAAAGTTGCATGAGAGTAATTGTTGGTGTCCATCCTTTAGAGCATTGCAGACCTTTATTTATTAAATTTAAAATAATGACAATCCCATCTCATATTTATTTACTACAGTATCTTGCAAATTCATTGCAAACATAATTCATTTTCCACACACGCCAATGATCATGACTATAACACTAGGTCTGCTAACCTATTAAAGACAACGAGATTCCGTCTGACAAAATCGGCAAAAAAATCGCTAGATTTAAAGCTGTATAACAAACTTCCTGATAATCTTAAAGCCTTGGATTATAATAAATTTAAAATTTCAGTGAAACGCCACTTTCAAAAACATTGTTTCTACTCGGTAGATGAATATATGAATACCTCTGTAGAATATAACTAATGTTTTGTTTTCTGGTTTTATTTGATGTTATCATCTATAATTGGTACAAAAACTACTCTCCTTTATTGCTGGTGGAATGCACTTACATTTTTTGTCTTATGACCCTCTGTTTTAAATTGTTTTGGAGATTTTAACTTCTATATGTTGACATATTTTTATACCATTGTATATATATTTTTATTTATAATATTTTATGTAAGGACTAGTCATTTTTATACAATACAATATATTTCTTGAACTATATTATAATAATAATAATATTTACTTTACAATGTAATTTCTATTGTGACTTGCTATAAACATTTACATGTAACATAGTTAAATATCTATCTATATGTACTTAGTATCAAAAAAGCAGTGGCTAAAAATTCATTCAACCTTCGTTCTTTACCACCTACTCGTGCAGCAGCACGACAGCATGCATACAGAGTGTACCATTAAATACAGTTGGAGAGACATTGATTTGGAACCAACCGAATGGGGGTGGAAGCAGACTCTGAACAGTTTACTCCCAGTAACCACTGAAAAAGAAACTACACCACCAGCATTGCTGAAAATAATATCATGTAGTTGTCGAGGTGGATGCAAGGCAAACTGCGGGTGCCGTAAACATGGGCTGAAATGTTCCATCATCTGTTCCCATTGCGAAGGTCAAACTTGCTCCAATGTCGAAGCACTCAAAATTGACATTGAAGGAGACATTGATGAACATATTGACATCGATCTTGAGGAGTTTTTTAACGTTGAGATGTCAAATGAAGATGATAAAGAGACGGGAGAACCTGAAGAGATTGGAGAGATTGAAGGAACCAAGAAACATCAAGAAATCAGAGAACCAGGAATAGCAAAGCAACTCGATCTTGGGCACCAACCTAAACGCAAAAGAAAGAGAATGGTTGTATGAATAACAGTAAATATACTATGTACCATAATTCTGAGTAAACAATCATTTCAATTATTCCATCAGAATTCACGTTTCAAATTCTGTAATTACCACATTCATAATAATTTCAACTTATTGCTCTCTTACGCTGATCGCGACTCACTCCTTCCGACGATTCTGTCTTCAAAACTGTACTATATCAAATTTTGGAACAGATTTAACAACCTTTTTTTACAACCAACACATTTAAACCTTTTGATAAGACAAGCCTGTCTGAAATGAACAAAACTTTGTTTGACATATTAATGAAAGTCCTGTCAATTAAAGGATTATTATTTATATTTTGTAATTGCCTAATCTGTTTTTCTCTTACTAAGTCTCTAAATAAAATATTTTTCATAACTGAACCTAACATTCCAGTTTATAAACTGATAATTCTGTTCTATGATGTTCCTGTTTAGTTCACTTTCTGTGTAAGTAATGTCACCAATAATTCGTTCTTTTTAATGTCTATGATGTTGATTTCTTTCCTTAACCACGGACTCGCTTGTCTTGTGCCAAAGTTTTTTGGTTTTCGCATTTTGGTACTTTAGCCGTAAAAACTTTGGAATTATGTCATGTTCTCGATATTTACACAAAAAGGTTATCCTATTTTCTGATTTGGCTAATTTCTTATAACATTTTTCTAAAAATCTGAAACATTGCTTTATATTAGGCCCATATTATCTAAATATTGCCTGAAAGTTATTTGTGGTATTCTATGAATATTCTTTTTACGTCAAAAGAACAGTCAGAGGTATTTTTTACGAGTAATATAAATCGGAATAAACACAAAAATAATGTACTTTGCTGACGTTTCGGAAAGTAGTCTCTTTCCGTTTTCAAAGCTTTTTTCAAAGAAGTCTTATTTGTTGTGTATGTTAAATACTACTACTACTCTACGATTCCTGTTTGATAAAACGATATCAAATAATTTGTTATTTGAATTTTTTATACTATTGTTCTGTTCAATATTTAAAAAGTTTTAGAAATTTAAAATGACTTGGGTAGCTGGAGACACATCGTTAAGGTGATGAGAATAATAACCCGGTATGTTAAAGTCACCGATGATTAGGATATCTGAATTATAAATAAAATTAAGAGCGCAAAATGTATCAAAAACAGAGTTGTAAAAATCCGGAGACATATTTGGGGGAATATAAAGAATTAAGTGATTTTATTTCTAAATACCTTGTATACGTTGGTATTTTTATTCTAAGGCTTTCGCGGAGCTGATGATGATCCATTCTTCTGAAGCGACCACGACAAGATGGTCGAAACGTCAAGTATTCAAAACAACCAACGCGGAAGAGAACCCGGAAGCCTAGATTGTAGATTGTTTTATGGGGTCGTTTGGCTTCGAACAGCCTTACTTCACTTCGACCTAAAAGATCTTTTGTGGTTTACCCTACATCAAGTTGTTGCCCAGGATTCCAAGGCTTTTTACAAAGCTTGTGATTCTCCAGGGGGGCTAATTTCCCTATGTCTTCAGGTGTTAATTCCGCCTGTTCTATGAATTTTATCCTAGTGCGGACTAACACCTTGCATTCACAAAGTATATGTTCCGCAGTTTCAGTTGCAGTATCGCAATATCTGCATTTGTTATCTACCGCGTTGCCCATATTCTTGAGATGATATCTCAAGGGGCAGTGGCCAGTTAGAAGGCCTGTGATTAGCCTTAATTCGAACTTTTCAAGTTCGAGAAGTCTTGTGGCATTCTTTGTCGAATAAGTTATAAACTTTTTCGCTTGTCTCTGGCCTGGAGTATTCCTCCAGTAGGACTATTTCTGGTCCTTTTCCCATTTTTGGATCTCTTCCGCTATGTGTCCTTTGGCCAGGCCACAGAACGGTTCGGGTCCAATAAATGGTGCTTTAGATCCTTTTTTTGCAAGGCTGTCAGCAAGTTCATTTCCTTGTACTCCCTCATGCCCTGGCACCCACATCAAGGTAACCTTGTTGTTGTTGGCCAGTTGCTTCAGGGATTGTCTACATTCCCAGGCAATTTTAAACTCAAAGTTATAGGACCTTAGAGCTTTTAGTGCTGCCTGGCTATCAGATAATATATAGATCTTTGCCCTTCGGATGCCTTTATTTAGGCATTCCTGGGTACACAGATCTATAGCGTAAATTTCCGCCTGGAAGATGGTTGGGGTGTTACCGAGGGCTTTGGATAACCTACATTTAGACTCTGCTATATCCACTCCTATCCCTTCAGCCATCTTAGATCCATCTGTATACCAGATGAGGGACCCTTGTTCCAATCGCAGAACCTCTATCTTGCTCGTCTGACGGCTTTCAATTAGCACGTCAAACGGGTAGTCAAAGTCTTGTTTGATTGGCATTGAGGCAGTGGGTTTGGTCATGGACTTCAAATGGATTAACTCCAGAATCTTTAAGTGACCAACCAGATCGCCTGGTTTAAATTTATGTGCCTGGTGCAGTTGTAAGGCACTGAGTGCTGCCTCCTTCCTTACATGCAAGCGCAAGGGTAGTAGGTCAAGCATAGCCTCCATAGCTGCTGTGGGACACGAGTGCATTGCTCCTGTAGTCCCTATACAGGCAAGGCGTTGCAGTTTCTGCAACTTTCCCTGTGCTATTTTTTCTTCTGTTTTTGGCCATGATACGCATGGTGCGTAGGTTACCATAAGTCTCACAACCGAAAGATAAGACCAATGTGTCATTTTCGGTCTTAGACCCCAAGTCTTACCAAACAACCTACGGCACGTCCATATTGCCGCTGTTGCTTTAGTAAGAACCCGGAAGCTTAACTATGATACGTACTACTTTTCATTAAAGTTAAGTTAGTAAATTTTTATTGAATATGTTATCTGATGTTGCAGGAAAAAAACATAACGATAAGTTCATATTTTACAAACATGAGACGATTTTATTGAAATGCATATTGCGGAGTTAGAGAATATACAATAATAGTACGTACAGGCAAAATGAAATAATGTTGAAGTTGTAACTAGTTTTGCGGATAACGACCAAATCACCAACGGCTAAAAACGTCAATTAAAAATAACAGGCGGAAAATTAAATTACCCGAGAAATTGAAAGATAAAACGCTTATTCGACTCCAGAAAATTAACTAAATTATGGAAAAAGTGGACACTCACGTTCGCTCAGTTATTAAATTACTTAATTTATATAAAACTAGCATTTGTATTTACAGGATGTATTTAGTAAAATTATTTCCGTTCTAAAAATAGACGTTTATTATCTGGTATTATTTACAAATGACCTCAATGACAATTTATTCAATGCTATGCTATATCTGCCAAATCGACTACAAAAATAACATTCAGATCAAGACAAAGTACTTGCCACGTGTCACCGAACTAAAATTACTCTCGAATAATTTCGTGTATATAAATTTGTATCTTGGCGAACGAACATTTTTTCATAAAAAATATATCGAAGAAAATTTTAATGAAATAAAATGCTGTGTTTTTAATAACCGTGAATTAATGTGAATGTTTCCCTGAGGTTCCTATAAATAATAATTTTTCCATTGCTTCGATTCTATTGAGCCGTTTCACTCTGAAGGTCTTGGTATTCTTTTCGGTAAAGTGTTGTGAAAATGATGAACGGATTCAAATTTTAAACATCAAAATAAGTAAAGATATGGTATTCTAGTTTGGGGGATATTATAGTTTTTAAATTCGTTAGATTTATATTTAATTTTTTTGATGTTTAAAAAAATTATAATATTTTGATTAACGATTGAAATTTTATTTTTATTTTATTTAATTAACTTATACCATTCAACAGCATAACACCAATTACTGAATGAGTACAATACAGAGTTGTGATGTTTATAACAATACTAACTAACAATTCTTAATAATCAGTAACAAAAGAAATACTGCAAAAGAGAATACAAAAAGTGCTAAGATGAACTCTTTCTATATTTTGCACATGAATAAACAGTGAGGACACCATTTGAAGGAGGCATATTCAACGCGAGGTCTAACAAGAGCGCAGTATAATAACTTGATGGTATTAATATCATTAAATTCACGTGTTTTCCGTATCACAAAGCCAAGAGATGTAAAGGAGTTTGTTACTATATCATATGGTCAGTAAAGGATAGGTTAGAATCGAAAATTACGCCAAGATCACGGATAGTATGTGCAGGGAAACTTCATCAATAGAATAGTCATATTTTATGACATTGTGTTTCAGAAAGAAGGACAGAGGCAGACTGTTTGATGTACACCAGCTATGAATTTTGTTTAATGCTATTTGTAGCTTATTACAATCATCAGAGCATTGTAAATTACTAATATATATGTTTTATAAATTAAGTATACCAGCTCAACGATGATACTTATATATTGGCAAAATAAAAAGTGATATTTTTTGTATTTCTAATTGTAATTTTAAATAAATAGTATTATGTTATGTGTAGGTCAGTAGAGATAATGATTATATGTTTAGGTGTGTGTATGTGTGCTTATATAACGTTTATCTACCATTTAGCATGTATTTCCTCATGGTCAAGTATTTTCAATACTTAAATGAGTATTTTACCATGTTTATTTATTTACATTTTTGTTTAATTCACCGTGTAAGATGTAATCTATTGTATAATATATATAAATAAACAGTAATAATAATAATTTATAGTGTATATTTTCATATCATCCACGTAAAATAAACAATTTGCTTCCACCTCATTCACAATATCATTAATGCATATATTAAATAATAGTGGTCCCAGTATAAACCCTTAAGGGACCCCAAAGGAGACAGATATCTCAATAAATTGTTGACTGCGACATTGTATAAAATGTTTTCTATCTTCAGGGTAAGATTTGAAAAAGTATAGCAGATTTTTTAACAGGCCAAAAAGATCTAATTTCTGAAGCAAAATACCATGATTGGGTCTATCGAATGCCTTCGAGAAATCAGGATATATGACGTCACTTGCAGACCAGTGTCAAATGTACCAGCTATGAAATGGGTTATACAGAATAAATTGATAGTTGTGGATCTTCCCTTCATGAAACCGTGTTGTTTAGGTGTCTTTGTTTTTAAATGAAAAAAGAGGAAATCATGGAGAAGCATTTCAAGACATCTAGAAAAGTTATTGATATTAGTAATTGGTTTATGATTTTACATACAGGTATTACTACCATGAGGAGGGATATGTAGATGCGTTAATGGAGAGATTAAATATTATGGCAAATGGTATTGCAAAAAGACATGCACAGTCTCGTAGAAAAAAGGCAGGTGTTTTGTCCGGGCCAATATTACCTTTGGGTTTAAATTTTTTAAGATTATTACGTACTTCAGTTTCAGTAAATTGCTTTAGATGTAAGTTATCGATTAGGGTATTTTGAGAGGTACCTTCAAAATGAGTGCTATCTATATAGGAATTCTGAAAAAGGTCTGCAAAGACATCTGCAATGTTCTTTGGATCGTTTATCAAACTATCATTATATATCATATTGTTTGGCATGCCATTATAATTTTTTTTATTGTTAAGAAATTGTCATAGTCCCTTGGGACTATTTTTTATATTACTTTCGATACGACTGCAATATTCTTTATAAAAGTTTTCTATATTAGCTTTAATTCTTTGCCTCAAGAATAGGAATTCTTGTAATGCGATAGGGCCAAATAATACCATACTAAGGTGGGTACATTTGTCTATGAGGTTTGGTTTTAGGTACGAAGTTATCAAGTAAGTCAAACAGTTTTGTTTAAAAAGCATCGCAAGAACTGTCAACATCGGTATGACTATTTAAGAAGCTCCAGTTTATATGAGTTAAATTTTCATACAACCCTATGAAATCTGCCTTACGAAAATTCTAAAATATATTATCAATTGCTTGTCTAATTTTCTTTTCCTCCCTAGTAAGACTGAAATATACAACGATCGCAGGATGATGATTATCTTCTAGTATCTAAAGCTTTTTCCACGGCACAATATTTATTTGACAATACCAGGTCCAGTACTCACTGGTTCGCATTAAAGTTGAAATTATACTGTTTATAATCGGAAAAATTAGGGGCGAGCGTAGGTGCGTCTTTTCTATGTACATACTTCGGTATGCGATGTAAAGCAACGACAGGCGCAGTTAGTACTTGGATGGGTGACCATTCCAACGGAAACCGCGTCCTCGCCTCACACACCTTCCAGCGGCTTATATATCAGTGTATGCGCGGAAGCTATACAACCTTAGGCGAGGGTTGTATAGGAGATCCTCCCCTCCTTCGGAGGGGATGTAAAGCCGTCGGTCCCTTGTCTATTAAATATTAGGCAAGTAAAAGATCCCTCCTCTTCTTAAGGGAAGAGGTTCGGCAAAATTCCTGGTTGGGGGTAGCTCGTCTACAGGCGTCGGTGTTAGGCCTCAGTAGCGGAAATAAACCGACGTTAAATAAATGTATAAAAAAAAAATCGGAAAAATTAAAAAAATTTATGAGTGGTAATACTCTAACATTAAATACATTGATTTCGAGATAATTAGAATATTCAGCAGTATTAAAGTCGCCTAAGATTAACACGTCATTCTCGTAAACTGATAACATCAAATAGAGTCAATATTAATATTTGGGGGAATATAAAACAGAAATATGTAGAAAGAGTAATGATTTAAAGTTATTTTTGCGCCGAGCATGTCAATAAACGATAAATTGTTATTGGAAATAGTCTTCAGATATATGGGCCGCATAAAAATAACCGCGGACATTTTACTAGTATATAAAGACATTCCGAGAGGTAGAAATATGACATGCAGTTCAGATACCGATAATTGCTGTTGGTGTGGCCCAAATAATTCAAATTCCGTGTTTCTCTAAAACTTGTTTATAGGTGTAACAGCACTAACAGCTATTATAATTCGTTACAGCATGGTCATATTTATGTCAATCTTTTGTTTTTCTTTTATAAGATGATGCATTTGAGTAAGTTTCGATTTTCATCTCGATTTTTATTATTTGCAGGAAAAGATTTTAAATTATGAGCTTCGGAATACAAAGGACATCAAGTAATGTTATTATTGCACTTATTTTTCGAGTGATTATAACCGTTGTAATTAAAATCGCGGGGTACAGAAAGAGCATCAAAAACTAGGCAACTATCTAGACCTATAAACAAATTCCCATTTTGTAATACCTTTTTATATGTGACAAAATTTTTTAAAAAATTAATCGTGATAAAATCAGGATCCATTTTATATCATACGATTTAAACACCCTGTATCTGTAGACTATGTAACTTAATTGACGATACTCATCATTTGTTTGCAATATCATATAAATTATACATACAGGAAATGGGCGTCTAGAATGTTAAGTAAATTATATTTTGATAATAATTTTTTTAAATTGATTCTGTAGAACTTAAATGACGCATTAATTGCAGACATAATTAAAATATGCTGCGAATGACAGACAAAATTACAGCACAACGTATAAAATGAGCATAAATTATTGTAGAAATAAAGTAATTGTGAAAGATTTATTAAATATTAGAAGTGAGAATTTCTTTCCGTTGGAATAGCGTTATTAATAAAATCGGAAAACCAACTTGGTGCAGACATCGGCGACAGGCAATTTGTAAAGTAAATTCGATTTAACTTGCTTCATAGGTAAGTAATTTATTTTGACAATATACGAGTCGACTTTTGCAGAAAAAATGAAGTTGAGTGAATATAGTACATTATTGAAAAATTACTCTGTACGTTTATAGTACTGAAACCAGCGAGGTTTTTTGCTCATTTTGTCTCGTATGAGTTATCACTTACTGAGTTACATAATCGTGGCTATAAATAAAACGGTTCCTTTAGAGCCTTCTATTGAAACGAGTAAAAAGTTGACATATGTAATGAGGGCACTCGTTGACACAAAGAACTGTGAGAAATTAGTTACAAAAAGCGAAATTAGCTCCCGTAATTAAGAAGAACTGAAATTGCTTTACCGTGTGTTAGTTCTTGACACGCGGATATATTCTATATTGTAAATTTATATACAGGGTGTCCCAATAATTCATCAAGGGTGTCTCACTGGGAACTGAATCGATCGATATAGAGAAAAGTAAGCATCAGAAAATTTTGAAAATTTAGATAATTACTAATGTCGGTGTGGCCAATCCAACTAAAATAATTACAAACAGCTGGCACTTCCGCTTATACCGGAAGTCGATACCAACTTGCTTATTTCAAATGGAACACCCTATATATTTTAGGGTTTTCGAAAAGAGCATAAAATTCTGACTCGAAAATATGTCGCATATCCTATACCTAAACCTAGCCGTCTCAGAGATATTTGACATTTTATAGAAAATTTGACAGGTGCAACGGTTTGCAAGAACCGTTATAACTTTCCTCGTGTAAAAGATCCTCATTTGCTTCTTGTCACGTAAAAAGAACACAAGGAGAACTACGTTCTAAAACTAAAACAAATTCAACAATATCATACCAAGTGTTCCGTTTTTCGCGTTACATTTTGTCAACTTCAAACCGCGAAAACTTGTTTAGGTCAAATGGAACACCCTGTATTTTTTTACGTCAAGTTGTGTAAAATTGAATTCCATTTTTTCTGATATTAGCATTGTGGGGGTTAAAGTTACAACTTTTTGAAATGTTTACGATTTTATTATAAATTTATGAATTGTTGTAATCATTTCATCAAAATAGCCATGATTAGAAACAATCAGTCATTGTCTTATGTCAAAAAATGCCAGCACGTTTAAATTACACCCACGAAGACTTTCTAAATTTATTTATTATTTATGGGGAATGTGATAAAGTAATATCAAGAACTTGCAGCACATTTGCTACTCGATATCCAGAAAAAGAAACCGTCACCAAACACTGTAAAACGCATACTGGAAAATTTTAAAAAATGTGGCTCTGTCAAGGCAAAAATGCAAAGAAGAAAGCCTATTGTTGATGACGAAAACACTGAAATAGTCATTCTGGGATATTTTCATGCATTTCCAAGGATGTCATTAAGACAAGCTGCTCTGGAATCGGGACTATGCAAGGATTCAATTCACAGAATCTTATTAAAACATAAGTTTCACCCGTTTTCATTCCATATGGTTCAAGGATTAAAAGAAACAGATTTCCTAAGAAGACAGAATGTTTGTGAGTTTATTCTAATAAGGTCTGAGGGTCACGATTCTTATTTGGGAAATATTATATGGACAGATGAAGCAATATTTACTAAAAATGGACTTTTTAATAGACACAATTCGCATTATTGGAGTGACTCAAATCCTCATATGTTCAGAGAGCGAAACTTTCAGGAAAGTTGGCAGTTCAATGTTTATTGTGCCATAAGAAACGATAGAGTGGTGGCATTACAATTTTATCAGGAAAATTTAAACGGTAAATTAAATTTTCTCTTCTGCTAATATGTATAGGTAAATTTTTGTTTTCTTTTAGGTGAAAGATATCTGAATATTTTGCAAAATTTGAATAACTATTTAGAAAATTTACCTCTCGCAGAACATAGAAACATATTTTATCAGCACGACGGTGTTCCCTCACATAACGCATATTTAATTAATAATTATTTACAAGAAACTTTTTATGATCAATGGATTGCCAATAATGGACCTTTCTTATAGCCTCCTCGCTCGCCCGATTAATCAGTTCTGGATTATTTCATTTGGGGAACTATTAAAAATAAAGTTTATGAGAGCCCATTAACAACCATTGAAGATTGTATGCAAATAGTAAGAAATGGATTTCAAAACATATCACAGGATTCAATTAGAAGAGCTACCCATGAGGAACTAATCCGAAGGCACGAAAAATGTGTCGAGGTTCGAGGGCGGAATTTTGAGCAATTATTAAATTAAAATGAAATCATATTTTAAATTGATCTTATCTCTGCTATTTTAGTTCATGCCATATCTTCAATTCGATTAATACTCATGTTACAGTGTTAGTGTTATTTTGCGTTTTTGTGGATATCGAGTAGCAAATGTGCTGCAAGTGCTTGATATTACTTTATCACATTCTCCATAAATAATAAAAAAATTTAAAAAGTTTTCATTGGTATAATTTAAACGTGCTAGCATTTTTTGACGTAAGATAATGACTGATTGTTTCTAATCATGGCTATTTTGATGAAATGATTACAACAATTCATGAATTTCTAATAAAATTGCAAATATTTCAAAAAGTTGTAACTTATAAAAAAATACAGGGTGTTCCATTTGGCCTAAACAAGTTTTCGCGGTTTGAAGTTGACAAAATGTAACGCGAAAAACGGAACACTTGGTATGATATTATTGAATTTATTTCAGTTGTAGAACGTAGTTCTCCTTGTGTTCTTTTTATGTGACAAGAAGCAAATGAGGATCTTGTACACGACGAAAGTTATAACGATTCTTGCAAACCGTTGCATCTGTCAAATTTTCTATAAAATGTCAAATATCTCTGAAACGGCTAGGTTTAGGTATAGGATATGCACATATTCTCGACTCAAAATTTTATGCTCTTTTCGAAAACTCTAAAATATATAGGGTATTCCATTTGAAATAAGCAAGTTGGTATCGACTTCCGGTATAAGCGGAAGTGCCAGCTGCTTGTAATTATTTTAGTTGGATTGGCCACACCGACATTAGTAATTATCTAAATTTTCAAAATTTTCTGGTGCGTACTTTTCTCTATATCGATCGATTCAGTTCCCGGTGAGACGCCCTGTTTTTTTAAATTTATGAATTCAGCGTAAAATTGCCATTCCAATGACCTCCAGATTTTTTGTTTTTGACGTGGCGTTGCCGAGTTATTCGAAAAAATAAGAAATTTTTTTTCGGAACAAGGATTAACAAATTAATTCACTGCGTGTATTATTATTAATTAACAAGATTTATTTTGCAGTTATGTAGACAAGGGATGTACTGTAACAACACAATTACGAAATATTGATTATAATTATACAGGGTGTATTTTATACTAGCGCTAATTCAGGATATTTCAAGGTGAATTTTCTCAATTTTTCAAATGGAACACTCTGTACATAATTGTCTTCTTGAATTGGCGATATTTGTGAGTAATATCCTATAACTAAAATCGATATTTCCAGAGATATTTTTAGTTTTTCATTCGAACTGCTCTAATAGCCATTATATTAAATAAAGTAAATGATCTCGAAGATCCTCTGCTAGCAAGTCACCTTGTACATTTCAAAATCTTTTTAAAATGTGTGCCTTTTGACACTATACCACTAAAATAATTTAAAAAGTCTTCTAATAAGGCCAATATTGGACCTTGACTCACTATTAACTCGTAGATAGCTCGCACGATAGCAAATTAAATTCACAAACCTTATTTACGGCTAGACACTTGCTATTTTCGGATGAACATTACAAGGCTTATTTTCGAATTCAAGATCATGGTTACTGAACCTCCATTCGAAAGTAATAATCGCGCTAAATACATACACATGTCAGGATGTTAAAGTCAAACCTGATTTATCACATTTGCAACGAAAGTGATTGATTGATCGTTAGTCAATTATTCACGGCAAGCGATTTATAAGATCACAATTCATTATTTCTATATCGCATCATATAAACCGCCATCAATTAAATGAAACAGTTTGGTGAATAAAATGTTACTTTAGATAGTCCCATATTACATGACGACAAATCTAGGACCTTGCCATTTATATGGTGCTCCTAAGGGTTGAAAAAAATAATCGTAGAAATGTAGGTTTATCAGTGTCAAGAGTTTTTACTGGGAAATAATGAGATAAGTAGGAGTATCGTAAAGTTTTTAAAGCTGTCGTCGAGACGATATACTTTTTCGCGTTAGAAGGCCCAAAGGACAGGGGATGTGCGTGAAATGCTATACAGAGGCTCAAGCGAATATATTTCGGATACACAGCTACGAATTTTTTATAAAGCGGAAAGTACTTATGTGTAAAGTTATTTTATCTTTCAAGAGGGATACGCATCCGATTAATTGAAAGCGTAGGAGCAGTCTAGGTCTATATTTCTGTGTCAGCCGAAGACTGTAGGTGATATGTCTCTTTAATCAATAATGGAAGCTATCAATGACTTTTCTCAGTAAGTTTATTTTCGAAGTGCCTGCTTTATATCACTTTTATTTGCCTTTCGCAATTATTAATATTGCTTTTTTACATTTCCAATTTCTCGTTCATGTTTATTGAATCAGTTTATTTTATGGCTACCTATAAATCATTGAAATTTTTTAATTCGTTAAAAGGAATTATACTAAAGCTTTTTAATATAGCCTGATAGCTCTTAGTAAGTTTTAATTATATAGTAATCTTTATAATGACATTTTACTAAATACAAAAATTCTCTCTCTTGAATTGAGCCATAAATTTCTGCAATAACAATATACAGTTAAAATTATTCAGAAACCTTTGGAGTGCTGTTGCATATTCGGTATTTACAAAGTGACTATTGATTTTTCATAAAAGTATGAGTACGACATGAGAAAAGGCCAACTCATTCAATGAATCTTCTAAAACTTAGACGGAGAATTTTCTTTTTGTCTTTACGTTTTATTATACTGTGTAGTATAGACAGACATTTCATTTATTTTTGACAATAAAATAGGAACAATGTAAAACACTATATTAATATTTAATAATTTAATTAATTCTAAAAAAATAAACTATCGGCCTAAGCTTTCTTTCATAATTTAAGGGGAAAAAAATGAAAAATTAGAAAACCAATCATATTCTTTTTAAATGTGACAAAATAGTTTATCTTAAAAGATTCATCAGTTGCAAAGCGCATTAACATGTCCCAGCAATATCGAGAGGGAATTTACCTACAATTTTATGGTATTATTTCCAGTAAGACTCAATTGGCAAAGAAAATAAGAAGGTAAGGTACAGTCGTGAGCAAAAAAAATAGGACAAGTCTTATAACGGGACTTTGCTAAAATCTAGTTGTGTACATCTAACTTTAATTTTTGTGACATTGTCTGTTAGTTGTCACAATTTATTGCAAGTATGCAAAAAGATAATATGCCTCATATAAGCGATTTAGTTAAATCTGGAGTTATTGCTAAAGCAGAAGATGGATGGTCAATGAGACAAATTGCACTGCGTTATAATATTGACAAAAATTCGGTGTGTAACATTTTAAGAAAGTGGAGAATAAACGGTACGATTAGTAGAAATCCTTGGATCAGGGCGACGAAGGATATCAACTCAAAAACAAGATTTGCAATTGGTAAATGCTTTAGTAGAAAATCCATTTTACTCAGTTATTCAGGCTGCTGAAGAAACGAATTTTCTTGGATCGAGTAGTACTGGTCGCCGGCGAGTAAGAGAATCGGAGCTACGCTGTTATGCAGCAGCACAGAAATACTTACTTAAAGCTGAACATAAAGAAGCTCCAGTAGGATTTGCTCTTGAGTTTTTAGCGCATGATGTAAATTTTTGGAACAATGTAATCTTTACAGACGAAAAACTTTCCAGTCAACACACAGATGTCGTATTCGTGTTTACCGTCCTCCGAATACTCGATTCGATGAGAAATATATATCTGACAATGATAAAAGTGGTAGATTTTCCGTTAATATGTGGGCTTGGATATCGACACGTGGTCCTGGTGTTTTGTGGTATATTGAGGAATGATTTAATAGTGAAACGTATATTAGGATTTTAGACAATATTATGCTCCCTTCTGTGTGACAATTATTTCCTAATAATAAGTTTATATTTCAACAAGACAATTGTTCCGTTTATGCTGCTCATACCGTAACTAACTGGTTTCAAGATAGCAACATCAATGTTCTTAACTGGCCCAGTCATAATCCAGATCTTAATCCTGTGGAAGAAGTATGGGGACTACTCGTAAGAAGTATCCAAAACGCAGTACAATTTGTCTCATTAACCATCCTCATTTACTATAGCAATAACTACAGCATTATAAAATAAAAAATAAATTAAAAGTGATATCTGTTTTATTTCGACTACTCATTACATTATTCAAATAGAGACAGATTTACATTAGAAAAAAAGTTGTCCTCCTTCTTTCTGCTCACGACAGTACAATACGTCTCGGATTAACTGATGTGTGTATTCACAGTTCTGATTTTCAACTGATGAAAGTGAGGTAGTAAAAAGAAGAGGTTATCAATATTTCGTCTCAAATATGTCTTATATTTACTGAGCCCAGAGAAATACAGAAATACACTTAAAGTAAATACATGTGTCTCTGCCAGTCTATCTTTCTTTTAATCCATCTGATATTACGATTTCAAATATACACCAGAAATTTTTAGAAGATTTTTTAAAATTAAGTTAACTCAGAATTTTTTACTGACTGTATCGTATCGTAGAACATGCATTTCTAAGAATGTGGTGTTTTTAATTTTACTTTATTCGATACAATAGCATATCTTTGGATACTGAGCAAATTTTTCTTATAAAATTTATACAGGGTGTCAAAGGTACATACGTTACTTGTGGATAGCGGGCACTGTGGTGGTTCCAAATTACCCGGCATTGATGCATCCATTGTCCTTCCTTACTGAGATACAGGAATCTTTTTTTGGTCATAACTATTTAACCACCCTGTATAATCGGTTCATACTTGGAATATAAGTTTCACTTATTATACTTGATAGAACTTCATATAAACCAAAATAAAAATCCAGGACCGACTTAATAAAAAACTGACAATATGTTGTATGTCAAAATCAACACTCTGTATGACAAAATTTTGTAGATCTGTTTCGATATTCGAAAAGAGTGGAAAAAATTGAATAGAGTAGCTCACTTAACTTGTTCGCGCATTTCATTCATCAACCTTGATTACTTGCCGTAAATACAATTTCATTAAAATGGTCGAGACAGTTGGAACTTGAATATTTATTTCAGGGTTTAATTAATAAAAAAATTTAACTTGCAGCAGTGACAATTCTTACACTTCTAGACTAGGTAAGTGAACTATTGTAAAATTATTTTGAAAACAAGGTAGTTCACCTGATAATCTATCAGGGAAGACATGTAGCCCAATCAAATGATTGCTGAAAACGCCGCACCAAATACATACATATTATTAATTACCAGCAAATCGATGTTGGGATTTATTCTGTCTTATAGCATGTGGATTGTTTTCTGTCCAAACATGTGAATTTCTTTAATAATAAACGCTATTTCTATTTTGGCTTATTATGAAATTCTATCAAGTAAAATAAGTGAAACACGTATTCTAAGTATGAACCAATTATACAGAATGGTTCAGTAGTTATGACCAAAGAAACATTTGGTCAAAATCAATCAAACATCCTGTATCTCAGTAAGGCAGGACGATGGATTCATTAATGCCGGGCAATTTGAAACCGCCAAACTGTCCTCTATCCTCAAGTAACGTATTTACGTTTAACTTTGAAACACGTTGTATAATACATTGTGGAGAAATTTAACTAGAGTGATCTAGGATAATTTTCTGTCAAAGCATTAAAAATTTACACAATTTATGTTTCATTAATAATAATAATATTTATTGACCATTTTAGATACAGAATGTATATATGGTAAGTCATTTGTAAAGATTCATATTATGTATAAACATAGAATATGTTACATGATAAAAAAGATTAAAAAGATATAGTTTATAAATAGAATTAAAAACATATAAGTAAACACAATACACATATTTAAACAACATAGTCACAGTATAATAAATATAAACAGTGAATTTTGTTGGAGGATAAAACAAATAAATATGGCCTCAAGATTCTCTATTCAAAAAATCACGAACGCTGTAAAAATTACCTTCAAGTAAAATGTTTTTGACTGCGGTTTTGTAGGCTCTGTAATTTTGTATATTTAGGATATCAGCCGTGAGACTATTGAAAAGTAAAACACAGTTGTAATAGGGCGAATGTTTATAATTTGAACTATGATGTAGAGGTATACTAAGTAGATCACCACGTCTTGTACTATATGAATGACAATTATTTCTTTGTGTGAATGAATCTATATTTTTTTTGGTATACGTTAAACATTTTAATACAAATATACATGGAGTCGTTAGTACTTTTTTTAATTTTAAATACATTTTTACAGCTCTCTCTGTAACTCACCTGAAATACAAGTCTAATGAGTTAACAAAGACTCTCTCCCTATCTCTTGAACTTCCCCAGGCAATGATATTGTACGAAATATGTGTGTATGCAAGAGCATAATAAATGCTCAATAGCCCTGCTTCATCTAACGTACTTTGTATTTGCAATATAGCAAAGTAGGCCTTATTAAGTTGTGAGCATACGTGCTCAATGTGCTTGTCCCACAACAATTTATCATCTAAATAAGTTCCCAGTAATTTCGCGTTATGGGACAATTGCAACACTATACCGTGCAGCAATTGTCTTTGCAAACCAAAATTTATTATGACAGTCTTATCTGCATTCATGATAAGCTTATCTCTCTGCGCCCAAGTATTTACTTCTTGGAAGGTTTGGTCAATTAATATTTGCATTTGCTATGTTGTATCAGCTGCTAACGTCACTGTTATATCATCAGCAAACATTGTTAAGTCGCCAGTAGTTAAAACGTTTGGAAGGTGGTTTATATATAGCATAAATAATAGCGGTCCCAAAGCAGAGCCTTGAGGAACGCAGTACATTAGATTCTTTATTTGTGACTGAACATTATTTAGTTCTACTTTTAGAGTTCTCCCTTCCATGTAACTGTTTATCCATGACAGAATGTTTCCTCTTATTCCTACACTATATAGCTCTTGTTCTAAGAAAGAATTGTTTACCGTATCAAAAGCTTTTGACAAATCAAACATTATGCAGACCACATACTTGCTGTTGTCTAAGCAGGTGTACACCCAATTTAATAAATGGTATGTAGCTGTTTCTGTTGATTTTCCAGCAGTGAAACCAAGCTGAAAATCTGTAAGGATATTATATTTTGTGGTGAACGATATTATTCTGTTGTAAACAATTCTTTCAAATAATTTAGAAACTACGCTTAACAGAGAGATTTGGCGATTGTTTTCAATTTCCTCTACTGATCCTTTTTTCAATATAGGTATAACCTTAGCTAGCTTAAGTGTATCAGGAAAACAACCCTGGTTAATCGGTAAATTGAACAAGTAAAGTAACTGGTGTAATATGTTATCTTTAATAATTTTTATTGTATTTGCTGTTATGCCATCATACCCAGTAGATGGTTTATTCTTCAAGTTAATGATGGCATCATTTATTTCCCCGAGAGTAATTGGTGTAAAATATATTGAATGCTCCCTATATATTAAAACAGTACACGGTAGAGATAGATTTGAACCAAAATGACATTTTATTTTGTTCTGAACATTTGTAGAGAAGTGGCTAGCAATCATATTAACTATGACATGTTTAACTGAGAAACATGTTTGATAACATCACCAAATCCGTTAATTGCGAATCACATGGCGAAGAGTAAGGAAAGTCCCAATTTTACTAACGGTTATAAAAAAAATATTTCACCTTTGTATTTTGGCGAAATCAACATTTGATATAAAAAGCGAAAAGCTTACTATTAACAAAAAGAACATCTGAAAGGGTTCATATTTTATATCACGTATTAAATAGATTTATATCCATTTTTATACATTTGATCAATTTTCATTTGAATAAAATAGGTTTATTTGGAATTTGCGTTTTTGTTACAATTAATTCATATATTTGTAAAAACTTAAATACAATTTATATTTTCAACTTCACAATATATATCGGCAATCCTTTGTAAACCGTGTGATTAAAAATTCACAAAATTACAAGCTAGTCGCTATTTCTCTTAAACGCCATTCTAAGCCTAAACTCAATTTTATCCTCACTTTGCTCCATAATTCCTCATTGATTTTTTATAAAACAACTGATCTGAAATACGTTCAATTCACGGGTAAAGCTTAATAACACTGACATTTTGCTACTAAACAAATAAAACAGTTTTTAAGAGGATAAACCAACATATGTGTATTATAGTACACAGGCTAACGCACGCTGTTTACATATTGTTAAACTCTAAAAACTGTAGGATATTCCATTAGGATAAGGGGATTCTACAAAAAACCATATATCTAGTCTCCCTTCGACATTCAAATAAATACGTGTGGAAAACTTAATCAGATAGGCAAAACATTAACAAGTATTTGCTATAAAATAGGTTACAAACTCATTTCTCTTGGGTCTTGGAAGAAGCATATATTTACAAAAACATCGCACATACCGTTGCACATGATTCATCTAATAAAAGGATTATATTACACGAGTATCTATAACTTGCGATACATAACGACGTTTTTAGTATACTTACTCTTGGAAAATTCTGATTATATCGGTATAAAAGAATTGCATACAACAAAATGTAAGACAAGGAGAGAATGCGATTCTTAATGATACTGAAAAAAAGTCATTAGATCTGACATTCGTGAAGCACTGCAAGATTTTCAGACGAAAGTTCCATTAACTTGAAAGAACAGTACAGAATCTGTAAAAGCAACTAACAGTTCGCAAATCGTTTAAAAAAATAATTTCTCTATCGTGCTTACTGTATAAATAATAAATAGGTTTTATTGCAGCTGATGATATGGCTGGTAATATATAAAAATACTAAATCAATAGTTCAAGGTAATTTTACAAGCATGAAATTGTCGATAGGTCAAAAACGGAGAACGTGACTACGACTCGTTTATTATACATTGTCAAACCGTTTTGGTTTGTAAATCTGAAACTAATTTTGACCAGTTTATAATTAGTCGTATTTTTCTAGATTTATTTACATGGTTAACTTTTCTCAATCGAGTCAATATATCCTTTAACGTCAAAATATTTGCCTAAAAGCCTTATAAAAAATTATAAATTTGGAAATTCAACTCCTAATAGTAGAGATAGTTTTTTGACTGTAAATCCTAAGGTTTGTGGTATATTTTTCGATAAAAAAATTTACTTACTTTTTTAACGAAATATGATATTTTCTTAAAATTCTAAATTTTTTTTGTTATAAACAAATTAACACTGCTCTTTGACTTTTCGACAAAAATGAAAAGCAAAAACATGGCTTAATAGGAATTTGACAGACGCACAATTTTAAAAAAATAATTGCAAAATATTTATTTGGAATGGAAATATGGATCTTTTTAGATTTTAATTGTTTATAAATAACAAATTGATATTTTCACTAGTATATTTTTTGATTAGGGATTTATAGATATTGTTGATGTCAGGAGTCGGGATTTTTTGGGGTTTTTGCTTTTTTTGCCAGAACGCCAGTATAGAAACCCTTCCCCGTTTTCGAGGTCGCTGAATAGGATGGTGGGGTCCCGCAAATTTTTTTCCTCGGCAACCCCCTCAACTTGGCCAAAAACCACCCTCAAAGTGCTCTTTTCCGTGAAACCGTTTAATTTCCCTAGTTTTTCGACTAACTGTTATTCCCTCGAGTAGAACGGAAAGTCCCTCGAGGGATTTGGCCTCAGCCACCCCTACACCAGGCTTCCAACCCTCTAGGAGGTTGGAAAATTCAAATTTTTGTTGAGGAAAAAAAATTGATTGTTGTGATTGAGGTGTTTCTGTGAGAAAGGTGGCAGGTGACCACGGTTGTGTAACCATCCCCGGGGGTATTGTCACCCTTCAAAGTGGTGAAATTTTTTTGTAGGAGTCGTTTCTTTGAGGAAGGTGGTAGGTGACCAGGATTGTATAACCGCCACCGGGGGTTATTTTCACCCTGGATATTTTTTTTTAAAGAAATTATTATATCGTAGGAGGTGTTTCTTTAAGAAAGGTGGCAGGTGACCAGGGTTGTATAACCAACCCTGGGGTTGCTGTCATCCTTCGAAGTGGTGGGAAAAAATAATATTTTGTAGTAGGTGTACCACCTCCCTCAATGAAATGCCTCCTACAAAATATTATTTTTTTCCCAAAAATTTTCAACCCCCGAGAGGGGTGGAAGCTTGGTGTAGGGGTGGCTGAGGTCAAATCCCTCGAAGGAATAACGGTTAGTCGAAAAACTGGGGAAAATAAACGGGTTCGCGGAAAAGGGCACTTTGGGGGTGGTTTTTTGGCCAATTTGAAGGGGTTGCGAGGAAAAAAATTGTGGGACCCCCACCATCATGTTCAGCGACCTCGAAAACAGGTGGGGGTCTCTAGATTGGCTCTTTGGCAAAAAAAGGTAGCCCTTCCGACTCCTCACCTAGATTAATAATCCAGTTCTAGATATTAATATTAAGTTTGAGCTTTTTGTTTCAAAGATCACACAGGGGCGAGTTTTAACGCTTTGCGGGTCTGTTTGTGTTTGCCCGTAAATATGCCTCACATTCATATATGATATTGTCTACTGTCTCTGGTACCGTGCCACATAATCTGCAGTCAAGTCATCGAACTTGCCAATTCTGTGTAGGTGCTTCTTAACAGGAAAATGTCCCGTCAAGAGGCCTGTTACAATTCTCGACTGTAACCTGTTCTTTGGGAGCAGTTCTACAGTTTGTTTTGGGCATGGTCCTTCAATAAGTGTTTTCCCATGTCGATTACCTGGTATGTTCCTCCAGTAATGATTGTGTTTATTCCTGACCCAGTCTTTAATTACCCCTCTAGCTGAGCATTTGGTAATGCCCAGTACGGGTTCCATAGCCATAGAATGTATTAGCTACTCTTTGTCTAGCAAGTTCATCAGCTTTTTCGTTGCCGTCTATTCTGGTGTGTCCCGGCACCCAAAGTAGTTTAACTCTGTTCTGCTCACCCAGGACTTCGAGCTCTTTATGGCAGTCCCATATCAGTCTGGAGGACACTTTATTAGAGCTAATGCCTTTAGTGCCGCCTGACTGCCAGATGCGATGCAGATCTGCTGGTTCACATATCGTCGTTTGGCATTCTCACGTATACACTCAAGTACAGCCAGAATTTCAGTTTGAAATACAGTGGCGTGAAGTCCAAGAGAAAGGCTTATACTTGCCCTCGGTCTCGCTCCGTGTATTCCTGCTCCAGCTCCTGATTCCATCCTGGACCCGTCAGTATACCAGGCCAGGCCTTTGCGATGTAACTCAGGAGCTCCTGTTTACCAATCCCCTCTCTCTCCTATAGAGATACTGAAAGGCTTGTTAAATGTGATTTTTGGGACCATGTAGTCTGACCTCATGCTCAATAGAGAATCTACTACAATGTTGATTATCCTCATATGTCCTGACTCCCCTGTGTGAAGAGCCACGTCACGTGAGTTTTGCACCCTGTATGCCCCCATTCTTGCCTCTCCCTGAATCACCACGCTGAGTGGGGGGAGGTCCAATAGGGTCTCCATGGCTGCTGTGGGGGTGCTTTTCATGGCACCCGTGATTCCCAAGCAAGCCAGTCTCTGTACCCGGCTTAGCTTGTTGGCTGCAGCTGTTTGAGTGGCTTTAGGCCACCAAACTAAGGCAGCGTAAGTAATGGAGGGTCTTATTATACTGGTATAGAGCCAGTGCACCATACCAGGCTTGAGCCCCCATGTTTTGCCATATAATCGTCTACATGTGGCCAATATGGCCACAGATTTATGTGTTACCCTGTCTAGATGTTGGTTCCAGGTAAGTTTAGAGTATATGATAACTCCAAGATACTTTACCTCCCCCGACATCCTCAGTATTGTACCTTGAAGAACCAGAGGACCCAATCCCTCCAGGTTTCTCCTTCATGTGAATGGAACGATATTGGTCTTTGAGGGACTTATTCTCAGCCCCTCTTCATCGGTCCATTTCTTGACCATATTCAGGGCCCTTTGTAAACGGTCCCTAACTATGTTATCAAACTTTCCTCTTGATATGATGATTATATCGTCAGCATACCCCTGAGCTTCAAACCCCTCATTAGTAAGTTTCACTGATAGGTCGTCAACTACCAGGTTCCATAGCAAGGGAGATAACACACCCCCCTAACTAAATTTTCGACTAGAAATTTGTAATCATTTCTAGTCGAAAATTTAGTTCAGGATGGCGACTTTAAGATGGCGGACGATTTTACCATTTAAGGTCCAACTCAACTCAAAATCGATATCTGGGGTTTTCTAGGTCGCGGATTATGAATTTTTAGTCAAAATTCAGAAATTCAAAATGGCGGCGCCAATGTGGCTGACGAATTTTGTCATCTAGATCCAAATCGATGAAAATCGATATCTGAGTGTTTTCAGGGTCGCGGATTACGAAAAATTTTGTTCAGGATGGCGGGCGACTTTACTGCTTATGACTCGCTTCGTCTCAAAATCAATATCTTGGGATTGCAGCATATCAAAAGACTAAAAAGTAAAAAATAAAATTATATAAAAAAAAAATTTTTAAAAAGATTTTATTTAAATGTTCTGAAAAGTAGAAAATAAACTTTGATGTAAATCAAACCCATAATTTTGTTGCATTATATAATCTTTACACAGGAAAATCTCGCGACAAGCTTTTATATCATAAAAAGAATTATATAATGTGGCAAAATGATGGGTTTGATTTACTTCAATTTTCTACTTTTTAGAGCATTTAAATAAAATCTTTTTTAAAAATATATTTTTTTACAAAATGGTTTTCTAATTTCGAATGGCGAATTTTGTATATAACTCGGGACTAAAATTTGTTTTTTTTTAGCCACTTGTTATGTATAAAATATTATTATTTAACTGTCTTTACATATTTGTCATTGATTTTTTATATTTTATCTTCTTACGAACTTAATACTCCAATGTACAAAGCATAAATAAATATATATATCTATCTATCTATCTACATATCTAGATATCGAGCTTCTGTAATATAAGGATTATAAAGAAATAAAATGCGATCGCTCTCAATTGTCTCAAAGTGGGCCGTGGCATCTTCAACACTATTCCTGCTTCATTAATCGTGATTGTTTAAACCATTGGCCAATAGCCGCTTTAGTTAAGGCGCGAGGTGGCAATCGCTATTAATCACACGGGTACCGCGCCACTGGGTTCGAATCCCGGCACCGGCACTGTCTGAGGAAATGGTTGTATATCCGCGTTTTTTCAGTGTGTAACCCCCATCCGTACAAGCCACTGGCTTCTGGAATTCGGAATTGTCTAATTTCTGTGGCGTTCATTTATTGATACTTGAAAACTAGGCTCTATGTATTACTTAGTTTATACTAGCCACTCTGTATTTTGTGTTGTTTCCAAAATATTTTTCTTGTTTGTGTTTTGTTACATGTGGATTTGGCATTATAATTCTATATGCTCTGTTAAATTTATTTACATGTAAAAATAGACTTGATTTTAAATTCTTATTTTCGTAAAAAATCAGATGTAACTCTACAATATTGTGCAATGTAAGAGGAATATGATATTCACCGTACAATCTACTTAGCCAAAAGTGCACACGGAAATACATACATACACTGCTCTCGAAATACCTACGGTAGCTAGAATAAACAACGCTGTGTATAAAAGATGCTGAAAACACAATGGTCGATATTCTTGGCAACTTTATAACATCACATAATATACGAAGGTCAGTAACATCCTTAAGGAAGGTGCTCAAATCTTTACATTTAACCGTATTCATACCTGTGTGGCAAAGATCCCATCATTAAAACCAAGAAAAAATTGGTCATGTTAAATTATAAATTAATCAAAATCAGAACTATTTAAAGAAATAATGAGTGGGGAGGCATCCTTGCCAATATTTGTCATGCCACGTTAAATAATTTGGCTACTAGATATGACTTTAGGGATATATGGTAGTATTTTTAGTCCACGCTAGTATAAAATTATAGATGCCGTGCATCTATTAATAAACAATATACTTTAAAAATGTTTCAAGGTCAATCTATTTTAATTATAAATCTATATGTCCACATGTCCACAACAAAACAGTACCTAAACAGTATTCGCGTTAAATTTTGCGACGAATCAAGCAATTAGATTTAATTAAACTAATTGAAGTCATATCTATATTTACCGTACGGGATCAAAATCGAAAAGCTAATCGTCTGTTTAATTTTCAGGCTGATAAAGAAGCATTAATAATCTGGAATCTGGAACTCCTAAATCATCCTGAACAGCGATAAAAGAAAAAATGTCAGCAGATATATAGCAAGAAATAAAAATAAAATAGTCCAGGTCAGCAGTGAAAATAACTACGAAATTTAAAATTTTATCTAACCGGTTGAAAACAGTCGACACTCATATATTATTGTGTTCAGTGCAGTTGTCGTGATCCAAGAGTATAAATGTGCTGTGCGGAAAACAAGTGATAGTTGTGAAATGGTTAAAACTTTGTGAAACTAATAATCCCGAACTTCCCAATTTATGGATAAGGTTAACAGGAGTTGCTACCGTTCGGCTTAATCTCGTAAGTTTGCGATTTAATTTATGATAACCCTGGTTTTTAAATTGCTTTTTTTATCTCCTCGACAGTGGCATTTTGTATGTGATAATAAATGAATGGGTAACACTCGAATTTAATTATTATTTTGGATCCGTTCATAACTTCAACACATTCATATCATATCAGTATTAATAAAAATACTGGATTGATATCGCTATAATTATTAGTTTATTATACAATTCGTTATTAATAATATTATTTGGAATATATCAACAAATGAAAAGGCACTACATTACCAGAACAATCTAAATTAAACACCAGATATCAAACTGTAGAATTTAAAATAATACGGCATACATTGATTGTCAAGTAACAAACAATTTTTTTACATAATAAATATTTATTTAGTACTGCTTTTGAACTTTTTATTGTTGACAATACACTGCCGTCTAGTTTAAAGCAATGCAATGAGTTTATGTCAATGTCTACAGAAAACTGCTTGCAGATTACTGACCAATAAACAATGAAACAAATAACCAAGAACACATACATACAACATACACCGCCCCGTTTCATCGAGGACAAAATTAATAATGTGCCGTTCATAGATGAATTAACTGCTGAGTTTTAATTAAGGTAAAATTTTCCTCAAGCACGTTCCAGAAAGGTTTAATAAAGACATTATATTAAAAGTTGAAGGTTATAAAAGTAGTTATAAAATTGAGCCAAATTGGCAACAAAAGGAGTAAAATTTAAACTGCGGCTAATTTTACTGCTTCAAGGGAAATATGTTGGCAAATTACTTTTCCGTTCTAAGTTTTGCCAGTACATCAAGCTATTGTATAGAGCTTTTCAGCTTTATTGCACAAAAACAGTAGTATGCTATGCGCGTAAAAACTCTTATAGGTTATAAATTTCTTAAATATGTACTAAACTTTGAAATGGTTCTTCTCTACATATTCTTGCTTGAAACCAGTCTCTTTAATTTAATACTGTCAAAATATTCACAAATTAGGGCTGTGAATGTAAAGTAGTTTATTTATAAAATATTCACCCTAAATAAAATTGGATATATTGATTTTTACAGTAAACGCAAAAATATGCCAAAAAGAAACAATATGTGAATACACTTTCTTGATTTGCTCCACTCCCTCACCTTCAGAGTCATCCCTACATTTAAACAAAAAATGGTATCCTAATACTTTCTTACGTCATTAGTTGCCTTTCGAAAAGCTTATTACAAAAATGTATAGATGTGGGTCTAAAGTGAGTAGTTTGTGGTTTCATAAAGTTCAGCGGCTCAACGCTTATGTGTTAAGCTTACGTGTCCAATTTGCGTGGACTATTAATCTAAATAAGGTGATTAAAAGAAAAAAAGTGTGTCCCTTTATTATTTCTTTTTGATGTGTTTTGCGTTTCCCGCAAAAATCAGTAAATCCAAATTCATTGCCATCTCATCTTCGTCAAGAGACCAGGATCTATCGCAGCTGTTCGCTCAAACACGTCGTCAGATCTGATTCTATGCAAATCCCTTTAAGTGTCAGATAGACGGTGAGTTTCTGTAACTTAACAAATAAACATTTCAGAATGATTTAATTGTTTTTAATTGTAATCAAAGCAAGTTTATAAAGACACTGTGAATGAAAGAGATAGGGAAAAGCACGAAAATACTGATTGAATGTTGCCTCCCTCAAACACACATAACCTCGAGCTATATGGCATCAGTGAATTACAAGAGATTTCTTTTTCTGCGATGATTTAGAATAATGTATGTAATTGATTGAGTCAGATAGGTACAACATTGAGGTTGGAGCTACTTGTCCTTGAGTATACTCACAGAATAGAAAGAGCTTTAGTCAGTAGGCAAACTACCATATGAATCATTCTATATAGATATAGAAGAAGCCATTGTTAGCATCTCACTTGATTCTCTAAACAGAGCAGCAGTTAGTAATCGACTCGTCACTTAATAGAGACCCACGCCAGAGCAGTCCATAACTAGAGGAAGCCCGTAGGGCGGTTCTTTCACCCCTTCAGTGGTTTGGTGACAGAGGCGAATTCCTTACACGAATAGAATATGCCAACGACCTCACCATCCTCGTAAAAGGAAAATTTAAAGGCCCTGCATCGGAAAAGAACCTCAGTATGGTAGGCTAATGGTGGACACTGGAAGGGCTGTCCATTATTCCAGAAAAAGATCATGGTGATGACTTTCACAAGCAAGAGGAAACTTCAGAACCTGAGAGAAATACAAATACAAGTGAGCACTTGGAGCTAATTTTGGATACCAAAGTGAATTTTAAAGTAGATCTAGGAAAAGCGATTGCCAAAGTTATACGGGCACTAAAGACCTCCAAAAGCATGGTAATTCTCTCAGGTCTTATCATGTTTCTGCACTCCTCAGACTACAATCATCAAAAGCATACTTGTACCAAAAGATTGTGATGGAAACAGGTAACTTACGTTTCACTGATCTGGCAGCGCAGGACCTGGAAATGTAAATAAAGTCGACCACGGCCATGGAAGTACCGCTTTGCCTACCTTCATTACATTAAGTAGTGAAGAATGAAACAGGGTATAGGCTAAAAACAAACGGTTTAGGGACCACTCTAAGGAACAAATATCATAATGAAATTTTTCAACAATTAAGTAACAGTCGATTTACTTGATATGCAGTCAAACAGAATTAGCATAAGCCACAGTTCCAATTTATAGGTACATACCAGATAGGTTATACCTAGTAGGAAACAAGGTATATGAAACCATATTATTCCATATTAAATGGAAAATTCCAAGTGGTACCAAAGTAGTAGTAACAGAGTTTCCGCCATAGATAAGATAATTCACATAATATCTCTAAGTTAGGAAGTGACCAGATGTTGTAGTTAATCCATATAAATAAGTGGCAATTTAAATACTCCCTTTTAGCCCAATGAAGTGGGACGAAATTTGTCGATTTGGATGCAGTAAAATTGATATTTTCCGAGTCCGGCGTCTACGGGTGAGGACTTTGGTATGCTTAAATGTACCACAAAATAAGCCCGTTCCCAATATTTAAGCTCTTAAGCCTTTCCAACGGTGCTAAATTTTTAACACAATAAAAGTGAATTATAAAAGTCAGTTACTTAGTATTCAGAATGAGTAATAGTTTTACAAAAATTATTATACAAATTTTCAAAATATGTATGTACATATGTGTTATTTTAGTATCTTCTTTTAATATTCTGCCTTTATCATGTTTTTATTATTACTATTTTTTTATATAGTTATTCTGTTTGGAATATATTTATTCTATTGAGATATAATTAATGGTCAGCATATCATCCCGACGTAAAAATGTTTTGTAGTAAAAGACAGTAATAATTCACGAACGTATTACGATTTCGTATATTGATTATAAATTCTAGGCAAAAAGTAAAAAAACTAAGTTTCCTAGAAAAATATCAATGCTGTCTAAGTGCTGTGTTAATTAACTGAAGTTCTTACCTTTTGTTTTCATTTAATATTCGCTATATAATTAGTAGCATTCACAAACTCAGCTAATTAATTGGAGCCATCCAACTAAATTCATTTATTCGAGTTTTCCATCTCCACGTTATCCATTTCGATAAAAACTCGTGAAGTAGATGGTTTTTTTGTAAGTCTGATTGTTAGTTTCCAGCATAACAACCAATTTTTATAATATTTAGAGTTTTGAGGTATTTTATAGAAGAGAAACGTGAGTGAAACTAAACCTCTAGAGTTGAAAGAGGATTCAGTTATATAAAGGTTATATTAGGTTATACAATACATATATACAGACACATACTTACATATAGACATAATAAAGTACACTACATATAATAATATAAGTACCGAGTGAATACTAATAATAAATAAACCCACAGAAATTAGACAGCCCCCAATTCAATAAATAATTTGGTTTGTCTATTCTGAAAATATTTAAAATGAATCCTACTGAATCTCGTTTCCCACATGTTTAATAGTTTTTAATCGCGTAAATGTGGAGTAATATGACTATATTAAATATCATATTAAACTTCTATACCTAAATTTTTTAATTTTTGTAGTTTATATTCCACTTGGTCTTAGTTTTAAAAATGTATCCTTACATTGCTCATAAAGAGGTCCGCAAGGTAAAGAGAGACTCATGGAAGAGATTGGGTAGTCAGAGCAGATGGTCAGCGTAAGGCTTACCAAACTGAACTTCGCCCTTTCTTTGAATAAAGACATATTATTATTATTATTATTATTCTGCGAAGAGGTCAGTGATGGCCCCGCACCTTCCAGAATCCATAGAGTCCTGGCCAAGGACGGTTGTACTGCAAACGAAGTAGGTTTTATCAAAAAAGATGATGAAACCTACATAGAAACAATGACGGAAAGTATCAAATTGCTCATGGAGGCACACTTTCCGGGCTCACTGATATTAACAGACCTAGAGGATAGGCATTATCCAGACCAAAGGCCAGAAAGGTCCAAACTTGCGGACTGGAGTTTGGCCACCGAGGTTATAAAACCTGATAAAATCAGATGGGCAATTAGTAAGTTCCAACCACTCAAATCTCCTGGGATGGACGGAATATATCCAATTTTGCTTCAAAAGGGGCTAGAGGTATTAATACCTTACTTATGTAAGATATTCAGAGCCTGCTTGACTTGGAAATACATAACAAAAATATAGCGGAAGGTGAGAGTCATCTACCTACCAAAAATAGATAGATTATCGGACCAAACGCCCAAGTCATATAGACCTATAAGTCTACTCTTTTCTACTTAAAACGATGGAAAGACTGATAGGTAGGTACTACGAGACGAACTACTAAGGGAAAATCATCCGAGTGAACGTCAATATGCTGCCAGCCAGGGAGGTCGTCAGACCTTGCGCTGGATGAATTAAACAGACTACTTGCAAAGTCCCTAGAGGACAAGGAAATGGCAGTAGTTACATTCCTAGACATAGAAGGAGCGTTTAGTAACGCAACAACGCACTCACTAACGAGTGCATTATCAAACAGAGGAGTCCCAACAACGATCTGCCGGTGGATTAAAGTCAGCCTAGATAATAGGATTATAATATCTAATCTAGGTGAGGTCTCCATCGAGGCGAAAGTGAGTACAGGCTGTCCCCAGGGAGGGGTACTATCTCCACTACTATGGGCAACCCTGGTTGACGAACTCCTCCGGATACTTTCCACAGAAGGCTTCTATTGCTTAGGACATGCTGATGATCTAGCAATATTCGTTAAGGGGCGATTCGCGAATACAATAACGGAGCGTTCGCAAAGAGCCCTAAATGTTGTCGGCAAATGGTGTTGCAAGGAAATACTTTCTATAAATCCCCACAAAACCACAGTCGTCAATTTTACACGGAGGAGAGCACTGCAAGACCTAAAGCCCCTAAGGCTCAATGGAGTGGAAATTCCATTTGCCTGTGAGGCAAAATATGTCGGAGTCATTTTTGACCAAAAATTAACATGGAATTCTCACATCCAAAAAGTCACACAGAAAGCCACAATCGCCCTGGGAAGGTGTAGGTAAATGTGTGGAAAAAACTGGGGGTTAAATCCCAAAATGAACCTGTGGTTATACACCAGGGTAGTGAGACCCATGATAACCTATGGATCAGTGGTATAGTGGGCTAAAACGGTGCAGTCGGGAGTAATAAGACGGTTAAGTGGCGTGCTTGCCTGTGCGCCACGGGGGCTATAAAAACTGCTCCTACGGCTGCACTTGAGGTCCTCTTGGACCTGCCATCCTTACACGTATTCATAGAAGGCAAAGCTCGGTCAGTGATGCACAAGTTAATGCAAGGCCAAACGCCAATTAGCCAGCAACACGGGACCAGAAGTTATACTCGGAGATGAGGGCAGATCCCATTGTAGGTATGCCCACGGATGTAATGGTCCCAAGGTATAACTTCAACAAGAACTTTCAGACTGTTATACCAGACAGGGAGGATTGAAAAAACGGTCCTCCCATAACAGCACAAACAGTCTGGTACACTGACGACTCCAAGACAGAACAAGGAGTCGGAGCCGGGATTTACGGGACAAGGTCAAAAGCCAATATCCCGATAAGTCTAAGGAAATACGCAACGGTGTTTCAGGCTGAAGTGATCGCCATACACTGTTGCGCAAGGGAGATAATAGGACAAGGCACTGTTAACCAGTCGATTGCCATTTTCTCTGATAACCAAGCGGCAATAAAAGCAATCGGTTCAATGCAAATCAACTCAAGATTGGTGTGGGACTGCCTGACGGCCCTTACAGAGCTGGAAAGTCAGAACAGAGTGACCCTAGCATGGGTACCAGGACACGAGAGACACAGAGGAAACGAAAAAGCCGACCAACTGGCCAAGGAAGGCGCACTTGAAGCCCCAATAGGACCTAAGCCCTTTTGTGGCGTGGCAAAGCCATGCATACGAGCAGCCATTAAGGAATGGGTGCAAAATAAATCTCTGGAATGGTGGAAGAATCTCCTAAGACAAAGACAGGCCAAGAAGTTCATTAAAGAACGTTCGGTCAAATTTACGGAAGACCTACTAAGCCAGAATAGGAAGGCCATCAGAGTAATAGTAGGCCTTCTAACTGGCCACTGCCGGCTCAATAGACACATGAGTGGAATGGGCCTGGCAGAGGGCGCAACATGCAGATTCTGACAAGAGGAAGAGGAAATCTCAGTTGAAGTAATTATATTACAAAGTATTAAAAAGATGTCCAGAAAAATATTATCACTATAAACAATTCGGCCATTTTAAAAAAAAAATTATATTACATCCGTCTAAGTGATCAATCAAAAGCGATGAGCACAATTATATTAGTGTAAAATACTAAAAGTAGGCTGGTGTCAAATTGTAATTTGACAATATTACGTACTGATGTGATCATTTGGTGTTTATAATTGGCATTAGACATTGCAAATTACAGACGAAAGTATTGAAAAGCTACTTTATTATTAAACTAACACAAAATACAGGAAAGATGAATTTAAATAGTAAAAAAATTTAACCCTGTATATGTATTGTGATATATTCAGCACTAATTTTTCCTATTTTTTGTTAATTAAATTTTCAGTCATTCATAGAATGATTATAATTTTGCCCGTACTTTTAAAGAGCTTCTATTTGATTTGAACGGCATGACTCATTAATATTTCTAAAGAAAAAATAATAATTAAAATACATGAATTAAACTTGTGTGTGTGTATGTTTACTCTGCGTAAACATAATCTGGTTCACGGGTCAACCTTTAAAGATTGACATGCTATTTTTATCCTTTCTGTATTGACATGTCATGCCTCATTAAAAAATCAGTTAATTGACCCAACCTGAAGTTAAATCTATATTCAGATTTGGCAACATCAAGTGGTGAGATTAGAATTAGTTTTTGTTGTTTGATACAGCATTTTTACATTTATTTACTTACATATTTATTTACTACAATAGATAATTTATTTTAACTATGTTATAGAAAACTATATTTATCGCAAGTCAGTAAATAAATAATATGTTTGTAGTACATTGTGGTTAGCAATGTGTAATAAGTGGTTCATTCATCAAAGTACAAAAAACTATGGGATTACAAATTACACTACAAGATTACACAAATTATATAAATATTTATTTTACTTAATCACTTTAGCTGTTATAAAACAGATGTGAACATTGCAATATAGAAAATTTAATTACCATAATACAGCAATACAGGAAATATATAGATAAAAACAGAGAACAAAAATAGGAAAAAAACATTATAATTCACTGCAGAAATACATTAATTATTTTTTCAGTAAAAACTGCTTAAATTTAGTTCTAGCATGATTAAAAATTGCAAATATTTTAATGCCCCATTTGGTAAATGGTTATGAAAGTTTATTTTTAAATAATTCAAAATTCAAAAATATTTTTATTCTCCCTGGTTGGGTAAAGCTAAGGCGAATGCCGAGTTATGTAATAAGAAAGCCAGCTTTAGTGCTGAAATTATGTATATTTTACACTATTTTATTCAGTATGTACTATTAATAACGCCAATTTACGTCCGGCCTTTTATTACTTGTTTATTTTATGATAGCATAAGACGAAATAACTTTAAAATAATCTATTTTAGAAAAATAGTTTTTATGAGGACTTAAGCTCGAAGTTTAATTAGGGTCTATTCCCAAATCTGTACACTATAAGCTAATTATTGTATACAGGGTGGACTATTAATAATATACCATTGGCAATACACCATTTTGGTAACTACATTATTTAACCCTTTCGCTTCTCCCCCGTGGAAAACCTCCTTCGGCTAACCCTTTCTTTTACAAAAATTGCGATAAAAACTATTTTTTAAAAAAATTTTATAGCAATTTTTGCAAAAGAAAAAGTCACGCACAGGAGGTTTTCCACAGGGGAGAAGCGAAAAGGTTAAATAATGTGGTTACCAAAATGGCATATTCTTATGTAAAATGGCATTCTAAACACTTTTTTACTCTACATATTTTTCAGTAAAATCAATAGAAATGTCGTAAATCAGGAATTAATTCTTGAAGTTCGCCATTTTCAATTTTCCAATTTTCACTTCGGATTCGTAGTGAGTGCCATAAAAACTCCCATAATATGAATTTTAGCCGATTGTGATGAAAACTGTACGATTCATTGAATTGGGGATGTAAAATGTGGGCTGCAACCCGCCCGAGGTGAGTGTACTAATTTTCAAAGGTATATATTTCATATGTTGCCGAAAGTTAACATAATTACCTTACCTTTGAAGGACCCTCAACAAATTTTGAACGGATTTGCATCCTTTTTTCGATCTTCTTTTACAACGTCCACTAACTTTGGTATGGAAGCCACTGACTCAAATAGTAATGTACCACATCTCCCTATTCCAATAATTAACGAAGTAGATGTATTAAATCCGCTTAAATTGGTCAAACCGACATTAACTACTGGTCCGGATGGAATACCCGCATTTCTTTTGAAAGACTGTGCTGTGCTATTTGCTTTCCCTTTGTCAGTTATTTTCAATTTATCTCTTCAAACCGCTACGTTTCCTAACCTATGGAGACAAGCTAAAATTTGTCCCGTTTATAAAAAGGATGACAAGGCTGCAGTTGAAAACTATAGACCAATTACCATTTTATGTAACTTCAGCAAATTATTTGAAAGTGTCCTTTATAATATTTTATTTTCCCATGTTAAATCCAAAATTTGCTTTAATCAGCACGGGTTTCTCGTTAATCTGGCTTGCATAACTCAATTCATTGCAGAGACGTTAGATTGAGGAGGTCAAGTTGACGTCATATATACAGATATATACACACTCGATCATGGTATCTTGTTACAAAAATTGTTCAACTTCGGCCTTACCGAAACATTTACTAACTTTTTTTACTCATATCTATCTGACAGGAAACTTACTGTCCAATACCATAGATTTAAGTCTGATGAAATAACAGCAACGTCTGGCGTTCCTCAAGGGTCCGTTCTTGGACCATTGTTATTCATAATATTAACAAATGACATTAATTGTGAACTTCTAAATAGCACTCTGCTGTACGCTGACGATTGCAAGCTGTATTCGGCCATCAACAATTTAAATGACTGCTTTAACTTGCAAAAAGATTTGCAACAAATTAGTACGTGGTGTGACAAAAATAAACTGCATCTAAATATTAATAAATGTAAATACATGACTTTCACAAGAAAGCTTAATCCAACTGAGTTTACTTACTCTTTAAAAGATATTCAGCTATCTAGGTGTAGTTAATTTAAAGTTCTTGGGGTCATCTTCGACAGTAAGTTAACCTTTAATAATCACATAAATGCTATCGTGGCCAGTTCTTACAGAAACTTAGGTTTCATAATCAGAAATATCAAAGACCTTGTGGATAATAACACCTTGATATTGCTGTTTAATGCATTTGTCAGATCAAAATTAGAGTATGCCTCCATAATCTGGAGTCCAGAATACGCCGTGCATAAACTTAGCGTTGAAAAATGCAAAGAATCTTCAGTAAATATCTTTGGTATAGAAATGACGGAATTTATCCAGCAAGAGGTACACCTAAATCTGATCTATTAAATAGATATCAAATACATGATTTGGAATCCCGCCATAAGTATTCTTCGATTGCGTTTTTATATAAAATTTTGAATAGTGTGATTGATTGCCCTGAGTTATGTAGTTATGTCAAATTACATGTACCATCAGTTCATACACGCTCAAATAATTCTTTTTATCTAAATACGCCTCGTACAAATTTACTTAAGTCTTCACCCTTGCATATGATGTGTTCAAACTATGCATATATACAGGACGATGTCGATATATTTTGTACTACTGTTAAAAAAATTAAGCAATCTGTATTGCATTCAAACTAAAAATATTTACGAGTTTTATGTCAAATATTTTATGTAATTATACTTAAGTTTTTCATATGTATTTATCGTACAAAATTCTGTGACAATGTTTTGTTCTTTCCTACCCTGTAATTGGATTTCTTATCTGTTTGGGTAGTTGTATTCTAAATAAATAAATAAATAATGCAAAAGGTTTCTTTCAAGTCTTTACATAGAAGAAGTAACGATTAAGAACTTATACCTTTTTTTTTATATTCATTTCCTCTACTATAATAGATATTTTGTTGGAACAGCTTAGTTGATAATAAATATCCAGTTGATATTTGCTTTGTTTTAAAATCTCCGAAACATTTTAAATATCGATATTAATAAATAAAACTGCAACACTAATTACTCTGCAATATACGTGTACAAACTTGCATGTACTTCCATTCTCGTTTTACAATGAGGCCCTTCCCACACTTGTAATGGAATGTACTATTATTTTGCATAATTTAATTTAAAAATATTAAACAAACAGGATATCGAATTTTAGAGAAATTAATATCGGAAATTTCAAATACCTAATAATGGAGAGAACTATGTGGCGTACATGCATGAAAGCCTTTTAGTACATCGGAATGTATTTTGTGTAGAGTAATGCGTTGGAAGCTTTTAATTAAATGCAGATAATCTGTGCGCTATTTTTTAATCAAGAATTATTACGAATTTTCAGTCGATTTGACGTCGTGGCAACTTTAAATTAGTTTTTATATTACAGAATTTGTCTCACTTAATTTCTGGGAAATAATAATAAATAACGTAAGCTCATGTTCAACTGCGGTCAGGGAGAAATTGCAAATAAACTTCGAACAAAGGAGAAATTTCAAGTCAAAATTAGAAAAGTTTTATGTCCCTTTCAGAAACTGTATACCTTCCAGATTAATCCGAGAGGATTTTGCATCCTTTTGAGCAATACTCTACTATTGTAGACGAAAATAGCATAACTATATAACTTTTCCGTTTTTCTGGATATCGAGTAGCAAATGTGCTGCAAGTTCTTGATATTACTTTATCACATTCTCCATAAATAATAAACAAATTTAAAAAGTTTTCGTTGGTATAATTTAAATGTGCTGGCATTTTTTGACATGATAGTGACTGATTGTTTCTAATCATGGCTATTTTGATGAAATGATTACAACAATTCATGAATTTCTAATAAAATCGCAAATATTTCAAAAAGTTGTAACTTTAACCCCCACAATGCTAATATCAGAAAAAAGAGAATTCAATTTTACACAACTTGACGTAAAAAATACAGGGTGTTCCATTTGATCTAAACAAGTTTTCGCGGTTTGAGGTTGACAAAATGTAACGCGAAAAACGGAACACTTGGTATGATATTATTGAATTTATTTCAGTTGTAGAACGTAGCTCTCCTTGTGTTCTTTTTACGTGACAAGAAGCAAATGAGGATCTTTTACACGAAGAAAGTTATAACGGTTCTTGCAAACCGTTGCACCTGTAAAATTTTCTATAAAATGTCAAATACCTCTGAAACGGCTAGGTTTAGGTATAGGATATGGTATAGGTATACATATTTTCGACTCAGAATTTTATGCTCTTTTCGAAAACCCTAGAATATATAGGGTGTTCCATTTGAAATAAGCAAGTTGGTATCGACTTCCGGTATAAGCGGAAGTGCCAGCTGCTTGTAATTACTTTAGTTGGATTGGCCACACCGACATTAGTAATTATCTAAATTTTAAAAAATTTCTGATACGTACTTTTCTCTATATCGATCGATTCAGTTCCCGGTGAGACACCCTGTATAGTCCACGCAAATTAGACATTTTAGAAGAAATAATATATAAAGAAATAAAATTTGAGATGTGTACTCTCGATAGGGTTAGAAATACATATCGGAAAAGTTCCCATCCCATTCAGGAACGGAAAGTCTCTTTTTGACAAAAAGCAACCCCTAACGGAGACTTAAGAGTCCCGTTTGGGTTCACGAAAAACATGAAATCGTAGCCAGATAACTGTGACATAATTAGAGAAGATATGAATACGAAATTTGAAGGGTAAATACATGAAAGTTCAATCTGTGTCGCTGCGTGGAATTTTTTGAAAAAAAAATTAAATTTTTTTCTTTACGAATTTTAAAAATTTTAAAATGTGAAAATCAAAAATTTAAAAACACAACAACGTAGAATATAATAACATTTATCAAAGAAAAAAATAAAAAATTAATTATCTTAACTGTAAGTATTTTAATTGTGTGGCTCTTTTTCGATTTTCGTATATGCAATATCTCCGCGCGTCTCTACGCGTATTCAGTGTTATTTGTGGCTAGTAGTTGTGTGTTTTGCAAACGGGACTCTTAAAGCTGCTTTATCACTTTTATCTTCTAAACCGTTCGTTGGATGAGAAAAAGTATAGGAAATAAAAAAAATTGTCAGCCTATCCATACCTATTTCGCAGTAACAGCGTTCAAACTGAGGGGTAGTTTGGAACGCACAGGTAACAATAGATCGTACACGAAGTTCCTCAAATCCGGTTACTTTAACGAGAAAAATGCCCAATACTGAATTTATAGAGCGCAATTTTCTTTATAAGATGCATGTCTAGTGGGTTTTGACTCAGACTTAACAAAGAGTTTAATCTGACCTGCACCTATGCCCTCTACTACATATCACAGTGCTTCAAACATTTGTTCTAAAAGTCGTCTAGAATGATTGGTTTACATAAATTAGTGAGGTACATATTTTACGTATAATTAGAAAACGCATCTTTATTGAAAATCGGCAGCTACTGGAAGCGGCTGGAACCTCCCCACTCGGTGGATCTTTGAAGCCGAAAAGAGCATTAAATTGTGTAACAAAACGGCACTAAACGTAATCCGATCTCATCCAAAACCTTTTCAGATCTTCTGGGGCACTAAAAAACCCTCAACTTAATGAATTTACAATCATCTATGCGAGTTATTACCTACATTATCGCTCGTTGAATAATATACTATTAGGATATTAACAACTTTAACATCACTTGAACGACTAAGAAAGTCTAGTTATCCTAAATACTACAGATTTATAAAGCAACAAACTGAAAATTGGTAAAGTGATAAACTATAATAAATTCACCAACGAAGGTACAGAAAGCATATGATATTGATATTGTTACATTTACCTTTAAAGTTTGTGACAATCCACTAAAAGTTACAAATGTACCGAAATCTTATTAACATGACATGACACCAACATTATCGGATGACAAACGATGACAATGACAATCATCAAAATTTGCTCATTGCAATCCGATCGCACGCGGCTGTCTTTGTTAAATCAAACATTAGCATTTCAGTAATTTTACTAGATTTTAGAGGAATATTTGTAGTTTAATTATTCGATTTGTCTGTATATATATTTAAAAACGGCACTAAACGTAATCCGCTCTACTTCCAGAGCAGAGAAGAAACCCTCACACGTGAATTGACGCGTGATGTGACTAGTTTCACGCGCATCGATCATGTCATGCGAAATGCGATCTATGCCATATTTGCTTTGTTTTTAATTTTTTTCACGGAAACCAAATCGAAAGGGTGGAAGTATGGTATATCGTTGAAATCAGAATTTTAACTGCTTTTCAATGGTTCCATTGCAAATTGAAAGTAAATATAAAATAAACAACGTGTTGCGTCAAAATGGCACTAAACGTAATCCGATCTCAACCTTTTCAGATCTTCTGGGACACTAAAGAAACGCACACGCAAAGTTTCATTCAAATCCGTTCAGTAGTTTCGGCGCTATCGTGCTAACACACATACACACACACATACACACACACAGACATTTTTCAAAAACCACTTTTTTGGGTTCCTAGGACCCCAAAACGTAAAGATTTGATGTTATCTCAATTTTCGTTTTTGAACCAATTTTAGTAACCTCTCACAATTTTATTGTGGAGAGGTTAAAAGGGGGAAAATAAATAAAAATTACTTGTGTCAAAATCCGCTAGACGTGCATCTTATAGAGATAGTTCCGCTCTATAAATTCATTTTTGAGCATTTTCTCGTTAAAGTAATCGGTTTTGAGATATTAGCTGTGAAGCTTCGTGTAAGATCGATTGTTACCTGTGCGCTCCAAACTGCCCCTCAGTTTGAACGCTGTTACTGCGAAATAGGTGGGGATAACCTACAAGGTCAACAGGACATTTTTATACCGAATTCAATGACAAATTTTTTGTTTCCTATACTTTTTTTTGTCCAATGAACGGTTTACAAGATAAAAGTGAAAAACCAGTGTTAAGTCCCCGTTAGGCGTGTTTTTTTTTTGCAAAAAATGGACTTTCCGTTCCTGAATGGGGTGGGAACTTTTCGGATATCGATTTCTAACCCTATCGAGAGTACACGTCTCAAATAAAATTTCTTTATAAAAAATATTTCTTCTATTGACTATTTGTGTGTACTAATTATGCGATGAATACAATCTGTAAATACTACGGAGTTTAATTTTTCTCATTCAATCGAGTACAATATAACAATCCAAATGTTACGAAATGCTCAAAAATATACAAACATACAAAAACTGTGCAGTATGTCAAATTACGCAGGATCATTTGTAATGTCCAATAAAATGTACTGGATTAAATTTAATAGGTTTGAAAATCGAATAGTCGATGCATTTTTACTGGTTAGCTTGAAAGCGATTTGGATTTTTAATGTCGATGTATTTATAATGACTTCCTGTGTAGTAACTAAGTATCATAATAGCTTATTTTAATGGACTTTTATTTATCGACTATTTCCAATGAATACATTCAACCTGGTATGGACGGACCATGCGCCGGTACCATTAACAGACATATTATGGTTCAGAAATTTTCATTAAACAATTTAGTCCGACAACAACCCGGTAGTAGATAATTAACTGGTGGTAATAGCCATTTAATAACCGAAATGTGCAAGTGCTCAAAATGCTTTACTAAACCGAGCTACACTTTACGCTCAAAATGGGATGCTTTATGCAATAGAGTAGGATATTACCGACTAGGATATTAACAGAATATAGTATGAGTATCTAAAATGAGTTAAATAGATAGATAGATAAATAAATGGTTTAGTACCTTATATATTTACAAAATTTAAAATACAATTAGAACATGTAAGTTTAAATAAACAGGGTGCACACTTTAAGTGTAATAAAAACACTTGTATGTGTCTAGGACTTACAACAAGATAAAATAAATCACAGTAATAATAAATTAATCAACTATTATAATATCAAATCAAAATATAATACTAGTAACAACTAAATATGCTTATTTAACATTTTTTAAATCCTTTTTTTATCCTTGAGACCGACCAGTATCAATTAATCTACTTATTTTCAGAATTTAGACATACTGACGTACTTAGGCGTACCTGCATATGCATATATATTATTTTTGTATTTATTTTTAATTATTTTTCATATCAATTATTTAATGTATTTCTATTCTCGGTGTTATTATTATTATTATTAGCCGTTACTCGAGTCCGAGTATAAAAAATGTTACAGTCGATAAATTGTGTACAATAAAAAACAAGTAAAAGGTGCAGTCTATTGTAATTCCCATTCATCTACGGTGCACACGACTATGGCTATATAGGCCAATTCGGGAGAGCACATGTCGACCGCAGTCAGGACAAACATAGACCTGGTTAGGTCTTGGATTCGGCCTTCTTGCAGCAACATTTCCTTGATAGCTGGCCACAACCCCTCGCCATTCGGTTCTGTCCGCTGCAAGTTGTTCCCATTGCTCGTCTGCAATACCGCAGGATTTTAGATTTTCATGGAGAGCGTCTTTGAACCTCTTTCGTTGACCGCCACGCCTTCTTCTACCGCTTAGCAATTCACCATAAAGTGTACATTTAGGAAGGCGGTTATCATGCATACGATGAACGTGACTTGCCCATCTTAGGCGTGCTCTTGAAATAAGCACCTCAATTGGAAGGCTGTTTGCTCTCCTGAGTACTTCCACGTTTGATATGTGATGAAACCAACACATATGGAACTCTCGGTGTATGGCGCATAAATAGTTCACATTTTAACTTGAATACATGATCATTTTTAGTGTCTCTAACGTCTTTGGAAGTTTGTTGCAGGCCTTTGCTTTTAAGTATAAATGAAATCTCTGTCCGATCGTCTTTTGCATTTTAGGGGTTTTTGACTTATTTTGGTTGCGTGTCTTAATTTGATGTTGTGGTATATCTTTTTTGTTTAAAAATTCATTTGTGCACAAGCACAGCGCCAAGAAATGTAGTTGTCTAAATGTCTACCGTCGAACAGAGATGCTTCTATATACAGCAGATCCGAAGGGAAAGTAGTTTCCTTATTTAACATGATTCAAATGTGCTTTTGGAGGGAGGAATATTAAAACATAATATTTTTAGTCGCAAATTCTTCTATAAAATCCTTATTTTACTATAAGGAACGTAACCTGACTGCAACCAACTCTGCTACTCTCCGGGCTATGTGCCCCGCCGAGCGCTGAATTACAAGTTACAAGCTTGGCGCGTTAAGTGTAATAATTGCATATTACCATCAAAACGCTAATGCTTCGATTGCAACAAACACCAGCCGAAAGATTGATCCTACTTAAAGGAGCTCTCGTGCCAGTCGTCAGATACCACTTGCAGACTGCAGTTTTGAATTGTTGGCTCTCGTCAGTGCACGGTAGGAATGTGACGACCGACACGAGGATCACTTGACCGTTTAGTACATTTCGGTATCTTTGGGATAGTGACATGTAAAATAGTCAGCAGGCGCCATCCAGCGGTCCAGTGTCTGTTGCAATCGAAAAATAAATAGCCTGACTGGGCTTAGCATAGTTCAAATGTGCTTTTGGAGGGCGGAATATTGAAACATAATATTTTTAGTCGCAAACTCCTGTCAAATCCTTATTTTACTATAAGGAACGTAACCAGACTGCAATCGAAGCATTAGCGTTTTGATGGTAATATGCAATTATTACATTTAACGCGCCAGGCTTGTAACGTATAATTCAGCGCTCGGCGGGGCACATAGCCCGGAGAGTAGCTGTTGGTTATAAAAAGTATAGGACCCAATATTGTTCCTTGCGGTACACCGTATTTAATATTAGTAAAATCGCTACAGTTGTTACCGATCTTGACGCATTATTTCGGTTTGATAGATAGCTTTCTATTAATTTGAGTGGCTCATTTCTTTTTCCTATATATGTTCTAATGTAATAATTGCTGATGTGAGACTGTATCAAAGGCTTTGCATCAATCTAAAAATACACAAATGGCAGGTTTTGCCTGTAAGATTTAATATATCGTCTTGTGTAGATTACCTTTCTGGAATCCAAATTGATTTTTACTTATTATGTTTGTTGGAAAGCTTGAGATACGGTTTTTAAGTATAATTTCAAATACTTTTGTGATATCGGTCGGTAATTTAGAGGATCAGATTTATCTTCTTTTCAAAAGCTTTTATTAAACTTGCAATGTTTGTTTGTTAGTTCTTGCAATCAAAATTTCGATTAGTTCTAATTAAGCTAGAGCTTTGAAATTTTGCACGTGTATAAGTCCGGTGACAATACACTTTAACATTATCATATAAGAAAAAACAAGATGGCGGACGACTTTATCGTTTATGATCCGATTCGACTCAATATCGATATCTGGGGGTTTTCGGGATCGCCAATTATGAATTCTTGGTTAAAATTTGGGAATTCAAAATGGCGGCGCCAATATGGCGGACGACTTTTGTTATTTATGGTCTAAATCTATGAAAATCAATATCTGGAGGTTTTCGGGTTTTCCGATTACGAATTTCTAGTCAAAAATTTAGTTCAGGATGGCGACTTTAAGATGGCGGACGACTTTATCGTTTGATCCGATTGGACTCAAAATCGATATCTGGGGATTTTCGAGATCGAGCAGTACTCTAATGAGGATTCCGTCAACCAAATTACCATAATCAGGAGGTGTTTAAAATTAACGTTTAGTAAACTGCGTAAATAAAAACTTGTCGAAGAGTAAAACATTTACCTCTAGTTTTATCATTTTCGTTCACGTACAATGGAACAAAAATCATAATGGCTAGCTTCAAAATTTATAAATACATTATCCTCTCGAGAAATGATAACATAAACTCCGTGTTTGGGGACTATAAATCCTATAATTGGATAACAGAGACAAACATTTTTAAACTGATTTTATACACATACGCCCAGATGCTCCCAAATGTATAATAAACAAAAATTCTAATTAATATCCCACAGTTTAGTAAATTAATAGTAAGCCGCTGTTATATACATTGGCATCGCTTATCTATGTTGCTGCTGGTATTCTCTGTTATCTCATTTGCTTTCATAGGTTGTACATTTCGTAACTTAAAATGTGGGTAAATTTTACGTCTGTATTTACTTCGCAGATTATAAATTCTATTATCACAGTTAGTTTATTTCCAGGTTCAGTTTAGTTAAAATTGCGAAATTTTCAACAACCCAACTAAACCAGAAACGTATTTCCGTTCCGCTTCCTCTGCTGACACGCATAATCTTATCTCCTTTTAGAAATCGGGGAACTTATATTGTAGTTCGTGATAATTTTAATATTAACTAAGTAAATTAATAATAGATTGTTGGTTTCTGTGACACAGCGGTGGGGCTTATAAAAGAGATTATGAATTTAATTATTTCTGCAGACACTACAAAGTAACAAAGATGAAATGACATAAGTTATCCCATATAATATTACCTCAGTTATTAATAAAAATACAATTAATATTTTAATGTATATTTTATATTTAAAAAAAACTAGTTTGTAAAGTTTTATTTGCTAACATATTATTCACCGTTAAAATAATATTCAAGCAGTATTATGAAAATGTTACTAAAGGCAAATTCAACATGACTGTGTTTCTAAAATGGCTTTGAATGGTGACATTGTAGACACACTTATCGCACTTATTAGTCGCAAAATCTGTTAGCCACAATGCTGACATTCAAAACAGTTTAACTACTAAGAAACTGGACCGTATTCAAATTCTACAACTGACATTCTGTTTACAATTTTACTATAAAGACTAAGCTATAACATCATCTCGCTTGTCTGGTATCTTCCACAGACAAATTTAACGAGGTCGTTAAATTTTATTAACTTCGAAACAGAAAATATACAAAATAAAATTTGAAGTGCAATATTATAAATAAACCTTATAAAATGCACTAAAATTGGCGTGACGTCGTTGTGCAGGCTCATCTGCCAAATAAATTGATAAATGGCTATTATGAATGCGCAGTAAATAAATAATAACAGTAATGTTTTAATTAAAAAACAGCACATAACTCAAATGGATGATTATCATTTTCAGAAAGCATAAATAAAAATTTGTTCAACCTAAAATTTAGGCTGACTATTTCAGTACATTCTACAAACCAATAAGAAAACTAAATTTGGATTGGCATTGACATTGTCTAGCCGATGAGGCGCGAGTTGGCAATCGCGATTAATCACACGAGTATCGCGCCACCGGATTCGAATCCCGGCTCCGGCACTGACACTGTCAAAGTAAATGGTTGTATGTCCGCGTTTTTTCAATGTGTAACCCCCTTCCGCATAAGTCTCTGACTTCTGGAATTGGGGGTTGTCTAATTTCTGTGGTGTTTATTATTTATTATATTTATTGGCTAAGGAAGTGCTAATTACACTACAGCTACCGCATTACCCAGAACTTCAATTAGATATAGTAATAGAAATTATACAGGGTGTCCCGAAACTCCCGCCTTTCCCTTTAAGTGCTAATTCTCCCAAAAATAGTAAGAAAAGTTCCTATAAACATGTGTCCGCAAATGCTTCCTAAGGGAGCTACGGCCCTCTAAGGATGGCGCAAGAATAAGTGTTTTTGCTAATAATCTCGGAAATGATTTGGGACAACTTTATGAAACTTGGTGAACTATTTTCGATTATTAAATGTTACTGTTTTACAGTATTAGCTAAAATTAATTTTATCCAGGGGCGGAGAAACGAGGGGTCGGTGTTTTTTGTTTCTACATATTTATTTTTCCATTTGACATTTTTAGTATTTTAATCCCTGATGATTCCCTGGTTAATTCTGCAAAAAAGATCCTCTTTACAATTAGCCATGTGGCAAGCCGTTTTCGAGTAAAAGCGGTCTAAATAAAATATTGCGTATTCGTTTGCTAAATGCGCAAAATTTATTTTTCAAAGTAGGCGTGTCATTCGGTATCAGAAATGGCAGAGTACATCTCACAGGAGTATCTCGATATGATTATCTGTTATGGTATGATTTCCTAAAGAAACTATTTTCAATTATTTGGCAATAGTGTTAAATAAAACATCGTGCAAAAGTTTAACGAACATTTATGACTTAAAAAACAACCTGAATTAAGATTATTTTTATTACAAAATGTGCTCAAAATGCCTCCCTTCCTTCTCAATGCAGGTCTCAGCACGGCTTGGCTAATACTGTAAAACAATAACCTTTAATAATCGAAAATAGTTAACCAAGTTTCATAAAGTTGTCCCAAATCATTTCCGAGATAATTAGTAAAAACACCTATTCTTGCGCCATCTTCAGAGGGCCGTAGCTCCCTCAGGAAACATTTCCGGACACATGCTTATAAGAACTTTTCTTACTATTTTTGCATGGAGAATTATCATCTAAAGGAGAAGGCGGGAGTTTCGGGACACCCTGTATATGTATACCAAATTTCGAATTGATTGAATATATGAAAGTGGATTAAGTTGGATTGTAAGTTTACCTAATCACTGCAAAAGGAATAATCTTTTACAACTGGATTGTTCTTATTACAAGAATGTGCAAGATAAACAAACCAATGACACACATACACTACAGAAAATATACAAACAAGCGACCAAGGGAATGAGAGTAACAGCTTTTCATTCATTACCTAAAACATCCATGAATATCAAACATATTATCAAATTGTTAATCGAATGGATATCTTCTAAACCTATGAGTATTGGCGTGGCGAAGATTAATATGTCATTGGCAGCGACTAAAAAAACTACCATTCAAGTTACTGTCAATTTCGGTGTCTAGGGAAGACAGGAGGATGTGCTATACAGTACTTAAGAGGTTTCGTGACTTTAAAATTAGTTCAACGACTGCAAGACAATGGAAAATGACAGTAACACTGAATCTCGAGGGCATAACAGTTGTAATTGGTAACAAGACCATTGTAATAGGTTAGTAATTGGTAGATACAAACACCAAATCATTACCAGTCCCAAAATTTCTTGCGATAGAGATGAAATTTGATTTAAAGTATTATTTCTTCATAATATTTAATAACACTTTCACAATCACTTTTTATTATTAATATTGTAATTTTTATAATGAATAATTACACGTATACTTGTGAGCGCATACGTATAATACCGAAAATGACGGGAAATCGCCGCGCGCACGTATATATCAAAAATGACAAGAAATCGGCTAAATTAAAAAAAAGTTATTTTTTAGTTACATCACGTGACAGTACATAAGAATACTTTCATTTAAGAAAAAATCGTTCGACCATTTGGGCAAATTGTGTAAAATTTTGTAGAATTTTTACAAAAAAATCAGCAGCTACTGGAAGCACCTGGAACCTCCCCACTCGGTGGATCCAGTATATTTATATACATATCATGGGAGGCGGTGAACCAATTTTCACGAAATATGAACTGAAGGTTTCTTAAACATCTACAATAAAAGAATTCCGTTATCGTTTCTTAACTAACATTTTAAAGGGTCCAAAATAAATTAAAACTGAAAAATCGCCCTTAAAAATGACCAATTTACCCCTTTTCCGCGAAAAAAAAAATGGTTCCCACCTACTCGAAGCAAAAAACTCAGGATATCGTTAGTTTCACCAAGACGAAATTATTTCTCTATGCCGCGTTGCGCCATGTAAAATTTTCTCTACAAATCTATATTTGCTCCACTACAAATCAATATTGGATTTTGGTTCTTTAACTTTTCAACGCGACCTTAGAAAAACGTAGTTTTACATTTATTTATTAAGTCCAGTTAAATGCTTCTAAAACTTACATTAACTTCGATCCTCCATATTAGTTTAATTGCTTAGTTAATATGTCCTCGTTTTTAATTACACTCATTTTAATTACTTAGCAATTTATGACATTAATATCAAGTAAATATAAATAACATGACAATTACTAACTATCCGATAGGTTTCTGTGAGTAATCCTGCAGTTTTTACTACATTAACTCTAAAGGGATCTAAACTTGTTGAACAGTCATAAATGGAAAAATTGGCCACATTTTTAATTTACGAAACTTTCTTTAATCGCTATCTCCCATAGGCACAAATATTCTAACAAAAATAATAAATGTGTAGTAAAAATACCTACTACTAAAGTAGATCCATTGCCACCAATCCAATCCATTGCAAAAAGATATAATTTTGCATTTTCCTTGAAGACGTAAAGTGTATACGAACATAATTGAAACCGTATAAAACTAAAAGCCGGCAAAAACAGTCGGCATCTCTTTACTGTACATGGGCGGAGGTAAATAGAAATACTTGTCATAAGAAAATGATAAGATGTTCGGGTGTTATTACATTATCTTCTGTTTCAAATGGTCTCCAGAAAGTCATGGTAAATTAGTAAATAATTAAAATATTTTACCTTTTATATAGTAGTAAATATTTAAAAATATGAACAATAACTAACTAAACTCCTACGCTTGATATTATAATAGGTATTTATTCACTGCACTGGCACATTGACAGCACATCTTACAAGTCCACATTGACTTCTGAGAAACGATTTACGAGTTTTTTTTATGCTAGTAGGCCTGTCCGTTTTATTATCTTTGGACCAGTGCAGTCGTAGATGGTTCATTCAGGCCGATTACATTGCCAGTCTCGGACTCGCCTGCACAGTTTCAACTACCATTCGAATCTCGATACCATTGCTAAATATATAGGACAAAATATCAAGTTCAGTGCGCACGGTCCTGTGCCTTAACACTGACCAGTTTCAATTGTGCTCGTATAAAGTTTACTATGTCGCAACATATAGGACATTATTTTCATTGATTTGGAAACGGTCATTGTGCACCTTGATTGGTGGCGACGAACCGATTTCCTTCCATAGGAAACAGTAGAATACTGGACTTTAGTAGAGGGTATTTTTACTTTACTACACATTTATTATTTTTGTAATAATTTATCCACTTTGCGTTGGCTTATATATTTTGTTACAAATACTATAGCTCGAGGAAACTTCCTTGTATTTTGGATGTTGAACGGACATCTGCCTCTAATAAAATGTAAAATTAAATGCTATTATTTGTTGAAACGTCTCCCCTGAAACTCGGATTAATTAAATATAATGCATACAAATAGATCCCCGTTCATTATTAAAAGAGTCGTAAACAGTGAAAGTAATATTTACAACACTAACCAATGAGAATATGAATCTCTTCACTTGCAGTCATCGCCTAAAATACGTCTCAAAGAGAAATCCAATAACTATAGAGAGTTGTTTGAAGTTACTGTATAGAAATTTTCCTTTAAGTTGAATCGCTAAAGTGAATCCGATTTAATGGCTTTCTCATTCAACTGATATAAATGAACCCTATAGATTTATGTAATACATAGATTGTAGCGGAAGTCAATGGCTTTAAAGATTTCAGAAAGATTTATGAGGTTATAAGACGATTAATGAAAATACTTTGTTATTGTATATGGCTTGACGCTTTTATAAGTGAAAAGAGCTTATCTTGCGTTGCACATTTAGCGATAATTTTGTCACGTATATACAATACTGATTCACATACAACGTTCATAAACGATCGAAATAAGTGTCATTCGATTATCTATGTCCCTGTTTGTTCACTAGTTAGTTTCGTCATGTCTTAGCCCTGGAATTTTAGGGATATTTACATCTAATGTCGCTTTTTCAATCACGTTTTCGGTTATCTTCGCAGATGATTTGTTCAGAGGAACGTTCATTTTATTGACACAAAACACATCCATAAGAATGAAGAAGCGTTTTATCCTGGCGGAATATCTTGCGCGTATACTATAAACGCATCTTAACAATCAATAATTGATATTAATCTTTCATGACCATGTCACTGACCGCTCAGATTCCTAAAAGAAGCTGGTAAAATGCAATATATTGTATTTTTATTAGAAACAATATCTTAATAAAGTTACAACTTAGTTTTGTTTCATTCTTCAGTTTGAAACACTAGGACAAATATAAAATAATGTTTAAAAATTTCCGTAAGCATAAGGTGTTAGTTATTATATAAGTCGTGTTAAAATAAACAAAACGAGGTTATTAGAATAAAATAGGGGTGATCGCTACGTGCACTGTAGAGACGTGTGCAAAACAATGTTCAGGAGTGAGAAGCTGAAAAGAAGAAATGTACATATAACCAGCGTGGTAAAAGATTCGTTCTCTGTCACTAATTATATAAAAGAGCGAGCTGGACTTATAACGCGAACTACGAGCTAGATGTTTGATGACCGATTCTCTCCAGACACATTGCCAAACTATTTGTTGTACAAGTTATTTCCACATAACGAATCCCTGCATCAACTGGAAATAATCATTTTGGTACACTAGGGGCTACTCTTCGAGCTTATTACCACTAAAATTACCGTCATAGCCATCGAGAAGGAACGTATTTACTTCGACTTAATTTCAATGTTTTAGGCGACGCTGCCGGCCATTCCAACAATAAAATGTCAACTTACGCAACCATAGTCGAGGGCGTCGATAGAGGCTCGAAGAATAACAGATTTATATTTGTTTCGAATTACGCGTTATAATTTAAAATTAAATTTACATTCTGATTTCGGGTGGGCAATGGGTAATTTGCTTATTTGTGGTACTAAAAGAAACATTAGATTTTCTATGAAATATTTGATTTAGTTTTTAACAAGAAAGTAGGATAAAATTACATTACAATTTACTTCAGTTATTATTTGGAATGATAATAATGAGACTACGTAAAAGTTCCCATTATATTCTCGAGCTATATATTTTCAGAATTTATGCAATGACAAGCGACTGTAACTTCAATTATACTTCAGTTAAGGTGATACCAGTGGCTTACCGTGTGTCCATTGATACGTAAGATTTCACAAGAATGTTTTTCTATTCGAATTATTGTGTGAGGTTTCTCACCGGCAATGTATATGATTTTCTATGATTGTTCAATTACGATCCGTCACTATAATAATTTTACGAACTACAAACAGTTATAGGCCAGCGGTCAGTGCTTGGGTCGCCGTACCGTTATACCTTGCTCATATATGAGAGGGTTACTTTTCAACAAAGCGCTGAACCGGGATGTCTTGTCTATTTAAATTACATCTCCCAACCACGGTTTACGTTGTTCGAGAGTCATACACATTTTGGTAGTTGCCGTTATGTAATCAATTAAAGGATACTTCTATGATATTTTCCATGAATATTTGATTCTCATTTACCACTTAAATTCGATAATGCACCAACATTTGCATGATTATTGTCCTCTGTATTGCATTAAGTTTTATTTTATCGTAGCGATTGCTACTACACTAGTTTCAAACAATCATGCCACCGGCCATTGGCGCATCTCTAATTGCAACCAAAATAAAACGAAATACTATTGTATAACATGGTTATTGTTATTTGAATAACCAACTCTGAAACATATGCAGTATGGTCATTACTGTAGTAACTTAAACTTCCCTATATAATATTTAGACAATTGTCTTAGATATTTGGATTCTTTAACTTGATGTTTTTGCTGAAACAATTGTTATAAAATAAAATAAAATGGTTTCTGTGACTATTGTCCTAACGACTACTGTGTTTTCTTTCAACTTTACCTTCCTGGTAATATAAGTATATAAATAATAAAGGATAATTATTTCATTTTAATGAAAAATAGAAAAGAAACTTCAGCTATAAATTCACAGTGCAATCTTAAGTAATAAAATAGAAAATAAATAAAATAAATTATTAACTAGGTTTCTCAACATTAATTTTCTAAGGTAAATAATATCAGATAAGAAACCGTGATGCCAAACTTTGCATCAAGAACTTGGGTAAATAGAAAAGGTTACTACAAACACAACGTAATTTGTTGTAAATTAGGTTAAATAATTATTTGATGGGAATAAATGATTGCTTGATCGCTGAATGAACAAGGATTTTCTTTAGTAATTAAAGAAGGGGCGTGGGAAATGATTCACGTCCCTTTAAGAACTTTTGATTATACACGTAAAAGTCATACAAAAATAATAAAAATAAGTTAACTCCAGCCTAATTATTAATAAATTCTTGTAACATTTTACCTATAACTAGAACGCCACTGAATTGGAGTTTCTTGTTTGCTATTTCGAATTTTGTTCTTAACCGTCTCATCGTGGTTAAGCGAAAATATCGCAGAGCTAGACCTCGTTGGGTTTCTTATAACTAAAAGACAAATTAAACGACTTATACGATAGAGCGCCAGCAAATTATTTACAGCCACTGCTCACATCTTGCAGGGTAAGTAACTCCGAATACCAGATACCTCGATATTTAATTCGTTTTTCCTCCGTCAAGGTGATGTTTGCCACTGCAGGTAGCGAGAACTTAATTAATGTTATCACAATCAATTAATTTTGTTGAAGCGATGTCTAGACATCTACAAGAATAATGTGACTTTACAAAAAATTATTCTGTGCGAAGCACATGAACCGATAAAGTATAATAAATATTAAAAGCATAAAAAATATGAAATTTTATCAAATATACATTTACTCAGCTTTTGTTTTCATGAATATCAAATATTTATTCCATTTGTTTATTTTTTATCGAGTTCTCCAGTGAAAAAGACCAAAATGAAAACATAAATGCTGTAGTGTTCCAGCTGAAAGAACAACATGAATAACATGCACATTATATCACTGTTGTGAGAATCTATTGCATGTGTATTATTACAAAACGTGGTTGGTATGGTGTTTGTTTCGCATAATGAAAATGTGAGAAGGTAGACTATCATGTTAAAGCAAAAGAACACTGCGACAGTCTCTATCCGTTGTTACGTGTTATGGTTTCATTATTTTATGACAACGATTTACATGACGATTAAATCCTCATTTCTGAAAACAAAGATACCCTTTTTAACGGAAAACTGCAGTGGGCGTTATTGCATATAAGCATGCAATGTTTCAATATAAACCTAATTCTATATGGAAAAACATCTACAAGGTGGAGAATATTTGTTGGAGCTAAAGGGTAGTGCTGTTGACGTAAAAGTTGAAAAATAATAGTAGTAGGAGTAAGTCACATTTTTGTGTCGAGGATGTATAGTCGAGACCCAAAAAATCGCTTTACGGATGACATGCTAATATCTTTTGAAACGTCGAAATTGAATTAAATAAACACTGTTATTTTTCTTCAAATACTTTACTGCCGCTCGCGAGCGGCAATAATAGTAAATTGTTTTATTAGGAGTAAAAATGATACTTTTGTTTGTGACTAGTCTGTAGGTTTACAGACGAGTCACAAAAGTGGTTTTTACTCCGAATAAGACATGTTATTTTTTTCGCCAAACATCGATTAGCTATAAAAAATAAAGATAAGACATTTAGATGTACATTGCCATTAGCTTCGGAAGTAAAACTCCTCTTCGGAGGAAGAAAAAGTACTTTTAATTCCGTTGCTAATGGCAACGCACAGCTGAGATGTCTGAAATGTCAAACTTTAATGTCATGAAATGAGTATTTTCTAATTTCTGACGTTTAAAGAAAAAAGACCTTTATTGCCACTCAAAGGTGGTGAGCTGCAGTAAAACCTGTTACTGCTTCTCAGATAAAGTGCCAAAATTCACGATATTTGTTATAAAAGTCATATTTTCTTGAGGTTTGAAGAAAGTATATTTTTTAGACTATTTCAATGGCCAATGATAAAAGTAGTTGAGTTTAATGAAATTATCCCGGTGAATGGTGAGAAGTCAAAATAAAAGTATCTTATTGATTAGAAAATATAAGCGAAAAATTTTCATTGACAGTGTAGTGCTACTATGGAAGGTAGATTCTGTGATTCTGATGAAACGTTTCTCAAGCGTTTTCTAAAATCTGGACCATTTAGCTCTGCGTTGCCATTAGCTACGGAAGTAAAACTCCTCTTCGACGGAACGACGGAAGAAAAGTACTTTTACTTCCGTTGCTAATGGCAACGCACAGCAGAGCCGTCTGAAATGGCAAACTTTAATGTCACGAAATGAGTATTTTCTAGTTTCTGACGTTTGAAGAAGAAAGACCTTTATTGCTACTCAGAGGTGGTGAGCTGCAGTAAAACCTGTTACTGCCTCTCAGATAAAGTGCCAAAATTCACGATATTTGTTATAAAAGTCATATTTTCTTGAGGTTTGAAGAAAGTATATTTTTTAGACTATTTCAATGGCCAATGATAAAAGTAGTTGAGTTTAATGAAATTATCCCGGTGAATGGTGAGAAGTCAAAATAAAAGTATCTTATTGATTAGAAAATATAAGCGAGAAATTTTCATTGACAATGTAGTGCTACTATGGAAGGTAGATTCTGTGATTCTGATGAAACGTTTCTCAAGCGTTTTCTAAAATCTGGATCATTTAGCTCTGCGTTGCCATTAGCTACGGAAGTAAAACTCCTCTTCGACGGAATAAAAGTACTTTTACTTCCGTTGCTAATGGCAACACACAGCAGAGCCGTCTGAAATGTCAAACTTTAATGTCATGAAACTAGTAAGACATGTCATGATTTTCTGACGTTTGAAGAAAAAAGTTCACCTCTGAGCGGCAGAAAAACCTGTCACTGCCTTTCAGATAAAGTGCCAAAGTTCACTATATTTGTTATAAAGGTCATATTTTCTTGATGTTTGAAGAAAGTATATTTTTTAGACTATTTCAATGGCTAGTGATAAAAGTAGTTTAGTTTAATAAAATTATCCCGGTGAATGGTGAGAAGTCAAAATAAAAGTATCTTATTGATTAGAAAATATAAGCGAGAAATTTTCATTGAAAGTGTAGTGCTACTATGTGATTCTGGTAAAATGTTTCTCAAGCGTTTTCTAAAATCTGGACCATGATGTTTAGTTTTTATACAACGAGAGGCGCTATATGTTATAGACGCTATTATTTGGATCAAAACACTATATTTATTAAAAGACGCCGACGCCTACCAGCACTTGGCTACCTTGACATCATTAATGTGGACTAAAAATATTGACATCGGATATGATAAACAATAATTTAAATTATTTAAAGCTAGTTGTTTGCTAATGTGCATTCTCGAAATATGCAATAAAGTGCTACCGCCTACATATTAATTTTTTTATGAATCCATATAAAACGTGTCATATTTTGTCTTATTACTAATTCGTCTCACGAGCATCTTACGAACTATTCAAGATGATGACAGAATTTAATTTTAGACATTTTAATTAAATGGATAAATAATAAAACTGAAGCAAGCGTTCACAGAAAACCCATTCATACCAAAAACGGTCAAAAAATATATTTTTCTTTAAGCAACAACATTTATTATGATACATATATAATTCGTGAATTTAAATTGCCATTTCTCTGACATTTTATCTGACCGACAGTAAAAATGTTTTACTGCCGCTCACGAGCGGCACTTAAGTACATTCTCATCACGAAACATGTTATTTTTACTGCGTATAAATAGTATATTGTTTTATTAAGACGAGTCTGTAGGTTTGCCAAATGATCTAAGTGAGGCCGGTAATTACAGACTAGTCATAAAAATTGCTCTTACTCCGTATAAGATATGTTATTTTTTCTTCAAATGTCGATTAGCTATAAAATAATGGTGATAAAATTATTTTTACTTTAGAGAATCATGACGATAAAGTTTGACATTTCAGGCGGCTGTACGTTGTCATTAGTAACCGAAGTAAAAGTAGTTTTTCTTCCGCTCGAGCGGACTTTAACTTCCATTGCTAATGGCAACGCACAGCTAAATTTTTTATCATTATTTTTTTATAGCTAAACGACGTTTGAAGAAAAAATAACATGTCTTATTCGGAGTAAAACCCACTTTTAGACTCGTCTGTAATTGCAAATCTACAGACTCGTCACAAAAGTATCAATTTTACTCCTAATAAAATAATATACTATAGCTGTGCGTTGCCATTAGCAACGGAAGTAAAAGTCCGCTCGAACGGAGGAAAAAGTACTTAGTTAGTAAGACATGTCATGATTTTCTGACATTTGAAGAAAAACAATATATTATGTTTTGTTTATATTAAGTTTTATCAGATGATAGACGACTTGATTATGAGATATCTATGTGGCATAACGTCATCCAAAATAATATTTAATATTTTAACAAATGACCTAGTATATCAATTATATATCCGACTAAACGTTTTAATATTTACATATCATTTCCTAACCAGTTCTGATTATTCTGTTCAACTTTAACATCGGTTATTGGCATATTATACGAAATATGTAGGAAACATGTCGATTTGATAATAGTTAGGACTCATTTAGGTTATTGGAAATCATCCATAAATGGGAAAATAACCAATACTTCCTATTTATGGTGACGTTCAGTAATAACTAATGGTTATCGGTAGAATTTACAATTGCTTTTTGTGTTTTAATTGGCAATTGTTCATAAAACATGGGTTTAATCTCATTCCGCTAAGCAATTCCCCTACAAATGAGAATGTAAATTGAAACATAATGTTATAAATACAATTACACTTTTGTACATACTCTTTAAAATTGCATACATCATGAAAGTAAAATTAACTTATGCGTCCAATCCTACAATTACATTTGCTGGCTATTCATGTGGCTGAAATGATAATTTTGCTATCTTTTGCATCAAAACAACAAAACAATTTATTTCTGATGTAAAGTTGAATTAGAATTCAATCATATATTTGTGTATATAAAAATTTAAACTTAACAGTGAATAAGGCTACACTTTGTTTTTCGATTGATTGCAGTAAGGTATCTCAGACAGAAAAAAAAATCTGATACTCCTCTAATTTTGTGGATAGCATTAGGATAGAGTAGGTGACTGTTGATTTAAATAAAAGTAATCTGAAAACATTCTTGTTTACGATACCTTTTATTCATATAAGCAATATTCTCTTACTTGTACTTATGAAGGAAGACCTTATTTTTAAATAAATAAGCTTAGTGAATCCTCTATCCGTTCTTTTTCGTCACCTGTCATATTCACTGGGGAAAAATATTGTTACCAACATTGCAGTTTCTGTTGTTATTTAATTTATTAATTCTAGATTTATTTACTTTATGGAAAAATATTGTTTAATAGAATAATTATAAATATTCAAAATAATAGTTACAATACGCACTTGGTTTATTGTTTCGCGCGCGTTTTTAGGGATTTTCGAATGAAATGTCAAGCTGTGATTAGTGCTCGAGAACATGTGATTGAGGGAAAACAACAAGCAGTTTCTTTGGTTATCCAGCATTGCGTCGTTTCGCCGTTAATACGATATTTTCCATTTTCAATGCTTTTGGGGCAAACCATTTTTAGTTTTGGGGATCATCCTGGAAATCTTCAATATGGAAGTGCCTTTTTGAATGGTGAACTGTTTGAAGCCGATTAAATTTGTTGTAGAACTTCTATAAAGGCCTAGAAACGAAACTACTGGATCCTTGTTTTTTTTTGTATGCCCAGGTCATTTTGTTGGGTAAGAATACTATGCAAATTTTCCAAGAAATACCAAATTCTAAAGCTCTATTCTATTTATAGGCAAATTTTATATGGTTGTTGAGACTATACCCCCAAGTCTTACTGTAAATTGTAAATTCGGGTTTTGGGAGTCAAGATTTTGTTCTTTCTGACGTTTTTTTTTTTGTTAGATGGCCACGTACCGATTTCTGCTGGAAATTCTGTTTTGGTTGAGGACGCTAAAGCATATATTGTTTTGAGACTGGAGAGGAGCGCTAGAGCCTTCCGCACTTATACAAGATTTCAATCGAGGAGCGTGAAGTGCCTTTATCTTTCACCACTCTTGGAGATTTTGGAGGCCTGGATAAGTACCATTGAAATTCACTATTGTGTTCATAATAAAGTTGAAAGGACGTCTTATTTATAGGAGATTTTTATAGATATAGGCTGATGGTCGAGAGGTAAGCACACTTGCCTCTCACCCAAAAGTCCCGGGTTCGATCCCCGGCCGTGGCAGTGGAAAATACTGTGAGAGGGATTTTTTCACTATACACGGATATTGGGTGTGTGTCCCTTGTCTCTAAATGTGTAGCCCCCTCCCACACAAGGCTCTTCTAGAGCCTTCCGGGATAAAGGGGGTCGTCATTACCTGTGGTGTATTTATTTATTTATTTTATACCATCTAGGTATGGGCATTGAAAATTTTTCTTTTTAGATATATCTGTAAGTAACTGCGCAATTATAAAGAAAAAAAACGTATATGTTATTAATATTAATTGTTTTTCAACCTAGGCTCACCTGTGACGCATAAAAATAGATAGTGATATATGATAATAAATACTTTATCAGTTTTTAAACCACATTGCATTTTTGTTCAGTGCAATTCTTGAATTTTGTATTCGTCTGCGATAACTTCTTACTAATAAGACCACACAGCATCCAAGATCAATTTATCTCGCCATACTTACATATTGCTCATTTTAATTTCGATTTTTTCTTTGTCTTTTAGGTCTTTTCATTTTTCTATTTCCATTGCTATTCAATAGATTTTATAATAAGTCAAAATCATATTTAAGAATTATTATATGGTATTAGTACCGTTACGAAAACTTGTCTTTTGTTTCTGTACACGTTCCCGTTTATAAATTGAAAGTATATATATTTTTTAAATTCACTTGGTTACAACTGATTGGCGCTCTCTATTTAAGTAAGTTCACATAGTAAAAGTAAATAAATTTTCACTAGCATCAAAAATATAAACATTAAATAATCCACGACCTTAAAGCTCCCATACAAACTATGTAACCATTTTACAGTATAACCTAAGTTTTTTAAAAAAATACGATGCACAACTAATACATATTTTACACGAATTTGCAATCTCCCAGCTGTTGCATAATTTTCCTTGAAGATTAATTTGTCGTTACTGACGCCCAACATCAATTTCAAGAAAATTACTCTGAGTTAATTACTTTATAATTGAGATCTGGAATTTCTGAAAGTCTCACTCTAAATTAATAAATATATTGTTAATTCTCTATAGTTGCGACGGTGGTAAGTTCTAAATAACACTGAAACAGGCTATTATCATCAATTAGCGTGACATTTGAGAACTGTAACTACAAGACGTTCGTACTTCAACCAAAACGAAGCCAGAGTTGAAATTAGAATTTAAAATTATAAATGGAACATAAACACTTAAAATGCGATCCATTTCACTAGCGCAGAAAAGGGCTATCTTCGGGACCCAGTTACTAAATAATATAAATTTAAATAGCATATTCTTGCTAGCAATTGAGAATATTTACTGAGTTGAGGTATGAATATTGCTATACTTGACGGTTTCTAAGATGCGTAACATAAATTAAAGTAGGTATTAGAATAATGGTCAAATGATAACCAAATGTCTGTTGCCCATAAATATTTCAGGAAAAATAGGTTTGGAACTTAAAAATTAGTATAAGCAGAAATACTATGAATTTTGTCTTGTGCTGAGCTTCACATGACTTCCTCCTACATTGGAAAATATGCGGTACCAAAGCATCTTCTTGTTTTATTATTCGCTGTTCTCTGAGCAATGGGTGGCTTCCCCTTCCTTAATCGCCTGCAACCAATTTCCCAAGAGGGCGCATATATCTATCCACCTTTGTCTCAAATTATAATTATTACTTTCGCAGACACCAAACAGTGATGGCTTGTAAATTCAGTTTATAATATTCAGTATACTGCATAAGGTTTAATAAGCTTATATTTAATTGCTGCAGATGAAATGTCCCTAGTGGAACTTAAATAAAACGCGTATTTTATCAGCAAATTTAATTACAATTAATATCCTATTAATATCTAAAGTGCTAAAGTTACTGGCAGTAAGGCATTTTGCAAGTCTACTAAACTTTAATAATAACTGACCGACAACTTTGCAATATTTTAGCGAATCCGTCTTCATTGCTCGCATATACTATAACATGTTTATTGTTATCGAGCTGAGTACAATAGGAAATGTTTTCGTAGTGTTATTCGGTCATCTGATGAATTTAATTTCATGTATATCGAACTAAGTCCCATTCATATGAAACAGAGATACCAAATATTACTACGGACGTCAGATAGTCGAAACGATGAAAACTAGAACTAACAGCGGTTTTTTTTTATACATTTATTTAACGTCGGCCTATTTCCGCTACTGAGGCCTAACACCGACGCCTGTAGACGAGCTACCCCCAACTAGGAATTTTGCCGAACCTCTTCCCTTAAGAAGAGTAGGGATCTTTTACTTGCATAACATTTAATAGATAAGGGACCGACGGCTTTACATCCCCTCCGAAGGATGGTATATCTCCTATACAACCCTCGCCTAAGGTTGTATAGCTTCCGCGCATACACTGATATAGAAGTCGCTGGAAGATGTGTGAGGCGAGAACGTGGTTTCCGTTGGAATGGTCACCCATCCAAGTACTAACTGCGCCTGTCGTTGCTTTACATCGCATACCGAAGTATGTACATAGTAAAGACGCACCTACGCTCGCCCCCATAACTAACAGCGGTTATTCTAACAAAGAATAACGACTTTTACATGAAAAAACAAACCCGAAATTCGAAAGCCTTCAATCATGACCAGAATTCAACTATTTCCAAAAATTCATTCATCAGAAAAGAAGTAGTGAAACTCCTAATTATCATCATCTATTAATTGCTAACAAAAATCCTTGATCCTAAAGCAATCAAGAACATATTAACTCCCACCTAGTAATTATTTATCTCAATTTTATATCAAGATAAATAAACAAATTGACCATTTATGTGATCGTCTAGTTTACAAAGTTAGGACCGAAATTGCGGTGTGTTTGTAGTAGCCCTTTATATTTACCCCAAGTTCTTGACGCAAAGTTTGACATTACGAGGATAATTCCCCTGATTTGAGAAACACACTGGCGGGTACCAAATTTACGCTATCGGCCACTACAGTCACTATCGAAGAGATACCATAGAGTGTAGTAAATACATAACCATCTTAGGGAAATGCATTTAATCGTAGAGTGCAGAAGCAATACCAACAAGGGGTATTGTTTCTCGAAGTTTCGTATAGGTAAAGTGATTGTAACGGCCATCACAACAGATCTGGTGTCGTGCCATAATCAATATAATTGGAATAAAATAACCCATAATTGTAGTCTTAACGCCAGAAGAAATAAACAATTTCCGTACAAAAACCCCTTGGAGCGTGCCTTAATAGCACTTACAATGCATTGACCGCAAATAAATAGAGTAAGCCAGCCTCGCACAAAGGCCCTCGTTGAATGTGATGGCCATAAACTTTTAGAATATTGCTAAGTAGTTAGGATGACTAGGGTCGTTGTCCCGTTGACCCACTAACATAATTCAAAGAGCATTTCATACCAACCGTAGAGTAAAATTCAACCCCAGCTAAGATAGCGGAACAATATTATCAGTTAACTGTAATAAAACAAATGAGACTGTGATCTGAACTAACCTGACTAACTTGAAGAGAAAGCAGTTTGTCGGTTTACCGAATAAAGCAAAATGAAATGAACATAACTTCTGAAACCCTTCGTAAACTAATTAAGATAAAATAAATTGTGATGCAACTTAAATTAACCTTGAAACAAAAGTTGTTCTCAAACTAGTAAATAAAGCGTAAAATTATGACCTAAATTGCCTTGGCTTTAACTGTTTGTCCCCTAAATAAAGAAACCTACTTAAGGCACAAATTAACCTGACCTTACAAGTCGAACGGCTAGATGACGTTAGGCTCAGTATGTCCACAAATTCTCCCCCGGATTTCTTATGTCGTTGCCAGAGAAATTTAGAAAGAATCGTAATAATGATGAAATTTAGTTAACTTAGGTATTTGGAAATTGGTAAGGCCGCGGGACGAGCATTTGAGCCTCACCTGGGCAAGTTGCAATTTCTCTCTCGGGAGCCACGTCGCCGTCTTTGTCAGAGTCTCGCGCCTCGTTGCGAAGTAGGTTGCACTTCCTGGCTGGGAGTCTGCTGTTAGGCCTCGACACGGCAAGTATCGGTAATAATGAAATCGTATCTAATTGTTTTGTAGCCAAATACAAGGCCTCGATTCGGAAAGTATCGGTAATAATTAGATCTGATTTAATTCTCTTGCACGTCCTGGTAAAATCTCTCGTGACTGGGCTATGGTTAGCTTCCCTGGGTAGGTCAAAGGAAAATGACCCTCCTCCGCGGTTTACTCATTGCTTTTATATGCACGGGTCCGTATGCAAAACGTGTATGACGCGAACGAGAGAGGGGGGCCCGTTTGGAGACGCGTGGTTGGGCTAGTTGAAACTGGCATTCGTTAAATTTTACTTACGGGCTCCAATGACTAATAAGGTTCATTATGGCCCTTAAACCCCTGTTTAAAAATGTAACGCGCTAAGATAGTCTAAACGTTGCTTTTAGGACTTTTTAAACTTATTCACTTCTGTACAAAATAAAATTATTTGGCTTGAAAACTGAAATATTATGCAAGTGCGTATTTAAAATTGATTATGGCTTTTTAAATTTAATTCCTTGTGACTATGTCGTAAGAAAAAAAATTATTATTAATATGTTAAATAGTAATTGAATTTTGATAATAAAGTGAAAAAATAATTTGAAAACGGCTGACCCTTTCAGTAGTGGTATATATATAAAAAAAAGAATAAATATTCTTGCTCCACTCTATGGGAAACTATCAAAGATGTCGATACGCAAAATTCAAAATAGACTATTTGTGGTAGAAAAATGATTACTCATGTTTCTATATTTCTTGTAATATAACCACCAGATCGGCCTTTATTACTGTCATATATATTATTGTTTACATTCATTTGAATATTCATTAAGTTATGATTTAATTTCAATTAATATTTTTAAATTAAAACCATTAAGATTGTAGTGTCAAGGAAAAGTCGAGTCCCACCCTGTGCAATTTGAACGTCTGTTCGTTCACAATCGCGTTGATACTTTTGCCAGAAAATTCTAATGACATTGAACTAGACCTTCAAATTTGTACAATGGTTTCCTTTGCACATCAAACCAGAAATATAAACTAATCAATAAATAGAATTGTCGCTATATCTAGAAAATAAAATAAAATAGTAACACCATCAAACGATATGTCATTGTCATAAACATTTCATTTACTAAATTGTTTTGTCAAATTTTAATTCTACTGTGCTTGCTATTAACGACAAAGGTATTTTTTAAATCTATATATAGAGTGATTTTTTTGTAGATTTATTTATTGTTTGGCAGTAAGATTGATGTTTAAAACCCACAAAAAAACATTAAAGTAGTTTTCTTATTTAAAGTACTGTAAAGTGATGCTACTACTTACTGGATGGTTATCATGAAATCTTCTGATACTAGGAAAATATTGTAATATATTAATATGCCAGAGTAGTAATAGACTACCAATTTCTCGCTATTTAATGAAGAAATGTTAAAACTTGGCTGAAAGAAAAATATAAAAATTGGAAATTATTGATATTTTAACAGATATACTTTTCATTTGATAATTATTTATATATTAAATTTTCTGTTGGTTTCTAAGTACTATAAAAATATTTTCCACTCTGACTAGTAGCTAATATTGGCACATATTTTGGCTACATATCAAAAAATTATTCACTGAGCGAAACAATATTCGGTGAACAAATTCTATGAAGATATAATAAAATTGATAGAGCATGAAGCAATTCCATATATCAGCCAAATACCAAACGATTACTGGTTCGTTGAGAAATACTGGAATGTTTACATTAAATACTATTTAGAAATCATAAATATCGATGACGTAGCATTTTGTACGTAGGTATCATATCCCATTTTTACAGTAGTAGTCGTTAGTATTTTCTGTAGGAAAGACTTAATGGCAACTACATATTCTTGGCTATATTATCTTCATTTACTGATGTCATCTTCACCAACAGCAACATAGGGAGTTGCAGAAATGCTCCAGATCGACCTTCTAATAGTTGGAACGAGAAGACTGTCCGAAGAACGTTATAAGCCGAGAAAGGGGAGAGATCAATTTGGAGAGATGACAATCGCAATGGATGGATAGGTTTAGTGTAACAACTGAGGGCAAAATTACTTATATCCGATGTGAAGGAATGGGTCAAGTGTGAACATAGGCACTCGGATTACTTTTATTAGCCAAATGCTGGCTGGACACAGTCCTTCAAAATGACAGGTAAGACAGTTGAAGGCAGACGCGCGGAGATACAGTACGTACAATATTTCAAAGCATTAGATGGGAAATATAAAGCAGAAGGTAAATCTAGAGGTGGGAGTTATGTGAAATGAGAACAACAGCACCGAAAAAATAATCGAAAATAATGAAAGGTGGAGCTAGTTAAAGAAATATAGTAAAAAATGATGAAGAGGGCGTTTCACGAGAAAACAGACATGGTTTAATGGGAGACAGGTGACAACGAGGGTAATCAGAGTCACCCATAAAAAATCTGGTTGGAAACCCTTGATAAAATATAGGGTATTCTATGTATTTTTGCCAAAATTTGTTTTGGTCATTACTTTGTAATGGGATGGGACAAAAAGTTGTTTTTCAAAGAAACAACACCTTATTTATGTTTTTTCTTTCAAATTTCGACATGTAATTCGAATAGTACATAAAAAACTGAGAAAAATTTTTTTCTCACACTTTCACCGTTCTCGAAATACATACATAGATGTAGTTAGTCTTTTTGCCAATGTTCCGGTAGATGAAACCTTAAAAATAGTTAAAGACAGGTTGCTAAATGATAATAATTTGGAAATTGGAACTAAATTAAGTGTAAATAGCATAATGGAACTCTTAACAATGTGTATAAAAACAACGTATTTTCAATTGGACAATGAATCCTATCAGTAGGATTTTGGTATGGCTATGGGGTCTGCATTATCACCAATTTTAAGCAAAATATATATGGAGAACTTTGAGAACACACGTGTTCAAAATTGTATAGACAAACCGGTTGTCTGGTGGAGATATGTTGATGACATCTTTGCAATTTGGCCTCATGGTGACGATTTACCAGATAGTTTTTTGGAAAATATAAATAGTAAGGAACCGTCTAATAAATTCACATTAGACGTAGAAAGTAGGAATGAACTACCGTTTTTAGATATTTTAATTAAAAGCGTAAATGATACAATTGAAACAAGCGTTTATAGAAAACCAACACATACTAATAGATATCTAAATTTTAACTCAAATCAGTTAAAAAATATTAAAAGGGGTGTTGTAAAATGTTTATACGATAGGGCCAAAATAATTTCATCTAATAATGAAATATTAAATAATGAGGAAAAATTTATAAAGAGGTTCTAGTACAAAATCAATATCCTGAAGCCTTTGTTGATAGAGTTTTCATAAATGTTGAAAATAGGGACAATCAGGTACGACAAAAACCTGAACGTCATTATACAGCAATAATTCCTTATGTATACGGACTATCGGAATAGCTACGCCGTATAGGTGACAAATTTGATGTTAGGACGAAATTTCAAACACTTTAAGATCTATTTTAACAAAAACAAAACCGATAAACAGGGAGTAGAATTCAAAAAACTGTATTTACAATATCCCGTGCGAATGTGATAAATGTTATGTGGGTCATCCAGACCTTTCAGTGTGAGGTTGGATGACACAAGAATTACATTAGAAAGAAGGAAATTCAGAAATCAAAGATTTGTGAACATGCTTGGGAAAACGGACATAGAAGAAACTGACACTTGGCAAAAATTTTAACAAAAGAAGCAGATATCAAAAAAAAAGAAAAATTAAAGAATCAGCAATAATCTTATTAAATTAAGATAAGTGTGTATCGAATTGCTCTGTAGATATTTGTACAACCTAGCTACCAATGTTAAAAGAAGAACTTAACAAACTCAACATTATCTAAAAGAAAATATCAGTTCTATGTTCTGTATAGGCAATAAGTATCTATGGAAATAAAATAAACAGAATCTTAAAGCTGTGTATTTGACATACACAGCAAAATAAGAGTTCTTCCAAAAAAAGCTTTGAAAACGGAAAGAGACTACTTTCCGAAACGTCAGCAAAATACATTGTTTCTGTGTTTATTCCGATTTATATTATTTGCAAAACATAACCTCTGACTATTCCTTTGACGTAAACGTCACGGGAGTAGAGGCTTTTTTCCAATAATTATATTACTTTGTAGATTCGGTGATTTGTTTTTGAAGAGGATAATAATACATGTGGTAGAAAACCCAAATAATAGGAAAGAATATACATACCACTAAATATTACAGTATGAGACTTATCAAAATATCGATGAATGACATTTGCTAAAAATGCTCCCACGATCGAAATTATTTATTTACTTTTTTTCAACAGTAAATATTATGTTGTAATTAACAATTTTTAACATTAATCACTTGTGTGATGTTAGGGAGGAGAAGAAATAAATAGAAACATAAATGTTACAGATCATCGAACAAATCATCTATTTTATTATGCCCATGTATTAAAAACTAGTAAAACAACAACATAACATATCTATCAACAACAACAATAACGGTAGCAACAAAATAACATAACAATAATGCATGTAATAACAATAATAATAAAATATAAGCGGATCAATATTTATGAAAAACAAAAATGCAAATATGATAAAAAGTATTCACAATTAATTAAATATTATTTTCAAAATATCCTCACTCGTCTCGAAATATTGTGAAAATTATCAATAATTCTCTCTATGAAAAAAATAGACTTAGTAGGTTATCGTTTACAAATCCAATAATAAATGTGTTAGTTGATCATAGTAGCCTTACCTCAAAATGACCACTATTAGAAAACTTATATTATAGATCAGTATATTTATTAGATATTTTATGTAATGACAATTGATAATTTGTGTTTAGTTTTATTGTATTAGCTAAGGCAATTAATTACTCATTTAATATTTTCAAAATGCCGTACCAATTTTTGAATTAAGAATATACTGACATCACATTCATCTAAGGATATTGTAATGGAAATGGAAATGATAGAGCAGCAGAGAGGGAATATCGAAGACGGTTTTCTAATAGACGACAACCTGACCATAAAACTTTCGGGTCCGTATATCAGTATTCCAGAGAATATGGAAAGTTTCCCATCAGAACAGTTGTGGAACGCAATATAGGACAAGAGGTAAACTTAAAAAACAATATTTTACGTATGGTTCACGAAAATCCAAGTTTAAGTACATGAAAAATTAGTACTCTTATTGGTGTATGTCACATTAGAGTATGGAGGACATCGCGAAAAGACAATTTTTACCCATACCGCATTAAATTAGTACGTCTTGAACCAGGCGACAACGTCAGGACTGACTTTTTGTCTGAAAATCGACGGGTAACTTGCAGACCCTTATTCACAGACGAGGCGAAATTTACAAGAGACAGAATAAATTATTCAAGAAATGCTCACATATGGGCCCAAGAGAACCCATACACAAAGTGTGAATGTCGTTCACCACATATATTGTCAGTCAATGCTTGGATAGGACTTGTAGGCGGTAACCTGTTAGGGTCACATTTTTTAATGGTGCACTTAATGGTAACGTTTACCGAATCTTTTAGAAAATTTAAACATTCGAGGTATGTTCTTTCAACATGAGCCCCACCACATTTTTCCAACCAAATTAGAAATCATTTAAATGATACATACCCGAACACATAGATTGGTCGTTCATTTATGGCCGGCAAGATCTCGGATTTGAACCCTGCTGACTATTTTTTATGGGGCCACTTAAAGAGCGAGGTCTACAATATGGACATTAATGATAGGGCTCAATTAATTCAGAGCATTATTGAATGCTGCAACTAAATTAGAAATAACTCAATTCTGATAAGAAAATAGAGTTTATTAGAGTTTAGAGTTTATTAAAAATATCGTGTACAATATACAATAATGCTTTACAGTTAGAATGTTTAAATTATGCAATAAATTGCTTCATGGCACCTAAGTGAATGAACACCTGTATCAATCGATCATCTCGTGAATCGCACCAGAAAATGCACCGAAGCTAATGGAGGATATTTTGAACATAAAATTTAGTTTTCTACTTAAAGGAGCTCCCTTGCCAGTCGTCACACACCACTTGCAGACTGCAGTTTCGAGCTGTTGGCTCTCGTCAGTGCAAGGTAGGTATGCGACGACCGACATGAGAATCCTTTGACTATAGTACATCCCGGTATTTTTCACAATAGCGACATGTAAAACAGCCAGCAGGCCCCATCTAGCGGTCTGTTGCAATCGAAAAATAAATAGCCCGACTTGGCTTAGCATAGTTCAAATGTGCTTTTAGAGGGCGGAATATTAAACATAATATTTTTAGTCGCAAACTCCTATATAAATCCTTATTTTACTATAAGGAAATTAACTAGACTGCAACCAAAGTTACAAATCTGGCGCGTTAAGTGTAATAATTGCATATTACCATCAAAACGCTAATGCTTTGATTGCAACAAACACCAGCCGAAAGACTGATCCTACTTAAAGGAGCTCCCTTGCCAGTCGTCACACACCACTTGCAGACTGCAGTTTCGAGCTGTTGGCTCTCGTCAGTGCAAGGTAGGTATGCGACGACCGACATGAGAATCCTTTAAGAAATCCTTTAAGGATTCTCATGTCGGTCGTCGCATACCTACCTTGCACTGACGAGAGCCAACAGCTCGAAACTGCAGTCTGCAAGTGGTGTGTGACGACTGGCAAGGGAGCTCCTTTAAGTAGGATCAGTCTTTCGGCTGGTGTTTGTTGCAATCAAAGCATTAGCGTTTTGATAGTAATATGCAATTATTACACTTAACGCGCCTGATTTGTAACTTTGGTTGCAGTCTGGTTACCTTCCTTATAGTAAAATAAGGATTTATAGAGGAGTTTGCGACTAAAAATATTATGTTTAATATTCCGCCCTCTAAAAGCACATTTGAACTATAAAATTTAGTTATATTTCTTATTTGTGAACATTCTTTATCACAATATCTGCATTTTTGTTTCTGTTTTTCATGCATATTGATCCGTTCATAGTTTGTTATTATTCTATCCTATGCATTTTTGATATGTTATTTTACTACTACCGTTATTGTTGTTGATAGATATATTATGTTGTTGTATTAGTTTTCAATACATGAGCCTAATAAAATAGATGTTTAGATATGCATCCAATTACAGGGCAGGAAATATACAAAAAAATATATATACAGTACAGAAATAGAAACTTAATATTAAATAATTTACAGAGGAATAATTACTATTAAAACTAAAGAGAAGAAACAACAAAAAAAGAAAAATATATATGAGGACATAGTTTAAACGGTAGCGTAGTAGAAAAGTGAAGGTTAACTTAAGAGTGATTTAAAATGCATTGTTTTATATTACTAATGCTACAATTGAAAACATCAAGATTCGCCTGATAGCTTAGGTAATTTGAGCACATATTGTGAATAGGAAAAGATTTTAGTATATTTGTTCTTGATGTATCCAAATAGAAAAGAGCGTATGAGCGAGTTTGAAAAGATGGAATATTAAATTGGATGGAGCTAAGAATATCCAGGCAGTCTATCTGACTTGTTAGAAGTTTAAATAAGAACAGTACAGAAAAGTAGATTCTACGCGTTGCTAAGTCATTTAAATTAAATTAGGCTAGCAAGTCAGATTAAGGTGTGCCCCTGGGAGGATAAAATCCATCAGCTTTGTAAGAAAGATGTTTAACGTGTCTTCTCTGAACCCGTTCCAAATTAAGGATATGATTATTGTAATGTGGATTCCAAACAATACTACCATGTTCCAATTTTGGCCGTACAAAAGCATTTAATAGGAGAGAAAGTGTGAAAATATCTTTAAAGTGCCTTGAGTTACGCGAGATTAAGCCTAGATTTCCATAGGCATTAGCAGTTATGTAATCAATATTGGGAGCAAAAGTTAATTTTGAGTCAAAGATGACTCCAAGATCTTTGAACTGAGTGCATCTTGCAACCATTTCATTGGCTATTTTGTAGGAAAAGTTTATTGAGTTATTTCTCTTTGTAAAAGTCATCACATTACATTTGGATATATTTAAAGGTAGCCTATTGATTTCACACCACGAATTTATTTTTGAGAGGTCATGTTGTAATCGACGGCAGTCTTCTTTGGAATTAATAGATGCAAACAGTTTAAGATCATCGGCATATAGATCAGTGGGCCGAGAACAGAGCTCTGCGGAACTCCTGACGTCGCTGGTACTTCGATAGATGAGAATCCATGACACTTGACGTTTAATGTCCTGTTACAAAGATATGACTCGAGGAAACTTAGAAAGTCAAGACTTAAGCCAAAGACTAACAACTTTCCCAATAGGAGCCCATGATCCAGTCTGTCAAATGCTTTAGATTGTTAATTACAACATAATATTTACTGTTGAAAAAAAAAGTAAATGACTAATTTCAATTGTGGAAGCATTTTTAGCAAGTGTCATTCATCGATATTTTGATAAGTCTCATATTGTGGTATTTAGTGGACTGTATTTCGAGAATGGTGAAAGTGCAGCAAAAAATTACTGAAGCCATTTTTTTTCTGCTTCTTATGTACTATTCGAATTACGTATCAAAATTTGAAAAGAAAACATATACAAACATAACTTTTTATCAAGTTCGGACCTGGACATTTTCTTTGTCCTATATGTATTTATTCAGGATCACTAGCGTATTATATGAATTAATTATTCCATTCTACTACAAAGTAATGACCAAAAGAAATTTTGGCAAAAATACATAAAACACCCTATATTTTATCAACGGGTGTCCAACCAGCTTTCTATATGGGTGATTCTGATTACCCTCGTTATCATCTGTCTCCCATTAAACCATGTCCTTTTTCTCTTGAAACACCCTGTATATGGTGGTAGTGGTAAGGTAGAAAACAATACTGTGAGAATGAAGTGGTAGTGGTTTTTAGTGGAGAAAACTTCCACACTATCACGAACAATTATGTGTTTCTGAAGGATTTCCCCCACCGAAAAAGAAGATAATATGTGTAAATGTATCCTTAAGATCAAATCCAAAATGCTTTGTTCACATCTAAGTGACAAGTTTTCACAAAAAGTGTTATTATGTATTTCAAATAAACGTGTTTAAACACAAACTCTAGTTTCTGTAGATTTTGCACAAATGATCACATGGATTCTACAGGACTACATACCTTTTTTATATCTTGCAAACGTTATACTGGAAACTTTACTAGCACGTAAAATGCAGCAGCTGGTGCTTGAACGAGAATAACCCTTCTTGTAAATAAAGGAGGCTTGTAATTTTGAGAGGCCTTTATTAAATTTTGAATGATACTTGTTCAATTTAGTAATTATTTTGATTCCAAATTAATATTTCACTTTATTTATATTACGTTTTACAGAGATTTTATAAAATTATAGATTCAGAAGATAGAGGTATTAGTCCTTTATTTACCAAAACATAAATGGTTCTAATAGTAAATGAGTTTTTACTTCAGTCCCTAACAAATATACTTAATTAAACAAAATATTGCGTCAATACGAGAAATATAATGTAGAAACAGTGATATTTTCCTATCATCGATTGTTTGCAAATATACGACAAAGATACGTGGTATATTGTATATTATACTTATGTCATATTAATTTAAAAAATAGTCAAATATGTTTATGGGTCTCACAGGGTCACGCAAATTCTGTCATTTAGAAATAATGTTATTAATGACCATTCAAGTTATTTTGGAAATTATAATAAATTATAATATGATAAGCGCTACAAAAGGTTATTGTATTATTTTTTTGTTTTGACTTGATTTTAGTGAGATTATAGTGATTTAGCAGATACGGGGTGGTATAAAATTTAAATGAAGACATGTTCTTTTTAAGTCTTTAGAAGGTTGCTAAAGAGAAAAGGATTGAAGCTTAGCGTAAAGTTTTCTAACGGTAAAAGGGGAAATAAACCAGATGTGGAATTTTCTGCTTTACGATACGTCCGAATTAATGAATAAATGATGTAGAGAGTAAGATCCAGCTACGAACTGTCTAACCTTCGGGAGCGATTGTAGCAAATACTATGATCTTGTTAAATGGATGAACATGTTGGTAAAGATTTGATTTCAACTTGTAATATTATCATTTTATTAAATTTAACGTTGTCGCGTGCATTACCTCGCTATATTTAGCCGATAATAAATATGAAACTAAGCAAACATCACCCATATTTAGGGTGTGATTGTAATACATAGTATATTTGATATCTTTGTATAAAATTGTCTCAGTAAAGCTTTTTTTTTTTATACACTTATTTAACGTCGGCCTATTTCCACTACTGAGGCCTAACACCGACGCCTGCAGACGAGCTACCCCCAACCAGGAATTTTGCCGGACCTCTTCCCTTAAGAAGAGTAGGGATCTTTTACTTGCCTAACATTTAATAGACAAGGGACCGACGGCTTTGCATCCCCTCCGAAGGATGGTATATCTCCTATACAACCCTCGCCTAAGGTTGTATAGCTTCCGCGCATACACTGATATACAAGCCGCTGGAAGATGGGTGAGGCGAGGATGTGTCAGTAAAGCTAGACAAAATATTTTTCTCCACGACTGTTTTATAATTTACCAATTATACTTGTGTTTCATCAATTATAATTATATACTTTATTCACTACTAGAAGCAATTAATCATTAATCCGAGGGGCAAATCGTTGCGGAAACCAGGTGTACAAATCGAGGGAAATCAGGAGGAAATTAGGAGGAAATCAGGAAGAAATCTACTGCCATTTTGTTGAAATACATTATGCGCATAGGCAATTTAATAAATATCTTTGCGTTTGAAAAAAGGGTATTTTGAACAATTTTTTCAACGGAACATTGAAAACCATATAGTACCGTACTAATTTGGCTGTAGATTACGATAATATAAGGTATTCGATTTTCGTGGGTTCAGTTAATATATGATATAGAAAATAAAATCAAGCACAGCGTTTCCGTTATTCGTTTTAAACATTTAAATTATTTTTAGATATTATTTTAGTGCCTAAATAAATATATCCTAATACCTAAACGAATCTTACGCTTAAAACAAGATCTCGAATATGATATTTCAAGGAATAATTTTTACCAATTTGAAAAGTAAACATTTTAAAATAATTGTAATTTAAAAAATAGTTGTGGCGCACCGAAAACTTTACTGACAAATTTAAAGTAGAATCATAATACTAGGTTATACTCGACGACATGCCCTGCCCATAATTCACTTTACAGCGTAATTCTAGTATAGTCGTCTGCAATTTTTCTCTGCAGATAAAAAAAGGCAACAAAAACTTTACGAGCTCATCATTAACGCCGTTGAACCATTCGGTATGGTGTTATCAAACACGCCGACGTACATTAAAAATCTATGAAGGTAAGTGATTATATTGGTGGGCAAAATAGTACAGAGAGTAACAGTATTTTAATGAGGTCGTAACATTTTTGTTGCATTTTTTATGTGCCGACTAAAATTGCAAACGACTATACTAAGCGGATAAACCTCTGGAACGACAAGTATTTCTTGTGTCGTTGGTTAAGTCAAGTAAGTATCAATTGTAACAAAAACGTAAAATTGTATAGGATTTGATCGGTTAGTGAGGTTATGTTGGCCTTCTTATGGAAATATAGTGCTGACATAGATTTCAAATTGGTATATTCTTGCTATAGAGCATTGAGTAGAGGATCGTCATTTTTGCTCGAGTTCACCTTCCAAGATTTTAATGTATTCTTGCGTTTGAAATGATGTAAATGACAGAAACAAAGGATTATTCAATTTCGTCGGTATGTCTGTCTGTATTTTGGCGTTATAACTAAAAAACTATTCCATATAATAATATCTGGAATCTTGTCTAGCATACAGTTGACGCTATTGCTAAGGAAGAAATCGAATGTACATCCACTGTGATCCACACTTTCAAAGGAAACATTGCTATAAATAATGTGTTTATTAATCTATCTTAACGTTTTTTTAGGGTCTGTAGCCATATCACAGAAAACGGAACCCTTATAATTTCATATCATATCCTTCCGTATATCACAGGTTTAAAACTCCGCCATTTTTCCATCGATTCTGATTAAATTTTATAGGCAGGTGTTTTATGTGAACCAACACAAAATTGCGTAATGAAATTACAAAAAAATAATTTAGGGTTAGCTTTCTATGCATAGAACAGATGGATGAAAAATTTAATTTTGGTGCACCGGGGTATCGTTGAACAGGTCTTTAAAAACGCAATAAAAGTTCTTAAGTCACTTTTTTTCCTAGGTGAATATTTCGCGAAATATAAGCCCCTAAAATCGATAATAATGTGCCCCGCCCACTCGAACTTTCCAACCTTGTGGTTAAAAAATCTGAAAAAAATGAAGATTTTTACTTTCAAAGAAAATTATTTTAAACAAGATTCTCGACAAAATATGTTAGCAAGTTTTTTAGATATCCACTAAACTAAGAACTAAATTCGGTAAGGTCTTAAATGGGTTAATCCCAAATTTCATGAAAAATATTGAATATTGATAGATTGAAAACAAACAAACAAATATGGGCAGTTAAATAAAAAAAAATCGTTCATTAAATTTGTTAATTTTTGACATTACAGAGAAAGTCATAACGAATTAAAGCATGATTGTCATAGAATGTAACTTCAAAGTTCAGTATTAATGTAGAAAAAATCAAAGGAAATGAGAAGAAATCAGGGAAAGTCAGGGGGAAACCAGAGGAAATCAAAGAAAATAAGGGGAAAGTCAGGGAAAATCTGGAGGAAATCAGGGGAAATCATACAAAATATTCCCAAAAAGGGAAATCAGGTGTACATATTGGGCTTAGCAGTTTACGCCTTGCATTAATCATTACTGGCAGGTATATCTTCAATTTGAGAGCGATCTGTTAATTTTTTACTAGAATTTATGGTCATTTTCTGAAACGCTGAATGGAGTTATTCGTTAATTAGTTGCAATTGTGGAAACAATTGCATAGTTTTTTATATACTATGCTACAAAATTTTACTGTCACCGCCTATAAATGTTCCATTTTGTAAAAATACTATAAAATTTTTACATTTGATACCGTAAAAATAAATCACCTGAATATCTTTTAGTGTGAAATTTCTTGCAACTACAATAACATGTAAAACCACTTAAAAATTTTGTTTCATATTATATAGTGATCTTTTATACACAATTTAGAAACTGTTAAAAAAATGAAAAAAATATATTTCCGATTTGTAATTAGCTTAGTAATTACATTATTCTCCTTTTATTTAGCCCTTTTAACTGTTGAGAAACATCACGTTGTTGTCCGTAGACATTCCACAAATAATCACGTATCCAACGTATACCAGAGAAAATTGTATTCGTTAGTTCTGAGGCTTTGGGATTTCAGAATATCCCCAAGCGGAAATACTAACCCTGCATCGTTGAGTAGAATTTTTCTTTGCTATCAAAAGCCTCAGTGTGATGGAAATAGTAATATTTTTTTAGATTAAAGCCTACCATCACATGCACCACGCATAGAAAGTAGAAATTTTTAAATAAATATTATTCTCATTGTTCTATACGTTTACTGATTATTTAATTTACTTTCTGATTGGTGGTATAGATAACAAAAATTAGAGAATATGTTGAAAATATTTATTGAAAATTTAAAATATATGTTGTGTAGTTTATGTTCTACACTATCCACCATAAATGAATTAATTCAACAACACCATCTTATAATTATCAAGATGTTCGTTTTATATTACGAATATTTTTTGTGTCTAATATCGTAAACAATATAATAAAGTATACGGTAAACAAACAATGGTGAATTGTAGAGACAGATGTTTTAATTATTGGTTAAAAATATTTGAATTACCCACAGATGTTATTTTAATGTTTAAAAATTAACATATTCTCACGCTTTCTGCCCAATTGATGACAGTTTAATATTTATTTTTATCAAAATACATATTACATTGCACACAAAAAGTTAGGCATATTTCATATTTTCATGAAGATTTCAATTAAAAGCAAATGTTCGTTATGGCGGGATTTACAACTTCCACTTAATTGCGTACTTTTTGAGTTATTTCACTTCGTACTTTTAAAGTTCAATTCCACTTGTTAGTTAAACAAATCTAGTTGGTATGTATTAGCAAGCTACAACATTCAATAACGAACATACAAAAGTACAATCATTTGAATAAAAAAATATCATTTGAAACGAACACATAATTTCTATTCAAAATCAACAATTAATACATTAATTAATCGACAACATAAAGGAAAAAATAACTAAACGAAAAACAGATACTTTAATGAGGTATTATAACTGTTGTAGTATCTATAACAAAAAGAATCACTGTTATAATTGTAACACTAACTACAATAATTGTTCAAAGTTTTGTCCATTTTAGTTCACGCATATACTATATCGACGTTCAGTATCCGTCGCAGCTAATAAAGTGTGGCGGGTAATAGCACCACAACTAAAGTAAATCCTGTTAACCAACTGCGCCATATCGTTAGGTTCTTTATAAACTTTTTTTTTTAGGTAACCCCATAAGAAAAAATCTAGAGGGGCCAAATCTGGTGACCGTGCTGGCCATTTAATTAGTCCATTTGTCCCTATCCAAGAATTCAGAAAAGCATTATTTAAGTAGTTCATAACAATTATTGCGTTATGAGGCGGAGCTCCATCTTGCCGAAACCACATGTTTTGTTTAATATTCAGTGCAGCGTCGTTGAGTAAGTCCGGGAATACATTTCGAAGGAAATTTAGATATCTTTGCCCAGTCAAAATACCATCATACAAGTAATTATAACTAATCTAAAGTAAAATTTAAAGTAGAGGTAAAATAATAGTAAAATATAGGACATCTTTTATAATTTAACATGCATTGTTTTTTAAATAATCAATTAATTTTCTTTTGAATACATCGACAGATACAGAGTTTTTTTATACTACTTGGCAAAGAGTTATATGTATTAGCTCCTTTGCAAAACAGTGTTTTTTGGGCTTTGGTAGTTTTCACTTGTTTTAAATGTAATAAACTCCTACTTTCGGTTTCATGATCATGTATATCTCCATTGTATGTAACAAAACAATTAAAATACGGTAGTAACTGATGATTTAGAATTTTATATATAAAAACAATTGTAAAATATATTTACTGACACCACTGTAGCGTATCCAACATTAAATTTATTGGAATATATCTGTTACATCTCAATATAATCCGAATTCCTTATTTTGTAACTTTTGTAGTTGTTGAAGTGAATTGCTGTCAAAAAAATGTAAAATATTAGAGCAGTAATCAAAATGGGGTTGTATTATAGATTTATATACAGTGATGTTAGTCATTAATGACAAATTATTCGATATCCTTGAGAAAAAGAAAAGTTTTTTAGATATTTTGTTTTTATATAATTGAAATGTTCTCTAAAATTCAAATTATTATCAAGATAAAACCCCAAATATTTCATTTTTGTGACTATTTCAATCTTCATTTGTTGAAAATATCGGTTAATATTTTGCATATTAATATTTTTATATTTGTGATTTGTTGTTATAATCATAGCTTTACTTTTATTTATGTTTAATTTCAATTGATTAGCATTTAGTTATTCTTCAACATTAACAAGTTCGTGGTTCATTTTATTTACAGCAGCATGTACATCATTTTCTACAGTTGCTATCAGTGTGTCGTCAGCAAATAAATGAACAAAGTTACAGTGTACATTTAACAAAATCATTTAAGTAAATTATAAAAACATTGGCCCTAATACACTGCCGTGCGGTACACCATATTCGTTTTCTAAAGGTAAAGAAAAAGAATTACTTGTTTTTGTGATTTGGAAGCGATTTACTAGATAATATTCAAACCATCGTAGTACAATTCCATTAATACCATAATATTCCAATTTTTTCAGTAACAAATTTTTATCAATTGTTTCAAATGCTCTAGTAAAATCAAAAAATATTGCTACAATATATTTATTGTCATCAATATTTTGAATTCATTGTGAAATCGTTAACTGTAAAGCAGTTTCGCAAGATTTTTTTTTTTTAAATCCTGACTGATTTGAAATGAATAAACTGTTGCTGGTAAAGTAATTAAGCAGTTGTTCATATACTGATAGTTGTAATACTTTTTTTATTGGTGGAAGAGTATTACTAGGCCTGAAATTTGAGGAAAATTTTCAATTTATCTGGAACTATATCAGTCTGTAGAGACACATTTATGAATTTTAGCAATATCGGTCCTAATGTATCAAAACACTTTTTAATCATACCTTGACTTAAAACTTCATGAACATTCATTTTATTATCAAGTTTTTTAACAATCTCACAAGTCATCAAGATTTAATAGTTTAAATTCTGTGAATGTAGGACGTAAAAGTTGTCATTTTCATTCTATATATTTGTATTTGGTATAGAGTCAGATATATCTCTTAAACTTGAGACAAAGTATTTATTAAAGTTTTATGCTATTTCACTTTCATCCTTAATTTCAATTATAGAGTTATTCTCATCTTTAAATCAAACTGAGTTATTTAGAGATGATTTGTTGTCGTTTTAATTACCTTTTTTAAAGTTTTCCACATTTTTTAGAATTATGTTTATAAGCATCAATTTTATTCTCATAATAGATATTTTTTTTATAATCCAGTAGAGATCCTACTTGATTTCTAAGTGTTTTGTATTGATTCCAGAAAAATTCCTTCTCGCCTTCAATTTGACATTCTTTAAAATTTTTGTATACTTAGTCTCTCTATTGAGTAGAAATACGAATCTCACTGTCATACCACGGTAAATAATTTGATTGACACCATTTATTTTTAATTGGGCAAATACTGTTTATCACTTGTGTAGTCTTATTAGTTAAGAAATTTAATATATTTTGTGGATCATAGCGCCGTTTAATATGCCACACCACACTTTTACACTAAAAATTGATTGACTTCTTGTTGATCGCCTCCATCTTGGGTTTTGATCGGACCAGTAGCGGCAGTTATGCTTATTTACAAGACCATTATTAGGAAAGCGACTTTCATCACTCCATAAAATATGTTTAAGGAACGAATCACTTTCTACTAAAAATCTCATAATCAGTACTCAAAAAGTACGCAATTAAGTGGAAAAATATATTCCATATAAATTGTTCAGAATTAAAAATACTACACAGATATATCAATTATAAGGTTGCTGCCATCGAAAGTCGCGACGCCCAAACTACAACAAACGACGCCATTATTTATATAATAAATAATTGCATATAAGTGTCACTTCATAATCCTTTTTGCAGATTTCAAATATTTTCGTTGGTTTGGAAGATATTGACCTGTATAGTTTTAGGTGAAACACCCTATATATTTGCAGCCTGGTTATCTCACTCAACACTCAAGTTATCTCGGAAATCTGAGATGCGTGTGCACGAAGCTCAGGTTCAATATATAAAAATTTGAGAAAATAATAACTTGTATCTCTAGAAATTTTACAGATATCCAAATCCAGAGTTCCGAAAACACCCAAAACCTTTTTTGAAATGTTACAGTATAGCATAGATTTTGATGTACATTTTGTACCTTATACTCCATACACAACGTTGCCTATAGTAGTTTGACGTCTTTGTTGGGGCAGGTTATTTCATGTGAAACTTGCAGGAGTATTTTGAAAACCGCAATTCGGTACCTCATTTTGTTTCCTACTCCAAAAAAAATGATTAAATTTTGTAATAGCTCTAATATTATCTACATATGTACTCTCAAACTGTAAGTGACAAACATTTATACTCATTAGTATTTCTTTTTCAGGTTCTCCTAAAATATGGCTACAGAAACGGTGAGTTGAAACAGATACCTATATCTACTCGCTATGTCATAAATATTGCAATTGTGATGCGATATTTTTTAATATTTTCTCAACAAATCAGTAATCAATCAACCACAACGCATAATGTTAGTGATTAAATTACTCCTAATTGTTTAATTACAATAATTAACATATCAAATGTTATTCAATTATCATAGCATGCTACTTACGTAATGGATAACTATAATAATTCGGTCTGTCTAAATATATAATTCTATTATTAGAACAACAAAGTATACCATTCTTATGAATATTGATTTGATTAAATTGTTGATATGTTAACATCCTAGGGTTAGGAAGGTCTTAATAATATTAATGATTAGTAATATAAAAATAAATAAATAAATAAATAACATTTATAGTTTTGTAAAATATAAACTGCCTATACAATGAAATTTAACTCGAATTAATACTGAATTAAAATTTGGTTTTACTTATTTCTATTTGGATTTTTTTTTAAATACTTTAAATTATAAATTCTTGTCTGGTTAAATTTAATTGTTACGTTTTAGAATAAAATGTAAAATGTTTACTTTAAACGACCTGCTTTGCAATTGATATCATTATTTCACTGCAATTTCTCATGACCATCAGTTATTCCGTCAATCAATGTAATGCTTGTCAAAAGTGAAATTAATACTTCCGGTAAACTCGAGCTTTATATCGTATAAATACTGTTTAGCTATTGTTGGTTCTGACAACCAAACAAAAACGTTTATAATATACGATGTTTTGACTTAATCAATCACCATTCCATTATGTAAGTAGGTACTTTTTATTAATGCTTTCGTAATTTATTAGATGTACCTAATATTAAATCTTTTATCGAACTGAATGTTATGAAACAACATAATATACCTATCAATTAGTTGCATAAATTACGAAATTGAGTTAAACGTAATTTAAATGAACAGTTATATGAAATCGCATTCTATATTAAATTCTATCGTGATATATAATTCATAGCATAATTCAAATGTCATGTGAAAATTGGGTATTGTGTATATTACACGATATTTGAAGTCCAGCTATCATTCAATGATTGGTTATTAAAACATGTCAAATTATAATAAAATATTTATTTTACTTTATGCATTTGTTATAAATATTTACCTTATTTTTTTGTATATTTGTGATAATTTCTTTTTAGTTTAATAGTTTATTTTAATATTCCCAAGGTTGTGATATGTGACTGGAAAGTAAAAAGAAATATTTTCTAAGAAACAGCATGGTCTGAATGTAATTCGGTTAGGAAAAATTCAAAAAATAGCAAAGTAGTTATAAATTAGAACCATTTAATTTAAAGTTTGTAAAAACGAATAGTTCTCATTAATATTACATATTTCTGATTAAAGGTTGGTAATATCGACAGTTGTATTAATTTCACTCTAAAAATTTGGCACTATACCTGCATATGTGTGGATGGCCTTCCTGAACATTTTTTTTTAATGTCTCTCTGTGCGTCGAAATTTTTTTACGAGTAGTTAAATATTCATTTTTGAAGGGCTAGGTTTTCTAAATTTGCTTCTAAGCTCATGTTCATAAGGTAACTCTAATCGAGCACCTTACCCACCTCTATTCTTTCTTCTAAAGGCATATGTCTGTAACAAACAATAAAATATAGCTATGGTATAAATTTAATGAATTATTTAATTTTTTTTATAAGCTAAATAATAATAAAAACAGCCACACCAAAAATGACTATTAATATATTTTTTAAACAGTTAATGCCTAATAGGCAAAATAGAAAATAACTGAGTCTGGTGTGCAATATCGATTTATTGCACTCTTTAGTCGAAGCAGTGGATCTCTACGTGTATATATATATTATCAACGACCGCTATTTGCAAATGCCACAACGTAATGTACTGTCTTGGTCTATGTTGGAAATTCTGTGTTTCACAATAGTAAAAGACATACAACCTTCTTCATAGACACAGAATACAAAAGTTTATCGCAATATAAATGAAACAAGGACAGAAATCAATGAGCAAGTCGTGAGCTGCACGCAAATATCCATTATAACAATAGTGCTAAGGGCTCTTTCAGTAAGAGCTGAAATGTTAACAATTATTTTACGTTAGGTCTACCCGAAAAATTCCCACAACCAAAGTTTAAGTCATAAAGATATTAAGTAATAAATGTTTTTAGGTACCTATATTTTAGAATAACCACTTCTGTTACTTTTGAAACTGCTATAGGGTACCCTGTTTAATTTCTAAAGAAAGTACTTAGTTATTTATCTGAAGGATAAATAAATCAAATTGGCCATTTGCGTGATCGACTACTTTTGTTAGTGTAGGACCCAAATTTTCGTTGTGTGTGTAGTAATCCTTTTTAATTATCCCAAGTTCTTTTATATACAGTTTAATATTACTTGTTTCTGTCTGATACGATATACCGTAGAAAATTAATCACTCTGTAAATTGAAATACCTGGTAAACTTGACCACACTGTCTATTAATTGAGAGACATAGTTAATTATATATGGTATTTATGTAGTATTTTATTACTCAAGATTGCACTATACATTTATAGTTGAAGTTTGTTTTCTATTTTGCTTTGAAACAAAACCATTTATTTAGTTTATTACTTATATGACGAAAAGATAAATGTGAAAGAATAAGACAATAATTGATGGGAAAAATAGTAAAAAAAAAACCATTTTATTTTATATAAATTGATGCAACAACATGAAATCAAAATTCATCCAAATATTTGAGACAATTCTCTAAATATTATAATAGGAAACTTGCGTCGCTATAGTAATGACCATACTATAGATATGCTAAGTGTTTTGATGCAATAACAATAACATTGTTATACAAAAGTATGCTGTGTTATTTTAACAGTGCAGTATTAACAGTTGTGGCAATGGCCTGATAATGATAATCTATAATAGAGCTGTTAGCAATGGCTAGGTAATAATGGTTTATAATTAAAGACAGTTGTTAGCAATCGCTAGATAATAATAATTTATAATTAAAGTTGATAGCAATAGCCAAATAATGAATCGAATGCAAAACAGAGGACAAGAATCATGTCATGTTTATACATTGTCAAAATTAAGTTGAGAAATGAGCATTAAATACTCATGTAAAAGATCATAGAATGTTGAGGAAAAATCCTTTGATTATAATTAAAACAAGCAGTCTACCAAATTTTGTATGACTGTCCAACAACGTAAAACAAGGTGGGTAGATATAAATGAAACAGACGAGACGTCCCGGTTCAGTACTCGACGAGAAGTAAACCCTTCTTAATACGAACAAGTTTACGGGCTAATTAACCCAGCACTGACCGATGGCCTGTACAGTTTCTGAGCGCAAGATAATTAAGTGGATGGATCGTTACAATCACAGAAAACAGGGAATCATTTGAGAGAGAATCATTACTACGACATTTTACATGCCCAAAATTAGGCACACAGTAGCCTTAATAAGTACATCAACTGAAAAATAATGGAAGTGAGTTTCTTGTCATTGCATAAACGCAGAAAATATATAGATCTTGAATATAAACTTATTATGTTGCAAGCGCAAACTTCCCTAGTAAAATATTTAGAAAATGAAATTTTATGAACTAAAATCGTGAATGAAATCATAATTGAATAACCGGTAATATAATATTATGATAGTTAAAAATCAAATCTAATCGTTCATAAAAAATCTAATATTCCTTTAGTACCACAAATGCGTCAATTTTCCCCATTACACCCCGACGAAATCAGAATATAAATGCAATTGCCAATAATAAAATAGCGTCTCAAAATAAGCAAGCTATCACTTTTAGAAATTTATGCCTGCAGAATTTCCGTGCGCCCTGTATAGCGTTATATCGCCTGTGAATGCTCTTCCCCAGCTTCTTCATGTTTAAGGTACTCGTCGAGCATAATAGAGAGGTTGAAGTGGCACTTCATAAAGAGTACGCCAAAGAATGGTTGTCTGCGGAGTGGACTCAATGTCCAGCGATGTAACTTCGGTATGTTTAAATTCAATCTTCAAAGTACAGCGAACTCAATGCCCAGCGATGTACCTAAGGTGTGGTGCAATTGTAATCTCCAGGGAGCAACAGCGAACCCAATGTCCTGCGATGCAGCTCAGGTCTGATTACCCGTTTGCATGGGCACTGTAGTTTCTTTTATATGATAAAAATGACGTCACAATTTACCCGGATTTACGCGTCCCCCAAGTCTGACGTGGGAATTGTTTACGTTAACAACATTTATATTTGATACGGCGTAGTTTTGTGCAGCGTTTCAGATTGAAAACTCCTCTCTCTATCTCCTCCTACCGTTAAGATAGAAAAGGGTAGGCGATTTCACACTCTGGGAAGTAACCGAAGTACTTGACGCTGATCATGTCCGTTGTAAACAAACCCTGTGGCTCGGCTCGATTTTCTGTAACTTTTTAGTTAAAACTGTAGCGTTTAACTTTGCTTTAAAAGAATATGATTTTAAAATGCATTCTGGTAACTTTATTGTGTTCAATATTAAATGACTAAATAAATGTAAAAATGAAATGAATTAACTGCAATAATTACTTGAATTTGGAAATAAATAAGAAAAAACTAAATTTATATATGGGGTATATACAGGGTGGTTCACTTTAGTATTCACTTTGTACTTTTCATAAAAGCCTGAGTGGAAACATTTGTAGAGAATTTTAAACATAGTAATTTGATACATCTAAAAGCAGTGTTTACTTAAAAACAACTATTGTTAAGATGTTTCACAAGGAACCAACCACAAATTCAATTCAATATATTAAATATCTGCTATTTATAATTGTTTGGATCTTTTCTACTCTCCTTGGACACTCAATGGACTACTGTAATGTTATTGTCTTGTTCATACCACTGTGATACTGAACTTTGTAATAATTACTTCAGATCCGTTTTGCTCAAAAACGGTTTATCTCGTTACTTTTTGCAAGAACACCTTTACGGAGTAGGCAAAGTTAAATTGTAGACATAAAGACAATTTCGAATACAATTTATGACTACTTACTTAAGACCTGAAAATCTGAATAACAAAAAAGCATAATTTCTGATTGCAATTAACCATACTTTAATGAAGGAATATATTTACATAAGCGATGTAATAATAATTTATAAAATCGGAACGCTGAAACAGCTCTATTTGTAGAACCAAATTAAATTTCTTGGCTAACAGCATACTAAAATTAAATTGTAATTTATAACTTACTTACTTTATATAATATTTCACGACGAGTAATATAAGTTGTTGGAGTTCGAAAAGTTATGACAAATCGGTGACAAGCAAGGCTATAACAGGAAACAGTTTGTTGCCAAGATAATTTATTTGTTTTATTCCAGTATCAACTGAACAACTTCCAAAATAAATATTAACTTACGCGAAATTACTCTTCATCATTTGTCTAAATAATAGAATTAATTTCATTTTGTACAGGTATTAAATATATTTAAATATTTATAGAATTATTTCTTAAAATAGTTCGTTCTTTAAAACAATATATGAGGAGTTTTCATTTTAATTTATGCTAATTTTTAACCATTTTATTTCCTCAAGATTTCACGGGGTGTGCGATATATAAGAAATCTGTTGTTTCCACGACTTTACTAGGATTAAAAACCTCTATTTTCTGAGATACTTCTACAGCATCTCTACTTAGTGGTACACACTTAACTTACAAAGCAGCTTAAATTAATAATAAAAAATATATCAAAAATGAACTGAATTACTGCTTACTTCTAGACAAACTTGAAGCTCATGGACTGAGGAGTAAAGTGAAAGAGTACATAAAATCGTATTTACGGGACAGAACACGAATAGTAGAGATTAATAAAATAACATCTCATTCAGAAGGTGTTAAGTAAGGGGTTCCACAAGGTTCTGTCCTTGGACCACTTTTATTCATTTTATTTGTAAATGATCTTCCAATTGCCAATGATAACAAAAATATAGTTATGTTTGCTGATAATAATAGTTGTATTTATAGTGAAAATAAAATTTTGGATACTGTAAGGAACACGCAAACTGTTTCTATTCAATTTACACCTAGGCTAAAACATTTTGATAATAGCTACCTTCTAAAATGTAATGGTCAAAGTATCAAGTAACTGATACAAAATGTCGAGGTTCATATATCGACAATGCCCTCAGCTGGGAATCTCATATAGATAAAAAAAAATAATATGTCTTCAGTTTGCCTTGCAAACTATAACAAGTAGGCAAATGTCTTATTATTACATATCTATGTACTCTAGAATTAAATATGCAATAACATTGTGGTGTTGTTCACATCACAATATAAGAATCCTTCGTCTACAAAAAAGAGCTATTCGAATAATGGTTGGCGTTCCTAATCTCACATCGGCTCTGTGGGGGCCCCGGCCCTTTGCTGTTGGGGATCGGCTCGATTGATGGGGATGAAGTTTATCATATCCCGTTAGTCCGCTGGATGTTTCGATGGTCTGTCCTTCGTCGTTTAGAAATTTCCTAGTAATTTGGCATGCTTGGAGAATTACCGCCCTCTGGATAAACTTTGAGAATCCTTTAGGTAGGTTAAGTTGCTCCAAATATCCCAAGAACCTCTTCGTCACTATGCCTGTAGTCGATATTATGACCGCGATAGTTAGATAGGTTTTGTTATTTATTTCTCTTTTCCGTCTCCGTTTTCTGCAGGTTGCTTTTTAGGGGGCATCCTATATCAATAATGGTGGCCTGCTTATCTTTCTTCTTGATCACAAGGAAGGTTGTGATCTAAAGTTCTATCAGACTGGATTGGTCTATCCCAGTACAGCACTGTTTCTTCGTCTTCTAAAACAGATAGAGGTGTGTATTTATAGGAGGGCGATGGATTAGTAAGGAGCCCGAATTTCAGGGCTAATTCTCTATGTGTAATCTTCGCCACCTCGTTATGTCTTACCAAATATATTCCTGTGGCCAAAGTAGGGCAGCCTCCTACTATGTGTTCGATAGTTTCGCCCAGTACTTTGCATTTCCTGCAAATATCATTTACTTCGGGGACTTTCAGAATATGTTTCTGGTACGGATGATCCTGTCCTGGATGGCTGTTATAAATCACTCTGTTTCCGGATGTAGCCTGCCTTTCTTTAGCCATAACAGTGAGGTTCCCTTGTCAACCTATGGATTATTCAAAGCCTTGGGGTATTTTCCATAAAGCACTGTCTTGCCACGATGTCTGTATGTCCTCATTAGCACGGATTACCATGCACAGTATGCTGTCGGTCTTTCAGGTTAAGCGGTGAGTACTTGTTGTCGCATTCCACGATTTGCCTAATAAGAGACCTATCAGATTTATAGAAAAAGAATCGCATATTTTTTTCTTGTGTTCTACATATTTTCTGAATACTGATTAGTTCCCGGCCTCCTTGCGTGCGCGGCATATGTAATCTTTCAACTGCGCTTTTTGGGTGGTGCGTCCTAAATAAGCCTGGTCCGCGCCATTCTATCTAGTTCTTCCAGATCTATATCGGAATACTTCAGTATTCTAAATGTATTGTATATGCCAGGCTAGGGATAGCATAAGTATTGATCGCTGTAACCAAGTTCCTAGCGTTCAGTTTTGTATTTAGGAATTTATTTAGGCTTTGCTTGTATTTATCTCTAAACTCCTTCTTTAACTGGGTGTGGTCCATCCATCTATTCTGCAGTATCCCAAGGTACTTGTAGGTATTCTCTCTCATTCGTTCAAAATCCCGCGTATTCTCTGGTTGTTGTGCTAGTTTTCCTTTTGTGATGTGTAATTCGGCACATTTATCGAGCGGCTGCAAAAAAGATTGCAGAAAACAATGCAGCTGTGTTAAGGTTGAATTACGCTGCTCACCAATGTACCCGCTAGACAGGTATCTGGAAAATTCCGCTCTATAAATTTATTATTTTTCATTTTTCTCGTTAAAGAAACTGGTTTTGAGAGGGCAGAATATAAAAATATAATATTTTAGTTGCAAAACTCCTCTATAAAATCTTTATTTTACTGGTTTTGAGATATTCGCTGTGAAATTTCGTGTAAGATTGATTTTTACCTGTGCGCTGCAAACTACCCCTTAGTTAGGACGCTGTTACTGCGAAATAGGCGGGGGTAAGCTACAAGGCCAATAATATATTTTGTATACAGAATATAACCACATTTTTCTATTTCCTATACTTTTACTTCCACGTCCAGTGGAAGTATAGTAACGCAAATAAAAAATATATTTTTTTTGTTGAAATAGGCTTAAAATGTCATGAAACGTCGAGATTTTAAATTTGAGCGAAAAAAATTTCCTGTCTGTCTGTCTGTAACTTTTTTTTGTGCGCACGTTTATTCTGGAGCCGTTTGTGATATTGACTTGACATTTGGAACACTTATGTATTGTAAACGAGATCTGGAACGAGATCTGGAACTAGATTATTTTGAGCTAATTCTCAAACATTTTTTTGGCATCAGCCATCCCTCCCCCCCCACTATCACCCCCCAATACCACCCCTACACTATTATGAAAAGGAGTAAAAAAAATTAAAATGTGATTTAGTGTATATACAAAAACGAAACGTCTAAAAAAATTTTTTTAGCGTTATCTACCCACTGTACCAACCTCATTGCCACTCCCACCCCATTATTAAAGTGGGTAAAAAAAATTAAAATGTGATTTAATGTGTATACAAAAACGAAACGTCTAATAATTTTTTTTTGGAGTTAGCTACACCCTCTACCACCCCATTGCCGCCTTCACCCTATTATTAAAGGGCGTAAAAAAAATAAAATGTAATTTAGTGTGTATACAAAAACGAAACGTCTAAACAATTTTTTTTTTGCCACCCCCACCCTATTATTAAAGGGAGTAAAAAATTAAATTGGGATTTAGTGTGTGTACGAGAACCAAGGGCCTCTAATTTTCTTCTTACATTAGCTACCTCCTCTACCACCTTCACTCTATTATTAAAGGGAATAAAATATAACTTTGAGATTTAGTGTGCATAAGACTTGGATACAAAATCTTCTCTCTTCCAACGTATGGTTTACAAGATAAAAGTGAAAAACCAGCGTTAAGTCCCCATTAGGGGTAGTTTTTCCAAAAAAAAAGGGACTTTCCTTTTCCGAATGAAGTGGGTCAGATATCTATTTGTAAACATATCGAGAGTACACATCTCAAATATTATTTCTTTATTAATAATTAGATCTATTTACGGTTTTTTAATTTAATTTACCTGTACAATAAAAACTAAGTAATAAATTAATAAGTAATTGCAATTATGTGCCCAATATAAACTTCCGCATTTATTTTAATTTTAGTTTTTTCTGCTAATCGTGTTCTCTATACTTTGATATTTGTTTCGTTTTTATAAAAGTCAGTTGATAAATAAATAAACAAATTAAATAAACTGCAAGGTTAAACTGTCATTTCGCGTACTTTTTATTGGTATAACATTATTATTATGTACGGCGTTGAGTATTTTCCTAGTAGTAACGGAAATTATCCAATTTGTTACGCCAGAGATTTTTTTATAATCAATAAAGTGAAACTGATAACACAATATAAGCACTTAATTAAATTAAACTTCTAACTATACCACAATGAACAATAAATATTCAGTGAATGCTGCAGTTTTGATAGCAGAAAGTAGAGGAATAAAACCAAAGCCAAAAAAGTGACTTCCTTTCAACATATGTTATAAAATGAACTCATTAAATTCTTTATAACCGGTTTGGTGTAACAATCACGAATATGTTTATGGATTTTTGTTTAAACAGAATACCAATTGTTGGGAAAATTCTAACTAATTATTATTTAAATTAAAGCAACTGATTTGAAAACAATACGACCGTCGGTCTATTGGTCTATACAAGTTTAAAAAGTTCACAATTTGTTTAGTTTTGCATTAGACGGATCCAAGAAAATATATTTTTATGTTTGTATCACCTTTGTTTATACCGGAAGCATTACATATGCAACATCTGGTATCATATTTGGATTTACCATAAATTATTAGCTAGACTTGTATGCTATCATAACTATTTGTTTACATTTTTGGAACATGAAATTCTGCATACCTTTAATTTTATCATCAGTGGTGACGCAGAACGAAGGAAATGAAATATAGGACACATTGACTATAACAACATTGTGTCGTTGTAAAAATATATTTTACAGCAGGTATTTTCCAAATAAATCCTTGCGCTTAAATTTAAACGAAGCCTCTAGTGTCTTTAATTTAATAAAGCGGTAAAATATTTTCTAAAATTTCCAGTTCATGATTCTCTTTCATATTGTCTAAAATTAAATTATAATCAACAAAGGACTCTTGATTGATGTCACATTTTGTTATAGAAACCCTTTTACAGAATCCTATCATATCCGTAATTCAATTTGTTGTTCGTGTTTTTCTCGAGCTAATATATGTTATTTGATTTTTGTTTTCCGTGTTTACTGCACATCTTTGTAGTATTAGAAGCATCTTTAAAATATTCTTGATTTTTCTCTATTATTCTTGCTGCAAGAGATGTAAAAATTCACTTTTTAAATTTGTATAATTTTATAACAGTAACAAATCATTAGCTGCTGTCTCTTTATCTATTTTAACCTCTCCACAATAAAATTGTGAGAGGTTACTAAAATTGGTTCAAAAACGAAAATTGAGATAACATCAAATCTTTACGTTTTGAGGTCCTAGGAACCGAAAAAAGTGGTTTTTGAAAAATGTCTGTGTGTGTGTATGTGTGTATGTATGTGTGTTAGCACGATAGCGCCGAAACTACTGAACGGATTTGAATGAAACTTTGCATGTGCATTTCTTTAGTGCCCCAGAAGATCTGAAAAGGTTTTGATTGAGATCGGATTACGTTTAGTGCCATTTTGACGCAACAAGTTGTTTATTTTATAATTACTTTCAATTTGTAATGGAGCCATTGAAAAGCAGTTAAACTTCTGATTTCAACGATATATCACACTTCCACCCTTTCGATTTGGTTTCCGTGAAAAAAATTAAAAACAAAGCAAATATGAAGCATAGATCGCATTTCGCATGACATGAGCGATCGGATTGCAATGAGCAAATTTTGACGGTTGTCATTGTCATCGTTTGTCATCCGATAACGTTGGTGTCATGTCATGTTAATAAGATTTTTGGAATATTTGTAATTTTTAGTGGATTGTCACAAAGGTGGATGTAACAATATCAATATCATATGCTTTCTGTAACTTCGTTGGTGAATTTATTATAGATTATCACTTTACCAATTTTCAGTTTGTTGCTTTACAAATCTGTAGTATTTAGGATAACTAGACTTTCTTAGTCGTGCAAGTGATGTTAAAGTTGTTAATATCCTAATAGTATATTAATCAACGGGAGATAATGTAGGTAATAACTCGCATAGATGATTCTAAATTCATTAAGTTGAGGGTTTTTTTAGTGCCCCAGAAGATCTGAAAAGGTTTTGGATGAGATCGGATTACGTTTAGTGCCGTTTTGTCACACATTTTAATGCTCTTTTCGGCTTCAAAGATCCACCGAGTGGGGAGGTTCCAGCCGCTTCCAGTAGCTGCCGATTTTTTGATATAAATTTGTTGATGAATTTTTGTCATATTGAGAAAATAGTGTACGTAGAGAATCCACATCAATTCTTCAATATGTACAAACTTGATTGTTAATTAATTTATCGTAACCTTAAAAATATTCTTGATTTACGGACTATCAAAAAACAGATATATATTTATTTAAACACACAAAAGTCTTTCAAAGTTTTATAATGTAGAAAATGAAGATAAATCATGGAGTTCATATTTATTCCCGTAAATATGCAAATGTGATAAAGTTTGAGAATTTATATCCTTATTTAAAGTTTGCCAATTCCATTACCTGTATCATTTTGCATATTCAGATATGGGGAGATCAAAATCGAATACCCTCAAAATTACGTTTCTGTTAATATTATTTATAAATTGCGTATTACATTCCATGTAATATTTATTTTTTTACATTATTTTTATCGCCTTATTGGGATTAACATCCTAGCGGAGTTTGGCATTAGCTATTCCACCACTCAACCAGGACACATAGACAATTAGACATAGACAATTATACAACGACCATTCCCTACGGCATTGCCATCTGCCGCAGCTGAGACTGGAATTCAGGAGTGGTGCAGCAACTAGCCGTGTTGCCTCTCACACAACCTCGTCCAGTCCACTGTTACCAACTTAGTAACATAAGAAAAACCGTGAAAAACACCACTAAACATCCATACCCTAGCCAGTATTCGAACCCGGGACTCTTTGGTTGCAAGCCTAATACGTAAGCGTTGAGCTACTGAACGGGTAAATGTGATAGTTTACCTACATATTCTGAATTAAACTTGCCAGCCGAATTATTTTGCTCTTAAAATGTTTGGATTAGATTTGTTAGTAGGGGGTTTAATTATTTTATTTTCATTAAGCAGAAACTTGCCTGAAGCATTGCGTAGGAAGAAGCACGCTACCCTCCCACATTTAGTACGATTTTGCTTAAACCTCTTCAGCGCCTTACAGTATAATAATATACTAAATTAATTTGCAGAACAACTGTAGGCGTGAATATAAAGTCAATCATAAGTTTTAAATTTAAAAATAATGGCTTCTAAAATTGGCTCAGCCTTAATGCCATTATTTTAGCGAGAGGTTTCGATCGTAAGTTAAAAAAAGTTTCAGGATTAAAAAATTATTTATAGGTGTCTTTAAAGTTATCAGGATGATGAAGACTCTTAAAATACCTCCTTGTTACGATTAATATAATTTTGTTTGCCTGAAATTGAGACAAATTAATGTAAAAGCAACAATTCGTTAATTTTAGTTTATCCTTCCATGTGTCCATCCTCAGCGTCAATTCAGACTGAAGACTATCCACCATTAACTAATTTTATTTACTTTACGTAGAACTCGTTATTATTATTATATTTTTGTCACTAGTTATTTGGCAAAGCGGAAATATGCAAAAGTTAAAATACAAGCCAAGCTGCTGATTCATTAATTAAAGTTCTTTAAGTTTCTAAATTTAACATTCCAATCAAGTGTCTATAAACGAAAACAAAACTTAAAGCAAATGCAAATAATGGCTTAGTACCTCATTAATTATTTATAAACAGCTTCATTTATATACTTTTAAGAAAATTTAATCTGTATTGACTTTGTAATTAAACGGTTAAATACTTCCAATTCGGATGAACCTTCCATTAAAGATAATCTATTGTTTTACATATGTACGAGGTTTGCACAGAGAGTATTGAATTATATATATATATATTTTTTTAAAATTGCAAATTAATTATTCTTGTCAGAATTAACTACTTCAGAAAGATTGATATACATGGGAATGGCGAGAGGTAGTTAATAGATAATATAGATAATAGAACGTAATCAAACTGCAACCAACAGCTACTCTCCGAGCTATATGCCCCGCCGAGCGCTGAATTACAAATTACAAGCCTAGCGCGTTAAGTGTAATAACTGTGTATTACCAACAAAACGCTAATGCTTCGATTGTAACAAACATTAGCCGAAAGACTGATCCTACTTAAAGGAGCTCTCGTGCCAGTCGTCCATACCACTTGCAGACTGTAATTTCGAGCTGTTGGCTCTCGTCAGTGCAAGGTAGGTATGTGACGAACGACACGAGGCCCCAGGGAATAAACTATCTGTGCTAGAGAGATTCCGACTGCACCCGTTGAACATATATTTTTATATATTAACAATATTCTATACCTAAACGATAGAAAATAAATTGTACAAGTACCCAATGGTGCATCCAGCAATAGTTTGGAGGTAAAACAAGGAGTTTCTCAGGGATCTATACTTGGACCGCTTCTCCCTATGGTGTTTGCGAACGGTTTAAGGTGAGCATATCCGAGAGAGAGAGAGAGAGAGAGAGGGAGATCCGATAAGGAAATGTTTATTATTTTGCCCATAACTTTTTTAAATTATATATATTGTTAAAAAATATATAAGACTTCCTAAGTAAAACTATGACAGGTGTAGTTGTGATATGAACTTACACTTAATAATTTCAGTTCTTTGCAAAATCAGTTAATTTAAATTAAAAAATAGTGCCAATCTTCATGCCTTGTAGTTATAAGTTAACTAATTTTGCAAACAACTGAAATTATTGAGTGAAAATTCATATCACTAAACCTATCATGCATTTATAAAATTAGAACCATATAATGAAAAATAGTGAATGTAAATCCTTATTTTTAAGGTAGCAATATTTGTTTCTTGACAGGTAAACAACTATACATATACAGTGTGTTCCTGGTTTATGTGCCATAGAGAAAAATGGTTTTATTTTAATGTTTGAAAAATGATAGTGGAAGAAAAGGTTTTATTTATTGAAAGATAAAGTTTCACATAACGAAAAGCAGAATTTAATGTTAGTTTATTGGGTTGTTTGAAAAAGTTCACGATATCCAAAAAAATTAAGAAATATCTAGCTAGATTAAACTACCTCCGTTTAAGACCAAATGAGATTGTGCTCTTCATAAGGAACACTGAACGTACCTGCCCTACTGGATACAACACTAAGTTTCGCATCGGAAGTGAAATACCTTGGGATAACCTTCGATCCCAAACTAGCATGGAATCTTCACCTAGACAGAAGACTAAAGACGCAGGACTGTGAGAAAAACCTGGGGAATGAAACCCATGTGGATATACAGTGCAATCAGAAGACCAATGATAACCTATGGAGCTGTGGCTTGGTGACCTAAGAGCAAACAGACTACAGCTAAGGTCAAGCTCAGCTAAATGCAGAGAGTTGCCTGTCTAAACATAACCGGAGCTATGCGAACAATGCTGTGTCTGCCACCACAAGATATATATCTGGGAGAAGCGTCTCTGACAATAATGGCACGCCTCAAATCCATTGGCATACAACCAAATGTAGACTGTGGAGACTCCAGAAGTCACCTGTGGAATGAGACTGTCAGGAAGACGCCTCTTCTACAGGTGTGCGTGTATGGGATTTGTCCCCGGTTTTTCTTTGACAGGCCCAGCGTAGTACAAACGGAACTGACGGGCATAACCATAGCTGCAAAAGAGATTCTCCGTAGACAAACTATGGATAAAATAATCAGGATCTACACAGATTGTGGACAATCCGCTGAGAAGTTACAAAACTACTACAGGATCAGTATGGGAATGTCACCAAGCACTTGTAGGTGCCTCCAGCATCAATAACATACTGGTATGCTGGGTGAAAGAACATGCACAGTATAGTGGCAACAAAGTAGCAGACAGACTGGCTAAAGAGGCAGCAGGTCTAAAGTATCTTTGGACCAGGCCTCGCCAGTCTGTTACCGATCACGGCGATAACGTAAGAGAACACCCACAATGAATTCAAGAAGCTGTGGGATGAAACAAACAGCTGTCAACTTGCTAGGGACCTACTAAAATATCCCAACAAGAGTACAGCAATCGACTACCTGGCAATATCCAGAAGGAACCTACGTTTTAAACGGGAATCCAGAGTGGACACTGTCCGTAAGCTAAACACTTCTCTGTAGAGATGAGAGGGTTGAATATGTACTCTGTGATTGTTCTGCCGTCTAATCAGTCAAAGAATCCAGTTTGGGAGAACGTTGACCTACTTTGGTAGATGTAAGGGAGATGCCCCTAGGCAGCATCACCATTTATTTCGCAAACTACTTCTTTTCGACAAAAAAGTTTTATGCATGATGGCTGCAAATGTTTCAATTATTTAATAGATTACATTAAATTGTCACCAAATATTAAATTTTTTAGAGCAAAATAAGCATCTCTTAATAAATAAAGTTTGTTATACTCCCGCTGAGTTTTTCGTTCAATCTAATCTTTTTATCTACTAATTTATGTAATTTATTTTTTATAATATTTGTAGTGTTACTTGCTGACAGTTTTATTGTTTATTGTTTTTTTATTTGTACATTTGGCGTATTCTACATTTTTATTATCCTATATTGTTTACTCTATTTTCATAAGAATCTATTTTATAATTATCTTTAATTAATAGCAAACTGAATGGATTTTAAGTAAACTTTGAACCATTTTCCTTGATATCAAACACAACAGGGTATTCCAACAAAGCTGAAAGTATAACTTTATAACTACCTTTAATGCAATAGTTACTTTGATTGATACACACTTGACAAAATAAACACAAATGGCTTACTAGTTTTAACAGTTTAAACAAAATTCAAATTGCATTAAAGCGAAATTGAATATAAATATTTGATTTGAGTATATTGTTTGATATCGAGTAGGTAGTTTATTATTTGATTTTAGTTGAAAATATAAAACGATTTATTTGTTTTTAATGTTATTTTATATGGCTAGTATATAGCTAGTAGTATGAATTGTTCGTTATACTGATTTAAAATGCATTTGAACTTGTTTGTTTATTTGATTTATTTGTATCTGAAATGCTATACATTTTTATGTAAAATAAATAACATGTTTACTACAATTTTCGTTGCCAAAAATGTCGTAAATCAAGGTATTTGTGGACAAAAAAATTTGTAGATTTTATTTTCAAAAAATCACTTGTATTTCATTTAAAATTATCTGTAAAATATTTACCCAAAACCACAACAAAAAGAGCAACATTTCATTGACAAAATAACTTTTAAAAAATCACCAACTCTAAGAATAAATGTCTAGTTAGGACCTGATTTATAAATTATCAATTTACTAAATCTATATGAGAGGCCTTAGCAACTGTGGTTATTTTATGTAGAGGATGAATAATGCAAATAAAATAAAAAGCTTTCAGTTTGAATACAACACTATTCAATATATTTCGTTTGGGATAAAGATACCAAAGTTTTAAAGCATCTCTCTGCGCTTCCTATTACAAGCTGGCGTTCTATTACGAGAATTTCTAACTTTAAATGTGTGTTGCGAACTACTATACATCTATATAATAAAATTATAAAACTTTTACTAAACTACCTAGCACAACGGTACATACATAAAAGTTTTGATAGGTTTTTTTTTGAATAGTAAAACTTTATTGACTTTTATAGTGACATCTATTTCAATAACAATATATTGATTATTTAATCGAAATAACACAATTCTATTTTCATTTTTGATTTATTGACGACAAAAATAAACGCATTGATAAATTTATGAAGGAATTTATTCGTGACATAAATATTTACAAAAAGTTTGAAGTATTATAATTTTATTAATAGTAAATTGTCGACATGTGAGATAGTCGAAGGCTCTATCACGTGTTCTTCAGTGATTACAAGTTAAGTTCATGATTTAGCGCATTATATTAAATTTAACAAATAAAATGGTTTTTTGTTTAGAACATGTATATGTTATGAAATATGTTTGAAATTTAGCGATAATTTTGACTTGAAATTTCGTGCGAAGGAAAGACCAAAATTCAAATAAAACAAATTTTATTGATAAATGTATGTCGGCTAGTTCTAAAAAAACAGTCACCCTTTAAGAATCGCGTTTATCTTAAGAGTATTAAAATGATACTGTTATTTTCTTACAAAATTTTTTTTTAAATACTTTGAAAAATATCTCATGCATAATTTAATGAATCAATAAGTGCTTCTCATAGTGTACTTTATTTATAAACTATAAATTTAATGTTTCTAAAATCTTTGCAAACGTGTATCCATCATGGCCGCCTACTCTTCATTTCGATAGGCTCAATAAATATGGGGAGGTCGATATTTAATTTACTTACTTAATTTGACTATTTGTCGTAAAAGTTCCGACTTAAAGTTGTGACAAGTGCAAATATTTTTACCAACAGCGATGTTAAGTTACCAACGTTTGACCGACGTTGAAAGGTTACCTATAAGTTAACCAGTTCTATTTAGTCAGTTGGAAGATTACTTAAGAACACACCAAACCTAAATAAGTCATTTTCAGACGTCAAACCAACGTTGGTAGGTGTTCCAAACTAAAATAGTAGGTTTGCAAGGTCCAAGGAACGTTGCCCCGAGGTCAATTTATGACTATACAATCTAAATTACCATATGACTACTTTTTGTACTAATTTTGACGTTGGAATTACCAAAAAAGTAGTCGGTGAAATGTTGCTTGGGAGATTGAAATTTATGACAATCCGCTTTGACGCATAACATAACAACATAAATTTAAAACAAAATGGTATGATAAAAAGGGCCTTGTTTCTGAACCGTCAAATAAAGTTATATATTCATAAATTAGTGTCATAGTAATAATAAAAATATTAATAGTCGTGGACAAACTATAATATTCTACTTGCATATAATGGCTACTATTTGCTAGGCAAACAGTAATAGAGAACCTACGTCATTTTAACAAAGCTAAGATTTTCACAGTAAATGTGCAATATGTAGGTAAAACCGTATTGTGTACTTGTTAGCTTGAAAGCGGGGCCCTTTTACAGATAATAGGTACTAAAGGTAAATAGAAAATCTTACTATCATGTTCATATAGCAAAAAGTATGTAGTTTCATTAACGGCCATCCGTGGTGTAGTGGTTGAGTTGCCTGATTCTCACGTGCGAGGTTGAGGGTTCGAATCACGTCTATTGCATTTTTTTCCCTATATCTTGTACGAGATGTATTTCGGTTCGATTAGCAACTGAAATGTTTCATACGAACATTTCTTTATAGAGTGAAGGTGGGTTTAGTGCCAGGATTTGACGTTGTCGGTATTGACATAATACTGGACTGTGATTGGCTGGCAATCCCGCGGAGCTCAAAGCCAGTCAATCACAGCGCTATATTATGTCAATACCGACAACGTTGAAAACAGAAAGCCTGACTCTAAACCTGCCTTAAGATCCCAGAGCCTCCAGAATTACGTCATTTCAGCAACGCTTAGATTTTCACAACAAATGTGTAATACGTTTGTAGGTAAAAACGTATGCGTACTTGCTTTTACGTTAAATCAGCATAGCTGGTTTTTATGTATATGGTTTACAGAATATTAGAACCTACGGAAAGCGTCTGGCAATAATAAATGTTTGTTCTAAATAATATTGTGTAAAACATACATAAAAGCCAGTTATGCTACTTTAACGTAAAAGTAAGTACGCATACGTTTTTACCTACATATTACACATTTATTGTGAAAATTTTGGCTATGCTGAAATGACGTAGGTCTGGGGACTCTGGGATCTCACTCTATAAAGAAATAATAATAATAATAAATTATCTTTATTCATAGGTATTAACAAAAAAGGTTTAGGAAAAAATTTAAAACAAAAAGTATTCTACAATAACGTGTCTATGTACAATAAAATATTTACAGGTATAAAATTAAAGTTTATTCTGGCGCACCGAAGTGCAAGGGTATTAGGAAGGTATAGGAAGAGGGGATGAAAGGAAGGGGGAGGAAAGAAGAGTAGTTTGGCAGCATGTGACAGTTATGTGTAGTAAGTTATTGTCAGTCTATTGCATCATAAATGGATAAATTTTAGTGTATAAGTCGATATCTAATTGAGAACCCGTCAGACGAATTCCAACATCGGGCTGCGTTGACGCTTCCTAATTTCTTATTTTCTAATGTTGCGCTTAAATGATGTGGGATTTCAGACGAAGAATTTAGAACAGGCGAATTACACACAGAAAACAAACCATACAAAATGAGACAAACATGGACGAGAGAAAATATGCAAAGATTTAACAGTTATGAAATATCAGTACACGTAGGTAGGGGATGAAGTTATAGTTGGTGAAGGTTTGGCTATAGAGGTTGCCGGAATGCGTGAGAATCAGACAACTCAACCGCTGCACCACGGACGGCTGTTATTAAAAGTACATACTTTTTGCTATATGAACGTAATAGTAAGATTTTTTTTAAACTTTAGTACCTATTATCTGTAAAAGGGCCCCGCTTTCAAGCTATCAAGTACGCAATACGTTTTACTTACATATTACACATTTAACTAACTCTGCTAAAATGACGTAGGTCTGGAGGCTGTGAGATCTTGAACTATAACTTGTTAAAACTAATAAATGGATCTGCCATGCTCATGGCAATATTTTATATTGACTGAATGTTGCTGTGATGTTGCATTGCTCTTGGTTATAAACTTGTATCACAATGAAAAATTTGTATCATAATGAATACCATTATAGTTGTTAGTAAATATCTAATAAATCAATCAAAGTATGGGAGTAGAAAAATACTGTATATGCAATTCATATGAGTACACTCGAGGGTACATTATATAGAAGCTAAATGTATGTAATTGCCGATATAAAGTACATTAGTTCATTATACCGGTACTTTACAAACCAGCTATGCCAACTCGTTCAAAATAAATTGAAATTGATCTGTCAATTTGCAGGGAACGCATTGTTAATAGCTCATAAAATCGAAGGTTTCTATCGACGATCTATATCATCAGCTTACTTCTGTTAGGCGGTATTAATATGGATTATTATTGCCATGTTTTGTATGTTAATATCCCGAGATCTTAAAAATAAAATTGTGTCATATTTTAATTGATTAATGAATATATTGCGCTGCCATTAATAATGATACAAAGTTATGTTGATTGTTATTACATCATACAGTGTAATTTCCATTTTACATAAGAAATATTCGTCTGTGTTTTAATCCATATACAGTTTACTTCAAATCGATTTTCATTATTGCAATTATTTGACGGAGTTCCTTGCACATGACATTGTGTCGTCTTTCTATAATTGTTTAACATTTTTTTTTTTTTAAGAATTATATAAATTATTTGCAAGACGATTTCTTCCACTTACTTTTATTTACAAGGTTTTAAACTTTGAGATTGATTGCGCTTTCCTAAACTAGATTGCTCTATAAATATGTGTATATTTTTAGCAGCCTATTCGTTAAATAAAGTGATTATTATTATTATTTACTGTACATAATACCGCGGCGCCATCCTATTAAATACAAATTTATTTTTAGCCTCAACAGTCATTATGATTATTATGCGTAATGGCAACTGGCCACATATTTGTTTGACTAAAACCTTTTATGTAATTAAATGTGAATAAAATTCAACATCAAAACAAATTTGGCCACTAGTCACGTAATGAAGGTTTATTTATATAATAATTATTGCACATGTCATTATCTAATATGAATATTATTTAATTACCATTCAAGATATTTATGTGAGGCAAAATTTAACTCAAAAAAGTAATAAAAATGTATCTACGGATTTTAACCAATTCCAGATGATGCCAACATAGTGGGCGAAACGAGCATCGAGTGTAATCTTCAGTGATTTGCTGTTTGTTGAGCCTAATTCACGAGCATATAATATATTAATCATTTCTTATGTTATTAGGTGTATCTTGAATAATTTTCAATAACTGCTAACTGATAGTAATTCTCTGCATAATATACCAGCAGCTTCATCTTAGTGTGTTCCCGTAATTCATAATCCAACAGATTTAAATCCGGAAATCGAGGTGTCCAAGCTATCAAACTAATCACCTCGTTGTCTCCCTCGATGCGGTAGTGCTTATACAGGGTGGCATAAAAGTACGGGAACATAACTTGAAAAATACGAATCGTAGAAAAAAGAACGTAGAAAAGTTGTAGAAAATCCCCTGGCTATCTGACGGTGACCTTGAATTTGACTTTATCATGTCCTTCAAGGTCATTTGAAGATCAAGTTGGTTTTTCAAATGGGACCTTCCTACTTTTAACCCCGGAAATGAAACCAGCGGAAAATTTTACGTTCGAATATGACCTTCGTCACTTACTCAATTGACCTCTTGGCCATCTTTACTTTACTCAAGTTGAACTTCAATTTTTTAAGTGCCGAGGGCCATATCCGAACGAAAAGTTTTACGCTCGTTTCATTTCTGGGGTTAAAAGTAGAAGGTCCCATTTGAATAAACCGACTTGACCTCTAAATGACCTTGAAGGTAATGGCTAAGGTCAAATCTAGGATCTACCGTCAGATATCCAGAAAAATTTCCTACAACTGTTGTACTTAAAGTTTTTTCTAGGAATCGTATTTTTCAATACAATAGCGAATAAGATGTGTGCGCTGAGATTATACTATAAATGATAAGAAGTACTATTGATAATAATAATAATAATAATATAAGTTTATTTAAGATAATATACAATACACAATATATAGAATGTACAATATACAATGTATAGATATAAAATACACAATATAATGATATATAAAAAGTAATATATGAATGGCGTATAAAATGTATAAACATCTAAATAAACTAGGGTAATCACAGAAGCAGCAGCAGATTGCTGCTGCTTGTGCGTGATTTTACATATACATAGCAAGTAATTTAAATAGACAATAAACAGAAGCTGACGTGTAATTTTATAATGTTTTCAGTTATTTAATTAGGTATATAGAATTTTTTATTTTTTTACGATTAATATATTATATCAAATGGCATTTTTATGTCCGTCTAGCTCACTGTCAGTGCCAATGGCGAACATCTTGAACATCTGCTGTAATAACATGACAAGTACGGGAACAGCAGGATAACTTGAAAAATACGGGTCCTAAAAAAATTTAAATAGTTGTAGGAAATTTCTCTGGTTATCCGACGGCGACCTTGAATTTGACCTTGACGATGATATTCAAGGTCATTTGAAAGCCAAGCCGATTTTTAAAATGTGATCTTCTACTTTTAACCCCGGAAAGGAAACGAGCGGAAAATCTTACATTCGGATCTTCGGCACTTACAAAATTGAAGTTCAACTTGGGTAAAGTAAAGATTACCTTAGAGGTCAATTTTATGCCACCCATATATTCTCTATAATAGTAAGTGATACAATGGCCAATTAAATCGAATTCGAATTAAATTTGATTATTTGACGCATATTTATCGATTTTTCACTTCCCCATTACCCCATTAAGGAAAAAAATCATTTTTAGAAATGTCGTGCATAACCCTAATATTAGAGATCAATACACTCACAATGCCTCACTATTCGACCGCTCTTCTCCAAGAAATTTCACTTTGCAACAATGTTCTGTGAAACCTAGAATGTGTTTAAGCCATTATGTCTTCTGCCGCCAAATGAAAACCAAATGCTCATCGATTACCAGTCCATCCCCTCTTTTTAAACTTCAACTTTTCCCTTGCCTCCAATAAGTTAGTTTATAAACTACTTTGGTACGCCTGTGAGCTATTCCCTTGTTTAGAATTTAATTTAAATTTTAGTCGGTACCGTAAGAAATATTTAAGATTGTATAAAAAACTACGGGTAAGGAATTCCTTACAAATATCATGATATTTATATGAAAATAACAGAGAAATATTTACTTTACATTCATTTTATGTTTAGACAAATTTTAGAAATAAAAAAGAGATCTGTGGTATATAGAATTTAATATTCATACATTTTCTTTATACTACGGCGGTCGAGAGCGGTTGTGCGGGATAGCGCTCCCGTGTTAAACGCGAAAAACCCGGTAAATTTGACGAAAATTAAATGAATAAATAGCTCGAAAAATCTGTGCAAATCGATATGTCACAAGAAGTGAACAAAGTAAAAATATAATCAATATTTGAACATTTCTGGTAAAATTAAACATAATATTTTTAGTAGCAAACTCCTACAAGGAAAGTTATAGTAAAATAAGGATTTTATAGAGGAGTTTGCGACTAAAAATATTACGTTTAATATTCCGCACTCTAAAAGCACATTTGAACTATGCTAAGCCCAGTCAGGCTATTTATTTTTTCGATTGCAACAGACACTGGACCGCTAGATGGCGCCTGCTGGCTATTTTACATGTCGCTATTGTAAAAAAAATACCGGGATGTACCAAATAATCAAAGGATCCTCGTGCCGGTCGTCGCATGCCTACCTTGCACTGACGAGAGCCAACAGCTCGAAACTGCAGTTTGCAAGTGGTGTGTGACGGCTGGCAAAAGAGCTCCTTTAAGTAGGATCAGCCTTTCGGCTGGTGTTTGTTGCAATCGAAGCATTAGCGTTTTGATGGTAATATGCAATTATTACACTTAACGCGCCAGACTTGCAACTTGTAATTCAGCGCTCGGCGATGCACATAGCCCGGAGAGTAGCTGTTGGTTGTAGTCTGGTTATGTTCCTTATAGTAAAATAAGGATTTTATAGAGGAGTTTGCGACTAAAAATATTATGTTTAATATTCCGCCCTCCAAAAGCACATTTCAACTATTTCTGGTAAAAGTTCGTTAATAGTAATTATTAACCTTCGGCAAGTGAACACCACGTGAAGCCATAAAATAGGACCAACCAGGGTAAAACAGCTTTCTGTTATCTAGTTGTTGTTAGTATATAACATCTGGCAAATATTGCATTTCATAAATTTACCTGATTTTCTAACTGTACAGCTAGCTCCAATAAACCGACGAATGAACATAAATTTAAATAGAGTAAAATATAATATAAAATTACATAACAAAAAGCAAGAAATTATAAATAGCATTAAATCAGTAATAATAATAAGTAATATGGCAGCCAATGAAGGCGAAAATGAGACGGAAGGATTAAAATCTTTCACAAAGTAATGCAAAAAAATGTGAACTTTGCAGCGAAAATATAAGCACTGGAGTAAAGCGTATATTTTTCAAACTGTGGCTCATAGAAAATGTGTTGATAAACTGAAAACCGAAATAAATCCTCAACCAAATTGGGCATGTATGCTCAAAGAAAGTTACTACGATCTCTGTTGACAGCCTGATTAATGAATTAGGCGCTCTTAGAAAAGAAAACAACATTCTGAATAAGCTATTAAAAGAAAAGTGTAGGGTTAATCAACTGCTGAGTAAAAAGCTGAATAAATTGGAACAAACTAATTGCAAAGTTTCAGACCAAAACAATCACATCGGATCAGATAAACAGCAAATTTCATACAGTCAAGTGGTTTCAAAAATGGTTATCATTAAGCCGACAAAAGCAAGAAACAGTACAGCTAATATCAAATCGGAATTTAAAAAAGCTATCGATACAGTGTCAGCAAATTTAAAAATTTAAAATACTAAAATTTCATCCAATGGCGGACTGACTGTAAATTGCGATGAAAAATCATATGACTTGATTAAAACCAAATTAGGGAGTAATTTCGGATATGAATATAATATAAAACTGGCGCAGAAAATCAATCCTAAAATTTGTGTACATAGGGCAGAAATGGATCACTTGGAGGAAAAAAATGACGTTGAGATAATAGATGAAATTATTTACAAAAATGATCACAACAATTTCGGCGGAGATGAATTTAAAAATTATACGTAAAATTAAAAAAAGCGGATATGTAGACCTAAGTTTAAGTGTATCAGCTGATATTCGTAGAAAATTAATTGCATGTGGATGGATATATGTATCTCGGATACAAGAAATGTTTCCCATCGGATTCATTTCATGCTCTACGATGTTATAATTGCTCAACATATGGACTTCATACAAGGACTGCAAAAAAAGCATTACGACGTGCCCGGTGTGCTGTGGTAATCACATTTTAAAAGAATGCAAAGCAAACAGAAATACGGGTAAAAGTGTCAACTGCTTGAACTACAATGAGAAGAACAAAAACAGCGAAGTAAACGTAAACCACGCCACACTGGACAAGAATTGCCCATCATACAAACATGTAATCAACATAATTAAACAAAGAACTGATTTATGGACCAAAAAATTTACTATCAAAATGTGCGCGGTCTAAGAACTAAAACGATTGACTTCTATTCTAGTTCAGTGGTGTCGGATTATGACATAGTTGCGACTAAAGCATTAAATAAATTTTATGAAATATTATACAATATATTTGACAAGTGTGTTCCAAAAGTAAAGACTAAAAACAATAAATTTCCTCCCTGGTACACGCCTGAAATTTTTTTTTTTATACATTTATTTAACGTCGGCCTATTTCTGCTACTGAGGCCTAACACCGACGCCTGTAGACGAGCTACTCCCAACCAGAAATTTTGCCGAACCTCTTCCCTTAAGAAGAGTAGGGATCTTTTACTTGCCTAACATTTAACAGACAAGGAACCGACGGCTTTACATCCCCTCCAAAGGATGGTATATCTCCTATATAACCCTCGCCTAAGGTTGTATAGCTTCCGCGCATACACTGATATACAAGCCGCTGGAAGATGTGTGAGGCGAGAACGCGGTTTCCGTTGGAATGGTCACCTATCCAAGTACTAACTGCGCCTTGTTACATGGCCTATGTCCATTTAACAGTTTATTTAAAAACTAGTGTTTTGTGGATAGTTAGCACGACCTGTATATTTTTTAGATTCAGTTTTTGCAGGTGAAACTGTTTTCAACTAACAGAATTTTACATGTATAACTGCTAAACCATGTCACACTGTTTTATGTACTTAATTTTATATCTTAGGAACTTAGTCCTGTTTTTCTATTAACACTATTATGTATCTCATATCCGTTGTAATACAGCATTATTATCCCAGGAAACAATTTGTCTACAAAATTTAGTTACATCAGATATCTATTTTTCAATGTTTATATTTTTGTTTACTATGGAGTACATATGGTTATTTTCCTTACCTTCTCTCATTCTATATATAGTAAATCCTATAACATGTAATATGTTACTGATTTATCAATAATATCAATACGTTTTACTACTTATTTACATCTGTTAATATTTGTTTTTATGTATAAAATAGAAATTGCAAAGGCAAATCAGCTGGCATGGAAAATAAACTATTATTATAGATTCCTTTTATCGATTATATGCCACTACTTTAGTTGAGTATGGGAATCTACAAGGCAAGTTGGTGCGCTTAAATTAACCACTGACAGATGGCCATACTTGTACGATTTCTATATTTTGATAGCTTTCAATTTCAATAGGGAATTAGATTTCTCACATTTCTCTCATCTCACCAGGAAGTCATTTGCTTGCAGCCTTTGTACTGATTCAAACATTATAATTTTTAACTGTGGACTTCAGTAATTGATATTACAATTTTTATATCCCAGTTACAAAGTGTTGAACATACAGGTAATTTCATTTCATTATACTCATTAAAATATTTTAATTAATCTTCAAATTTTGCCTTTGATATAATTTCAATTATTTTTAAAATAAATTTTAAATTCAAAGTCAATTCTTTTTAATTTAATAAGTAGTTAAAATGCTAGATGTACCACGTGGTTTTAAAAATATTTTTCTCTTTCCTTTTAATTTTTTTGGCAATTTATAGTCTAAGAAATCAGCTAACTCGTGCATAGCTAATAATAATTCGTGCATAGCTAATAATAACTCGTGCATAGCTAATAATTACTCGTGCATAGCTTAATGTTTCGTGCAGCTAATTCAAATATATTTTGTACAGCTAACTAGCTTATATTTGCATAGCTAACATTGCTTAAATTTTGCATAAATAACTTGCATAAATTTTGTATGTGCTTATATTTGGTTAAATTTCCTACAATTTTCACCCCATTCATTGAGAGACGTAAATTGCCAAGAAAAATTTAGAATTCTTGCAATAAGAGACAATTGTGGGCCTGGATTGCTGTCCCAGAACCAGCCACCTGACCCATAAACCACCTAGGATACTGGTATCAATTTGTTTTATATATATATATATTTTTTTCACATTTCAATTTGTCTCAAAACCGATTTGTCTAATTTTTTTATGTAATATATTTTGTCATTCATTTTAAACTATCTTTTTATTTCTCTTACCAACAATTTCAGTCTGATCTATAGCAGACTGGTTATTCGAGAAAAAGAGACTATTTTGCTTATTTTACTATAGATGGTGCCCAATTTAACATCAATTTTTCTTTGTCTCCTTTTCTCGAAATAAACAGAAATCTGTCGCTTATGCTGTACATGTCAGAAAGGGTAAGTTTCTCCACTCTTACGAATGCTCTGGACCCACGGCTCTCTGCTCCGGTTTAAACCAGCTAGTCGTCCGCACATGTTGCCTCAATTCTTTCTCAAAAATAAATAATAAGAGAAAGGAGGTAATAGCCTGTCGTTGCTTTACATCACATACCGAAGTATGTACATAGTAGAGACGCACCTACGCTCGCCCCACGTCTGAAATTAAACGAGATATTAAAGCTAATTGAAATTTTGGCAAGACAAGAAATAATAATAAAACAAGAACACCAAAGGAAATGATTCTGTATAATGTGTTATCCGGAAGGAAGTCTATTGCTCAAGGTTTCGCCAATAATTTTAAGTCTGTTTTTCAATTACCCAAAGGAATAAATCCTACATCCGGAAATAGTATAATTGATAATGAAGAACTAGAACTTTTGAATATTAGGCAGATCTCTGATGTTGATGTCATCATGGCAATAAATAAATTAAAACCAAAGAGAACAATGGGACATGATAATATACCAAGTTATGTAATTAAAGGTTGTAAAGAAGCATTAGTTAAGCCATTAGCATTAATATTTAATTTAAATAGTATTACTCCCGTTTTTAAAAGCGAAGATCGAAAGGAACTTATAAATTAATTATCGTCCCAGTATTTGAGACCATTATATATCACTACCTTTATGAGCACACTAAGGGTAAATATCGGCTGTGGGAATGTTAAATGAAACACCCTGTATATTATACTGACGTGCTTGTTTGTGTAAATTACACAGAAAAGACAAATAAAGAATCCGAATCTGTCACATTGAAATTTTAGGGTCATAAAACATATCAAGAGGCCTTTGGTATTATACTCAAAAACTATTTTTAGCAGGTAATTTCACAAATATTTTTAACTTATATGGAAATAATAACTATTAAGAATGGCTTGTTTGCACATTTTTTCAGAAAATACCCATAGCAGTAAAGAGTTTTTAAGAAATCTTTATATTTAATTGTACTTTGTCTCTGCACGATTAATAATGATATATATTTGTAGTTGTTGGTTTTGAAAAGACAATACAGTTTGTAGAAACATCGACTTGAGTATAAGCTTTTCCATTTATTATTTATCCGAATAAATCGACCGCATTAATGAAGCTTCAATATACTGCTTCACGATTCTTCCCCTTTTACAGAAATTTTAAATACAGTGCTTTATCGTGCAATTCAACAACGCTCAAGTATGCTTGAAACACATGTTCAGTTCAAAGAACGAAATTTTAGGGCAAGTTAAACTAAACTAGACGGTTGGAACAAAATTGAAATATAATGTAATACTTCGTATATTCAATGCTAGCGTTTCATCCATTGAGGAATCCATAAAGAGGGCTTTGCCAGAGTTTCTGTGTTTTAGGCAGGTAGAAAGCATATTCATTTTACATTGAATTCAAATGTATTTCAGCTTTGTATACACGGAATGCCAACTATTTTAATAGAAATAAGAAGTTGTACTAAAATGTACGTAAAGAGATAAAGAAATCTCTGAAATGTTTCGGAAAAAATTGCAAAATTCAAACATAAATAATTTGTTAAATGTAGCGTAATTTCTCACAATTAAGCACGGAAATACAATAATCGTGAAACTAACAAAGGTTATACCTTTAAGGCAAAAATGCCGACAGGCTGGAGGCAACAATAGCCAACCGTAATTTGGAAATTACGCTCATTTACCCCCTCGAGAGGTATACGAGAGACCGCCGAAATGCAGGCAAAAGAGGTCAGTCATATTTCTGTTCTCAAACAATTCACTTCGTATATTTAAACTTAAGATTAGTAACCACTTTTTGTTAAAGTTTTGTTTAATAAATAACTCCTTCTGAAGAACATTTAATTTGCTGTACCCACACAACATGAAATAAATTTTTTAATTGGCATTTAGTGATAAAATTGAAATGACAACTAAGTCGCTGAATAACTGATGCAAAACAAGAAAAAGTAGGACGGACCCCATTTTCTTATTTGACAAGGGGGAGTTGCGCTGGCAGCAAAGTGTCTTGCCATACGTGTTCAGTTTCTCATGCAGCAACAGATTTCTGCCACTAGTTACCTCGTGTAAAGCGCCCAAAGATTTTCAATATAGAAACGAATTTAGTTCAAATTAGCAATACTTTGCATATTTAAATATCATTAAAGTTACTATGAATTTAATTTAAATTTCATTGGTTTATTCAGATGGACGATTAAAGTGGGTTTCAAAGAGACTGCAATTTCACTTTGAAAGAGTCAGTTTATCTGCTTTTACAGATTACGATTTTCAGGAGCCGGAAAGTCTCTGTACATATTTAATAGAACAAAATAATATTAGAAGTAAAGTGGAGGAATCATTACGACAATTAAAATTTATATTTAGCCTGATGTTTTAAGTACCTAGTTATCTACTCAAAGGATCAGTGATATTACGAAATGGAGGATTTTATTATGGACTGTGTATCCATTACAAGGGCATTTAACAGTAAACCATATCCTGTACGCAAAATTGAATTGCTAAAAAAATTAACAATGAATTATTTCCTCTATAATTAATAATCTGAATGTCAACATTCGACGTATATGTTTATTAATATAGTCTAAAATTCAGAATTCATAAAGTAAATCTCATAATAATAATTGATATGTAAGCAGCCTCAACATATTTAATTTTAGAACAAATCTCTAAAACTATTCGAATTTCAAATAATTGTGCAAAAGTAAAAATTTCAAGCTTCAAACAAATTAGCACGTATTGCTGAGTATTGGTGAGTAAATCACTGAACCCTCAAGATTTTAACAGAATCAATGACTTAAAAGTTTATTGTTATTATTCGACTCCATGAATCCCAAATAGCATTTTCCCGTCTTCCGACCAAATTTGTACCAATTACAACGTCAGGTTGAGTTCAAATCAAGGTCGGCCGCTTAGCTCAAAATTGTAACACGACATCCAAGCGATGGTAACCTGCCGTTAGAACCTTTATATTTGTAGTACGTTATAATATGTGTAGTTGTTCTAGTACAAGGTTGGTCCAACGTCGATAACTTCCCACTAATCATAGTTAGGCTACCCGACCACAACTAACGTTGGTTCGAGGTAGTCGTCTCTCCTTAACTACGACCGTGTATTTTTGTGGCGATCACAAAGTCAGCTAGACCCTGTTTTATAAAACAGGGCCAAATTGCTTGCAGCTCAAAAAACAGGTGTCTAGTTAGGTATGTTAGGTTAGATCAAAACCGTGTGAAGGAAGGAAGGTAGTATGGTTAGTCAGATGTTTACCAATATTGCATTCTGAGACTGGGATGAGGTGATTCCGACGTAGGGACGTAGTACTACCGTGGTTATATTCTTATTCATATATTTAGGAGAGAAATTACAACTAAAGGTCGGGAAAAGGTGTTAAATTTTTAACTGGCGTTACGTGAAGTCAATATTTTGGCATGGTGGTGCTAAAGTGTGGTTGTCTAGTCAGAATTGGGTTTATTATATGAAAATTTTCCGACGACTCCATGTTTTAGAGAAAGAACTTCGTCGGTCCATGTTTGAAATTTAGACATGACACTATTTATTTGTCATTTTTGGAGCCAAATTAGGTTTAAACTAGGGATTTTATTTAAATATCGACTTTATAATACGTTTTTATACTGAAATTTATACTCCTCAGAGAATTATACATTTTTAAAATTGTAAACAAAATATAAAATAATAATTAAATATTAAATATATTGAAATTTTGTGGGGATCGAATATTTTTCGACCTACCTCAGTCATATTTATCAGAAAAGTGTAATGCGTTTGTTGTTTTTGCGCATCTTTCGCTAGCTACGTGAATATAGTTTGTCTCTGTAAAACACAACAAAATACAACGCCATGCATCATTGCATTGTTTCCATTGCTGTAAGGAAATCAAAGTTCCGAGTTTGGCCATAATTCACAAAGAGGGAGCCAGTTTAGAAGTAATAATACAATGTTATATACTATATCCGACCTCGTCGCATAAAAGTCAGTACTATGCACTACATACGACTACCCCTAAGTACACAAATGTTTATAACTAGGAAGTCGGTGACCAACGTCTGACAAATTTGAATTTTTATTTACTATTTTGGTGTAGAAACAGGTGGCGAAAGTGATCGCATGGACGTTGGTTGCCGACATCTAGTTGTTACAACAACGTTGTCTTTTAGGTTTTCGCGGGTGTTAAATGAAGTGTTGTTGTACATCCGGGTGCTCTCCCGCGTCGATGATCGACTCCTCCAGGAGTCACGGTTGTCTAAACGAGGTTTCGACAGAATCTCATCTGCCATCTTCAGGTTCTCACTGAAAGCTGCCTACTGCTGCTTCTCGTTGTTCGAACTGAACTGACGTTCCCCGCGTTGTGCGGCTACTTATATATGCTCCAGTCTAGGGCGCGCCTGCGCGTTTGGCTACGTGTTACCGGTCCCCCACCACCTGTGGTAGGCGTAGCGGGCGCCTGAGCCAACCCGACAAGTGGCTTCGCTGACACGTCACGCTCCAAGTGACTTCTCACCGGTGGTCGGGCATCCTTGTGTCCAATCGGTGCCGCAGAATGCCGTGGTTCTCCTTGATTGGTCCGCGCTCGGCTCTGACTCCTCGTGATAGGTCCATTTCGGGTAGGTTGCTGTGCTTCTTCATTATTTGTCAGTACTTGAACATGCCTCCTCGTGATTGGTTCGTCCACGGTGGATCGTCGTGTGTCTTCGGTTACGTATTTTCCCACCAGAGCGGGCTTCTAGGAACTGGGCAATCTCTGCGTATCATCTCGTTTGTTAAGATTTCGTGGTCTTTTTTCGATCTCTATGGCCTCTCTGGTAATCCTTGACCTATAATGCTCGATATTAGCTACTGTCTTGGTGTTATATACGTACACATATACACTTAAATTTAAACCAGGCGATCTGATTGGTCACTTAAGGATTTTGGAGTTAGTTCATTTTGTGTCCATGACCAAACCAATGCTAAGCGAACAGGATTTTGATTGTCCATTTGATTTATTGATTGAACGCCGTCAAACAAGCAGGATGGAGGCACGAGTCACTGGTATACAGATGAATATAAGACGGCTGAAGGGGTAGAAATGAGCGTAGCAGGGTCTAAATGTAGGCTATACAGAGCCCTCGGCAACACCCCAACTATCTTCAAGGCAGAAATTCATGCTAGGTCTGTGTGCCCAGGAATGCCTAAATAAAGACATCCGAAGGGCAAAGATCTATATACTGTTAGATAGCCAGGCAGCATTAAAGGCTCTAAGGTCTCATACTTTTGAGGGAATGTAGACAATCCCTGAAGCAACTGGCTAACATCAACAAGGTTAACTTGATGTGAATACCAGGGCTTGATGGAATACAAGGTAACAGGACAGCCTTGCAAAAAAAGGAGCTGGAGCTCCATTCACTGGACCTGAACCGTTTTGTCGTCTGGCGGAGGAGATCCGGAAATGGGAAAAGAATGCCACAAGACTTTTCGAACTCGAGAAGTTCGAATTAAGGCTGATCACACTCCTTCTAACTGTCCATTGCCAGACATTGCTATACTGCAACTGAAACTGCGGAACATATACTCTGCGAATACAAGGTATTAATCCGCACTAGGCCAAAATACCTGGAGCAGAACAGGAAAATTACACCCCAGGGAAATCACAACATTTGTAATAAGTCTTGCAATCCTAGGCACCAACTAGATGTAGGGTAAATCACAACATCTTTTAGATCGGAGTGAAGTAAGGTGACTCAGAGCCAAGCGAACCCCGAGACAATTTACAAGGCATCTATTACCGAGCCTTGAAAGTTAAAAAAAGCAGTATTAACACTTGTTATTTTTTTAAACCATGTTGATCTAAATAACAGGATTGTCCTTTAGATTTAATTCACTCAACTGTTCTACACATGCAAGTTCTTTAACCTTTGATATTATACTTAAGCTAGTCGCACGATAATTAGTATAAGAAATTTTGTCTCCAATAACTTCATTAGTTATCAGGAATAATTCAATTTACAAAGCATAAGTTGATTAAGTAAGATAACAGTAAAACTAAATTATTTTAACATTTCCTTAATAAATTGTTAGACGTATTGTTCTGACTGCCGAAATATTTTAACTTTCAGCGACCGGCTGGAGAAAAATCGATAAACAGAAAACTGGTAAGTTTACAAATTTTGTTCTATTTGACACATTTATATTGCGGGACACAGCAAAATATATTTTTTGAATGATTCGAAAGACTGGGACTAATGTTATTGATCACATAGTGAACAAAATGGATGTCTGTAGCATGGGCGATAAAGTTGCAGGTTTGTTTTTACTTTAACCGCAGCATTTGACTATGAATTCAAACTTCTTTAAATTAAAGTTAAGTAATCTCGGTATTAGGGGCCATATACGGAACTGGATAATGTCATATCTGGAAAATAGAAAAATACTCGTTTCCATTGACTCGGAAATATCGGTGGGCCAGGGACCGATTATTGGTCCTTTACTTTTTTTAATATTTATAAACGACCTCCCGTCATTCTTGACAGAATGAGATATCTTTATGTACTCGGATGACACTTCGGTGGTTATAAAAACCAAAAGTGTGCAAGAATTAGAATCTGAGGCACATACAACAATTAAACAATTTGATAACTGGTGTCAGAAAAACTCACTTATGGTTAGCACTAGCAAGACAGTGTTTGTCCATTTTTATAGTTCGTTACCCAAATCAGTTCCTATTCTTAACTGCGTAGAAACCAGTAATGAGACAAAATCTCTTCGAACTAATCTAGATTCAACTGTTTGTTTCTCTAGTCATATAGAAAACCTATGTTCGAAGTTAGCGAAGAACACATATTATGCTTTAATAAGCCTTAAAAAGGAAATAAATGAACATGGCTTTTTACTCACACAAAATTATCCCTTATTTTATTCAAGACTCGGCTACAATATTATTCTAGGGGATAATGACCTGAAGTCAATAGAATCTTTGTATGTAGAAACGCATAATCAAGTTAATTTTCAACCTTTTATATTGGACCTTTATCCGTATATTCATGAGTTTGTTCTATATGTCTTGTTTGTTATTATATGTTTTTTGTAGCCTTGTTTGTTTTATACATTTTTATGACATATTTATAAGTTTACTTATTATGTTTTTATATTATTATTATAAAATATTATATATTTTTATATTCTTCTACACTTTTGACAAACCTAGTATTGTTCATTTTATGTAACAAAATTATGGTGAATTAATGTTTTTCATTACATTATATTGTTATTGTATTGTATTGTCTATTCTATTCTATTCTATTCTATTCTATTCTATTCTATTCTATTCTATTCTATTCTATTCTATTCTATTCTATTCCATTCCATTCCATTCCATTCCATTCCATTCCATTCCATTCCATTCCATCCCATCCCACTCTATTCTATTCTATTTTATTCTGTTATTTTCTACATAATTATATTGTTGATAAAATCGTGAAGTGATAGCTTATAGACATACAAATTTATTCTGTTATCTCGGACAAACATAACAATATATGATGGTATTTGGACAGATAAAGATGAGACATTATTGAAAAACTATCATAATATCCTCAAGTCACATATATTAATTAAAATATAGTAATATTTAATACGAAAAATCAAACTATCAATAACATATTTCACAACTTTAAAGCAACTGTGAGCTGCAACTAGTTGATGTATACTATTCATATATTATTCGTCTGCCAGTCTGCATAGGTAAAATGATTTTCTACCAAACGATCCCTTTGAGTGCGGATGCTTTGATATCGAGAATTAAAACAAAATCAAGTTGACAATTAACTGTTTTTGCAACTTGCAACTTGTGGTGTCATATTGGTTTCTGTTTTCCAACCACTCCACACAATTTGTTTCTGTTTTATAAAACAAAACTAGCAATTTGTAGTCTCAGTATTATTTTTAAGTTGAAACGACTACTGAATACGTTTAAAAATATTTTCGACAGTGCAAAAGCTTTTTAAAAATTTTTGTTTAAGATTTTTTTGTGCTGAAAACTAAATTAAGAAAAAGAAAACACTAAGTCTTTTTGTGATTAAAATAAAATGAATGGTGAACATAGACAAAAAAATTGATAAATCTACGTCGATTTAAAGAAAACTAAAATAATAGAAAATTCGTTTAAAAGAGATAATACTAATGAAATCAAATCAACTCAAATTCATTGCTTTGTTCCAATTAACAATACTATACTTACCAAGTATTTAAGAAATAATAATATGTATTTAGTATCTATTTTAATATATATTAATCGTTAATGTTATGTAGTACACCTAGATTGCATAAACAATTTATGTGTATACCAACAACAACTTAATTATGTTGTAAACCCTTAATTATTATTAAAAATTCCCTATACAATGATCACAAGCGATCAATAGATGACACTATTACACTATTACATTATTTCCACATTCAATATTTTAACCACCTGCCAGTAATTTCGTTAATTTCTGTTTGTTATATGTTAAGTGTTCAGTTATTTTGTCACAGAATAGTCCTATGTTATTATATTGCTTAAAATGAACAGGTAAAATATAAAATTTTGGACCATAATACATTATAAATCTTTGTGTTGTTGAGATATTATTTAATGTACTTTATCTGCTGCAGTTTCATAGTACATACACAGTCACGCTTTCGTTCATTTATACATGAGTATGTATGTAAGTGAAATGTATCTATTTTAGATACGTTTCTGTCATATATACTAAAGCGCATGAATTTAGTCTATCTAGGTTAACTGTTAGGTAATTTTCCAATAGCCACTGTTGTAGTTTTGAAAACTCTGCAACGTTTTCTCAGGAGTTATTCAACCAGAACAGTGTCATCTTCATATGCTACTACTTTTCCATTAATTGGAAGTTGAAGTAATTCATTGACAAATATTAAAATGAATTAGCCCTAGAACTATTCCTTGTGGAATGGCATAACTTATTATTTTTAAATTACGCATACGTTCACCAATTTTTACACATTGCTCCCTGCTTTGAACATAACTTCTGAACAAGTCGTTAATTAAACCCGTTATACCATAGTCGTTGAGTTGGTTAAATCAAGAAATATTGCGATTTGTTTCTTATTATTATATGCAGTATTATAGTTTTTACAACCTCATATATACCACCATCTACTGATGGTACCTTCCTTAAAGCTATATTGATCGGGAGAAAGGATTTTATTAAAATTGAAATATTCTATTCCTCTATTTTTTATACATTTTTCTAAAACTTTTGCAATATTGTTGATTACCGAGATAGGTCTGTAGTTACTTACTATATTGTGATATCACCTGTTTTGTGTATATATAATGATATATAACATTTAATTTCTACAATTCAATGGCATTTTCTAGAGCTTATTTATAAAATAAAACTAAATGTTACCCGACCTTGTAAGGTTTCATTAAAATTTAATTACATGAAGGGGAAAAGTTATTGGTTTTTTGCTATAACAGTAATGACCTATAATAATTACTACAACGGTATGTATTCTATATCCAATTAAAACCAGTATGTATTCGGTAGGAAAATATTTTGAGCAATATATTATTGCTCACATATATAACAAGATCAGTAAATTATGCCGAGAAGTTCCCATAAATTAGGATAAAATATTTAATAATGCATATGGTAGGTAGAAGTTTCCCTGCTAAATCCAGGACGTAAACTGATAACCAATATTCGAGATGATTTAGGGGTTTAATCCAAGTTGGAGTTCCGTTGTTAGGATCAAGGTAGGTATGCGGTAACACGTAGCGTAACCTTTGGTATGCGGTTTATGTGTGTTTAATCTTACGCACGTAGATATTGAAAGCTATTACTATAGGGATTTATGGTAAGTAATATCATTTGTGCATAGAATTAAGATGATTAGCATATCTCGAGGTTATCTTTGTTGCTGCTTCGAATTATAGCGAAAATAATGATGAAAAATATTGTGTTGACATAGGTAGGACAATTCAATATGCCTGAACAAATAGTTCATTATTTTTTCAGTGGAGAAAAAACAAAGTTAAAAATCGAAATAAATAATTTGAAAATCCGTCCAACAATTGAATTTTAAAAACAATATATTGTTTTATATGAAGTAAAAGTGATATTTTTGTATATAAAAATCACTTTACCCCAAATACAAAATGCTATTTTTTCTTCAAACGTCGAATAAGAATTAAATAAATATTAAGTATAATAATAGCCTTGTTATTATATACGGGTTGTTTTAACGGGAAAAGGCCAATAAATTATGAAAACTAATTTCTCATAATTGTCGACGTTTCGATTTATTATTAACTCGTCCTCAGGAGTCAGGACTCTGTGAATACAATAAATAATACATAATTAATATAACTTATGGTCTTTATATTGAAAACTATCTAGAAACTTAAAATCGACTAAAATTTTATTAAAATTATAGTAAACAAATTTAGTATTGAAATAAAATGATTAAAACAATTATATGTAACAACTTATATGTAATTTTTTCGATAAAAAATATACACTACAAAACAAAAACACAATAATATAGACTACTTACATTCAAGAAGGTTTTCAGATTAAATAAATAAATAAATTTGCAAACATTTAGATACAACAAAACAAACAGACGGATAACAGTAGAGTATTAAGTGGTCAAATTCAGAATGACAAACGTATTTAGTTGATATCGGTTTCTTGCAACGATAGAATGTTAGAAAAACAACTAAAAAAATTATGGGTTATGAAAAAATAATAACATTAGATTATTTTTATTTTGTCAATTCAGTTAAAGTAACTTGAGTTTAGATTCTCCACATCCGATTTTTTATTCACGGAATTGTTAAACTTTCTTATAGATATCATTTTTCATTTATCAATCCATTTTTAAAATTTGTTGTCTACCTATAATTTCTGTTTCATCAACATCAAACTCGTGAAGATTGTTCAGGCTATGTTCTGCCAATGCCGTAGGATTAGTTTTTCTTAAGAGGGTTATGTATATTCTGTTCATCATTTTTATGTTCTTTTATCCTTGTTTTTAAATATCTACTCGTTTGCCCTATACACATTTTTTCACACTTGCTACATGGTATTTTATAAACAATGCCCGATTCCAATTCTTGTCTTAGCTTTCATATTGGTAAACACATTTTTGTTTATGTTTTCACTTTTTTGTGTAATTTGAATGATATCATTATCATTATTATTTTTTTCCGAAAGATTCCTTATGTATGATATTTAGAAATATACCACTGGATATAATTATACAACTAATTGAGAGATAGTTCAAAGCATTAGCGTCTTGATGGTAATATGCAATTATTACACGTAACGCGCCAGGCTTGTAACTTGTAATTCAGCGCTCGGTGGGGCACATAGCCCGGAGAGTAGCTGTTGGTTGTAGTCTGGTTACATTCCTTATAGTAAAATAAGGATTTTATAGAGAAGTTTGCGACTAAAAATATTATTATTATTATTATTAGCCGTTACTCGAGTCCGAGTATAAAAATGTTACAGTCGATAGATTGTGTACAATAAAAAACAAGTAAAAGGTGTAGTCTATTGTAATTCCCATTCATCTACGGTGCACACGACTATGGCTATAGAGGCCAATTCGGGAGAGCACATGTCGACCGCAGTCAGAACAAATATAGACCTGGTTAGGTCTTGGATTCGGCCTTCTTGCAGCAACATTTCCTTGATAGCTGGCCACAACCCCTCGCCATTCGGTTCTGTCCGCTGCAAGTTGTTCCCATTGCTCGTCTGCAATACCGCAGGATTTTAGATTTTCATGGAGAGCGTCTTTGAACCTCTTTCGTTGACCGCCACGCCTTCTTCTACCGCTTAGCAATTCACCATAAAGTGTACATTTAGGAAGGCGGTTATCATGCATACGATGAACGTGACCTGCCCATCTTAGGCGTGCTCTTGAAATAAGCACCTCAATTGGAAGGCTGTTTGCTCTCCTGAGTACTTCCACGTTTGATATGTGATGGAACCAACGGATTTTCATCATACTTCTGAGGTGTCTTTGCTGAAAACGTTCTAATTATTTCACATGACGACGGTAAGTGACCCAGCTTTCACATCCATATAGCAGTGTTGGAATAACAACTGCTCTGTAGACAGCCATTTTCGTTGACAAAGCAAGGTCGTGGTTGTCAAATACTCTCTCTCTCTAAGTCCCCAGAGTGCTCTAGATGCAGCGTTAATTCTATTGCGAATCTCGCTGTCCATGTTTGCTTTGTCATTAACACCGTTGCCTAAGTAATTGAACTGATCCACCACTTCAAGAGAATTTCCGTTAAGTGTAATGTCTATTTGGTTCACTTGATGAGGAGTTGACATAATCTTAGTCTTTCCAATGTTGATTTTAAGTCCCAAGGAATTATAGCTCTGGGCATACACATCTAAAAGTTCTTGAAGCTCTTCCGGCGTAGAGGCTAAAAGTGCACAGTCATCCGCATACTGGAGATCACAAATGAACCGTGTGCGTGTCTTTGTGAAAGCTCTAAAGCGCCCTATGTTAAAGAGACCGCCATCAAAACGGTATCTGAGACCTATTCCTCTGACTGTCAGTTTGTTGTCAACAATAATTGTTAGAGTAGTGGTAAACAAATTAAAGAGTAGGGGTGCCAGGACACATCCCTGCCTAACCCCAGTGAGGGTTTGGAAAGGCTCGGTTGCCTCATTATTATACATAACCTGGGCGTTGTTGTTTGTATGTAGACTGCGACATACTTCCACAAATTTTCTAGGGATACCTAAGTGGAACATAATTTTCCAGAGCACTTCCCTCTCCACCGAGTCAAACGCCTTGGTTAAATCAATGAAGGCCATGTGAATTTCTCCTTGATGTTCGAGTGCTTTTTCTTGAAGCTGTTTAAGTGTGAAGATTAAATCCGATGTGCCTCGGTTTGGTCTAAAGCCACTCTGTGTTTCAGGAAGTAACTTTTCCATAACAGGTGTTAGCCTATTTGCCATCGCTTTAGTGAGTATCTTCCCTCCAACAGCCAGGAGAGCTATACCCCTGTAATTTCCACAGTCCGCAGCGCTTCCTTTGTTTTTGAAGAGGTTGATTAAAAGTGTATCACGAAACTCCTGCGGAGCTTGACCACTTTCCCACACGACATCAAACAGTTTTTTGAGGTAGGGTATGAGCTCTGACGACACAACTTTAAAGATCTCAGCTGGGAGTGAGTCGGCGCCGGGAGATTTGTTATTTTTTAGCTGCCCAATGGCGGTTAAGATCTCTTCCGTTGTTAGTGGTTTATCTAAGTCTTCGAAGGTGTCATATTGAGGGATAAGATTTATAATATCGTGATCGGCTTGACTTTGCTGGTTAAGAATGTTAGAGTAGTGTTCTTTCCATCGGGCTCTTATTTCTTGGTCTTCTTTGAGGAGATTTCCATTTAAATCTTTAATAGGGCACATATTTTTCCGACTGGGGCCGTACACTGCTTTTACTCCTTGAAAGAAATTCCTGTAGTCGTGTGAGTCGGCGTACCTTTGAATTTCTCTGGCCTTGCTTGCCCACCACTCGTTCTTTATTCTTCTGATTTCGCGTTGCGTTTCATACTTAGATTGGGTAAAAGCTTCTGCTTTTGATGAGTCGTTGGGGTGGTTGATAGCGTTTTGGAAGGCAATATGTTTGCGGTCAAGAAGTTCTTGTATAAAAGCTTCATTATCATTGAACCAGTCCTCCTGTTTTTTACTTGCTGCAGTGCCAAGAATTTCCTCACTCGCACTTTTTAAACTGTCTTTAATTTGTGTCCAGGTAGTAGCAACATCTACAGAATTGGTTTCTTCTAGTGCACTCAAATTCTCTTGAACTTTTTGCTTTAGCTGTTCGACGGTTTGTTGGTCACGCAATTTACTAATACAGAGACGGGGTCTACGTTTTACTTGAGTTCTTCGGTGTTTGGGTCTCATAACAATTTTCATTTTAGAGACAACAGGACGATGATCGGTCCAACACTCGCTATCAATGCGCGCCTTTGTAATTTGGACGTCCTTGAGATGCTTCCTACGTACGATAACATAGTCCAGTAGATGCCAGTGACCTGATCTGGGGTGACGCCAGGTGCCTTTAAATTTATCCTTTTGTCGGAAAATGGTGTTTGTTATAACTAGATCATGTTCGGCGCATTTAGTTAGGAGTAGTTGACCGTTAGCGTTCATGTTGCCCAAACCGTTCTTGCCTATGATGCCTGGCCAGGTGTCTGCATCTCTCCCTACTCTAGCGTTAAAATCGCCAAGAATAACGAGTCGTTCCATTTTAGGTATTCTACAGAGGGTTTCTTCCAGCTGTTGATAGAAGCTTTCCTTGGTTTCGTGACTTGCATCCAGAGTGGGAGCGTAGGCGCTTATTAGATTTACCGCGTTGCCATTTGATAGCTCATAGCGTAGCAACATTAGACGCTCGGATAGGCCTTGTGGTACTTGTGTTAAGTTGGATACAAGTTGATTTCGAACGGCAAATCCTACTCCATGTTGTCTTCTTGAATTGGTGGGAAGACCTTTCCAATAGAAGGTGTAGTACTTTTCTGTGAGAGAGCCTTCCTCCAAAAATCGAGTTTCGCTGAGAGCTGCAACGTCAACATTGTGTCGGTGAAGTTCTCTATCTATTAGAGCAGTTCTTCTTTCAGGCCGATCGGTGCGAGTGCTGTCGTTCAAAGTACGAACATTCCAAGCGCCGTAAATGAAAGAATTAGTTTTCTTGGATTTAACTTGTCGGTGTTTTTTCGACATTCGATGAGGTGTCCCTGTGGGCACCCTCCCCCGGAGATCCGATCGGGAGGGTATTTTACCTCCGGATGATTTTGTCCCACTTGAACGCTCCATCATTTTTTTAAAAGCCTTAATCGACTGAAAACGAAGCTGCATTTGAAGTTTTAGCTGGAGTAGGTATGCAACTGACCAGCTCGGTTGCGGATGGCGAGTGGTGTGATCCCATGGCACAGAAGGAGACTGCGACGATGGGGTAACCAAACGATTCCAAAAGCAACCTTTGTGTGCGGTGGGTTATTTTTACCGCACACTTCGTGAGAAGGTGGATGTGCTCACGGCAAAAGGTAAGGGTTATTCCGCCCTTACTCGGTCGTTAGAGCCTCGTTAGTGAAAACAGGGTGCACCAAGTTCAAATTGAACTCATCGCGAAGGTGAGGCTAACAATTGAGTAGGAGAAGCTATAACTTGCGCTTCACTACCCCATTACACATATTATGTTTTAATTGAGAGATGGAGTTTAATAGAGGGCCACAGTAATATTCCACTTTCTAAAAATATTTTATTTTTGTGTTGATAATAACCATTTTAAATTCAAAAATGATCTTTACAAACAAATATTTGGTATGACTTGGTATGGGGAATTGTCTGTCTCCCATTTGTGCGGATATAATCATGTTTTCAAAAGATATGTCGATGACATAATTACTGCTGCATCCAAGGACAATACGGAAGCAATTTTTTAACAGTAGGTTAACATTTATAAGTGAAATAGAGAAAATAACCAACTACCGTCCTTAAACACAATAGTCATAAGAAATAATAATGTTTTAATCACTGATTGGTATCACAAGCCCACCTTTTCTGAAAAATTTCTCAATTGTAATTTGCAACATCCCATGTCACAAAAAATTAATATAATTCACAACTTAAAATACAGAGCGTTACAATTATCACATAAATAAATTGGGAAATTGGGAAAAAAATTAATATTAATAAAAGAAATCTTAACTGAAACGAATTATTCCATTCACCTAGTAAAGAAAATATTAAACATGGGAAATGAACAAGCTCCAAACAAACAAAATATACAATTTAAAAAAATTTACAAACTCCCATTCATAAGGAATCTTTCAGAAAAAAATGTATAACATTAAATAATTAAATTATTCAAATTACACAAAAAAGTGAAAACATAAATAAATTTTTTCTACCAACGTGAAGGCTAAGACACCACAAGAATTGCCGAGCATTGTTTATAAAATACCATGTAGCGATAATTGTAAAAATGTGTATACAGGTCAAACGGGTAGACATTTAAAAACAAGGATAAAAGAACATAAAAATGATTAACAGAATATACAAAACCCTCACACACATAGAATGAACAATCTTCACCAGTTTGATTTCGAAGAAACAGAAATTATAGGTAGACAACAAATTTTAAAAAAAGATTGTTAAATGAAATGATATCTATAAAAAATACAACAATTTCGTGAATAAAAGATCAAATGTGGAGAATCTAAACTCAAGTTACTTTAACTTAATTGACAAAATAAATATAACCTAATGTTATTATTTCTTCATAACCCATAATTTTTTGAGTTGCTTTTTTAACATTCTATCGTTGCAAGAAACATCTTACCGATATCAACTAAATGTGCTTGTCATTCTGAATTTGGCCATTTGATACTCTACTGTTATCAGTCTGTTTGTTTCGTTGTACCTTAATGTCTGTTTGCAAATTTATTTATTTATTTAATTTTAACGCGGAAAACCTTCCTGAATGTGAGTAGTTTATATTATTCTGTTTTTATTTGATAGTGTGTTATATTTTTTATCGAGAGTCCTGAGGATGATTTAATAATAGGTCAAAACGCCGACAATTATCAAAAATTGATTTCCATAATTTATTGGCCTATTCCGGTTAACACAACCCCTACAGATAAATATTGTTTTATGGTTTTTTGATCTCCTATTATATTGCTGATATCGGATTGGTTGAAATAAACTTAGCTAAATATTTCATTTTTAGTGGACCCTTGGACTCTACTGATAGAGGCTGCTTTCAGTATACGACTGCTTATAACAAGTTACTTAAATCAGCCAACATTCTGCAGGTCATTCATCAAATCGATGTATTCTTTTCAGTTTTGTATATACAGATATACTGTCGGTTATTACCTCACGTTATTAATAAATAATGTTTACATGTTGTTGTAAGCAAATGGGCTATCAACTATTAAAATCTTAAATAGGCACTTAGTACTTGCCATCATAAAGCACGTAATTATTTATCATTTGCATTCTTCTGTCTTAGTCACTGTTTATGTAAAAGTTAATTAATGCATTTTTATTATGGGTGTCCAATGTTAATTAGCAGATCGTTTAGTCTTCGTTAACTAAATATGGCTTAAATAACAAATATCGTGTGATTTATTAACTCACTCTAATTGATATCGTTTGGATTAAGAATAATATTTATAACATAAAAAAATCACACAAATACAAAGAACTTATTTTAAAAATAGCTCAATGACTCTCTCGAGCTTATTTATTTGCAATAAATAAAAACATTAAACATTCATTTTTTAAGTGTGTCCTTTTAAAATAATTTATCGCAAATTTCATGAAGTTAACGAGACATGCAATACACATGTATAATTTTAGTGCAGTTGCTCGTGCTTTTATACATTATAAATATGTTAAAATATTTATTGTACAAGTATTTATACATATTTTATGTAAATGGCTTTGCAACGGCAGTCAACAAACGCAAAGTATACACGTACAACTTTTTAATAGATACTCTTGGCAAAGTACCATTTAATTTGTGACATATTTTGGCTTGAAACAAACAAAAAATGATTATCTTAAGAACTAAACGAGAGTATCATTATTTTTATTATATTGACAGCTAATTCTTAAGGTGAGTTTGGTACATATAATATGCAATATATCCTTTCGTGTACAAAAGATGCTTTATTTATAATCGTATCCAAATAAATAGGACAATTCCGGGGGGTGGGAAATTGGAAAAAAATCTGCAACGGCTGGAAATTTAATAACGTTATTTGTACGGCCCATACAGTCTAAAACTCAGTTATCGTCAAAAGAAAGAAGGGTGCGGATCCCAGCGGTAAAGGGGTGAGAACACTTAACGTGTTCCCTTATAACTTTCGATTGGCGTATGTTTTCTGAACAGCGTAAAGTGCTATGTTATAGTAAATTTTATGGGTTTCCCGAAAATCATAAGCTGAACGACCTACCTCTTTTGCAATTAAAATTAGTAACAATTTTTCGTTAAAAATTGTGGGTCAAGATCCTTTATTGTTACAATTATTCGTAATTTTTGTAATTCAGACTGATAATATATAATAATAATAAGATAATTTGGATTTCGGCAGTAGAGTAGAGTAGAGCAGAGGAGGGGAGAGGAGAGGAGGGCAGAGCAGAGCAGAGCAGAGTAGTTTATTTTGCTGAAACCTTAGAATTACTTTTAATTTCGTTGTTGATGATTTAATTTTAACTTTAGTGCAATGTAGTGCAGTGCAGTAGACTAAGTTCTTCTTTTAGAGTAGATTTATTTCCCAACAATCACAATTTAATTGTACACTTCGAGATATTATAATCAGTATTTTTATGATATACTTACACATACATATAAATATATAAACACACATACACATATTATTTGTAATTTTTACCTTTCTAAAGGCAAATGGGAAAATAAATAATTTACCAATTAATATTCAAAGTAGTGATAAGAACATGAACATAACAAGTGTGGTAGGAGATTTCCTACTTGACATTGTGGTTAAGAAAAATCATATCAAGTTAAAACATAATATTTTTAATCGCAAACTCCTCTATAAAATCCTTATTTTACTATAGGGAACGTAACCAGACTGCAACCAACAGCTACTCTCCGGGCATTAGCGTTATGTTGGTAATACGCAATTATTACACTTAACGCGCCAGGCTTGTAACTTGTAATTCAGCGCTCGGGGGGAACATAGCCCAGAGAGCAGCTGTTGGTTGTAGTCTAGTTACATTCCTTGTAGTAAAATAAGGATTTTATAGAGGAGTTTACGACTAAAAATATTTTGTTTTAATATTCTGCCCTCTAAAAGCATATTTGAACTATGCTAAGCCCCAGTTAGGCTATTTATTTTTCGATTGCAATAGACACTGGACCGCTAGATGGCGTTTGCTGATTAGTTTGCATGTCGCTATCCTATGGATACCGAGATGTACAAAATATTCCAAGGATCCTCGTGTTGTTGGTCGCATGCCTACCTTGTACTGACGAGAGCCAACAGCTCGAAACTGCAATCTGCAAGTGGTGTGGGACGACTGCTGTTGCTTGCAGTCTGGTTACGTTCCTTATAGTAAAATAAGGACTTTATAGAGGAGTTTGCGACTAAAAATATTATGTTTTAATATCCTACCCTCTGAAAGCACATTTGAAAAATCAAATCAAATACTCAATATTATACTATTAATCTATTATAATACAAAATATACATAAGGTCGGAAACATTTTTACTAAAATATTCATTCAAATTGCAAAATTAACATTTTTGAAGTAAAGTTTTTAGTTTTTGTTTAAAACGAAATAAATTGGTGGTCAGAGTTACATCTGTTGGAAGATGATTGAAAATTCTTATCCCTTTATAAAGACTATAAAGTGGATCACTTCTGCTTGAAGTACGGCTGTAGTCAGATGTTAATATTGTATCATTATATCTGGTATCATAGCTATGTATGTCCGATGGTTTATTCAGGTTTGATTTTCTTTTGTATATTATTATTGCCAATTTGTAGATGTACAAGTTTGTTACAGTGAATATTTTGTTATATAAAAAAATATTGTCTACATGAATCTCTTTTAAGTTGAATTCGTATTGCCCGTAGAATTTGTATCGAATAATGAAGGTATACCTTATACGAGCACAACTGAAACTGGTCAGTGTTAAAGCACAGGACCGTGCGCACTGAACTTGATATTTTGTCCTATATATTTAGCAATGGTATCGAGTTTCGAATGGTGGTTGAAACTGTGCAGGCGAGTTCGGAACCATATACGACTGCACTGGTTTAAAGGTAATAAAACGGACAGGCCTACTAGCATAAAAAACTCGTAAATCGTTTCTCAGAAGTCAACGTGGACTTGTGAGATGTGCTGTCAATGTGCCAGTGCAGTGCATAAATACCTATTATAAAATCAAGCGTAGGAGTTTAGTTAGTTATGGTTCATATTTATAAATATTTACTACTATATAAAAGGTAAAATATTTTAATTATTTACTAATTTACCATGGCTATCTGGAGACCATTTGAAACAGACGATAATATATAATAATGCCCGAAAATCTTATCATTTTCTTATGACAAGCATTTCTATTTACCTCCGCCCGTGTACAATAAAGAGATGCCGACTGTTTTTGCTGGCTTTAAGTTTTTAAACGGTTTCAATTAAGTTCGTATACACTTTACTAGAACTACTTGTAGAGTTTCCCCAATATTCGAACCCATACTGTAGGATTTTATGAAAGTATGAATAATATACTGTACTGGCAGCTTTCAATCCTACATTTTATTTAAATGTTAAATGCGTAAATAGCTGTGCTTAGTTTTTTATTTAGGTTATCTATATGCACATTCCATTTCAGACACCTATCTACGTACCTATATACCCAAAAACTTGGTTTATTCAACTTGAGTAGTTGTTGGTAACACTATCTGTATGTTTGTACCAAATCCTACATGAATTTTCGGAGTTCAACATGAGTTTGTTAGATTTAAACCATTCTAATATATTATTCAACAGTGTTGTCGCATATAAATAAAGCGAATCGGTATTTTTATTATGTAGTACAATACTGATGTCATCCGCAAACATGGGAAATTAGCTACCAAATCATTTACATAATTTAAAAACAATAATTGAACCAGAATTGACCCCTGTGACACACCACATTTCAATACTTCTGGTTTAGATTTAATCTTTTTGATTATCTTTCCAGATAAATCTGGACCTCCGTCTGTGCCGTCCGGTTTATTAAGTATGAAGTAAACCATAGAAGTAGAATACTTTTAATACCATAGTATTACAATTTGTTTAATATTAGTGAATGGTCGACACAGCCAAAAGCTCTAAATCGCAAAAAATTCCGAGAACGAGCTCTGTGATTTCAATTTTCTTATTTATTTCATTAAGTAGTGAAACTGTTGCGTCTGATGTATCCAGGTTCTTCCTGAACCCACATTGTGACTTTGATAGAATATTGTATTTATCAAGATACTTGACTAGTTGATTTTTTTACATGTATCACTAATATTTTACATAAATCCGGCAATAATGAAATAGGACGATAGCTAATGACATTTTCTTCAGAAACTTTCTTAAAAATTGGTCTCAGTATGGTTTGTTTAAATCCATCTGGGAATACTCCACTTTTTATAGACAAGTTAATCAACTATGCTAAAGGTCTAACTAATATATTAAGATTTTTCTTTAATAAGGAAATGGTCATTCCATCATGTCCAGTTAACTTCTTGTTTCTTAAATTTTTAATTATGGAAATTAATTCTGGTTCCGTTATTTCATGCAATAGAAAAGAGTTTTCAATATTGAGATTAGTTTTTTGCAGATAGGTATTTGAGTTTAATTGACTAACTATATTCTGTGTTGCTTGATAAGTTTCGTTTAAGAAATAATCATTAAATATATTTGCCACCTCTTTAACTTTTATAATTAACACATTATCCCTTAATAAATGTATTGGGTCTACTTCCTTTGTTTTTTGTGAGCTTGTGGTTTTCCTAATTACATCCGAAGAACTTCTTATTTTGTTTTCACTTAGTAGTATTTTATTTTTGTAATATATTTCATTTGCCAGTCTGATCACCCTCTTAAGTATTTTTTGATACAGTTGTATATACTTTATGAAATTTTCAGCAGCAGAGTTTCTTTTTTGGCTAACTAAGCTCCTTTTATTTCTGCAAGAAATTCGTATAGCATCAATTTGTTATTTTTATTATTAGATTTTTTATAGGATTTTACTGGAAATGAAACACTTATTGAAGTAACTGTAGAACATCTCAAATGCAGTATTTATATATCTTGCTGGTATAAAAAGCTTCAATCTACATTTGATACCTTCAATATCCGGAGTTCGCATCTCATAGACACTGTTAAGTTCCACCGCAGTAGAGCGTAACTAGCGCCATCTCTCAGTAGTCTCGAAACAATTCAAATTGAAAATAAAATTGAAATAGAAATAGAATTTATTGATGTTAAGAACTACAGCCAGTTTTACATAAGTCAAATTAATCATATTACAGATTAGTTGTACTAATATGGAATATTGATGATTAGCAATATTCAGTTTATAAAAACAAATTGCTCGTAATATTACACATTTGACAAACAAATTAAAATAACAGTTAAAACACTTAAAATATAACATTAAAATATTTTAAAATCAATATAAAATTTTACATAAATTCAGTTGAATATTCAGTCAATAAAAAATCTTGAAAATTATAGAAAGCTCCGTTTATTAGTAGCTTTTTAACCTGGTTACAAAACTGGTTATATGGTAAAGAGGTAATGTATTGTGGGAGTTTGTTGAAGAAAAAGGGGCCAAAGTAGTTGACTCCATTTCTACTTGTTGCTAGTCGTAGATATCTCAAGGATATCTTATTACTAAACCTTGTATTGCGGCCATGTATAGCCCCATGAAAAGTATAATTGTTTATGTTTTTTTAACATATATATAACACCTATACATGTAGAAAGAAGGAATCGTTAGTACTCCAAGTTCAATGAATTTATGTCTTACGTCATCTCTCTATCTAAGACCAGAGATCGATCTCACAACACGTCTCTGTAAACTAAATATTCTATTTAAATGAGCTGTATGCTCCCATGTTAGAATTGCATAAGAAAATGTGCCTTGGAATAGCGAAAAATAAGTTGTTTTTATAACATTTAAGGATACTTCCCCTATTAAATTTTTTATCATATATACACATCTTGCTAATTTTTTCGAAACATAATCCAAATGTTGATCCCAACACAGTTTGGGATCAAGTACTACCCCCAAAAATTTTACTTTATCCGGATTTTGATCGTTTTCAATGCTACGAGTAGAGAATAACATATTAACTGTTTTGGTAACGTTTAAGCATAAAATATTGGCTTGGTACCACTCGGAGGCAGTCGACTGTGTTCGCAGCATAATACTCTCCAACTCCTTCTGGTTCTCATTAGAATTTACTTTAGTTGCATCATCTGCATACAATAGGAATTTGGAGAGAAAGTCGTTAACGTAGATCAAGAATAACAGGGGTCCGAGGACGGACCCTTGAGGTACTCCATGATTTATACCCGCTATCGTTGACATCGCACCATTGTAAACAGTGATTTGGTTTCTATTTTCCAAATTACTTTGAAGTAATGTTAATGATTTTGATTTTAAGCCATATTTTTTTAATTTTCCGAGTAGTATATTATGCCGAACACCATCGAATGCCTTCGAGAGGTCACAAAAAGTACATCCTGCGTAATCCTTGTTTTCGTAGGCATCAGTGATATATAACTCAAGAGTAAACTAACAGCATCTGTCGTTGATTTCTTTGTTCTGAAACCAAACTGTCCACTGAAAATAGGCCATTCATTTCAAAATAAGAAATTAGATGTTTGTGTAACAGTTTTTCAAAAATCTTACCTAGAATGGCAATAATTGATATGAGGCGATAGTTGGACATATCATCTAGATCATCCTTCTTCAATATTGGGACAACTTTGGACATTTTTAGGCAATCAGGGAATATTCTTTCGTTTATATACTCATTAAATAGTTTAGTGAGAGGGCCCGTAAGTATATCCATGACGAGTTTTATGATTTTAATGTGTATTTCATAATAATCTTTACTTGCTTTGTTTTTTAGTGAGTTTATTGTTTCACGCATCAGTAGAAGTAATTTCATTAAATTCAAATTTTTTATGTCACACGATTCAAGTAGACTGACTGGGTCAATATTTGACTTAGGAATATTACTAGTTATTTCATTTACGATATTTGCAAAAAGCAAGTTAAAATCAGAATGCAATTTATCGGAAAACTGTCCTCTCAATGCTAGACTACCCTTACGTTTGCTATTCATTACGTTCCAAATAGCTTTTGTTATTCGAGTTTAATATATATTTATTGTTAAACTGCCTTTTTAGTTTCTTTTACTTTACTCCTATATAATATACGATATGACTTATACTGGTTCATCAGATTATTATCTTTGGGGTTTTGATTATGTAGAATTCTTAATAGATTTAAAGCCTCACGCATGCATCTTAGGTCATTGTTGTACCATTCAGTTTTATATTTATTTTGCTCCACAGTTTTTGATTTTAAAGGAAAGGCTATTTTTATTTCATCGATAAGTATGGACAAAAACCGAAATTTACATTTACATTTATATTATTTTCATGTACAAAATTCCAGTCGATGTTTTGCAAATTATTACGTAAAATATTTAGACCATTTTGTGTAACAGGTCTGTGGTTAATTTTTTTGGTCTTGCTGTGTTGCATCGGAAATGAAATTTCAACTGAAACTGCTTTATGATCAGATAAATACGTTTCATTAACCTAGGCATTGAGTCTTTCTTGATCAGTATTTGTTATTATGTTATGTAAGCAATTATTAAGACCCGTGTTTTCTTTTATAAGGGGTATTAAATTAAAGTAATTTAGAAAATCCTCTCAAATTCCATATTTCTAGCATGTTGATTGTTAAAGTATATATTAAAATCTTCATTTACTATGATCTTTTTTTTTAGTATCTTAAGATGATTAAATATTGTTTCTAAAGTATTTAAGAGACCTTTAGTAATCCACGGTTTCCTTTCCCTGATTTGAATTTTTTACATGGAAAACACAATATTAGGTTTTAAAGTTACAACCACCCAATGCGTTTAATAAATTTCTCTATGAAATACACAAAAGAAGAGCGGCCGTACACAATTTGATACAGTGGTTTCTCGGTTACAGTTACATATAAAACAGCAAAAGATTCTAAAACTTACGTTTTAAATATCATATTATGCTTAACTTGGTACCTTTAAACAGGATTTAAAGTTTCAAAAACCTTTATAAGTTTCAAATTAGAAAACTAGCATCTATGTTGCATATTTTAAATAAGCCTAAGATACTTGTAAGATGCGAGGTCTGTGACTGTTTTTTGAGGTTTAATAACAACGCTGTAAACTTATTTTTCTACTCCCTTATGTAAATTTGCTATTTTCCGTACAGTCTGTAGAATGGATAAGTGGGCCATTCCAGTTAACTGAACGGATATATTTCATATACGTTCTAGGATGGATATGAAATCGACCAATCACAGTTCGTGTATTAAGTACATAGGCAACTATTCGTTTTAAAAAATTCAAGTTGGTGCGTAAGCTGTCAAAGTAATTGTCAGTAGTTGTGTGGTGGGTATATTCGTGCAGTTTGGGCTAGAAAATAATTTAAAATGAGTGATTCCAGTGAAGAATCGATAAACGGTATACCACCTAAAATTTTATTGAAATTATTATATACAGACAAAATTTTAGAGGTATATTATGACAAAAAAAAAGAGTAGCTATATGTGGGGATTGAACCTATCATCTCTTGCTTTTCGAAGATATAACCACTAGGCTACTGCCGCTTTTATAAAATGTTTTCACCTACAGCATAAGATTAAGCAGTAGCTAAGTTTGTATATTAAAATTTGATTAAAACTATTATTTGTAGTTTTTTCTTAATCCGGTCGTAGAAAAAGTATACTGTACAATTCGAGTGGATTATCCATATCGCACTCGAATTTTCTTTCTCGTGCGATATGGCTATCATATCCACTCTTGTTGCACAAACTACTATTTAAGTAATCCTTGTCCTGTACAAAACTATAGATGGGAAATTAAACACATGGGACAATTTATTAATTTGTGGTGATAACTATTAGTTACAATGCCATCATTGGTGAATTACGTACACTTTGTCAAAGTAAATGGAAACGATGCCTGGTTTGTTAGTGTAATACTGATTAATTAGCAAGTGTTAATTATAATGAGGCTGCATGCGAAGTATACACTATTAATTGAAATTTTGATTCCAAATGTTAAATGTTTAGATAACCTTCTCAGTTAACGTACTCGCTCAAAACCTTCTGCAATATGATATAATTGCAAAATGTTTTTAAAGTCTATCCATTAGAAACATTAGCTCGTTATGGATTTTTCTGAAACTTAAAAAATATTTTTTCGCGAATATTCACGATATGATATAGTATCCGTTTCCACCTCTCTACCTCCTTTTAATCACATCTCCCCTCCTGGTTGAACAATATGTTGAAGTAGTTAATCTTTCGCAAGCTACTGCTATTGTTCGTAAAATTGATGCCCTTAATGGCTAATATACTTATTACTGCTTTAATACTTAAACACAAGAAATGACAAAGAAATTATACTTATTTTTCAGCAATTAGTTAATACTGAATGGTTCTATGATGTTGTTAATAGATTAAGGTCTCTCAATTCTCAGAAACAAAATTCAAGCGGAGAGACGCCTGCCGAATTTATACCACCATATTATTATTACATATTGTTTATCAGACGAAGTTGAAATATAATTAGCAATTACGACAATGTTTCGTATTCAGTTTGAAGTTGACCATCTTGTCAACATATTATTTGGCGGTTTAAACATATGTTTATAAATATTAATCTATGATAACGATTTGGTTTGTAAAATTTCCGGTAGTATTACGTGAATCTGTTGGTGTACGTGCGTGATTCTTTATTAAATTATGTAGATTCTTCTAATAAACCCGTTTTGGATTACTAAAAAGGTAATATTTGAATATAATTTTTGTAGTAATAGTGATTAACCATAAAGGTAGTGGAGTCACCGATCGAAATAATAACGAAGTGAGAACAAAATAACAAACTTTGTTGAATAAAGATTTAGGGTTGATCAGGATAAGTGTAATTATAAATTTAGAAGTGTTGAAATTTGTGACTCATTTTTAATAATAATAATGTACATACTGTACATACAAGGGGTCCCAATAGTGCGTCAAAGTCCAATATCAGCCTTATTAGAAGACTCTGGAAAATTATTTTTTTATGGAAGTGGTACAGTGTCAAAGGACGCACATTTTAAAGATATTATTTTAAATATACAGGGGGACTCCGCTACCAAATATGAATCCGTTATTTCATTCCCTGTCAAAGTTATGACAAAAAACAGGTTTGGCCAAAAATTATAAAACGCCCTGTAACTTCGTAGTGAAGGCCCAATGAGACATTTCTATGGGAGGTTCCGGTTACCACTGATGTTCTCTACCTCCTATTAAGCTATGTCCCTCTCATGATGCAACACCCTGTATATTACAAATTTGAAACAACTTTTTGATTATTATATATTACTGCAGGAGTTGCAGCCCGTCCCTTTTAAGGGACTTTGTACCTCGGAGCAATTCCATTTTTACAGTGTGTGATATGATTTGAAATACATTTTAGGATGGAGTCTTACGTTATACTTCATGCAAATGAAATTCGCTTTTGATTTACAGTATCTACAGCGTTTATCGGTTGTACTGTATTCGGGCCAGTGATTCTTACCATCAAATCGGATATCGTCCGACGGAATCGGGATAGTTTTTCCCCTCAACGAGGGGGTGCCAAAACTTTGTAAAAAGTTTAGGGCTATATATCTTCGAAATGCTAAAAGGCTAGCTGCCCTTTCATCTTTTGGATTCAATTTCTTCATAAGCAGCCATCCATTTACTATGGACACATCGAACAAATAAGCGAAAATTGGCCAATACCATTTTGTTTGCCTCATTCTTGTTCGATAAACGGCAACAAGTTGATCTATTTTATCAACGCCCGCCCATTCCCTTATTATAATTAGTGAAAAGTTGAGGCTGGGTCACATCAACTTTTCTTTTTCTTGCGCGGCACCAACGTACACGTAGTTTTTTTTGCGATGTCATATGTGGTTGCTGCGATCACTACTTTATTATCTTTGCATTTTACCAATGTCATAGTCTGCAGTGCTTTTCTGGTCGAATGTTCAACTCGGCTTTTTTGCCATCACTTTTTTCCATCAGTGGACACTTTGCAGTTCTGTTTTCTTGAATTGTGCCAGTGGCACAAAATCCCTTTTCTGACATATACTTCATTAGATTCACTGATGTAAAATAATTATCAAAAAATATTTTATAGCCTTCTTTCGGTGGCACCTGGGCTTTCTCTAACAGCGAAACTACTGTGTCCCCTCCTATTCCAAATAATTTTTCGTGTGCTCCCTTTTTGCCCATATAAATGTCAAAATTCAGCATATATCCAGAGCTGTTACATATTGCCCAATTTTTGTACCCGAAACGTATTGGTTTTCCCTTTATAAATTGTTTTGCGTAATGCTTCCGGTAATAGGGAATCATACTTTCGTCGATCGATAGAAACTCTTCCAATTCACCATGCTGCCTTAATTTCGTATTGGGCTCTTCAATTATGGGTCGCAATTTGTATAAACGATCGTTTGGGTCTCTGTGATTATTGTCATTTAGATGAAAGTTTTTTATTATCGCTTCAAACCTATGTAGTCTCATACTCTCTGATAGAATTGGCGGTACATCTTTTTGGTTGGACCAATATATCCTTTTGTTTGGGTATTTACCATAACCCGATAGCAATAGTCTTCCAAAGAATACGTATAATTCGCTGAGAGTAAGATTTATTGGATTATTTTTCTGTTGCGAATATATATTGGTTTGTTCAATGATGGTTTCACAAAAGCCCGTTGTGAAAAATAAATTGAAGAAATCTGTTGGAGATTTGCACTGCTTTGCTTCATTAGAAGGTGGCATTGGAGTACAGTTATTGTTTATGTTGAATTTTGGTTCTAACTTTACCCACTTGATTTTTTGAGCAGTCGATTCCTTTGATTTTGATACTGATTTATTTGGTCCGATTTTTTTCTTGCCAAGCAGTCGATTTCTTATTTTGATAATGGTAGATCATCACTTGAATCGTATTCATCATTACCACTGGACTGTAATTTAGATGTTGATGGTTCTTCAGTCTGTACACATTTTGATAATCGTAGATCATCACCTGAATCATATTCATCCTCTCGTTCATCGTCCTGTTCATCGTCTTGTTCATCGTTGGTTACAGCGGAAGACCTTCGAGGTCATTTTTTTTAAATGGATATATATTTTGCATTTGCGAATTCACCGTAACATTACCTTTCCAATGACCTCCAGATTTTTGGTTTTTGACATGGCGTTGCCGAGTTATTCGAAAAAATATGAAAATTTTGGTCGGCACAAGGTTCGCTGTGCGTGTATTACTATTAATTAAGAAGATTCATTTTACAATTATGTAGACAAGGGATGTAACTACAACGACATAAGCACCAAATATTGATTATAATTATACAGGGAGTATTTAGGGAGTATTTTATATTAGCGCTAATTAATTTTTATTCTATCACTATTTATATTCACTTTGTTTACATTAATTAATTGGATAAACTATTTTTTCCTTAATTTTTTTACTATAATAGTTTTTGCCATAGGCTGTAGTTTTTCATGCAATTTCAAGTTGCCACGTTTAATGTTAGGTCACTGTTCACAGGATTTAATGAGTTAAAAGATATTGTGGAACGTTATAAATTTGATATAATCACAGAAACATAGCTATCACCAGCTATACCATCTAGTCAAATATCTATAAATGGCTACCAGATTATAAGAGAAGATCGTTTAAGTAGAGGAGGAGGTATTGCAATTTATTATAGAAATCACATATTAATGACGAAAATAGATATTTATGAGGAACATTCTTCACTAATTGAACAGTTGTGGGTTAGTTTTAAGATTGATAAAAGTATAATTGGCATTGGTTGTGCATATAGACCTCCCACCTCAGTAGTTTCCGATTGTATTAGTCACCTAGAAAATACAATTTCTAAAATATTACCGACAGTAGATGAAATTTTGTTGGTGGGCGATATAAACATTAATTTACTAAATATAATTAACAGTAGCAGTATCAAATTTTTTTCATTTTTAGATGCATATGGCGTTTCAGTTGTAAATAATGAACCCACTAGGATAAATAACTTTAGCAGCATATTAATCGATATAATAGCGGTAAGTAATTCTGATTTAGTCTTAAATACAAATACTTTAGTAAACCACACAATTTCGGATCATTGCCTAGTTTATTGCGAATTAACCTATGAGGCTGTCAAGCCTAAGCAATTTTTTAGAACATTTAGGGACTATAAATACTTTAATTATGTTGATGCCTACCTTGGAACAACTTATATTATCTAAATGATATCGATGAAATTATAGATAGTTTTAATGTTTACATAACATGTCTATTTGATGTTCATGCACCGCTTAGAAAAGTTCGAATAAGTAAACCAAAAGCACCGTGGTTAACCGACGCAATAAAGATAATGATCAAAACGCGAAATAAAGCACGTGCTAGATTTAAAAGAAACAAATAATGCGAATGATTGGGGTACTTATAAAAATATGCGTAATTTGGTCAATACTGCTGTACAACAGGAAAAGAAGGGATACTTAACTTTCATTCAAGAGCAGCACAATACTAAGAAAACTTGGTATACTCTTAACTTGTTTAATATTATATCAAAAAAGCAAAAATCAAACATACCAGATCACCTTAGCGATTGTAACAAAATTAACGACTTTTTCATTACCTCTGTTTCCAAAATTGTCACCTCTCCTTCTCAAGCATCTATCGATTTTTATGAATCTAACAAATTTAACCCTGATATTATCTTTCAATTAGTAACTGTAAATGAGGAAGATGTCGAAAATACTATTAATAAAATTAAATCTAATGCGGTAGGTAACGATAAAATTAGTGTAAAAATGCTGAAGCTATGTCTACCCTATCTGACTCCTTTAATTACATATATTATAAACACGGCCATAGCTACTGCAAAATATCCCTTAGCCTGGAAAAAATCTATCATCTTCCCTATAAATAAAGTTAATAAACCCAGTGAGTATTCTGATCTGAGACCAATAAATATACTGCCAGCTTTGTCGAAAGTTCTGGAAAGGCTGGTATATAATCAAATATATAACTATATACAAATTAATTCAATTATACCCACCAACCAATCTGGCCTTCGACAGAATCATAGTACAACTAGTGCTCTCCTAAAAATAACTGACGATATTATTAACGGGTTGGATAACGGCAATATCACGATACTTCTTTCTTTCGACTACAGTAAAGCATTTGATACTATGAACCATAAAATGCTTTGTACCAAACTCAAATATTACGGCTTTGATGAAACTGCAACTAATCTAATAAAATCATTTCTCACCGATAGAAGGCAGTGTGTGATTATAAATGATAACATATCAAATGATGAAAATGTGATGTATGGTGCCCCACAAGGGTCAATTTTAGCCCCGTTGTTATTTATAATCTACACTTCCGATTTTCATCGTTATTTAGAACATTTTACGCCACATTTTTATGCAGATGATACTCAATTGTACTGCACTTCTAACATTGAACATCTTAAGAATAAAGTTGATCTTCTAAATGAAGAAATTGCTACTTTGGTACGTATTTCAAAAAATCACTGCCTATCTCTTAACCCTCATAAATCGTCAGCTATTGTATTTGGTACAGCCAAAGACCGCCAGAGGGCCATAGACGACATTTCACTATTTGTGGATGGACAAAAACTGGAATACAAGTAAGAGGCTAAATGTTTAGGCTTAAATATTGATGTCCACCTTAGGTTTGTTAGCTATATAAATTCCCTGATTAGAAAATCATATTGTTTACTTAAAAGTCTATATGCTAACAGGCACTGTCTTAATGAAAAAACTAAAATTATGTTATGTGATTCCATTATATTATCTTTGTTTAATTATTGTTTATGGCCCCTGTCTAAATGCTTCATTTCCCTGTGCGACGCGCTTGAAATATTGAGCGAACTGTAATAATCTTTCATGCCAAGGGAAAAATTTAATAAAAAGGACTTCTATACTATTTTTCTGTAAAATTTCCCGCTCTTTCACATGGTGCTATCCGTTTTTTTTCATTATTTTTTGAGATATTAGCAAAGAAACTGTTTTTTTCCATTTCAGAGGGTTATTTATAAGGGTTTGCGGGGGTAGATTTTGGTAACTTTTTTGAGTCACTTTCTACTAGCAAAAACTAGCTTTTCATGAAGAAATTAGCGAGGTAACAATTAATTCTAACTTTTCATCAAAATTAGTCTCTGGCAACGGGGCTAGAACAGAAAATACGATATTAGGTAATACAAAAATTAGAGAAGTAAACCGTACGCAGGCAGGAATTAGATGGGGGCTCACGGGTAGGCTAGAAGACCTAAATTATGCAGACGATATCTGCCGCATGTCTCACACCTTACGGGATATTAAGGTCAAGCTCGAGTCCCTGGAAAGAGAGGCAACTAAGGTAGGACTGAAAATAAACACCAGTAAAAGCAAATAAATGGGCATTATGACTCTGAACCAAGAAGATCTATATGTTCAAAAGTCACTAATAGAGAGTCACCGAATTCGAGTACTTAGGTAGCATAGTCAATAATACGGGAGGAACGGATCGTGATATACAACAAAGACTCTTAAAAGCGACGAGAGCGTATGGTGCTCTTAACGGCATCTGGCGGTCCTCCGTATACTCGAAGAGAATCAAACTACGCCTATTTAACAGGAACATCATATCAGCCCTACTATACAGATGTGAATCGTGGAAGAGTACTAAATCCACTGACTACATAATACAGGTCTTCGTCAACCGGTGTTTGCGCAGGATAATGCGCATATTCTGGCCAAATCAAATCGCTAACAGGGAGCTATAGAATATAACAGGACAGAGAGAAATACGACTGGAAATAAGATCGCGGAAGTGGAAGGATCTGGTCTCCTTCGACTATGATAGTGTCTTCTGAGACACTATCTCAAAGGCGGCCCTTGATTGGAACCCCCAAGGCAGTCGAAGAGTGGGACGACCAAAGGTGACATGGAAGAGAACCGTGTTAGAAGAAGCAACGATGAACAAGACATGGGGAGAAGTAAAAGTACTTGCCAGGAACAGAGTCAGATGGCGACAATTTGTGGAGGCCCTATGTTCCTTAATGGAATGATGGGACTTATCATCAATACAAAAATTGGCACTTTAAAAAAAATTCAAAGTGATTATGAAATTAATTTAATGAAATAAATAATACCTAGTGTTTATAGGAACTGTTCAAAGTGACCTCCCAGTACGTCTATGCATTTCTGTAGACGGTTTTTGAATGATCTACCGATATTTCTTAAAATATTTACAGCAATTTTCTGAAAGACCTCCCTTATACTTTCATATCTTCTTTTGTAGTTATAGGAGCTTTGTACACTTGCTCCTTAACATAGCCACATAAGAAGAAGTCTATTTTGGTCAGATCAGGGCTTCTGGCAGGTGAAGTATGGGGATCCTATCCAACCATTTGGGAAAGCGTTGTTTAAATGTTCGTGAATAGATTCAGTGTGGTGCATAGGTGCTCCATCATGGAGGTACCACATTCTCTCCCTAATATACATGGGGACATCCTCCAGTAATTCTTCCAAGCTGTCTTGCAAAAATTCCAAATAAATTTGACCATTCACACGTTCATCAAAAAAAAAATTTTTTCATATTTTTTCGAATAACTCGGCAACGTCACGTCAAAAACAAAAAATCTATCAATAATAAATAATAAATAACACCACAGAAATTAGACAACCCTAAATTCCAGAAGCTAGGGCTTGTGCGGAAGGGGGTTATACATTATATATACATAACGCGGATATGCAACCTTTCCTCCGACAGTCCCGGAGCCAGGATTCGAACCCGGTGATGCGATGTCCGTGCGATTAATCGCGATTGCCACCTCGCGCCTTAACCCACTCGGCTATCGACCAGACCAAATAAAATTAATATTTGGGTTTTTGCAATACTCATATGATGATGCGATTTATACACTTCCGAAGAAACTCATTTCATATATTTTCGATATTACTACGCATCTTATTCAACGGCACATTGCTTTGCATATCCGCTGTGTTTCTTGGCCCACCGTATATTCTTCATTAGCAAAAATAAATTGAACCACGCCGATTACTTCACCATATTAACCCATTTATCTATCTCCGCATGTCTTCCAAAAATCACTAAATGGAAAGTTACACTTGATTAAGCAATGTCGATAAAAGTAATTCTAAGGGTTCGGAAGTTTTTAAGGTAGGCAAGAAACCATAAGCAATATCTAACAACTCCAGATATCGGAAAAACTATAAGATTGATAGCGATGTATGTGTCTGAAAAGGAAAAAAACCTCTTCTTTGGCAGAGATGGAGTGACGGTAATTCCAGCCCATGTTGAGTGTTATTAATAATTTATAACTAACTACATATATATGTTTCAGAACATAAAAGTCACACCACATGCTATGGTTATTTTTATTCTGGAACTTTTGTAATAACTGCTGTGTTAGGAAATCATCAATTCCCAATAACTACCTGGTTAGTATTAAGTGCAAATTTATTTATTAAAAAATGTACTCGATATTTCTCTGCCAAGCCATACTTATAAAGGCATTTTATTTATTTATTCCAGATCTAGAGGTATTTAAATTATAACGTAACTAAAATACAATCGTTCTGAGTTAAAGCGGAAAAAGATATACAGGTTGGGGCAATAGCACGTCCGACTTCTATAGCGCGAGTTCTACGATAGCTAGAAATAAAAAATATATATATAGGCGAACATAAAAAATTGGAAATTATTTTCGAATATACAGGATGAGCCAAGACAATATCAGTACATTTTTAGAAGCCCCTTATAGACTCCTTTCACTCCCATATTATGAATAAACATTACCTTTAATAAAGAATCAATCTGGATTCAGAGAAAGTCATTCTTCAATTCATTATATCGGATTGGGTTAAGACAGTGAGTAAGAATTAAGTTATAGTTGCAGTTTTCTTAGCCTTTAAGCGTGTATTTGTGATAGTGAATCGTCAATTATTGGTATCAAAATTGAAAAAAAATGGGCATTGGGGGGACTGTACTTAAATAGAGGGAATCTTACCTAACTGCAAGAAAACAAAGAACAAGATATGTAAATAGTTGTGACGTGCCATTCTTTATTCTTTATTGCCGTAAATCTTTCACAAAAAGACATTGGCAATGTCAAAAATACACACTTTTTTTACATTTTTAAAAACTACAATAAAACAGGAAATACACAAATATATATACAAATACAGTGAAAGCAAAGAAAAACGAAGAAATTCAAACATAAATATACAAATATAAATATTTTTTAAAAAGCGGTTATGTGTTTAGAAACTCACTGAAGGAATAAAACACATTTTCACCTAAATAAGACTTGAGTCTTTTTTTAAATAAATTGATATGTTGTATGGATTTTAGATATTCTGGCAGAGCATTGAAAGATTTAATTGCATTATAATATGGCCCTCTTTCGTAAAAAGTGTGATGGTGGATTGGTACTCTTAGATCAGCTCCATGACGTGTTGACTCTCTGCCAGTGTATGGAAGATCCCCAGAATATTATGGCGTATTCCAAAACATTTTGTACATGCAAGAAATAAAATATTCGTAAACTATCTATCGACAGTTGATCTCTTAAAGATCGTATTAAGTAACATGAGGAATTTAATCTTGGTATTAAAATATTTGTATAATTTTCCCAATTTAATTTGCTGTCTACCGTTACTCCAAGAAATTTCACATGGTCTACTTGTTTAATTGACATACCATTTAAAGGAACATACAATGACTGATCAACTGTAATAGGTGGAGAGAACATGACTAGGGAAGTTTTACTTGCATTTAGATTCAAGCCATTTGTTTCACAAAATTGTGTCATATGAGAGTGAGTTTGCTTTCACAGCCTGTTAAAGTAGAGTAGGTTCCTGTGAATCGTTACAATAGAGTACAAACAGTAGTGGCCCCAGTATAGACCCCTGAGGTACACCTTGCTGTATGTATGGCCATTTTCTCAGAAAAATAGGGTTGTAATATTTCATCCCTAAAGTTAATAATTGATGTGACTTGAAATCGATCGGTAAGATTCAATTATTTTTTTACATATTCCCCTAACACCGAAAAATTCTATTTTTTCCAGCAAAATTGAATGGTTGATAGTGTCAAAAGCTTTTGACATATCAAAATAGAGACAAGCAACATCTTTCGCTGGTTTCCGTAGGTTAATAATGGTAGGTAAACTTACCAATCTATAGTAATAAATTACACATTTGGCGATAGACGTCACCGCGCTCTAATTCCCTATACAATTACCACCTTTAGATTTTCGCCAACAGATGGCTCCCACTAAGAAAACATACCAATTTATTAAATCTTGGGAAATTTAAAATATAAACTTAAAATGTTTCTTAAAAATGTTTTCTTAACCGCCTCTCAAGTTACCGAAGTAACCCCCTAAGGCCTCAAGGATCTTGTGCCAGGTAAAGAGAGACGAGGCTTATTGTGGACTCCGAGGCACTCTTGGGGCAATTTTTTTTTACGAGAAATTGTTTCGCCTTGCGGTTCTCGAACCCAGTTTGTTAGCCAGACGCTTTAGCACACTGAGCTACCATCCCCGTACTATTAATATAATTAGCGTACAAAAATTGACTACAAAATGATAGTGTAAAGATAGTTAATGATCGAAAGTCCATAAAAATTCGATTTAGTTTTTAACATTTCACAAGTTGGTACTCTTGAATACCGTATTGTCAGTTTAAGTAACTTCCTCTTACTTTTGTGAGTTAAAAATGGTTATAAATATTACTCAAATTGCTTCACATTTTATTTTTAAATCAAGAAATTGAGCCCAGAACTTTGCTAGGGATTAATTTAGTTAAAAGGCACGTGGTTGCTAGTCGGTTTGATACCGGATCAAAAACTAAATTTAACCTAATTTTCAATTAATATTTATTCGGATTAATAAGCAGGTTGTCGTCTAGAAGTAATATTCTAGACTATTTTCGGAAGGCAAGATTTCGATTTGGTACAACTAGATTTTAGATACAGAACTTACCAACTATTCATTTTTTGATTATTTTGGATTAGACTTTTGGATCATTTGCTATTCTTTGGTACACGATTTTTTTTATTTTACCCTTTACAATTGCGGAAACTCTATTTAATTGTGCTGTGAAGATTTTTACAACCTGCAAGCACCTCGATCAACAACCTTTAAGTCTGGAGCACTTGGAAACTCTAAAAATTTTGTAAAAACTAAGTAATTATTGTATATATAAAATTTTCATTGTAAAATTGTTTAAATTAATAATTCTTTTCCCATAGCGTTAGCTCAAAAACCCTAGACATTGCTGTATTCTTGGTATTCATATTATTGTAAAATTTTTATTTTTAAATTTTGTGTACTGTACTTTGCTGATTTTTATAATAAATTGTATTCTTTTTACTTGTTCTTTTTATTGTTCGCTCTCACTACAAGGATTTGTAAGATCTGGGATTTCGTTTGCTTGTCCTGACTTTAGGTCGCAATATAGTGCATCTCACGTAATAGACAATGACTTCAGAGTACCACAAGGATCAGTGCTAGAGCCTGCTATGCGGCTATGACGAACGACTTTTGTCATTTATGGTCCAAATCGATCAAAATCGATATCTGGGGTTTTCGGTTTCGCCGATTACGAATTTCTAGTCAAAAATTTAGTGCAAGATGGCGACTTCAAGATGGCGGATGACTTTATCGTTTATGATCCGATTTGACTCAAAATCGATATCTGGGGTTTTTGAGATCGCCAATTATGAATTCTTGGTCAAAATTCAGAAATTCAAAATGGCGGTGCCAATATGGCTGACGACTGTTCTCATTTAGATCCAAATCGATGAAAATGGATATCTGTTGATTTTTGGGGTCGCGGATTACGAATTTTTAGTTAAGAATTGAGTTCAAGATTGGGGACGACTTTACCGTTTATGATCCGATTCGTCTCAAAATCAATATCTGGGGATTACAGCATATCAACAGACTATAAAGTAAAAAATAAAATTATATAAAAAAATATGTTTTAAAAGCTTTTATTTAAAAATGCTTTAAAAACTGTGAAGTAAATCAAACCCATTATTTTGTTACATTATATAATTTTTTTATGATATAAAAGCTTGTCGCGAGCAATCTTCTTTACACAGGAAAATCTCGCGACAAGCTTTTACATCATAAAAAAAATTATATAATGTAACAAAATAATGGGTTTTATTTACTTCAAAGTTTATTTTTGTTCTTTTTAGAGCATTTTTTAAATAAAAGCTTCTTTTTTTTTGTAGAATTTCAAATTATTTATCAATGTTCTCAAGAATATTAGTACATACATCTATAATAGCCCCACATTACCATAGACACAATGATAAATATTTTAAATTTTTTAAATGTTAGACAATGTATAGTTTTAAAATCATTGCAATTTATATTTAAAACAAAACATGGTATGGCTCTAAGGAATTTATGTAACAGATTGAGTTTTGTACGAGATACTCATAGTTATAACACTCGTAGTGTAAATGACATAGCGGTAGAGAGACATGACAATTTAATGAAATTGAAGTTATTCAACAGTTTACCAAATGAAATAAAATATTGTGAAAAGTATAATACTTTCATCAAATTATGTATTAGTTATATTAGAAAAGAATATTGATTATTTTGTGACTAGGTTATGTTTTTTTTTACGATAAACTATGTTAACCAAGTTTACATGTTAAAGATAAACTATTTTATATACCATTTATTGACAAAAAATAATATTGATGAAATTCGGGACAATCATCAATACTTGAGGATCTGCAAAAAAAACCTTTAAATTATCTACATATAACAGTCACGGTAACATATTTTTCTATACATAAGTATGAAGCCGTATTACGGAAAAATACACAAACTTATTTCTAGACAAATATATCGCAGAAACCTTATAATCACACAGGTATATCCTATCTATGATCCATTTAAATGTACATATTTTCTAAACTATTATTTAATACAATTGTTATTATTAAATTGTTGCAGTTAAATAGATATATAGTCGATATAACAATTATTATATACAAAAGGGACATTTGTAATTCATATCCTTATACCATAATTTTGTAACCAGATTTTACGTGAATGATTTATATAAACGATAATTTGTAAACTGTTGACGTTTATAGTCGGATAACTATAATTTCAAAATAGATTAATTAACATATAATGAAAATAGTCATAATTTACCAATATCATGTCGTTAATATAATAATTTGTTATTAATATTATATAACGATCATTTTATGCAAATACTTTGTCTGTTATGCCTATTAATATCTAGTTTTCTGTCAATCGTTTTAAAACTGCAAATATCAATTGTGAATATAATTTTTCTGAATGAAAACTTAACATCATTCTTACATTTTTATATATTACTAATGACTTATACTTCGTAGTCCAGTAATAGACAATTAAAATTATCGAAACATCGACTTCATAATTGGAATACAAATTATCTTTTTATACTTTGATCCAACAATACCGACGCAATGGGACAACAACATTTATTAGCTTACCATGCATACTAAACTATTTTCAACATACTACATATTTGCATCTAGGCGGTGTAACATGGAAGATCCAATTTCTGAATACCTAGTAACTAAATGTTTGTGTCTTACATACTACACAGTCAAACACAAAGAGGAAATTATACACTTTTGAGCTGAAAAGAAACGTTAAATATTACTAAATCAATCTGGGATGGCTATAACCTACCTTTTGATAATCTAACAAAGATGTAAAAAAACTAGTGTTAGAAAGATATGTACTCTACCTACATGTATATATTTTTATGGTGAAACGCACATTCAGACAGACAACGAAAATACGAATTATAATTAATAGATCAGTCGACTTACCTGTAAGGAAAAATGATCTTAATTATATGAGCAGTCTCGTCGAAGAATTATAACACCTATAGTTGTAGCTTGCTGCACGAATCGTACGACGTTCAAAGATTAAAATTTGTGAATCCTATCCTGCGTGCGTGGCTACCCAGTTCGCCTCTGTATACACTCCCACCACACAGCCGTTATCCACCACATACATCACTGGTTTAAAGTATTTTAAGTTTAGATTGCTTTTATCGCGGGTTGGGATTTTACTTTTTGGGAGGGTTGTTATAATTCTTCGACGAGACTGCTCATATAATTAAGATCTACACCTGTAGATGTTTAAAGGACTATGCAATCTAAACTTAACCTCGTATTTATATATTGTTTTCCTGTTATTAACATCTAAACAATACCTACTAACAAATATTTGATTAAAACACTTTCTAATGCTAACCAAGCAGTAATTATATTATACTTTATAACTTATACTAGCTACTAATACTACGGCCAGTTTTCCCTTTTCCCATTTTTAATAAATCACAAGTACTAGCAGTTTAATACGTCCTACTCGATGCGTACGACAAACTACAGTGATGTATGTGGTGGATAACGGTTGTGTGGTGAGAGTGTATACAGAGGCAAACTGGGTAGCCACGCACGCAGGATAGGATTCACAAACTTTAATCTTTGAACGTCGTACGATTCGTGCAGCAAGCTACAACTACAGGTGTTATAATTCGAGATGAGACTGCGAAATATAATAGTCAATTTTCTAGCTTCGCTATTCTTAGACAAACTCGGAAATTATACATCTGTAGTGCAAGATAATCCTATTTACATTAGACATACCTGGACAATTATATCTACTGGCGTTAGTATTAACAAAACGATATTGTAACAATATATGATGCAAAATCAGGCCATACGAAGACCACATGAGTTCAGATGAAAGTGAAGTAAAAATTAGAGAAAATTTCATTACCATTATCAAAAACGAACTAGAAGGTCTAAGATAAAATAAAATGATCGTGTTTACAACAATCATTTTAATGTTTACTGTCAATTGAAATATTAGAAAACAAGAATCTCGTCTCGGTTCCGACATATTTTTATATCTACATATGAGCCCAAGTCATTAGGCGTGTCTTGGTTTGTCCGTACAAAGTGTTTGATATAAATAAAATAAATAAAAATAAAATAGTTTTTATTGCAACAAAGTAAATACAAATTGTCACAAAAGGTACACAGTACTGCCAAGCATATTTTCATGTGTACCTTACCTTACCTCACGTGCATAATAATGTTAATTTAATTTAAAAAATTGCGTAATTAAAATGAAGGCAAATGTAAATATATATCAAAACTCATGTATTGCACACATTTTGTCACGAATAAAGGTAAAAATTACAAATCTATTGCTAAATCTAATATAAACTATTTTATTTCGTCTTTAAAACCTCTAGTATTGGATGAGTGAATCGGCAACATGTTGTATATCTGAGCTGCTTGGTAGGAGAAAGAGCTCTTAAAAGCTTCTGTCCTGTGCATAGGTATACTTAAATTATTTCTATGCCTAGTATTTAAGTCAGGTATATCACCATGTCTACTTAATAGATCATTTAAATATCCAGTATCCATAGTAGTTGGAAGGGTGACCGTTAAAACGAAGACCGCGTCCTCGCCTTACATATCTTCCAGGCTTGTATATCAGTGTATGCGCGGAAGCTATACAACCTTAGGCAAGTAAAAGATCCCTACTCTTCTTAAGGGAAGAGGTTCGGCAAAATTCTTGGTTGGGGCTAGCTCGTCTACCGTCATCGATGTTAGGCCTCAGTAGCAGAAATAGGCCGACGTTAAATAGACGTTAAAGAAATGTATACAAAAAAATTGTCCATAACTGTGTTAATTAGACAACTCATATGCACAAACCTTCTTTCATTCATATTTAAGATATGTGCACCACGTAGATGCGGGGTTATATGATCATATCTATTTAATCGACAAACAAATCTAATGCAAGAATTTTGAAATTTTTCGATACGATACGTATTAAAAACTGTTAAAAATTGCCATACTCGCAATCCATGTAGTTAGGAATTGATAAAACCAATGATTTGACGAGAGTTAGTTTTGCTGACTTTGGCAACAGATCACGATATTCATATATATTTTTTAGGGCAAAATATAATTTTTGGCAGATTTTATTTAGGTGACAACTAAAATTAACACTTTTGTCAAGGTGTATACAAAGATATTTTACCTGGTCGCACCACGTGAGATCTGATGTGCCATCAATCAACATTATTTTTACTAAACATTATAGCTTTGATTTTATTGGCGTAAACAACAGTGAGTTGCTACTGGCCCAACTGTTTATATTTAAAAGATCAGAGTATATAAGTTGTTTTGCTTGTTAAGTGAATGTCACGTAAATGTTGAGATTATCAGCGTACATATGAAAGTTACAATATTTTTATTGATCCACTGATATCGGCACTAAAAACTGTAAACAGGATTGGTCCAAATATCGATCCTTGAGGAACTCCTGACACTATTTCTAAAAGTTCTGATATATTGTATTTACCGTCAACACTGCAGAGACGGACCATTTGGCTTCTACCATAAAGATAATTTTTGAACCAATCAATAGTTTTTGCATCAAAATTATAGTGTCTTAATTTTGCCAATAGCAATTCAAAATTGATTGAATCGAAAGCACTGGACATGTCTAAAAATACCATAGTTGTATATTTATTATTATCAAGTCCTTCTACGATGTCGTTTGTGATTTTAAGAACAGCTGTTCTACAACTATGGCCTTTTATTTTCTTTTCTTCTATTATATTATTATCATTTAAATACTTGGCCATTTGAACTTGTATCATTTTTTCTAATAATTTTGAGCCTAATACCGTCTACTCTTACTGCATTGCTTTTAATGAATGAAACATTTTGAGTACATCTGTTTGTGATACAAGTTTAAAGCAAAATACATGTTTTACCGATAAATTTTTATATCTGAAAACGAGTCTAAATTATTATATTGTTATACTGTTATATTATTATATTATTATATTATTATATTATTATATTATTATATTATTATATTATTATATTATTATATTATTATATTATTATATTATTATATTATTATATTATTATATTATTATATTATTATATTATTATATTATTAAATTATTATATTATTATATTATTATATTATTATATTATTATATTATTATATTATTATATTATTAAATTATTATATTATTATATTATTATATTATTATATTATTATATTATTACATTATTACATTATTACATTATTACATTATTACATTATTACATTATTACATTATTACATTATTACATTATTACATTATTACATTATTACATTATTACATTATTACATTATTACATTATTACATTATTACATTATTACATTATTACATTATTACATTATTACATTATTACATTATTACATTATTACATTATTACATTATTACATTATTACATTATTACATTATTACATTATTACATTATTACATTATTACATTATTACATTATTACATTATTACATTATTACATTATTACATTATTACATTATTACATTATTACATTATTACATTATTACATTATTACATTATTACATTATTATATTATTATATTATTATATTATTATATTATTATATTATTATATTATTATATTATTATATTATTATATTATTATATTATTATATTATTATATTATTTTATTATTATATTATTATATTATTATATTATTATATTATTATATTATTATATTATTATATTATTATATTATTATATTATTATATTATTAGGCATGTCCTGACATGTCCGGGAAAAAGTGTTGGAATTTTACTTTTTCACGAAATCTACATATTTAATTTGCGTTAAATATAATTTATTTTCATATCTTCATTTGAATATTAATTGTGAATTTATTCAAATATTGCAGTATGTAATACACTCTTCGGAATTTAATATTTGTTTACAATTTTACCAAATGAATGAATATTAAGCATTTTATTAATAAATCATATATTGTATTATCATATATAAATAATTTACATTAAATGCTATTGTTCAATATTGTTATCAATTCATGTAAATAAAATTGTCTCATATGTATAATATAATACTTTGTCATTTATAGTATAGTTTATCAACGATACCCTGCAGCAAGCCTATATCACTCTCTTGCTATCCAAAGCTACTCACATTAAACAATAGAACACAATATGTAGAATATCGTGGTTTCAAGTCAATTAATAAACTGCCGCTTTCTTTACCGGATATTAATTCAAGTCGTATTTCTATTTTTCTACGGTAGTATTTCAGTTGTGTTGTTTTCCATCCTGTAATTGGTACTTCTACTGTTTTTCAAAAATAAAATATTATTCTGGATTGTTCAGGTTTTTCCGTCTTCAATATTCAACACCGAAACAATTAGATTTACGGCTTAAATTACTTGCATATGTAGTGAAGACTGTGCTATTTTTAGATATATTGTAATGTCTGATTTATACTCGATGCCAAGCCATCATTTCGTTTGACTTACATAATACTAAGCACATTCAAAGCACATTCGAGGAAACTATTACTTTTAATTTAAAATAAAAATTATAGTTCTTGAGAAAAAAACGCATATATGTAACTTAAGTAAGAAATAAATTGCTTTATTATTTATTTTCTGTATAAAACAATTCAAACTTTGTTAAAATTGTTCGTGTTTATGCCAAAAACTGTAATTTTCTTTAAAATTACCGAGAAGGAAGTTCGAACTGAAATTAATTATGGACGATGAAGAAGTTTTATAAAATTTGGAGAACTATACCTCCTCACGAATGCAACTTGATACTTTAAATTAAATAATCATATTTTGACCTAACTTAGATGCAGTTGGAACATGCTTATTTTCGAAACACCATGTGTAATTTAAATAAATAAATACCTTAACTTAAATTTGCTATAATGGCATCACTGAGCTTCAAAGGGTCAACATTTTCAGTACATCGCCAAGAAATTTAATTAAGTCCATGAGCTTCAACTTTCAATTTCGTAAAATATTCAGTTTCCCGGCTATCGCAATGTTTTCGATTCGTTAGTTGGCTAAACCAAGTTAGCTGATTGTAAATAATGAGATTTGTAAGAGGGATAACCTCTTTTAGGCAAAAAGTCACTTAAATTAATAACAAAAAAATACTCCTACACTAAAAACGTGTACCATACAAATATAAGTGATATGCCGGGTGTTAGGAAAGAAAAATAAAAGTTAGGAAATGCTCCCTAAGGGAGTTACGACCTTCGGGAATAGCGCCTAAATAGTGGATGAACAAAAATTAGTTTGGTGAGAGCGTCGAGGTTAAAACCTCATAATCAGGATATAGACAGTTTGTCGTAAGTATAAAGATACGAAAGTATACATACTTTTATATTAGCCAACATTAAAAACAGAATTTCTTAAGACAGCACCTTTAAGCGAACGACAAAAGTGTGTAAAATTATCACAAAGTATGTCAACAAGATCCTGCAGTCACAAACAGTTGTCAAACATAAGATAAATCATACAGAGTATTCTAAAAATTAGAAATATATACAAAGAAATGTATACAAAGATAGACTGGCAGATAAGAAAAGAATATTATGGTGAATGAATTAAAAAATGAAATGTATTATTTTGTTAATGGTAAAAACAAATTTTATATGGTCGGAACCGATTTTAAGTTTAAAGACGATTTTTATACTCCCAGCTTTTGGCCTAGGGGAGTGGGCCTTAAAAGGTTAAACTTCAAGGATCAGATAAAGTGCATAATAAGAGAAGAGAAACACATAGATGCTAGATCTGATTCTTTTTTAGAGATGTAGATAATTCAGACAGTAATATGAGCAATAACAGTAGTAAGTTAAAGCTCACATAAATGTCAGTTCACTTTGTAATAAATTGAGTGATGTTCAGGCATTTATTCATGAGAATAAAGCGCAAATGATAGCTATATTTGAGACTTGGTTAAACCAAGAAATGGATTAATCTAAATTCTATATTGCTGGGTATGGATTAGTTAGGACAGACCTTTTAAATCTTGGAGAAGACGTAGCACTTTACGTTGATAGTCGACTAAATGTAAAAAAGTTAACATAACTGATTTGCCAAATATGCATGTGGAAACTGGCAATCTGTGGGTGGAAGTGAATTATGATAAAGTTCACATAGCATTGGGATTTATATATAAAGCTCCCTCACTGCATTATTCACGTCCAGATTATCTTTATGAGGTCCTCCCTGAGTTAATATAAAAATATGATGTGTGTCTAAAATGTGGTGATCTTAATATAAATATTCAAACCAGTAACTTCCCAGACGTAAGTTACCTAAATAATTTAAGTGAAGCTTTTAATCTGCCGCAACTCATCAAAGATCCTACTGTAACCGATTTTATACCCCCTTGTATAAAATGGTCCCTTTCAATAGAATAATTATAAATATTCAAAAGAATAGTTACAATACGCACTTGGCTTTTTGTTTCGTTAGTTTTGTTCAGATTTCTCTGACATGTGTTTCGGCCTTGCAACCACTATCAAAGAGTCCTAAAAACCGAAAAATCTGAACAAAACTAATGAGACAATAAACCAAGTGCGTATTGTAACTATTCTTTTGAATATTTCTAATCATTCCAAAGCCAATAATGTTGATACTTCAAGCCACGGGCTTCGCACTGATGGCACAGATCTCACGTGGTGCGACGACGTAAAATATCTTGGTAAACACCTTGACAAAAGTCTTAATTTTAGTTGTCACCTGAATAAAATGTACCTTAAAAATATATATGAGTATCGTGATTTGTTGCCAAAGTCAGTAAAACTAACTCTCGTCGAATCATTGGTTCTATCAATACCTAACTACATGGATTGTGTGTATGGACCATTTTTAACAGGTTTTAATAAGTATCGTATCCAAAAATTCAAAATTTTTGCATTAGATTTGTTTGTCGATTAAATAAATATGATCATATAACTCCACATCTACGTGGTGCAAATATCTTAAATATGAGTTAAAGAAGATTTGTGCGTATGAGTTGTCTAATTAACACAGTTATGAACACTAATTTTCCGAGCTATTCAATTTTCCTATTAAGTAGATATGGTGATATACACGACTTAGATACTAGGCATTGAAATAATTTAAGTATACCCATGATACTTTATTTCTTAGTATCATGAGTATACCTATGCACAGAACAGAAGCTTTTAAGATCCATGGTCTATTTCATGTTCGTTTATCAGAAGTCATCATAATGGACCCCTTGATGTGAAACGAGTGATCCTTGTCTTGATCCTTAATCCGTATTTTGTGGGATATAAGTTAGGAGGGTTTACATATATATATATGTGTATATATGCGTGTATATATGTATATATGTGTATATATGTGTATATATACATATATATTTTTTTTAGGATTGAATTTACATATCTACGCATGTTTACGTTTCTTCCTTTTGGATCGATTCCGTTATTTGTTAGAGTCTCTTGGCTAAAGGATTATATCCAAAGCCAAAACTGGGAAAAAGAAAAAAGCTTTTAAGCAGCTCAGATGTATAACATATGACAGATTCGTTCAACCTATACTAGAAGTTTTAAGGACAAAATAAAAACAGTTTATATTAGATTCAGTAATAGGTTTGTAATTTTACTTTTATTTGTGACAAACTGTGTGCAATATGTGTGTTTTGATATATATTTACATTTGTTCATTTTAATTACGTAATTCTTTAAATTAAATTAATATTACCATACATGTAAATAGTTACATGAAAATATGCTTAGCAGTACTGTGTACCTTTTGTGGCAATTTGTATTTACTTTGTTGCACTAGAACTATTTTATTTATTTATTTTTTAAATATGAAATAGACTTTAAGCAAACTACCTTTTTACATTTTAGTTAGACAATGGTTAGAAAATTCCTTCCCAGACAGGTGGATTGGTCGCTATGGACAAACAGCACGGCCAGCCCGGTCGCCAGATTTAACTCCGCTTGATTACTTTTTATGGAGGTATTTAAAACAGAAAGTATATTCAAACGATTTCTAAGACGATGTAGATTTAACTAAAGCAAGAAATTGTGGAAGATGCGTTGTAACCATAAATGAAGATGATATTTTTCGGGTAATTTATCTTATTTTAATATGTTTCAAATTTAAATAAAAAGTATGTGAAGGAAGGCAACTGCCTTCCTTCACATATTGCTACAAATTTTGAATTTTTCTATTTCGCTCAAATGTTGGTTTGTTTCACGTTAACACACTTAATGTTCTGGGTTTTAACAATTTCATGAGTCGGGTGTGTGAGATTGCTAAAAATTTATGACTTTTTTTAGTTACTTTGCATTATATCCAACATTTTTCTGCCTTATAAGACGAATTTTAATGAAAATGAATTCATGTCTGCGACCTTTGTAAAACAAAGGGACAATAAATCTTCCGTCCTTACACATCATTATCTTTTTACTCGTAGAATAAAAAGTCCAATTCTCGGATTTAAAATCCCTTATAATCCTTCTGCTGAGGGAGAGGAGATTAAAACAGGTAGCGCTAAGTGAAACATTAATGACCTCAAAAAGATAGAAAAAAAAAACGAAACATTTTTCAGTATTCAGTTAATTTATAGATAGTTAAAACATTTATTGAATATCATTCAGTCACAATGAATACAGATGGCAATAATTGTAACTCTAAACAATTTTATTTATCAAATATTAGTGGGTATTTAAAAACACAGCCAAAGAAATATGATAAAATATGCTTTATGCTTCTTAAGACCGTTGCAAATTGATAATATGGAAATAAATGAAAGTAGCAAAGGATCTATATAAGAATACTACTTTATTTTTTATGTGTAAGGCACATGTGAAATGGTTTGGCCACTTCCTTTTTATCCATGTTATTTCATGAGTCATTGTTACAACGTTTATCTTTATACATTTTAGACAGTAAATTTTTAGGATCTCATGTCTTTTGCCCAGAAATATCGCTTGTTTATTTGCCTTGTATTTTTTATATTATCTCAAATGTATTTTCATAGACTTATTCTGCCAAAATTGTATGATGTATATTATTTGTATATATTTGTAAAATACAATTTTATGCCAGGCGATATTTCCTAATATTCTAAAAATAAAATAGAATAACGACGTTATCATTTCCTTTTGCTTTATGTGTTAATAAAATTAAATTGAACAATAGCTAGTATTATTGTTTTGTAACAGTGCGTGAGAATGTTGTTGTTGAGTTATGTGTTGTGGAAATATGTGTTTAGAGGATACTTACTTACGACTTAAGTTCAAGGTTTGCTAATAATAGTACTTCTCGCTTTCCTTATATATGGTGATTAACAAACGCTTTAATTGTAATCTCTGTGACATACTATTACTTGCTTCACTTGCTAGAGTGGGAGAGACTCTCACTTCCCGGGCTTCCTAATACTTATGGAAGGTTTTTGTTTTAATGTAAAGAATGACAACATTAATTTTCATAAACTGGAAACATGCGCCGGGTTAGAAAGAAATAAACATAGCGACAGAAATGGGTGAAGATATATGCATAATTATGATTTAGATGCAAGAAACTACATTTTGATACTTTTGATGGAAACGCCGTCTCAAACAATCCGGAAGTTTCCTTAAATCCTTGCCAGTAAATATTGTATAAGCGTTAATTGTGGTGTACTATTTTTATTATTATTTATTTATTTATTACTGTAACAAATTTTACAAAATCAAGGTAATATGCCTTAACCTTGTTTAAAATCAAAGTGACAACTGAGGAGACCTCGTATTGTGTCTAGCAATATTACATGTTCATTTCTCTGTCTCCTAATGTTGTCTATAATATAATAATAATAAAATGAAAAAAAAAACAAACACTAAAGTGAGTGTATGGTACCTATCTAATCTGTGATATGAGTCTATAATAAGAATAGATAAATTAAAGAATCCGCACGAAGAAAAGTTACAATTTTTTTTTGATAAAAATTGTTGACCTACAGAAGTTGAGGAATAAAAAATAATACATTTCATAAGGACAGTTCAAATGTGCTTTTAGAGGACGGGATATTAAAACATAATATTTTTAGTCGCAAACTCCTCTATAAAATCCTTATTTTACTATAAGGAACGTAACCAGACTGCAACCAACAGCTACTCTCCGGGCTATGTACCCCGCCGAGCGCTGAATTACAAGTTACAAGCCTGGCGAGTTAAGTGTAATAATTGCATATTACCATCAAAACGCTAATGCTTCGATTGCAACAAACACCAGCCGAAAGACTGATCCTACTTAAAGGATCGAAGCATTAGCGTTTTGATGGTAATATGCAATTATTACACTTGCAATTCAGCTCTCGACGGGACACATAGCCTGGAGAGTAGCTGTTGGTTGCAGTCTGGTTACATTCCTTATAGTAAAATAAGGATTTTATAGAGGAGTTTGCGACTAAAAATATTATGTTTTAATTGCATAAGGACGTATAATCTGCAGTTTATAGAAACAATGGGATAACCAGATAAATGCAACTGGCATGCGGAAAATGCTCTTCTAAGCTTCTAAGGAACTACATTTATACAGTATAAGAAATTTTAATAAAATGCAAATGAAAACGCTTACCAGAAAACCAATTCCGATAGCACTGCATTTTCAATTTTGCATTTTATGTTTGGTTTGACTCAGTCCGCTAAACTATTTTAATCTTTTAAAGCACACAACCGGAACAATGTATTAAACTGTTTGTGAGAGGGAATTAAGTAGAGGCAACTTTAACAAAGAATGTATTATAGTGAATAACATAACTCTGGGTTACAGTGGTTGTTTTGCAATTTAAGCTACGAATAGCTCGCATGCTTATGTGAATGTGTTAACTGAAAGTGTAATGTTTTAATTTTATTTTAAATATGGTTGCAACAGTGTAAAAATGGAAGAAAATATGTAGTCAAAGCTCTATTCGTTTGAACTTGGACATTTTTAGTACTGAAATAATTTTTTCTAATGAATATAATACCAAAAGTAGAAAAAGTCCCTTGTACGCCTCAGTTATTTATTCTAAGAGAAGGTCAACGTTATTCTAGCGTTTATTTGTCTTTTTCTCTCGGTCATTTTGACACACTATTCCACAGAGATAGGAACACTTTATACAGGATGTATCAGAGTTAAAGGCACATACGTTACTTAGGCAGTGGATAGAGGGCACTTTGACGGTTCCAAATTACCCGGCGTTAGTGCATCCATCGTCCTCCCTTACTGAGATACGGGATGTTTTATTAATTTTGGCCAATCGGTTCATACTTAGAATATATGTTTCACTTATTTTACTTGATAGAACTTCATAATAAAAAAAAATAGAAATCCAGGTCCGGCTGAATAAAAAAAACTGACAATATGCTGTATGTCAAAATCTGTAACACAAAATTTTGTAGATCTGTTTCAATATTCGAAAAGAGCGGAAAAATTGAATAAAGTAGCTCACTTAATTTATTTGCACATTTCTTTCATCAACCTTGATTACTTGCTGTAAATCCAATTTCAATAAAATGGTCGAGACAGTTGGAACTTGAATATTTATTTTAAGGTTTAATTAGCAAAAAAATTTTTACTTGTAGTAGTGACTTCTAGACTAGGTAAGTGAACTATTGTAAAATAATTTTAAAAACAAGGTAGTTCACCTGATCAGGGAGGATATGTGGCCCAATCGAATTGTTGTTGAAAATATCGCACCAAATACATACATAGTTCAAATGTGCTTTTAGAGGGCGGAATATTAAACATAATATTTTTAGTCGCAAACTCCTCTATAAAATCCTTATTTTAACTATAAGGAACGTAACCAGACTGCAACCAACAGCTACTGTCCGGGCTATGTGCCCCGCCGAGCGCTGAATTACAAGTTACAAGTCTGGCGCGTTAAGTGTAATAATTGCATATTACCATCAAAACGCTAATGCTTCGATTGCAACAAACACCAGCCGAAAGACTGATCCTACTTAAAGGAGCTCTCTTGCCAGTCGTCACACACCACTTGCAGACTGCAGTTTCGAGCTGTTGGCTCTCGTCAGTGCAAGGTAGGCATGTGACGACCGGCACGAGGATCCTTTGACTATTTGGTACATCCCGGTATTTTTACAATAGCGACATGTAAAATAGTCAGCAGGCGCCATCTAGCGGTTATAATAAGGATTTTATAGAGAAGTTTGCGACTAAAAATATTATGTTTAAATACATACATATTAACAGCAAATCGATGCTGGCATTTGTTCTGTGAATTCTTTTCTGTCCAAACATGTGAATTTCTTAAATTGTAAACACCATGTCTGGTAAATTGTGCGTCATCTGTAAATCTGTAAACAGACATCTCTTAGGAATTCTTCGATTCTGAATAATCCATTTACTAAAACTTAAGAGATGATTTTATAACATAGCTGCTTTGTCATCAAGTATGCAATGTTGAAAATTTTAATATATGTCAGATCATATTTTTTGGTTGAACATACTTCCGTTTTATTATTCTAAAATATTTGTTATTTGTATTAATATTATTACCCACATTACAAAGCATACAATACGATTCAAAGTTTTAATATAAACAAGTTCCTAATTATTTTACTTTATCGTGAACAAAAACCAGTAAGTCTGCACCTACGATTGACCGTTTTAATTTTTATTTAAATACCTGATTATCTATATATTTTTTATTAAAAATATATTTTCTTGTTTATTTTTCAATGTTTTCAAATGAAATTAGAATCATTTTGTTAATTAAATACTTAATGATTCTTTTGGGGAATATTTCTTTTTCTAAATAAATGAAATGATATCCTATAGATGGTATATCAAAATATTTTCTAATCCATTTCAGTCGTTCTTTAATTATGACCGCTTACATTTTAAGATTCTATCAAAATTTAGACTTAGATAATTGCAGACACAGCTGATTGCGTGTTATTACAGCAGTTTTTTATGTTAAGAAAGCATTAAATTCATATAACAGAGTTAAATCATTAAAAGCAATGACTGATTATTTTTCAGAGATATCACATATGTATCCAGGACATTTTTATGTATTAAGAAGGCATAAGAAAGTAACTAGAAATTACTTCATTAATCATTTGTTCCTGTTGTTTCTTAGTAAGTTAATTTAATGACAACAATATATTTTTAAAAAACACTATTGGGTTTATTAACGTACATAAATTTTATATTTTACATCTTGCTATTAGGCTGCACGTAGGTTTAAGGAAAACCTTGTGAGCGTTACACAGTGCAGCTTAAATTCAATTAAATCATGCACTTTCAAAGGGTCCTGCACATGTACACACTAGTTATTAAATAAACAACTACAACCCTTCACTTGACATCTCCACCTTTACTAAATTTCATATAAAATCACCTAAGTAGAAATTAGTTTACCACACAGTATCCGAGCGCATAGGGAAAATAAAGCATACCAACACATAAGGCATATTCTAGAAATTTCAGTTAAAATTTCGCTGGGTAGTTAAAATCTACAATGTTCTAAGCTGTGCAGCGTGTTGAGGATAAAACAGGAATACAAAGGTTGCAAGAATACAATTATCACGCCCTTTCCTTTGCTTACAAACAAATTTCTAATGAGGGCAATTTTCTCATTACGCATTATCAAATGTTCTTCTTTCAGTTATATTCATATATATAAATGAAATAATTTCTATAACGTTTCTTAAGTATCACTTTCCGCCACATCCCCTTTCATTTTCGTTTTTATCGGCTTATTTGGATTAACGTGCCGGCGAAGTTTAACATTAACTATTCCACCAATCAACCAACTCACCGGTTTTTTATCATCTCTTGATGATAGTTAGCGAAATGTGCGTCGAGTGATGTATTCGTGCGTAGTGTGCGAGTGTTTTGAAGTTTTCTAAAAATGATTTTCAGACATTAAACACAGCGATTTCTGTAAAATCGGCCTCATACGAAAACGCCTGCAACACTGGGACTCTGACCCAGTGTATGGTTGTCTAAATAGTCAGTGTAAAATAATCAATGCAATACCGCTACGGAAAAATAGAAAAATATTTCAAGCCATAATTCATATAAATTCAAATATAATATTTTGACAAAATATATAAGCCAACGCAGAGTGAATAAATTATTACAAAAATAAAAGTGTAGTAAAGTAAAAATATACCTACTACGACAGTCCAGTATTCCACTATTTCCTATGAACGGAAATCGATTCATTACCATCAATCAAGGTGCACAATGTGTGTTTCCAAATCAATTGAAAATAATAAAACTCGACGAAAAGTAAACCCTTCAGAATAAGAACAAGTTTACGGGCCAATTTGACCAAGTACCGACCGATGGCCTGTACACTTTGTAGTTCGCAAGGTAATCAATTTGATGGATTGTTATTAAACTAGGCATTCGCAGGTGAGAGATATCTCGCAATAATTTGACTGTAAAACATTCTTGTGAGACCTTACATATAAAGGAACACGGTAGGCCTTGGGTAATATATCAACTGAAGTATAATTGAAGCTAAAGTTGCTTGTCATTGCATAAACTCTGGAAATATATAGTCCTAGAATATAAACTTGTTATTTAGCAAACGTAAATCTTCCTAACAAAACATTCAGCAGGTTTTTAGGTTTTTTACTTAGATTTATATATATTTGTCTAGATACTATATTTTCCGTACCTAATCCTGTGAGTGGGCTTTGCCTGTTGGATTTTGTAATTAAATAAATAAATAGGACATCGAACAACACAGGTTGAGGGAGGTTCTCAGACACATTTTCAGAATGTTGGTAGCTCTACTCACCGTATTCCTTATTGTGAAATAGAACATAGTGCTATGTTCTTCAGCAAGTTTTTATTTTGAAGGCGCTATTCTAAATTTGTAGTTGGTTCCTTGTGGCCCCAACAAATAAAGGTTAAAAATATTTTAGAATCTAAAGCTCTATCTTTAATTTTTAGTCATAATTTATCAGTAATAATGACAATATTTATATTGGTGCCCAGCTAAAAGGTATCGCGCCCATGACAACACGTGTGTTTTCTAGGGTATTCTTTTTGTGAGAATTAAAAATATTCCTTTATTAATGCAATCGAAAATATTACATACGAAGTAACAAATTGTGCTGATATAGTAAAAGGTTAAAACTTATCTCGTATTATTCAGGGAATATTTGTATATGGTCTTATACATCTTTAGAAAAATATATGTCTTATAGAGTTTGAAATTTGATTTGATCTCTAACCACTTAAGAACCGAGAGGCATAAATACATCGGTTTCGACTACAGTTTCTGAGCCAGTCTCAAGAGAAAAATATGTATAAAAATAAGTCATGTATTTTAGTTTTAACACAAGAGAACGGCATAGGAAATTGTAAAATGTAAACCATAAAATAAAAAATTACTAGCATTAAAACCCAATAAATGATAACTGAAAATAGTATAAAATAAATATTCTTTCTGTCAACTACTAACTGTAATCCTTTTCTAAATAAAAACCTACAAATACATTCATTAATTGGAAATAAAAGCAATTAGGATTGTTGAAAGAGCTCCAATGCTAGTGAATTGACCATTATGTGCCTCTGAATGGCATATAATGATTCAGAATAGAAATGAAGTTGGCCGGGCAAACAAACGGGCTGGCATTTAAATATGGCGTTTCATCCACTTTCCAAGTTTGAAAGCGTATCACTTCAGCTTTAATTACTTTTCGAGTCAAAACTTAGAGTGTCTTAAACCTCCTTGAGTTTTTTAAGGGTTGAAAGATTAATAATTTGTCATCGTTATATTTCTTCGGTATCATAAGTTCAAAATTATATTACTATATTGATTTACAAACGTAAAAGCCTATTATTTTATTTCTTTATTGAAATCCTAATCGCTTACATAATCCTACAGTTGTTTTTATTAACAACAAAATCCCTGGGATGTTTTTAAATTCCCGCAATCAGTTTCCTCTTTAAATAAAAAAAATGTTGTTTGCAATCTTCGCTTTGCAAAAATCTACTAATTTCAAATAATTATAATTCAAATTCATGTAATTTTGAGATATCTTTGTGCGTATGCAAGAAGTTGTTGTCGATCTACCAGTCGCCTGCAACTTCTGTTTATTTTTTATTACATGTAAAGAATTTTCTCTCAATTCTGTTAAGACAATCGAGAAAATGTTATTAAATTAAATAAAATAAATAATGTAATTTCAAAGAAATGTTTATTTTGTTGCTAGATACCGATTATTCGATGGACAAAAGTGGATATTCAATGAAGCGATTCTGTTTTCTTTTAAAACAACTTGTATTTATTCGGTTCTAAGATCCGGTAAGTTGTAATTTCAAAGAAATGTTTTTCTCCGTATATGAAATATTTGTTTATCTTACCAACATTACGGCAATATAAGGACATAAGTATTTATTTATAGATGTCTTTTATTTTTATTTTTTTTCATAAATAAATAAAAAATTTACAATGTTCTAAACAGAAGGCATATCTTATACCACTCTCATCAATCTTGATGAGCATAAGAAACAGTTATTGTATATCCTTAATGCATGCAATTAATCATTACTTCGTGGTTGACATTCCAGGGTATTTACGCACTTCACACTATAAACATATTTTTGCTTTCACTTCTGTAAACATCTCATTCTAGGAAAAATATGCAGCATTTGATATTCAAGATATCTTAATTATTACCGGTTTGAATAAAAATAAAATATCACCAAGTAATCATATAACAGCTAAGAGCGATTAAAATAGTTATCATAATACTGTATATAACTGTTTGTGCATCTCTATTTTTTTTCTTTGATAAATGGGACAGCCTGAAACTTATTTGTTTTTTTAAACAACTTGTGAAGTAATATATTTATTGGATAATAAAACTCCTCTTGCATTTCTATTTAATTTGGCCATTCATTCAAATACTTTTCCTGATGTTTCAAAATGTTCTAAAATAATCCCTATACACATATAAAAAAGGAGGGAAAAAATAATATTGAGAATTAAAGACCTGTAACGATTATCAACAATTTCTCTAAAGCCTTCGAAGTATTATTATATGACCCAATTTTTCTTATGCAAAGAATCGCATTACTGAATACCAGCATGGTTTTTCAAGAGAAGGTCTACTTCAACCAATCTTTTCTGTATAACCCAATATATATCTGTGGCTATAGACGGTAACTCACAAGTTGATGTAATTTACACAGACTTCACTAAAGCATTTGGCAGACCTGATTATGGTATTCTAGTTCAAAATTTCAAAAGTTTGGTTTCTCAAGAAATTTGTTTTTTTTTCAAATCATATCTGGAAAATAGACACTACCATATCGAATACTATGGTCAACGATCTGCTGAATTTGTATCTACTTCAAGTGTACCTCAAGGACCTGGTAATGCCCATTATTCTTCAATATATTCATTAATGCTATGGCAGTTGAATTGAGTGTCGAGTGTCTTTCATATGCTGACGATATAAAATTTTACAATAAAATAAATGATGTGATGTGTGTGATGAATAAGTGATTGTGTGGCTTTACAAACTGCTCTAGATAAAATCAGTGAAATGATGTAACTTAAACAAATTGCAGTTAAATATACGTAAATGTGATACTCATACATTTAGTAACAAACATCAATATATCGAATTTGATTATTGTTTGGAAAATTCAGTGCTTACGCGTTCATCAACATTTCGTGACCTCGGTGTAACATTTGACACCAAACGATCCTTTAATTATCATATAAATACCAATCATCAATGAATAATACTTATAAAAAAAATTGGTACGATACCCAAACGTCAACCAGTGATGAGACTGCAGCCCTACGGTGGTGACTTCGAGACAGACGATGGTGATGGATTTATAGTCTCTCTAAATCGTGGAACGTTCAGCCTAGTCTGTGGGACTTCCTAACCTAGTCCGTGGACCCTAAGATATATCTATTTAATTGGTAAGTCGGAAATGCACGTAAAACGAACCTATTGAGAGCAATTGAAGACAGATATAATCCAAGAAATAAATAATTTGCCTCTGACTTGTTGAGGGATTCAATCCACCAAAATGCTCGTACAATGCTGCAGCTCAATTTACAGCGAAGATATTCCCAAGGGAAAGTGGTCAACCAGCCTATAAATATTTGAAATACGTGGTTATGGTCGGAAAAATGGCGATGATAAGGTTATTCACGTGTGCACACATAAATCCCACACAAATGCGGATTAAACTCCCTCCGTAGCAACGAAATATTCTGATGAACAGAAACAACTTAAAACGAAGGAAATTTTACGTTGCCGATAATCCAAAATTCATTAAGATCACTCAAATAAACAAGCTTTTAGGAATTATCGGCAGCGTACACCAAGCTAAACACTTCTCACCTCCTACCTTTTTACACCAGATGGAAGTCACGTCACCGTTCTTCCCAGCTCCTGCTCCTAGAAGAGAGGAGCCAAACATCCAATGGCTCGCGACTATTGGCGATATGTGGCCAGCGAAACACAAAGGTGTGTTGCGAGTCGCATATGCATCAAGCCCGCGACAATTAACACACTGTTTTGTTCGATCCAAATTGGAACATTCCTCAATTATGTCGTCTCTTCTCACTATAACATACATATACAAAACATAGAGAGCGTTCAGAGGAGCTTCTTAAAAACAGTATGCTATAAGGACGTTAGTGTTTACACTGTTATTGGTTTTCCCCGTACTGCACTTTTAAACAGATTTTCATTTTCAAGCCTAGGGACACGCAGAACTATAGCACAGCAAATATTTCTTTTTAAAGTATTACATAATATAACAGATTGAGGCGCTATATTGAACTTATTAAATTTTCGAATACCTACACACAGTTCTAGGCAAAACTCACTATTCTATCTACCGAATTCCAGAACTAGCGTTCAGAAATTCTCGCCACTATATAAAATGTGTGAAAATTATAATAATGTTCAAGATGGGTTTGATATTTTCCACTGCAATGTAGCCGAGATAAAAAGATTAATTGCATAAATTTAAACTTAGCTTTGTTTTATATCTGTTTCTATTTATCCATGTCACATATTGATATTTCTACATTTTTTATCTTATATTTTGTAATCATTTACTTGTAATTTCCTGCCCAGTAATAGGAATCTTCTGTTGGGCAGTGTATTGTTGAATAAATAAATAAATAAATGAATGAATGAATGAATGAAAGAATGAATGAATGAATGAATAAATGAATAAATGAATAAATGAATAAATGAATAAATGAATAAATGAATAAATGAATAAATGAATGAAAGAATGAATGAATGAATGAATGAATGAATAAATGAATAAATGAATAAATGAATAAATGAATAAATGAATAAATGAATAAATGAATAAATGAATAAATGAATAAATGAATAAATGAATAAATGAATAAATGAATAAATGAATAAATGAATAAATGAATAAATGAATAAATGAATAAATGAATAAATGAATAAATGAATAAATGAATAAATGAATAAATGAATAAATGAATAAATGAATAAATGAATAAATGAATAAATGAATAAATGAATAAATGAATAAATGAATAAATGAATAAATGAATAAATGAATAAATGAATAAATGAATAAATGAATAAATGAATAAATGAATAAATGAATAAATGAATAAATGAATAAATGAATAAATGAATAAATGAATAAATGAATAAATGAATAAATGAATAAATGAATAAATGAATAAATGAATAAATGAATAAATGAATAAATGAATAAATGAATAAATGAATAAATGAATAAATGAATAAATGAATAAATGAATAAATGAATAAATGAATAAATAAATAATTATATAAATAAATAAAAAAGGAAATGTAGAAGTAGGAAATAATATTCTGATATATGAAAACAGGGTTATACTACAATGCCTAGAACTTAATATTTCTACTTAAAGTGTCAATTCAAAATATTATCGATTTTATATTGATTATCAAATATAATTTTTTTAATTTCTATTTTATATTTACCTTTTGTGTATTTTTAGTACTAAGGGGGAAGATGTTATACAATTTTGTACCAAAAATAAATCGTGTATGCATCTTTCATGTAAAGGTATAATAAGGTGTTTATTTATTACGGATCTTGTTGGGTAATCATGAGAAATATATAAAAATCACGTGCTTTATAATACCACAATAAACAAAGATAACTGTAGCATTTTTTGTATTAAAATATTTTGCCTTATTTTTATAACAGGGTAGTGTTATATAATTTGCTTTTGTCTAATATTATTTTTAATATACTCTTCTGTTTAATTTGTAAATTGTTTAAAATGTTCTAAAATAATCCTACCCATGTTACAGTACAATGGTTAATAATAGATGCAATTAAATAGTCACAAACAATCAATATTTTTTTATGTCTTTTAATTGGTTTATGTATAAATATTCTAATCTTTTTTGTAATATATTCAATACGTGTATTCCACATTAGATGATGATCAAGCATTACTCAGAGGTATTTTATTTTGGTTGTTTTTTTTTTTATTTCAGTGCTTACACATCTATTTCTATGCTGGCAATTTCTTTATGAAGAGTGAAATATCTCTTTTCTGGTTGGTCGTCAAGTGAGAGAATGAAAGTGGCAGACTCATTTAAGAGGGATTTTATTTGATTAATGAAGCTGACATAACTATTTTGTATATTCTTGCCCAATTTTCTCGTTCTAAACAATTTTTACAAAATTTACTTTGTTATAAATTACATTATAAACCTGAATTTTTTTACAATTTATATCGAATTCTAAACTTAAACAAATTGGGTTAGTTTAAAAAATCAGTGGTTTTATATGTATATTTTAAAATTTTGCCTAACATGAAGATAATAAATTTGGTTTATTTACCTTCTAAAGTAAACGTTTCCCACTTGAAGCGAAATTTGGCATTTTTTTATCTCGTCCTTCGTTCAGGATAAGAAGCCATGTGAAATCAAGAAAATTATGGTTCATTCAGCTATTATAAACGTTTAAAATAATTTCTATGAATTTACGGGATTCGCCCTGTAAGAGTGAAACCTTGAAGTGCGATGAGCAAAACATGTAATAAACAATATGTAATTATTGCTAGCCGGCATGTTAAATTAATATTATTCGGAAAGTACAACAGAAACAATGAAGGCCTACTGACAGAGAAAACATCGTTAGCAAGTGTTCTGTAATTATCAGTTTTGTTTTGCTTCGTTATCAAGTTCCTAACAACCTATAATGATTTAAAAGTTTATGTGAAATATTGATAGGTATGAAACAAAACTTCTGTTACACTACAGATATTGGTTTATCTTTAACATTTTCTAAATAGGGAATAACTTGTGGATCACCAAATCTATAATTTTTGAATTTTTTTGCCTTGAAAATTAGGATATTGTGTTAGTGATCTTTGAATTCGTCGTGGTTCAAGACACATGCATTCGTTTTTAGACTGGCCAGTATATACTTACCTATTATCACATACTGTAACCTAAAGGAACAGTATGATTTGTAATTTTTATTTATTGTAATCTATCACCATTCCATTTTATGGGTGTAATCCTAAAAGGTTATGGGCCCAGAATGGTTATAATATTGAGCTGTAAATTTTACGGATATATTTTGTAATTAATCACAGTGAATAGTAGGTATTGTGTTCCACTCGAATAGAATCTCTGTCCAATTATGAAACTTGTAAGTTACAAGATGAAGCCGTCTTGGCCAAGAATGATCACTGAGACTATGTCAATGGAGAGAAGCTACTTCCAGGTGAAGGAACTGGAACTGACTCTACAGCAGAATGGATCAAGGCAGATCAGAAGGCATCCATTTAATAGAGTTACATCATATACGAGGATATGTGACATCCCGTGAGCGTTGGCTAAAACTTGAATCTACTTATGCATCAAAAGGACCTGCTAAAAAGCTAGACTACTCAAGCAGCTGATGCTTCAGAAATCAAGTGACAATGGTGACCAGAGACAATATTAATAGTTTCTTAACATCGTAGACTGATCGACCGATGTGGTAGGTACATATAGATTTATCGTCAGTTATAGTCTTCTATCTAGTTACGAGAACTTTACATCTGCAATTGAGACCCGAGATAAGCAATCGTTTGAAGATGCCTTTAAAGTCAAAATTTCATGGTAAAATTGTGAGAAAAGTACTCCTGCAAACACATTTCTTACTATTCTTTAATAGTATATAAACACCATCACTAATGAAAGTTTTAGAACACTCGGATTTATAAGACTGACAGATAAATAGACTCCACTCTTAAACAGATTTCGCTCGCTTTCGAGTTAGAGACAAACAGAATCATAACACAGTAAATATTTCTTTTTAAAGTAATACATAGTGTAACAAATTGTAGCACTATTTTAAGTGTACTAAATTTTTGAATGGCTAGACCTGGGGGAGAACTCATTATTCTATTTGCCGACTCCTAGAACTAACATTCATAAATTTTCGCCTGTATACAAAATGTGTGAGAATTTGATATCTTGATATGTTGCTTATTTATCTATATATGTTGCATCCCTATGTTCTTATATTTCCTTGTCATATATTTGTAATTTACTTGCAAACTCCTGCCTAGAAATTGGATTTTTCCTGTTAAATAAAATAAAATGAAGACGGCAAGTAATGTACAAATGTCACATGATAGTAAATGCAAAGTATCAGGTGAAGCTATAATATGTGGAACATAGATCCCAATAGCAGTTATCCGGCTTAAAATTTTAGGGATATAGACAGTAATTTCAATGTCGTTCAATGCGTTTACGGACTGTCAGTAGTCAATGGAAAAGACCTCACGTAGATAAAATTCTATTATATTCTATTTGTACTAGAATAAAGATCAAACAAATTTATATTTAACATCTTATTCTAATAAATTAAGTATATTAAAAAATTATCCTACTTCATTTATAAAAATTATCAAATTGCCCATTCCTTGTTTCAGAATAAAAACTCATTAAATAAAGGAAAACACTTTGCTTTGTAAAATGAATAACTTTTTAGCCGTTGATGTTTTTTTGTAAATATATTAATATGGTGTCTGCAGTTGAGTAATAAAAAATTAACTCTTGGCAAGCTGAAACTGCCAACGGGATTTAATAAGTAAAAACCTAACAACGCTTTACCGCAATATTTTATATCTCGGTGTTACATTTCATCTCTCGCTTTGCATTAAATGTGGCTTTAAGGGATAAAGTGACAATTATTTAAATATTATTAAGGTAGCTTGGATACGTCTAGATTTATACGCCGCTACATGCCCAGTTATGTAAATTCATAAATAATTGTTCAACATAAAAGAAAAATTCTAAAATATAGTTTAGACTTTCCCTATGAAGATCATATTTAAATTCATTGAGAATCTGTCACCTCTTAATATTTATTAACGTAGTAATTGTATATGACAGACCGTATTACAAAAATGAAAAATAGATTTTAGACTGTAGCGTGAAAGGTCGACTACGTGGACACTCGATATTATTCAGTTAGCGTGGAATTCACATATATCATTTCTACTGCCACTATTCTTAAAACGAATAGCAGTATTACGGAGGTAAAAGCTACATTAATTGAAACATGACAATCTATTGGTATTACTTTGTCATATGACAAACAATAATAAATAATAAATAAACACTACAGAAATTAGACAACCCCCAATTTCAGAAGCCAGGGCTTGTGCGGAAGGGGTTATACATTAAAAAAACGCGGACATACAACCATTTACTCCGACAGTGCCGGAGCCAGGATTCGAACCCGGTGGTGGGATGTCCGTGTGATTAATCGCGATTGCCACCTCGCGCTTTAACCCACTCGGCTATCGACCAGACAATATACGTATTCATATTATTTCATCATTTGTAATAAAAATTAAAATTGATTATAAAGAAAATGTAGAGCATACCTAAAAAAAATTCTATTACAAACTTTACCTGTTTTCAAATAAAGCTCCCATACTGTACGCACATACTTCATGTGTATTTATAGAAGGGCGGTAGGTTACTAACAAGCCCAAAGTTCACTATTAACTCCCTGTGTATGAACTTCAACGTTATGTCCTTCAAAATACATTCCTGTGGACAAAGCAGGCCAGCCTTCAGGGACATGTTCAATAGTTTCGTCCACTGCTTTATACCTTCTGCGCTTACTCCGAAAACTTTAAGAATGTGCTTCTCACCGTTTCTAGTACGGATAATAACGGATAATCCTATCCTGAATGGCTATTTTAACGTTTGCATTTTCTCTGAACACCGTCTTTAGCTGGGTATGGTCTATCCTTCTATTCTGCAGAATGCCAAGGTGCTTATAGATTCATCTGGAGGTATTTGCTCAAAATAACGTACATCCTCCGGTTGCTGAATTAGCTTTCCCTGTGTGGCATGTACTACAGCATATTTCTCAAGCCTAAATTCCATTTTGATATCATCGCTGAACGTTTTCACATTGGCTAAAAGTGACTTCAGTTGTCTTGGGCTCTCAGCATACAACTTGATGCTATCAATAAATTTAGGAAATTTTATTGGATCTTCAAGGGGTTTATTGAACGCTCGGGCGAAATACTGAAATAGAGCTGGGACTGATCACAGTCAAAAATTTTGGACGGTATTTGGTCCAGGGCTTTTCAGCTTAAAGTTTTCTTCATGCAATTTTCGACGTCTGTATGAGTAACCCCAGTATCGGGCATTGCTGGAAGATTATTATATAATTGTGCTCGGTTATTTAAAACCACGTAGTTGCCAAAACTAACTGAAACAATTCTGACCAATCTCCTCAGGTTCTGCATTTCTTTGATCATGAATTTCAAAATTACGATAAAAAAAAATTTATTGCTAGAAAATAAGTAAGTGATTTTGCTCCAATCTGAACTATCGCTAGAAAGTGTAAAATAATATATTCCCAAACATTTAAGGAAAAGTTATACTGATTCCAGTCAGCCCACGGGTGCATTTTATAGTTCAATTAGCTCGGTATCTATATACAGGCTGTCCATTTTATCAGGGCCCTCGAGAATATCTCACTTAATATCGGTCGTACAAAAAAAAATATTTTTACGAAAATTGTGCCGATTTATATAACCTACAAAATGGTTTAAAGACATTTAAAATCCATGGCCTACTTTAAGAGTTATGGCGGAAAATATCGAAAATGCGGAAATCGTCTAGGTCAAATATCTCCGTTATTTAAAGAGATACGAGAAAAGTTCTAAAGCGAAAATTTTTTGCAAAACAGAATGTTTTACCGAGGTTTCATCAATTTTTTTTTAAACCGCTGTATTTTGAGATTTACTCTTCAGGCTGTTAAAAAAATCATTTTGAAACGAGCGGGAAATGGCGCCATTTAATAGAGTATTTTTCTCCCTTTTCAATGATATATGACATGCCATATTTATTCATTGGTACTACGTTAGTAATTATAAAAACATTTTTTTTAAACCAATAATTTTTTTCTTAACAAACATTATACTTGCCGTAGAGAAGTATGATTAGATAAAACGATAAAATAATTCAATAAGTTGTTGAAATCTTTGCTATAATAAAACATTAACACAATTAAGAAGAATAAAGTGAATTCAGGTAACAAAAACAAATTAATAATAAAAAGAATATATCACACAGAACAGTAATATTTATCTAATCCTCAAAATAATTTTTAAGATATCATATCAAGTGTTCAAAGTGTCCACCGCGATTTCTTATGCACAATCGAGCGCGAGCATTTAAAACGTTACTCGGCATTTCGGGGGTAACTGTAATACATGCCTGTTGAATTCGAGCTTTTAGGTCCACTACATTTTGCGGTGTCGTCGAAAACACCTTATCTTTAATATACCCCCCACCCCCCCATAGAAAAAATCTATTGGGGTTATATCTGGAGAACGAGGGGACCATCGAATAAATCCATTGGTACCTATCCAATGTTGAGGCAAAATTTCGTCTAAATAATCAAGGCAAATATGGGAACTGTAGGGAGGAGCACCATCTTGTTGAAAATATTGAAAGTTGTGTCGATTCTCTAAAGGTAGGTCATCTAAAAATTCATTAAATTCATTTCTCAAAAAGTTTAGGTACCTTTGACCACTGAGGTGACTATCATAAAAATAAGGACCTATTAAATTGGTGCCTAAAATACCTATCCACGCATTTATTGAAAAACGATTTTGAAACCCAGTCGGTCTATGCCAGTGTGTATTTTCAGAAGTCCATTTGTAATGAATATTGCGATTAGAAAATCCATTATTGGAAAAACTTGCCTCGTCGGACCAAAGTATTTTACTACATATTAATGGATCGGCACGCTTCTTTTCCAACAGCCACCTACAAACAGTCGTCCTCCTTGGTTTGTCCCCCGCTTGTAAATAATTGTGAACTTTTTTGGCTTTATAACACCGGCTTTAAAATTTTTCTAGCACTTGTTTTATGTATATGACAAGAAATTTGAATTTCTCTTAATGATGTTTCCAAATTTTCTGTATTTTTATTTCTTACATAACTAATAACTCGGTTTACCTTATTTACATTATCATTAACACTATTCAAACTTGTCTTCTTCTTTAAAAATAAACCATTATTTTTCAGTTTCGTAGCTAATTTTCTCAACAGGGTTTTATTCGGCTGTAGTGCTTGTGGAAATCTGTATCTATATTCTACTTGAGCTAATCCAGAGTTAAAATTGCATTGGCAATATGTAACGAACATATAACGATCAATGTGAGTAAAAATCATTTTTGAAAATTCTAAATTCTTAAACGAGTGTGATTGAGTGAGAGTTTAAGTATTAACTGAGATGATCGGTCAAAAAATTAAATTGTCAAGTTTGTTCATAGCCAACTATTTTAAAATAATTGAAATAATATTGAAATCATGAAATACAAACAAATGGATATTATACTTAAATTAATTGGTAACGACATTTTAACTTTCTGAGCAAGCAGTGACGCTTTCATGGAAGACCTCTATACATTGGCATAACTGCGAATACTCTTTCCATAATTGCTCCATGTTGCTTTCTTGATTATTATTTTGTTTTTGTTACCTGAATTTACTTTATTCTTCTTAATTGTGTTAATGTTTTATTATAGCAAAGATTTGAACAACTTATTGAATTATTTTATCGTTTTATTTAATCATACTTCTCCACGGCAAGTATAATGCTTGTTAAAAAAATTATTAGTTTTAAAAAAATGTTTTTATAATTACTAACGTAGTACCAATGAATAAATATGGCATATGATATATCGTTGAAAAGGGAGAAAAATATCCTATTAAATGGCGCCATTTCCCGCCCGTTTCAATATAATTTTTTCAACAGCCTGAAGAGTAAATCTCAAAATACAGCGATCTTAAAAAAAAATAAATAAAACCTCGTTGAAACACTCTGTTTTGCAAAAAATTTTCGCCTTAGAATTTTTCTCGTATCTCTTCAAATAACGGAGATATTTGGCCTAGACGTTTTCCGCATTTTCGATATTTTCCGCCATAACTCTTAAAGTAGGCCATGGATTTCAAATGTCTTTAAACCATTTCGTAGGCTATATAAATCGGCACAATTTTCGTAAAAATATTTTTTTTTGCACGACCGATATTAAGTGAGATATTCTCGAGAGCACTGATAAAATGGACAGCCTGTGTGTATTGATGTAGACTGATTTCACATCAAAGTGCTCATCCTGTATAACAATGCACAGTATAGTTAATGACATGGTAATAAAGAAAAGTTTCATAGATATAATTAAATTTAAAGCTCATTATAACCGTAAACAATAATGAATCACCCTTGGATTGACAGTAATGTCCGCCTGAATATTTTCAAGAGAATTCTCAGTTCATATGTAGTATAGTAATAAAAATAATAAATATAAAATCAAAATAAACGGCAGATAGTTATGCAAAAAGAAGATACCAGCGCTCTTAAAATCATTAAAATTTACTTCACAGTACTGTTTATGTCAATATAACCTTTCTATGCCCATGTTGATATAAACTATTTATCTTTTTTAATATGGAAATGCATCTCTGAAATGGACTTCAATTTTAATATCAACATATAAAACTCAGGTTGAATAAATATGCATGTTTTAATTATGGTAATAATATATTTGAATAAGTACGTTGGAAGGAAATAGAAAATATAAAGTTGAATAATTTCATTGATAATATGAATAACAAAATTGTATTATTAAATAGTTATTAACATAATATGAGTACTTGTTTAGAATGGCAATTGTTATGAGTTTTAATTGGTATTTAATGTGCAAATATTATTTGTATTTATATTATATATATTATTAGGTCTAGAAATTTTTTTGGATTTAAGCCGATGTTCACTAACAGTTTAATGGTTATTACAATTTCACAAAAAACTATTAAAAAACTCAGACATCCATCTAAAGCGCGCCTATTAAATACTACCAACAACAAATTACATTACTTTGACGCGAGGAATACGTCTAATTCTCGTTGGGAATACCAGTGAATTTTCTAGGATTCTATTGTCGCCGGGAGTGGCACTGCAATCTAAAATCAAATTCCAGGCAATATTGGCTCGAGGGATGGGCGAATTTTCCTATTAATAATTTATCGGAAAAATATCTCCAACTGTAAAATCCTCAAACCACTCACCGTTTCATATATAACTTCAATCTTACCAAGGTACTTAAAGAAGTCAAACTTCTTCGTTAATCTTTGGCTAACTTTATTAAAATAATTGCAGTACATCTGGAAAATAAGTAAGATTCTACTGTTGCCACTACAAACGTTCGTAACACAGTATATGATCACAATTACATTAGATAATGGAATTAGTTCCATAAAAGACTTTGTTTCTTTTTATGGTGGTAAGACATATATAGTGCTACGTCGAGAAAATCATTGGGTTTGGGTTATTACTTCCAAAGTTCTAAATTAGTTTCTACACTGGCAATCACTTTTTATAATTGCAATACGCTGAATTAAACTAGACTATTTGTGTAATTTATTGATTTTATGTTATTTATCCTCCAAGGAATGGCAGGATTATTTATGTAGTAATAAGCGTACAGTCGTCTTCAGTCTACAGTCGTAATTTTATTTTAATAAAATACTGATTTTTTGTTAAAGTTCTTTGCTCTAATGCAGTGGTGTCCACGGCAAAGCGGTGTATTTAGTTATGTAATTTGGTACAACGTCATAAGTATTTTTTAATTCTGAGCAAGATTTTCTAATAATATTTTTCAATATTTCGCACAGAGAAGGTGATATAATTTTTATTTTTAAGCTCTTACCAGCGCCCTCTATATATGATTTAAAGTCCAACATACTAAAAATATTTTTTGGGTGAAGCAAAACCGAATACAAAAAATTATGTTTGTAATCCAAAAAAAATTGTCATTTACACCTATAATACCGCTTTGCCGTGGACACATTGTATAAACAATATAGTTTGTCATGATATATTTAGAAAATTCGCTTTCGCATATGACTAATAAATTACAAAAATTAAGTTATTAAATTGAATGACTCATCTTGAACTTTGTTACAGGCTGCCGACAATGAAAGGCACTTCAGCTTTAAGCAATAAAGTAAGTAGACATTTTCTTTCTATATTTAATAGTTTTTAAAATGAGCTTTCTCAATTCTAAGGAATATGGAATAATTTATTTTTTAATTTCTCGTTTAATTTTAATCCATTACACAGACTATTATCTGTAAATTTAAATAGGGTTAACATTGAAAAAGAAGTTAGAATTCTTAAAACACTAGCAAAAAACAATGGCTATGGAGTCACTTATTGACAAATTAATGAAAAATGAACAGAGAAATTTATTACAAAAACATTTTTATAACGTGCCAAATATAGAAAACAAAAAGTGGCATAGTATAAATTATGTAAATAAGGTTAGCAACTCAGTATGTAATAGATTAAATAAATTAGGTATTAATACAATATCAACGAATAGAAATAATTTAGGTCCCTTATTGGTTAATAATAAAGAAAGGACAAGATATTAAAAAATCGGGGGTATATGAAATAAAGCGTGACGACTGTGATGCTGTATATATAGGTCAGAGTGACGGTAGCATAGATGTGAGGTTAAGAGAACACAGTCTATTTTATATAATAAAAAATCAACTGGTTTCGCTGAACATTTTAACGGTAGTAGTGTTAAACTTTTGCATAACGCAAACAAAGGAAAAATCCTAGACATGCTTGAAACTTTAGAAATTAAGAAGGCCCTAAGAAACCATAAGAACGTTACAAATACACAAACAGAATTTATGAACAATCCGGTACTAGACACAGTAATAAAATTAAAATTAAGTTCGTAGTTCCGGCCTGTATTAAGAAAAAATTTTAAGAAATAGCAAATCAAGTTAGCAAATCCCCCTCTAGGTGGGTAGAGGATTTGTAAGATACATACTGTGAACCACCACTTTCAGGTCAGTTTTTAAGACTCTTTGATAATGGTCGCAAGGCAGAAACATATGTCAGAGAAATCTGAACAAAACTAACGAAACAATAAACCAAGTGCGTATTGTAACTATTCTTTTGAATATTTATAATTATTCCAAAAAACTATACTAAAAAAGTAATCAGTACAAGTTAATTCGCCCGGCAGGGTATAATTGTAAGAACTATATTAGTTATTACGAATTTTGGTATTAATATGGTTTTATTAAGACAACGAAATATGTTAAAAAAGTGAAATGAAATTAAATAATTTGCCAGCCTGCATATAAATGTGTGATGGAGTTTATTGTGAAAGCAATCCAGATTTTGAATTGAATTGGCTGGAAAAGTGAAGTTTATTAACGAAATGAATAGTTTAGGTAGAATTGATGAGAAATATTACATTGATTTAGCTTTATTAATATACTAGCTGATCAGAATTAGATCAATAGTATATTAGATTTTAAATGAATGATAGTTATCCGCTGGAAACCCAAAACAGACTTTTTCAACTAAGATAATACCCTCTGATACCTTACTAATTACCTGTGCATGTACGACAGGTGCAATTATTTTGTTTCAAGAGAATATGTCTAAAATGTTTCTATTCCACTGGATACATTTGTAGCTTGTTAAATATTAGTAAACTTCCTATCTGGGCCGGTACTGAAATAATACAGTTGTATAAATTTCCTTAATCGCTAAAATACAGTGTTTTATGCTGTAATATGAAGACAATGTTTCGTTTCGAGATACGTACTTTGTGTTTGCTGTATATTGCATTATTAATGACAACTTGTAACGAAGAGATAAAATACAGCATTGCAGCGTCGTTAGTTTCAAATGCAGTGGGTGAATTGCAGCATAAATTTTAGTAAATTTAAGCGGTGAACGAAAGGATCAAATGTTTCATAAAAGGTATATTATAGATTATAAAATTTTACATGAATATTCAATTTTTACAGTATTACTCATCAGTATTATCAGGCATATTATATTAAAATAGATTTTAACAGGGAATTTTAAACTTACTATATTTCATTAAAATGTGATTAGAAACACGGATATCTTTTAAAGTAGTTGAAATAACAATGACATAAACATTTCCTATGTGGCTGGTATGAATATCGACCTCTCACTGGCAGCAAGCCAGATATTCCGCAATAATACATCGGTATCTGCAGTTACGTTTACCTTGTGGTAGGTGGGAAGGTACATTTTGTAAATTTTTTTGAACCGCATCTAGTTCACGACTATATTTCGGATATTTTGCAGATGTTTCATTACTATTATTTTCCAGACTTGAAAAATTTATAACTATTCTCTGTTGTGTTATACAATTTCATCTAAATACAAATGGAACGCATTCGTAAGACATTTGTGCGACTAGTAGTTCAATAAAATAACGCGTTTTGGCACTCTGGGAATTTTGAAATTTATATGTGCCTGTAGTGTCAGACAGTTTACTACACAATTGACCAATTTATACCAGATAATTAAATAGCTATTTGTATGACAAGGGGGAAAAGTGCATAATTTCCTCCCGCAGATAGTTTGATGCCCGACGCGAAGTGGACGGCATCAATATCCAAGGGAGAAAATGGCACTTTGCTCCTGTGTAATACATATGATTTTTGCTACGACCATTTACAGTGTTTTACATTGGTATTACATATATTTTATTATGCATGACAATCAGAAAACCAAATATGTCAAAATGTCATAATAAGTATTTAGATAAGTAAATATTGTTAAAAATCAAAGTACATGGAATGTTGCTAAGGTTTCTACTTGTTTGCTTCCATAGGGAGCCAAAGTATTTTCCTCCCTAGGGAGGCAAAGTATTTTCTTCCCGAGGGAGGAAAAGTACTACTTTGCTCCCTGAAATGAGGGAGCAAAATAGTATTTTCTATGTAGGGAGTAGAAAAAAAATATTGTTGTCCTTTATTTTTAACAATTGCATGTCAAATCTTGACAGAAGTAAATCTTTGTTCTGGATAACGACTATCAAGTTTGAGGACTAATAATCCATAAACATAAGTCTTTTCTAGAGACTGGACAAACATTGTAAAGTGGGTTCCAAATTATTGCGCCGCACACAATTATTCATCAAATAAGTGAACAATAGCGTATTGTTAGAGAGTTAACATCAGAATATTACCTATTTATAATTATACTTCCACGTAACGCAATTTTTTTTAAATAGGCTTAAAATGTCATGAAACGTCGAGATTTTAAATTTGAGCAAAAAAAAATTTCCTGTCCGTCGGTCAGTCTGTCTGTAACTATTTTTGTGCGCACGTTTACTTTGGAACCGTTTATGATATTGACTTGAAATTTGGTACACTTATGTATTGTAACGAGATCTGGAACTGGATTATATTTTGAACTAATTCCGTTGAAGAGTTCGGAGGTAAATGGGGCAAATAAGGGTAAATAGGCAAAGTAAGCAGGTAAGAGGCCATAAAATTGCAATTTAGGGCATGTACGAAAATTTAAGGTAACCAAATTGTTCTTGGCATCAGCCCCCCCTCCACTATCACCCCCACACTATTATGAAAGGGAATAACATTTTTTAATGCGATTTAGTGTGTATACAAGAACGAAACATCTCAAAAAATCTTTCTGGTGTTAGCTACCCCCTCTACCACCCATTGCTACCCCCACCCCATTAATAAAGGGAGTAAAAAATTAAATTGGGATTTAGTGTGTATACGAGAACCAAAGGACTCTAACATTTTTTTGGCATCAGCCACCTCTTCTACCACCCCCATTGCCACCTCCACCCTATTATTAAAGGGAGTAAAAATTAAAATGGGATTTACTGTGTGTACGAGAACCAAGGGCCTTTAAAACTTATTTTGGAATTACTTTAGAATCAAATAATATACCCAAGTGTTTAATTGCTTGATCTATTGTAAGTGCCGGGCTATTAAAAGTTTACGGAAATTCCGTTTGAGTTGCTTATGTACATTTTGCAAGATTTCGACTTTGTACACCACCATTCCATTGTATGAATCTGTTGTCGATATTTTTTTTCTCGGTGTATACATGTCACCACACGACGCGCCTTTCGTCAATCATGTTAAAATTTAAAACCGGTCTTATTTTTCTAGAAAACTAGGAATCAGACCGCGCACTGACGTCGTTTTACTCTTTTGTTTATTGATTGTCTTCGTAAGATCTAACTCTGGAAATAAATATACACATGGTGATTGGTTATACACTCAAGAGGATGGTATTTGTTACTATTTATTGAGAACGTACTGAGCAACACGTTTTTCCAAGAACATGTAATTTTATGTCATTATGTTGCAATATAAACGAGCTTAGAGATTAAAAACCACCGTTCAATAAAAGCAACTATAAATTCGAATGACCTGAATAGCTATTTTTGTTTAATTGCAGATAAATTAACTGAAAATATAATCCCCTTAAAAGATATATGATGGAAATAAATAATAATCAAATATTACATTTATACGATACTAATATAGTTGAATTGAGAGAAATTATTAGTGACTACGGACAAAAAATAAAAATGCTTCCGGTATTGACGAAATATCTACAAAAATATTTGAGAATCTACCAGAATATGCTCCGGATGTACTGGTTTATCTTAATAGCTCTATTCAGTCAGGAATTTTCCCATCATCTTCTTCAAAGACTTCTCTAGTTATCCCACTATATAAAGGCGGGGATGTAGAAAACCCATCCAACTACCGGCCCATATCATTAATTTCCACAGCTAAAATTATCGAAAAACTAATAAAAAAAAAGTTATTGAGTTTTTGTTATCTGTCAATCTGCTTAGTAACAATCTTTCAACGCAATAAAAGTACTAATGACGCAATATTCTCCTTCCTAAATACTGTTTACACTAAACTAAATGAAGGGAAGATCGCCACTGCCATATTCTGCGATCTGTCAAAAGCTTTTGACTGTGTTCAACATGAAATATTGCTGCCAAAATTGGAGTGCTATGGTTTCAGAGGCATTACTCTTGGATTGGTTTGAATCATATCTGTCAAGTCGTAAACAAATTGTTAAAAATCCAAATAGGTTAATGAACTTTACATAAACTGTGGGCTACCTCAAGGTTCTGTTCTTGGTCCAATGCTATTTTGACTGTATATTAACTACATAACTATATAACTGCAATTAATATCACAGGGAAGTTTACCCTATTCGCCGACGATACTACAATATTGGAGCATAGCAAGGAAAAAAATATTATGCACGAAACCATATGCAACAATATTAAGAAAATCAAAGATTAGTGCTTGGAATTTTTAGGATTAAATGTTGACTGCAAATTAAAGTTTAGAGCATATTATTGGTTTAAATAGTAAGCTAGTATCTGGATGTTATGCATTCAGGATCGTTTCCAATGAATTAAGATACTGAGCTGCCAAAGCTGTATATTTTTCATTAATCTAATCACACCTGAGTTATGGGATTGCCTTGTGGGGCGTATGTAGTAAATTTCTCTTGCAACAAATACTTGTGTTACAAAAGCATGCCATTAGATACGTGTAAGACTAGGGCTCGCGACTCTTGCAAGGAACTATTTGTGGCCAGCAGAATTCTGATTGTGATATGTATTTTTATATTATTATTATATTTAGTCTAATTTCTGTGGTGTTTATTTATTATATTTATTATTAAGTACAAGTAGTCTTAATTCATAAATACAAAAATAATGTTTATACGACTTCAACATACAGCACTCGACAAATAGGTAATATTACATTGCCAACCCTAAGAACTACATTTGTCCGGGATTCTGTGATTACAATGGTCCTAAAATGTATAATCACTTACCATATTGGGGACATAGTCTCCAATCAGAGTTTCAAAGATGCAGTGAAAAATTTACTTATTTATAAACCATATTATGAATTAAAGAAGTATTTACACGATACATTCTGATGTAGCTATATGTGTTTTTAATGTTTGGCTGAAAAATGTGATTTGTAGTTGGTTTTTGTTTTATTGTATGATCTTATATTTATAGTTTTATATATTTATATTTTATATAAGTTGTCAACTAGACTATTCTTCTGGAGAATAAAGTATATTTTGATTGATTGATTGATAAAAATAACGTTTTAACACAAAAAACGAACACAAAAATAAATGATTACAGCAGTTATTTCCATATACATGTTGACGGCATGATGACTGAACTATAATGGAACACGTATATGGCTTTGAAAACTGATCTTTCTTATTGTATTGTTTATTTTTATAGACATATGAATTGATATGCAGTAAGACGACCATGACAGACTACATTTAGCATACCACAAAGGAATCCTAACAACATTATTCTTAGCAAAATGAAATATTAAACCTTTTAACTTCTCTCTTGACTTCTCTTTCGAGAGCTCTACTAGTGCCCCGGGCGCATATCTCCTTTATATGCTAAATAAATATTATTTTTTGCTAGAACCAGTTTATGTTAGGTTTTTATATATCTTACCTCTTATATTAACCCTTATCTTTTCATAACCCGGCTTTATTAAAAATATATGTAGATGCTCCGGCCTTGGTACATAATTGGAAGGAAGCGGGATGTTTTTCATTTACTTGTTAAAGCGCATGCTAACATCCACAATGCACACTTTGTTTATACGATCTATTGTGTTCCTTGAAATATTTCATGTTTTATAATCAACTTCTTTAAGTTTAAACAAGATGTTAACATTATTCTCAATTATTTTTCTCTGTACAGAATTTGAACGTAGGCACGTATACTTGGTGTGTGTCATCGAGATACAGAAGTATAAGGGACCTACAGTTTATCGCCGAAACTGAACAGATTTATTTATTTATCAAGATAAAATCCAACAGTCAAGATTGTCTATAAATAGGATACTAAAACATAGCAGTTTTAAAGATTATATATTATACAAAAAAGTACAACTAAAGTAAAAATGTATATAATAAAACAACAATAGACAGTAAGGATGCTGCAGACAAAGCTGATCATGACATACACTAACACATAGTAAAGTACAAAGTAAAATACATAATATTCATTACTCTACGCTGCGCCGTACAAATAACAGCTCAATATCAAACTCTTTTAGCAGGTCACTATAACTATAATTCTGCTCGAGTTTATAAAATATAGATATATACGTTGTATACGCTCGAGCATCTTAATATGAACATTATACTATGGGCACCAAGCGACACTACAGTCCTCCAAATGACTTCTAACATATGCAAAAATATTATTTTTAGGCATTAAATACTTGTAAATTGTTGTGCATTTCGAATTATAAATCCTAGCATTCTTAAACATTGACCATTAATACACTCGTAATAAGGAATAAGTGATAAAGCAGGATCCAAAATAATACCTAGGTATTTTTCCTAATGTATCGTTCCAAACGAACGTCACCCATTTTGTGATCATGCCCAATCACATTTATTTTTTTCGAGAACATCAGCACCTCACATTTCTTAATATTTAAATTTAATTTATATCTAAACACCATCCACAATAAGGAATCGACATCATTCTGTAAATTATGGCAATCTTGCTCATTGTTTATTATTCTTGCAATTTTTAAATCATCTGCATAAAGAAAAATAGAGAAATCTAGATATTTCTCGATGTCATTGACAAATATTGAAAACATGAGAGGCCCCAAATTGGATCCCTGAGTTACACCACTTGTTACACAGTAAGTACTGAATTTAAAGCCTCTATGTTGTACATAGTTTTTCCTATGTGTTAATAGTGAATAAAATAGCTCAGTCAAATTTTCACACCAGCCGTATTGTTTAAGTTTCATTATGATCGTACCATGATGCACTTGATCAAACGTTTTAGTGAATCTTTGAATATTACGTCAACTTGTAACCTATTATCGAGAGAATTAGATGCAAATTGAACAAAGTTATCGATATTTGTCAGAGTACGACCTCTAAGAAATCTATGTTGGTTAATATGGATATGGATGGCTAATACAGTCTCTGATAAAAAATGCCGGAATAAGATCCACACCCATTGTGAAATTGGCTTTAATCTTCACCACAGCTTTTCTAGTATCACTAATATCTGTGTAGGATATTGGCAATAAGAGACGTATCATCACAGAGGGAGTCACTACTCACTGAGTTGTCATTTAAAAATATACTACTGAAGTGCCTTGCAAAACCATCAACAATATCTTGAGGAGTTGTTAGAGGACGATTACCATAAACCACAGTACCAGGTATTCTTGACGAATTCTTCTTATCATTCACAAAATTCCAGAGCTGGTTCGGGTCATTTTAGTTTCATAGTATGATTGGAGTTCAGGAATATTAAAGTCTCTAGCTAAAGCTGGCAATGTTCTTCAAGCAGGTCAAAAACGACTCCGTAAGTTATAAGTGGTTGAGATGGTGGTATATATAAGTTTATGAGGGTCAATGCTGTATTATTATCATACATCCTTACAGCCACTAAATCGACTTCAGAGAGAGGTGATTTTACAGCAAGTTCTTCAAACCTATACTTGGAATCTACGGCTATCAAAACATGCTGTACAAGGCTGGTTTGAACCTAATACTTCTGAAGGCCGGCATACTTTAAGGTTTAAGGTATGGGTGTCCAACTGTCCAAGGCGCAAACAGACATGATAGGATACAAGTCTGTTTTATGCTTTATATTCATGTTGAATGGAGAAAAATTTTCCAGAATTGCACGTCTTTTAGTAGAGAAACATTTCAATACATAACGTCTTATAAAAATATTGGTCTCCCTATTACATTAATTAAAGTAAAATTCTGGTTTCACAGATATTTTTTAAAGAACGGTTATCTAAACCCCTGCAAGCCATTAATCTAGCTATTGTTTTGCGCGATATTACATTTCCGTAAACAGTGCTTTCTATTTCCCTATCACTTAGATACCAAAGCTAATAATACTTGAGAGATATTCACAATTCAATGTTAAAACTGACTAAAGTTATGATTTATGGAGTATATGAAAAAATCGTGTACCACACCTGGTTTGCCTATAATTCCCTCGTGAATAAAATACGTCTTTATTCATTTTTGCTATAAATATTTATTATTAGGCATTCACCCCAGCTATGGTGTTGATTTAACATTTCCCTCTTCCTTAAAATAGGCCCATAAATACAAATATCCTGAAAATATTTTATTAAAGTGTCAAACTTTCCTATTACGAAGTAATTGATGTGAAATGATCGGTAATCGAATCGGATTGATTTACCGAGTCCCGTGTCACAGCTGGACAATCAATCTCTTCAGTCTATTCTACGTGGTCATCTCCTATATTTCCTCAATAATTGTAGGTTTGAGAGTCCGTACTTCGTTTTTTTTATAGTATATGGAAATTAGGCAAATTTATGTGGAATAGAAGAAGAAAATTATAATAAACTGAAATATCTATAATAGTTAGCTTATGTGTGTAAGAATACATCAAAAAAGTTACCACCCCTAAGGGGTAAGCTTCATTCCTATCTCACCCCTTTAGGGACACTGCACTGAGTTTTTTACAATATCTTTTAAACGCTTTATCTTAAGGAAAAAATATAAGCATAGAAAAAGGTTTGTCACAAAATTCTCTACAAAAAAGGTTCTGTGTTATGTATTGATATTTCTATTACTTTTTATGTTATTAAATCGTAAACTGTAGGGTTAAAATAAAGTATTGGACGCCAATAGAGAATTTTAAGAAGAACATCTCCCACAGTTATTTTTGATGAATATACGCCAATTACAGACCCCAAAGAAAAATTATTATGCAACCTTGCTAACAAAGAACGATTGATTTCTCAACTAGTTCAGACCCTTCAAAATGAAGAGATACAAACTGTAACTGTAGATGATGATGCTGATACAGTTATAGTTCAAACTGCTATTCAAAAAAGTTTTAAATCCGAACCGGTCGTAATTGTAGGACAAGATGTCGCTCTTCTTACCTTAATTTTTGCCCTAACGCCAACTGAATATTGACTACTAAGGGAGGCCCAAGGTAATATAAAAGCAAGAGTTTATAGCTCTAAAGATTTACAGTTGTCAAGTGTCTTTAAGAACTCAAGAAAAACAGTTCTCTGTGCTTATGCATTTAGTGGTAGTGACACAACGTCTACTTTTTTTGGAAAAGGCAAACTCCAAACCATAAAATTTATTAAACTCGAAAACAAATTTACAAGATGCGTTAAAACCTTTAACAAACCAAATGCTACAAAACAGGATATCACTGAGGCTGGGGAAATATTTGCTTTTGCTATATAAAGCACAAAAAAAAACGTCAATAAATCATCAGAGGTATGTTCGGTGTAACACCTCGGTTGGCAATTCTAGTCAAACGGTTACTTTGGCAAGGCTATCCCCGACGTTCGCAGCTTTTTAACAACATTCGTTGCGGGTTTACCACCAAATTCAGGCTTAGCATGGAAATGTTTTAGACCCAGAAGAATGGGGATGGAAGAAATCAGGTGATAGTTTAATACCTGTTTTGACTACTGAAGCAGCAGTTCCCTTATCAATGTTAGATTTAATTTCGTGGGCCTGCAAAAAGGGCTGCGGAAAGCGATGCGGATGTTTAAAGGTTGGTTTAAAATGTTCGGCTATGTGTATGAACTGTCACGGACAAGCATGCTTTAATGCGGAGCGGACCGACAAAATTGAACTTGATCAAGAATAAAGCCTTTAGTGGATTAAGCTTCAAGAGGAAACCGCATAAAAAAACGCACCAATAAACTCTACCTTCTAATGCTAATGACTATTTTTGGTCCTTTATTAAATTAAATTCTGTATCATTTATAAAAAATTGTTGAAACCGAATGCTACAAAACAGAATATTACAAGGCTGGATAAATATTGTGTTTCCATTCAAAAGCGTTTTTGTTATCTACCCCCAAGTTTGCCGTCGATTAACGTTAACACCTTTAATAATCTGCAAACGACCTATAGGACATGTTTTATAGAAAATTTAATTCTGAATATTTTTCAGTACCTCTATTTTTGTCGTGGAACATCGCATTTTCAAAATATTATTGAAAAACCAGCTTGGTGTCATTATAAGGGTGAAAAATGGATGAAGCTCACCAGTTAGGGATTCAGAAAATATCAGCTTATTATCATTTTTTTCTTCTATTTTTGCTAATTTCCCTGTACTATTAATATTTTAATTTATTTTTTACATTACTATGATATAAAATTTGTTGCTTGTTTTTTTTTCTAGTTTCGTATCTTCCATTAAAAAATTACAAATGGACTTTCTTTTCGTCCTACTAATATTAATGGCACCGTGATACTAATTATTTTTACCACGGACAAATATGTAGAATAGAAAATTATTAATAAATTTAATACTTTGAAAGATTTTAATATATTTTATTTTTGCACATCCCCGTTACGCTTGCATAATATAAGTAGCACAATACATGATGACACGAACACTTTAATTTCTAATATATCAGAGCTTCCTGACCTGAATAGTAAATATAGGCCAATTTGTTACGCTGATATTTCCTAGGTTATGAAGGTTATACTTTAGTGCTAATGATGTGTTTGCTTTGGCATTTTGTTTGGATAACCTAAATAAATAAAATTTTCCGTCTATTCATAAGTTATGATACAATTTTTTTTATAAATAAAATATAAATAAAGATTGAAAATATATACTTGGTATAAAAATCATATATAGAAACCGTATTTTTACCAAATACATCATGAACATCTGTATACAACAACTTTCAAATGCCTTACAAGCTAGACCACTATATTTTACGGCAGATATTTACTAAATTTTGGTATTTTCAAAGATTTTATGGAGTAATAGTATTAAAAATACTACTGGACATGTCCCTCTACATTAATTAGAACCTATCTGTGGTGACATTCATTGTGAAGTCATACATTTATCAACTTTTTTACGCCAACCGTCTAAAAAATTATATTTTACCCAATACAACAATAATAATATATAAACCATGCTGTATGGAATTATAGTAGGTGTTAAGCATATAAGCAGGCTTTAGAGAAACATGGATCTAAATTATTTCCGCCACATCAACAGCAATTAGCGGCATCTGAACCAAATATTCATGATTGGCAAAAAAAAATTACTTCCCTCTTTACCACACATTTCCACCACTGCATGTCATTTTTCTACCTCTCGGAATGTCTCTTCAAAACGTCCGCAGTTTTTAAATACAAAAAACAGACAAACTTGGTTGTATTGTCTTGTAAATGTGATTTTTTTGCGATTACAGAAACCTGACTAAACTCTAACGTTTTAAATTCAGAAATGTTTAACTGATCCTACTTCATAGTCAGATCTGACCGAAATTTTAATGAAACTGGATATACCAGAGGTGGAGGTGTTATGCTAGCCGTAAGTAGTATGTTTTTTGTGCACCCTATAGATCTGAAGACTATTTGCAACAACAACTTATCACTTATTGCCATGCTCGGCGCAAAAATAACTTTAAATCGCTACTCTTTCTAGATATTTCTATTTTATATTCGCCCCAAATACCAATATAGAGTACAACTCTCTGCTTGATGTTATCAGTTCAATAGAGTACTTATGTGGCAGTGACGCGTTATCTTAGGAGACTTTAATACTCCTGAATATTCTAATTATCTCGAAACCAATGTACTTAATGCTAGAATCATAAATTTCCACAATTCTGCTTCCACGTCCAGTGGAAGTATAGTAACGCAAAAAAATATTGATTTTTTTTGTTGAAATAGACTTAAAATGTCATGAAACGTCGAGATTTTAAATTTGAGAGAAAAAAATTCCTGTCTGTCGCGTCGGTCTGTAACTTTTTTGTGCGCACGTTTACTCTGGACCCGTTTATGATATTGATTTGAAATTTGATACACTTATGTATCATAACGAGATCTGGAACTTGATTATATTTTGTCTAATTCCATCGGGGAGTTCGGGGGTTAAATGGGGTAAATAAAGGTAAATAGGCAATGGAAGCAAGTAATAGTCCATAATATTGCAATTTAGGGCATGCACGAAAAGTCAAGGGCTTAAATTTTTTTTTGGCATCAGCCACCCCCACACTATTATGAAGAGGAGTAAAAAAAATAAAATGTGATTATGTTGTATACAAGAAGGAAACGTCTCAAAAAAATTTGTTTGGCATTAGCCACCCCCAGGCAAAGATATAGCAAAATCTTATAAAGAATATTGCAGACGTATCGAAATCAATATAAAAAATAATGACATGAACTATGACAATTTCTGTATAGTTCAAGTAATAAGTTCCCGATACATAAAAAATGCAACAAAAACTTTACGACATAAATATTATCGCCGCGGGCCAAGGCCGCGTACTGCATCAAAAGTCCCGACGCATATTAAAAACCTATAAAGGTAAGCGAGTCAATTGAGGTCGAGACAGCACAAAGAGTAATGGTATTTTAATGAGGTCGTAAAGTTTTTGTTGCGTTTTTTATGTCTCGGGAAGCCCTTATTTGGACTATATAATGATAGTTTGATAAACGCCCCAAAAAGCATTGCAGATGTCTTTTCACACTTTCTTCAGAGTTCCTATAGAGATAGTAATGATTTTGAAGATACCTCTCAAAACATCCTAACCGATAGCTTACTATTAAAGCAATTTACAGAAACTGAAGTATTTAATAGTCTTAAAAAATTTAAACCCAAAGGTACTGTTGGCTCGGACAAAATACCTGCTCATCTCTACGAGACTGTGAATGTCTTCTTGCAATATCACTATTACCATAATATTTAATCTCTCCATTAACACATCTACATATCCCTCTTCTTGGAAGTTCTCTAAAGTAATACCTGTATAGAAGAAAGGAGGGAAAAACCAAATTGAAAATCACAGACCTCTATTACTATTATCAATAACTTTTCTAAGTGTCTTGAAATGCTTTTGCATCATTTCCTCTTTTTTCATTTAAAAACGAAAATCACACCTAAACAACGCGGTTTCATGAAGGGAACATCCACAACTACGAACTTATTCTGTATAGCGCAATTCATAGCTGATACATTTGACACCGACCTGCAGGTGGACATCATATACATTGATTTCACGAAGGCAACCGATAGACTCAATCATGGTATTTTGATTAACAAATTAGATATTTTTGGCCTGTCAAAAAATCTGCTATATTTTTTCAAATCTTACCTTGAAGACAGAAAATAATTTGTACAATGTTGCGGATAACAATCTACTGAGATATCTGTCACCTCTAGGGTTTCTCAAGGATCTATACTGGGACCATTATTATTTAATATATATATATATATATATATATATATTAAGCGTATTATAAACGAGGTGGAGGCAAATTGTTTATTATACGCTAATGATATAAAAATATACACTGCTATCAAATGCTCTGATGGCTGTAATAAGCTACAAATAGCATTAAACAAAATTAGTAACTGGTGTATATCAAACAGTCTGCCTCTAAATCCTTCCAAATGTAACGTAATGTCCTTCTCTCTGAAACACAATGTTATAAAATATGACTATACCATTGATGAAGTTTCCCTGCATAGACCTAACACTATCCGTGACCTTGGCGTAATTTTCGATTCTAACCTATCCTTTACAGATCACATAAATGATAAAGTAACAAACTCCTTCAGATCTCTTGGCTTTACACGTGAATTTAATGATATTAATACCATCAAGTTATTATACTGCGCTCTTGTTAGACCTCGCGTTGAATATGCCTCCATCATATACTACAATATTCATGTGCAAAATATAGAAAGAGTTCAGAGAGGTTTCTAAAAATATCTCAGCTTCAAGGATGATAATTTCTAACTACCGATTGTATTTCTGCATAAAGAATTACTGTCTAGACACTCATTCGACGCTCTTGGAAATCGCCGTATTATTACCCAACTAGTTTTCTTACGCAATCTAATGACGAACGACATTGACAGCGAGGAGATTCTCAGCCAGTTGAATTTCTCAATTCCCAATGTAATTTTACGTCAATCTCCTACTTTCAATCTCCAAACACCCCGTATTAATGTAATGAAATTCTTACCGCTTCATCAAATTTGCAACAATTATAGCTCTGTCCAAACCAACTTTGATCTGTTCAACCGCAGTGTAGCCTTGATAAAAAATCTAAAACTATAGTGTATACCGATGTTTATTACATCTGAACTTCTAATAATTTAGCGGCACTTAGTTTTTAATTCTTAGCACTTTTTGTATTTTCTTTTTAGTATTTCTTTTGTTATTGATCATCGAGTATTGTTAGTTAGTATTGTTATAAATATCACAACTGTTGTCGAGGCCAAAAAAGGCTATTTAAATTAATTAAATTCGATCAATAAGTCACAATTTATAGCTTAGCATCATTACACATTCATATCTCAGCTCGAATTAAATACAACGCAATAGACGCGCTAAGTGTATATCAACGTTTAGATTCCCGTCCGCCTCGGCATGACTGGGCGGGTCCGACACGACGCAGCAGGCGGCCCCGGCCGCTCATCCGGCACACAACGTCTAGAACGCCAGCCGACCTAACGTTCGGAGCTCCGTCCGTCCCAAAAGTTACAGGATCGCGGCGAGGTTCCAGCAGCGGCAGTTCACTCCGAGCCTACATCGAGTCAACATCAACAGTCAGTCGAGTCCGAGCATTCATCGATACAACTACTACGTCATCAAGCAGTCTACAGAACTTCAACCATTTCTTCAAGAATTTCATCCGACGAACCGAGACACAGTACGGCGTCTCAGATACTAGTCCCTGCACTTTATCTGAACCCTGCTGGCGTTAGGAGAAGGACCATATCCGTCGACGCGACGCGACTTTCAACCGTTCTACGTTACTATTTATTTGTGTTAGCTAGTAAAGTTAGGGATAAAATCAATATTAAATTAAATTGTGCAACGACGTCGACAGAGTTCTGCTTAACGTTACAATTAATTGGTATCCAGTCTTTTATTTCGTCGCAACGACCTATATCGGGCAAAAGCGCCTGTTCATTTGCACAAAGTGGGGTACCTTGTTCCAAAAGCGGTTCAAATGTATGACAGCTTACAAAGTTGCAACAAGGACGTAGCAGCAATACCCTCCGACAATCAGAAAATCGTCAAAACCATCACAGAACTTCAGAAATCGGTCCTGAGAACTCGTCCACGTATCACAGATTTTCGAAACACTACTGTCGAGGCTGCTGGCGCCCATAAATCTCAAAATTCGTAGTCTCCGACAAAAAACATTTTTATTTTTCACAAACCAACCCTTATTTTCGTAGACATGGCGCCCAACGTGGGGCCCACTGTTTACAACAACTCAAAATCGTAGACAACAATCTTCGTTTTCGTAGACACAACTCTGTATTATACCTATTCAGTAATTGGTTTTATACTGTTGAATTGATGCAAGTTAAATAAAATAAAATAACATCTCAAAGATTTATTAATTTGAATTTCAATTTGAGTAACTGCAAGGATAATATAACCAATTGGACATTATAGGATGATCAACTCAAATTTGTCCTCTATACGGTTTTATCAGTAAGGGTTAACTGAATAATTATCAAATCTAGGTCTAGACATGTTCTTTGAGAGGGGAGTCTCGTCAATATATACAGTCCTATTGTGTTTACTGACTTGCTAGATTATGACCAGCAATGCCCAGATTACTCGCTTTTATCTGCATAAACTATTTTCTCTCTGGTGATTGAGTTCCTTTGTGATAAATAGCGGGATTTGAGTACAAAGTACTTATAGTACGGGGACCACGAACCTTCCCGTGGCCCTTTGAGGTCGCGACGAGTAAATAGGTGTTTTCGACGTATTTGTTCATGCTGAATCCAAATATGCAACTCAATTTTACGAAATCATGCAAGAAAAATTGTTATTAACATTTTAATTGTTTATTTTTAATTGATAGGGCGATATTGAAAAATTCACGCAATCTTTACTGGCAAGTGTTGATGCAAGTGATGTATTATATTTCAAAAATTAATAACAATAATAAACAATTACCTCGCCTAGAAAGTCATAGTATGAGAGAATGAATTAACTTTTTTTTCATTATTACACTTTGGCAAAAATTATGTATTTGTTTATTATTATTTTCAAATTATTTATTAATGTAAATATTTCAAAAATTATTTATTAAGTAAAGCCAGGAATAAGACGGTACTCGCTACATGTAACGCGGACTCAGTGCGCGCATTGCGCGCGAAAGCGTTTCAACTACAAATTAATATTACTTGGCGAAAAATCAATCAAAATACATTCAGCAAGTCAAAAAATGTTCGTTTTGAGATGTACAATAATAATGTATAACTCAATTGCTGATATTTATAGATTAACTTTCCTCAAAATGCGTATAAACAAATTACTTATCTATTTTCCGCAAAAATTTCAGGCTTTCATCACTTGTAAAATTGTTCAAGAGCATGGTGGGATATTTCACTACAAAAGATTTTGAAGCTTGAAGCTTTAGCTTTAAAATGAGACCTGGTAGAACTTTCTACGTTGAATAGGAGCCGAGTTATGAGTGAAATAGTGCGGAAAAATCGTAATTATGCAATTTGTTGCAATATCTCTGGTTCTAACTAGCCGATTTTAATTTTTCAAAAAGAGTTTTCTTTGTTTTTGTATCAGAAATCATAAAAAATTTGAAAATTCTCCCTTCCATTGTTAACTTTGAAGTTATAGCCTCATAAACAATTTTCTTGCATGATTCCGTAAAATTGAGTTGCATATTTGGATTCAGCATGAAAAAATACGTCGAAAACACCTATTTACTCGTCGCGACCTCAAAGGGCCACGGGAAGGTTCATGGGCCCCATACTATTAGAAATTTAAATGAATCCTATCTTATTTGTTTACAATTGCATGTATGGCATTGTCAATTTTTATAACTGTTTCAAAATGATGTACCCATCAATGACAAAAAGAAATGTTAATACTTGTTTCGGATTTGATCAACATATAGGGTGTTTCATCAATAATTATACGTAAAATAGCTGAAGAATCCTTGGCCCAAATTATGAAGATTTAACCTAAAACACTCGTTACTGAGATACAGGATATTTTATTTCAAATTTCAAAAATTACTATTGACCATTACTTTGATACTGTTTAATATTTCTTTTTTTCTTTAGCAGACAGTTTTTTAGAAAACATTATACTATGCTAAAATATAGTTTCTCACTATTACCAGAGGCGTTTCAGTCGCGTGATCTTGTTTACATAAGAATTCGAATACAAAGTAAATTTTTTTCGTGATTCTTTTTATTATGTTCTCAAATTATAAAGCACGTTATGGAAAAAATAATAAATTAGCCTATCTAAAATTCACGCATCTTCCTCATTGGAAAAACTGTGTTAAATAAAATTTCCACTAAAAATATAAAGAAATAAGATAGGTTGCTTAAAGTCGATTACATATTTCCTAATTTATAGAACGCCCTGTATAATTTATTTTAAGTTTGACAACTTCTTGTGGCTTCCTACGACAAGGAAAACTTTTTATAAAAAATAACTTTTAACTTTATATTATTATAATATGAATTTCTTGAAATAAAGTCTTTATTATTCTCTTTATTACTATTAGTATTATTGTAGATATGTGATAAGTATGCTAATATGGACGTTGTTAAAACTCACTCAAGTAAATAATATTGCTACTTTGTTGGAATTATCATTATTATTCTTAGCGGCATACAATCTAAAAATAGAGATACTAGAGCTCAACTAAACTAATGCTATTAGGTAGGCTTTGGAAAGGAAGTATTTTATGGAACTAAATGTGAAGCAGTTCTGTCTCTAATGGCCTAAATACAGCCCAACTAGATCAGTGGATAGTCCAGGGTTTTAGAAATTCTACGGGGATCAAGCAAGCTAGAGTGGCAGATTTATTGCTGCTGGTATTATGACTGAAGTAATGCCCTTTTAAAAATATTATTTTCTTTATTGTCTCACAGTATGAACCGACTGGCGTTATTCAGAGAGTCTGAGTCATTCTAAAAGACGTAAATTTGAATAAATACATTATCGGAAAGGCACTGGAAATCCGTTTTTATTTTTCTATTTCGTATAGCTACCAAAGATAATTAACAATAATTCTATACAACCATTTAGCAAATTGTGTAAGTGTAAGGAATTAAATACATATTTCCGTTATATTTTGAGACTTAATTAATATAAGTAAATAAGGAACCCCTTCCGATTAACTGGTGAATTATTAAACTATAGCATTATAAAACTATGTATGCTTGTATCTAAAACGATATGAATATTATAATAATGTATATTTAGGTCGGTTTTGGGATCATAAAAATGAATAAAATTTCCTCTTTTAACTTGTCGACGTTTCGCTAAATTTATTAACTTCTTCAGGACACTAAAAGAAAACGTATAAATGTAGGTATAAATTAAATTTAACAAATGTTCTTTACACTTAAAGGTAATTTAAAACAAAAAATTATGACTATATTATATCGTTAACACATTAAAACATTACAGATACAAAGAGGCACTTTCAAAATTTTTAAAGACTATAAAAAATTGGGTGTAAAATCTAAAAACTGTATATAAATAGAAATATATAGGCACTTACGGTTAAATTAAAATTTTTTTTGTCATTAACTTTTTAAAATCACTTCCTACTAATGAGCTCACTTCTCCTTCACTAACATGGGGATTCTTAACCGTTACCAGCACCACAGAAAACTCATTTTCTTCGTTCAAAACACGTTTTATTCTTTCACTTTTTTTATATTCGACATTTCCAGTTTCCCGAAATCTATCGAAGGTTTTGTAAGCTGCTAACATTAGGAATCCTTCTTTCAGGATAACGTTGGTGATAAATTCTATTGGCAAATAAACAATTTCTGACTCGCTCAACACAAAAGTCATGTCTATAAGTTCCGCTTTATTAAGATCCATATTGTAAAATTCCAAATATATTAAATTCAATCAAGTTCTAACGACCGATAAGTGTGATAAATGTTCCTTTGTGCACGACAATTTATACCAATCTAAGGTTTTATTGCTTGTCAAATAACGAAAACAGCAAAAAATATACAAAAAAACATTACAGTAAAGAATCGGTTAAGTACTATTTACTCATTTCAATGGATTGGAAGACATGGATCCACTAAATGGCCTCATTTCAAAATTGCATAAAGACGTGTGTCAATCAAAAAGGGCAACACGTTGAATACCTATTATAAACTTTTCTAATGAATTATTTGAGGGAACCTCTTTTTTAAGTTTATTCTTGAATTTGACACTTATTTATTTATAAAACAAACATGGTTGCAATTAGCCATAGGGAAGTACTTATAGAAAATGTTCGTCTTTCATTTCTACATCACATTGTCGAAAAATATACAGGGTGTTCCATTTGAAAAAATTGAGAAAATTCAATTTAAAGATTTCTTAATTAAAAAATAAACACTTATTTATTTATAAAACGAAAATGGTTGCAATTAGTTATAAGGAAGTACTTACAAAAAAATGTTCTTTTTTTATTTCTACATCACATCGCCGAAAAATATACTGGGTGTTCCATTGGAAAGAGTTAAGAAAATTCAATTTAAAATGTTCTTAATTGAAAAATAATGTTTGGCCACCCTGTACATTTTTATGAAATAAGCATTATTTAAAAACATTAATTAGATGTCTCGTAACTGGTATTCACATACATTTTTCTTAGAACCCATAATTGTAATTGTGAACCCACTGTGGTGATTTTTTTAATATCCATCTGCAGGTTGCATTATTTCAACAAAAAAATTCATTATATCCAAGTGGCTGGGAGATATTCAATGCTCATATAGGAATGAATAAAGCCTAGAAAAAGGCTTCAAAAAATGTACTGATATACATAGCATTCCATTAAAAAAAAAAGAAGCACTTGGTCCTGAAATTTCGACTTGGCCCGCCCTGTATATTCGAAAACAATTTCCAGTTATAGACTTTTTTTATCTAGTTTACTTGCAATTTTTTAAAAAATGTCTAGCTATCGTAAAACTCGAGATATCGAGGTCCGACGCACTATTGTCTGCCACCCTGTATATTATGTTGTACTCTGTATTCTAATTATCACTCGGTTAAGTAGCACAGGGCAACCTGGACTTCGCCGAGTATAAAATAAAGACGTATATTATTTTTATTAGTTTATAAACTAAGAGTGAGTTTATCAATTTTGATCCAGACGTTTTTGAATTAAAACGAAACAAACAGACAGATCTAAGATTTTAATTTCATTTTAAACTTAACTGTGATGTAAATTAAATATTTTCAAAAAACTAATCTAATATTAAAATAATAAAAATATGATCCGGTTTTTAAGTCGAATTGTTAAAAATAACATTAAACATGTAGAGATAACATTATAAATTTCCAAGTTCGTTTAACGAGTGTTTATTTGATTACATATTCCAACGTTTTTAACTGGTGATTAAATTAATTATGGGTGAAATAAAAACGGTCGTACCAGTAATTAAAATATAAATTTTTTTTTATATTGCATTAGACGAAGTCCTTTAGCAGAGACAAAATTGAATTCCATTGTGAGTAAAATATGTTTATTAAAAACATCTCCATTTTCATACTTCCCCAAGAATACGAATAAACCGTAAATATTCATTAGGAAAACATTCCAGGCCTTTTGAATTCTGACCTCTAAAAGAATGTGAAGAACAGAAGTGGTGTTAAATAATGTCTTTAAAAAACCCGAGATCACAACTCAAGAAACCCAAAAAGCCGGAAGTTATAAATATATATTATAATAATGTATTTTTAGGTGGGTTTTGGGATCATAAAAATGAATAAAATTTCCTTTTTAAACTTGTCCTTATTAACTTCTTCATGGCACTAAAAGAAAACGTATAAAAATAGATATAAATAAAATTTAACAAACGTTGCTTACACTTACAGATAATTAAAAATAAAAAAATATGACTATATTACATTGTTAACATATTAAAACATTAAAAATGCAAATAGGCACTTTAAATTTTTTTAAAGACTATTAAAAATTGGGTGTAAAATATAAAAACTATATAATAAATTATAAAAAATAAAAATATATAAGCACTTACGGTTAAATTAAATTTTTGTCATTAACTTTTTAAAATCACGGGACATATTAGGTATGTAGCTTTTGTAATAGGTAATGTTTCTTGTACAGTACAACATAAATGTATAAATATACGCTGGTATACCTCGTTCTGGCGAATTGAAGAGCAATAATGTATGTACTTTTAATATTCCCAGTCTCAGCGTTTCTTTTTTGCTTTATTTTTTAAATCATAGTGTAGATGTTTTTTAGATAGTCGATAATATTAAAATAAAAACTATTTAGATAGGGGCGAGCGTAGGTGCGTCTTTACTATGTACATACTTCGGTATGCGATGTAAAGCAACGACAGGCGCAGTTAGTACTTGGATGGTGACCATTCCAACGGAAACCGCGTTCTCGCCTCACACATCTTCCAGCGGCTTGTATATCAGTGTATGCGCGGAAGCTATACAACCTTAGGCGAGGGTTGTATAGGAGATATACCATCCTTCGGAGGGGATGTAAAGCCGTCGGTCCCTTGTCTATTAAATGTTAGGCAAGTAAAAGATCCGTACTCTTCTTAAGGGAAGAGGTTCGGCAAAATTCCTGGTTGGGGGTAGCTCGTCTACAGGCGTCGGTGTTAGGCCTCAGTAGCGGAAATAGGCCGACGTTAAATAAATGTATATAAAAAAAAAACCTATTTAGATTTTCTATATCTGCTCGTTTGTTTATACTGTTGGGATTCTTCTTAATACAAATAATTTAATTGAACATTTTCTTCTTATAATTATTATTTTTAGCTATTATTTTAGCATTACTAGATGCAAAAGTGTGGCCCTCTATAAAGTGCTCAACCAGTTGTGTATGGAAACTTTTGGAGTCAGTTATGTGTTCAGATATTCGTTTTTTAAAGTATCTGCCTGTGGCGCCTATGTATAGACCATTACATTCTGAACACGGAACTTTATATACGACATTAGACTGTAGGAATAGTGTTTTCACGGTTTTCATGGTTGAACCACTTTTTGTAAGAGTTCGAATGAGTTTCTCTGAAAGGTTTCGGACATTTTGTAATATTGTTTGTTGTTTTCTTGATTATTATTAGATTTGCTCTGTTTGTTATTACTTAGAATATTGTTGATTAAACTTTGTGGATAATTATTTTTGTGTAGAAATGTTTTTATTAATTCTCTATGTTTAAGATGGAATCTTTCATCTGATAGTTTAATTTATTTATGTTTTAGATCCGTTGGTATGTTAGTGAAAAGTAAAAAGTGAGATAATGTCGAGGGACACTAAAATATAGTTATCTGGTAAAATGTTACGGATCTCTAGCGTATGCGACCCACCATACGCTTTAGCGTTTTGTGGGCCGCATTATAACAACTGCTACACGTCCGAAACACATTTCGCTATTCTCCACGGGAGGGCGACACGTGATCAGAGAGCGAAAAACGAAGGGAACCATTTTTGATGGCGCGGTTGCTAGTAATTAGTTGATAATTTTGTGAACCTCGGTTTTATCCAAGGCATCCTCGTGGATTTTCGAATTATCAACACAAGAAAATTTCCTCAATCTGTTGTTGTTCCGTTTAGCGGAATATTTTGTGTTTGTGAGTAAATTTTATCTGCGGAAGCAGGATATTAAATTACACAAGGTAAGCTAACCTCTTCACGCCATCTTGCCCGTTCTCTACCCACGTGTTTCGCAAATTTGCAGGCTTTCCTTTGGAAGTACAGTGTCACCTTAAAAGGCGGACTCGACCCCATTTATCCGACTGTGGCATCCAGGAGTTTTGGTGGATTGTTCCCTCATCAGTGAGGGTTCCACCGACGGGGCTTCTACACACGTCAGTGAGAGTTCCACGGACGGGGCATCCACACACAGTGGAAGGTTCCAGGGCTGGTGAGGCTACGATCAACCCCATTCTTGGGTCCATTTCTTGTGTCCCGAAGGCATCTCTGTAGGGCTTCAGTTCTTCCACGTCCGGACTCGGTATCGTACCACCCTAAATAAGTGTTGTGTTATTTGTTTTACTTACCGGGGACCACCTTCAGTGGTTCGGCTGGATGTCAATTCATAATTTGCATTTTTAACTTGTACATATTTACAGATTTTATGCATTTACATATATTTAAGGAGGTTCTTTAAATGAGACCTTTGTGGCAGTATTTATGAGCATTCGTGTAGCTACACGAGGCATTTTATGAATGTTGTAACTGATTAATCGTGAAATTGGCCACAACTTTGAACATCGCCAGGTTACATGCTAGAGAACCAATATCTGTAAATTGAATAAAATAGTGCATTTCATTTTTAAAGAAAGTGTCATTATTTCGTCTGCGACCACTACATATGGAAAAACTCAGTGATTTGTTAAGTAAGTAAACTAATAATTTATTATAGTTTGTGTAAGCTTGGGCTTAACGCCCTGAGATAGTCTGAGCTAGAGAAATTTTATCGTAGGCACGTACATAACTTTCCGGGTCAAGTTTGCCTACGATATCTGCTACGCTACAGTAGCCCAAGTGATTTCGTTACGTAATATCTGATAATCATTAAGATCCAACGTATCTATTTGTTTATGTACGTGAAACCCGTAGCATAGTTTACACTTTTTAGCTGCTCTTCTCCCCACTATATAACACGACAAAATTTATTTCCTACCTGTTAAAATATGCGTTTGAAAAGGACGAGATATATGTAAACAAGTTTATCTGATGACGATTTCAAAAGCGCCTGCAATTTTGTAATTGGGCCAGAGGTGAAATGCAACATGATGTCAACTTCTTCAATACTCTTTTATTCAGCGATGAGGCAACTTCTCATAAAAATGGATTTGTTAATAGGCACAATTTTCATTAATATACTTCGGAAAATCGTCACTTCTTTATGCAAGTTGATAACCAACACATATGGTCTATAAACGTTTGGGGAGGAATTATTGGAGAACATGTAATAGGCCCACATTTCTTCCATGGTACATTGACTGGAGCTATTTATCTTCATTTTTTGGGAAACTATCTGCCACAATTATTGGTAAATCTCCCTGAAAGAATTCAAAATAGGATGTGGTTTCAGAAAGATGGTGCTCCACCACATTATTTAAATGCAGTTAGAGACCACTTAAATAATACCTACCCTAGTCAATGGATTGGAAGAAATGGACCCACTAAATGGCCTGCTATATCCCCAGATCTTACAAAAATGGATTTCTTTTTATGGGGATACGTGAAGGAAATTGTTTATAGAGACACACCAATAACAGTACAAAATATGGAGGAAAGAATAATAACTGCCTTTACATCTATCACACCGGCAGTTTTAGGAACAGTGGGAACCTCATTTCAAAAGCGCATAGAAATTTGTGTCGATCAAAATGGAATGTGGAACACTTATTATAATTTTTTCTACTGTTATTTCAAGAAATCTCTTTTTATAAGTTTATTTTTGAATTATTGCTCGATAAAACGAAATTGGTGGCAATTAGCTCTAGGGAAGTACTTACAAAAAATGTTTTTTAGTTCACGTTTGATTTAGATGTGCCAACTGTACTTTAAGTTTTGTTTACCATAACTTGGCAAAACGTGATGTCTATTTTTACATTTTTGTAGACAAAATTACTTCCTTAGTGATGGGTGGTGACAAACAACTCAACATGTCAATGATAACTTCTCTATAAAATATTAATTAATGTCTAATTATGTAGAATGATTTGAAAATTTATAACTTCCTATAAAATAAGGTATTCGGTATGTACGCAATTGCTTATATAATATCGATCTAGAATTACACTAAAAAATATGCCAAAGGGGGAAAAATATTGTTTTTTTAAAATGTTTTCTTAACCGCCTCTCAAGTTACCGAAGTAACCCCCTGGAAGATCTCAATGATCTTGTGCTAGGTAAAGAGAGACGAGGCCCTACAGTTTAATGTGGACTCCGAACCACTCTTGGGGCAATTTTTTTAATGAAAAATTGTTTCGCCTTGTGGGTATCGAACCCACTTCGCTAGGCAACTCAGTTTGCTAGCCAGACGCTTTAACCAACTGAGCTACTATTCCCCTATTATATATTCTTATACAATACATAACACAATTATTATTATTTTTTTTTGTTCAATTACACAGTTTGTTCTAGTTACTTTAAAATTAATTGTATTATATTTATACTATTTTATCTTTATGTATTTATACTCTCAAACCCTGCCGAGGCATGATGTGGATAGATAAATGTAAATAGGTCCTCTGCGACATACTCATTTGGAGCCATCGTGGGTCCCGAGGGAAAATATACTCGTATACCCTCACACAATCCTTGAATTGGTGTAACCTCAAGCTTTGTGGCTTCGGTGTAAACACCAAACTTTCTCTGCAAATTTCGTTGGTAAATATTGCGGGTCCTCTTACTATATAATGTAAATATATTATTAATTAGCTCGATTTGATTAACCAAAACTCGAAAAGGAATGTCTCACTCGTGTTTTAACCGATTTCAAAAAAAGGGGCAGCTTGTAAGTTCGTCTCCTATGTATTTTTTGTCTTTTTTGGTTGTACAGTTTAACTTTTCCCACAGGTCTCCGATTTTGACGATTATAATTTTGTTTCAAAAAGGAAGTTTTCTGGTGGTCCCATGTAAATTTTTCTAGATAACTTAAGTGGAATTGGAAAAAAAGTTTTTTATATCTGAACATTCTTGAATTTGGCGAATGCGCTGGGGACACACAAACAAACTAGTTTTTAATGTTTAAATAATTATTAAGTATTATAAAAGTTCTATGGGGTTATCGTGTCTAATGTTTTAGTCCTCAAAAAGGGATAACGGATGTCGTTATACTAAATTACGATCTGATCTATTTATGCATTGATATCAAAATGTAACCACAGTAATTAGTTATTTTCATTTTCAAGCATGTGTCTCCTACTCTTTTCATATAAACAAAAGATAATTACTTGAATGTTTTTCATGATCCAATATGAATATAATAACAATGTTTTTTAGGTGGGTTTCAGAAACATAAAAATGAACAAAATTTCCTTTTTAACTTGTCGATGTTTCGTTACATTTATTAACTTCTTCAGGACGCTAAAAGAAAACGTATAAATGTATGTATAAATAAAATTTAACAATTGTTTTTTATACTTACAGATAATTAAAAACAAAAAAAATATTTTGCGTTTTTGTGGACATCGAGTAGCAAATGTGCTGCAACTTCTTGATATTACTTTATCACATTCTCCATAAATATCTCTGAAACGGCTAGGTTTAGGTATAAGATATGCTACATATTTTCGACTAAGAATTTTATGCTCTTTTCGAAAACCCTAAATTATATAGGATATTCCATTTGAAATAAGCAAGTTGTCAAAAAAATTGTCATGCATTTTGATTTTTTTGGGATATATTAATATTAGGGGTGGTTGATGTTGTATGGTTAATTTCATACGGTATACCCGAATCCTGACCAAAAAACCGATCCGCATGCCTACGATGGGAAAAATGCAAAATTGGGATGTTTTTCGAGTTTAGGGGTAGTTGCTGAAGGGTGGGAACCTTAAAAATATCACCATTGTATTCAGCGCACTCGAGAACGGGGAGGGACCCATGTTTCATCCCTGTAGTAGAACTTTTGGGGTTTTTTCAACTTTTTCATGGACTACTATGGGAGTGATCACATCGTACGAAAAATGTGTGAACTTACTTTTACTGGTTAATCGTGAGGGAATCCGCCAGTTCCCCGAGAGAACGGCGATCCTAACCGTTTATTATAGTCATAAAAATATATATTACCAATAACGAGGGTATATCCTTATGGAATTTTTGATCAATAAAAATTTATTCCGTCACCTTTTACCTAATCTAATGAATGACATGTGACATGACAATGAAACAACTGAGCACTGAACAGCGCTAACCTAATTGGTTGTAAATTCGGCTATTCTCGCTGAATCCTCTCACGTTCATCACCTATTCACTGCACTTACAGAATACAGTCTAGGACGGTCGGGTGAGATGCGCGTGATGTGAGCTCTCGCTTCGCACGATGAATGCTCACTCTTCCCATAATTACAGAATAGAGGTTCAGAGAAACTTAATCGAACTCTTACAAAAAGTTGTAAAAAAAATAATTTAAATTAAATTAAAAGATTATACACCTAAAAACCTAGAGTCTAATGTCGTATACCTACGAAATTCCGTGTTCAGAATGTAATGGTGTATACAGGCAGATATTTTAAAAAACGATTATCTGAACATGACTGCAAAAATTTCCATAACAAAAAAAATCCAACACAACGGTTGAGCACTTTATAGGAAAGGAACACACTTTTGCATTTAATGATGCCAAAATAATAGCTAAAAATAATAATTACAAGAAGAGAATGTTCAATGAAGTGATTTTTGTTAATACATAATTCTTAATTAATTCTGAATAGAAGAACCCTAACAGTATAAACAACCGAACAGATATAGAAAATCTAAATAGTTCTCATTTTAATATTATCGACTATCTAAGAAACACCTAATCTATAATAAAAAATAAAAAAAACGAAACCTTGAGAGCTTGGCTGTTTGTTACAATCGAAGCATTAGCATTATGTTGATAATATGTAACTTGTAATTCAGCGCTCGACGGGGTACCTACCCGGAGAGTAGCTGTTGTTTGCAGTCTGGTTACGTTCCTTATAGTAAAATAAGGATTTTATAGAGGCGTTCGTGAATAAAGTATTGTGTTATTAAGATTTTACAAACATTGGCTAATATATTACATAGAAATCTTTCATAAATATGAATGATTTCACGTACGCTCCAATTTATGCGTTTATTAAAATTCGTTCAATAATAGAAATACAATATTAACACATATGATAACCCGTTTAGGAGTGGTAGATATTTAATGCATATTTCCTTGCCCATATGCGACAATCAGATGAGCGATAATTGTATGTGTTGTCTCAATCCTTCACCCCTGTCCTTTTTACTTTTAACAGTGTGCTCTTTTGAGATTCTCAGTAAAAGTTTCGTTAAAATAACCAGCGCAACTTTGGTATTTTATAGCTATGATGTCTTCCTGGTATCTTGTAAAATAAATTCCAGCTTTGAAATTATACCGGCACATTTAGCAGTCTAGGAATATTTTCAGCTTTTATTTCACAAACTTACACAGATAGGCCACTGTTTAGAATTCGTCGAGAGTTGTCTTACTTTCTTGTAGCAACAACTTTAAAGTTTACAAATAAATCAAAAATCTAGAATGCACATTATCCTTACGAAATGTTTTTATATATATATATATATATGTTAGATAGTGGATTACTTGATTAACTTTTTAAAAAGATTTATTTAGTTTAACACTGGAGTCAACGTTGACTCGTTAAGAAAATACAATAATAATTTAGACTGGTTTATTCGAAAGTGAGTATAAGACTGATTACAAAAAGGTTGTTGGTAATATTTATAATGTTTTGAGAACAAAGGAAACAGTGTTGCTGATTCAGCACAATCAGGATTACTTAGAATTGAAATACAATGCTCATGCAGCGTGAGCGGTTATTGAGGAGAGCTGTTACGCAGTATGTAATACGATATGTTTGAGAAGGTTAAGCCTGTCTCGATAATATTATATATCATAGTATATTTCTAATATAACAGCTTCCCCCTTATAAAAAAAGTTGGTGTTTTATGCAGCAACTTTTGAAATGAATATAAAATGTATATAAAAGGTAATGGTACAATTTGGAAAAATATAAAAGATACAAAAATGTTAAATCGTAAGGTTTAAAACACAGAATATAACCTTAGCGTCTAGAATATGAGATGCAAGCACAATAAGCTTGATTCATAAAATAAAATAACATAAAAATGTTAGAGTTAAAATATAGCTTTGGCAAGAAAGCGTAAAATACAAACATACTAGGTTTGAATTGTAAAATAGGATAAAATATTCCTAAGGTTAAAATATAGCTTTACTGTGAAAGCATAAAATATAAGCATGATGGGTTTGAATGAGAATGACGTAAAAATGTTAATAAAATTGAAATTAACAAATGATAGAAAAATAATGAAATATAATGATTAAACAAATGAAATAAAATTCACTGAAGAGTCCAGCACTGAAAGTCAGTAAAAAGGCACAAAACAGTTTGTCTTTATGTAAGTTCTATGTCTTCGGCTTCGTTGTCTTCTCTTCTTAAGGTAGGTCGTCTTCGTGAAGGAAATAGGTTAGCAAATGTCCTGTAGGGTTTGCTAGGCCTCGGTGGAGATGGGGGTGATGCAGAAACATCGATGGCTAGTCTTCGTCTTTTTGTTCTGCACTTACAAAATAGGTACAGAAATAACAGTCCAATTATTAGCACAATGATAAAATAGGTGAACCAGGATATGTGTTTTGTTATAAAGGGTTCGTTGATCAAATCATCTAAATCTCTGGAGTATTGGTCCAACTTGTGTTTGGCAACTTCGAGGTCTTCCGTATTGAGATTGTTTAATTTTAGTGGTTTAAGATTTGGAGCTCGGATTTTGTCTGGAATATGTTTACAACATTCAAATGGAATTTGGATTGGATGAGTGTCGTCTTTTACATCGGTTACTTCATTGGTACTGGCTTGAATTTTTGTGATGCCTATGAAGGCGTAACAATTTGGTTGTAATTTTACTATTGAATTTTTGTAGATGACTTCAGTTTTTGAATTTCTTTCTGGACAGTTGATGGTTGTTTGTAGAGGTTCTGCGTTAATAACTAACCATGTGTTTTCGTCTATTTTTTGGACGTTGTAGCCTTGGCTGATGATAAATGACGTCTGGCAGTTTTCTGGCAGAGTTTTGAGGTTCTTGAAGAGACGGGCTTCGCATATGGCATTGTTGTCAATAGGATATGCAAATAAATTTGGACATAATTTGGTGTTGAAATAAAGAGGTTTGCATTCTTCAAGGTTCGAGATAGGTATGTACATTAATGAATCATCATCTCTCGCGATATATTTTTGAGAAGTTGATAATACATGATATAAACCAGTTCTATTATCCAAAATAGGAATAGGGTATAATTGAAATACTGAATATGTTTGAGGGTCTATTAAAGGTATGTCTAACACAAATATTAGATCTGAATTTGTTTGAAAAGCTTTTAGTTCTATAATGTCTAAGTACTGTGCAACCTTTGATAGTTTGATTGGAAGCGGTAAATTGTTCCTTTGTAGGTTTTGCGAAATTTCTTGTAGAGAATTTATTAAGTCTTTTGGATTTATAATTGACGTGTGAATTATTTTAAGCCTCGCGAAAGTGATGGAATTTAGGATGTCATTTAGGTTATCCTCGATAAATAAATAACTTGCCATAAGTTGTTCGCAGATTTCGATAAATTTCAGTTTTGCATGGACGTTTTCTATGTCCTTAGTCATGTCTAAAATTGAGGTTTCAATTTCTTTAATATCCTTATTGAAAGTTTCTTCGTCAACTTGCAATTTTTGAATAGTTGCGTTGAAATTTTTGATTACTGAAGTTGTAACGGATATTTGGTTTTTAATTAGGTTTTCGAGTTGGTGTTCGTCATTATTCAATTTGTTGATACAATCAGAATAATACTGACCGTCTTCTGCGTCTAAATTTCCGGTTATTGATTTGAAAATCGTTCCGATGCCATTTAGTATTCCTCGTTTGTATCGTTTCGTGTCAAGGTAAATTTCGTCAAATTTTGATTGTATTGATTGGGAAATTTGCGTCAATAAGCTAAGGTGAGTTTTTACATCTCCTGAAAAGACGTTCATGTAATGATATGCTGGGTCGAGTGTGTTGTATAGTGTCTGTAAGATCTTGTCGTTTTTGTCGAAAGCTGTCTTAAAGGTAGATATGTTTTTGTGTACCAGTAAAGTCCATTTCTTGTGAGAAATCACAATGTCCGTGTCTTGGTGATAATATACTCCGATCGTATTGTTAATAGGTGTTATTTTAAATTGAGCAAGTGCTGATCCGATCAGCAGGAGAAACCTGAAAATAAATTTAATCTTCAGTATATGGTTTCATTCGATCAAAATTTACTTTGGTTGTTTGGTTTGTTTCGAGATTTAGTAATGTAGCGGAATTTTGAAAGATTTCTGTAATTTCAAAGGGACCGTTGAATTTATTTTGCAGTTTATTTTTTATTTGTGATTCTTTGACGTACACTTTGTCGCCAATATTATATGTGTGTCTATTTTCGGGAATGTTCTTGTCGAATCGAACTTTGGCTTTTTGTTTTTGTGCTTCTGTTCGACTTCGCGCAATTTTGTAATAATGAGATATTCGATTATTTAGGTCTCTAACGTATTTGGTGATCAGGTCTTTTTGGTTGTAAAGAGTTTCAGGTGGTCGGTTAGCTGTATGTCCGAAAATAAGTTCGTATGGCGTAAAGCCATGAGTTTTGTTTACTGAATTGTTATAACATATTACCGCGTATGGTAATATGGTGAAAGGATGTTCGTTCGGATTCTCTGTTTTATGTATTCTGATCATTTCCGCTAGGGTGGCATGGAATCGTTCGATAGATCCGTTGGATTGAGGGTGTCCTACGCTTGAGTATGTTAGTTTTATGTCGTAAAGGGTGCAAAGGTCTTTTAATAAATTATTATCAAATTCGCCGCCATAATCGCAATGAATTCTTAGTGGAGTACCATAATGCTGAAAATAAAGCAACAGGGTATTTACGACTGATTTTGCGCTCTTGTCTGGGACTGCGTAAGCTTGAGTAAATTTGGTTAACTCGTCGCGGATAGTTAATGCATAGTTTCGCGTGGGAAATTCGAATAGATCGATATTAACTCTCTCAAATGGAGTTTTAGGGGTTTCAGTAATCACTAAGGGATTGTTGAGGTTCTTACGACAGACTTTTGTTCTTTGACATGTTTCACAATTTTTTATAAAATTTTCGACGTCTTTTGTTAAGCCTTGCCAATTATATTTATTTTTGATTCTACGTATCGTTTCATTTATTCCACGATGTAAATTATTTTTTCCGGTGTGATGCTGGTCGAGAATGATCGGACGTTGGTCTTCATCGGGAGTTCGTACTAAATTTTGACAAATAATTAGTTTTAAGTCTTTTTCTGCAAAAATAAATGATAGGATTTCGAGAATTGGAAAGTCTAAGTTATTTTCAACATGATAAGTTTTGGAAAGGTCTAATTTGTTTCGATGTTTGTACAGTGTTAGAAATAGGTGTTCTACCACAGACTCTGGGTCGAAGGGTAGAGCGATAATGTAATAGTTTCTTTGTCGGGTTGATTTACTGGAAACGATATTAATTGTGTTGTTATAAAACTCTGGGTTTTCCTCGAAAATATCTTCGATAATTTGATGGTGAAGATCTGTCAAGTTGTTTTGTTGGAAGAACGTTATGATATTTTTATTTTCTCGATCTAATAGTTGCTTATTTGTAATTTGAATTTTGGAATAATCTATTAGAGATTTGGTTTTGTAAAGTCGGGAAAATGTGTCAAATTCTCGGGCGATTTGTTCGTCGGTAATTTCGTCGTCATTGTCTGAAATTTCGTCTTCATCTGAGTCTTCGTTTGCGGCTAGAATTTTCGAATAAAATTTGGAACATTCTGAAAAGTGATTAATTTTTATTCTGGACAACGCGTCCGCGTTTTTATTGATCTTTCCGGGTTTGTATATTATTTCGTAATCGTATTCTTCGAGTTTTAAGCGCCAACGCGCTAGTCTACTACCTGGGTCTTTTATGGAAAATAACCAAGTGAGTGGTCGGTGGTCGGTGACGAGTTTGAACTTCCTTCCGAATAGATATGGCCTAAAATGCTTTACACTCCAGACCAAAGATAAAAGTTCACGCTCAATGGTTGAATACTTAGTTTCCGCGCCGCATAAAGTTCGAGATGCGTATGCGATTGGCAAATCTTTTCCTATACTTCCTTGTGAAAGTACAGAACCTATTGCAAATGCACTAGCGTCTGTAGTTAGGACAAAAGGTTCATCAAAGTTGGGGTAGATCAATATCGGGGTAGTTGTCAAAGTTTGTTTTAGGGTTTCGAATGAATTTGTACAGTCATTGTCGAAATTGAAAGGTATATCTTTTTGTAGCAACTTAGTTAAGGGTTTTGAAATTTTGGAGAAATTAGGAATGAAGCGTCTATAGTAGCCTGCTAGACCTAGAAAAGATTTAATTTCTTTCTGATTTTTGGGTTGAGGAAAATTTAGAATTGCTTCGACTTTGGCAGGGTTTGGTTTTACACCATCCTTTGTAATAAGATGTCCTAAATAGGCGACTTCCTTGCGAAGGAATTCGCATTTGTCTGGCTGAATTTTGAGGTTGGCTCTTTGTAGACGTTTGAAGACTTCTGTTAATCGGGAAATATGTTCGTGGATAGTAGGGGAATAAATAATAATATCGTCCATGTAGACGAGACAGCGTTCATTTTGGATGCCTAATAGAATATTGTCCATGACCCTCTGGAAAGTGGATGGAGCATTTTTTAGACCGAATGGCATACGTACAAATTCGTAGTGGCCATTCTCTACCGTGAAAGCTGTTTTTTGGATGTCCTTAGGATCGATTTCAATTTGGTGGAAGCCAGAGGCCAAGTCTAGAGTCGTGAAATATTGACATCTGCCTAATTGGTCTAGAAGATCAGAAATGTTGGGCAAAGGATACTTATCACCTATCGTTACTTCGTTTAATTTTCGGTAGTCAACTACGACGCGCCATTTCTGTTTACCAGAAGCGTCTAGTTTTTTGGGGACTACCCAAACTGGGGAGGACCAGGGAGAAATTGAAGGCTGGATAATGCCTTGGTCGAGCATTTTCGAGACTTGTGATTTTACCTCTTGTTTATGAATTTGGGGGTAACGATAAGATTTAGCGAAAATTGGTTTAGAATCGTTAGTGTCTATTGAATGTTTGATTTCATTGGTAAATGTCAAGTTGTCACCTTCTAAATAGAATATGTCTGAAAAGTCTAAACAGAGTTGAGTAATTAGTTCACTCTCCTCATCGTTCAAGTGATCTAAGCGTAATTGGTTTCTTATTTCGTAATTTCTGTCTATATATTGGGAATCCGGATTTTGAAGATTTACATTAAATATTGACCTAAATTTTTGGACGGGTTCAAGTTTAAGATTTGAAAATTTTATTGTTTTCGGAATTGCATTTGAGTTTATTACTGTCGTCAAAAATTCACCATTGTTGTCTATTTTGACAATGGCGTTCGGTAAACGTACCTTTTCGTTTTCCTGGGCTATTAGTATAGCTTCGGTATTTTGTAAATTACATTTAAGCTTAAAAATCTTTTCTGTGCGTGGTTCGATAGAAATTACATTTTGGTTTTTTGTTTCGTTTAAATTTTGATTTTTAATCGGGCTCCAGAGTGTAGTTAATATATTATCGGTAACTTGATACAATGGTACGGTTTTGAAATTAGTGATTAATTGTCTGTTTTTAATGTCTATTAAGCAATCGTAATGGTCCAAAAAGTCGGCACCTAAAAGTCCGTCAAATTCTATATCTAGATTATGAATGTAAACTTTGTATGGATCATTCGGTTTGAAAGGTATGAGAGCAGATTCAGTGATATTAATTTTTTCGTCTGTTATACCTTGTATAATTACATTTTCGTGGGATCGACGTTTATAGTTTTCTGCCGTTTCGGGTTTGAATATAGAGATACCTGCGCCTGTGTCTATCAAGATTTTGAAACGTTTAGTAATGTCTTCTATGTAAAATAAATTTTTTGAGTTTACGATATTTAGTTTGTAGCGGGGTGTTTTTACATGAATTGGTTTTCCGGGAAGTTCAGGTTTGGACCGAAACTGTCCTGGAGGTTTATCGCTTGGACTTGATGAGAAATTTGGTCTAGCTCGTCCGTTTGTTGTGTTGGAGTATTCGTGGAATACTCCGGGCCTGTGCAAAAATCCGGAGGATTAACAGTATAATCCTCGTATTGCTGAGAATTAGCAGTATAATTCTCATATTGTCCATTTTGAAAATCGTAGTCATCGTTATTTTGAGATTGATAATCGGGAGAATAATTTACGGACTGAGTAATCTTCGTATTGGTTTGGGTAATCTGAGTAATTATCATAAGGTTCTTGATTTAAGTGATGTGTTTTTTGTTGATTGAATCGATTAAAATTGGGGTTCGGTTGTATGGCAGAAGGTCTCTGCTGCTGGAAGTTAGGATTTGGCCTGATAGCTAAGGGCCTGTTTTGTTGTGGAATTGGGGTGTGAAAATTGGTGGTTTTGCCTCGCGCGGCATTCGTTAAAGCTGTTTCCTTGGGTAATTGACGAATTGTTTGCAAGTCTTGTATCAAGGCTGTCAAGTCACGAGAGTCACCAAAATGTGATTCGAGCAAATTTTTTATTTCCGCCCAAGTGACGGGGTTTCGTGAATTTATCAATTCTGCGGCTTTTCCGCGTAATTTATTTTTTATGTGAAGCGTTAATAAGACGCGCTGATCATCAACAGCGATACCCTGAGCGGTTATGCAAGCTGAAATAAATGTTTGCAAGAATATGGGGTTGCCGTCAAATTCGGGCACTATGGAAAATATTTCGTTTAACCTATAAGGTTCAATATTTATTGTTTCGTTCGCCGTGATTGAATTGTTTGCATTGGAATTGCTTACGTTTGTAGCCATTTTATTTATATTATTTAGATAATCGAATAACTTAAAACACCTTTTCAATTTGAGCTAGTACGCTACTGATAATTGGCAATTTTTTATTATATGTAAAACAATGTGCTGTTTATTTTATAATATTTCAAAATTTAATTACAAGGATAATTGGATTAATTTAAAAAGTGTTTTTAGTTGGGGATAATGTCACTGAAATTTTATATACTAATGTGCATTTAAACAGTATAGAACATGTGGGTTTTATTTTATTTCACAGTCAAGTAAGGCGTAAACTTAACCTTTATATGATATATGATATTATGATAAAAATAATGTTAAGATAAAAATGGTATGTGATTGTAGTTAATTAGATAAATTCGCACTTGAGGAGTATATGATATTACCATAAAAATAATGTTACGATAGGAACAGTGTATGATTACGGTTATTTATATAGGTCACACAAATTATAATCAAGATATTTTATTTCAAGTTTAAATAAAATTACTACCTTAGATATTAGAACTGTATGTAGCAATGCAATGTATTTTGATAAAATAAAATGTAAAATTATGTCGTTGTTTGCAAATAAATGTTTGCGAGATGATTCAAAAATGACTTACCCTAAATTTTTCATTCCTCGTGGTCCAGTTGAATGCGACTTCGTGAGCTTAGCTTCACCAAAGGTCTCTCTCTGCCAGGGGTGTCACTTGGTGTTCCTTCCACAGGGTTGCCTTTGATGCCGAAGACACCAACGATGGGACGGGATGAAATTCTTACTTGCTAATTGTTGAATCGTGTTGATTTGAAATGTTGCTTTGCTTGTATTTCTTGATAATTATTATTGTTTCGCTTCTGTGCGTTTGAGAATAATGTAGGTTCTTCTGAACAAAGGATTGGGATCCACCACTACAGCTAAGAAGTTCTCCTTGTTCCAGAAGCTCTTTTCGTCCGGTTAGGCACCTTTTTCAGATGGACTCCTTGTTCCCTCGGATATGTTTGCTACTGGTTAGGCTCCCGAACTGTGTGTTTTTCAGATCCGCCACGACTGCGCCAATGTTAGATAGTGGATTACTTGATTAACTTTTTAAAAAGATTTATTTAGTTTAACACTGGAGTCAACGTTGACTCGTTAAGAAAATACAATAATAATTTAGACTGGTTTATTCGAAAGTGAGTATAAGACTGATTACAAAAAGGTTGTTGGTAATATTTATAATGTTTTGAGAACAAAGGAAACAGTGTTGCTGATTCAGCACAATCAGGATTACTTAGAATTGAAATACAATGCTCATGCAGCGTGAGCGGTTATTGAGGAGAGCTGTTACGCAGTATGTAATACGATATGTTTGAGAAGGTTAAGCCTGTCTCGATAATATTATATATCATAGTATATTTCTAATATAACATATATACATCAGAGCAATCTAGATTTTTGTAGATTAATAAATTTTTTAAATCAAGTGTTATGAAAGTGCCAATTATTTTAAGGAAATTACTCGATATCAGTTCTATTACGTTAAAATCTATTTTTGCGTGAATTATAATGTATATTTTTAGCAACTGGTGTCAAGAGGAAATGAAAATATTGTCCGCAAATTTATTTTTATAATGTTCCGGCGCTTCGGCCTATTTTATTGCGTCGCGTTGGGTTATTTATATTTAAACACTGTGGATAATTTAAATAATTGGCAAGAAGTCCAAGGTCCGTATAATGTATCTTTCGCACTATCTGTATGGGGTTCTTCGAGACAGACGAAGGACATGATTTCTGAAGGACAATAGACAAGTATTGAAGAGTAAACAGGCGCTGTCTACCGAATATTACACACAATCGAATGAAATTTACAGTAGGCGTTAGTTTGTCTACAAGTTACGAAATTTGAATGTGAACGTAGATAATTAAATTTGGGTGTGTATATGCGAGAATAATAAATAATTTTAGTAATTTTACTACTCGGGACAACTTTATGAATATTTACTAATTAAAGTTAGCAATAACTAATTAGTTTGTGACAACGTGAGCAGCTAATGAGAATTGAGTACACTCATATTTAAAGAATATTATTTTTTGAGTCGACTGTTGACATGAAGTTGAATTATATTTGTAGTTATTGACGTTAGGCTTTCAGCTAAACCAATGGAGTATTCATTAATTGACTACATGGTCATAATTTTAGGCTTATCTATTTTAATCCTGTAAGATGTTAAAATTAAACGCTTTCTCGCATAACACTTCATCAAGTGATGATGATATTGAGAGCAATATCCTAACACCACGCTTAAAACGTACCTTCTATTAACTATTAAGAGTAATAAATCAGTGCAATAAGAAATTTGAAAAACATATAAAGATACTAAATTCGATGTAGATATCAATAAACAGTTTTAATATTTTCTGTGTAAAGAATAAAACTCCATAGGATTAGAAATTCACTACGTAAGACATGCATGTTAATAAATTTATTTCCTATATTTGGACAAATGTAAGGAAAAATAGCTTTTACTGGTGATATGACAAAATGACTGAACAGCCGTTAGGAGAATAATTTAAGGGCCTTGGAAAATAAAATATTTAGGACTAGACTAATTCTCGAGGAGTCGATAATAATGCCTATGTCCTTCTTAGTAGAGACATCCCTCAGAGCAACATTCTCAATTATACATTCAAAGTCGCAGATTGAAATCTGGCTGCATTTATTTCATTTCCTTCTGATTGCATCATTTATCAAGGTCAAGCTACAAATTTAGACAATCATCTTAAGCGGATGACATGTATAGATTAATATCGTCCGCCAAAAGAACAAATTATTAAATAAATACATTAAGAAATATCATTAACGAGTGCCTTAAATAATAAGGGGCCAAGATGCGAACCCTGCGGTACTCCAAACGCAATTTTGATTTCTTCAGATTTTAAGTGCTTATTCTAACAAATTGAATACTGCTATCAAATAACTATCAATGCGTTATAAGAGAAGATCACGTAATTGTGGCTTTTGTAATAAAGACTGTTCGTTAACCTGTTCTCTAAGTTGAGGTTAATTGAATAGGGGATCTCTACAACTGAAATGAAATCGGAATATTATCAGAGAAGTTGCTTAGATGAATGGAATAGTACTAACTAATAATTTTAGTCAAAGAATTCGTTTTTGTCTCGGAAAAAAAACAGTGGAAACTAGGATTAATTAGTTTGGTGTCATTTCACATTGAATAGGAAAATGATAGCAGGTTAGTAATTTTTTCAAACGAAAATCTCGTAAACGTACATTAATAATAAATATCTGTTTGAATAAAATTTTTAAATTTGGACGAACAATATGTTCGTTCATTTATAAAATTCATTATGATATACCTTATATAGATACAACTTTTGTTTTTACCTTTACGGTAAATACTTTCAAATTTAGATCTACATTTTTTCCAGAGTTTATCCAGACAGAGAGAAAATACGCATAAACAACATCAATAAATTATGTTGTGCCTAAAGTTATTCCTTTGAGTTTATTTTGTATCAATTCTTCTCTATCTCCAACATTTTACATAAATCACATAAAATCTTGAGAGAATTCTGGAAAAAAATAACAGTTTAATATTTTCATACCCTACTTCAAATAGGAATATGAAACTGAAGTCCAATGACTGTGAGCACTTTCGACCCTTGTCAACGAATATTAAATAAAATTCATGAAATTGAGGTTCGATACCAGGTAAATCAATTAATTTTTATTATTAGCAAAATACAGTAGAAATTTTATAGAATAAATTTTACATGTAATGTTATTCACTTGAATCGAATAAATTAATATAAAATATGCATGGTCAATATCCATAAAATCAATTTCTCACCTAGTCAATATGTTTATTTACCGATTCTCTCTGTTTCTACTGTTAGGTTAGCTTACGGATGTGTGACCTCATGGTTTATTTAGTGCATTCTCCTTCTTTATTTGCCATATCTCCATGAAAAATTGACTACCATCAACATTATTTGTACTCTGTTTACGGCCTGTGGAATAGAGTAGAATTTTCGATGCAAATTCTTATGATATTCAGCTGAGTTGTATTTTAGCTGCTTTCAGATTTGTCTATTATGATATCATAACACAAATAGTTCTTGTTTTGTAAAACATTCCAGTTTCCTTACCTTTAACGTGAGCATAGTTTCGGTACTCGAGCAGCTGATTGAATATTTTCTACATAGCATTCGAAAAATTTTAGTATAATACCTATATTCAAAGGTGTCAAGTCAGAAATAGCGAGTTATTAGAAACTTGAATAGAAATTTTCATCTAACAGCTTTTCGAGATTAAAAATGGATTATAGTATTTTTTTTCAACAAATCAGGTTCATTCTAGGGGATGAGTGAACACACACAACTATTTTTAACAAAACAGTTCGACTACTAACTATATTCTTTTCTTCTTTCGTAAGTTTCCAACTGAAAAGAGGTGGTCTTTTATACTCGTCGTTAAAAGTTCTTATTTACACTTAATTTAGTTCTATTTCCCAAATTATTATCATTCAGCAATATGTCTTTAATTATTTCCAAGGCTTTTATCTACTTAAGCATTGGTAAAAAGACTAAAACAATTTTCAGAAGACGTGGTAGAAGAAGAAAATATCATGGACAGAACACCAATAATAATCCTTTAATTGACAGGACTGTCATTAATATGTCAAAAAGAGTTTTGTCCATTTTAGACAAGCTTGTCTTATCGAAAGGTTTAAATTTTGCAATAAACCCGAAATCTGTTCCAAAATTTGATATAGTAGCGGCAATAGAAAAAACGGCTCAAAATTTACCAACAGGTAATGGTAATGAATATCGCATACGGGCAAAAATTGCTTTAGAGAAGCAATACTAAATTGAAGAATTTAACTCCAGAAGAAAAGTTATCGATAAATTCTTTAAAACGCGATGAAAGTATAAAAATATTGCCAGCAGACAAAGGTAATGCCACAGTCATTATAGATAAAGATATATACAACACAAAAATCATGACCTTGTAAATGAGGGACCCTACTCAAAACTAAACAAAGATCCAACAAAATCAATAGAGAGCAAAATTTACAGAACTTTTGTTTAAATACAAATATGAATTTAATGATTTTGAACGAAGAAAAACTTACACCACATCATAGTAAGCCTCCTCATTTTTATGGCTTACCAAAGACACATAAACAAAATATTCCTTTAAGACCAATTGTTAGTTCTATTTCTTTTTTTTTGCTGATATCTTATTATACAATTTATTTATGCCTAAATCCTATTTTCTATAATTAAATAACTTAAAAGACTTTACCATGTCATTTTAGATGCACTACTTCATAATTAAAGGATTATACATGTCTCGGTAAAGTAAGTATACAGGGTCACCCAGAATAATCAAATAGATCTCAAAATAAATGTTTATGACAATGAGAACTATTACATATACCGGGCGTATAGTGTCTATTATTAAATAAACTGATGTTTAATAACATATTTGGCTATAATTTGACTTTCAAGGAAAGTGACCCGTTACAAAGTTCTGTTCAAAATGGCCTCCCAGGCGTCTATGCATTTCTGTAGACGATTCTTGAATGGTCTACCGACATTTCTTAAAATATATACAGCAATTTCCTGAAAAACTTCCCTTATTCTTTCTTTCGCATTTTCTTCTGTAGTTATAGGAGCTTTGTGCAATTGCTCCTTAATATAGCCCCACAAAAAGAAGTCTGTTTTGGTCAAATCAGGGCTTCTGACAGGCCAACTATGGTATCCTCCTCTTCCTGTCCAACCATTTGGAAAATCATCAGTTAAATGTTCGTGAATAGCTCCAGTGTGGTGCACAAGTGCTCCATTATGGAGGTACCACATTCTCCCCCTAATATCCCTGTGGACATCCTCCACTAAATCTTTCAAGCTGTCTTGCAAAAATTCCAAATAAATTTGACAATTCACACATCCATAAAAAATTGTGGTAAAATCACATACTCCCCAACAATTCCTCCCCAAACAGTCAACGACCATCTTGTTTGGCTATGTAAGGATTGGTTGGGTCGTAATAATGAAAATTATGACGATTAATATGTCCATTTTTATGAAGCGTTGCTTCATCGACAAACAAAACAAAGTCAAGGAAATGTCTTTGTTGTCCTGTTTTTTGTTTTGCCCATTCACGAAAATTCAGCCTGTTAATAATCACTTTAAAAAAGGCACGCCACGGCGGGTAGTCTGCTACGAGTAAGAGCAAGTATTTGACCCGATTAAACTAATAAAAAATTAAAATTTAAAGAGATATATGAAATGCGAAACGTATGTATTGAACAAACTGTTTAATTTCTGTTTTGTATTTCTGAATATTAATAACCCATTAGGATTTGTTATTTTAATACATTCGACATATCGAATTGTTACAATTATCTGTTGATAGGTATATGTTCGGTAAGTTCTCACGTATTACATTAATCTGAATTTAAAACAGGTTTCAACATAATACTTTATTAGATTTTAGTAATTTATTTCATGATTCCGTTCGTTCGAGAAGTATATTGCTCTTTTTGTGGTTTAACATAAATAAATTAACTCTGTAGCAAACGGCAGAAAACAGCAAATCTTGCCAATTTGTTGCCTGCCAAGTGTGTAGCATTGACGTAAAAGAACCTACCTTACCGGTAAAAGACAGAGCTTACTTAATTCTGTATATAACTTCAATGCAAATAAAGCTCAGGTTAACCAGAATTAGCGCAATGCGGTAGTTTGTAGTCGAATAATAAGTCTGTACTGGTTGTAATCCTTAAATGTATGTGTACAACAATTCCAGAAATTTAATAAATAGTTACGATTCACTATCACGCAGAGAATATTAATTACAAATGAATTTTAAATGAAATCCGCAGTTGAACAGCGAACAAGAGCTTCATTAAACTGGTAGCAACAGTAACATGTTATTTAAGTTATTACTGCTATTAAATATAAATGAATGAATTTCGGATTAAATTATTTTCCAATTATGTTAAAAGAGACGAATTGTGTGGGTTCTGTCTAGTGTTTAAGATATTTTGTTGTGCGTTCGTGGTACAAGGATTGCTTTCGATCTATTTTTCATTTCTAATTGTTCAAGAAGATTTAAACGTGTACCTTTACTTACTGTATGATGTAAGTTTATATTATCTGTTCGTATAAAATGGTTATTTCACATGCAATATGTCATTTCTGTACTTTTATTGTTATTTAAATAGATTTTTTGCGCCCCTTTAGCCACTCTGATCAATATTTTGGGACATAATAAAACTATTATTTGTAAATGCTTACGGGCAGTGAAATGTTTCTTTTGAAGCATATCACGTTGTTTACAATTAGGTTTTCTAAAGGGTATCACCGAATGACATAAGTAAAATTTCAATTTTTCTGGCTTTTTTGATTACCTGATAATATGGTGTCTTGGAATGAAGAAATGAGGTAGCCATGGACTATTTAATACAATACTGCTCAAGGTCATATAATTCATTAAAAAATAAAAAGTACAATCAATAGAGATATGCTTTATTTTTATTTTTTTTATTTTTATACATTTATTTAACGTCGGCCTATTTCCGCTACTGAGGCCTAACACCGACGCCTGTAGACGAGCTACCCCCAACCAGGAATTTTGCCGAACTTCTTCCCTTAAGAAGGGTAGGGATCTTTTACTTGCCTAACATTTAATAGACAAGGGACCGTCGGCTTTACATCCCCTCCGAAGGATGGTATATCTCCTATACAATCCTCGCCTAAGGTTGTATAGCTTCCGCGCATACACTGATATACAAGCCGCTGGAAGATGTGTGAGGCGAGGATGCGGTTTCCGTTGGAATGGTCACCCATCTAACTACTAACTGCGCCTGTCGTTGCTTTACATCGCATACCGAAGTATGTACATAGTAAAGTCGCACCTACGCTCGCTCCCATATATGCTTTATTGTATAAGAATGAAATACTCTTACTGCCAAAGCTATACCTATAAAATATAACATAACATATACAATCATAGTAATTTCAAATTCAAATTAAAATAAAGTAAGGTAGGTACGGAGGACGGTAGCTCAGTGTGTTAAAGCGTCTGGCTAGCAAACTGAGTTGTCCAGCGAAGTGGGTTCGGGAAACAATTTCTCATTAAGAGAATTTGTCCAAGGGTGGTTCGGAGTCCATATTAAACTGTAGGACCTCGTCTCTCTTTCCCTAACACAAGATCCTTGAGTTTAACAAGAACAGCAGCGCACTCTCTAATAATGAAAGCTGGTATCTCGTCGGGACCTATACTTTCAAAGGCTTGCATGGAAAAATAACCGAAAAATCAAAAAAAAAATCCGTTAAATTTTCCGACCCCAAAATGTACTTATCCATTCGTGCCACTCAAGCCAATATGGTTTCGGGCTAGTGACGATGTACGTTTTCATACTTTCGATGGGCTTGTGGGGAAAAATCGGCCAAAATCTTGATTTTTCCTTACAAGATTACGCCCTTATTTCAACCTTTTAGCCACCTGCCTCACTCAAGCCTTTGGTTTTCCGAAGCCAGGTTTTATTAATTAATCATTTAGTGAACACGGCTTGCGTGAAAATTTGGGCAACAGACATCTATTAAGGAAAATCGAATTTTCCATATGTTATCCCCAGGGGCCACGCGTAAATTTTCCTTCATTCTACTCAACATCAATGTACTTTTCTACGCTCTTCGAGGCTTGTATGCGAAAATGGGGCACCTAAATCTGTCACTATCTGACGGTCTATATGTTGGTACACTAACAGATGATTATTAGGTCCATTTCATAGTTTCCTTCATTTAATTCCTTCACGTAAGCGGATGTAAATGCGGTACGGTTTACAGTTATTGTATTAAAACGGAAGGTCGATTGCGGGCTCTTTTACGAAGTACTCAATTGCTGTAACAATATTTTTAATTTTTTCAGTTTAACGCTTATGGATTTTTAATTTTTTCTGCTTCCTGTAGCAATCCTGTATAGTTTATGCAAGGTAACATGCCAATAGTCAGTTTGGTGTATGCAGCAGTGCTGGTATATTTTTGTTTGTTTTCTGTCAGATCAGAATAAAATATAAAATAAAATGTAAACAAAAGTATTCCTTCATACTATCTGATTAATGTGTAGATTGCGTGTGCTATTTATACCGTAATCGTCTGGGAAGATCGTTTGCGGGATTTTCATGTTCTTGTTATATATACTATGCGAGTCGTAAAGATGATGTGAATCTACCGTTGGAAAGGTCATAAAGAAGCTACGGCCTAAGTGTATATCTGTTTGTAAATCACAGGGCTGGCGCAAATCAGATATTATTTTTTATTTTATGAAGCTGTAGTAACAGAATTGCCATTTTGTTCGCTTTGAAATTATAGAATTATAAAAAAAATAGTGGAAAACAATGGAAGACCAAAACTTTCTGTACATTAGGACTTAAAAAATGTAACGGAGGAAAATTTTCTAGGATTCTCTTTATGTCACTGAGTACACTGTAATTTTTCTGCTAATCATTTATTAACGTTGGCTTGCTTCCACTAACCAGGTCAATCACCGATACCCGATGCCAGGAGCTAAGGTCATTGTTACTTTCATTTGAAACATTTTGCAATCCGAATGAAAATTCTTGAGATTTTAGCGAAAAACGCAAAACTATCAAAATTTCAAAAAAATCTATCTCGGCTCCAATGGGTCGTACGAAGCTAAGGAAAAAAAACGAAATTGTGCGGATTATTATTACCTATAATTTTCATGTGTACATAATTTACAGCAAAATTGATACTTTCCGATTTTTTTGCGAAAAACCGATTATTTTTACCTACAGGTGAGGACTTTTAAATTCTATCAATATTATATTAACTCATTTAACAAACCTGATAAACTGGTGCATATTAGATAATGCTTTTTCCATGTACTCAAATTAGCACATGTTGTACCTGTTCACAAAAACTGATTGACAATACCTTTAATTATACACCTATTTCTATTATACCAATTATTGGGAAAATAATTTTAAGTTATATACTGAAATTACGAATTTCACATTATTTTCAAGTCAGTATTTCTTTTGCTAAACACCAGTTTGGTATTAGAAGTAATATATTAGCAACTCATGCTATAAATATGTGAAATTATGCACACAGGTTTTTTACACAAAATTATCTTGATTTAATTAAGCTTTTATTTGTGTCATATAAAATCTTAATAGAAAAGTTCAGTTTTTACAAAGTTAGTAACAGCAGTATAGAGCCTCACTAATCGTGTTAAATTTGTATCTATAAGTAATAATAAATTGGAGCAGTGTGTTGCTAGGGAAGGAGTCCCTCAAGGTTCGATACTGGAACCATTACTTTCCCTATTTATGTAAACCACTTGCCCAATATCATCCCTAGTTCTAATTTTGCCCTATTTGCTGATAATCAACTGTTATATCAAAGAATAAACATAAATAACTTACTAAATGCTCACGATACACAGCCGTTAGTTGAAAAGTTGTTATTGACGAATAAGTGGACATTAAATACATCTAAATCTGAAAACATAGTGTTTTCACTTCACCAAGTCAATGCCAACATGGAAAATTGTATATCTAATTGTGTAAAGTTCATAGGAGATTAGTTGAATAATAAAAAAATAAACTTCGTTTGTAAAAATGTTTCCGGGAGTATATATTTGCTATATAATTTGGCAAGTAAGGTAATACAAACAATTTTATTTAATTTCAGCCTATCCTGGACAAAATTTCTTATGTTATCTTAGCCTGGGACCACTCTAATCACGACAAATCTGTTAATATATAAAGGAGAGCGATAAGATTTGTAGCAAGGCTAAATTACAGGATGACTATAAAGATGTTCTTACAAAACTTAGACAATATCTTGTATCTGTGCTCTCTACTCTCATATAAATCATTATTTTAAAAAACGGCTTTCACCAAAAGAAATTAAAAACATGTTACAACGTGAGATGATGAGAGAAAAAAAGTAATATAAAAAATATAATTTTTTTCTTCTATTTTCGATTTGCAAAAATAATTTTTATCATCTCACATAGGTATTATTAAAATAAACATTTTCCCTTTTGTAGAACTAAAATAAAATTAGCCCTAAGGTCCTCAGGAATAAACAGAGATTTAATGATTAGGTATAATAAATTTGTACAATGTCGTATTCTATTACATCTTTATCTCTCTCTTTCCAAGCACATCGTACATTCGACATTTTATTGACGTGAAGTTATTTACAATTAAAATTGGAAGCATGGATGAGTAATAAACTCCGGAGAGCTCTTAATCTACGTAACTTACACATATTCTACTAGAAAAAATGAAACTATTAATCTTGACTTTTTACGACTATGTATAACTCCATATAGAGATATTACGCTATAAAATTTTATAATGTGTTACCTGCAAAAGTTAGAAATTGGGATTATAATTGAATAAAACTGTTCTTCGAGCATTGACACATTCACAAGCATATTAAGCAACTTATTTAATAATAGAGCAACATACGTACGCCAGGTTAATAATGAAAAATTAGGGCATCGCTTCACATCATCCGGTATCCCTTAAGGCTCTGTTCTGAGCCCTATTTTGTTCAATGTATATACTGTCTTCCACTCTCTCAACCATAAATTAAGTATCACTCAATACGCAGATGACTTTGTTTTATCATACGAACATAAAAAAAATTGACATTTGTAAGAGCACATTAAATAGAGAATTCACCAAATGTTATTCTTGGCTTTTAAACAACGGTTTTGAAATCTCAGAAGGTAATTAGTTGTAGCAATCTTTACTGGGCACAACATTGAAAGTGTTTCCAACATAAAATTGGGCAAATTCAATTTCCCAATAAAAAATGAAGTAAAATACTTGGGTGTTATTTTGGACAGAAAACTAACCTGGAAACCTTTTATAGATAACATCGCATCTATATGTGACAAATTTACAAAACAAGTATCTCAGATTTGACAGAAAAATATTGGCAGAAAAAACTCCCAGCCTTTGTGTGCCGCGTACAGAGATACTAATGGCTTTTTCAAAAATGGAACCTATATACCCTCCTAGACCTGAATATGAGTTTTTTGACCTTGACATTAATTTTCCAACTATCGTTCCCAGCTATAGTGAAAATCAATTGGAGAGCCATAAAATTTTTCTACAAAACCTAAATCAGTGGTCATATTACACAAAAGTATATACAGATGCATCCAAATCTGCCCAAGGAACAGGATGTGCATTCATAATACCCCAATGCAATATCTCCAAATTTAAATTAAGTCAAGAACAGAACAGAAGCAACTGCCATTTACAAAGCCATTGAGCATGTCACTCACTGAAATATTAATAATAACTATATTATATCGGATTCCTTGTCAGTTTTAACAGCTGTTAATCATAGTTATCCACCGAATATTCCATCAAATCCCTTTATTACTAATATTTAAAAAATCATTCGACAGTTATACGCAAATGGGGGTCGCATTGCTTTTATGTGGGTCAAAGCGCATATTGGTATTCATTTTAACGAAGAAGTCGACTCCATCGCTAAACAAAGCATTTCATCCGGTTTAGAATCTCCAAAACAATTAAGTTACGATGATGCTGTGAACTCCTGTAAACTTTTAATAAAAAGAAAGTGATCAAACATGTGGCCAAGAATTTATTTTTATCAACCCCACAAGGTACACTAAAATTAATCCTGAAATACCATCCAAATTCTGGCATGACAATTTTAACTTGCCTAGAAATTACATAACAATTATCAATAGAATAAAATTTGGACATGGTTGTTACCCTTCACATCTCTTCAGAATAGGAATTTCCCCTACAAATTTGTGCGATACATGTAACACTGAGGGTGATTTAGATCACATATTCTTTAACTGTAACAAACACACAGACGCAAATAATGAATTGTATATACAACTGATAAATTTAAAGATCCCCTTTCAACCTACTATATTTAATATGTCTTAATAATAACGACATTCTAGGCTATCTGATATATTTTTTATATAAAAGTGGCATACAAATTTAGGTTAGAGTTGGCTCCTGTGTTTAAACCTTTTGTGTATAATTCAAGGCCTTTACCTGTTGTGAAAAATCAAAATGCCTTGACGAGCCCCTAGGCGAGAAGCGTGTGCCCTTGTTTAATTCCCATTGTGTTCTTCTAAAAACTTTCTCTTAGAATTAGATTTAACTTTTTAAAATAATAGGACAGTGTATCTGACTGTATGGACTATGTCCAAATACCATTAAAAAAAACTTGGCAATAGTCCGCTTACCGCAAACATTACACAAATTAGACAGCATAATGCACCATTTAGGGTCAAACAGATCCTACCATACCAAACGTTACCAATCTTCCGGCAACCACTAGAGCCAAATCTTCACCTACTATAACTTCCGCTTACCCTATCCACCTCTACTTATATTTCATACCTTTCGTATGTTTAAATCTTTCCTGCCCCCCCCCCCCCCCCTTCCTTTCTGTTTCTACATTATGTCTCCTGTTCTTGATCTCTTTTTGTGCGTTTTTGTCTTTGTTCTCGTTATCATTCTCTTTTTGTGCATGATTTCACTCAACATTAGCTTCACTACAGAATTTCTGTGAAACTCAATATTTCGATAAACCTCTAGGCAGCCTTGCGCAGACCTGTAGTATCTCATTTCGATGAATCTTCCCCGATTTAGATTTGGGTACATGTGTCAGCAGCAAAATTAATTCAGTGTAGTGCGATAGCTTCGAGTTTGTTTAATTTTTAAGCTTTGTTAAATTTTGTTTTTAAAATGTTTTTAATTATATTGTCCTTTTTAATTTATTTTTGAAAAAAGGAGTTATTACTTTTAGCCGAACCGGAGCTGCCCCGCCCGGTCATGCAACTCTCCACCGAACTAAAAAGTAAAAAATAATGTTTAAATATTAAAATTCTTATTTTATTGTAAAAAGCTTGGAGTTTATAACAATTGATATCAAACACCCCATATTTAAACATTATTTTTGCTTTTTAGTTCGGTTTGCTATTAAAGCTATTTTTTAGTTTTTTTAAACTATAATTTTTCAATGTATAACCAACCCCCTTCCGCACAAGCCTCTGGCTTCTGGAATTGGGGGTTGTCTAATTTCTGTGGTGTTATTTATTTATTATATTTATCGTGTAGCTGCTTATTAGAAACAAGTCTAAGCCCCCGCGTATTGTTAATTAAAGAAATCCTTTAGTCGCCAGACCGCAAATTAAAGACGTGAGCCAAATTAAAATTTAATAAGGACAGGTACAGAATCTCATATCTTCGAGTTCTTAAATTTAATTAATGAAACCATATTTTAAAATGAAGGATGAACTTTTATATTACCGTAAATCTATAAAACAAGTATTTTCCTAACTTGCATATTACTCTACTCAGATTAGGGCAACGATATACATAAGAATTCGGACTAATACTAATTATTTGGTTGATTAAGTTTTAGTTTCCTTATTAAATATAGTAATTTTCAAATTAATCGCTACTTAAATTTTCTAAACATTTTTGAATAATTAATATTTTTATGAGGACACAAACTTATATTTAGCCATTCTGTATAAAATAACACTCCTGTTATTTATTGAAATAGTGGCGATAATAAAATATCAGAAATGTGATTCCGGTATCGGCTGCATCGACTCGGGGTGTATCTGGGAAGCGGGGTTTGGACATATGGTGCGAAAAGCCCCATAAAACGTCAGTTTGGTCCGTAACTACATATTATTTAGGGCAACCGTTCCCAAGTGACTTCAGCAAACGTACTGTTAATAATATATTACTGAAACCCCAATATGTTGCACTGAAAATATACCTTGTGTAAGATTTACTGTTGCAATGTATTTGCCTTTTATTGTACTTTGTGACGTATGAATAACTTTTATCATGTAATAACCGTTTTATAAAAATATTTAACAACGGAAGCAAATGGAAATTATTTTATAGGGCGCATATACCCGGTGACAAAGAACGTACCTACCCCCCGCTTTTTTCTACAGTTTTAAAAATAAAATTCTGAAATTTGGGAAATCAAATATAAGTATCAATGGCCACATTTTGACCATTCTATGGTAAAAAAATCACTACAGGTATGGTTGCAAATTGCCACAACTTTCTTATTTTAAACAGCACCCTGTCTATTTAAGTCACTTTTCTCATAAAACTGTAATTTCTCTTTCCATTTCATGGAAATTCAATTTATCATAACTCCAATTTTTTAAAAAGTAACCTGTATGTCTTATTTTTTTTATCACATAGAGTGGTAAATTTGCTTTAGACTGGTTTTTCCCGATTAAAAAATGAATATAAATTAAAATAAATATTAAGATTTTTGTAGAGGCGTTTCGAATTATGCGTCCATATCTTGCAGTAAGCTATGAAAAACAGATAAGTTATTTGTAATTAGAGAAAATTTATTTTGATAAATATAACGATGCCATTGTCATCTATCAAACGAAATCTATAAATCCCTTGATGACAGCGAGCCAGTTCTATCTGTTTTTGTCGATGTTTTTGTCACAACCTATTACTAAAAAACTAAAGAATTACGGATTCAGAAATAATGCTTATAACCTACTTACTCTTACCAATAGACATTGATATGTAGTTATCGATGATTTTGCTAGTGAAAAGAAACATGTAGAATATGGTCTCCCCCAGGGAACAATACTTGGCCCCATCCGCTTTACTTTATATATAAATGACTTGCTACAATTACATAGTGAGGGTAATGTTTTTAGTTTTGCTGATGATACGGCGATAAATTTACAAGTCTAATGACTGGACCAACTTAAAACATACTGCTGAAAGAGACCTAAAGAACATCAAGAATTTGTTTGATAATAACCTGCTGACGATAAATTACAATAAGACCGAATAACTGCCTTTCACTTCGAACCTAAACAACCTACCTAATCTGGGCCCTCTAGTCATTAACCTAGGACTTAATAACACTATAAATATCAATGAGGGAGACTCAGTAAAACACTTAGGTATAATAATAAATAAGCACTTAAGATGGAACCTACAAATAAACAATTTAATAAAAAAATTATGAACACTCTTGCCAAAATTTAAATACCTTAAGCAGTTCCTAAGTATACCACAGCTTGAAATATTGTACTACTCACCGATTTGAAAAATTTGAACACAATTCAAAAATGGTTCCTAAAGATAATTACGGGAAAAGCAGAACTTACCCCACAAACGAACTCTTCAGACTATTCAAAAAAATGGACATCAGACAACTATTTTGCCAGAGAGTTCTCCTAGATCTGTTTAAAAATAAGAACAGAATAAAATATAATACTCACATATATAACACAAGGACAAAAAATACCGTAACAACTACAATAAAAATTAATAAAACAGTAGGAGAGAGAAATTATATTAATATAAGCCTAAAATTAATAGATAAAGTACCATCGGATATAAAAAACATACCGTACCTCTTAAAATATAAAAAAAAGTAAAGTCTTGGATCCTCGGGTGCTTCATGATATAATGAAATAACTAACTTATTCAAAGATTAACATGGATACCAGAAAAGGGGGGGAAAAGAGGTAAAAAGGAAGGAGGGGGGGAAGAGAAAAGGGGATGGGAAGGAAAATCTATCCCTATTATCTTTTATCCCTTTATTAGAATTCCACAGGTAACTAACACCTCCCTACATGATTTTCAAATTGCCTGTCCCACGCTCAAATACTTTATATTTTAGTGGGATTCAACAGGTTTTGTTTACTAATGAACTGCGTATTGTATTGTATTTACTGTTATATATTATAATGTTTTGTATGTAATTATTCATAATTTTGAGTAAATATAACTTATAATTATTATTATTGTAACAATTTTGATGAATCATTAGCAAAAAAATAAAAATTCACACAATCAAAACCAATTTATAAATTATGATACCTATCTGGAAAACAATTTACTAAATTTATAAATATTATAATTAGAACAATACAACACAACTGAATACCAAACCTATAAGAGATGCTCAAAATGACGCCCACCCATTTTAGAACACTTGTTGACTCTTCAAATAGTTTCTGTCCACACTTTGTAATATGACTGGATTTATGGATTCAAAGGTATTTAAAATTTTATTTTGGAGTTATGCTAATGTTGCAGACGGAGTTGAGTAAACTTTGCCTTTCAGATAACCCCAAAAAAAATTAAGTGAAGTTAGGTCTGGTGACCTAGCAGGTCATCTAATAATGTTTTTTTAATATACGTCTTACTGTCTCACGACCAATATCTATCTCTTTTGCAGCTCTCTTATAGAAACATTTGGCTACACATGTGTGTAAGCCACATTTGTCTCAATTTCTCCGCTTACTATAAATCTGTCCTCTGCCATCTCAATATTTTCTGCATTTCGAAATGACTCTTCTAGAATTTTAAAATACTGCCGGTATGGCTGACGACGATCGGCATTCTTTCAGAACGTTGACGTGCGACCGCATGGGCATTTTTCTGACATTCTCCGTAAATTAAACGTAAATCCAACTTTTTATTTTGTATATATTGCATCATAAATCGTATCTTATTTTAAATAAAGCACCTAATTATAAATTTACGAATAATAAATACGCCTCTATTTCACTCAACAATAACGTTTTGACAAATGCTGTGTGCAATTTTTTCATCTGTTTTTCATGGCTTACTGCAAGATATGGACACAATTCGAAACGCTTCTACAAAAAGCTTAATATTTATTTTAATTTATGTTTTCCACTCTATCTGATAAGAATATAAAGCATACAGGATACTATTTGAAAAATTGAATTTCCGTGAAATGGAAAAATGGGGAAAACATTTCTAAATCTAAGCAAATGAACAAAATAGGCCAATTTTACATTTAATTTGTTGAGAAATACCCTTCTGTTCAAATTAAAAGTCTACTTCGAAATTTTTTAAATTTATTCCTGAATTCCAAAGCCAACTAGAAATAGCAAATAAACGCCATCTTCCAGGTTGCTTTTCATCCAATTTTAAATCTGAAAAAAGCGTTGGAAAGAAAAATTACAGCTTTATGAAAAAAGTGACTTAAATATACAGGGTGCTGTTTAAAATAAGAAAGTTGTGGCAATTTCTGGCCATAATGGAAGTGATTTTTTTTACCACCGAATGGTTAAAATGTGGCCATTCACACCTATATTTAATTTCCCAAATTTCAGAATTTTATTTTTAAAACTATAAAAAAAATGGAGGATGTAGGTACTTTCTGGGTCACTCGGTACAGTGCATTTCAATGAATAAATAAATTTGGATATATTTATTTTTTTTAAAATCGCAAATACACGTCAAAAGGAAATATTATGGAAACACACTTTCTTATGAATAGACCTAGGACTATCTCCACTCCCTCACCTCCAGAGCCATCACTACATTTTTTTTTTAATGGAACACCCCATACTTTTTAACTAATTAGTAAGACAATTCAATACAGACTTAATACTCATTTTATGTTTAATTTTCACAAAGCAATAGCTCTTTTGAGATTTTTCTTTCTTGGACTATTCAGATGAATGTAATTATTTTATATAACTTTAGCATGTTCAATAAAGATATTATCTTAGAGGTCATATCAAAATATTTCTAATAAAGGAACGTCACGTATGGGAATAAAAGCAGCACAAAACAGAATGGAAGATAATAGTCAATTTCTTTAAATTTTCATATTGGTCACCTACCGAAGAGATTTACTTTACGACTCCCCTGAAATTCTGTGTCCAAAAAATATGACATATACCGCTGAGGGCATGAATATGTTCCTTAATATTTATACCGGCGCGGCGTATACTCAACCACTTTCTGTCGTTTACTAATATATTTAAGGTCACCTAAAGCCGCTACATAACGTTTGCGATTCCTATTTTAAATTGAAATAAATATTGTATTCAAAGCGTAACATTAGTGTCAAGTAATTTGGCAAATATTAAAGTCTATTTTAAAAATAGATGCGTACACTTTATTACAAAAATAATTCCCGAAACAAAACATCATAAAAAAATACTTTATATTAATTTATGAGCATTTGCTTAAATAAAATACTTGATTATACTCGGCTAAGAGTCGTATTTTTTAAACAATAAATAATGATCATTTTAATTGGTTAGAGACGACATCTAATTGTGGTCTTTTAAGATAGTTAATTTTTAGAAATGTTACGGATTCTACAACGTCTATAGGTGGATTTGTAGAATGTTTGATATTTATTTATTGCTACGTTAGATCATAATTCTAATTATATAAAACAAGACGCATTAGACGTAGTAAAATCTCATCATGAAACAATATAAATACAGATGTATGTATATAAACAAACATACATAACAATATGTCTTTCTTTAAATATCTCGCAGCAATTTTCAGTTATTTTCAAGTAAAAAATTAGGCTGATGCTTTTTTAACAAACAGACACTCTTTCACACTCAAGTAAGAATATTAGAAGGTAGGGGACTGTAGGTCGTGGTACAATATACAATGGATAAAGCCTACCTTGTCCAGCATGGATTTTAAGTGCAAAAATATGCCTTATTTATTTGACCACACACAAGGACTCTATGTTCATAAAAAAAAATACCCTCCCGATCGGATCTCCGGGGGAGGGTGCCCACAGGGACACCTCATCGAATGTCGAAAAAACAGCGACAAGTTAAATCCAACAAAACTAATTCTTTCATCTACGGCGCTTGGAATGTTCGTACTTTGAACGACAGCACTCGCACCGATCGGCCTGAAAGAAGAACTGCTCTAATAGATAGAGAACTTCACCGACTCAATATTGGCGTTGCAGCTCTCAGCGAAACTCGATTTTTGGAGGAAGGCTCTCTCACAGAAAAGTACTACACCTTCTATTGGAAAGGTCTTCCCACCAATTCAAGAAGACAACATGGAGTAGGATTTGCCGTTCGGAATCAACTTGTATCCAACTTAACACAAGTACCACAAGGCCTATCCGAGCGTCTAATGCTGCTACGCTATGAGCTATCAGATGGCAATGCGGTAAATCTAATAAGCGCCTACGCTCCCACTCTGGATGCAAGTCACGAAACCAAGGAAAGCTTCTATCAACAGCTGGAAGAAACCCTCTGTAGAATACCTAAAACGGAACGACTCGTTATTCTTGGCGATTTTAACGCTAGAGTAGGGAGAGATGCAGACACCTGGCCAGGCATCATAGGCAAGAACGGTTTGGGTAACATGAACGCTAACGGTCAACTACTCCTAACTAAATGCGCCGAACATGATCTAGTTATAACAAACACCATTTTCCGACAAAAGGATAAATTTAAAGGCACCTGGCGTCACCCCAGATCAGGTCACTGGCATCTACTGGACTATGTTATCGTACGTAGGAAGCATCTCAAGGACGTCCAAATTACAAAGGCGCGCATTGATAGCGAATGTTGGACCGATCATCGTCCTGTTGTCTCTAAAATGAAAATTGTTATGAGACCCAAACACCGAAGAACTCAAGTAAAACGTAGACTCCGTCTCTGTATTAATAAATTGCGTGACCAACAAACCGTCGAACAGCTAAAGCAAAAAGTTCAAGAGAATTTGAGTGCACTAGAAGAAACCAATTCTGTAGATGTCACTGCTACCTGGACACAAATTAAAGACAGTTTAAAAAGTGCGAGTGAGGAAATTCTTGGCACTGCAGCAAGTAAAAAACAGGAGGACTGGTTCAATGATAATGAAGCTTTTATACAAGAACTTCTTGACCGCAAACATATTGCCTTCCAAAACGCTATCAACCACCCCAACGACTCATCAAAAGCAGAAGCTTTTACCCAATCTAAGTATGAAACGCAACGCGAAATCAGAAGAATAAAGAACGAGTGGTGGGCAAGCAAGGCCAGAGAAATTCAAAGGTACGCCGATTCACACGACTACAGGAATTTCTTTCAAGGAGTAAAAGCAGTGTACGGCCCCAGTCGCAAAAATATGTGCCCTATTAAAGATTTAAATGGAAATCTCCTCAAAGAAGACCAGGAAATAAGAGCCCGATGGAAAGAACACTAGTCTAACATTCTTAACCAGCAAAGTCAAGCCGATCACGATATTATAAATCTTATCCCTCAATATGACACCTTCGAAGACTTAGATAAACCACTAACAACGGAAGAGATCTTAACCGCCATTGGGTAGCTAAAAACTAACAAATCTCCCGGCGCCGACTCACTCCCAGCTGAGATCTTTAAAGCTGTGTCGTCAGAGCTCATACCCTACTTCAAAAAACTGTTTGATGTCGTGTGGGAAAGTGGTCAAGCTCCGCAGGAGTTTCGTGATACACTTTTAATCAACCTCTTCAAAAACAAAGGGAGCGCTGCGGACTGTGGAAATTACAGGGGTATGGCTCTCCTGGCTGTTGGAGGGAAGATACTCACTAAAGCGATGGCAAATAGGCTAACACCTGTTATGGAAAAGTTACTTCCTGAAACACAGAGTGGCTTTAGACCAAACCGAGGCACATTGGATTTAATCTTCACACTTAAACAGCTTCAAGAAAAAGCACTCGAACATCAAGAAGAAATTCACATGGCCTTCATTGATTTAACCAAGGCGTTTGACTCGGTGGACAGGGAAGTGCTCTGGAAAATTATGTTCCGCTTAGGTATCCCTAGAAAATTTGTGGAAGTATGTCGCAGTCTACATACAAACAACAACGCCCAGGTTATGTATAATAATGAGGCAACCGAACCTTTCTAAACCCTCACTGGAGTTAGGCAGGGATGTGTCCTGGCACCCCTACTTTTTAATTTGTTTACCACTGCTCTAACAATTATTGTTGACAACAAACTGACAGTCAGAGGAATAGGTCTCAGATACCGTTTTGATGGCGGTCTCTTTAACATAGGGCGCTTTAGAGCTTTCACGAAGACACGCACACGATTCACTTGTGATCTCCAGTATGCGGATGACTGTGCACTTTTAGCCTCTACGCCGGAAGAGCTTCAAGAACTTTTAGATGTGTATGCCCAGAGCTATGATTCCTTGGGACTTAAAATCAACATTGGAAAGACTAAGATTATGTCAACTCCTCATCAAGTGAACCAAATAGACATTACACTTAACGGAAATTCTCTTGAACTGGTGGATCAGTTCAATTATTTAGGCAACGTTGTTAATGACAAAGCAAACATGGACAGCGAGATTCGCAATAGAATTAACGCTGCATCTAGAGCACTCTGGGGACTTAGAAAGAGAGTATTTGACAACCACGACCTTGCTTTGTCAACGAAAATGGCTGTCTACAGAGCAGTTGTCATTCCAACACTGCTATATGGATTTGAAAGCTGGGTCACTTACCGTCGTCATATGAAAGAATTAGAACGTTTTCAGCAAAGACACCTCAGAAGTATGATGAAAATCCGTTGGTTCCATCACATATCAAACGTGGAAGTACTCAGGAGAGCAAACAGCCTTCCAATTGAGGTGCTTATTTCAAGAGCACGCCTAAGATGGGCAGGCCACGTTCATCGTATGCATGATAACCGCCTTCCTAATGTACACTTTATGGTGAATTGCTAAGCGGTAGAAGAAGGCGTGGCGGTCAACGAAAGAGGTTCAAAGACGTTCTCCATGAAAATCTAAAATCCTGCGGTATTCCAGACGAGCAATGGGAACAACTTGCAGTGGACAGAACCGAATGGCGTGGGGTTGTGGCCAGCTATCAAGGAAATGTTGCTGCAAGAAGGCCGAATCCAAGACCTAACCAGGTCTATGTTTGTCCTGACTGCGGTCGACATGTGCTCTCCCGAATTGGCCTCTATAGCCATAGTCGTGTGCACCGTAGATGAATGGGAATTACAATAGACTACACCTTTTACTTGTTTTTTATTGTACACAATCTATCGACTGTAACATTTTTATACTCGGACTCGAGTAACGGCAAATAATAATAATGTTCATACTAGGATAGCTTGAAATTAAGTGGATATCAGCGAAATTTAATTGAAAATACCTGTACCATGACAGTTCTTGGGTAAAATTCTACTTGCCCTTGGTAAATTATCCTTGCTTTTGCCGCTACGAACTATATCTTCGATCTGTTTCATTTATACCTTATTTCAAATAAAAATAGATTTATTTTATTAAGTCCACAAAGTAGGTACCATGAAAATCAATGTCCTTGGTGTCTAAAAACAATTTTTTTAAAACGAAAAAACATTTCATCATGACACTTGGATACACTAATTGTCGCGCGTTTCGCAAAACGTATCAGCATCACCAGGAGGTGATTAAAACCGAAAACTAATGTTATTCCTTCGCTGATGATGCTGACGTAGTCAGCGAAATGCCCGTTGATTTGGGTATTCTAGTGTAGTGTTGAAAGGTTTTAGCGTTTAGTAAAAGTGGTTTTTTAGATACCAAATATATTGATTTGTGGGAAATAGCCCTGACACGAAAACGCTTCACCATCAGGACCTAGACCCAGAGTAGGGGTATCTCTTTAAACAGAACTACGCACCATAAAAGTTGAAGGAGGTTTTCAGACGCTCATTGAAAAATTCACTAGCTCCTGGTCTGTTACTTCACTTTTAACATAAAGAGAAAACATATTGCTCGCGATTCATGGATTCCTTGCCAAGTGAGTATAGTCGAGTACAGCTTTGCTGGGGAGTCGGAAAACGCAACAAAAACTTTATGAACTCATTAAAATACTGTTACTCTGTACTACCTCCCTGCAAATTAAATCATTTATCATTATAGGTTTTTAATATACGTCGGTTTATTTGATGAGATCATGCCGAATAGTTCACCGGCGTTAATAATTAGTTCGTAAGTTTTTGTTGCGTTTTTTGACTGCCCAGTAAGCTGTACTCGACTGTACCTTAATATTTGTCTGTGAAAAAAATCACAACTGTTATTCTTTTCTTAGCGACGTTTTTACTACTTTCGCTGTATTACTATATTTTTGATCTTTCCTCATTAAAAATAGCTTCTTTAAAAACGTTAAAACTATTTTTTTTAATTTATAAAAAGAACATGATGAATGGGCATATCTAATTTTCCAGATACTTATATTTGCAGGCATAAGAAAAATTTAATTCATTAAAAAATCTGTTAGCCGGGCCAGGCCGCAAATTAAAAACGTCGAGCTTACCTGTCGACTAAGTTAAAATTTAATAATGAGGGGTATAAATTCTCATATCTCTGTTTTAAAATTTAATTAATGAATGCGTATTTCACACTGCTTCAGGGATTCTCATATTCAAGTGCAAAACTTAATGTTGGTGTAAAGTAATTGGAAAAATGTTAACGTTTATTTTAAAAATAATTGCATACACTATATTAACAAACAAAATTCCCAAAAGAGAGCATCATACAGATACTCCATGCTTCTATCTAAATATATGTTTCACAGATTATATTTTTTGCATGGCACTGAGCTTAAAATCGTGTCTTTTTATTAATTAAAAAATAGTTATATTTTTTCCAAATACTATTTCTCACAGTTTTAATTAGGGCAACGCACTCCTTATTGGGTTTTCTCATTATTTTCATTTTTCTTCTGTAAATCGGGCTGCTATTATGTTAATTAGTTTAATGTGTAACTACAGCTATCATTCGTACACACTAGTTCAGCCTAGTAGACTAACAGAAAAAAGTTTATACGAAATATTTCAATATAAGGCTGTACGTAAAATAATCTTTCAATGATTTTATTTATAGACATTTCAGGGCTTCATTAAGGAATATAAAGAATTCGTTATCCTTTCCTTATTTTCACCAGAGGGTAAAAATTAATTATAAACTTCGACCCCTTGGAAAATCAGGCTAATATATAATTAATTTTGTTGAAACACTGGATGGAAGCATCGGCTGGCAAATTTGATTGAAATAGACATAATGATGTATCGATCGTCAACTTTCCAAAAATGCTCCGATTACATTGCTTAAAAAGTTACGCATATCAACCGTTAAAAAAACTATTTAAAAATATATTGTTATTATTAACACATATGTGTTTCATAAATGACCAGTTTGACCAAACACTTGCATTACAATTCAAGTCATATACACTTATTTTAGCCAATTTTTGTTTCTTTTCGTTGTTAATTAACATCTTTCTGAATTATTTTTGTTGATCGAAATTATTTTATCATAGTTTATTGATTGATTATTATTTATTCTACAAATTTCTAAATAAACAGGAAATTTTCCTTAGAAAACCAGAAAAATATTGAGAAATTCTGAAAACTAACGGTGGTTATTGAGAGGGTTAAACGTAAATTTCGTTTTAAAATTCCAGTAATTTGTTCATATGGTAATATTGTACCCGCAAATACTCCAAAAATAGCCGAAGAATTCCGCGTAATATGTATGTCCTTCTTATATTTCCCAGACCAATTCGAATTTTCTTAATTCTTGTACCGACGGTAATCTAGCATGTGATATGTTCTATGGTAAATAACAAATATATTTGTAAAACACGTGCCAACTTTTGTAAACTATAAGCATAAATATCTATCCTGGTATACCTCCGATACAATCAACAATATCAAGTTAAAAAGCTATTACCGTAAAAACACAAATAAACGAAACTAGATAAGTATCTGGAGAAATCTAAATGATTGAGGTGGATAATTAAATCTGAGCTCCAGGTAACTTATAAATTATACCTTGAAAGTGTAGAAAATAGCATAAAAAATTATTCCAACTATTTTTGGACTTACATTTATTCAAAGGAACAACAAACTAGAATACCAGGTAAAGTAATTAACGGTGATGTAGTTCTTGATGCTCCTCAATCCGTTATTGATGGATTTAGGAATTATTTTAGTAGTGTTTACTCATCGTCAACTACAAGAGCGACTACTTTACACTTACCTGTGGCTAGAATTAATACATTGCTACTGCCACCTATTATTATTATTATTATTAGCCGTTACTCGAGTCCGAGTATAAAAATGTTACAGTCGATAAATTGTGTACAATAAAAAACAAGTAAAAGGTGTAGTCTATTGTAATTCCCATTCATCTACGGTGCACACGACTATGGCTATAGAGGCCAATTCGGGAGAGCACATGTCGACCGCAGTCAGGACAAACAGACCTGGTTAGGTCTTGGATTCGGCTTTCTTGCAGCAACATTTCCTTGATAGCTGGCCACAACCCCTTGCCATTCGGTTCTGTCCACTGCAAGTTGTTCCCATTGCTCGTCTGCAATACCGCAGGATTTTAGATTTTCATGGAGAGCGTCTTTGAACCTCTTTCGTTGACCGCCACGCCTTCTTCTACCGCTTAGCAATTCACCATAAAGTGTACATCTAGGAAGGCGGTTATCATGCATACGATGAACGTGACCTGCCCATCTTAGACGTGCTCTTGAAATAAGCACCTCAATTGGAGGGCTGTTTGCTCTCCTGAGTACTTCCACGTTTGATATGTGATGGAACCAAAGGATTTTCATCATACTTCTGAGGTGTCTTTGCTGAAAACGTTCTAATTCTTTCACATGACGACGGTAAGTGACCCAGCTTTCACATCCATATAGCAGTGTTGAAATGTCAACTGCTCTGTAGACAGCCATTTTCGTTGACAAAGCAAGGTCGTGGTTGTCAAATACTCTCTCTCTAAGTCCCCAGAGTGCTCTAGATGCAGCGTTAATTCTATTGCGAATCTCGCTGTCCATGTTTGCTTTGTCATTAACAATGTTGCCTAAGTAATTGAACTGATCCACCACTTCAAGAGAATTTCCGTTAAGTGTAATGTCTATTTGGTTCACTTGATGAGGAGTTGACATAATCTTAGTCTTTCCAATGTTGATTTTAAGTCCCAAGGAATCATAGCTCTGGGCATACACATCTAAAAGTTCTTGAAGCTCTCCCGGCGTAGAGGCTAAAAGTGCACAGTCATCCGCATACTGGAGATCACAAATGAATCGTGTGCGTGTCTTCGTGAAAGCTCTAAAGCGCCCTATGTTAAAGAGACCGCCATCAAAACGGTATCTGAGACCTATTCCTCTAACTGTCAGTTTGTTGTCAACAATAATTGTTAGAGCAGTGGTAAACAAATTAAAGAGTAGGGGTGCCAGGACACATCTCTGCCTAACTCCAGTGAGGGTTTGGAAAGGTTCGGTTGCTTCATTATTATACATAACCTGGGCGTTGTTGTTTGTATGTAGACTGCGACATACTTCCACAAATTTTCTAGGGATACCTAAGCGGAACATAATTTTCCAGAGCACTTCCCTGTCCACCGAGTCAAACGCCTTGGTTAAATCAATGAAGGCCATGTGAATTTCTCCTTGATGTTCGAGTGCTTTTTCTTGAAGCTGTTTAAGTGTGAAGATTAAATCCGATGTGCCTCGGTTTGGTCTAAAGCCACTCTGTGTTTCAGGAAGTAACTTTTCCATAACAGGTGTTAGCCTATTTGCCATCGCTTTAGTGAGTATCTTCCCTCCAACAGCCAGGAGAGCCATACCCCTGTAATTTCCACAGTCCGCAGCGCTCCCTTTGTTTTTGAAGAGGTTGATTAAAAGTGTATCACGAAACTCCTGCGGAGCTTGACCACTTTCCCACGCGACATCAAACAGTTTTTTGAAGTAGGGTATGAGCTCTGACGACACAGCTTTAAAGATCTCAGCTGGGAGTGAGTCGGCGCAGGGAGATTTGTTATTTTTTAGCTGCCCAATGGCGGTTAAGATCTCTTCCGTTGTTAGTGGTTTATCTAAGTCTTCGAAGGTGTCATGTTGAGGGATAAGATTTATAAGATTTTCTGAAATTATTACTTAGATTTTTATTATAATTGACTAGATCTGTACGACAAATGCCGAGTTTTAAGTAATTGTTTCTATTTTTCACGTTATCGCCAGTGTTTTCTATTACTGATACAAATTAAATTTTACCGTGAAATAGATTTTAAAATATTTATGAATTTACTTGGCTGTTTTCCCTGTACATTTCCAAATGCAATGCATCATACATTTTCAAATGCTGCGTCCAGAAAAGTAGATTGCGTACCTATTAACAACTTTTTGCAATCGAACAGTTTATTTTCTAATTCTAATATGAGTATTTTAGCTAGCAACGGTGTTACATTCGGTAATTTCAATACATAGTTGTATATCCACGAATTTCGGTTTTATCTTAAATATTGGTTAAGTGAAGGTGATATTAATATGTATGGGTCGAACGGTCACGTACTGTGTAATTAATTATGCAAAAAACAGAAAGTGCTCTTGGCTGGCTGCATAGCCTAATGGGCCTTTGCCAAGAAAAAATAAATACATCTGTTGCAGTACTGTTTCTTTTTAACTTTTTTAAATTCGAAATAATCATTTATCTTATTGTGTGTCAAGCTAGTACAGAAAACGTAAGCAATCGTAATGGATTTTTTCTGAAATTTTGAGCAAAGTATGGGTTTATAAATACCCTTCAAATAATATTACTTTAAAGTTCAGAATATATTCATTTTGCTAAAATAAATTGAAAAATAAAGTTTAATTTTAGACTTACCACTAAACATCGAGTTTTTTCTGATACGTATAGTAATTGTAATCATTTTTCTTGTATTTCTTCTTTAACTTCTGCTGAAGTTGGTCCATCTTGTTATATATCTGTAAAAGAATGTAAATATTAAGAACTTACTAAGAAAAATGGATATGCCATTTGTTAGTGACATAATGAAGGATGAGTAGTAAAACATTTAAATTATAATAAAATCCTTTCTCCCAATCAATATGACTTTAAGAAAGGTATGAGTACTGATGATGGTATATATCAGGTTGTAAAAACTATATATAATTCTGTAAATAATAATAAAAAACAAATCGTAATATTTCTTGATTTGGCCCCTTGGATACGGTGTCGCATGACATTTCACTTAACCAGCTCAACGAATATGGTAGAAGGGATACTTAATGACTTGTTATCTTCAAAATAGGGGGAAATGTGTAAAAATTGGTGAAAGTAGAAGTGATTTAAAAATAATAAAATATGGCAGTCCTTAAAGAACGATTCTAGGGCCAATTATTTTTAACATCTATGTCAATGAATCACTTTAACTTCCAATTAATGGAAAAGTAGTAGCATATGCAGATTACACTGTTCTTCTAGTTGAGGATGACTCCTGGGAAAATGTTGCAATAAAGCGGTGGCAGAGTTTTCAAAACTACAACAGTGGTTACGGAAAATTACCTAACAGTTAACTTAGATAATACTAAATTTATATGCTTTAGTATATATGACAGAAACATACCTAAGATAGATACACTTCGGTTACATACATACTCATGTATAAATAAACGAAAGCGTGACTGTATATGTGCTATGAAACTAAAACTGTAGCAAACAAAGAACTTTAAATATCTCGGAATTGTCATAGATCAAAATTTAAAATGGACAGAGCACATTCAACAATTGAACAACAAAATGTACAAGTTGGTTTGCAAATTCTACCACCTAAAAACATGGGGAAGCACATATTCGACAAATTTGGACTCTTTATATCTCAAAAACATATAACAAAAATTATCTTGGGAAAAAATAAATACTACTCCACTGAACTACTATTCAAACAATTTAATCTACTTAATCTGCAACTCCCATATACCAAGTCTGTTCCAATATTTACACATAAACATAAAAATTTACTGAGTACAATCAACATGTACACAACACAAGACAAAAATATAATTTTAAGGTCACAATACCTCAAATTAGACACACAACAACACAAGGATTTATTAGTATAATAAATCTAGACCAAGTTTTCACATCTTTTGGATTTTATTTCTCAGGGGATAATTTTATGATCAATCGATGTGGAAAAATGTCAGGAACAACATACTGAAATGTTTAATGACTTGGCCGTTGTAGCAATTTTGTAAATAAACAAAAACTATCAACAAATTGGCCTTGCTCGACTTTAACACGGTATGCTGGCCATAAAATACTTGTAATAATTAAAAAATATATATCACGTCGTAGAGAAAGAAATTCACTAAAATTTTGATACGGGAGTTACCCCTCTACGATGCTTAATTTTTTTTAAATCAATTTTTTTTAAATGTTTACCAAGTTGTTTTCGTTTGGTCAGCTGACCGTTGTCGCTACTCTCCTTTCCGACATGGCGGAACGGCGCGTGCTGCGCGCGCATCTAGAAGTGCTGAATACGTGGGAACTACAGTTTATATCGCAAAGGGGCGTGGCGACAAAGGTGGGCTGATAAAACGAAAACAACTTGGCAAAAAAATCTTTAAAAACTGATTTTAAAATAATTAGGCATCGTAGAGGGCATTTCCCGTATCAGAATTGTAGATAATTTCTTTCTCTACAAAGTGATTTATATTTCTTAATTATTAGAAGTATTTTATGGCCATCGTACCGCGTTAAAGTCAAACAAGGCCAATTTGTTGATAGTTTTTACTTATTTACAAAATTGCTACAACGCCCAAGTCAGCATTTCAGTATGTTGTTCCTAACATTTTTCCACATCGATTGATCATAAACTTAGAAACGGACAGACGGATGGGCAGACTTAGTTGCTTTAATCACCATTATTTTTACTGCAATTATCCTTATTGTTACTGCAATTACCCTTATTTGCATCTAAATTACCCATAATTACCCTTATTGTTACGGTAATTACCCTTAATTATCTTTATTGTTACTGCGATTACTCACAATTATCCTTATTCTTAACTGCCATTCCCTTATTTGTACCTAAATTACTCTCTAATTGCCTCCCACCACTTCAAGTACCTCCCACCAATCTAATTGTATCCCATCACTCTAATTATCACACCACTCTAATTACCCCCAAAACTCTCACACCCCTCTAATTACCACGTCATTTCAAGTACCTCTCATCATTTCAAATACCTCACACCACTACAATTGCCCCCCCCCCCAACCTCTTCTAGACCCCGTCCTCTAACGCCCCGCCCCTAAGTCCCGTCCCCTAATTATCCCCCACCACTCTCATTATCCCCCACCCCTAATTTGCTCACTGATCATGATCATTCTCCCGTTCCTGCTCCTGAACCGAGGTTCTGTAATTTCCATACTACTTTAATTTGATTTGTTAAGATACATATAATTGTCGTATGTCTTAAACCGTTTAGGCTAGTCTAATAGGGTGTAAGTACTACCAAAATTCCTTCAAGCGGAATTTTCCACTGTATAATGTTAGGATTATACTAGGAACCCACTTGAAGGAATTCTGATACTGCAAGACAATTTTTTTTGTATCTTAGCTATAGGGACGTGATTGATTTAAATTTTTACACAATTTAGTAAATATAACGCAATATTAACACTAACATTCCTCAATAATGTTATGCGTATGTGTTTAACTTTCTATTATTCATATTTTTTGGGCGATAATATTTCTACAAGTTTATTTTACTTGAAGCTAACATTTATTTCTTGTTCCAGATTCATCGGGTTCTACTTCATTGACTGAACACCAAAGGAATCCTATACATCACTGGAATCCCACCGGCATATTTCCACAGAAAAGATGAAGAACGCCTTGCAGCAAATTATTTTGTGCCTGAAAGAAACCAAGGCACACCGATAATTCATTACCGTCGCAAAATAACTCCATGATATGGCTAACGAAAGTGAAATAAATTCAACATTCACCACAACGCACGATACAGAATGGACTTCATCGTTCGTCCTTTTCGTAAAGGCGACCATTATGGGTACAATTATAATAGCGTCAATTTTTGGAAACCTTTTAGTAATCGTCTCCGTTATGCGGCATCGGAAATTAAGAATAATCACGAATTACTATGTCATATCGTTGGCTTTAGCGGACATGTTAGTGGCGATGTTTGCAATGACGTTTAATGCGAGTGTTCAAATTTTTGGCGTGTGGTTGTTTGGATATTATATGTGCGACGTTTGGAATTCGCTAGATGTTTACTTTTCAACAGCTTCTATTCTGCATCTGTGCTGTATCAGCGTAGATCGATATTATGCAATAGTAAAACCTCTTAAGTATACCTTAAACATGACTAAAAAAGTAGTGGCTCTAATGATTCTGAACACGTGGCTCAGTCCAGCGGTGATAAGCTTCTTACCAATTTTCATGGGTTGGTATACAACTACGGAAAATCAAATTTTCAGGGCAGCAAACCCAAATGTGTGTCAGTTCAAGGTCAACACGCCATACGCAGTGATAAGTAGCAGTATTTCCTTTTGGATACCTTGCACAATAATGATATTTATGTACCTGGCGATATTTAGGGAAGCAAATAAACAAGAAAAAGATATGTACAATCGACATGGTGCCGCTTTATTGCTGCACCAAAATAACACCAATGGTGATATGTTGTCCAACTCTGGAGGTTCATCAAAAACCCTTACGTTACACGAAATTAATCAAGATTTACATCACACACCTACTAGGGAAAGGAATATTTCTAAAATGAAGCGAGAGCACAAGGCAGCCAGAACCCTGGGGATAATAATGGGGACGTTTATATTATGCTGGCTACCGTTTTTCCTATGGTATGATATTGTTTCTCTTTGCGAATCCTGCGAAGAAAACTGTCCAGAGGAAGTGGTCGCCGTAGTGTTTTGGATTGGATACTTCAATTCAACGTTAAATCCCTTAATATACGCGTACTTTAATAGAGATTTTAGAGAAGCATTCAAAAACACATTGCAGTGCGCATTTTGTAGTTTATGCCGCAGGCCTCCCTCTAATTTGGACTTTATTGACAATAGAAGACCTTCAATAAGGTACGAAGATAGGACTAGAAGTATATACTCGGAGACATATTTAAAACATGTCGACAGGAGGAGCTCAGACTTTGGTTCCAGCCTCTGAGTAGACTTAACTAGTAGCAGACTTACTACTACAAGCTTTTAGATGAAAGTAGTAAGACTGTTACTAGTGCTAAAAACATATTTAATATGATGGTGCTGTTTTTGTATAATTTAAGTTAAGTGAAAAATTTCGACACTGACTGACAATGTAAAAAGTTTAGATTTTTGTATTTATATTATTTGTATATACAGTTTGCCAAATGACTTGTTTTAAATGTAATTAAGTTGAGTGATACTAATACAATTAAATGTCACCTAACAAATTAATTAAGTGTAGATAAACATGATTCTTATATAAGAAATAAAAGTAAGTGATTTTTTGATATTACGGGAGTTATTTTTTGCCCTAGGTTATCAAATTAGTTCCTGTCGGAAAAAAATATTGCCTTAATTAGAAGGTATTAATTTTTTAAGTACAATGTCATTTTTGTATCATGATAATTTATATTTGAGGAATGACGTTTCAAATTGCACTTTTCAACCGCAGTCCCAGTTCTTCATATTAGTATCGGTTTAAATTCAATAATTGTTGGTAAATAACGACGTAGGATTTAAAAAAATTAGAGAAAAAATTAGAGTAGGCGATCAATATTGGATAAAGATAAAGGTGTATAAAACAGCAAATAACGGTCTCCACGGTCACCAGACTTGAACCCCGTAGATTTCTTTGGTTAGGCTTATTACGAACGAATTGTATTCGTCACGGAATCTTCCACTGTAGAACAGCTGAGAAACAACATGAGGCTTAAAACGTAATGAATGAAAATTAAGGAGTTCTTCGAGCACTCGATTAGAACTTTTTGAGAAGACATGACATGCAAAGCGATTGGTGGTAGACTACATATTGAACACTTTATGTAAACGCATTTTTTTCAATTAGAATATATCTTGCAAGACTAAGAATAAATAAGTAGGCAGTGTAGGGAATGTTGAAATTATTTTGAAATTGCACCTTTACAATATTGATCGCTTGCTTTCGTCATTTTATTTAACCATATTTTGTTATTCCCTATAAATTATTAAAGCCTCTTTAATCGTACATTCAGTAATAACAGAAATAAAGCGGGGGGGGGGGGGTCAATATATCGTGATTAACCCATACAAGTTTTTGAAACTGTTTTCTTTTATTATGCAGTTTTTCTTTATAGACATTGAATGAAACCTTAAAGCCTACGACCTAAGCCTAAGTATACGACACATTTGTTAAAATAAGAAAAGTAAGCCATTTTTTTAATGCAATTTTTAAACTAAAATTGTATCAAAGCGAAATGAATTTTTCTATTACTGTGACGCAATTTCTGAAAAAATATTTTACTTTCATATCTAGAGTCAATGATTTGTAGAAACATATCCGAGTGAAAAACTTCGATTTGACACGTCACCCCTCATGTATGCTTAACTGTAAGCTAGTCGACACGAATATAAATAAATCATATGGTAAATTCAAGTCTACTAAACGTAAATCGAAGTATCCAAGTCGTTACATTTTTATCCTTGTTCCAAATTACATTTTTCCAAGAAAGCATGTCTAATAATTTCCACAACTGACCAAAATGGTTTTTATAAAGAGAAAAATTGTTCGTAAACCGGCTTAAACCCAGTCAGATATATTAACTGTTTTAAGAAAGTAACTTTAATAATAGGGATTAATAAGGTCATGTTCTTTATCTCTAATTGAATATTTACTAATATGTAATGTTGTATATACAACTATCTCCCGATGAATTTATATTTTCGTTAGAGATTTATATACAAATATTTCTTTTTTTTTACTTAATACCTAAATAAGAAGAGACAACTACTATGAAAAAATTAAATAATATATTTATATTTAATTGACGTATTATTAAAGTCTTTTAAAAATTATATGTCTTACAACTGAACATCTAATAATATTACTTATTATAATTATTATTCTTCGGTTGATGGTATTTTGTTCTTCTATTTACGAGTTGTAATAAACTGAAATTTTACTAAAACATTAAAAGAGCAACAAAATATGTGAATCAGATATTTAATAAACTAATTCATGTTCGTTGGGGTGGGTGTTGCAAATGGAACACGCCCACTATCATAAGTACTATGTCTCCGCAAAAAATCCAAATCATGCCATCAGTGAGGAAAAATTCATTGTCAATTTGTACCCACAAATAAACAATTACGTATACTGCAATTTTTGACTTATGCGTCTGCCAGCCTACCACAATTCTCAATGCAAGCAGCCTATTGCAATATATTATGTAAGAAAACTATTACTAATTCTCAATTAGATGGTTTCTTGCTTATTATTTTAATTAATTGGTAAATAGTTTATTATTTATTGTTCTAAATATACCAAAGTAATTACCAAAGATATTTGTTATGATAAGCGGGGTTATATCTAAGATCCCTGTGAAGTGATTAATTTCAAGTAAAGTGGGCAAGCGGTTCATCACCGTAACTGTAAATATTTAATTTTAACTTATCCAAATATGCAAAAACCTAATGTGATCCATAAGAAATAAGAAAGTTAATAGTTGTATCTCAAAATCTAGTAGGCCTATAAATTTCCTAACGTCATTTTTGAGATCTTCCCATCGATAAGGGGAAGCTTACCCGGTTTGGCTGCGACATCTTGAAAAACAAAAATATTATTTTTCAGTTTCGAAATGACGGACTTTCTTTCAGTATAATTGAGGAATGATTTGCAAGTTGTTTTCCATAAAATTGCACTTTTCTCTTACCTAATCCACTCTCTAACTCCAACGGTTTACAACATCCCAATGCCAATGGTGAACCTCGAAAAAGCAACCACCTTTTTGATTAAGATACAGTTCTTTTAACTAGTTCAAAGTGCTTTTAGAGGTCGGAATATTAAAACATATTTTTAGTCGCAAACTCCTCTATAAAATCCTTATTTTACTATAAGGAACGTAACCAGACTGCAACCAACAGCTACTCTCCGGGCTGTGTGGCCCGCCGAGCGCTGAATTACAAGTTACAAGCCTGGACCGCTAGATGGCGCCTGTTGAATATTTTACTAGTCGCTATCCCAAAGATACCGAAATGCACTAAATGGTCAAGTGATCCTCGTGTAGATCGTCACATGCCTACCTTGCACTGACGAGAGCCAACAGCTCGAAACTGCAGTCTGCGAGTGATGTGTGGCGACTGGCATAAGAGCTCCTTTAAGTAGGATCAGTCTTTCGGCTGGTGTTTATTGCAATGGAAGCATTAGCGTTTTGATGGTAATATGCAATTATTACACTTAACACGCCAGACTTTTAACTTGTAATTCAGCGCTCGGTGGGGCACATATCCCGGAGAGTAGCTGTTGGTTGCAGTCTGGTTACGTTCCTTATAGTAAAATAAGAATTTTATAGAGGAGTTTGCGACTAAAAATATTATGTTTTAGTTCTTTTAGCTGCTTTAGAGTACTTATCAAAATCTCATGCTTTTGGTAATGGAGGTTAGTTCTGGTCATCAAGGTCATTCTTCTCCCAATATCGACTAGCTGTCTTGATTGGACGCCATCTAATTATGACTAGCGCTACGAAGAGAACAGTTTTTCTACTGATTTGTACCCCTATACGGGTCCGTACTTTTAGTGCATGTATAATTTTACAGTCCCTGGTTGTTCATCAAATCTATTCACCACTTTGACCACCCATCTTCTCCCCCGTATTCGTATGTGAGAAAAACGATGGTGATGGTTTCGAGTTCTAAAATCCTTGCATACTAGCCCTAACAAGTAAAAACCACCCCAATTTCCGGCTTCTCGGTCTTGAGGTTGCGAAGGATCATCGGATCGGTTTTCTTTGGGACAATAATAAATTCAGTTAATTTACATTAGAGTACGCAGGAGCGGCCTCCGGGGGTTACCAACCCCTGTCCGTAGTAGGAATCTCCCCAAAAATAAGAAAATACGGACTCCACAAAGTTATATATGGGTTTTCAAAGGCAGGGATCAGGATGGTGGTATTCTTTTTCACCCTGCCCTCCCGCAACTATGAGTAAAAATAACCCCTTCTTCCATGCTGTCGGTCCTTGGCATGCGGGGATTCGCCCTGCTCGCGACACCTAAATCACTCATGGGTTTTCGAGGGCGAGAATCACGATGGTGTTGTTATTTTCCCTTCTACTCTCCCGCAATTACCCCAATATATAAAAATACCCCTTATATAACTACGCATATAGTTCATAGAAAAAGCGGCATTTTTATGCACTGGGGGTAGTTGTGGGGGATAGGGTGAAAAATAGTACCACCATCGTGATCCTTACCTTCTGAAACCCATAAAAAACTTCATCGAGTCCATATTTTCTTATTGTTTGGAGACATTGTTATTACGGGCAGGCGAGATTTAACTCCCGGGTGTCGCTCCGGGGTACCCTAATGCAAATTAACTGAATTTATTATTATTTCCAAAAAACCTGACCCAACGAACCTGCGCAAGCCCAAGACCGAAAATCCGGAAATTGGGGCGGTTTTTCCTTGATAAGGGTAGTACTCAAGGGTTTCGGAACTCGAAACCATCACCTTCGTTTTTCTCACCGTCGAATACAGGAGGACAAATGTATTGGAAAATATCCTACAAGCTTTTGATGTTCGGGATCTTGTTAAAGAACTGGAAGCATTTTTATATAGGTATATATTTTTCTGACTTTTCTTCTTATGACTTCGTGTCTTTAGACTCCAAATTACCCGTTAGTAATGCTATGTATATCATTTCGTTCCTAAAGCTTTCGCAGAGTGATTTTTATGTATTTTTCCGCAAATCGTTTTGAATATTTCATCTTGGAATATTAATGCTCTAAGAAGTACGCCAGTTCAATATTCTCAGAGAAAGAACTCACAGTTGTATTCCTATGATCGTCCGTGAGACCATGGTATGCATATTAGTACTTTTCTTTCGATTTTTTTGAGAGTAAATCTAATGACGCAGTATTTACTACCTTCACCAGTGCCAGGACAGTTCCAGGAATGGAAGATTCATCATCACTTCGCTTTTTTACTTCCTATAGCTTGCATTTTCGAAAATGCCAGCAATCAAATTTAATTTAGGTAATATTTTAACCGACTTGCAGAAAGATATTGTGCATACCTCGCAGAATAAGCCACATTCTCGGATTCTGCGTTGCTTGTCTCGGCTTGCGCCTCAACAAGCAATCTTCACGGTCGTCCGGGAGTGTTGGGCTTTCCTATTAAATATACATATACTGCTTCAGATAGTACAATTATTGTAACTTTTCTTCAATTTGTTGTATTTAGTTGCCTACAGAGTCATATATTTCATCCTAGTGAATGCTGTTTAATTGCTCTTGAGTTCTTCAAGCCAATAGGGAAATATTTTGTCACAATGTACTATCATCGCAAATTTGTGTGTAGCTTATACCAAAGACTAGTTATTAATTATTGAGAATTATTTCATTTTATTTTACTTAATAAGTTAGAATTGTATGATAGAAAAGGGAGGAAATAAATGTAATCTCTACGAATTATTAATTTTAGCATTTTCTTCATTGTACAGAAATGAAAATGTAATTATTCCTAATTTTTGTACAGCGCTGTAAAATAGCGTAAAAAAATGTAGCGTCTTGGTTATTCTAAGTCATTCTAATTAGGAAGCAATAACTAATTAATTAATTAACGAAATTAATTAATTGATTAAAATAATTAGATAAATCAATGTTGAATGTCAAAGAGTTAATGTATTATTGTGAACATTTTAAAATTTTTGATGCTTTTTTGTAAATTGTAGCGAAATACAATCATACTTTAGATGAAAACGTGCAATTATATTAAAAAAAATTATATTAGATAATTCGACCAATAGAATTAATTTATAAGAGCAATAAAATGTGTGTAACTATTTAAAGTATTATACAGGATTATCTACATCGAATAACATAACTAATATGATAAATATGATTTCCAGTGAAACTAAATCGGTTTGAACGCACACATTTGTTAGGCATAAACTAAATATGATATTTTTAAGCATGTTTATATTTTTATGTAACGTCTTCCCAAACAAAATATCGGTGTTCATACATAAGATATTTCAAATTTAACTAAAAATAAGTGGTAATAAAATCGATGTTTCAAATAAATGTTCCATGTACAGAAATAGCATAATATCTAAATAGATACTTCAATTATTATTATTATTATGTCCTGTTAGCGAATTAGTTTACTGTTAAGTTTTGAAATTTGTATATATCTCTGCATTCTACTTAAAAATATTTATTGTTTATTAATATTTTTTATTAAAAATGTATAATTGTAAAATATATTTCAATTTTATGAAACTGACAATTGCTTTTAAATAAAAAAGAGGAGAGAATGAAATAAAGTAACAACAACAATATGTAGTGGTGTTTCAGTCAATCCTTATCCAATAGTAAACAAATATTTAGTTACCATAACGGTGCAATAAAAAAAAGGTAGTCAAAAACTATGGAGCATAATGAACATATAAGAAAATAAACTAGTTTCAAAATGCAACAGAGAAAGTACATGATGAATCAAATTGTAATTGGGTGTTCAAAACTTCAAAGCCAGTTTCTTGATCAAAATTGTGGTGACACCTCATTTTGAAATTTCTATAAGTTCTACCTATGTATATGCTATTACAATCCTTACATTTAAGTTTATAGACCCCACATTTATCTAAAAGAGGCATCTTATCTTTATTTTGTACTAAATATTGATTTAGAGAATAATCGCTATAAAGGCTATATTACTGTGAGTATTAAAAACATTAGGTATTTTACAAGAAACTGGTCTTTATACAGGGTGTCCCGAAAATGGTTGGCAATATAACGGTTTTGGGTAGAATTAGTAAAAAATAAGGTTACAAGTTCGTATATTCTTCTTTACCCCGAGGTACCCCTACGAAGATATTCCCTCTTGAAGTTGACGGTTAAAAATCGATTTTTCGCGATAAATTTTTTATTGTTCAATCGATTTTAATCATTTTTGGATCAGTATCATATTATTTCAATCCAGTTAGGTCAGTGGATTAGAACCTTGGATAACATTCTTGGGGGCTCGGGGGCAGAGCACCCATTGCCTTGAAAAGTTGAAAAAAAATTTCAGCCTATTTTCTTTTATTTCTAAGGTTATTTTTAAAATTTTGAGCCATTTTTACGTAAAAAACGTATACTTGTTTGATGTCGATAATATGAACCGTTTTCGAGATAAATGCACCTAACGATGAAATTACCATTTTCAATCGCACAAAAAATAGTAACTTTTAAAAATAAATAAACAAAGACTATTTACTTAGTATTACTTTGTCATATTATGCATGACCCTCCCGTCGATTATTTGAAAAAAAAGCACATGCTTAAGCCCAAGTTCTAAGGTCAGCATTGAACGTGTTAATATTAATTTTATTAAATATTTAAAAAAACAGCTATATCATCTTATCTATGCAGATAAGACGATGTATCTGTTTATGTACAAAACCAAACGAGTAATAACGACAGTTTATGGTTGCCATGGATCAAAATATCAGATAATTGGAGTGACGTAATTTTTCAGTATTAGCTTAATCCAACATTAACTAAGTAATTAATTGGTTGAAATATGGCTTACACCAACAATGAATACGCAGATATGCATTTAATGTATGGAGTGGCTTCTTGTAATGCCTCGAAAGCACGAAGACTATACGCTCGACGGAATCGCCATCGAAGGGTTCCTGATCGTAAAACTTTTGACCGTGTTGATCAACGGCTGAGAGAATCTGTTAAAAAATATGATAATTTTTTTGAAAACTAAAAATCTAAAAATTATATCTCTACTTAGGTCGATTTGCACCAAATGACGTAAACAGAGATGCTCCGCGGACAACACGTACTGTTGAAGTAGAAGAGAACGTATTGGATGCAGTCGCTGTGAATTCATCTGTCAGTATCAGATCATTATCATTACAAATGAATGTCCCAAAATCGATCGTTGGAAGAATTGTGAAAGACTGCTTCATTCGTACCATATACAGAAAGTACATGGCATTAGCCCAGATGACTTTCCTGCTAGGGTGAAATTTTCGCAGTGGTTTATACAGAAATATGAACAAAACCATGCCTTCATTCGATCGGTTTTGTATACGGATGAAGCGAGCTTTGGAAGAAATAACGTCGTTAACTCCCACAACTTACACGTTTGGAGCAAAGAAAACCCATATGCCACAATTCAAACGCGCCATCAAAGGCAATTTCATATTAATGTTTGGGCCAGAATTATTGGCCGGTACTTGTTGGGCCCATTCGTGTTACCAAATCGATTGAATGGGCAACTTTGTCTTGAATTTCTCCAACAGCAGTTACCACAACTTTTAGAAGACGTTGACATTGTATCTCGAGAGAATATGTGGTTTATGCATGATGGGGCGCCCACGCATTTTAGTCTTATAGTGAGGGGTCATTTGAATAGAGTATATCCAAACCGGTAGATAGGTCGGGGTGGGCCCGTTCCTTGACCTCCCCGATCACCCGACTTAAATCCCCTTGATTTCTTCCTGTGGGGGCATTTAAAGAGTCTCGTGTGGAGACCACACAGGTGGAGAAGAGAGAAGAATTATACGAGAGAATTATGTACCATTCAAATGCAATTAGAGAAAATGAAGGAATGTTGTGGCGAGTCCAACGATCGTCAGTTCGTCATGGACAAGCATGTTAAAATAGGTGATAGGGAAGATTCCATAGCTAATCTTTCATTTTGATATGTTTCACCATTAAATAGGAAAAAATTTTGTTCTAAACATAAATTCAGTAAGTTAAGCAATTCCCTGGTTTGATCACCAACCAAAAGACTAGCATTTGTTATATATAGTTTAATTAGATCTAATATTTTACAACGCGGCATATTAATGAAGTGAGGCTAATATAAAAGAATGGTCTACCCGTATATTTTAATTTTGTCCGTTAGTTATATGTTACTTTTAACAGTGTATATGAAATGTTGCTATATAAACATCTTTTAACAAAGAATTAAGATATTTTGCTAAATAATAAGGTGGTGAATTTATGAATGACAACTGGTCTTTTGGGTATATCTTTAAAATTATCAGATTTGTGAATGTTCAATAAGCAATAAGCGACGTATTAGACAAAAATCTGGATTCATTTTCTGTAATGTCGATTGAATAAATGAAAGGACTTTTTAAAAATATTTTTCTAGTTTTCTTGAAAAACGCATTTAATTAAATATTGCTTTTTACTATGTACTCTCTGTTAGGAATTGTAAAAGGAAGCACAAGTAAGCGCGCTAGCTCTCCCTAAGAAAACTGTAATAAAAATAATTTTTTTGAAGACATGAAAATTTGCCCCTCCCTCACCTATCCACCCTCATTGTACATCGCCTGAAAGGGCGCTAGCCCTTTCACTGGGGGCGCAAAAGGGCGCTTGCTGTTCTTTATAATTCGATACTATTTTTGGATCTTTTTAATAAAATGACCAAAAAAGCGTTGACCTGCACCCTCCCCTCCCCTACAAAAAAACAGTTCAGGAAAAACGAGTGGAAGCGCCCATTTACCCACCCTAAATATGCCATATTGTTATTATTATCATATTAAAGTATCTGCTTATTAAACGAAAAATCTACTTTAGGCATGTTGAATAATTTTTCCCACAGTAAATAGTAATACTTTCTTTTTAGAACTATTTCCAAAAATCCTGAATTAGTGTGCTAAAATTTAAACATAATGAACGCTCCCATCAGGTCGTTATCTGGAGAGAATCTCGGGCGATTTGGAGGTTAATGTGTCCTTTCCCCAGATATAATCTTTTAAGGCCGTACGGTTGAAACTTATTTGGGGTAATGCCAATCGAAACCGATATACCTTAATCTCAGATTTTCCTTGCCATTGGTGCTTCAATTTTAAACTCTATTGAGAGTATCCTCTAAACCGGCTAGCTACAAATTAAAAACTATTAAATTATAAATGGGCAGTGGACAGTGCTTTAGAAAGCACTATAAAGTAAATCCTCTTACGGTCTTAGGTTCGCAATTTAAAGAGAGAACGGAAAACGAGATTTATGTCAAACAAAACAGATATAATAGGATATGTGTAATAGTTTCAAAGAAATATTAAAATATGAATACTCCTATTATTTAAAATAAAAATCTATAGAGGGTGTTTCATAATTGAATACTGATCCTAAAGGGCGATAATCCTTGGATGATTTTAAGAAAGAATCTTTATATGAATATAGGTCCGCAACCGCTTTATTTACGAGATACAGGGTGTTGAAATTTAACAAAAAAATCAGTTTTCCCCAATATCTCTAAAACCGCTTTTTGATTTTTTTCAATTGTGGTGTATGCAAAGTATAAAGCATAAAATTATAAAAATGATGCCAATAATGCCTAGATGTTTTGATTAGCACGAGCAAATGAATGCTTTTTATTTTTTAAATCGAAAACCGTCCGCCGAACGAAAAAGTCAAGGGATCATTTTTATGACAAGAACTGCAAATATGAAAATAATATTTATTTAAAAAGAACGCTGACGTATCATCCTTTTTTATTAAAAATATTGTAGGGTATATTAACAGGGAAGCCACTGATGAAAATTTAAAAAACATTTATCCTGGAAAAAATGTATTTTTATGCCTATTAAAATTTTAAAAAAAACTAAACAAGCTGTTTGAGATATTGGGGACAAACCGATTTTTTTGTTAAATTTCAACACCCTGTATCTAGGAAATAAAGTGGTTACGGACCTATGTTCACATAAAGAATTTTTCTTAAAAAGGATTATCGCCTTTAGGATTAGCATTCAATTATGAAACACCCTGTATAGCTAGGGAGTTAATGGCAATCTAAGTAAGTAATTTCATCGTTACTGCTGCCCAAGGAATCACTACTTCCACATCTAGATTATGTATCCAAGTCTACACACTAAATCCCAATGTAATATTTTATTCCCTTTAATAATAGAGTGGGGGTGGAAGAGGAAGTGGCTAATGTAAAAAAAAAATTAGAAGCCCTTAGTTCTCGTATATACAATAAATCCCAATTTAATTTTCTATTCCCTTAAACAATAGGATGGGGCTGGTAATGGGGGTGGTAGAAGGGGTAACTAATGCCAAAATAAATTTTGAAGCCCTCGGTTCTCGTACACACACTAAATACAAATTTAATTTTTACTCCCTTTAATAATAGGGTGGGGGTGGCAACGGGGTGGTAGAGGGGGTGGCTAATGCCAAAAAATTTTTAGAGTCCCTTGGTTCTCGTATACACACTAAATAACTTCCAGATCTCGTTACAATACATAAGTGTACCAAATTTCAAGTCAATATCATAAACGGTTCCAAAGTAAACGTGCGCACAAAAAAAATCACAGATAGACCGACAGGAAATTATGGCATTGATTTTTTGCAAAAATTTGTTTAAAAAAAATACATTCTTAAATTATTTTATCGTGTCTGCCTTTGATATATCGTATTAAATACATAGCATAGATACCGAAAATGAAAAAGGTAGACGTCTACAATGCTGTATTTTAAATAAAAATAATTGCACCTATGTAAAGGAAAAACTTCTTGTCATCTTTTTTCAAGAAACTGCAAAAGAAAATAAAAAATATTTTAATATCTTGTAAATGTGGAGTAATATGTTCATATTGTTAAATTTTCTGTAAATGCTGTTTGCCTTCTTGAGATAGACAGGAATCGCACATAATTTAAGTGCGATAGAACCGTAATTTCCGAAAGCAGTATTTTAGTATTTGTATCCACATATTTTTTAAAAGCGTATAACTGCTTTGAACAATAGAAAACTTTTTCAAATAACACTAACGTGACCAGAAAAGCGCAGTAAAGGATCAAAGTTAATACCAAGATTATTTACACTACTAGTTGATATAATGATCTCATTATTTATCTGAACATTCAGTTCGGCAAAATTGAGTAACGTTCCAAGAGCAGTTTTTTGACTTTCCTACCATTTAGTGCAAGAGTATTTTGGACTTCGAATTATTATTGATGTAAAGTTCTACCATTTGAATTTCGGAAGGGGAAAAAGATATGAGCTGAATATCGTCAGCGTTCAGGTATAGTTTTGAATATAGTGGAAATTTCTAGGTATCAGCTATAAATATATGATAAAGAATAGCCCAAGAATAGATTCTTGAACACCGGATACGAGTGATCTATTTTGTGATAAAACTTAACATTAATATACTACTGTTTGTCGTTGAGATAGTTTTGAAATCAGGAAAATGTACTTCCAAATTGTCTATAATAACTTAATTTTGCGTTAGGCAATTAAATCGAAGGAGTCAAAAGCTTTAGTCATATCAGGTAGTCTTTCGTGTTGTCAATGGCTCGCAAAATTTTATTAGTTATATTACTTAGTAGTGTTGAAGTACTGAAGCTTCTTCAAAATTGGCTATTAAGTTTTGAGAGACATATTCAGAAAGTTGTTCATATATAATTGAACCTGTATTTTTTAGTGGAATAGAAAACAAAGCAATAGGGTTTAGATAGGTATCTATCACTTAGGTAAGTTGTTAAGGATTGTTTTTTACATATAAGTTTCATATAGGACATTTTCAACTGAAGAGGAAGAACACGTGGTTCTAATGAAATATTAATATGAATCAGTGAGGCCGATATCCACTCTAATGCAAACTGTAAACAAAATGTCCATAAACTTAGTTTCAAAACATGTATCGCTATGTTGCTCATTAGATTTTCAATTTGGCATGGAATTTATGAAATAATTATCATCATTAGCATTACATCGATGTTCAGAAAGATTTGGTGGAATGTTCCCCAAGATTTAAAGTTAGCTCACAGCTGTTTAAGATTATTTTTAGTATTAATAATACAAAAAGAGTAATTTTGACGTGACTTTCACAAAATTATTGCCTGTGGGCAGCACATCTACTTTTTTTTATATCTTAACCAAGTTGTACTTTTCATTTCTTTAAACTCATATAAAGTCTCTGTAAGCCACGATTCAGGATGCTTGTTAAATTTGAAAACATCTCTTTGTAGAGGGGCATTGTGATTAAAAAGATTTATGTTGAGGAAGTCAATTTATAAATTTTTTTCAGGCGGTCAAAATTTAAAAACTATTGTTTGGCCACGCTGTGTATAATTGAAGTTTGAGGGCGTACGGCGGAAATTGTATGATAATAGTTTTTAAAATATCCACTTGTCTTAATTACAAGGCAAGGTAAATTCTTGTCTTTAATTTTACACTATTCTGTTTAATTAAGCAACAATATCTTTTTGTTGAGGTGGCGTGGAAGGACCGAAGATGGTTCAATTTTCACTATGCACTGTAGATTTCTGTGGATTGTTAAAGTATCCTGAAATGAGGAAAACAAGAACGATAAATAGACACATAGGGTGTTTAATAATTACAAATTAGTTTTCAAAAGTTTTAGGAAAATAATTTTGATCGCTGTAAAATACAGACTATTTTAATTTATAATACACATAATTAAAAGTTAAAATTATTTATATGTAGGCGCTGGCGCTGCATTAAAACCTTCAAAATCTATTTTTAGTTATTAGTTACACTGCAGAACACATAGTGTAATACTGAGGAATTTATAAATTATGGACGGAATTTCATTGTCGCAGATAATAAAAAGCCATTTAAAAACATTATTAAATGATACGATTTCGGTTTAAAGTGTAATTTATTATGAAGAGCAGACAGTAACTATTTCTGGATACTTGTAGTTTATTATGATAAATGAAGACACTAATTAAGCAGATGTTACTCCATTATAATAACGTAGCTATTTCCATCTATATCACTTACATTTTTAATTTACTAAAGCATTTCACAGTTGATTAAATGTATGACAAATTTTAATCGCTGACATTAATTTGTTCGTTGTCAATAGTAGCAGGGTTTGATGCTAAGAAAAAATTCATTAATTTTAGAGAATAGGTATAGAAGTTTTTATATATTTTTATTTATATACAATATACATGCATTGCACAAAAACTGTCTAAACTCAATTGACAACTACTATATTTTATTTTTGTTATAGTATTGGTAAATAATTTCTTTCATCCAATTTAAACGTTAGGAATTAAATATTTTGGTTTCATCAAAATTTTTATTAAACATCTATAACAATAATCAATAATTTTCGCCTCTAATTATACCTTTATAAGAACAAAATAAACGTAGGTGTTGTTGTGTGGACAATGCGATATAAAAAGGAATATATTCAAGTTTTTTCTTAGAAGCATAGTCCAGTGCCGAACCGGTTTTCAGGCCAAAAATCGACAAAATTCTTAGCAGTATATGGATGGCCGGAAAATTTAGGATTAATGGTATACAGAGTGGAGCAATAGTGCGTAGGACCTCGATATCTCGAGTTCTACGATAGCTAGAAATTTGTTTTAAAAATGCAAGTAAATTAGATGAAAAAATTCTATAACGAAATTATTTTTGAACATACAGGGCGAGCCAAAAAGAAATTACAGGACCAAATGCCTTTTTCAAAATGAAATGCTATGTATATCAGTACATTTTTTGAAGCCTCTTTCTAGGCTCTGTACATTCCTATAAAAGCATTGAATATCTCTCAACCACTTGGATGTAATGAATTTTTTTGCTGAAATCATGTAATCTGCAGATGGATATTAAAAAAAATCACTACAGTCACAATTATGGGTTTTAAGAAAAAACTTATATGAATATCAGTTACGAGACATCTAATTAATGTTTTTGAATCATTTTCGTTTCTTAAAAATGTACAGGGTGGCCATAAATTGTTTTTCAACTAAGAACATTTTAAATTGAATTTTCTCAATTTTTTCAAATGGAACACCCTGTATATTTTTCGACGATGTGATGTAGAAATAAAAATAACATTTTTTGTAAGTACTTCCCTATGCCCAATTGCAACCATTTTCGTTTTATAAATAAATAAACACCATAGAAATAAGTGTCAAATTCAAGAATAAACTTAAAAAAGAGGTTCCCTCAAATGATTCATTACAAAAATAATTTATAATAGGTTTGCGACGTGTTACCCATTTTGATTGACACACGTCTTTATGCAATTTTGAAATGAGGCCATTTAGGGCCGGTTTTTCAATGCTCAGTTAAGCTAATCTAACCAACAGCTAACTCTTAACCGCCAGTTAAACCGATTTTTCAGGTCACAGTTTCACCTAACCACCAGTCAAATTCTCGGCCAAAGTAGCTGACACTTGAATGTCTCTTTTTGCTAATCTAACTGATGGCTATATAGTTAACGCATGCGTCACGCCTCAGTAATGCTTTTATTTTTATTAAAATGAGAGGTTAATTTGTTTACCTTTTTTGATTTTAACCTAACATATTTGTTTTTAAGTTTCATTCGAAGTAAATAGTAAACAGTGATAATATGGAAGCATTTGATTTTGTAAGCGATGATGAACTAGAGTTTGTAGAATTTATAGAATATGAGAGAAGGCCGTATGTCGTAAGGGAACGAAACAATCCCTTTTTGAGGAATTTGATGATGTGGATTTTTCCATGAGATTTCGTTTGAGAAAAGAGACAGTTTTATTAATTTTGGAACAGATAGAACATAAAATTGAGACCATCACAGGCTGGTATTATCTCGTGTTATGGATTTAAATTCTGTATTATATAATTACCCAGCAAAGGGGAACATTTTGTTATTTATTTGGAACTGATACTTATTTTATGTTATATTTCACTCAAGTTATACTTTTTACAAACATGACTATATAAAAACAATTAATGTCTTTTATTTACATAAAAACACTGTCACTGTCTGTCACTCGCCAAATTGTGTCAGTATTGATAGGTTATAGAATAGGACTGAGCGTCAACACTTATGTTGATAAGCTATGAGCGTATGCGTAAGTTTGATTTTCTATCTGTCAGGATTGCCTCACACATCTTCCAGCGGCTTGTATATCAGTGTATGCTATACAACCTTAGGCGAGGGTTGTATAGGAGATATACCATCTTTCGGAGGGGATGTAAAGCCGTCGGTTCCTTGTCTATTAAATGTTAGGCAAGTAAAAAATCCCTACTCTTCTTAAAGGAAGACGTTCGGCAAAAATTCCTGGTTGGGGGTAGCTCGTCTACAGGCGTCGGTGTTAGGCCTCAGTAGCGGAAACAGGCCGACGTTAAATAAATGTATAAAAAAAAGGATTGCCAATCGTTGTAATAAATTCGCTAACCAAAAATTAGCTAGTTGGAAACTAAATATTACTTGGAAAACGGTCACAACGTTAACTAGAACATTGACTGACAGTTAATCTTAACTACTAGGTATGTAACAGACGCTTTTAACTGAGTAGTGAAAAACCGGCCCTAAGTGGGACAATTTCTTCAAATCCATTGAAATGAGTAAATAGTATTTAACGGGTCCTTTACTGTAATGTTTTTTTGTACATTTTTTGCTGTTTTCGTTATTCGACAAGCAATAAAATGTCGAATATAAAAAAGTGAAAGAATAAAATATGTTGTGAATGAAGAAAATGAGTTTTCTGTGGTGCTGGCAACGGTCGGAATCCCTATGTTAGTCAAAGAGAAGTGAGCTTATTAGTAGGAATAAATAGACTGTCTGTAGGTCGAATCTTAAAAACAAATAAGCTGCATGCATATCATATTCAAATGCACCAGGAATTATCTAATGACGATTTTCAAAAGCGGCTACAATTTTGTAACTGGGCCAGAGGCGAAATGCAACATGATGTCAACTTCTTCAATACTGTTTTATTCAGTGATGAGGCAACTTTGCATAAAAATGGATTTGTTAATAGGCACAATTTCCATTATCCATTCAGCCAGAAATGAAGAGCTCATGAAAATAAGCAAATTTTCTTCCTAACCTCATCAACGTTAGACCATTGATTCGCGAGATATCGCCAATCCAAAGTGCAAAAAACTAAATAAATTAATTAATAAGGAGTGGAGTTGAGGACTCAATTTTTATTTAATAGAAGGGTATTGGCAGATATTCTGCTGGGCCGGAGGCTGGGGGCAGTGGGAAAACGAAAATATTTCACATGCTGATAACTCCCCGAGTAATTGACTTATCGCAATCAGACCGTCGTTCATTTCTTTTATTTTTTCTTTGCTACAAGATAAACACTCATATAAAATAATTTTTTTCGCAAACAAACACTTCGTGCGCAATATATAAATCTTTTTGGCACGAAGGGAAAGGGTGGAGGAACAGTTCTTTTCGGGACTTGATAGGTTCTTTACTGACGTTTAATTTCCGTCCGGCCAGATCGCGATAAAATGATTAGGAAGAGAGATAGAGGACGGCAAAAACACTGTTTGAAAAAACGTGGAATATTTATTTCGGGTACCAAGCGTTTATTTGCGAAAAAAATCATTTTAAGCGAGTGCTATCTTGTAGCAAAGAAAAAAATAAAAAAATGTAAGTCGAGTACGTATAGTACATTTTGGTACAAAACACCACTTTCTAGCTGGCATTTTGTCTTATGCATAAACCGTCGAACTTTATCGCGTGAACGTAAATAAATATCTACAGTAAATAGTAGACAGACATAATATGCTGCGTTAGCTAGCCGTCTGTCTAATAGCTGATGTCACAGTCTAGCCTCGCACGCGGGTATGTTTATTAGTCTCGCATCAGATATAACTTTTCAAGTGATCAAATACGCTATTATTTTTTAAAATTCATATCTAAAATTTGACACAGCCGTTTTTTATTGCAAATAGATTCGATTTCAATTAAAATAAAAAAATCCCGAACTTGCCTATTGATGGAAAATTATATTTTAGCAATACAAAATTATTATAATAATTTTTAATATAAAAAAAAAAAATTATTGGGTACTTGTTCATTTCTGTTCAAGTATGTTAAATTTATAAAACAAATAGACATTGGTTAAGTGTAATTATTATTAAATCACACTTTAGATAAAAAATTATATGATTATGTCAAAATATTTCCACTATAATTTTCACCAGGTATCCCAGTACAAGAAAATACCTTGGTTGCCATAGTAGCACTAGAGAAAACACATTTCATTGGTTAAAGGGAGCAAGTGTGAAATTTTCATTATAATATTCTCTTATGTGAAATCAATTTTCATTACTAACATCCGTAAGTGACATTATTTATTTTTCAGTGCAATCTGAAGCCTTATATTTGTCTTTCACGGTGCGAAGAAACGATTTGTTATTTCCTGTTGTGTCTTCATCGCTTGATGATCTAGCTTAATTCCTTATCTGTGATCGACTGCGTCCGAAGGACAATAATATCAACATCGTAGAGTCCATTGACAAGTTACATCTAAATGGAATTAAGTTAAATTAAACAGCTTTGAACACAAGATAAATGTAATATTAATGTGAGTTAAAAGTAAATAGTTATTGCGACAGGCAAATAGTCAGAGCCGAAAGCATTAAAAGCAGATATTAACTGTTATTAAGGACAAGTTAATATGCTAAAGTTGCAGAAACTGCTGCAGCCTAATCCTCGCTTGCTGTATCCATAAATACGCTTCACTTTACCTTATTTCACTGTGAATTTAATTGAATGTAGGTACAATGTAGACTAATATCTGAGCGCTGAGGTAGATATTTCATTTTCTATTTATCTCTGTTGAAGAAACATGAGATGAGACATTTAACTCAATTAGTGTATTAATGTGTGCATATCTTGAGGATTTCCTTTATGGCGATGAAATTATTGCGCAGCTAGTTTAGATAAAGAGGAGACTACATTTTCGCATGATATTACAATTATTAGAAAATCTTTAATAATAGTATGGATATGTTCATGTGATATTTTAATTTGAACTTTTGAATATATTGTAATTTTATTACTAACATGTGGTAATTATTGTTACGTTTTATACAGGGTGTAAATGAATAGGGCGCTACTCTTGTAACTTCCTCATTTTTAAAGATATCAGCATAAAATTAAGGAAGGAAAATTAAGCCACCACAATAAATTTGCTTGAAGTTAGTAAGTGGCGTCTCAAAAAGTTTTTTAATGCAATAAGTACTTTATTCGATTTCAAAATTTGTATGTAGGCATATCTATTCACAACTAATTTCCGGTTTGTGTTCTGCAACCCAAAAAACTCGGGTGACTCGCTATACCGAAGCATCTTCGAGGTAATTTTTTTTAAATGGAACACCCCTTTCAAATGACCTCCAGATTTTTTGTTTTTGACGTGGCGTTGCCGAGTTATTCGAAAAAAATATGAAAATTTTGGTCCGAACAAGGTTTAACGAAGTAATTCTCTGTGTGTGTATTACTATTAATTAAGGAGATTTATTTTGCAGTTATCTAGACGAGGGATGTACTACACAACGACACAACCACCAAATATTGATCGTAATTAAACGAGGTGTATTTTATACTAGCGCTAATTCAGGACATTTCAAAGTGAATTTTCACAATTTTTTCAAATGGAACACTCTGTATATTATTGTATTTTTGAATTGGCACGTTAATTCTCTACAACTTTTGTGAAATACCTAAAATTGTATTTCCAGTGATATTTTAACTTTTCATTAAAAGCCGTTAAATTATAATATTTTTCATTTTCATTAATGATATTTCTCTCTACAATATTGAGGGTTATGAGCTTATTTATAATACAGGTAATGTGAATCAAAATGACGGTCTAGTTGTGTATGTTAAAAATGGAATAAAATTTGAATACAAAATTGTGAATATATCTGTAATAAAAGCCATCGAGATAACGGTAAAATTTAACGACAAAAATTTACGAATTACAGCTTTATATAGACCACCTTCCACATGTATCAAATCTTTCAATGACCAATTACACTATTATCTAATGAATTGTTCTAATGATTTAGATATTCATATAATAGTAGGCGATTTAAATATTAACATAATGGATAATAGCGAACCTGTGCATTTTTACTTAAATATAATGTGCGAGTTTGGCTTTTTGTCTGCAATAAATAAATATACTAGGGTACAGGGAAACAATCAAACTTGCATAGACCATTTATTTATTAAAAATTATAGCGAAAATTACAATTATATTCCTATCATATTTGAAACTAGCATTACCGATCATTTCTCTGTAATTGTACAAATAACAGCGCCTGAAAAAAAGAAAGAGATTAATAAGCTAATAAAAACGAAGCAATACTTATACAAAAACAATTTACTTAACGAATTGCGGGAGGAAAACTGGGTCGATATATATTCATGTAATGATGTAAACATTGCCGCAGATTTGTTAATAAAAAAAATAAAAAATAAAATTGATATATGCACAAAAACAGTTAAATTAAAAAACTTTGAAATAAAAAGAAAGTCATGGATAACAAATGGTTTGGTAAAATCTGTAAATAAAAGAGACGAGTTATATAAGCACATGACTAAATTTCCTACTGAGGAAAATAAAGCCAAATATAAACAATATAGAAATAAATTAAGTGATTTAATGAGAGAAGCTAAGGTTAACTATTACCAAAAAAGAATTAATCAAAATAAGGGTAACACAGCAAATCTGTGGCAGTGTGTCAATGAAATTGTAAAAAATAATGCTAAGAAGGGTGAAATTCGTGAAATAAAAATGGAAAATGGTGATACAAGCAAAGATGAACATGAAATATCTAATACCTTTACGAAATACTATACAGGGATCGGTGAAAAACTTGCTGATGCGATTAAACAAAAAAGTACTGCTCATTTACATGCTAATATAACTAAAATGTCAAACTCAATTTTCATTCCTGAAACTGACGAGACAGAAATAAAGGAGACTATACTTAAGTTAAAAAATAATAAATCTCCTGGAATTGATAATATTACAGCCGAAATTTTAAAATATATAGCCAGTGTAATAGTAGCACCGTTAACTTACATAATTAATACGGCAATTAAAACAGGAAAGTTTCCCTCTGCATTCAAAATCGCGGTAATAAAACCTATCTACAAAAATGGTGATCAGGCGGAAGTGGCTAATTACAGGCCTATCTCTCTAATTTCAAACCTAGCAAAGGTCTTTGAAATGCTATTAAAAAAACGTATCCTAAGCTATTTAAATAAATATCACATACTATCTGATAAGCAGTTTGGGTTTAGAGAGAACAGGTCGACACAGGATGCAATAGAGTACTTGACATCTAAAATAAGTAAATCCATTGATGAGAAATGTCCCACTCTTTGCATCTTTGTCGACTTGGCAAAAGCCTTCGATACGGTTAGCCACTCGCAACTGTTACGGATATTGGAAGGTATTGGATTTAGAGGAGCTTCATTTAACTTAATGCATAGCTATTTAAACAATAGAACACAATGTACTAAAATAAATAACACCTGTAGTTCCATGGAAATAGTAAAATATGGAGTACCTCAAGGGACAGTACTTGGGCCAATCCTATTCAACATATATCTAAATGATTTATATAACTTACCAGTTGAAGGGGATGTGGTGAGTTTTGCTGATGACACTGCAATAATATACAAGGCTTCCGATTGGAAAGTTTTAAAAGTAACCGCGGAAACGGACTTTAAACATATAATGGAATGGTTTGACAGTCGGTTATTGACAATTAACTTCAGCAAAACCCACTACATACCTTTCACATCATATTCTAGTCACTTACCTGATTTTGACAGCCTCTCTGTCCCGACTAATAATATGAATATAGTTATTTCATCGGTGCATAGTATCAAATACCTAGGGATAATGATAGATTGTCACTTAAAATGGGATATCCATATAAACTACCTCATAAGTAAATTAAGGTATACGACATATAGATTTAAATATTTGTCACGATTACTTACAAATAGTCAGATGCGAATATTGTACTATGCATTAGTTGAAAGTCACATAACATATGGAATAATAGCATGGGGAGCAGCAGCAAACAGTCATATAAAGAACCTAGAAATAGTGCAAAAGTGTATTTTAAAAATAATATATCATAAGGCCAACACTTACCCTACTCACGAGCTATATTTAGAAACAAATATCCTTGATCCAAGGCAGCTATTCTTTTTAACAGTCATAACTAGGCAACAAAAGCACAAAAATAATTTAGTGAATATCGAACACAACTACAGTACAAGATATAGACAAAATGCTTCACATGTACCGAAACCTGAAAAAAATATCCTATTAAGAAGCTATATTTATCTAGGACCTAAATTATATAATTTGATACCGCATGAAATGAAGCAGATAAATTCTCTCAATTTATTTAAACATAAATTAAAAAAATGGATGCGTCTAATTCCACGATTACAAATCCATCAATTCATTGATATCAAAAACACTTGTATATTTTAATTTAAAAGATTATAAAATAAGTAATTCAATTGCAATTGTAAACTAATTTAAGCTTATCTAGGTATCTAATAGATATGATATATGTGTGCATGTATATGTGTATGCATATATGGACTTACACCATGGCCAATTTTGTTCTGATTCTGTCTTTTTCTTTTCTCCTACTCTGCTCAAGCTTTAACATAAAACATTTTCTGTCTGCATGTTTTGTTGACTTGTTGTAGTTTTACCCCACTCTCAAGGTTCGCCTTCTGTGGGATTCTCTATACACTTGTTTACCCTACCATGTACATATTGTATTATAGATATTTATTGTTTTTTTATTGTAATTAATTTTTGGTGGTAAATAAATTATTATTATTATTATTATTATTTCGAATTGATCCAGTAGCCATGATTTTGACATAAAGTGAGAATACCTGAAAGTTATCTTATTGGCGTTTAATTATTAACTATCGTGACAAAGCATTTACATTTATTTATAAAGTATGTACATCTGCTAGTATCTCGTAGTGGAAAGGCATTACTGCTATGAATTTTTATTTGGAGTAGCACGAATATATCAGACGTCTATTTTAACGTTCGTATGCTACAAAAAAATGGTTGCGTTTATCTTACTATGATTAAAGAACACATTTAAACTAGCAATTATACTTTTCCGCCACAACGCGCTCTTTGGTTAACACACCAATATTATGCAATAAACTTACCTTTACAAATCATCGATTGAGAATAAAGAAAACATGTCTCATTTAATGTATGCAAATTAAAATAAAGTGTACTAAACTAATACATAGCGTATATCTGCTTTAACCACAACATATCTGAATATCGTAGCTCCCTCAATAATTAAACATGTACGCAGTATAGACAATTTATAACCAGATGAGTTCCTGTTTGCTTGAGAGCATATCAATTCTAAATGGATCAGAGCTTAGATAAGCCCTGTGTAAAACCGAATAAAGGAATACATCCCCTTTTAATGTCAGTTATGCTGTCAAGAATAACATTTTCTGTTAAATTATTGGTTGACTACGAGATGTTACCACTGATATTATAAGTCTTTAACAAAGACTGTTTTTTTAGAACATGGTATGATTCCATGTGTCAGTATAGCGATAAATAAATGAAATTTTATTATTTAGTGAAAGTATTAAAACTAATTACATTTCTTTCATTTCTTTGTTAATGCAAATATCCTTGATTGAGTTTAATTATAATTATTATTTTTGGGTTTTCGACGTGCATTTGAAACTATTAACAGAAAATACTACTGTGTAAATTAGAGAAAATCGGTCACACAGGTAATGTATTAAATTGGTATAAGTCATATCTTAATTCTAGAAAACAAAATGTTAAATTTAGGAATAGTGTATGAAATAAATTGCAAACCATATAAGGTATCCCACAAGAGACATTTCATGGACCAATTCTCTTCAATTTCTACATAAACGGTATTGTGGCACACGTAAAATACTGTAAAATATATATATTTGCTGATGATGCATTGTGAGTGATAGCATACCAACAATGTTTAACTCGATGAACTATGATCCATCTGTAATATTTAAATGACTATGCGATAATAATTTAAGTTTAAAAGTAGGTAGGTCTAAATATATAATTTAAGGCAGCAAATTTGAGTTATCAACATATAGTAGAGTTCCCAAATACATAAAAGTCCTCTAGAACTGATTTCTGTTGGCACCTTAATTTGAAAATGTGCAGATCATCATAACTCATTTCCAACACCTCATAGATAACAAAAATTGAGGTTGTCAAAAAATCGTCCTGTGCAAGGTCTGGATAGGGTGAAATTAATGAAAAACACTCCAAAAATTTTATTGCACAGTTTGATCAGATAAAACGGATGGAAGCTCAGAAAAAAATTATTCATAAAAAGAACTAATTTAAGATACTTAAAATATCGGGTATATCGAAATGAAAATTATGGATCGCTCTTTCAAAGTTGCTACCAGTTTTTAGTTTTTTCAAATCGTGGCAGCGGCTACTGAGAAAATGAATATTTTGATTGCCGATGCACGCAAGTGGAAAGCAGAACGCGCTGGCCACCGAGACCCACACAATTCACTTCTCCAATAAGAAGCCTATATCGGGATCGCTATTATTGTTCCAAATACAGTTGGTATATTATTTGAATCAGCATGTTTACATGTATAATAATTCGAATTTAGCTATTTCTTACAATACAAGTTTAAAAAGTGCGTATTTTTCAATATTTCACATTATTGACCATATTTTTGTTGTTGAAATAGGCTCAAAATGTCATGAAACATCGAAAAAAATTTCTGTCTGTCTGTAACTTTTTTGTGCGCACGTTTACTCTGGAACCGTTTATGATATTGACTTGAAATTTGGTACACTTATGCATTGTAACGAGATCTGGAACTATATTATATTTTGATCTACTTCCGTTGAAGGGTTCGCGGGTAAATGGGATAAATAAGTGCAAATAGGCAAAGCAAGCAGGTTAGAGTCCATAAACCACCACACTATTATGAAAGGGAGTAAAAAAAATTAAAATGTGATTTCGTTTTTATACAAGAACGAAACGTCTCAAAATTTTTTTTGGCATTAGCCACCCCCTCTACCACCCCCATTGTCATCCCGCACTATTATTAAAGGGAGTAAAAAATGACATTGGGATTTAGTGTGTATACGAGAACCAAGGGAAATATTTTATTTACCAGAACATTAAATCTGTTTACCAGAAGTTTGGACAAGTGGTTACTATCATAGTTAGTATTTATAAAATACATTCCAGTCAGTGTCAAGCAAATCGTTTCTAAGCTTTTCCAAACCATTATTTGTAAATCTCCTGCGAGGGACGATAGACGGCGCGTCCATATTATTATATATTTCAATAAATTGACAAAAATGGTTAGAAAGACAAGGACCTATAATATCCACCTCATAGGTATCCTCTGCCAAATTAGTAACAATATTATCAATACAGCTGGTGGAATGGGCTGTCTCCCTAGTAAACTCTGAAATAGTTGCTGTGAGTCCGAAGGAATTTAAGAGGCATATTAGGTCGTTAAGATTACCTGAAGCAGATCTAAAATTTATATTGAAATCTCCTGCAAGCACTATTTTATAATATTTATCAGAGAGAAATTCCAGAAGACCATCCAGTATTTCTAAAAAGTTAGAGAAATCCCCAACACATGATCTATATATGGTAATAACCGCCGTCTTTGAACTTAAAATCTCAATGTCACAAAATTCTGCATCGATTTCGAGGCAGAACTGTGAGAACGATAAAGGCTTAAATATGATATATTTTTTTAGAAAGATGCAGACACCATCGTGTGTTCTTGTAGATCTGCAAAATGAACTCGCCAGTGACCTGGTATATTTATGGTATTAAGAGCAGACTCATTAAGCCAGTGCTCGGACAGACAGATCATGTCGTATACATATTTATCGAGATAAAGTGATAAGTTATCCACTTTGTTTGACAGACATTGAATGTTTACGTTCACCAGACTTACATAATCACGCTGACTTTTTATACAGAAGGAGCTGTTTTTGTTAGTGTCAACTATGTCAATTGAATCGTCTTCTTCCTTGGGTGAAAAAAAAACTGATGAAACTGACACTCGCAGTTTTATTGAAGTGAACGTTTTGGACCTTCAACTTAAAAAAAATTCAAAATAATATAATGCATTGGCAGCAGAGAATAAAATAATTAGAAGTTAATCAAATAAACAAAAAGTGGATTAGGCTCATTGGGGACATCACTTAAAAGAAAACGCGCCAAATGCTTTACCTAAAGGTGGTGTGGAAACGAGCACATAGTGTCTGAACCATTTCGATAGAGAATTTACTTATATTTAACTTTGATAACCTTCAATTGGGGGTGACCTGCGGGCGAGAGGAAAACCTAGTATGTCTAAACGAGACATATAATGAACTGGTTCCAACAGTAAAATCTTTTGCCTGATTTAAAATGACATCAATCTACCTGACCACTGGCCTATAATGGATAAAACGTCAAAAAAATAGATTTTTATGTATTTGGTCCATAAAATAGCTATATTAGGGACTCATTTGAGTCCGTAAAATGAATCTTTTCCAGGCGCAATCCCAAAAAGTTGCCATGGCAACTTTTGAGGATTATTTAGGTAAATAAAGCAAAATGGTTCAATACAACAATTATACAGTATGGGTACTACAGTCGCATGGTAATTAAAACTTGGAAGTAACTATTTTCGAGAAATATTTGCTCTAATTAAAAATTTGAACATTTTTTAAGGATCTTTAACAAAAAAATGTAGTTTGTAACACGTACCTAAATCAGTTCGTCCCAAAAAAACATGATTTTAGGGCTTTGTTACAAAAATAACTATTTTTAAGAAGAATAAGCAATTCTTTAAACGTGTCTATAAGAACTTTACTTTATAGAAGCTTAATTGACCCACACATTCATTTTGTTGTTAACAGCGATATTTAACCTGAACCAAAATGAAATATTTAAAATTCAAATTATACAAAGCAAAGTCGTGAGAATAATTTTCAAATATAACAAAAAAAATGAATGATGCAGTACTCAATTTTATTAAAGTTAAAAAGCGAATCCTTCTTAGAATAATACATATGTTTTTAAAATAAAAAACGAATTGACTCCAGGTTATTTAAGAAATAAAATTGTTAATGCGTAACAGTATTTTTTTTTGGTATAATGTTCAAATAATTCAGTCTTATTTTTAGTCGCTAATATGTAGTATAATCTACAAATGTATGTATGTTTTTAATAGTGTATTTGTTAAATAAATTAATGATTATTATTATTATTACATTATTACTAGTAAAATAATATTATACAAGCTTAATTATTTTCTAAATTAAACTACATCTTAACTGATAACTTTTTCTTGATATAGAGTTCACAAACCCATTTGAATTCTACACAATACTATATTTACTAACGCGCCGAGAAAATTAATAGAGAAGAAAGATTATATTTTATGGTATACTGAAATATCCTAATGAAACGTACATAATTAATAACTTAATTTTAAAGTGTACACAATAGCCTTCTCTTAATAATCGTGAATAGGTATTTGCAAATAAAAGCTATTGAGGGTAGGTATTAAAACTAAGTCTGTAAGTGAGTGTTGTTTCCAAGTTTATGAATATTTAGATAACAATCAGCCCTATTGAATATTAAAATGTAAGCACGTTTAAAATTTCAGTTGGCAAGTTTAAATAGCGGAATTTATGACGATCATTCTTGAGAATATTCCAATTCAATATTTAACTAAAATTACATTTCATTTTGAATGTTACTTTTTTGTTAAAAGTGCGTCTTAAAATAAGATACTTTGTTCCAAAATAAAAAATAGAACCAGTTTTCTCTTACGGAATTTTAAGTTTTTGTAATTTTTGAGCACTCCTTACAAAAATATAATGTTTCTCAAAGTTATTACTATTTTTTAGGCAATCAAAAACTTTTATGAAGAATAACATTTTCTCGAAAAGTTAAAAATTTTAGCCATTGCACCTATTGCAAACCTCATCCGCGGACATACTGTATATGACCCATATGAAGGTTTACTTCCTAATGTTGTAATTATTAGTAGTTACTTGTGTTGTAAAAAAATCTTTTTGTAACATAATGTAATTGAGAAATAAAGATTATTATTATTAACTAAATAACTTGTTTCCCGTACTATAAAATTAACTTTTCTGATACACTGTTTCTTATTAAAGTTAACTTCTAGTTGTTGTTTTATTAAGTTGGACCTACTTCAGTAATAATTGCAATGTCCTTAATTATGAGAAGAAAAGAAACCGAACCAAGTTACCAGTTACACCTTATTCTTGCTTTGACTCTATTCTCGGGGGTTATCTAAAACGTTTCAGTTCCACTTGTAATTTATACCTCGTTCACTATCGGTTTTGTTTCCAAAAGAAAATAGCTTTAGGGCGTACTCTATTCCTTGGAATTTCCCGGGCTTTCTTGTACAATACTTCACGGAACCTAGCCGAAAGTATTATGTATTCTTTCCGCACGTCTCTTGAACATTTATATCCCCCACTGTGCTTTGTTTTTCGTGTTTCCTTTCACGAATTATATTATTTGGTTACGAAATATTTACTGAGTGTAATATTATATTAAAAGATGTTTGCCTCCTGAATATCAAAGGTTAGAAACAAAAAAAACCATACTACATAATACTTAGTAAAATTCAATATTTTTCTGCTTTGTAATTCTTTTATTTTTTTAGAAAAATAAAAACCATCTCGACAATTTTTATAATTACTTATTTATCTTTATTTACAAGAAACTATAATTGTTAGAAATTTACAATGATTTTCAAAATATGGCGAATGCGCTAGGAATAAACACTCAATTTGTCGTTCACCTTCAATATTTTTCTCCGCCTTCAATAATTTCCTGGAATTATTTTTTTTATCAAAGTTCAAAATTCTATTAACCGTATTAGTAAGCAGTATTTTCTACCGGCACGTTAATATTGTTGACGTGTTAAGTTGAATTTACTAAACCAGTCAATTTAACAGGTATTGAATTTATGGCATGGAGAAGACCCTTTCCGTAACGAGAAACCAAGAACTAATGCTTATCGCTGCTTTAGTGCTTCCTTTGTTTAAGTTCTCTGTCTTGTGGAGGTATACATTTCTGAACCGAAAGATAGGTTACGTCGACCGTTTCATATGTCGGAAGTTGTTATCTTTATTCTTTACAGTCCATTTAATTTTGCGTTGGAAAGGAGTCAAATGTAATTAGTGTATACTGTTATATTAGATTTATATGTTTATAAAACTTTAATGTCGTTCTTAAAAAGATTTAAATAGAAATTTAATTAGTAGATACGGGCAGTTATAGTTCTTATAATTACCTAGGGGCTCGATTTGTGTCTTACTTTTGTCAGCACATCACTTATTTTGAGTAAATTTTGACGTCTTTTGAATATTCATGTATGCATATGTTTTTCTTCAATATTCTGTTTCGCAGTATTTACGTATATATACCCAAATAATAATTTAAATGTTGTATATTTCCCGCCCGTTTCAATATAATTTTTTTAACAGCCTGAAGAGTAAATCTCAAAATGCAGCGGTTTTGAAAAAAATTAGATAGAACCTCGTTGAAACACTCTATCTTGCAAAAAACTTTCGCCTTAGAATTTTTCTCGTATCTCTTCAAGTAACGGAGATATTTGGCCTAAACGTTTTCCGCATTTTCGATATTTTCAGCCGTAATTCTTAAAGTAGGCCATGGATTTCAAATGTCTTTAAACCATTTTGTAGGTTATATAAATCGGCATAATTTTCGTGAATAATTTTTTTTGTACGACCGATATTAAGTGAGATATTCTCGAGGGCCCTGATAAAATGGACAGCCTGTGTATATACCATATAACAATAAATTAAACTCACAAAAAGGATTTTTTTGAAAAATATTCTCCTTTTTATTACACCGTATCAACACATTAATTTAGAATTTGTTGCGTGAAGTTAATATTAATTTAAAGGTATCGACAAAGTTAAATGTTGTTAATAGAATTTAATATCGCATCACTTGGGCGCAAAGTAAGCGATAAAGTAATGAGAGTTTCCCCGCAGTCATCTTTCATTTTAATGAGCCGTGGCCTGAAAACAACCCTTAAACGTCTAACAAATTGCACAACTTATTCACGAAGACCCTACAGAATTGCTACAAACCTGACCATACTCAGTTATGATTAATTATCTTATCTCTAATACTTACATGATTTACACGTGCAGTGCAGTAATAGGTATGTTATTACCATTTTAACATAAACCATTTATTAAAGATTTATCTAAAATTTAACGCGAAATATCTCATCATTGCAATGGTGGTGTATTAAAAATATCCAAATGTCTCATTAGACTCTGTATAATTATTAAAGAGCGTTATTTGGTGCAAATATAAACAATAGAATAATCTACGTTTCTATGGTTTTAATTTTCATTTCTTCAATTATTACCCCAGGCGTCGGAGGTTGAATATCAATATTAGATTGATGGAATAATTTCTAATGGAGTTTTTTTTCTATGGCTTCTTTTTATGTTTAGAAAGAGATTTATTGAAAATGCCCCCTAATCCGATCCGGAATATATTTTTTTAAACAATTGAAGGTGGAAATTTTGGCGTTTTTTAAAATATCTTCGAAAATATCAATAACAGGACAAAAAATCAAGAATAGAAATTAGTTTTCCTCCAAATTCTACATAGAAAAGGGCTCCACATTTTTTTTTGATTGGTGCAATAGTTTTGAAGATAGTGGTAAATATTTGTTTACAAAAATGCATGCTAATAAGATTCATTAATAAATTAATTAATAATCAGTAATAAATTAATACATGTATACCATAGATTACTCTTTTATTTATGTTCGTACCAAATAACTATTTTTCGCTTTTATAAAACGAGGGCGATTCTATTAGATTTCAATGACATCTGGGAACATTTGAATTAATATATGAAAATAATTGTATGTTATTGAAATACTTACATTATGTACTAAATACTCTTTGAGGATTTTAAAATTTTTTAGTTTTCCCAAATTAAGCGCTACGTAAAATTGTTCATATCTGCTTTCCGTGTTTATTCTCATTTCAAGTTCATAGTTTATTGTTACTTTAACCGTGTCCTTCATCACGAAAGAAAATGTGTTTTACACTTGTAATAATAAATCACTCATTCTTGATACTTAAAATTTGTACTTAGACTGTTAAATGATTTGAGTTAGGCATATCAGACACCTAAATCAAATCATTAAAAGCTGAAACTTTGTAAGATGGCATTTCCATGTTATCAGAAGAAAATATAGCGTAGCATATTGACAGGTAATGATTGGTACTTCACATTTAAATTTTGAAATTCAGGTGTGTGTTAGCAACTTCTACCAACCAGTCAGATACTCGATATCTTCTTCAAGTAATATAGGAGTGGTATTTTTTCAAAGTTCCAGTTTTTATCAAACGCATAAGTAAAGTCGTTGAACAGCTTTTATACTATTAAAATTTATTTGGTTATTAAAGACTATTATAGTTAATTTTAGTTACATTTTAATGTGTTTCATACATACCTCTGAAAGAGTAGTGCATGCTAATGTATTCATGCATTTGTAATCATCAAAGCGCTCCACAGATGTGCATTCATTACTTCAAAGCAAATATTTACAAAATTCTATTTGTTAATTGAATGGTGACGTATTTACTAAACTTTGTTATTGAACATGGTACATTCAAAAAATTACATGAAATTTCAATGCACTGCTCGAATATATAAAGTTTCTGAACTTTGTACTAGAGATTCACAACAATTAAGAAATATATATACAGGGTGTCTCACCGGGAAATGAATCGATCGATATAGAGAAAAGTACGCATCAGAAAATTTTGAAAATTTAGATAATTACTAATGTCGGTGTGGCCAATCCAACTAAAATAATTACAAGCAGCTGGCACTTCCGCTTATACCGGAAGTCGATACCAACTTGCTTATTTCAAATGGAACACCCTATATATTTTAGGGTTTTCGAAAAGAGCATAAAATTCTGAGTTGAAAATATGTGCATATCCTATATCTAAACCTAGCCGTTTCAGAGATATTTGACATTTTATAGAAAATTTGACGGGTGCAACAGTTTGCAAGAACCGTTATAACTTTCTTCGTGTAAAAGATCCTCCTTCGCTTCACAAACACAAGGAGAACTACGTTCTGCAACTGAAATAAATTCAATAATATCATACCAAGTGTTCCGTTTTTCGCGTTATATTTTGTCAACTTCAAACCACAAAAACTTGTTTAGGTCAAACGGAACACCCTGTATTCCTTTACGTCAAGCTGTGTAAAATTGAATTCCCTTTTTTCTGATATTAGCATTGTGGGGGTTAAAGTTACAACTTTTTGAAATATTTGCAATTTTATTAGAAATTCATGAATTGTTGTAATCATTTCATCAAAATAGCCATGATTAGAAACAGTCAGTCATTATCTTATGTCAAAAAATGCCAGCACGTTTAAATTATACCAACGAACACTTTTTAAATTTGTTTATTACTTATGGAGAATGTGATAAAATAATATCAAGAACTTGCAGCACATTTGCTACTCGATATCCACAAAAACACAAAATAACACTAACACTGTAACATGCGTATTAATCGAATTGAAGATATGGCATCAACTAAAATAGCAGAGATAAGATCAACTTAAAATATGATTTCATTTTAATTTAATAATTGCTCAAAATTCCGCCCTCGAACCTCGACACATTTTTCGCACCTTCGGATTAGTTCCTCATGGGTAGCTCTTCTAATTGAATCCTGTGATATGTTTTGAAATGCATGTCTTACTCTTTGCAGACAATCTTTAGTGGTTGTTAATGGGCGCTCATAAACTTTATTTTTAATAGTTCCCCAAATGAAATAATCCAGAACTGATAAATCGGGCGCGCGAGGAGGTCATAAGAAAGGTCCATTATTGGCAATCCATTGGTTATAAAAAGTTTCTTGTAAATAATTATTAATTAAATATGCGCTATGTGGGGGAGCACCGTCGTACTGATAAAAAATGTTTCTATGTTCGGCGAGAGGTAAATTTTCTAAATAATTATTGTTCAAATTTTGTAAGATATTCAGATATCTTTCACCTAAAAGAAAAACAAAAATATACCTATACATATTAGCAGAAGAGAAAATTTAATTTACCGTTTAAATTTTCCTGATAAAATTGTAATGCCACCACTCTATCGTTTCTATGGCACAGTAAACATTGAACTGCCAACTTTCCTGAAAGTTTCGCTCTCTGAACATATGAGAATTTGAGTCACTCCAATAATACGAATTGTGTATTAAAAAGTCCATTTTTAGTAAATTTTGCTTCATCTGTCCATATAATATTTCCCAATTAAGAATCGTGATCCTCAGACCTTATTAGAATAAACTCACAAAAATTCTGTTTTCTTAGGAAATCTGTTTCTTTTAATCCTTGAACCATATGGAATGAAAACGGGCGAAATATATGTTTTAATAAGATTCTGTGAATTGAATCCTTGCATAGTCCCGATTCCAGAGCAGCTTGTCTTAATGACATCCTTGGAAATGCATGAAAATATCCCAGAATGACTATTTCAATGTTTTTGTCATCAACAATAGGCTTTCTTCTTTGCATTTTTGCCTTGACAGAGCCATAATTTTTTAAATTTTCCAGTATGCGTTTTACAGTGTTTGGTGACAGTTTCTACTTTTCTGGATATCGAGTAGCAAATGTGCTGCAAGTTCTTGATATTACTTTATCACATTTTCCATAACTAATAAACAAATTTAAAGTCTTCGTGGGTGTAATTTAAACGTTCTGGCATTTTTGACATAAGATAATGACTGATTGTTTCTAATCATGGCTATTTTGATGAAATGATTACAACAATTCATGAATTTCTAATAAAATCGCAAATAATTCAAAAAGTTGTAACTTTAACCCCCACAATGCTAATATCAGAAAAAAGGGAATTCAATTTTACACCACTTGACGTAAAAAAATACAGGGTGTTCCATTTGACCTAAACAAGTTTTCGCGGTTTGAAGTTGACAAAATGTAACGTGAAAAACAGAACACTTGTTACGATATTATTAAATTTATTTCTGTTGTAGAACGTAGTTCTCCTTGTGTTCTTTTTATGTGACAAGAAGCAAATGAGGATCTTTTACACGAAGAAAGTTATAACGGTTCTTGCAAACCATTGCACCTGTCAAATTTTCTATAAAATGTCAAATATCTCTGAAACGACTAGGGTTAGGTATAGGAGAGAATATTAAGCTCTTTTTAAAAACCCTAAAATATATAGGGTGTTCCATTTGAAATAAGCAAGTTGGTATCGACTTCCGGTATAAGCGGAAGTGCCAGCTGCTTGTGATTATTTTAGTTGGATCGGCCACACCAACATTAGTAATTATCTAAATTTTCAAAATTTTCTGATGCGTACTTTTCTCTATATCGATCGATTCAGTTCCCGGTGAGACACCCTGCATAAATAAAATATTATGCTTTTGAATGTGGTAAACTCGACACGCGTTTCAGCTTCTTTAGGCCCTTCTCAAGAGTAACTCTTGAGAAGGGCCCAAAGAAGCCGAAACACTTGTCGAGCTTTAGTGAAACTTTCTCAAACATTAAAAAGCATATTTTATAACGTAGATTAGATAGATTAGATCCCATGAGAGTAGTAATTCATTTTTGATGGGAAGAAAAGATCAAATCTCACAAAATTGTGAAATGAAAAATGCTACCGGTTTCGTAAACAAACTTTGCTTCACATCATCAGACACAAGACTACAAGGGAAAACAATAAAAGAAAGCTTAGTGACTACATTTGGTCAATATAGCTTAGAAATAAGTTAATAGAAACTTAAGAAAATTTAGTAAGTTTGTCATAATTTTTATTTAACTCTGAAAATATTTATCTGCCTTTCATATATATATTTTTCCAAAAAAACGCCAATCGTTCTTATCTATAATAACGATTTTATTAATTTTATCGGGATTTAAATAAAATCAATCTTTCTTTACGTAACTGCTTGATAAATTTCGTTTCGATTTTGATTTTGTCCTGAATATAACAGCACCAGGAAGAACAGACTTCTCCATTTGATAAGTTGCTAAAATTAATCTCATGTTACCCCGCCAAATCGCATGGTTGTAATCGGCAATTTAATACGAACAATATATTTGCGCATGAACACTCGGCCATATATAATTTAAAAGCGTTAGTCTGTGCCGTAGTTCTGGCTAATATGAAAGGCTAATATAACTCCCTTGGGTTACTATTCAAACAGTAATAAATCGGAGTTGCTCCTGCAATTGCTATTTAATGGGAATCGATGCGACGAGCGCACGAGAAAAAAAGAAATAAAAACTGCATTGCATGGGGCTCATACGGTTATTAAAATCATTCAATTGTTATAGTGTAACTAAAGTTAGCACTTTATATATACGCACGAAATTGTATTTTTTTGAAACAATTTACTCAGATAATCGGGAGATCTGGAAATAATTATTTTAACAATAACATACACAGATTTAATTGATTCGTCTACCTCTTACAAAATATTCCATTGGTGTTTAATTCATTAGATGAAAACAAAGAACAATTGCTTTAAAAAAAACTATCAGCAAATTAATATATTGGAAATCAATCTCTAAAATAATATAAACATATTAAAACATAATATTTTTAATCGCAAACTCCTCTATAAAATCCTTATTTCACTATAACGAACGTAACCAGACTGTAACCAACAGCTACTCTTCAAGCCTAGCGTGTAATAATTGCATATTACCATCAAAACGCTAATGCTTCGATTGCAACAAACACCAGCCGAAAAACTGATCCTACTTAAAGGAACTCTCGTGCCAGTCATCACACACCACTAGCAGACTGCAGTTTCGAGCCGTTGGCTCTCGTCAGTGCAAGGTAGGCATGTGACGACGACCGACACGAGAATCACTTGACTATTTAGTACATTTTGGTATCTTTGGGATAGCAACATGTAAAATAGTCAGCAGGCACCATCCTGTGGTCCATTGTCTGTTGTAATCGAAAAATAAATAGCCTATGCTTTTAGAGGGCGGAATATTAAAATATAATATTTTTAGTCGCAAACTCCTCTATAAAAACCAGACTGCAACCAATAGCTACTCTCTGGGCTATGTGCCCCGTCGAGCGCTGAATTACAAGTTACAAGCCTGGCGCGTTAAGTGTAATAATTGCATATTACCATCAAACCGCTAAAGCTTCGATTGTAACAAACACCAGCACGAGAGCTCCTTTAAGTAGGATCAGTCTTTCGGTTAACCTTAAATTTCAACAAATCGAGTGATCGTTCTACTTCCTTGGCCGAAACCAAGTAAAATAGTTCGTTAAATTTAAACTACCGTCGAGCATAAAATACTCAAGTGAATTCTCTCAGATTTTAAAACATAATTAAGTGCTAGTCAGACTAAATACATATAAGTGTACTACAGCTCTAAGGCATATACAGGGTGAAGCATTTGGCCTACTTCAACTATTTAAGAACTAACCACCCCAATTTCTCAAAGTGTACGTACCGCTTCAGGAATCTCGCAATCTCTCCACGACAAACTTTTTTATTTTAACACGAGAAGCTGGTAGATCACTGGGAAATACAGTGACCTTGCCCCATCTCTTGGTGACTTGTATATTAGTGTATTAGCAGAAGTATACAATCTTAGGCGAGGATTGCGCGTTGGATATACCATCCTTTTGAAGGGATGTAAAGCTATCGGCTGCTTGTTTGTCTATTAAATGTTAGGCAAGTGAAAGATCCCTACTCTTCGGCAGAGAAGGGGTCCGGTAAACTTCTTGTTTGAGGGTAGCTCGTCTTCTGGCGTCGATGACAGGCTTTAGTAGCGGAAATAAACCGACGTTAAATAAATGAATATAAAAAAAGAATTTTATCTAAATAAAATAGATCCTGTAGTTTCCTCTTCCTCTTCTTTAGAAAGCGAGTGATTTTTGACCTGTGCAAAACTGAAGTAAGATGTTATCAAACTCCGATAGTTCAATTCTCTGATTCATTTCTTTTTCAATTCTACTTTTACTAAGCTTAATTAATATTTTCTGTTTTTCTATAATAATGAATTTCCATCTTTATGTGTTTTAACAGTATTGGTTAATTTTCGCTTTCTCTTCAAATAGGCTTGAGATAAATCGTTTAAAAGGAGCTAGTATATTCTTAGTTTAAGTATATAATTAGTTTTACTTAATAAGTAATAAGCAAATATTTGCTTCATGTTCAAAGTTTAGGGCAATGATCATCACAGACAGTGATAATTTGAGTTTATCATAGCCCATCTTTATTCATAACTCGACCCCTTTGACGCTTAAAAGGAACTGTTCAAAGAAGAATTTAAGTTAAAATGGAGTTTTACTGACCCTAATTAATGTCTACATTAGAAAGGAACATTTTATTGCTTCGGAAAATTTCATTACAACACGTTTTAACACTTTGCGTTATAATGTGAGGGGTAGATTCTAGATATTAAATTATGGTGGCTTTCATTTGCAACTTATATTAATACATTGCTCTGATTTTGCACTATCCACATGGTTAAATGACAATCATTTTTTATTTTCACTTGTACATTTAAACGCATTTATTTTTTTTTCTATATTAATTTCATTTATTAATAAATATTTTGTATCTTAGTGACACATTTTCGCCTCCATTTTCACTTACTAGAACAACGTAAGTTATTTCATATTTAATTGTTTGTCCTTAGGATAAAAAATTTAATTTCATTTGTACATGTAATTTATTAAAATAAATAAAAAATAAAAGACGGTAAATGTCTGGAACATTTAAACGCATGATGATAGTATCCTTAAGATTTCATGTTTTTTGTCCCCCTTAATACATTTTGATTAATAGTGTCTACAATAATAGCATTCCTATATTAAATTATTTTTTGGATGCTTTTCCACAACCTGTATTTTAAAATATTGTATCTCATCTTCTTTCAACAATTTGTTTCTGCACACGTTATTATTACCATAACTAAATTTGAAAACATGAACACAAGGTCGTATACCGATTCATGCAAAGGCCATCAGTTGCGTGATTCTAAGATCTTTAGTGAGATTTTTAGTAACACGAGGTGGCTATTACACATTGTTGGGTAGAAGAATTATCGTGATTCATTGTCGCTTTTGGTGCACGTAAATCAACGATTACTTACAACGGAAATTAGACAAATGCAAGGTCATCGTAGTAATGAATAATTATAATTAATATAGGAGTTTCATATCATATACGTTGCATTTGTTTGTTTATAATAGTAATACTGAAATTGATCAATTTTCTAGCAATAATTAACGGATTTTTAATTGAAGGTTAAGTATAACATCATAGACAAATTAGTTTATTAAAAAAAATAGTTTGACAGAAGCCTCCCATCGTTGAGAGTAGCTCGTCTCCGGGAGTCGGTGATAGACCTCAATCGCGCAAATATTCCGATGTTAAATAAATGTATATGCATATATTAAAGCATAATTTTTCAGTCTCAAACTTCTCTATAAAATCCTATTTTACTATAAGGAACGTAACCAGACTGAAACCAACAGCTACTCTCTGGGCTATGTGCCCCGCCGAACTCTGGATTTTACAAGTTACAAGCCTGGCGCGGTAAGTGTAATAATCGCATATTACCAACAGAATGAAATGCTTAGATTGCAACAAACACCAGCCGAAAGACTGATCCTACTTAAAGGAGCTCTCATGCCAGTCGCGCGACACCACCTTCAGACTGCAGTTTCGAGCTCTTGGCTCTCGTCAGTGCAAGGTAGGCATATGACGACCGGCATGAGGATCCTTTGACTATTTGGTACATCTCGGTATCTTTAGGATAGCGACATCTAGCAGTCCAGTGTCTGTTGTAATCGAATAATAAATAGCCTGAATGGGCTTAGCATAGTTCAAATGTGCTTCTAGAGGGCAGAATATTAAAACAATTTTTCAGTCGCAAACTCCTCTATAACATCCTTATTTTACTATAAGGAACGTAACCAGACTGCAACTAACAGCTACTCTCCGGGCTATGTGCCTCGCCGAGCGTTGAATTACAAGTTATAAGCCTGGCGCGTTAAGTGTAATAATCGCAAATTACCAACAGAACGCTAATGCTTCGATGTTTAAATTTACTCAGTGTATAGAAAATCAACCCATACCAACCGTTACCTTAATTCAAAATCACACCACCGTCCATTACAAATAAATTCCGTTGTCAACCAGATCTCTCAGACTAACAGACAATCACAATCACAAACACATTAGAAGAAGCACTGATACAAAACGGTTACGACATACACAAAGCACAAAATCCTTCCCAAATTCAACAGACAGAAACTCCTCCTCAGCAAAAAGCCTTCCTACCCTACATCAAAGGTGTCACAAACAAAATTTCAAAAGTCCTGAAATCCAATAACATAAAAACCATATTCACAACAAACCAAATAATTTCCAATTTAATTAGAACCCCAAAAAACCAAATACCTAATGATTCCCACGGTGTATACGAAATACCTTGCTCAAAGTATCCCCAAACCTACATTGGACAAAGCAATAGACGGATTAACAATAGAACATATGAACATTGTCCTGCAGTTAGAAAATCCAATCCCACATCATCACTTGCCCAACACAGCCTCCTAACAGGCCATAATATAGACTTCGATAACACCAAAACCATAGCACCCTCATTTTTCCAGAAACCGAGAATCATTCGCGTAGCAATTGAGATTGAAAAAGTCCCAATTGTCTAAACAAAAGGGATAACGATCATCGTCTTCCAGTCGCTTGGAAATCATTGATCTCCAGACTAGCCCCACAATCTTCATCCACGCCTCATAATCCTGATACCTACATCAACAAACCCTCAACCCCCTACCACTCTCCCACCCACAGACAGCTTTCGTATAAATAACACTTCGTCAGATACTGCCAGCGAGTTCGCTCTAAGGAGTAGGCAGATTGAGCCCCCGGAATCGAACCAGGTCTACGAACTCTTAGCATTATTTTCTTTAACAATTTTTTCTTGGCCCCTTTTTTCTCTTGAAAATGGCTCCAAAACGGAAGCCGAAACGTCGAGACATTAACAATTTCAGACGCGGTTCAACACGAGAACCTAGTATTTTTCATATATATATATATAAAGAAAAAAATGTATTTGTAAGTTTGCTGTCACATTATGGAAGACATCGATTTTTCATGAAATCCATGCCTTGAGTCTTGACTTAATCTACACTTAAATAAATTGAAACTAAATCACGAATAAGAAGTCTGCTTTCCTGTTTTTGTATGCAGATTAATTCAAGCTCTAGTTACCTATTCTCATGCACCAGTTTAATTACCTTAAGTTATTCCCAAAAATTTATGTTCTACGCTTGTAAACTGGTTAAGGCCAGTGTTTTATTCAATAGTTCATTTTATATACAACTGTGAGTCCGTTAATATAAATTTCAGTAAGCGATGACAATATGAGTTATTGCAATGAATTTCGTCCTCAACTTCCGGAATTTAATTGTTTAAAATGTGGTTTAGCTTATTTATACGTATATACATATATAAAATATTCAGCATATATATAACTATATACCAACCCCTACGAAAACAGAGGTTTACGGCACGAAAAAAAAATGAGATGGTGTAAATTAGTTATATTAGTCCATATTCTGATTTTATATTAAAAATTTGATCAATGTTATTTTAAAGTTAGGAGATCAAAATATATACTCAAATAACAAGCATAAATACTTTTACAAAAATATTCAAATGCTATTGACATTTGCATTCATACAGGGTGAATCTAAACCTACACGCATAAACTTAGGTAATAATATAGCATATGGTGGATAATGACTATTAATGATATTAACAGTTATTGTGGTTCGTATCGAGGTTTGTTTCTATGAATGAAATAAAAAATATGGCACATAATTACTACACATAATATAGAATGTGTATATGGTACTAACTGACGTGGTGGCCCTTTCATGCTTGATAATCCTTTATCTGGTGCCTTTATTTACAATTTTTGCGCGATATTTTATCGGTTCTCCTGGAAGAAGTTGCTCTCGACGTTAGATAGTATGTTTCTTCATGATTCATATTCAGCAACAAATGCGACAACATTTGGATAATGTGTTCCTCGGAAGGTGGATAGGCAGAGCAGGTTCAATTGCCTGGTCCCCTCGTTTATCCGACCTCAATCTGCTTGATTTTTATTTTTGGAGATACATAGAAACTATGTTCTACGTTGCGGAAGTTAACACTAACGAAGAGTTGATAATCGCATACATGATGCAGCTGTCACAATCCGACAACAGCCAGCTGTAAATGTGGGGGGCAATATATATAAAAGAATCAACTCTGGTTCACTTCCTGAGTCACGTAGGTGCACTAAATATTAAAAAAATTAAAAAATGAAAATTCACATCAATTTTCAATGCACTTTTCAGCTCGCTGAATCTATTGCCCCCCCAATATCTATCTCTTTTGGCAGCTCTCTTGTAGAAATATTTGGGTACACATGTGTGTAAGCCAACACATTTATCTTAATTTATTCGCTTATTATTAGTCTCTGTCTGTCTATCCTCTGCCACTTCAATATTTTCTGCATTTCAGAATGACTCTTCTAGAATTTTAAAATACTGCCGGTATGGCTGACAACGATAGGGATATCTTTCATTATATAGATGTGCGGCCGCAGGGGCATTTTTCTGACACTCGCCGTAAATTAAAAGTAAATTTGCCTATTCATTATATGTATATTGCATCGTAAATCGTATCTTATTTTGAATAAAGCACCTAATTATAAATTTACAAATAATAAATACGTCTCTATTTCACTCAACAATAACATTTTGTCAGATGCTGTGTGCAATTTTTCATTTGTTTTTCATGGCTTACTGCAAGATATGGACACAATTCGAAACGCTTCTACAAAAAGCTTAATATTTATTTTAATTTATACTATATTTTTCTCGGAAAAAAACAGTCTAAAGCAAATTTACCACTCTATCTGATTGATAAAAAAATAAAACATACAGGGTATTATTTGAGAAATTGGAGTTATGACAAATTGAATTTCCATGAAATGGAAAAAATGGGAAAAACATTTCTAAATACACGCAAATGAACAAAATATGCCTGAATTCCAAAGCCAACTAGAAATAGCAAATAAATTCCATTTCCAAGGTTATTTTTCATCCGATATTAAATCTGAAAAAAATAGTGACTTAAATATACAGAGTGCTATTTAAAATAAGAAAGTTATGGCAATTTCCGGCCATATCGGAAGTGATTTTTTACCATCGAATGGTCAAAATGTGGCCACTGATATCTATATTTGATTTCCCAAATTTCAGAATTTTATTTTCAAAACTGTAGAAAAAAGTAGGTACTTTATGGTTCACCCGGAATACAAAATAAAAATATACATTTAATTTAATGGCCGAAATCCCAGGAATATAGACATCAATTAATTTGAAATTTATTAACACATTTTACTTATTCGGTCAATTTTGGAAACTTATCCAATTCCGTTCCAAAACTGATAAAAATATATTTCGTGCTACCAATTCCACTAGGTGGCGATGAGACGACTATGATTTAGCCATCGCCACATTTTTATTAAATCACATGAAAAGTAGATCCAGTACTATTTGCAACAATTTCTGAGATTTCTTAATGTTTATGAGGCCCGTTTGTTTTATGGGGCTATATTATAAAAGTTTAGCTCCATCCCTCCCCACCTTTCTCAATCACGCCTTTCCATATTGTTGAGCAAAAACAATTTATATTGTTAAGTATTCATTTGCAAAAAATTACTTACCACAGCAGCATTTGTGACAGTTTATGTTAATATTTTGAAAAGCTATCTTTTTAGACAATATATTCATTATTTTCTAATGAAATTAAACTAAAATGTTGCTGGGTTGTCCTATTGCGTCTCTATAATTTCTTAAAATCTTAATAATTGGTAAATAAGTTTACTTCCGAATAACTAAAATTTGTGCAAAAGAGATTCGTTCTACTTTTATAAACTTTATAAATGATACGTTTAATTATACTGAAAAGTTAATAAGTTTGGAATTTAAATTAGACAGAATTCTGTTGCAATTAAAAGTTAATTTTTGCTCTGCTTGGCTAGCTGCTGAAAATCTAAATTAAAGTGCATTTTCAGCTGTAATACATTAAGTGCCATCTGTAGCCGTACAGCAAAATATATATCTAGACACTTAACGTTAGAAACTACCCCAAAAGGAAAACGTTCAGGATTTCACTTTGTTTGATACTAGTACATCCGATCTTACATAGATGGCGCCTTATATCACATTTCAGAATTAACTCTCATTAAGTTGTGCATTGCTTATTGTTTAAATAATAGTACTAATTAAATAATGAAACAAGACTGACAATTATGATATACTCTAATTATGCTATAGATTTTTTCTTATATTTTAGATGTAGTTACTTTTAGTATTTCACATCAATTTATTGGGTATAGTGAATGAGTTAGTTCATGAGAAAATATCTAAAGAGAAAATATCTGATATCAAACTATGAATGACTAAATTTGTTCGCCTATAGATAATAGAAAAATGTATCTAGTTTTGCAATGTATGTTTTTATATTTGCTCTAGTTTTTATCGACTATTTATATTTTATTCTATAAACCACAAATATAAAAACATTTTAACCGTATATAAATTCAGATCTGGTAATAAAGTGAGAATATAAACAGTGAATAGAGATAATGGATTTCCATATATATCTTTTTTCCTACTCTATTTTATTCTGTATCCTCTTCTATATATGTGTAAAAGCATAGTAAGGATTTAAATTCGGCTGATACACTTTTTACTCTATAAAGAAGAACCAATTTGTTAATGGGCAATATATATCCAGAGCCCGGCAGATTTCTTACTACTGCTTATTTGACTAGGTCTATTTTAAAATAAACTTTGCAAATTATTTCAATACCTTTAAACAACGTTTATTTCCTTTCCATTACATACAGTGAAAAATATAGTGCAGGTAGATTCAGGAATTAAAAAATTAAAAGCATGTAATAACATGGCGTCATAGATAATATATTATTCAACGGGCACATAGTGATGGCTACTATTCACGAGAGTGAAGTTTACGACACAAATTGCAGGCGAGTGTCATCGCCTGAGTGAATAGTAGCCATTATATGCGGGTAGAATACAGTACTTTGTCCATGATTATTAAATATTTGTTACTATGAAATTGATGAATAGATCACTTTATTTTTTAAAGTTTCAGAAACAGGTCCTTTTTTTATCATATAATTCCGTTTAAACCTTTATTGAGTGGGCCGTGTCAAAAAACGGCTTGTCATAAATTAAATTTAAAGGTCATCGTTGTTACATTTTACATATTGCTGAAATTAGTTCAGTCCCTGTCGAAACATGAACCTTAGCAAAATAAAAAGCTTTAATCAACAAAATTGTACATATGACACGGGCATAACTATAATATGTAAAAAATTTAAACAACTTCCAGGTAAAGAGATATTTATATACAACATCATTCCTGCCTTATTTTCTTACAAAATTGTCCTAGTACTTAGGAGGCTGCCTGTTACGTTGGGATCTACATTTAAGTTCATCAGAACTTTCTTCCTCTTGAGAAATCTCGGAATGACTAGGATTGGTTGTTAATTCTTTCTGATAGAAAGATGACTAAGAGGAGAAGTATCTGAAGTGGTTTAATTTTCATTTATCTTATTTGTTGTAGATGTTGAATCATTCTCTATTATTTCTTCTTGATATTCAATATTGTTGTCGCTATTAGCATTGTTCTCGCTACAATAATTGACACCTCCTCTAGGAGTCAAGTGACACAGAGAAACAGCGGTTTCGTTACCATTAGGCATACGAACATAAGCATATTCTTGGCTTCAATCAACTGTACTTCATCTACAAGAGGTTCATATTTATTAGTTCTACAATGTCTTCTTAATAATACTGGTCCAGAAGAAGATAACCAGAGGAGTATAGAGGAACCATTATCCAAGAAAATATTAAATCCCACCCAGTAATTATTTATCTTAATTTTATGTCAAGATAAATAAACAAATTGGCCATTTATGGGAGATCATCTAGTTTTATTTGGTTAGGACCTTAATTACGTTGTGTGTGTAGTAACCCTTTTTATTTGTCCCAAGTTCTTTTACATAAAGTTTGATATTACTTGTTTCTATCTGATATTAAGTACCTGAAAAAATTAATCAATCTGTTAATTTAAATACCCTGTGTTTCCTATGTTATTTGATTGGAATGAAATCATTTATTTAGTTAATCATTTGTATGGCTAGGAAGGTAAGGTTGAATGAGAAAACAATCACTGATGGGAAAAATAGTCACAAAAACCCATTTTATTGTATGATAACTGATGCAGCAAATAGCCGTACGTGAAATCAAGAACAATCCAAATATTTAAGACAATTGTCTAAATATTATATACCTAGGAAGGGTTACGTAGCTATAGTAATAACCATACTATACATGTTTCGAAGTTGGCTATGCAATAACAAGAACCAGGTAATATAATCGCATTCCGTGTTATTTTGTAGTGGTATTACGGTGTTAGCAATCGCTATGATAAGAATAAAACTTAATGCAAAACAGAGGACAATAATCATGTCATGTTTGTGCATTATAGAATTTCAGTGATAAAAGAGAATTAAATACTCATGTAAAATATCATAAAATGTTGGGGGAAATCTCTCTTAATTGATTACACAAAACAGCAACTACCAAATTGTGTATGACTGTTCAACAACGTAAAGCGGGGTGGGTGGGTGAAATTCAAACAGACGAGAGGTCCCGGTTCAGTACTCAACGAAAAGTACACCCCATCATAATAAGAGCAAGTATACGGGCCAATTGACCCAGTACTGACCGTTGGCCTGAATAGTTTGTAGTTCGCAACGTAATTGAGTTGATGGATCGTTATTAAACAATCACAAAAAATCAGATAGCCACCGGTGCGAAATCTCCCACAATAGTTTGAAAGGCAAATATTTTTGTGACATTTTCCATGTCAATATAGGAACACGGTAAGCCTTTGATAGTACACAAATAAAGTATAATGGAAGTTAAAGTTTCTTGTCATTGCAAACTCTGAAAATATATAGTCCTAGAATATAAACGTAAACCTCCTTAGTAAAATATTCAGCATATGAACTTCTACCTAATCTCCTTATTGACAATAATAACTGAGCAAACTGTAATATAATTTTATTCCATTTGCTTGTTAATTAGCAAAGCTGACAAACTTGTTGGATACATATTATTAAAGCCTGAACTGACTAGTGACCAATTAAAGTGTATTCACATTGAAAAAGTTAGTTGCAAAGAACTTGACATAAAATGAATATCTTTGGTACCAAAATAAGCAAATTTCCCATATTCCCCAGCAACCAGAATATAAGTCCATTTTAAATAATAACGCAGAGAAATAAATGGGTTATGATACTTAGACAGTTATGTCGATGAAATTGCCGTTGTGTAAAGCGCCAAGTTATGTTCTTCCGCAGTCCTATGGACCTCAACCGCGGAGTGTGCTGGGCAGGTGTCGCAGTACCGTGAATATTTGTTGCCTCCAGCGCACTGGTACGGCATTCACAGAGAAATAGCTCTTCAATCGGCTTCAGATACGTGGTTCGGCGTTGCAATATTAATTGTGTTGGCAGGCATCTCACCAACGTGGATATTAGATGCGACCAGCGAACTGGTCCGGCATACGCAGCACAATAGCTCGTTGAATCACCCCCAGATACCTGGTCCGGCGTCGCAGTAAATTTGCCGATAGTTGCCCCCAGCGAATTGGTACGGCATCGAACTTCTTTTGCCCCTCTCCAAAGCGTCGCCTGGCTTTTATTCTGTTCTTCCAGTAACGCGGTTCCCAAATCACAGATCTCATTCTCTCACATGTCTTGAACGATACATGAAATGGGGCTTCAGTAACTACGTCCTATCTCTATACATCATAATGTCCTATTACACTAGATATTTTCTGACTTTGCTAATGTCTTTTCGTGTTGTAAAATTTCCAAGTATATAAGAATTAACAACTCATGTTAAAGACGCTTTTAAGCACCACTTGAAATTTATCTACGTTTTTACCCCAATATTTAAAAGCCTTGGCGACATCGAGTCGGGCCTACTTATATGTGTATGTGACTTTAAGGATTTGTAAAATAATTTCTGTTCAATATTTGTCGTACACTTTATATTTGTCTAAATTTAGAAATGAAAATAAGAGTGTAATTCTTAAATAATTTCTGATTAATTGTAGTTGTATAAGCAATGTTTCCCTGAATTAAAAACAATATAAGAAGTATTTTTAAAATAGAATGGCCCCAGGTGTAGAATTCTTCAAATTAATAAAGAAAGTAAAAAAAGTAGGAACAGATTCAAAATTATCTGTTTAATAACTTATAAAGATTGGTTAAAAAATATCGGAGTTTAACGAAATAAAAATTTATTGCAGAAACAAGGTATAACATGTAGATTCGACAAATTTACAGTAATTTTGATCAACATTTTTAACATCAAAATTTACATATTTAAATGGGAAAGTTTGTTCGAGTTTTCCCGGGCCGATTTTCTCTCTAGTTTATGACTATTCGCAAAACAATACACAAATCTATAATATTCTTAAGCATTGATCGTACCATGATTTTGCAGTTTGGTATATTTTGGATAATACCCTGGTTTCCGTAAAGTTGCCACTAATAAATCCTTAGGTGAGTACTGTAACAGTAAATTATAAAACATGTATAGTTTTTTAATTTCACAAACATAGATTCTTATCGTTCGCTACTTCCACAGCCAGACAAAACATTTATTTTCCAATGCCACAGACGATATAAATTTATTCTCAATATAAATTGTATCCGTATTAATCTCGCCAAGTTAATAACTTAATCAAAAACTTATAATTCCTTGTCAAGGATCATATTTATTTTCTTTCCCGACAGCTTAATAAACATGTTCTCCCAAAGCCAATTACAAATATTTGTTTGTATATGAAAACGGAAATGTGGCACGAGAAAATAGGACAGTCGGAAGCAGAGCATTCAGCAGTGTTCACCCAGGGCAGGTCCCTGCCTCCGAGCAGCAGTTGTTGACCCAGTGCAGCCTGCATAGATTCAATCAATATAATCTTGCCCCGGCCCTGAATTTGCATTTGTTCTGTAACTGACGACCCACTTTACACTAACATTGATGCGTTTCTGTGGCCGCTTTTATTCTTTTCGGTGCAAATATTTCAATGTCAGCTTCAATACATTTTATTTGGTCACACTTTGTGTGGTGGCCGTAATTTGAAACAGTCTGTGTTGCATCATATACCATTTACTTTAGTTCTCTATTGTTATTTTTTAATACTAATACTTTTCTATTGATTATTTATATTCCCACCTTTTAGATTAATGGATCTGAAAACATATGTGACAATCTAAGTTGAGGTATATTATTTATATTTTGAGATAGTATTCAGTTGTAATATTTTAAGTTTGCTTATAAGTTATTAGATTAATTAGAGAAATACATCGAAGGAGAGAGGGAAAAATAGATAACTAGAGCAGGGAAAGAGAAAAGAGAGGAAATCAGAAGAATAGAGGAGATAGAAGGAAAAAAAGCGATTTATTAGTTTCGCATTAAAAATATTTATATCTTATATGAGTAATGTCACCAATATATCTAAACTGCAGCTACTTCAAAATAGATGTATGCGTTTTATTTTAAAATGTAATAGATATACTAATATAAATACATTGCAGTGTACACTTAAATGGTTTTCCGTAAAAGACAATATAAAATACAGGACATTAATATTCTTATACAAACTTCACAATAACTTACTACCAACATATTTGTCAACAAATGTACAACATCGTGAGGATATTCATAATTACAATACACGGCAAAGAAATCATATAAATATTAATTACTCAAATTTAATGAAAACAAAGTCCTCCATATACGTCAAGGGAACGGCCGAATTTAACAAATTACCAGAATTTATAAAGCAAGCTAAGAATGTCTTTCTGTTTAAATAAACAAATAAATAATGCATTTATTTCCAACAGGTAAATAAACAATTACAGGAAATATAGAATTGTTACAGAGAACATGAGAATATAAATGACAAAAATATGAGAAAATATTCAAATACAGAGTAAGCCTAAAATTATGGAATAGTAAATATAAAAAAAATATATGAGAAAAACATTAAAATATAAAAGTGATCAGAACATTGTGAAATAGTAAAAATAGAATCCAAAAAATATGATGAACTGGACCCTAACATTGTACATTCTATGCATTGGAGACAACAAAAATCTAAATAGGTGGCTTTTAAAATGCAGTAAGCCGTACATGAGGCAGTAAAGGTATATAAATTAAAAAAAACATAGTATCAGGGTAGGTGTACATATATTATGAGTTGCTTCTTAGATATAAGTCAATCATACTATTTAAACTGTCGTGATTAATATCACAAAGATCGGAAATTGAACTGAACACCTTACACATATTAAACATTGGTGATTTACACATAAGGTTGGTACGACTAAAGGGGGTACAAAAATAATCACTTTCACGAGAATGCAATCGAGGAACCAAAAAGCAAAGCTTATTAACAAGGAACGAATAATCGATATTGTTGTTACTAGATTGTACAAAAATGAAACAGCAGCGCAGTTCCTTCTTTCACTTAGAGAAACATATTAAACATATCTAATAGGAGGTTATTATCAGTGCCTCGCTGTGGAAAAAACAATTAGTTTTAAAAAACAATGTATGTGAAATATAATATTTTCAAACTTTCAACACTAGAGAAACAGCTCCAGTTTCTGACAAAGAACCCGAGCAACTTAAAAGCTAACTTTGTCATCTGATTAATATGGCTTGAAAAACTAAGTTTGGAGTCGAAAATCACACCGAGATCTTTGAATTCCAAACAACGCTCGAGTGGAAAATTGTTTATGTTGTAGTCAAATTGTATAGAATTGTACCTACGAGTAAGAGTCACAATTTTGCCTTTGGAGATGTTTAATTTAAGAAAGTTGTTGGAACACCACGTAGAAACTTTGTCTATTTCTGTTTGTAAGTAAATACAGTCACTGAGACTATTTATATTTATAAAAATTTTGAGATCATCTGCAAAAAGTAGATGCTCACAACTAATTACTGATGTTATGTCATTTATGAAAATCAAAAACAGCAGGGGCCCCAAGCTGGAACCTTGAGGGACGCCTGACGTTGCTGTATAATTATGAGATCTGTGATCGCTGTGTTCCACAAATTGCTTCCTTGAGAACAAGTAAGATGTGAAAAGCAAGGTTAATGTATCCGAAAATCTAAAAGCTCTTAACTTGGACAATAACAAATAATGATCTATCTGATCGAAGGTTTTTTGGATGTCCGTATATATGACATCCACTTGCCCTCCTGAATCCAGGCTGTCACATATGAATTGGGAAATACAAGCTAGATTTGTTACTGTGGATCTTTGTGCCATGAAAAATATTTATATAAATTCATGTATAAATAACTTCTATTTTACTCATTAGGCTTATTATAGGTATGTTGTTAAATTATTATTATTATTGTTAAATGTAGGTAAATGTACTGTACTACACATGTATGTTACGCCTCTGTAATAGCTGCTTGTGCTAAATAAAGATTGTTATTATTATTATATTGTTATTATCCTTGTAGTCGGATAGACACAACTTCACATTTATATAAATTAGTTACATTTAAAATGTTTAAGTTTTTAAATATACTAACGGCATCTCTAGACAAAAGTATATACCAGAAACAATTCTTAGTGTATACTTTTGCAAATGATTATGCGGTTTATAAGTGTACAGTTTTCCTAGTTGATGATACCCTACCTCAGACAGAAGTGACAATTTAATTAGTAGATACTCCATGTTACAATGCATAGAATTAAACCGCAATCTATAGCAGTTATTGTCTAATTTACTGCATAAACTGTCAATATGACTCCCCACAGTACAAGTGTCAAACTCGTACTATATCTGGAAAAATGTACATAACTAATATATAAAATTACCTTCTATAACTACTAGTTTAACCAAATTGTCCAATATTCCAATAACCCATTAAATAATTTCACGAACAATTTGAAATCTCTATTAAGTGGTGTATATTGACGTGATATTCACTTGTATTTAAGGTAAAGAACACATTCAAGTTAATTTGAGTTGTGTATTGTGAATAGGATGTATTTTATTCTGAGTAGAGAGTTGCATGCATGTTTTCTGTTTTCTTTTATTTGTTCTGTTTGATATTTTATCAAGGTATTTAAAGATATTTTCAATAACTACATTCAATTTTTGTATGTCAGCCATTAAAGACAAAGATATTTATAACATAAAGAACGGCATTAAATAGATTTGTAAGGCTAGTAACTGGACTTCGCAAATAAGTGACACTGTGCGACTGGACTAACAAAGTTGTAACAAACTATATATAAATTTTATGTTCGCCATTATAATATATTAAATCTATAAATTAATAGCTTGGAAATAATTTAAAATATTTTAAATTGGAAAATTTTGACTGTAACTTCACACAAATTTTTTTATCAATTTAAATATATCCAATTTATTTTAATTTTAGAATCTTTGTTTATTTATCTAGATAGGGGTATTTTATCTTTTCGTTGTATGATATATGTTTTGTCACAATACTTTGTTCAGTCGATTTGGATTTGTTTTATTGTTAATGTGTTTCTGTATGTATTTTCTTCATTGGTTTCGAATTTTCGACCTTGAGAATTAAATTTAGAAACAATTATATTGTGTGGTATTTTAGCTTCATCAAATGAGAATATCATACCAATATATATGGCACCAAATGGCATGTTAAAAGAATCTAGGGTTACAGAAGTACAGGCCAGTACACCAGCTAAATATAAGTCATCTACTAAAATAACCGAGACATCACAAAACAAACTGTTACTTTTATAAATAGTTACCCCACTATGGCATATTTTTTTCCGACAATGAAAATTCACAAGAGTAAAAATCAGTGTAACGTACTTTCCCACAATTAAGCACGAAAATACCATAATCGTAAAACTAATAAAGGTTATACCTTTAAGGTAAAATTGCCGACGGGCAGGAGGCAGTAATGGCCAACTACAATAGCCAACCTTAATTTGGAAATTACGCTCATTTACCCATCCCTCGAGAGATATACGAGAGACCGCCGAAATGCAGGCAAAAGAGGTCAGTTACATTTCTGTTCTCAAACCATTCACTTCGTATATTTAAACTTAAGATTCGTAACCACTTTTTGTTAAAGTTTTGTTTAATAAATAACTCCTTCTGAAGAGCATTTAATTAGTTGTACCCACACAACAATGACTTATTTACACTAATTTGAATTTCATTTTGCCAGTGCTCAGTGAGTAAAGTCGAGGCAAGAATTCAAGCGATGCACGTCACGAGTTATCTCATTAAAGAAATTTTAATACTAACATAATTTTTAATCATTAATTACGTTACAAAGAGTAATTCTTGACACCCAGTTATTATTAAGCTTTTTTCAGAAATAGGTACAGTTTAATGGGGCTTCATGATTCTTAGCAGTATTGTCTTATTTATAGAATAGATCTGTGACGTGCATCGCTTGAATTCTTGCCTCGACTATAACAGAATATCAGATTCATAATTATTAAAAGTGTCATGTATATTTAAGATTTTATTTCCTAAGCAATGAGTATTCCGATTAAAATAGTTGAGATGGTACGAGAGGAGCTCTAACTGTGGTAGACAAGAAAATAGAATAATCTTTATTTGGTTCGTTGCCTGGACTGCCTTTTTCACTGTGACATCTGTGGTATTTTTGACAAAGAAAATAAATTTCCACATTATACATCTATCTTGGTAACATAGTTGTAGTTAATAGAGTATCAGTTATACGTTTTCTTAAGCTGAAATATAAGCTTTTCCATAAATTTCTATATATGCTAAGTTTAGTTTAGAAAACGACTTTGCGTTATATTTAAAAGTATGTCTGTTTTTAGCGATGCTACGGCTAAGGTAAGGAATCGAGGTAAATGCAACATAGAAGAAAACATGTGTGTTTAGGTTGTTATTATTGATAAAAATTAAATTTTCTAAATTTGCCATAAATATTTCAGCTAGCAAAGGACAAATTGGTGAACCCATTGATAAGGCATACTTTTGTCTATAAAACTCACCGTTAAATTGAAATTAAAATAATTATAATACACACTTGGTTTATTGTTTCATAAGTTTTGTTCAGTTTTACATGACATATGTTTCGGTCTTGCGAACACTACAAAAGAGTCTTAAAAACTGACCTAAAAGTGAACATTTACGTAAATGTTGTAGCCTATTTTTATAGAGAAGTAAATCATAGTTCTTCAATGTTTGACGCTTTTGAAAAGTTCATTTCTTCTCTGTTGGTATTGCATTTATTAGCTAAATGTTATTAGTATTAATTATTTATATTAAATATGTGTCTATTCCCTTTTTCTTCCTAGTGAGGCACTACCTCAAATGCCTATGACAACCTTTAATGGCAAAATATATTTTAATTTCATTTTCCAGTATCACATGTTAGATCGTGATGCGATGTAGAGATTCCATTAAAAATCACTTCACCCAGTTGAGCATTATACCATGTTATGAATAAACCTCCCGGATGTTTGCAACTGGTATATAATTCCAAAGCAATATCCAGAATTCATATCTGCTAAGTTTTAATGAGCTTTACACCTGATATATTACTAGTTTCCCTACAACGAATATCATACTTGGATATTACGCTTGGGAATGTTTGAATTTCACTAGGAACATTTCCACTTGCATCATTACCTAACTGTCCCGACATCCCAAATGGTTTGTTTAAATTAAGAGTACACATTTGTAAGAAAAAGTTCATAACTAAATAACAAGTAGCGATATATTTCTAAAATTAATAGATGAAGAATGGAAGAGACTCGAAAATTATTCCAAAAATGCTTACCTGCAAACATCATTTTTGCATATGAACGAAACAACAAACCACCTTTTGCATAGTTTTTAACAAAACTGAAATTGGTTTTTTAATGTTTTGTTGTATAAATTGTTATGAACAATGGTTATACATCAATATATTAAAATTTGATCTAATTTAATTATAGGTAATTGATGATTTTTCTGCTTTAAAGTTTTACTAACAAGAAAATTTATAAAAAAATGTTAATCAATTTTCTGTGACCATTTAAAAAAATTTGTAGAAAAATTTATTCTGCTCTGAGCGATAGTTATTTAAAAAAAACGATTGGGAAAGAAATTATTTAATTTTTTTATACCTTAAGCAACGGGATATGCAATTTTACACTAGTACTGAGGGATTATATACGTATTAAATTCAATTAAAATCATTAGAACCGTTTTAGAGAAATAAAATAGACGACAGACAGAAACACATTTTTTTAAAGAAACTTTTTTGTTTTAGGGGTCTTGAAAACGTATAAACTCACCAAAAACTCAATATCGATTTTTTGTAGGATAACAATTTCCTATATACTACATATAAAAAGTAAATGTATAATTTTTTATCATATTAACAATAATAATAATATTTATTGACCATTTTAGATACGGATTATTAACCAACAAGCGACCTAAATTATTTCTATTCGTTGATATTTTATTAATACTTAATTTATTTAATCTATTACAAAAAGTGGCATAGTATAAATTATGTAAATAAGGTTAGCAACTCAGTATGTAATAGATTAAATAAATTAGGTATTAATACAATATCAACGAATAGAAATAATTTAGGTCGCTTGTTGGTTAATAATAAAGAAAAGACAGAAGATATTAAAAAAGCGGGGGTATATGAAATAAAGTGTAATGACTGTGATGCCGTATATATAGGTCAGACTGGCCGTAGCATAGATGTGAGATTAAGAGAACACAAACAGTCTATTTTATATAACAAAAAATCAACTGGTTTCGCCGAACATTGCATTGAGCAAAATCACGTGTTTAACGGTAGTAGTGTTAAACTTTTGCATAATACAAATAAAGGAAAAATCCTAGACATGCTTGAAATTTTAGAAATTAAGAAGGCCCTAAGAAACCATAAAAACGTTACAAATACAAAAACAGAATTTATAAACAATCCTGTACTAGACACAGTAATAAAATTAAGTTCGTAGTTCCGGCCTGTATTGTTGAATTTTAAGAAATAGCAAATCAAGTTATTATCCCCCTCTAGGTGGGTAGAGGATTTGTAAGATATATACTGTGAACCACCACTTTCAGGTCAGTTTTTAAGACTCTTTGATAATGGTCGCAAGACCGAAACGTATGTCAGAGAAATCTGAGAAAAAACTAATGAAACAATAAACCAAGTGCATTTTGTAACTATTCTTTTGAATATTTATAATTATTCTATAGAATATGTTACATGATAAAAAATTCAAAATATATAGTTTTTAAATAGAATTAAAAACATATAATATAACGCAATACACATATTTAAACAACATAGTCGCAGGTATAAGAAGTATGTTGTGAACTGTAAAGTTTTTCACAAAATTGGTTGGAGGATAAAAGACAAATACATATGGTCTCAAGATTCTCTATTCAAAAAAATTCGAACACTATAAAAACTACTTATCTTTGACTGCAGTTTTGTAGGCTCTTTAGTTATACATATTTCGGATATCAGCCGGGGACTATTGAAAAGTAAAACGCAGTTGAAATATGGCGAATGTTTATAATTTGAAGTACGATGTAGAGGTATAGTAAGTAGATCGATCTCCACGTCTTGTACTATATGAATGACAATTATTATTTTTTTGTGTTAATGAATTATTATATATATTTTTTGGTATACGTTAAATATTTTAGTACAAATATACAATATACAATATACATGGAGTCGTTAGTACTTTTTTTAGTTTAAATGCATTTTTACAGCTCTATCTGAAATATAGGTCTAATGAGTCTTTTTTATTATTATTGTTTTCTATTAGTTGCTGCATTAATTTAATTAACCCATCCCAAAAACAACAGAATTGAGTTTGAAAAATTTGTAATGATAAACATATAATAGTGAGTATATTTTATAGATATGAGTATAAAAAAAACTGACTCTCCTCCTTTCCAAAACGAACCCAAATATTTACATCATAAACATGTGTGAAACCACCATTGAGAGTAAGTGTTTCTAATGCATCACGAACTTTACTGAGAGTAATATTTTCACGTATTCCCTGAAGAATCGGGAAGGATGCTGTTAGGTTTAGAAGGTAAATATAATAAATAATCCAGACTTTCAAACGACATCTACGAACTTTTATGTGTATAATAAACTTTGTTCAGATTTGCATACGTATATGAAATATGCCCCTATTAACATTATTTGAACACCATATTAAAAGCAAAAGAATAAAAATTATGTTTAAAATCAGCAATAATTATAACAAAAATAGACGGAGATTATTATCAAATATAATCAGTATTTATTTGTGATGGAACGGCATAGTAATTTTATAGCAACAAAAATTCGTAAACTATTTCATAAATTTTATAAATTAAGATCCGTTGTAAATAATAAATTGTTAATGAATTTATACAACGCCTTAGTCGAATCCATATCAAAATACTGCATTGTAATGTGGGGTGGATTATACAGCAACTCATTACATAATCCTGCTGTGTATAAAAATGATTTTTAAGAAAGATAGAATGTACTCAACTAACGAACCATACAGGGTGTCTCATCGGGTACTGAATCGATCGATATAGAGAAAAGCACGAATCAGAAAATTTTGAAAATATAATTACTAATGTCGGTGTGGCCAATCCAACTAAAATAATTACAAGCAGCTGGCACTTCCGCTTATACCGGAAGTCGATACCAACTTGCTTATTTCAAATGGAACATCCTATATATTTTAAAGTTTTCGAAAAGAGCATAAAATTCTGAGTCGAAAATATGTAGCATATCCTGTACCTAAGCCTAGCCGTTTCAGAGATATTTGACATTTTATAGAAAATTTGACAGGTGCAACGGTTTGCAAGAACCATTATAACTTTATTCGTGTAAAAGATCCTCATTTGCTTCTTGTCACGTGAAAATAATACAAGGAGAACTACGTTCTACAACTGAAATAAATTTAATAATATTATACCAAGTGTTCCATTTCTCGCGTTACATTTTGTCAACTTCAAACCGCGAAGACTTGTTTAGGTCAAATGGAATGCCCTGCATTTTTTTACGTCAAGTCGTGTAAAATTGAATTCCTTTTTTTCTGATATTATCATTGTGGGTGTTAAAGTTACAACTATTTGAAATATTTGCGATTTTATTAGAAATTCATGAATTGTTGTAATCATTTCATCAAAATAGCCATGATTAGAAATAATCAGTCATTATCTTATGTCAAAAAATGCCAGCACGTTTAAATCACACCCACGAAGACTTTTTAAATTTGTCTATTATCTATGGAGAATGTGATAAAGTAATATCAAAAACTTGCAGCGCATTTGCTAGAATATTATATTATAGTTTTAAATTTAATTGGAAATATAAAATGAAAAGAATCGAATTTATTTGGATATGTCTGCATGGCTAATATTTTTACCTAAACAGCTTTCACAACACTGCTTTCAAAAAATAGTTTCCCAACTTGACCATATAGCACCCATGGAAGAAAAATGGGCCATTGATTCCATGGCTCGAAATTGCGGGCTGTTCAGTATCTGTTTTCATCCGCCTTGTGTGCTTGTCATTCCGCTCGTAGATAAAACATGTCTTTATCACTTATATAATAAACATCTATTATAATTCTGCCATTTCAACTTCCATAGAATTAAGTAGTTTCGTGATTTCCTAGTCCAAAATATCGTGATTCGTCCTCGAATAATTTACCGAATGGTGTCTTAAATGAGTTTGGGCATGAAAAAATGAGTTTCTTGAAACTTAAAAAACTAATTGGTAAAATGTAAATTTTTGATGCTACGTTTGGTTGAACTCTGAACTCACAGAGCGAAGTTAATTTGATTTTAAATTGCCTCGCGAAAGGTTACACTTTCTTTCATTTATTAGAAGTCCTCTCGATATTTCCCTAGCAATAATAAAAACTAATCGAAACTCGATTTAAATTAATAAGACTAAACGAGCATGGCATGTATTCTTTGAATTAGTTACTCAAGAAAATATAGTTTGAATATAAATGAGCTGGAAATGAATATGTGTCAATCAAAGTATAATTTTAATGTCAATTTTCTATAAACTCAACAAGTATAAATAAGAACATTCATATGCACCTCTAAAATAAGTCACCTAGCTTATCTTCGAATTAGAATACAAAGTGACAGTAAGCCGATATAGTACGAGCTCTACACAATTAATTCATGTTATGACAGGTACTAATAGGAGCCAATTTGTATAAGAGGAATTTCATTTATATTTCTGAAAATATTTCGCAGCAATTTTCCTTATTATGTTTAAATTTCACTTATAACATGTTTCTACACATCATATTGCTTTTAATGTGCTTTTTATCAAACAGAATCATATTTTATTCATGTTATCATATAACAAGTTTTACAAAGATGCAAATATTGTGTGTTAGATAAAGTTAATACTTATATTAATAAATAAACGCAAAGGGTTGTACACTATAAATATAATGAGAATCTGAGAACGTCTGTGTGTTGTGTATGGCCCTTTAAAATAATTTTTGATGTGTACTTACTGTACTATTTGTATAAATTATTAAAGTTTTGTCTTATAGTCAGAAACAATAACAATTAATTTAATTATAAAGGAAAATATCATAACTTTATGCTGTCAAGTTATGATATTCTCCTTTATAATTTAAAATATAATATTTTAGTCGCAAACTTCTCTATAAAATCCTTATTTTACTATAAGGAATGTAACCAGACTGCAACCAACAGCTACTCTCCGGGCTATGTGCCCCGCCGAGCGCTGACTTATAAGTTACAAGCATTGCATAGTACCATCAAAACGCTAATGCTTCGATTACAAAAAACACCAGCCGAAAGACTGATCCTACTTAAAGGAGCTCTCGTGCCAGTCGTGCCACACCACTTGTAGACTGCAGCTTCGAGCTGTTGGCTCTCGTCGGTGCAAGGCAGGACGACTGGCACGAGAGCTCCTTTAAGTAGGATCAGTCTTTCGGCTGGTGTTTGTTGCAATCGAAGCATTAGCGTTTTGATGATAATATGCAATTATTACACTTAACGCGACCAGGCTTGTAACTTGTAATTCAGCGCTCGGCGGGCACATAGCCTGGAGGGTAGCTGTTGGTTGCAGTCTGGTTACGTTCCTTATAGTAAAATAAGGATTTTATATGCGACTAAAATATTATATTTTAAATTATAAAGGAGAATATCATATTATATTTCAATATTCCGCCCTCTAAAAGCACATTTAAACTGAATTTAAAACTGTTAAAACTGTTTTTTTTTTTGTAACTTCAGCGCCCTCTATCGCTTGAAATATTAACTTATCGGCATAGCAACAATTACCGAGAATATGTAGAATTTTATTTACAAAATTTTTTTGTTCAATATCTCTTCAGTGCGACCAATAGAACACGAGATAAAACGATTCAAAAATTTTTCAAGATGGTGGCTGAAGCAAAAGCGGAGGCCATCTTGTTGGTTTTAGACCTTCTAAGTGGTCCTGATAACATTAAGCATGATAAATTTCGAGTGTGCAATTTTTTCCAGGGGGACATTTTGGTACATTTTTACTGTACTAAATATGGACGGATACGTCCAAATGGTACCCGGATTATGCGGCGTTGAACATTCTCTAAGGATTGAATCACGTATTAAGGTTAGAAACCATGCACTGTTTACAAAATCGAGTACGTTAATATTCTACTCCAAACGTCGATTGTGTTTTCCTAAATGGAGTACTGCACACTTATCGACGTTTAACGGAAATAACCATGATTCACTCCACTTCTGAATGAGATCTAGATCTCCTTGCCACCCTACGTGATCCTTTAGTGGGTTGTAGTAAATTTTTGTGTCGTCTGCGTAGCAGAACGAACAGATTTGATACAATACCGCAGTTCGGATGTATATGCGATAAACAGCAGAGGTTCTAAGACAGATCCCTGGGGGATCCCACTGAGCGCGTTTCTGCTACCACTCACTGCAATACCAACTTTAACAAAAAACATTCGATAGGTAAGGAAATCTTGAATCCACTTGTGCAAACTCCCACGTATTCCAAACTCTTCCAGTTTCTGTAACAAAGAATTTTTATGCACTTTATTAAAGGCTCTGCAGAAATTTAGGTCTAGGAGACCAGTCTGATAGTCTGATACACAACACATCAAGTTTGAGTCAACTGAGCGAACTGGGATAAATCCGTGTTGTTTGGCAGGGATAATTTGATGTGCAAGGAGAAAAGGTCGCATACTGTCCACACTGATTGATTCCACATCTTGACAACAATGGAAGTAAGACTGATTGGACGAAAATTATCAGAGCTGAACTTACCCCCTTTCTTAAAAATGGCCTTCACAAATGCTTGTTTCCACTCTGAAGGTAAGATCCCAGAAGCGAAGGACAGTTTCAATATTATACCGAGTGGTTTGCAGACGCAATTAATCAGAAGATTCCACTGTCTAGGTCTGAGAGAAAGTGTTAGAAAATAAATTAGCTACTTCTCTGTGATTACTAGATCCATCCGCCCTTCTGAGCTGAGGCATAGCGACTGTTGAGTCTAGTTGACAACGAACGTACTTGTACAGCATCTTGGGATCATTGGTAATTGCCAACCCTTGTTTAAATTCATTTCTGGCATGTGATATGCACAGCGACAGATGATTTGAAAGCAGTCGGTGAGTATGGAAGTCCTCATCACTTCTGCTGCGCCTAAATCTTTGCCATAGTGTTTCTTTATGCCTAATAATTGTCATGATATCCTCATTAATCCAGGATTTTAATGGAATGGGAATTCATACTGACACAATTAACGAAGTTCTGTTTAAAAGTATTCCAACAAAGTTCGATATCATCCACACTTAAAAGCGTATCCTAGTCAAATGCTAATAAGTCGCTATCAAGAGATGTAAAATGTGTGTATTTCCTTTTTACAGACTCTTTTCAAGATTTGTTTTCAACGCGAATTTGAATGCGGACGACATGATCGGAATATCCAATTGGAGAGGCATATGTGAGGTTACCTAGTAGGTTTCTATTAGAGGTGATAATTGAATCTTCGGTTTTGACGAAATCGGTTGGTTCAGATACAAATCTGAGAGACATGTGAATTTGATTAAAAATCAATCAGTAGTTGTATCTAAAAGTTATCACAAGACAGCGCTCATATTAAATCGAGATACTCTTTGAGAGTCTAACGATATATTCCATCAATCCTGTTGAAAGCAAATGTGTGAAGCATAAAATAAATGGCGAGACATTTTGTGCGCTACCCCATACATACGTAATGTGGTGCGGATGATCTTCTCTGAATCTTAAGTGCCGCCCTTTAATGAAAAGCACTTAGACCATTCAAATAGATTAATTTGTCACCCTAAAATCAATTTAAGCTTTGGCGGTGCAAATTACACACTATTAAAGTGGAATACATAGTCTAAGAGAAGTAAATATTGATTGAGAGAAATTACGAATTCATTTGCAAAAAGTCTGTCATGAATAAAACGAAGTATGGCGAGAATTGGCAAAAATATGAACAAATTTAAAAAAAACAGCTAAACTAGATGTTATAGAGAAAACTTTCCATAAACAAAATATAATGAACTGAAATCTTGGCAGATGTTGGAGGAAATGTAATTTAATTGGTCTCATGATCTAACTGTGTTAAAACGTGCTGAAAAAATTACACCGTTATTTTGTTTACATCATTAAATAGTTGGGTATACCATAAATCTATTATCCAATAAAATGCAATGTATACCGAACAGCAGTTCGCGAAGGCTTATTACACCCCGAGGAACCGTGAATGAGCCAGGACTGTAGAAAGTGCCTGCTCTGTCTAAGCTTAAATGTTTAAGGGTATAATTGAGGCAACACACGTCGGAAAAGTGAATTTCGTATCTCAGCTGTTCGTGGCAGGAAAGGACTTGATAAAGTGACGTGCGGCTGCCTGGGAGTTTAAGGATGAAAGGATAAGCCGAATTACGCTGTCTTGTAGGACAGGAAGTCGCCTGTGGTGATATCAGTAACGGGACTACTGCTACGCAATATCTATAAAGTTGGCCGATAGACAAACCGAGATAGTTAAAAACGCTCCTGTAATTTTTTACAAGAGAATTATGCTTACATAAAAATAAGAAGCAATATTTTCATATAAATTGTATAAAAATTAAGTAAAGTAATACATGAAGTGATAAAACTTTATCTTAACCCTATTGATTGCATCAACGACTTGGTTCCCTAAGAGATACGCCAGAAAACGGGAACAAACATCATATTCTATCACCTCCCGTCTATCAACTGAATAAAAAATATATAACGGTTAATAGTTACATCCTACGAAAGACTGATGTTACCAAGTATATTTATGAAGCAGTACACTAAACAGACAACCATGACAACTAACGTGCCGTTATAAGACGTGCATAAAATTGGAAAAGTATAATAACGCATGCGCAATAAACCGTTTGCCAAGGATTAGTTCTATTTCATACCAATAAATAACACGCTGAGTGGCAATTAGCCAATTTGACCAATGACCAACCCCACAGGCTTAGCTGCTCTTTTAGTCGTAGCTGGGCGTGTAGGGACTTTGTCACATTGATGATCCCCTTGCCTGAAGATAATATAAAGAAAAGTATAAGAATATCAATAATTTAATTGTTCAAATACATAAAATTGTGCCATAGGCCTAACAAGATTCAAAGTTATTCATGCAAGTTAGTCTGTTCTCTCAAATCTAGAATGTCCGGTACAGTGTTCATGTATCCATAAGTTTGGGACCCGACAACTATCTTGTAAAATATACCACCATAACTTGGCTTATAAAATTGATGTCTTAGACATCATATAAGAAAGCAGTTAACAGTTAATAGTATTAAACAAAAAAATAAAACCCTTTAATTGCAATTAATGAACCATTAATGAAAAGAACGTGAATGTAAAATATTGTCACAGTGATACTGTTAAAAGATGTTTTGAAAATTAAACAGGGGGACTACCTTTCACAAGTATAAGTACGTTGGCTTAATTCGATAATTGTGTTCTTTTGTTTCTTACGTGTTTAAGAAGTAGCACGATTTTATACTCCGATAATACCTCCTGGCCAAGACATTATGAATTTCTATAAAAATAACCATAACCTGGTGTCGAACCATTTCGGTTTACACCAGTTTTAGAATATAATAATCAAAAATATATATATAATACAAAAACAAATGCTCAGGACAATGACGGACTTAATATAAAATTGATATTATTGTGCTGTCCTATGATTATATCTTTCATAATGTATATAATACATTTTTGTCTCAAAGAAGGAGTTTCCCCGCATTCATGGAAAGAAGCTATAGTACAACCCATCCCCAAAATAAGCAATCCTGAAGACTTTAAGGACCTAGGTCCAATTAGTATTTTACCAGTACCATCCAAGTTACTAGAGAGAAAAATACATAAGCAGCTGCGAGAACATATCTCTAAATTTAAGACGTTACCAGAAGTTCAATCTTGTTTTCGCCCTATGCACAGTTGTACTATGTATTTTGTCCCACAGTTCTTCTCTTGAGTTGATAGTATTTGCATAGACTAAGGACTTCATATGTCCCCACACATAGTCCAAAGGATTATAATCAGGACTCCTTGGTGGGCAAGCAAACTCACTTCCTCTACCGATCCATCTGCGTGGGAAAGACTCATCAAGATAATTCCTGACTTCAACGGAGAAATGAGGGGCAGCTCCATCTTGCATGAACCACATTCTGTTCCGTATGTCCAGCATGAAAGCATGTAATATATCAGCAAGAGTATTTTGAAGAAAAAACAGATAAGACTGTTACGTCTTTATTTATTCTAAATTTCCTTTTTCTATTATTGTTTATTTTGTTTGTCTTTACGTAATTTAAATTCACCGCAATATCAATTAGAATTAAAATACACTTAATTATATATCCTTTTCTTGGTTCATCATGTACCCTTACGCGATAAAGAAAGAGATTTTTTGTGATCACACCGCACCGCATCCCCGCTGCTTGAAGGCATTATTCTTCGTACAACGCGAGGATTCACATCTCTATCGCTTACGTTGATATATATTTTTCTACCCGCTTCTTATTGTGACTTACCCGCTAATAATCATTTCCGCTTAATTTGTTTTGTGTGTGTATTGTGCAACGACGACCACGATTTTAGGATCTACCTGCAACATCTTCAGCCGGAGGCCTCCGAGAACCTGGACCCCAGAGCAAGAAATCTGAACGGTAGGATCCTTAATTTCTCTTTCGCGCCGCTATGCAGTCCATTCTCTTTTGTTTCCGCTTTTTTGGTTAAATTAATATTATTTTTCAACCGCAGGTTCACCGTTCGTGAACAAAGACTGTCCATTTAAATTTGGAGGAAGGGCAAATGGTCCCAATAATTGATCGTCGATGATACCACACCAAAGGTTAATCTTAAACTCTTGCTGAATATGCCTTTCTTTAACGGCATGAGGATTTTCTACTTCTCAATAATGAGTATTTCTTCAGTTAGAAACGCCTCGGTGAGTAAAAGTTATTTCGTCGATAAATAAAGTGTTCTTAACAAAATTTCGATCCCTCCTGTGTTTATTTAGGACAAATTGACAAAATTGTAGCCTTTGTGGAAGATCCCTTCGAAGTAAGTTTTGTACACGAGTGAGATGATATGGGTAGAAACGTTCTTTACGTAAGACTCTTAGGACAGATGTTTACTCACCCCTGTTACCGCTGCTAAACGACTTGAGCTGACTTGATCATCTTCATCCACACGAACTAAAATTTCTAGTTCTCGACCTGGAGTAATTCGTTTCGGTCGTCCTGCATCGTTTTAATGGCGAATTGAATCCTTTTCTCGATCTTTGAAAATCTTATGGCCTGGCTGTATTCTATTTGGGTATTGCAATGAATATCTCCTCGCTGCAGCACGTCCGCTAAAATTATTTTGTGAGTAATATCCCTCATTTCCCTATTTGAAAAAATATTATGTCTAGACGTTGTAAATAAAGAATTTAAAGAAATTAGCTCGAGGAGCACAAGAACAAAATAAAATGATTAAATGACGTAAATGACAGAACTAAAACACCAAAGCACAGTTTTCAATAAATACACTTTGTTTCATTAAATTTGAATTTGTCTTTCAAAAAATTATTGAAATATTTAACGGCACTTTGCTCGAAAACGGTTGGAGTTATCAAGTTCCACGAAATATATCTTTCATACGTGGAAATGAGACCCTCATAAGATTTTCTGGTCAGAAGTGCCACAACGTTTTATCAAAAAAATATGAAAGAAATTCATCATCAGATACAGTCCTGCGGCGCCCTCTATGGTCTAATGTGCATAAATTATTGTTTATTAGAATAAAAAAAGTTCCTCTAGCAAATTTGACGAAGATCAGTCAAGAGGTTGTTAAGTTATTGCAAAAAAACAAAAAAGTTATTTGAACTTTAACACCCTGTATCTGCAATATTTTACTAAAGCATATTTGGTTGTATCCTCATATTTTGGCCCAAAGAATCTACCCCTGAACTATGGCCTATTATTAATGATCCACTCTGTATATAGTATGTTCAACGCCGGTATAGAACAACATCTTTATAAAGTTAGTGAAAGCCATTTTTTTAAATATCTTGAATAGTTGTGGTGGTTTCTGAATGCGTTTCCCTTAATGCTGATAATAATAATTTGCTTTTATTGATTGTTATCAACTCAAAATTCAATACGACGGCGCATCCAATATGGCTAATTAGAAAATGGTAACTTGGAAAAAGTACGTTTTTCATTCGGTATACACTCAATAACATGCTATTTACATGATGTGCGAAACATGAGAAAATGACTTGTGGTGGCATACCAATTACATTCACCATCATTAATAATAGTAATAATAATAATATTTATTTCGTTAGACTTACAAGGTAAGCATAGAATATAGTCAAATTTGCAATATCGAATACACTAAAATAATTATAAAATAACTAAGGACAAATACTGTCGAAAACACAGATCAGAACAATTATAAAAAAGAACACTAATACTTAAGACAATTTAAAAAAAGCAATAAAACAATAATACCTAAGACAATTTAAAGACATAAACAATAATAAATGTATAGTATGTATAAAAAAGCGGATTACAATTAGGCATATTAAAACAATAAAGTACCTATATAATTAATATATTTGATACTTATTCTGCTAAACTGGGGTATTCCAAGTATTCAGAAACAGAGTAAAAGTTATATTTTAAGAGCATTATTTTTACTTTAGATTTAAAAATTTTGTTGTCATTCAATGATTTGAGAGAGAGTGGTAGTTTATTAAATAATTTAATTGACATAATCAGAGGCCCATTGGCCGTTAATGATAATCTATGTTGTGGTATATCAATATTGTATGTTGGCCTTAAGGAATAATTATGATTTTCATTTCTATGGTTCAAAAATTTATGTGGATTACACTTTAAATAATAAACACAGTTTAAGATGTATAAACAAGAGATTGTTAGAATGCCTAGTTCTGAAAATAAGTTTCTACACGAACAACGTGAGTTTTTAAATAACATAGTTCGTATTATTTTCTTCTGCAAGATGAAGAGATCATTAATTTTATTGCTGTTTCCTCAACACATTATGCAATAATTCAGCCTGAATTGAACGTATCCAAAATAATACGTTTTAAGGATATCTAAGCTAACATAGCTTCTTAATTGCCATATGGAGAAACAAGAGATTTTAATTTTGCTTATTAAGAAGTCAATATGGTTCCCCCAAGATAAATGAGAGTCAATGTACAGCCCTAAATATTTGACATTGTCACTTTGTTTAATACTTTGCCCATCAATTCTAACGAGTAGACTTTCATTGAGGTTTTTTGGTGAGAATAAAAGGAAATCTGTTTTAAGATTATTGAGAGTAAGCCCATTGTCAATACAATAATTTTGAATCAAAGATATTGTTGAATTTACTTGATCCCTAATGTCGTGATAATTTTTACAAGAAACAGACGATGTGGTATCATCTGCAAATATTGTAATGCATGATCCATTAATCATCTCAGCCTTAATGATGTCGTTTAGAAATATAATAAATAAAAGAGGACCCAGAACACTACCCTGGGGGACTCCAGTGTGGGTAATTCACAAGAACATTTTGAGATACATCAGAAACTGTCACAATTATAACATTCTCACTCAAAAACATTTATTGAACACATTTGAATGAGAATGGAAATTTTTTAAAACAGAATAAGTTTTTCTGGTCCGATTTTTCACTACTGCACGCTTGTAATAACATGACATGAAATCAGTAGAAGAAAATATTTTCTAAACGATCATATTTAGTATTTAGTATCTGAACTCACGGCACGCCGATGATATATTATACGAATCCTGTATTTTCATTTTATCATTATGGTCACGTAGACGTGGAGATGGGTTCGAAAAAGCCGAAGCAATTTCAATCATCTTTGTATCTTAAATTGTGTATCTATGAAATACCTTTGGAAACATTCCGATACATCTTCTGTATAGTCGTGTAAATAAATCAATTATTCAATCATTTCAAACTGCACATTCAGACTCCGTAATTCAAGAAATTCTTGTTATATACGTTGATGGAGAATTTCCGACGTAGTTGTGTTGATTGGCTAGGGCTTAAATAGGCTTTGTTAACTTTCAGTGGAATTTTACAGTCGTAAACGAAATTTTCTCGGGTGTTATTAAATTTGAGATGTCTTACAACGCGTTATATGCATTCCAAAGTTTTATTCTCAAAAGGAATAAGAAGAATAAAATGGAACAACCTAACGCATGTTATATTGCGTTTTGGGTCTTGTCCTAAACAGACATTTCAGATGAAATTATTTGCGATGGATAGTGCCATGTCAAGAAATATAATTATCAGACAAGCACAGAGCAGCAGATAGTGGCGAGCATCCTCTGTCCAGGAGGATGTCGTATCAAGAAATACGAACTACACAGGAAAATGAAAACATAGCGAATACAAGACCTGGCACTTTTTATTGTATAAAATGGTTCTTGGTTAATTTTTTTTTAAATATATAATATGATATAGATTTCGCTCTCGATACTAGATGGATAGATAGATTATTTATTGGTGTTAATACCAAAAAATATTTTACACAAGTCAAAGAAAATACAAATACAATGAAAGCACATATACAATACAAATACAATGTAAATAACGGTGCATTCTATTAGGAGATAGTACAAATAGTATAAAAGTTGATATAAAATAAAAAAATAACAACAAACAAATGTGCATAACATTAAAAACATATTAAAATATTAACGTTCAATGACATCAGATACATTGCAGCCTAAAAATTTCCCAACGGTATAAAAGGCTCGTGATAATAAAATAAAAAAAATTAATGCAAATCAACAAATATCTGCCTAACATCATCCCAATAACCCATATTAAAAAAACCCATAGTTATAATACGGATTATCTTTCGTTGGAGTGCAAAAATTCTACAAGCACAAGGGGCGTAACCCCAACTTATCAAACCATAAGATATTTAAACATAATATTTTTAGTCGCAAACTCCTCTATAAATCCTTATTTTACTATAAGGAAAGTAACCAGACTGCAACCAAAGTTACAAATCTGGCGCGTTAAGTGTAATAATTGCATATTACCATCAAAACGCTAATACTTCGATTGCAACAAACACCAGCCGAAAGACTGATCCTACTTAAAGGGGCTCCCTTGCCAGTCGTCACCCACCACTTGCAGACTGCAGTTTCGAGCTGTTGGCTCTCGTCAGTGCAAGGTAGGTATGCGACGACCGACATGAGAATCGTTTGACTATAGTACATCCCGGTATTTTCACAATAGCGACATGTAAAACAGCCAGCAGGCGCCATCTAGCGGTCCAGTGTAGGTCCTTTAAGTAGGATCAGTCTTTCGGCTGATGTTTGTTGCAATCGAAGTATTAGCGTTTTGATGGTAATATGCAATTATTACACTTAACGCGCCAGATTTGTAACTTTGGTTGCAGTCTGGTTATTTTCCTTATAGTAAAATAAGGATTTATAGAGGAGTTTGCGACTAAAAACATTATGTTTAATATCCCGCCCTCTAAAAGCACATTTGAACTATGCTAAGCCAAGTCAGGCTATTTATTTTTCGATTGCAACAGACACTGGACCGCTAGATGGCACCTGCTGGCTGTTTTACATGTCGCTATTGTGAAAATACCGGGATGTACTATAGTCAAAGGATTCTCATGTCGGTCGTCGCATACCTACCTTGCACTGACGAGAGCCAACAGCTCGAAACTGCAGTCTGCAAGTGGTGTGTGACGACTGGCAAGGGAGCTCCTTTAAGTAGGATCAGTCTTTCGGCTGGTGTTTGTTGCAATCGAAGCATTAGCGTTTTGATGGTAATATGCAATTATTACACTTAACGCGCCAGATTTGTAACTTTGGTTGCAGTCTGGTTACTTTCCTTATAGTAAAATAAGGATTTATAGAGGAGTTTGCGACTAAAAATATTATGTTTAATATTCCGCCCTCTAAAAGCACATTTGAACATAAGATATTTGTAACATTATCAGGCTATGATAACTGTTAGTAGTACCTTCCTGGGAACTAATTTCGACAGACTTCTTTTTACATTAGATAGATTAGATTAGAAGTATCTGTTGCTCAACTTAGTCCTAGGTTTGACTTTGGAAATACACTGTGTTAAGTTCAAAAGTGGCTATTTCTATAAAAAATGGTTAAACAAAGTAACGGAATCGTCTGAACTTTTTGCAGTTATGTTTATGTTAAAAGAGTTAAATAATACAAAAATAATAAATATGTAGTAAAGTAAAAATACCTACTACGAGATTCCACTATTCCATTGTTTCCTAAGAAAGGAAATCGATTCATTGCGACCAAATCCATTGATAATAACGTCCTATAACTTGCGACATACTACGTCTTCAATCGGAAAACGCAAAATAAAATCTGACTGCAATAAGCCCCCAACAGGTAGATTAATCCTAAAGAAAGGACTATAGTGCAGGGTTGTTGTGCATCGCCAGCCGTAGACTAATTTCGAGCATGCAAGCTCGCATCAGTACGACATAGGCGAATACACAACAACACTTCAGTGTTCAAATTCAGTCATCAAGCTACAGACAAGAAGTATCCGCAACTTGTCGAATACCTCCATCTGGTGGCGAATTATTTCAATTAAAGTTGGCGAAAGTCTCGGACTATGTTATATTTAACAAAATATGTAAGCCAACGCAAATTGGATAAATTATTACAAAAATAATAAATGTGTAATAAAGTCAAAATACCTACACGAGAGTTCAGTATTCCACTGTTTCTTATGAAAGGAAATCGATTCATGGCCACCAATCAAATAATACAATGTAAAGAAATATACGCCTATTGACAGATAATATACAAGATGAAACAGAAAAAGTTCAACAAAACGTTTTTTAAAACCACCCTGTATTTAAGAATTTCGTCTGACTGTGGAAAACATTTTTTTTATGGAAGCGGTATAATGTCAAGAGGCGCATATTTTAAAAATATTTTGAAATATACAAGGTGACTCGCTATAGCGGAGCATCTTCGAAGCCATTTTTTTAAACGGAATACCCTATATATTTTTACATTTACGAATTCAGAGCAAAATTACGTTTCCAACGACCTCCAGAATTTTGGTTGGAATAAGGTTTAACAAATGAATTCGCTGTGTGTGTATTACTATTAATTAAGAAGATTTATTTTGCAATAAGGGATGTACTAGAACGACACAACCACCTGATATTGATTGTAATTATACAGGGTGTATTTTATACTAGCGCTAATTCAGGACATTTCAAAGTGAATTTTTGTGACTAATATCCTATACTTAAAATCGATATTTCCAGAGATATTTTTACTTTTTCATTAAGATCAAATCAAAATCAAAAATATTTTTAAAATATGCGCCTCTTGACATTACACCGCTTCCATAAAAAAAATATTTTTCACAGTCTTCTAATAAGGCGGATATTGGACTCTGATACACAATTGGGACACCCTGTATGTTAATAGGGTTCCGAATTTTCACGTTTAAGCTATGATGTTCTTAAGATACAAGGTTACAAAATAATAATCTAAACATGTCTCAGGAAGAAACTGAAATACGAATTTTTTGTTTAAGAAATATGAAGTACCGTTAACAGGGGCTCAAAATAGTTTTCAAAATTACGTTTTCTTTTTTTTGATATAAAATACTCACTTTTTTTATTCAACACAAGTTTGAACATCTTAATTTAATAAAGTATAAAGTTAAAACAGTTCCGTTATAATTGGCGCCCAACGTGGGGCCATTTTCACCGGAAAATTTGTGCTCAATTATTATCATTTTATAAGTTGACTCTTATGTAGAACATCTTTAAATGTAGTTATGTGCAGAGTAAGCTTCATAATTCTTTTTGGAAGCATCCACATTTGTTGAAGCACGCAATTTTATTGAGGTACAAAAACTGTACGTATATTGTACTTATTTTGACGTTTTAAAATTGCCATAATAGATCGACAACATTCATATTACCAAAGAAATAACTCTTAATGTTCCGCAATGTCTATAAGTTGATGTATTTACGTGACTTTGGAGAAAGAGACTAAATAAACATGTAAACAATTTCCTTTTTGAATAAATTGCGTGTTACAGGTAATGGATATTTTCATGAATAATTCTGTATAGTATCCATTGCGGCAACGTGCTTCTGATAGTTTTATATTTAGCCTAGAAATATAGCCCGTTATATTCATGAAAACATACCTATCTGTAATGAAAGCAGGCACTAGATATATTACTATTCATAGTTTTTCTCTCCGATTTTGCAATGAATGGGTATAATTTTATTGTGCGCTTTGAAACAAGCTACACAGTTTACATTGATGAATGTATAACAGCGGGTCGAAATAAAGAATGACTTTAACAAAAATAGATTACTTAAAAAGAATACGCTGCCCATGCACAAATCTCCGATTCATTTCGAAAACTAAATTAATGTTAGAACAGCCAGATTTACGTTGTAACGGATCCGTCAGAATGAAATATCCATTTTAAATTGACCTCTTTTTATTAATGGCAAAATGTATATAGAAAAATTAAACACAAGGTTCTTGAGAAAATACGGAAATTTTATTTTTAAAATATTACTTCAGTCAAATTGCCTCGTCCTCGCTGCTAACATTCTTGAAGCATAGCACGAAAGTTTTTTGACGCCCGTTCCAACATTTCAATTGGAATTGCATTAATCTACGTCTGAATATTATATTTTGGTTGTTTCAAAGTTGAGGTCGATTGGAAAACACTATTGACTTTAAGTAGCCCCATGAAAATAAACCATAATAGTAAGGCTGTCACTCCTGGACCAAGTAGAGGAACAGTGGGTTACAATGACGTCATGAATTGGATGGCATGTGTACTTCAGGATATGAACAAGATTTTAAACAGCTCTGGACAGGTTTTTAATGGGTCTGAACAGGTCTTAAACAGTAGAATGTAGGTTTTCACGGCCGTTGTCTAATGAAGTAGATTCTTCCGGGTCTTGCCGTGGTCGTCGAACTTGACTTGACGTTTCGCTGATCATCCTGTCAGCTTCTTCAGAAGGATTCTAAAGACTGAATTTGTTGTGTTACACTCCTCGTTATATACCTAGGCGCCGCTTCGTTTCGCTGGTCATTGGTCGCGCTTGGTTCGCTTTGCTGCTGATTCGTCGTGTTTGGTTGACCGTGACTTACTACGGTGCTGGTACTTGGCAATACCAGTCTCCACGTGTTACTAAGTCGATACCCATCCTCTATGTTAAAGTTGTTCATGTTTTTCATAATTTCCAGTGATTCCCTAATGATTCGCGGATAATAGCGCGTATTCCTGTCTAATACATTGACATCCTCGTAGCCGATTTTATGGTTCTCGTTATTATGGACATGTTCTGCTATCGCCGACCTATCCGTGTATCCAAATCTAGGATTTCTCTGGTATTCTTTGATTCTGCACTGGATACTCCGTCCTGTTTATCCGATGTAGCTCTTACCACATGTGCACTTCAATTGGTAAACACATTTTGATAACAGTTTGGGGACAGGGTCTTTGACTGAGGGAAGCATCTGCTGTATTTTCTTCACTATTCGAAACCGTACACCTACTTTCTTTTTGAATAAAATCTTCTTCAGGCTATCTGTGACTCCCGCGACGTAGGGAAGGCATGCATACGTTGTTGGTTGTTACTGTTCTTCGTTAGTAGTTCTCCACTGGTTATTTACTACTCGTTGTATATTGCTTTGGCTGTATCCGTTCTTCTCTAAAGCTTGTTGGGCATTCTGTAGTTCCTCGGGTTTGTTCTCGTCGTCGCATATTGTGTTGGCTCTGTGGATCAAGGTTCTAATTAACGCTCTCTGCTGTTGTGGATGGTGGTGAGATGTCGCATGTAGGTAACGATCGGTGTGCGTTTTCTTTCTGTAGACACCGTGGGCCAGCTTGCCATTGTGTGATCTTTTCACTAATGCATCTAAGAAAGGTCAAGCTCCATCTTGCTCGGTCTCCATCCATTACTTGGATGCTGTTTATTCAACGGTCGAAGACAACAGATAAAGATGATTCTCCATGTGGGCATATGATGAACGTATCGTCTACGTAGCGTAGCCAGCACTTTGGTTTATTCTCACTGCAGCGTATGGCTTCCTCTTCAAAAGCTTCTATGAATAGGTTGGCTATCACAGGTGAAAGTGGTGATCCCATGGCTGCTCCTTGCTTCTGCGCGTAGAAGTCTCCATTCCATAGAAAGTATGTTGTAGACAGGCACAATCGGGCCAGATCAGGTATGTCTTCTCTTAATCCTTTAGGTACAAGTTGTTGACGAATCAATTAGTAAGTCACGGTCAACCGAACACGACGAATCAGCAGCGAAGCGAACCAAGCGCGACCAATGACCAGCGAAGCGAAGCGGCGCCTAGGTATATAACGAGGAGTGTACGCAACAGATTCAGTCTTTAGAATCCTTCTGAAGAAGCTGACAGGATGATCAGCGAAACGTCAAGTCAAGTTCGACAACCACGGCAAAACCCGGAAGAATCTACTCCATTAGGTCTTAAACAGTTCTGAACAGGTTTCAAACAGGTCTCAAACAACTATAAACAGGTTCTAGATATAAATAGGTCTTAACAGGGTTTCAAACAGATATAAACAGGTCTTAAATAATGAAATTTCAGCTATATCATCAGAACTTAAGGAAATAGGTGTTATTGCTTAAGTAGATGTGATATAATTCATTACCATCATTTTCAATATAAGTGTAGGTAAGTTCGGTGGGTCTAATATAATTCACTCTCAAGATGATAATTCTCATTTAGTTTCACACATTATCGACATGGTTTCATTTTCACCGGCGATGGGAATATAGACGTTGAACATTTAAAATTGTGTATTGTTAAAGAATCTACAGAATCATTTGACTAAGCCAATAAGCGATACGTCGATAATGATGATGAAAGTATAATACACAAAATAAATGTTATAATAGACAGAACACCCGAAATCGTTAATCAGCGGACTGATTTGAATATGAAATTTTATAAAGACAAGTTTGATGATGAACGTACAGAGCTGAAGAATGAGATGAAATATCTCAAAAAGAAAATTAATGAATTGGAAATTAAAATAGTTGTAGACATTACTAACCTGAAAGAATATGTAGACACTGTGAACACTAATATTACCAATTTAGGTACCAAAATAAATCGAGATATTTCTGACTTGAAAAATAATGTGTCAAAATTTCTGATATAAAAACGAAACACCCAATCAAATTGTTGCATTAATACAGCGCGCATGATGAAGGTACATTCGAAAGAAAAGATTCACCTGGTAAACGAACTCCATAAGTCGAATATAAAAACTTCAAACGTAGATGTATTATTATAAAAGGTTTAGATCATCTTTGAAAGATGGATTTGGCTGTAATAGGCAATAGTACATGAAAGTAACCAATTTAGACATATTATTAGTAATTGATTGTTTTTCAAAATTTGTTTGGACTAAACCTTTAAAAAGTAAATCTGGTAAAGAGATAACGCAAGCGTAGGTGATATATTTAATGATAGTAAACGAACACCGACAAATTTACAGTGAGATCAAGGTACACAGTTTTATAATGCAGGTTTAACAGTCTGATAAAAAAGCATAACATTAATCATTACAGTACGTTCAGCACTAAAAAGGCTGCAATTGCGGAACGTATCATAAGGAAGCATTATACAAAAACTTTAGTTTCAACGGCATATACCGATGGATTGAAATCATCTGAGTCAATAGTAGAAATTTGTTTATTTTATAGTCACGTTTTGTGAATGATGTCATCAATCGTCTTGATCACACCTCTGGCGTTGTGACCCTCGTGTCGCAACCCGCAACCTTCTGGTGATTATCGCTCACCTCTTCACCATGCTTTGTTTACTCTTTTGTAATATACATATGTATGATTGTGTATCATTAACTATAATCATCACACTGTTTAAAATATTTATGTAATTCCCAGGGCATGGTTGAAAAATGCTTAAGCAATACCATGTCCTCTTGTTGTATATATATACACTTCCTTATTAATGTAAATCTCTTGTAAGCTATATATATATACGCAATAAATAGTATTTATTATTATTATTATTTATTTTCTGGTTATTGTTGTTACTTCTTGTAGCCCCCCCCCCAACATTCACCCTCAATACCACCCCAACGCTATTATGAAAGGGAGTAAAAAAATTAAAATGTGATTTAGTCTATATACAAAAACGAAACGCCTAAAAATTTTTTTTAGCGTTATCTACCCCCTCTACCAACACCATTGTCACCCCCGCCCTATTATTAAAGGGGGTAAAAAAAATTAAAATGTTATTTAGTGTGTATACAAGAACGAAACGTCTAAAATATTTTTTTGGCGTTAGCTACCCCCTCTACCACCCCCATTGCCACCCTCACCCTGTTATTAAAGGGGGTAAAAAAAAAAATGTGATTTAGTATGTATACAAAAACGAAACGTCTAAAAAAAATTTTTTGGCGTTAGCTACCCCCTCTACCACCCCCACCCTATTATTAAAGGGAGTAAAAAATTAAATTGGTGGGATCTAGTGTGTGTATGAGAACCAACGGCCTCTAAATTTTTTCTTACATTAGCCACCCCCTCTACCACCCCCACATACTTTGCGAATGTAAGGTGTGGCACTAGTCCGCACTAGGCTAGTTCCTAGAACAAGCGGTATTAACGCCTGAAGACATAGGGAAATTAGCTCCCAGGAAAATCACAAGCTTTGTAAAAAGTCTGAGAAACCTGGATAACCACTAAATGTAGGGTAAATCAGAAAAGATCTTTTAGGTCGAAGTGAAGTAAGGCAGTTCGAAGCCAAACGACCCCGTAAAACAATCTACATCTACAATCTACCACCTCCACTCTATTATTAAAGGGAATAAAATATTACATTGGGATTTAGTGTGCATAAGACTTGTGAAAATACCTGAATGGCGTTTTTAGGAGAGTTTCGAAGTGAACTGTAACGAGAAATCCACAGTCGTGGAAATTGCCAATTGAGAGAGAAAAAGACACCTGTTATTCGAAAGGTTTTCGACCTACCTCTAATTGCGGCCATCCAGCAGGATGCAGGATGAAGAAGTGCAGGAAAGAAGTGGCTTCTCAGGATACACATGGAATGTTGATCACTCAAAATTGTAGAAAATTATAGAAAACATTGAACACAGACGAAAATTAATTGTCTTGCTTGCAAGCGGGTGAACTCGAGTCTCATCCTTAGCGCTCGATGCGCGCGCTCATCTTTTCCCCACTGCGGGTTGAGGGGGTCTATCCCTTTCAAATAACGGTTACCCGCGAATAAAAGTCATTAACAAAAATATTAAAATAATCATTACAATAATAGTATCAGCAACACAAAGATTTTTCTTCGTGCTTTCATGATAAAGTAACTAAATGATTTATTTAACCAATTAAACTACTCTACATATATACACACAGGGTGTGGCCGTAACAACTTGGATACAAAATCTGGATGGGGAAGTAGTGAATTCTTTTGGCAGCGGTTTTTTAAATAAGTTTCAACCGCAAAAGAACGTGGAATATTTGACAAACGCAGCTAAACTGACATTTCTCGCAAACGCTTTAACAACTGTCACAAATTTTCATTTATCGTAAATGTATATCTCATTATATTATGACATAAATTAAGTTTAAAAATAAATACTTCATTTTATCGGACCAGCTATAAAAATAGCGAAACATTTATTGAAAATATGCGTGTAGACAGAATTGTGGCAGAAATAAAGTTATACGGTTTCTCCCAATACAACTTACCGATTGATGTATGGCTTCCAACAAAAAATCGTTTTGTTTATCCCTTTTACGGCTTTGCTTTTCCGGACCATAAATCTTTCGCTTATTTTATTATAGCCATTTAAACATTGATTCAATTACATATATCACTAAAATGTTGCAATATATCTACAAATTACAGTTTTCTTTAATAAGATGTTAAACTAATTAAGGATCCTATATAAATTAGGTACACTGAATCAGTCAGATTAAGTCTTGTATTTGCCAGCCATTTTTGAAAATATCACTAGTAGAGAAAAAACATATCATTATCTTTGTCATGGAAGTCTGAAAAATTTTTAAAACACTTTTAATGACAAGAAATTGGCATACGAAGTTTATTAATAATAACAATAATAATAAATGGTCTTTATTTCAACAATACAGAAGTAATATACAACTTAACAGATATCCTATTAATTACAAAAGAATATGCATTATTGAAGAGGCGAAGTTCAGTGCATGTGCACTCTTCTACCACTTAACCTCTCATACCCGTATGACTTACTGTTTGTATAAAATATCAATAAAACTATACATATTATACTATACTGAAACTGCTTAAATTTAATAATAATCATTATTGATTCCTTAACAATTGTTTCTTTAATTGAAATTTAAGTTTATTGATATTGCACGCCTATATATCTGCCGAAATGTTGTTATATATTCTAGAAATATTGTACAAAAAAATGATAGTTTAAAAAAGTAAAAAACACGCTTTAATAGCAAACTGGACTAAAAAGTAACCGGCGCATCCGGTAAAATATCGAATTCATTCGTCCTTTTTTTTTTTTTACATTTTTATCCTGATGATCCTTGTGAGGAAATTCGGAGAAAGTCGTCAAATTATTCTATTGTCGTCGGTCCTTGATAAGTGTGCAAAGTTTCAGTTTAATCTGACGCTTTGAAGTGGGTGAGAATCACGTTCAAAAATTCAAAAAGTTTACATACATCATAACACAAACATACAGTTGAAGCTAATATAGAGCGTGTAAAAAATGACCTTCCATATAGTTCAGTTTTATGAGCTGGAGGTGTAATTAGCGATTTCTTTCTTATATTAATATTATGCACATCTGTTCTGTAGCGAATTTTCAAAAATAAGTAAGATGAAGTTTTCATGGCAATAATCTTGTGAAAGAATACTGAAGAGTGAAGTAGGCGCGATTTGCTTAAGTTTATGCGAAATATCTTCTCTCCTTCCAAGACCACGCCTAGTGCATGAATTTTCCATTTTTTCAACTCTTTTTGATTTACATTTTACACTAAATTACATTTTAATTTATTTTACCCCGTTTAATAATAGGGTGGGGGTGGCAATGGAGTTGGTAGAAGGGATAGATAACGCTAAAAAACTTTTTTAGACGTTTCGTTTTTGTATATACACCAAATCACATTTTAATTTTTTTACTCCCTTTCATAATAGTGTACGGGTAGTATTGGGGGTAATAGTGGGGGTGGAGAGGGATTGGCTGATGCCAAAAATTTTTTTGATACCTTAGCTTTTCGTACATGCCCTAAATTGCAATTTTATGGACTCTTACTTGCTTGTTCTGCCTATTTACCCATATTTACCCCCGAACCCTTCAACGGAATTAGATCAAAATATAATCTAGTGCCAGACCTCGTTACAATACATAAGTGTACCAAATTTCAAGTCAATATCACAAACGATTCAAGAGTAAACGTGCGCACCAAAAAGTTACAGACAGGCAGACAAACAGACAGACAAACCGACAGGAAATTTCTTTTTCGCTCAAATTTAAAATCTCGATGTTTCATATTTCAACAAAAAAAAATATATTTCTTTTGCGTTACTATAGTTCCACTGGACGTGGAAGTAAAATTTGACAAAACAAGCGCTTCACATAATAATTTGATAGTGTCTTTATTTAAACTATTTTTGCATGCATAATATATTTTTTATGTTACAAAAACCTTTTTTACACAAGTTTGATACGCGTTTCAAATCTTAGATCTGATTCAATAATAAGTCCTAAGTTTTTCGCTTCATCAAGAAATTTCAGTGACGTACCATAAATTTTTAACTCTAAAGCATCAGTATATTGCTTGCGCAATATTTTTTACCAAACAACTTTGCTATAGATTTTGTTGGAATTATACATAGTTCATGAATCTTTGATGAATTTATTAATCTATTTAGATCACAGTTTAAGTCATTATTCACTCGTACAATATTATCTGGAGTAAACGATGTATATAACTGTTTGTCATCTGCGTAATAGTACACTTACATGACTTCAATTTATTATGTAGTTGGCTTGTGTATATAGAAGAAAGCAGTGGATCGATACTTGTGGCACACCACGATCCAAATTTCCTTCCAGAGAGAACTATTATACATTACTATTTTTTTTCTATTTCATGGTCGATACAGTAAAATGCATTTGTATAATCTAATAGGATTAACACTGTTAATTTGTCGTGATCAGATGCTGTCAAAATATCATCAATTATATGCGAGAGCGCAGTACTCTACAACTTTAATATTTCCTAAACCCTGATTGAGTCCGCAGTAAAATATCATATGTGCTAATGTGACTTTTTAACTGATTTGACTTTAAACATAATATTTTTAGCCGCAAACTCCTCTATAAATCCTTATTTTACTATAAGGAAAGTAACCAGACTGCAACCAAAGTTACAAATCTGGCGTGTTAAGTGTAATAATTGCATATTACCATCAAAACGCTAATGCTTCGATTGCAACAAAAAATAAATGCGACTAAAAATATTATGTTTAATATTCCGCCCTCTAAAAGCACATTTGATCTATGCTAAGCCAAGTCAGGTTATTTATTTTTCGATTGCAACAGACACTGGACCGCTAGATGGCGCCTGCTGACTGTTTTACATGTCGCTATTGTGAAAATACCGGGATGTACTATAGTCAAAGGATTCTCATGTCGGTCGTTGCATACCTACCTTGCACTGACGAGAGCCAACAGCTCGAAACTGGAGTCTGCAAGTGGTGTGTGACGACTGGCAAGGGAGCTCCTTTAAGTAGGATCAGTCTTTCGGCTGGTGTTTGTTGCAATCGAAGCATTAGCGTTTTGATGGTAATATGCAATTATTACACTTAACGCGCCAGATTTGTAACTTTGGTTGCAGTCTGGTTACTTTCCTTATAGTAAAATAAGGATTTATAGAGGAGTTTGCGACTAAAAATATTATGTTTAATATTCCGCCCTCTAAAAGCACATTTGAACTAATTTTAACATTTGTTTGAGAAAATTCGGTTAATAATTTATTAAATGCTAGTCGTGAAATGCAAAAAAGTTATTCCAATTTTCAAAGAACTTTGAAAAAGCATCAATATAGGCCTTAAAAAATATTACCCGTCCAGGAACTGAATGAAGACTAAAAACGTAGAAGATTGTAGATTGTCAGATCATACTCAATGAATTATATGAAAATAATAGAGAATAATAGAAAAAACAGACGTTCCTGGGATAATAAACACCAAAGAGAGAGAAAAGTTAAGCAAATAAAAAAATCGGGTAGAAAATCAATACATGCTTGGTGCGGAATTTAAAAAAAAAACAGTTGGGCCTATATTTTACGATTTTACTTTGACACGACAAACATATCTCGAAATAATTTAACCAGAGGTAGATCGTCCAATTCAAGAATTCCCTATGGACGTATTGTCTAGAATGATTTGACTCCATATAGCGTTTTAGAAGTTCAGGAACATTTAAATAATCATCGCTGAATAAGAAATTTTATAGCAGAATGACATTTTATAAAAATATAAAATATAAGAATTATAATATTCCAACCTATCTGCAAGTGCCTTATATAAATAAGGACTCAACAAATTAAACCAAACCAGATATTCCCCCTTGCCTTTCTACTTGCACATAGGTTGGAATATTATAATTCCTATATTTTATATTTTTGTTTAAATAATCAATTTCCCATTTGAATAGGCAATGCTGGGACCATTCAATGGCCACCAATTAGCCCTGATTTGACGCCATTAGATAGCTTTTTATGGGGAATTTTAAAAGACAAAGTCAATTTTAATCATAACATGATTGTTTTTTTATTAAGTTCCAATAAAATATAGGTAAGATCCTAACAACCTTTATACGAAACTTTTTTTACTATTTCCAATACTAACGGAAATAAATAAATAAAATATAAATATTGCCAAGATTTGATTTTACATTTCTGGCACAATATGGGGTAAATTTAAATGAATGAGATCGAAAACAAATTCACGTATTTGAGCCAGCTGGAAAAATATAATACATTATACGCTAGCAAAGAAATTTATGTGCTTGGCCAGTCAACATCAACATTTGATTTATATTTCGATTATAACTTATTTTCGGTTTCAGGTCTGTAACTTTTAAAATCTTGCTTTGTAAATAGCAATAACATGCTACTTCCATTCTACAAATAATCTATACATCTTATCTACAAAACGTGCAGCAATAAACCCATTAGTAGTTATACCAGTATAGCATGTATAACTGTGTAATTCTATTCCAAAAAGTATAATTTGTTCGATATTTATAACTTTTTAGCGTGCTTATATAATTTGCTATTTGAAAGTGTACAACGTTACAAGTAATATTAATAAAAATAATAAAATAATTTCATAAAATAACATCCAACAACTTACCTTCCACAGATATAAAAAGCCGGAATATTAGGCATAACATTGATTGTACGAAGAGCTTTACCCCGGTCTTGTTCAAACGCACTCAGTGCTCGATCCTGGGCAGTGTGAAGTAAATTAGGAAAGACCCGTGGAAATTAAAAATAACAATAATACATCTCTATTGCGTAAAAACATAAATAAATTGCACATAAATGTGGTTAGCGGTACAGTACTGATATCGAAACTGAAAATTTAAGACTTTCTTGAAAAATATCAATTACATCAATAACCTTCGAACTAGTTCAAATGAGCTTTTAGAGGGCGGAATATTAAACATAATATTTTTAGTCGGAAACTCCTCTATAAAATCCTTATTTTACTATAAGGAACGTAACCAGACTGCAACCAACGGCTACTCTCCGGGCTATGTGCCCCGCCGAGCGCTGAATTACAAGTTACAAGTCTGGCGCGTTTAGTGTAATAATTGCATATTACCATCAAAACGCGACTAAAAATATTATGTTTAATATTCCGCCTTCTAAAAGCACATTTGAACAAGCCCAGTCAGGCTATTTATTTTTCGATTGCAACAGACACTGGACCGCTAGATGGCGCCTGCTGTCTGTATTACATGTCGCTATTGTAAAAATACCGGGATGTACCAAAATAGTCAAAGGATCGTGCCGGTCGTCACATGCCTACCTTGCACTGACGAGAGCCAACAGCTCGAAACTGCAGTCTGCAAGTGGTGTGTGACGGCTGGCAAGAGAGCTCCTTTAAGTAGGATCAGTTTTTCGGCTGATGTTTGTTGCAATCGAAGCATTAGCGTTTTGATGGTAATATGCAATTATTACACTTAACGCGCCCAGACTTGTAACTTGTAATTCAGCGCTCGGTGGGGCACATAGCCCGGAAAGTAGCTGTCGGTTGCAGTCGGTTACGTTCCTTATAGTAAAATAAGGATTTTATAGAGGAGTTTGCGACTAAAAATATCATGTTTAACCTTCGAACTGGCATAGTGATAAATGCCAAAAACATCAGTGAACTATAAAGTTGTTTTTATACAACTATTAGGAACTGATTCTAGGTCTATTGTAAACTACCCTAAACAAATTTTGAAGTGCGATCATTTGAAGAAATTCATTATGGTTGTTGTTTTCGACCGTTGATCTATTCCGGTCCTCGAATGTATTTTTTACTAAATGCTGTGTTAAATTTCAAAAACGAACAATTTATGAAATCTTTAGTTATGAAATCTAGTTTTTAAATATAAGATATTTATTAGTACTATCATATTTATTGCATTTTTTATTAAATAATTGAGTACATTTGTAGAAAATGTAATATTTTTTTGCACAAACTGAAACTAAAAATTATATATAAGCATTTCATAAGATAAATTACACAAGTAATACGTAATTATTATAGTTTTTTATGTAACATTAACATTGTTTTAGTTAATTCTCCTGTTCTGTCAACAAGTTCATAATCTTATGATCAAACAATCGTGCAGGAATGATTGATAGCAACCTGCACTTGCATGAACTGGTTGTAGGTCAACGGGAACTAAGATCACCAGTTCGAAGGTTATGAAAGCGAAGAAAATATAAATCGATAGCGCGGTCATGTACAGTTATTGTGTCCTCGTGTCCTTGTTCACTGTTCATGTTAGTATTTATAAGTCATTGTCTAGGTTTTTTAATTAACGTTAAATCTAAATGTATTAGGATCAACGGGCACGAAGTAATTCGCAAGAAGTATAACGTTCAAAGTCTACTAATGTAGTTGAAATTGAGTGGTAATTAAATCAGAAATTTTAACTATCCCTATTCACGGTTGCAAATGGGAAAAGTTGAAACCTTACAAGCTCTCGGGTATAATAAAAGCCAACTATAAGAGATAGAGAATTTCAGACGTTATTACCCACGTGGATGTTCCAGTAAAATTCATATTATTATGCGAAAAATCACATTAGAAGGCGCTTTTCTCATAAAGACTCATTTATTATCTTTTGATATATCAATAACTAATCTTATTACAATATCATTGATATCTCGACTGTGAAGGTAATTCAAACCTCTGCCAGATTAAGAGTTTGAAAAGTATACAGGGTGCTAATTATAATTATATTTTCGGGTTTGGGTAGGTCAAGAAATGTTCTTTTACGAAAAATATCTTATACTCCAATGTCCTACACGGAAATTACACAAATGTGTGAGAAAGTTGTGTATAATATTTTCCCCATGATAACCCCAACAACTACTTTCCATTTGTTAATTAAATAATTTAAAATATAACATAACGTTTATTGTGACAGTTTTGAGAGCTGAAGCTTTCATAAGGCACGTATGTAGGAGAATAACGCACACTCACATAATGAAAACTAAAACCACTCGAAATATGAGAAAACGGGGTTCTCACGGGTTTTCGGGGGATGTAATCACAATGGTGGTATTCTTTTCATTCTACCCTCTCGAAACTATCTTCTACGTATATAAACCACACCCTTTTCTATGCTGTCGTTCCTAGGCATGTGTGGATTCGTCGGACTGGATTTTCTTGGGAATATCAGGGAAACTAACCATTACTCAAAGAAAGTTGACCTAAACAATCCCCCGGGGCTACACATATAGTTTATAGAAAAAGGGATATTTTCATATATTGGCGGTAGTTGCGGGGAGCTAGGGTGAAAAATAACACCACTATCGTGATTCCCGCCCTCGAAAACCCGTGAGTGATTTCGGTGTTGCGAGCAAGGTAGTTTTAACTCCCGGGGGTTGCTTAGGTCAACGTGGTTGAGTAATATTTAGTATCCCTGATATTCCCATAAAATCCCGGTCCGATGAATCCATGCACGCTAGAACCGACAGCATGGAAGAGGGGGTAGTTTTATACATTGGGGGTAATTTCGGGAGGATTGAGTGAAAAGAATACCACCATTGTGATTACCGTCCTCGAAAGCCCGTGAAAAGCCCGTTTTCCCGTTTTGCGAGCAGGGTAGTTTCAACCCCCGGTGGCTGCTTAGGTCAACTGTGGTTTAGTAATGATTAGTTTCCCTAATATTCCCATAAAAACTCCGATCCGACGAATCTTCGCATGCCTAGGACCGGCAGCAAGGAGAAGGGGGCTATTTTATACGTTGGGGGTAGTTGCGGGAGGATAGGATGAAAAATAGCACCTCCATTATGATCCCTGCCCTTGAAAACCCCTGAAAGACCTTGTCCAGCCCTTATTTTCTTATTTTTTCGATATATTACTATTACAGTCGGGGGTAGGTTCAGCCCTTGGGGGTCGCTCCGGGGTACACTAAAGTAAATTAACTGAATTTATTATTATTCCCCCAAAAAACCGATATGATGATCCCTCGCAAGCCCAAGACCGAGAAGCCGGAAATAGGGGTGGTTTTTCCTTGATAGGGGTAGTACGCAAGGGTTTCAAAACTCGAAACTATAACCATCATTTCTCTCACCCTCGAAAACAGAGGAAGAAATGTATTGCAAGAGATCCTACAAACTTTTGATGTTTTGGCTTTTTTTGTACCTCGTTAAATGGACTATACTTCGAACTGCATCGAAACAGAAGGCAGCCTGATTATAGGATATTTAAAAACCTGCCGAATCGTTTGGGAGAAACAGATGCGTTCCGCCCAAAACGTGATATTGCTGGTCCTCCAAAGAGAATATCTGTGGATCAAGAAGAAGACGGTTTAGTTCGTGTGGCAGAAAATCTGCAAGTAAGTATCCGGCGGTTATCGGCAGCAACTGGTTTAAGTCAGTCATCAAGTCATAGATTATTAAAGAAAGAAAAACTTAAACCATATAACTTTACTCCAGTGCAAAATTTGTTACCTCGTGATGTTCCACAAAGGTAGCAGTTTTCATTACTTTTGCGTAACAAATAACATAATGACCCTATGTTTATGAAACGAATATTGTTTACGGATGGGGCCACTTTTATGAGGCGTGGGGTATTTAATTGGAGAAATAGTCATTCGTGGGAACTTGAGAACCCCTATTTATCTAAGGAAAAACACTTCCAGCACGAATTTAAAATAAATGTGTGGTGTGCTATCATTGGAGATTGCATACAATAGCCGATTGAGTTACCACTAAATTTAAATGGTGCGTCCTATCTGGACTTTTTAGAAAATATTCTTCCTGGAATCTTATATGATGTTCCGACAAATTTAAGAAACAATATGTGGTACATGCAGGATGGGGTCCCAGCACATTATTTGGTAGAACTACGTAATCATTTAAATCCACTATCCACGTCACTAGATCGGTGAAGTGAATTCTCTTGGCCACCTCGTAGTCCTGACCTCGATCATTTGAATTTTTACTTTTGGGGCTACTGTAAGTATTTAGTATACAATGATAAGATAAATACCAGCGAAGAATTATGGGAAAGAATTTGTGAAGCTGTGGAAACTATTAGGGATAACAGAAAATCGTTATTTAAAATTAGACAGTCTCTAAATAAATGTTTGAAAAAATGTATTGAGATTAATGGTGGTCATGTTCAACAACATTTATTGCAGTAGTTGTTGCACATTTTAAAGTTGTTATTATTGTTCTTGGTATCTGTGATATATTGTAGTTAGAGACTTGAAACAAGTATACCTTTTTTTTATTAAGAAATGATTGAGGAACACAAATTTTATGCGAAATCTGCGATAAAGGTACAGCTGAGAAAGTTAAGGCCCTCTTAACACATTAAACATGGCGTACGTAACGCCCTCAAGGAGCTAGACGAAAGTTGAAGGTGTATTATAATTTCTCACCACAAATATATTATATTTCGACTCTTACTATCTACAGTTAAGCGTTGTATCATTACTTATGAATCACCCTATATTATAATACACTTCCCAAATAACAGTGGTTCATTTAAATGTAATTAAAAAGCAGTATTTGCTCATTCTAAAAAAAAACAAGAATTGCATAAAAATTGTTTTTTATATAACATTTTGTTTAACAACCGACAGACGTAGTAGGAATTATTCGCTACAGTTTCCAATCAGGTACTATACTGTAAATGATTTGAAACAAAACTTTAAAACGAAAGTTTCTCTTAGTTTTTCTTTCAATCAACGAAAAAAAAATAAATAGAGACACGTAAATCTCCAAGAAATTTAAGGCAAGCTTGCTTAACTTTTCCTTCGCATTATTTTCAACTCACATTTATCCTAATATATTCATTTTCATACATCCTGAACAATGTGGCTGGGGATATCTGAGAGTTTTCAAGTATAAGCGGTATTCAGTTTAGATTTACTTTGTCGAATCGAGCGAGAAATGTAGATATTTGCTTCGTTATTTGTAATTGATTATTACTAGTTAATTGAGGTATAAGGTAACAGATTCGCCTACCTACATAATTTAACAATTATATTTTACCGTAGGAGTTACACATATTAATGGGAAGAGTAATTGCTGTCGTCAATTGTGTAACTATACCGTTCGATGTACCGAAAGTTACTTCATAGAAAATATAAGTACATATTACTATTCCGTTTAAAACATATTTTAGTCGCAAACTCCTCTATAAAATAATTATTATACTATAAGAGACGTAACCAGACTGCAACCAACAGCTACTCTCCGGGTTATGAACCCGCCGAGCGCTGAATTACAAGTTGCAAGCCTGGCGCGTTAAGTGTAATAATTGCATATTGCCAACAAAACGCTAATGTTTAATTTAGAAAAATAGTGGAACGCATTATTCTTAGCGATTAAATAGTAACTCATAACTCACAGGGTAGGATAAATCACAAGAATTTCTGTCTATAATTAAACATTATTCAAATATGAAAAATTTTGATTTTGAAATGATCAGAACATCGCATAGTTTGTATGTAAGATGGGGGCAGTATGAAAGAGAAATAATAATAATACGTTTATTTTCAACAGGTTGACACCCAATTACAGAAAATAATGAACAAAATATAAAAAACTAACAATAATGAGATAATAATTTACAAAATTACATTAATATACAATACATTACATAATACATACATGAATAGGTCTCAGATACCGTTTTGATGGCGGTCTCTTTAACATAGGGCGCTTTAGAACTTTCACGAAGACACGCACACGATTCATTTGTGATCTCCAGTATGCGGATGACTGTGCACTTTTAGCCTCTATGCCGGAAGAGCTTCAAGAACTTTTAGATGTGTATGCCCAGAGCTATGATTCCTTGGGACTTAAAATCAACATTGGAAAGACTAAGATTATGTCAACTCCTCATTAAGTGAACCAAATAGACATTACACTTAACGGAAATTCTCTTGAAGTGGTGGATCAGTTCAATTACTTAGGCAACGTTGTTAATGACAAAGCAAACATGGACAGCGAGATTCGCAATAGAATTAACGCTGCATCTAGAGCACTCTGGGGACTTAGAGAGAGAGTATTTGACAACCACGACCTTGCTTTGTCAACGAAAATGGCTGTCTACAGAGCAGTTGTCATTCCAACACTGCTATATGGGTGTGAAAGCTGGGTCACTTACCGTCGTCATGTGAAAGAATTAGAACGCTTTCAGCAAAGACACCTCAGAAGTATGATGAAAATCCGTTGGTTCCATCACATATCAAACGTGGAAGTACTCAGGAGAGCAAACAGCCTTCCAGTTGAGGTGCTTATTTTAAGAGCACGCCTAAGATGGGCAGGTCACGTTCATCGTATGCATGATAGCCGCCTTCCTAAATGTACACTTTATGGTCAATTGCTAAGCGGTAGAAGAAGGCGTGGCGGTCAACGAAAGAGGTTCAAAGACGCTCTCCATGAAAATCTAAAATCCTGCGGTATTGCAGACGAGCAATGGGAACAACTTGCAGCGGACAGAACCGAATGGCGAGGGGTTGTGGCCAGCTATCAAGGAAATGTTGCTGCAAGAAGGCCGAATCCAAGACCTAACCAGGTCTATGTTTGTCCTGACTGCGGTCGACATGTGCTCTCCCGAATTGGCCTCTATAGCCATAGTCGTGTGCACCGTAGATGAATGGGAATTACAATAGTATTTTATTGTACGCAATCTATCGACTGTAACATTTTTATACTCGGGCTCGAGTAACGGCTAATAATAACATACATGCATACATACAAAATACATACATACATTACATTACATAATTACATTAATGTATTATGTATTAATTATAAAAAAGATTAGATAGATATTATAACGTGCAGCAATAAACCCATTAGTAGTTATACCAGTATAGCATGTATAACTGTGTAATTCTATTCCAAAAAGTATAATTTGTTCGATATTTATAACTTTTTAGCGTGCTTATATAATTTGCTATTTGAAAGTGTACAACGTTACAAGTAATATTAATAAAAATAATAAAATAATTTCATAAAATAACATCCAACAACTTACCTTCCACAGATATAAAAAGCCGGAATATTAGGCATAACATTGATTGTACGAAGAGCTTTACCCCGGTCTTGTTCAAACGCACTCAGTGCTCGATCCTGGGCAGTGTGAAGTAAATTAGGAAAGACCCGTGGAAATTAAAAATAACAATAATACATCTCTATTGCGTAAAAACATAAATAAATTGCACATAAATGTGGTTAGCGGTACAGTACTGATATCGAAACTGAAAATTTAAGACTTTCTTGAAAAATATCAATTACATCAATAACCTTCGAACTAGTTCAAATGAGCTTTTAGAGGGCGGAATATTAAACATAATATTTTTAGTCGGAAACTCCTCTATAAAATCCTTATTTTACTATAAGGAACGTAACCAGACTGCAACCAACGGCTACTCTCCGGGCTATGTGCCCCGCCGAGCGCTGAATTACAAGTTACAAGTCTGGCGCGTTTAGTGTAATAATTGCATATTACCATCAAAACGCGACTAAAAATATTATGTTTAATATTCCGCCTTCTAAAAGCACATTTGAACAAGCCCAGTCAGGCTATTTATTTTTCGATTGCAACAGACACTGGACCGCTAGATGGCGCCTGCTGTCTGTATTACATGTCGCTATTGTAAAAATACCGGGATGTACCAAAATAGTCAAAGGATCGTGCCGGTCGTCACATGCCTACCTTGCACTGACGAGAGCCAACAGCTCGAAACTGCAGTCTGCAAGTGGTGTGTGACGGCTGGCAAGAGAGCTCCTTTAAGTAGGATCAGTTTTTCGGCTGATGTTTGTTGCAATCGAAGCATTAGCGTTTTGATGGTAATATGCAATTATTACACTTAACGCGCCCAGACTTGTAACTTGTAATTCAGCGCTCGGTGGGGCACATAGCCCGGAAAGTAGCTGTCGGTTGCAGTCGGTTACGTTCCTTATAGTAAAATAAGGATTTTATAGAGGAGTTTGCGACTAAAAATATCATGTTTAACCTTCGAACTGGCATAGTGATAAATGCCAAAAACATCAGTGAACTATAAAGTTGTTTTTATACAACTATTAGGAACTGATTCTAGGTCTATTGTAAACTACCCTAAACAAATTTTGAAGTGCGATCATTTGAAGAAATTCATTATGGTTGTTGTTTTCGACCGTTGATCTATTCCGGTCCTCGAATGTATTTTTTACTAAATGCTGTGTTAAATTTCAAAAACGAACAATTTATGAAATCTTTAGTTATGAAATCTAGTTTTTAAATATAAGATATTTATTAGTACTATCATATTTATTGCATTTTTTATTAAATAATTGAGTACATTTGTAGAAAATGTAATATTTTTTTGCACAAACTGAAACTAAAAATTATATATAAGCATTTCATAAGATAAATTACACAAGTAATACGTAATTATTATAGTTTTTTATGTAACATTAACATTGTTTTAGTTAATTCTCCTGTTCTGTCAACAAGTTCATAATCTTATGATCAAACAATCGTGCAGGAATGATTGATAGCAACCTGCACTTGCATGAACTGGTTGTAGGTCAACGGGAACTAAGATCACCAGTTCGAAGGTTATGAAAGTGAAGAAAATATAAATCGATAGCGCGGTCATGTACAGTTATTGTGTCCTCGTGTCCTTGTTCACTGTTCATGTTAGTATTTATAAGTCATTGTCTAGGTTTTTTAATTAACGTTAAATCTAAATGTATTAGGATCAACGGGCACGAAGTAATTCGCAAGAAGTATAACGTTCAAAGTCTACTAATGTAGTTGAAATTGAGTGGTAATTAAATCAGAAATTTTAACTATCCCTATTCACGGTTGCAAATGGGAAAAGTTGAAACCTTACAAGCTCTCGGGTATAATAAAAGCCAACTATAAGAGATAGAGAATTTCAGACGTTATTACCCACGTGGATGTTCCAGTAAAATTCATATTATTATGCGAAAAATCACATTAGAAGGCGCTTTTCTCATAAAGACTCATTTATTATCTTTTGATATATCAATAACTAATCTTATTACAATATCATTGATATCTCGACTGTGAAGGTAATTCAAACCTCTGCCAGATTAAGAGTTTGAAAAGTATACAGGGTGCTAATTATAATTATATTTTCGGGTTTGGGTAGGTCAAGAAATGTTCTTTTACGAAAAATATCTTATACTCCAATGTCCTACACGGAAATTACACAAATGTGTGAGAAAGTTGTGTATAATATTTTCCCCATGATAACCCCAACAACTACTTTCCATTTGTTAATTAAATAATTTAAAATATAACATAACGTTTATTGTGACAGTTTTGAGAGCTGAAGCTTTCATAAGGCACGTATGTAGGAGAATAACGCACACTCACATAATGAAAACTAAAACCACTCGAAATATGAGAAAACGGGGTTCTCACGGGTTTTCGGGGGATGTAATCACAATGGTGGTATTCTTTTCATTCTACCCTCTCGAAACTATCTTCTACGTATATAAACCACACCCTTTTCTATGCTGTCGTTCCTAGGCATGTGTGGATTCGTCGGACTGGATTTTCTTGGGAATATCAGGGAAACTAACCATTACTCAAAGAAAGTTGACCTAAACAATCCCCCGGGGCTACACATATAGTTTATAGAAAAAGGGATATTTTCATATATTGGCGGTAGTTGCGGGGAGCTAGGGTGAAAAATAACACCACTATCGTGATTCCCGCCCTCGAAAACCCGTGAGTGATTTCGGTGTTGCGAGCAAGGTAGTTTTAACTCCCGGGGGTTGCTTAGGTCAACGTGGTTGAGTAATATTTAGTATCCCTGATATTCCCATAAAATCCCGGTCCGATGAATCCATGCACGCTAGAACCGACAGCATGGAAGAGGGGGTAGTTTTATACATTGGGGGTAATTTCGGGAGGATTGAGTGAAAAGAATACCACCATTGTGATTACCGTCCTCGAAAGCCCGTGAAAAGCCCGTTTTCCCGTTTTGCGAGCAGGGTAGTTTCAACCCCCGGTGGCTGCTTAGGTCAACTGTGGTTTAGTAATGATTAGTTTCCCTAATATTCCCATAAAAACTCCGATCCGACGAATCTTCGCATGCCTAGGACCGGCAGCAAGGAGAAGGGGGCTATTTTATACGTTGGGGGTAGTTGCGGGAGGATAGGATGAAAAATAGCACCTCCATTATGATCCCTGCCCTTGAAAACCCCTGAAAGACCTTGTCCAGCCCTTATTTTCTTATTTTTTCGATATATTACTATTACAGTCGGGGGTAGGTTCAGCCCTTGGGGGTCGCTCCGGGGTACACTAAAGTAAATTAACTGAATTTATTATTATTCCCCCAAAAAACCGATATGATGATCCCTCGCAAGCCCAAGACCGAGAAGCCGGAAATAGGGGTGGTTTTTCCTTGATAGGGGTAGTACGCAAGGGTTTCAAAACTCGAAACTATAACCATCATTTCTCTCACCCTCGAAAACAGAGGAAGAAATGTATTGCAAGAGATCCTACAAACTTTTGATGTTTTGGCTTTTTTTGTACCTCGTTAAATGGACTATACTTCGAACTGCATCGAAACAGAAGGCAGCCTGATTATAGGATATTTAAAAACCTGCCGAATCGTTTGGGAGAAACAGATGCGTTCCGCCCAAAACGTGATATTGCTGGTCCTCCAAAGAGAATATCTGTGGATCAAGAAGAAGACGGTTTAGTTCGTGTGGCAGAAAATCTGCAAGTAAGTATCCGGCGGTTATCGGCAGCAACTGGTTTAAGTCAGTCATCAAGTCATAGATTATTAAAGAAAGAAAAACTTAAACCATATAACTTTACTCCAGTGCAAAATTTGTTACCTCGTGATGTTCCACAAAGGTAGCAGTTTTCATTACTTTTGCGTAACAAATAACATAATGACCCTATGTTTATGAAACGAATATTGTTTACGGATGGGGCCACTTTTATGAGGCGTGGGGTATTTAATTGGAGAAATAGTCATTCGTGGGAACTTGAGAACCCCTATTTATCTAAGGAAAAACACTTCCAGCACGAATTTAAAATAAATGTGTGGTGTGCTATCATTGGAGATTGCATACAATAGCCGATTGAGTTACCACTAAATTTAAATGGTGCGTCCTATCTGGACTTTTTAGAAAATATTCTTCCTGGAATCTTATATGATGTTCCGACAAATTTAAGAAACAATATGTGGTACATGCAGGATGGGGTCCCAGCACATTATTTGGTAGAACTACGTAATCATTTAAATCCACTATCCACGTCACTAGATCGGTGAAGTGAATTCTCTTGGCCACCTCGTAGTCCTGACCTCGATCATTTGAATTTTTACTTTTGGGGCTACTGTAAGTATTTAGTATACAATGATAAGATAAATACCAGCGAAGAATTATGGGAAAGAATTTGTGAAGCTGTGGAAACTATTAGGGATAACAGAAAATCGTTATTTAAAATTAGACAGTCTCTAAATAAATGTTTGAAAAAATGTATTGAGATTAATGGTGGTCATGTTCAACAACATTTATTGCAGTAGTTGTTGCACATTTTAAAGTTGTTATTATTGTTCTTGGTATCTGTGATATATTGTAGTTAGAGACTTGAAACAAGTATACCTTTTTTTTATTAAGAAATGATTGAGGAACACAAATTTTATGCGAAATCTGCGATAAAGGTACAGCTGAGAAAGTTAAGGCCCTCTTAACACATTAAACATGGCGTACGTAACGCCCTCAAGGAGCTAGACGAAAGTTGAAGGTGTATTATAATTTCTCACCACAAATATATTATATTTCGACTCTTACTATCTACAGTTAAGCGTTGTATCATTACTTATGAATCACCCTATATTATAATACACTTCCCAAATAACAGTGGTTCATTTAAATGTAATTAAAAAGCAGTATTTGCTCATTCTAAAAAAAAACAAGAATTGCATAAAAATTGTTTTTTATATAACATTTTGTTTAACAACCGACAGACGTAGTAGGAATTATTCGCTACAGTTTCCAATCAGGTACTATACTGTAAATGATTTGAAACAAAACTTTAAAACGAAAGTTTCTCTTAGTTTTTCTTTCAATCAACGAAAAAAAAATAAATAGAGACACGTAAATCTCCAAGAAATTTAAGGCAAGCTTGCTTAACTTTTCCTTCGCATTATTTTCAACTCACATTTATCCTAATATATTCATTTTCATACATCCTGAACAATGTGGCTGGGGATATCTGAGAGTTTTCAAGTATAAGCGGTATTCAGTTTAGATTTACTTTGTCGAATCGAGCGAGAAATGTAGATATTTGCTTCGTTATTTGTAATTGATTATTACTAGTTAATTGAGGTATAAGGTAACAGATTCGCCTACCTACATAATTTAACAATTATATTTTACCGTAGGAGTTACACATATTAATGGGAAGAGTAATTGCTGTCGTCAATTGTGTAACTATACCGTTCGATGTACCGAAAGTTACTTCATAGAAAATATAAGTACATATTACTATTCCGTTTAAAACATATTTTAGTCGCAAACTCCTCTATAAAATAATTATTATACTATAAGAGACGTAACCAGACTGCAACCAACAGCTACTCTCCGGGTTATGAACCCGCCGAGCGCTGAATTACAAGTTGCAAGCCTGGCGCGTTAAGTGTAATAATTGCATATTGCCAACAAAACGCTAATGTTTAATTTAGAAAAATAGTGGAACGCATTATTCTTAGCGATTAAATAGTAACTCATAACTCACAGGGTAGGATAAATCACAAGAATTTCTGTCTATAATTAAACATTATTCAAATATGAAAAATTTTGATTTTGAAATGATCAGAACATCGCATAGTTTGTATGTAAGATGGGGGCAGTATGAAAGAGAAATAATAATAATACGTTTATTTTCAACAGGTTGACACCCAATTACAGAAAATAATGAACAAAATATAAAAAACTAACAATAATGAGATAATAATTTACAAAATTACATTAATATACAATACATTACATAATACATACATGAATAGGTCTCAGATACCGTTTTGATGGCGGTCTCTTTAACATAGGGCGCTTTAGAACTTTCACGAAGACACGCACACGATTCATTTGTGATCTCCAGTATGCGGATGACTGTGCACTTTTAGCCTCTATGCCGGAAGAGCTTCAAGAACTTTTAGATGTGTATGCCCAGAGCTATGATTCCTTGGGACTTAAAATCAACATTGGAAAGACTAAGATTATGTCAACTCCTCATTAAGTGAACCAAATAGACATTACACTTAACGGAAATTCTCTTGAAGTGGTGGATCAGTTCAATTACTTAGGCAACGTTGTTAATGACAAAGCAAACATGGACAGCGAGATTCGCAATAGAATTAACGCTGCATCTAGAGCACTCTGGGGACTTAGAGAGAGAGTATTTGACAACCACGACCTTGCTTTGTCAACGAAAATGGCTGTCTACAGAGCAGTTGTCATTCCAACACTGCTATATGGGTGTGAAAGCTGGGTCACTTACCGTCGTCATGTGAAAGAATTAGAACGCTTTCAGCAAAGACACCTCAGAAGTATGATGAAAATCCGTTGGTTCCATCACATATCAAACGTGGAAGTACTCAGGAGAGCAAACAGCCTTCCAGTTGAGGTGCTTATTTTAAGAGCACGCCTAAGATGGGCAGGTCACGTTCATCGTATGCATGATAGCCGCCTTCCTAAATGTACACTTTATGGTCAATTGCTAAGCGGTAGAAGAAGGCGTGGCGGTCAACGAAAGAGGTTCAAAGACGCTCTCCATGAAAATCTAAAATCCTGCGGTATTGCAGACGAGCAATGGGAACAACTTGCAGCGGACAGAACCGAATGGCGAGGGGTTGTGGCCAGCTATCAAGGAAATGTTGCTGCAAGAAGGCCGAATCCAAGACCTAACCAGGTCTATGTTTGTCCTGACTGCGGTCGACATGTGCTCTCCCGAATTGGCCTCTATAGCCATAGTCGTGTGCACCGTAGATGAATGGGAATTACAATAGTATTTTATTGTACGCAATCTATCGACTGTAACATTTTTATACTCGGGCTCGAGTAACGGCTAATAATAACATACATGCATACATACAAAATACATACATACATTACATTACATAATTACATTAATGTATTATGTATTAATTATAAAAAAGATTAGATAGATATTATAGATTAGATTGCTATAATTAGACTTAATCAGTTAAATGAATCTTTGTACATATGAATAATGTGGTTAACTTGGACTTAACCTGAATGTTAGTTCTGCTGGTATTGACGTAAAATGCATTGTGCAGACGAGCGTTCTGCCTTGGTACATGAAAGTTAATTCTATTTACTAAGTGAATACAATCTAATTGGTTATGCAGTATTTTATATAACAATTGTAGTGCTATGCAATTTCTTCCAAGTTCAAGCGAGTCAAAACTGAATGAATTTAGTAGAGTATTGTGATCAAAGCCCCTAACAGGATAGGACCCATTGGATTTGAAATATATATATTTAAGAAATCGTATTTGTAGGGACTGAACTTGCATTTTAGAATTTTGATAAACAGGTGACCAGATGACAGAAGCATATTCAAGTTTGTTTCGTATAAATGATATGTATATTAATTTCAGAGTGTTGATATCCGTAAAGCTGCCCCAGTTCCTTATACAATACCCGAGTACTTTGGAAGCCGAAGTAACAATTGTGCTTATATGAGTAGAAAAACTGAGCTTGGAATCAAATGTTACTCCAAGGTCCTTAAAATTTGTATATCGGTCAAGAACGGTATCATTAATCGTATATACGAATAAAACTGGCCTTTTGTTATTGTAGAAGGACATTATCTTACATTTAGATGTATTCAGTTTTAAGTAGTTATTCTCGCACCATTCGTTAACTGAGTTAACGCTATTTGCAAGTCAGAACAGTCGTTTGGCTTGCTTACTTCAGAGTAGATTTTCAAATCGTCGGCGAAAAATAAATGTGTAGAACTCATAGTGAGGGATAAATTATTAATAAATACTAAGAATAAAAGTGGCCCTAGGTTGGATCCGCGAGGGACTCCGGATGTTGCAAAAAAAAAGTTGCGTGAATTATATCCACCGGATTCCACGAACTGTGTCCTATTCTATGTTGGCGAGTAATGGATGATATGAAATCTGCTGTTAAATTATACAATGCGGAGTGGCATACAAAGGCGAGTAAGTAGAAAACATGGATTTATTCTTAGGGCTTAATTGACCACATTTGACTGATTGACTGACCGGTTCAGTGGATCAACGCTTACGTGTTAAGCTTACAACCGATGAGTCCCGGGTTCGAATTCTGGCTAGGGTATGCATGTTTAGTGGTATTTTTCATGATTTACGGAGTTGGTAGCAGTGGACCAGACAAGATTGTGTAAGAGACAACATGATTAGTTGCTGTACCACTCCTGAGTTCGAGTCTCAGCTGCGGCAGATGGCAATGTCGTAGGGAATGGTCCTTGTATAATTTTCTATGTATATGTGTCCTAGTTGAGTGGTGGAATAGCTAATGCTAAAATCTGCCAGGGCGTTAATCTAAATAAGGCGTTAAAAAAGATAAATTATAGCGGCTTATTATATCAGTTCTGTCACATTTTACAACCTATCTGTCACATTCAGGCTATTTATTTTTCGATTGCAGCAGACACTGGACCACTAGATGGTGCCTGCTGACTATTTTGTATGTCGCTATCCTAACGATACTGAGATGTACCAAATAGTCAAAGGATCCTCCTGTCGTTCGTCACATGCCTACCTTGCACTGACGAGAGCCAACAGCTCAAAACTGCAGTCTGCAAGTGGTGTGGGACGACTGGCACGAGAGCTCCTTTAAGCAGAATCAGTCTTTCGGCTGGTGTTTGTTGCAATCGAAGCATTAGCGTTTTGTTGGTAATACACAGTCGTTACACTGAACGCGCCAGGCTTGTAACTTGTAGTTCAGCGCTCGGCGGGGTACATAGCCCGGAGAGTAGCTGTTGGTTGCAGTTTGGTTACGTTGCTTATAGTAAAGTAAGGATTTTAGAGAGGAGTTTTGCGATTGAAATATTATGTTTTAATATTCCGCCCTCTAAAAGCACATTTCAACTCTTATACACGTTTGATAACACAACTATATATACTCATAAAAAAACATAATGTATTACTAATGTATTTTCCGGATTATCCATTATAAAGAACGTTGACACAAATTTTACAGGAGGCAACACTATAGACTTTAAAAGAAATTACTTAAAAAATATACGAAGATATTTTGGACCTGAACGGAAAAAAAACTTGGCTGGTTCTATCAAAGATTTGAATGATTTTGTTAATGTAACCACTAAATCTATACGACGTTTATGAATTCACCGGGTAGTGGAGAAAGGCGATTTTGTGAACTACCCGATAAAATCCCTAAACTTCCTAACCCATCGGGTATAACTGCTAATTGCACTTGAGTATTGGAGCCTTAGTAACATGAATACGAAGCTTTTACTCACCTAAGCTTAGTAATGCTACTCGTTCAGTCTTTGATGTGAAACGTTTTGGAAGCTCCTATTCTTGCCAGCTGTAGAAAAGGGGAACGTATTTTCCCATATCACTTATATACTAAGTAACTATCCGTTCCGATACAATAGGATTCTGTTTCCGCTTAAAATTTGCTTTGCAAAGGCCATAGGTAAAGTTCAGGGCTAGCCAATTATATAGATTGAGGTTGATTTAACAGGTTCATGTGCCTTTCATGGAATCATGGGTAGTTGTATGTTGCTGCTAATGCAGTAATTTATAGAATGAATCCTTTTCTTTTTTAATAATGAATCAACAAGCTGATTTGTTAAACTACATAATAACTGTGCGGTGTATTACAGGATCTTCACTTTCTGTGAGATGGAATAAGTCGTAAAACAGTCATTTTAATTTTTTTCGCTTTGTCTTCTCGCAAAAGTATTTAATTGAAAAATTCTTCCATAATAAGGAGAATTCATAATAAATTTAATTTTAATACTCCTTTGAGATGTGAAATTAGATTGAATAATTAGTTACTCATAAAAGAAAAGGTGATTTCCGCTGAGTGTCGGACCAATTAAAGGAAAGTAAATAAAATAAATCTGAATTAATTTCACTCCCAAGTCAAAAGAAAGAATTGTTTTTTTAGCATTTCGCATTCATTTTAAACTAGATATGTTTAAAAGCTTGCATTTTTCAGTTGCTGAGCTGTGAAATTAATTTGCATTATAATTTTAAAAGGCGCCAATTACTAATTGCTCTTTATACTCCATTCATTATTTTAAAAATTATTGCACTGTGGTTACAATTTTTATCATCCAAAGTATCAATTTACATTTTATGAAGGACAAGCTTCTGTACAGTGGACTTAATGTAACTAAACACTATGCCTCTTTAGGTTTATACTTAATACTGATCACGTTTTAAATATTGAATATTTGTTTTTGTTGTTAGTTATTTTCAAACTAACTCGCTATGCTATGGCTTAGAGATCTAATTAGTTTGTTGAATTTCATCGGATGGTTTTGATGGTGTGCTAATCACCCATAGTTATTTAAGATATCTACATACATTTACGTCTGGCCGATAGCCATGTTGTTTAAGGCGTGAGGTGGAAATCGCGATTAATTACACGAGTATTGCGCCACCGGGTTCGAATCCTGGCTCCGTACTGGCACTGTCGGAGGAAATGGTTGTATGTCCGCGTTTTTTCAATGTGTAACTCCCTTTGGCATAAGCCTCTGGCTTCTGGAATTGTGGATTGTCTAATTTATGTAGTGTCTATTTATTATTATTACAAACATATTCTAGATTTCTTTTAAGTTCCTAGTTGACATACAGCACATATGATATAAGAAGGAAAAGGAGGTGCCCGCAGGAGGAGCCCACCTGTCCGTATTGTTAGATAAACGAAAACAGGGTTTACTAAGGAATTTTTATTGCATTTTTGTAAAATTTTCCTATCAGTTAGTTTAAATATTGGTATTGTCACTGATCTTCGAGTCCTTTGTTAATTAATTGGTGGAAATTTATTTTGAGGTGTTGCAACTTATGAAACTTTGGAGAGATATATCTCGTCAGTGCGGCAAATTAGTTAGGTTAAGTTAAATTGCCGTATTTGGCCTAATTTCTATAAGTAGTTACTCCATGCTCACTTAGAGAGAGTATAGTAATAATAGTATATTTATTTGAAAGTAATTGACAGAATAATATATATTATTGTATGACTGGTGGTCGAGAGGTGAGCGCACTTGCCTCTTACCCAAAAGTTCGGGGTTCGATCCCCGGTCGTGGCGGTGGAAAATACTGTGAGAGAGATTTTTCCACTATACACGAAAATTGGGTGTGTCCCTTGTCTTTAAATGTGTAGCCCCCTCCCACACAAGGATCTTCTAGAGCCTTCCGGGATAAAGGGGGTCGTAATTACTTGTGGTGTTATCTATTATTATTATTATTATTATTTATTATTATTAGTTTAAAAATTTACAGATCTTACATCCTACGGAAGTGTCTTAGGCAGATTGAAAATACCAAACACAAATTTTCGTTTATTGTAGTACAGTGCTTGATTAGTTAGAAATGATAAAAAAAAAGAGAAACGCAGTAGCACACACGAAGTGCCAGGAATTGCGCATAAGTAGTACTCCTCCCATTATTTCGGATTAAATCAATACGACAAAGAAAGAAACTTTCAATTTATTTGCAATTGTGTATTTATTTTACATTCACTATAATTTATATACATTATTCCATCTACTTCATTCATTATTATTATTATATGTAAAACTAATTTCTTTGTTAAGCATTTTATATATTATAATTATTTATATGTCGTAAGCATCACTCAGTATTTTTTTCTTTATACATTTATTTAACGTCGGCCTATTTCCGCTACTGAGGCCTAACACCGACGCCTGTAGACGAGCTACGCCCAACCAGGAATTTTGCCGTACCTCTTCCCTTAAGAAGAGTAAGGATCTTTTACTTGCCTATCATTTAATAGATAAGAGACTGACGGCTTTACATCCTCTCCGAAGGAGGGTATATCTCTTCTACAACCCTCGCCTAAGGTTGTATAGCTTCCGCGCATACACTGATATACAAGCCGCTGGAAGATGTGTGAGGCGAGGACGCGGTTTCCGTTGGAATGGTCACCCATCCAAGTACTAACTGCGCCTGTCGTTGCTTTACATCGCATACCGAAGTATGTACACAGTAAAGATGCACCTACGCTCGCCCCCAGCATCACTCAGTATATTACTCTATATTTAGCAACTGTTTATTTGAATATTGTTAAATACGCACCTAATTTTATTTTATTTCACAGTCAGCGTATTTGCTAGTCATTATAGTAACTTTATCCTCCGCATTCCGTGACCTTGCCGACAGGCCTCCACAGATTTTGCAACGTTTTTTTAAAGACAGCTCCCATATACACATCACGCCCAGAAGTATTTTCAATACTAATATTGTGCCAGCTCTTATAATGAAATTGTTGTTAACTTATTCGTAAAAAAAAACGTTTGTGTTGTTATTTATTAAGAAGGTTCACAGAAAGCTTTTCTTGTGTTTATCTATTCCTAATTAATTAATGTGTTTAATTAACGAGCATTAAAAATATGTATATTTGTACAACATACTTATACATCTAAATACAACAGAGAAAAAAGGAAGGAAAATAAAAAGTATCTACACTAGTGGAATGAATTGTGTATAGAGGATAAGGTAAGACGTTATGCAATTTAATTCTCGTATAATCTATATTATACTTTGAGAAGGCTGTATTTCTTGGTATTGGTCTTATACTTTCTTTGTTTGTCATCGAACGAATTAAGTAATTATGATCTGATTTAGTCTTTATTTTGGGATTTTTATAAATAATTCAGAATATTTATAATATATAAACTGTCAATATCCAATACCGTAATATTTTCAAATAAAGATTGTGTTGAGTAATATCTAGGTTTGTTTAAAATAATTTTTAAAATGTATATTTGAAGTATTTTAAGTGTATTTAGAGTACTGCCATTAATTATTAAACCATATTTAATTATAATCTCTACAAAAGCTTTATAAATATTTATAAGAGAATACAAATCCGTGTATTATCTAGACTGAGATATTTAGGGAACGATAACAATATCCCAACACTTAGCATCCTTAAATACCCTTAATTATCCCTATCTTTACCCGAATTAACCTTATTTTAACCTTAATTACCCTACATTGTCCATATTATTTACCTAAATTACCATTGGTTTTCCTTAAAATTCGTCCGTTTGGGGGGCTTGGGATGACTAATAAACATACTGTATATTGCAGTTTATAAGCCATGTCTCAATAAATATCTCTGGTACAAGGAAACTTTTCTTTATCTTTCCGGATATAGAATCAGCTCCCAACAACATTACCAATATAATGAAATATCGCCCTGTATAGTAAATTAAATATAGCCCAGTTTAATGTACCACATATTTATTTCATTATATACTATATATACCCGTCAATCATAACATCTTCTTACAACACTCTGAAGAACTCTTTAATATGTATGCTAACCAGGCAACATTAATTAAAAATGATTCTAGATGTTAAGGATAGCACTATCTCGACTTTATCAAAATGCAATAATTAAGACCTATCAACGTGGTTTAATTATTGTTACAACTGTATACAAAGATAGAATGAACTACGGTATCTATAATGAAATAAAATTCTCCACCTAGTCTTAAATCATTAAACGTGTCAAAATATTTTGAACTTCATCAAAAACTATAGGTCTACACCTACGACTCTACGGCCGGATGGATCCAAGGGTCTTAAGATGACGAAGTGTTGTACCGTGTAAAGTCAGAGACATGATACACGACATGACTACTTATGCATCTACACTTATCAAAAATACAATGACATGAATCTTGCATGTGAAAAATTAACATAATACATTCATTTTGTTACTTATTCTTGACTACATAACTAAAAAATACACCTTAATACACCTAATTAGAAAGGAAATTTAGGTCAATTATGTATGTGATGTAATATTGGGCAATGTAACACCAAGTCAAAGAACAGCATTTCACACCCATCCCACTTATGGCGTCAGGATGTTTCTGTACCTAAAGCCGTTAAAGGGGGTGCGCTCAAAATATAAATCAAACCCTTGAAGTAGTTAATCTGCAATCATAAGGCAAATAATGAAAGAGGAGGCTTAAATGCACTACAATATTTCAATAAAAAATATCAACGTAAATGTTCATAAACTCTCGGTAGATAAGACAGGTAGATGCAAAAAGTTCGTCAGCGTAAGATGTCCCTAAAGATAAGGCAGAGAGGTCGCAATTGTTTATCATCGTAAAGAAAAGGCAGGACCGCAATTGTTCATATCATAAATCGGTACAAGATATCCCTAAAGATAAGGCAGATAAAATAATTTTGTAACTTTAGGTATACCTATAATCAAGAGAGAATGTTTTTTATGTCATTGTAAAAGAATACACAGACACTATAATTGTGCAATAGGACAATGCAATGACTGTCGGACAGACAGACAGCAGGTGGGCAGACAGGCGAATAGGTGGGCAAACGGACAAACGGATGGACAATTACCCTTAAATATCCTTATTGTTACTGCATTTACCCCTACTATTACTGCATTTTCCCTTAATTATCCTTATTGTTACAATAATTATCCTTATTGTTACTGTGATTACCCTTAATTGTCCTTATTGTTATTGCAATTATCCACAGTTACTCTTAATTACCCTTAGTTGTACTTAAATTACCCTTAATTATTCTCTAATTGCCTCCCACCACTTAAAATTGTCCCTCACCACTTCAATTACTTCCCATCACTTCAATTACTACCAGCCGCTACAATTGTCCCCCACCACAACAATTACTCCTCACCACTATAATTACCGCCCCACTTTAATTACCACACCACTTTAATTACCACATCACTCTAATTACCTCTCCACCACTCTCATTACCCCCCACCCCTTATCTGATCACTGATCATGAACCGCAAACCGAACCAACCCCCACTCCTAATCTGATCACTGATCATGAACCGTGAACCGAACCGCGAACCGCTCCGACTTCTCTCATTAGACATCTACTACTCTTACTTTTTCTAATTAATTTGTTTATCATATTCCTGTGCTTTGTGTATTTAATTTTTAATTCTAAATTATTTGGATATTTTAATAATGCTTTTAATTTATCTTTGTTTTGTATAGATTTTATTAACCTCTGACTTATCCAATATTATCCATGGCTTTAGTTTCTGTTCATTAGTTATAAGCTACACATTAATAATTTTTTACTTTCAGCACCGTCTGGCCAAGTTATGTCCAGAACATTAATAAAAATGATTTAAACAAAGAAATATTAGCAACATATTTACTTTAGAATACGTCTCATTGAAAATCACCTGACCTCTGACTGGCACAGCTGTTTATAAGAGAACAGGTGGCAATTTCCAACCATCCATTATCTATTCAACTCTAATGTCCACTTTGTGTGGGCAAAAGGCAGAGTTCCTTGTCTAAGTCTGGCAGACAAATTGGGACTTCATAATATCTATGATAATAATTTATGAGACCATGTAAAAATTGTACAAAACATTATGTACCATCACGTCTACTAATTAATTATGTGTCACAGATACACTATTATTAATGTCCTTTAGCATAAAATAGCAATTTTAGTAGATATATAGTGTGCCAACTGAAATTCCCTTGATTTAATAACTATTTAATTGCTAAAACGTCCATAATGAGTATATTTATTATGCAGATGTAACGAACTAGGTTTCTGTTTGACAAATAAATTTAAAATGCCGGGCTTCCTCGAATTACAGCTTTTCATATATAATGATATATCTAATGACAATCTAGGACCACAATTTGGCTCCTTAATTACTGTGGATCACATAAGATTAGATTACTTTGCGGCTTATTCTTTGTTAAGATGAGTGGAACGTATATCTGATCATCACGAATTCTGGATAGTTCTTTGAAAAGTTCTCGTAATTAACTCAGCTGCATTGAAGCTTTGCACTTGTGTTTTAGATGCACAGTGATAAGTCACGTGCTAGAGCCATAGTCCAGTTGTCTTGCGAGCGTTCGTTAATATTATTTTCTTAGATATAATTCATATTTAGTTTTCGACATCAACAAATGTGCTTCATTAATAAATATATTTACCTATTAAACAAAAATAGTTAGATAATATCATCAAGCAAGAGTAGAAACTGGATTTTACTCTAAATTCTCAAATGAGGGAGAACGAATAAGGAAACTATTTTTATCTCTCTGGAAGAAAGGATCGAGGTTCCTGGTCTAGGCTAGAGTCACGCGATAAGTGAGGAACGAATAATACCAGTGAAGTTTCCTCCCGACTTATTTTCCGTCTCCCTTGGATTTGTCAAAATAAAAATGTAATAAATTAAATACCACGATAGACTAAAAATACCACTAATTCCTATAATATTTTATTAGAATAAAAATGTTTCGGTATGTATCCTTTCTTCGTGGATACATTTTAAACAACTGCATTTTTAAAAGCTTTAATTTGACTTGCAATGTTTGTTTTTTTTCTTTTTTGTACATTTATTTAACGTCGGCCTATTTCCGCTACTGAGGTCTAACACCGATGCCTGCCTGTAGACGAGCTACCTCCAACCAGGAATTTTTGCCAAACGCCTTCCCTTAAAAGAAGTAGGGATCTTTTACTTGCCTAACATTTAATAGACAAGGGACCGACGGCTTTACATCCCCTGCAAAGGATGGTATATCTCCTATACAACCCTCGCCTAAGGTTATATAGCTTAAGCGCATACACTGATATACAAGCCGCTGGAAGATGTGTGAGGCTAGGATGCGGTTTTCGTTGTGAATACGAACGGGTCGCTGTTTTAGAAAAATAAAAAATTGTCCGCAGAGCTTGGAGCTTCGTAGAGATTCCGAAAGCCTTTCGTGCACTTATTTTTGGTTTGGTAGAGTCTCAGGGTTGATTTCTGGTAGTGGTGTTTAGGGTTAATTGCTATACCCTGTATATTGTCTTTTGCACTGCCTATTAACACTTATCAAAAGTCTGTTTTATTTAGCACTGATTTGTCTTTTTGTAATTCTGACAGGGTCAACGGCTATACACCCTGTGTATGGTTTTCTTGAAATTAAAACACTAAAACGGAACGAACAAAAATTATTTATTTAGATTTCTCTTGTATTTTTAAGGGTGATGCAACCATTTTAGGATTGCGGAACCCGATTTTCGTAATCAGCGAAGCGAAGTTTTGAATAGACTAATGATTCCTTTAGCCGTTAATAATATTCTGATTATAATTCTTCAGAACAAAAATATAATATTCACTCCCACACTAGTTTGTTGCTTAGTATAATTAAGAATAAAATACCAGAATTAATTACACCATATTATCTATTGCTGAAATATCTGAGATGCTATTTGATATTATAAAAATTGCATAATATTTTAGCTATCAGTATAGTTGGATAACTTCATTCGGAAATAAATCTATTCCCTTGGGATTAAACTAACCTTTAGACGAGAAAGCTACATTTAAGCTCAAGGAAAGTCTATAATGATTTAAGATCAGTTTAAATGATGCGAGAGTGTAAACAGGAAAAAAGGAAAAGAAACGTTAAAAACTTCCTCAGATAGTTTTTTAACTTTTATCTGCTAAACCACAGTTTGTACGAACTGTAATTTTTTAAATAAAATTGTGAGCTGCGTTAAGACGGCGGAAGTTTGTTCTAATTGATTATTTTGTTGAAATGAAAAATAAAATAAAATCAATGCATTATTTTCCTTTTCAAATATTTTTGATAAGGCTAAAAAGTTTTAAAAAAATGAGGTATTTGTGCCCCATTGGATATATTTATCGGAAATAGCACAAACAGTAAAATTTATTTATGAGGGGGGCATAATGATTTTCAGATAATATTAACCTATCATCAAGAGTGCCACAGGAAAGTACCTTAGGTCCATTATAGTGGAGTCAAATTAGCCAAGAAATGCGCTATGTTTCGGAATAATTACAGGAAGCTTTGATTTATGTGAAACTTTTTGATAAAGACTTTAAATAGTTTAAAATAAAAAGTTATACTGTTACATTTGTACGCTAATTGTTTATTAATTGTTTAAACAAAAGAGAATTAAAAAAAAAAAAGAATTTCAAAGCAATTATATTCAAATTGATATTCTAGGGGTTTTTGAGGTCGCTGAAAAAGAATATAATGCTGAAAAATAAAAATTTAAAATGGCTGATCCAATATGGCCGACTTCATGTAAAGTATGTCCTAAAAAATGACGTAACTCGAAGAATTTAAAATAAATTTCGCTTAAATTAATATTAAGAGAGATTTTGAGGTCACTGAAAAAAAAATATATAATCTTGAAAAGTAGAAAATCAAAATGGCTAATTCAATATTTTTGATACAATATTTCATAAAAAATTAATTTTAAATAAATGTCGTTCGATTGAACATATAGTTCATTAATAAGTTTACAATAAAATTTCAATTTTTTCTCAGTTATGTACGGTACTTTCATATATCAATTACTAATTAAAATATATATTAATTTCTAAAGTTTACAGTTTTTTCCAGTTATTTACAACTTTTATCGATTAATTTCAGTTATTTTTCTAATGCTTTTTGGCATAAACAATTTCGTAGCCCTCGTGTAAATGTGCTTTGCGACAAATTGATAAAAACTATTAAAAACAAATAACTGTTATTAATAATAGTAACAGTTATTTACATTTAAAAATTTCCGTCGGGGAAAATATGAAAAGAATATAGATAACACGTCTTACCAATAATGTTCTGAGAATAAGATTTTTCACAACTGTATGTATAAATATATTTTTATATGTAAACCCTAAAAATTGAAAAAAAAAATATTTTAACATTTCATAATTGTAAAAAATATATACAATGAAAATAAATAAATACCTGAGACGTTAATTGCGGAGAAAATATTTATATGGACTGTAAAGTAACGAATTGTTTTATTTGAATGTAACCTAAAATATCTATATAAATTTTTCTTTAAATTCGATAAAGTAATTTATACGTATAACTTACTTAGATATGTATACCTATCAGTCAACAATTATCACTATTCTAATTATTGAAACAAAATAATATTCAAATAAAAACGAAACAAGAAGTAAAGATCGCACAATTATCCCATATCTGTATATACAGGCACACAACAACATTCGGCAGGCCTTCTGCTGCCCAGATCTTTTTAGGAAAACTATCTTAAAAACATAAAAATTGCATCAATTTATTGTAAAAACGTAATTTTTTCGATTTTCCGTGAGAAGTATATGTTTACATATATCAAAAAAATTAATTCTTCACGGAATTCTCTTCTTTCAATATATGCTAGGTATATCAACGAGGATTTTTTTTAATAAAAATTATAAAGATTTATATTAACTCCATTTTCATTAATTTTGGAGCATTATTATTTTTTATTTTGTGCATTTATAAAAGAGAGCCTAAATTTAATTAAGATATAACTGCTCAAATCATTTTAAATAATGCATTTCTAGCTTAATAAAACGCTCCTTTAAAGTTTTAATAATATGTTTTAAACTGAAGTAATAGATCGTTGCAATTAGTCATAAAAATTAAAATTTGGTACTTTTTCAAATTTTCCAATTTGTCAAGTCCTGTATATTAAAAAATATATTTTTAAATTTTTTTTCACATCATACATCTTTTTGTTTATTACCTTAAGAGTAAACTGTGGAAGTTTCAAATCTTTATCTTAAAAATTTTAGAAATGGCATAGCTTGAACGGATTTTGTAGAAGAACTCATTATGGTTAAACTTCATATACATACCATACATATTAATACAATGTTTTTCAAGTTTAAATATAATAATCCAATACCTAGAATCCTCTCTTTCATTTAAATTTTGTATTGATAGTCGCGCGCTGCACTTGTATGCCTCCGTGGCATATGTTCGGACGTTAAAAAAAAAATTCTACAGCCTACAGTTTTAATTTTACAATAATACTTTCCATATATTTTTTATTAAAATTTTCCGTTCTATCGAATAGCGATAATAGTTTATTTTATAAAAAATTGTATTTTAAGAAATTTTTTTACAACACTGGTATTTTGCAACTAACTTGTCAAATAAAATATTAAGCAGGCACTCTCTTGTTGATAACTTTTTATATATTGTTCGTAATATACTCACTAATGTACAGTAAAAAGTTATCGCTTCCCGGAACTTTTCCGAAGTGAAAACCTACTTTGACTTTACTATTATTGTTCATGTTCATGGGTCATGCATATGGTCGTGCATATTTTAACTTCAACAGAAATTCGTGTCTGCATCCTTCTGTCATTTTACTCCTGGCTTTTGAAGAGTTCACTGTGGCCGTCTTTGTGCTGTGTGCTGTGAAATTCCATATCTATCGCCAGGTCTTCGAAATTATTTTGTAAGATCGCATCTATCTCTCTGTTCGCAACCAAATATCGCCTGATCAACATGGGTTTATGAGTAATAGATCAACGGTTTCAAACTTAGCGGTTTTTACCCAATATATCTCAAATATATTAGATAGGCAGGGGCAGGTAGACGTCATTTATACAGATTTTTCAAAAGCCCTCGACAGGATAGATCATGCCGTCTTACTTAGGAAACTGACACAATTTGGTTTCCATCTTAGTGCTATAAAATTTCTGAAATCTTATTTATGGAAAGACAACAGTATGTCGCATACAATGGTTTTAGCTCATCTCGTTATATGGCTACCTCAGGTGTCCCTCAAGGGTCTAACCTGGGCCCCCTTCTCTTTCTGTTATTTATTAATGATTTAAATGACGTAATCGAGTCTTGTAAGCTATTCTACGCGGATGACTTAAAAATATTTTCAGTTATAACTTGTATTGATGTCTGTTGGAAGTTACAATCTGATCTGAATCATGTTCAGTCCTGGTGTCTAGACAATAAATTAGGCCTCAATGTTTCCAAATGCAAGATTACTAGCTTCTCAAGAAAGGAGATATGTGAAGTTACATATTACATTGAAAATAATACATTATCTCGACGTAATTCCAGCAAGGATTTAGGTGTGTTATTTGACTGTAAATTTACTTTTAATGAGCATATAACCTTAAAAGTGTCCGAGGCAATGAAACTTTATGGGTTTATTGTAAAGAATTGTAAAAACTTCTGAAACTGATATCAATGCTTTGAAAATATTATATTTCTTTTATATCCACTCTATTAAGAATGCAGCTCTGATTTGGTACCCATATTATAATCGTCATAAAATAATGGTGGAACGAGTTCAAAGAAAATTCTTAAAATATTTAACTTTCAAAGCAGACAGCGTTTATCCCGAAAGAGGAATGAATTACAAGTATTTAACTAGTAGATTCAATATTATCAGCTTAGATTTAAGAAGGATTTGCATATCATTAACATTCCTATACAAGCTACTACATAACACGATTAATTGTTGCACTTTACTTGGTATGATCATGTTTAATGTACCTAGATTTAACTCAAGGCATAACCCAACCTTTAAATGTGATATACCCAGAACAAATATCCTGTTAAAGTCACCAGAATATGTTATGTACCAAAATTTTAATAATTTATGTAATTTATGTGAGATTAATTGTTGTTCATTAGATACTCTTATTGAAATAGCAATTCTAAATCTTGATGTAAATGTTATTTAATGCTTTGTCTTACAATCATCATATATTTCACAGATACATCTGGTATATAAACTACTTATACTTAGTTATTATGTATTATTATGTATTGTCCTGTAAATGGATCTTCTGTTGGGCAATAAAGCTATTATTATTATTATCGTTCTAGGATTTGGGAATTGAGACCGTATTAAGTTTTCCTAATTGTTGTTGCTGATTACTGTTTTGGTGACAGATATTAAGGAAAACTTTTGCCACTTACCGAGGCACAATCAGTAAGATGCTCTTCCATTTTCTTTTTCGCAATTTATCACGATCTGGGATATTGAGCTAGATTATAACTCTTAGTCGTGAGTACTTACATCAAAAACCCAGGCTAGCAGGACCACGACATGCTACATACTATGCCCTAAGAAAATAGTTTTGACTGCGCTAACAATAATCTCTCCCAAGGGGTAGGAAAACTGTAGCAAACGATTTAGTATCCAACATGAATAATTGTTTTTTAATTATTTTTAATTATTTGATATAGATGAAAATTCAGATCTTTTAAGTAAACCAACCAAGATAGTTTATATAGCCTATTAACTTTAGCCTAGTTAGAAACAGGAGAGAGTACAAAATCTCATAGCGTATGCAAATCCTCTAAAACATAGGGTATTTAAGTTGCATTCAATATTTCTTTGATTCTATATTGAACATCTGTATTCATAGAGGTATTTAATTGGAAGTATTCATACTGAGAGTTCTTGGGTGAAATTCTACCTGTTTTAATGATAAAATTTTAATCCTTTGCTCAGTGGCTCAACGCTTAGATGTTAGGCTTGCAGCCAAGGAGTCCCGGGTTCGAATCCTGGCTGAATGTTTAGTGGTGTTTTTCATGTGTTACCGAGTTAGTAGCAATGGATTAGACGAGGTTGTGTGAGATACAACACAGCTAATCGCTGTACCACTGAGTTCGAGTCTCAGCTGCGGCATACGGCAATAGGGAATGGTCGTTGTAAAATTGTCTATGTGTATGTGAAAATAAATACAGTTCTGTAATTGGTAACATCTTTCATATAGAGAGGTGATTAAAAAATAAAATAAAAATAAAATTGTCCTTGTTTTAATGTTTCAGTAGACTATAAACGTTTTATATGATTATTATCTAATTCGGACAGACGGTACATTTTTTCATACCTTTAGCAGGAACATAATCTGACGAGTTTCACTCACATAATTGCCTCTTTGTTCGAATTATCATTTTCGTGTTCTTTCAACCTGCTGTTTATGTGTCGTTTAGCTCTTACCATGTAAACCTGACAGCACACTGTATATTCCTGGTGTTCCTAATTTCCCTAGATATGCTCGTTTGAGTTTTCATAATGTTTAATGACATATTTATATATACTTTCATGGCCGATATAATAAAAATCCCATTCCTCTATCATTTTCTCGTCCTCTTTTACATATTTATAAAACTTGTAGAATCCACTTCAGGCCAGATAATAAATTCAATCCCGCCAATAGTGGCCGTTCGAAAATAGTCTGCTAGATGCTTCATCATTGAAACCCTACTCAATCATAAGCTTTGTCTTGGCTTCCTCTCATATCGGTCTTTGTATTGATTTGATAGCAATATTTATGCGTCCTAAAAATAAAAAAAATTTAAACACGTACATTAGCTTACGCGGATCTGGATATCTGCATTGGTGTTAAGTTTCCCCCATACAAATTTTGGGTATGTTTGAAAACTACCAATAAAATATTTGTTCCTCGTAAGATTCTGATATGAAACTAAAAACATTGTAACCTTTCTTACTTAAATAATGCATTTTTACTAACGTTTTGTTGGGTGTTAAAGTTAATTTCATAAAATTTTCAAATCTACAATAGACGAGGCTGTTTTGAGCCCTCATATGGGAATTTCCATAAATATAAATAGTAAGGAACCGTCTATTAAATTCACATTAGAAGTAGAAAGTAGGAATGAACTACCGTTTTTAGATGTTTTAATTAGAAGGATAAATAATACAATTGAAACAAGCGTTTATAGAAAACCAACACATACTAATAGATATCTAAATTTTAACTCAAATCAGTCAATAAATGTTAAAAGGGGTGTTGTAAAATGTTTATACGATAGGGCCAAAATAATTTCATCTAATAATGAAATATTAAATAACGAGAAAAAATTTATCAAAGAGGTTCTAGTACAAAATCAATATCCTGAAGCCTTTGTTGATAGAGTTTTCATAAATGTTGAAAATAGGGACAATCAGGTACGACAAAAACCTGAACGTCATTATACAGCAATAATTCCTTATGTATACGGACTATCGGAAAAGCTACGCCGTATAGGTGACAAATTTGATGTTAGGACGATATTTCAAACGGGGAACACTTTAAGATCTATTTTAACAAAAACAAAACCGATAAACAGGGAGCAGAATTCAAAAAACTGTATTTACAATATGCCGTGCGAATGTGATAAATGTTATGTGGGTGAGTCATCCAGACCTTTCAGTGTGAGGTTGGATGAACACAAGAATTACATTAGAAAGAATGAAATTCAGAAATCAAAGATTTGTGAACATGCTTGGGAAAACGGACATAGAATAAACTGGGACTCGGCAAAAATTTTAACAAAAGAAACAGATACCAAAAAAAGAAAAATTAAAGAATCAGCAATAATCTTATTAAATGAAGATAAGTGCGTATCGAATTGTTCTGTAGATATTTGTACAACCTGGCTACCAATGTTAAAAGAAGAACTTAACAAACTCAACATTATCTAAAAAATATCATCAGTTCTATGTTCTGTGTAAGTAGTAAGTATCTATGGAAATAACATAAACAGAATCTTAAAGCTGTGTATTTGACATACACAGCAAAATAAGAGTTCTTCAAAAAATAGCTTTGAAAACGGAAAGAGATTACTTTCCGAAACGTCAGCAAAATATATTATTTTTGTGTTTATTCCGATTTATATTATTTGCAAAACATAACCTCTGACTTTTCCTTTGGCGTAAACGTCACGGGCACAGAGGCCTTTTTTCCAATAATTCTATTATTTTGTAGATTCGGTGATTTGTTTTGAAGAGGATAATAGTACATGTGGTAGAAAACCCAAATAATAGGAAAGAATATTCGTAGAATGCCACAAATAACTTTCAGACAATATTTCCATCATCTAATCTAACATTTTAGCATGGTTGCACTCTTTCAAAATGTTTACAAGATTTCTTTACATAGATGAATATTATTGGCCAGGTATATTTTTTGTATAATGGTTCTACAAGTTCAAATTGGAGCTAACATTTTATTCTAATTCTACACAATGCACCTTTCACTAAGCATGCTAGCATCATCGGGATATGATTATAATTCAGTTTTAGTGTGATGTCTGCACTCACTGCTTAACCTCTTGAAAACTAGTAGATTTATACACGTGAGCGCTACTCAAAAGATAAGATGGGAAATATGGTGTCCACGTCAAAATCTAATCTAAATCAAATGCACCAACTCAATTTAAATCCCTTAATTAGCATAGTGCTACTAGTAACAAGATGGTTCACATCTTTTCAGCATGTAGTTTGTGTGTGAATAGTGTTGATTACATAATAAGATTAAAGTATGCCTTGGAAAGTTTTCATGATAGAAAACTTGCCAAATGTGCAGTCCTCAAAGTTTCCTTTGGCTTTTAAAAATCATTACGAAATAGTCTCCAAGGTAGAAGGCGTCCTAAAGCACGCCTTTGTTTGTAAAAGCAGCTCTTCAAATTCAATAATGTTACTTCATAGACTTAAGTTGTAGCCAGTTTATCAGAATAGATGAACTTTCTATAAATAGATTGGAAAAGTTTCAGACGTTTTTAAATTCAACCTTTTTCGTCATTTATGAGGATTATTGATTAAAAATATTTAATCTAATCCGCTTTCGAGAGTCTATAATTCAATTTTATTGTTTTTTTTTGCAATAGCTGGCAGCGAAACTTAATTTTAACGAAAAAACATTCTGAAAAATCACTAAATTATACAAGATATTTAATTTCAATCGACTTAAAAAAAAAATAAGGACGATCACCTATACAATCGTTTGCTTCTTTATTTATTAGTAAATTGCACATTTTTTTCATTTTAAATTAAGTTGTGTCTAGTTGAATATAAAAATTTCATTAATTTTTTTGAAATAATAACTTGGAAACTCAGTTTGGAGTAAGGGATAAGTTTTATATGAATATAAATAATTAACGATTATGATTATGTACAATATTCTCTTTGGACAAAGGTTGACTGCTAATATAAGACATGAAAAAGCGCTGCAAATTTAAAGACTAGAAATAAAGCGGATGGAGTATTTTATAAAGAATAAAAAAAATTACAAACACAGCAATTGGGAATGAGAAAAGGACCTATTCAGTTTAAATTAAATAATAATAATAATTATAAAATGGCTTTGAAAATGACGTTATATTTTCCTCATAAACAAATTGAATTACACACTGAATTTTTCCAAATTGATTTGGAGCAAAGATACCTTTTTCTTTTTAAAAAAATCATAGCTCCCATGTTTATTTCTATGCAGCTATGAAATTTGATCTGTATGTAGAGGTTTAGTTGAATTATACTTGGACAGTATTTTCAACTTCACTCGAATAAATATATTAATAATAATGAAAGGGAAAGTATAGCGCTGATGTGCGTCACTGGAGTGGGGCAGGAGTACGATGAGCGTGATGAGTGTGATGAGTCTGAGGATGATGAGAATGAATATGTAAATACAATAAAAAGGCGTAGATTATAATATATTTTTGTATTGTTTAATAAAATATGAAATAAAATTGAATTTTCCAAATACTCTTCTATTTTGTCCATTTTACAGTGAGTTTTGTAATTTTTTGTCGATAAACTTGGAATTGGCGATCATATCTGCTCTAGACCCAGATGCCCGCGATTGACGCCAGCGACTCTAGCGATAGTCGCTCAAAGAAAAACGAAACAATTACAGAACACACTAGCAGTGCTCCGCGATGATCGTTGCGGTACTATCTCTCTGCGATCATCGCAATAGTCGCTCCAAGCAAATCGCACCTTTACGAAAGATGTTTAATCGCTTAGCAGAGTGAAACGAGCAATATAATGATAGTTCGCCAGTCGGTCCATAGACGGCGCTTCCTGGCGGGTTTGGTGCTTCCTACCATAGAGATAACAAAACGAAATGGATGGATCTAAAATTAATTTTTCGCATATAAAGTTCAATTGATGCATCACTTAAGACGCAGATAATGAATGCAGGTTTGATGTTTTGACACAAATTTCAATCCGTTTAGAGAGAAAGTACAATTTGCTGGACGAAATTATGTGAAGCGACGAATCTCCATTCCATAATACTGGAGTTATAACCAGGCATAACTGTCGATACTGGTCTCAAGAAAATCTTAGCGTGTGAGACAAACCAGAACTCCAGACATATTGTTACAAAAATTTTAGTGTTCAAAAGATTACAGTATTTAAACTCAAATACCAGGAAAACGATTGGATTTTCGAAAATACTTTATATAACGAAATTTGACTGATAATTAGTTTTTTTAGGTGCCCTCAATTTCAAAGTACCTGTTATCCAAAAATTTCTATACAGCATGTTAAAGAACATGCCAAAATTCTCGGTAAATTTTTAGAAACTATAACAAAATCCGACTATAAATATTTAGCATGCAACGTGTGCTCCACGTAAAAACGCCGTTGGAAGAGGTTTTTATAAATAAAATAATATTTTCGCTTCGCTCGTTTTTTATGCAAAAGTATAAAAAATTCACCAAGGTGTGTAATTTTAACAAGCATACTAAATGTCGCTGCACAGAGACGTAACGTCGCTCCGACCACGAAATTTTAGAAAGTATCATGAAAACCGAAAATATAAACCCTTTTACGAATCCACGTGGTGTAGCACTGCAAGTCATGAGTTATGTTAAATAAAAGGACTAGTTAAAAAAATCTCCAATCAAAATTTTTAGCGAAAATATCCCTAAGCGTCACGATAGGTTTTCCGCGTATTTGCCCTAAACCGGTTCCTCAGTGATTCGGTGGCAGAAAAGTATCTTTACCACGCACTCACATGTGTATGGGACCGCCTTGCCTGAACGTATGAATATATAATTGCCTCAATATTATTCAAAGTCGTTGCGATTCAAGTATTTTAAAACTCTGAGGAATGTTTTAAATTACTATTGAAATAATAAAAATACGTAACTACTAGGTAAGCAAAAACCTAGCAAATTCAGAAATATTGAATTTAGCATTGAATCTATTTGTGCAATCGTTTGCTATAAACTAAACATTGGATGGTAGTTGGAGACATTGTCTAGTCGTTCCGTTCCTCACCATGTGCTGTACACGGGCCAGACTATTGTATCATACATTTTTCTTGAGATTTTGTCAAAACATATTTTTTCAAAAGACCGATATACATTTTTGAATTTTATATCGTCTTTTTCTTGTGTTTCAAAATTTCCTTTCAGGTTAATTAAGAAAGTGTTAGTATTTACAGTGTTAGATTTTACAGTGTTACGACGCGCGACGTCCAATTGATCCCATCAGTGACAGGACTTAAGCAAAAGAAACAGTAAGTACAGATTTTTGTATTTTTCCTCTGAATCAGTTGCTTCGAACCATTTAAGTGAACAATATAATATTCACTTTAGGAAGGGTAATAAAAGTCCTCAGATGTGTTAAGATGGATCGTTCACAAGTACATCGTCATCTACATCTTAATATAGAGGGTGCCCCAATAATGCGTCAAAGTTCAATATCGGCCTTCAACTAAATATTATCCAATCAGAGACACAAAATTTAATGTATGGGGTTCCTCAAGGCTCTGTTTTAAGACCACTATTGATTATGTTGTACTTAAATAATCTCCCAAATTGTTTAACCACTGGACACTTAACGATGTTTGCTGACGACGTAACAGTAATGCTAGCAGCAGATACAATTGAGCAGCTTCATTCACTAATTGACCAAACATTCCAAGAGGTCACTACCTGGGCGCAAAGAAACAAATAGTCATGAATGAGATTAAAACAGTTATTATAAACTTTTGTTTACAAAGACAATTAATTGCCTCACGATGTGGTGCAGCACGACAATATTGTATAGTCTCATAACACGAAATTGCTCGGTACTTACCTTGACAATAAGCTGTTGTGGGACAGCCACATTGAACATATGTATGTTCAATGCTAAATAAGGCCTATTTCGCTATATTGCAAATGCAAAGTGCGCTGGATGAAGCCGGGTTATTGAGTATATATTACGCTCTTACTTATTCGCATACTAAATACAATATTATTGACTGGGGAAGTGCAAGAGATAGGGATAGAGTGTTTATTAGCCAAAAAAGACTAGTTAGGCTTTTATTTCATATAAATTATAACGAGCGCTTTAAGAATATATTTAAAACTAAAAATTAACTACTCCACGTATATTTATGCTAAAATGTTTGATATACACTAAGAAAAATATTAATTTGTTTTAGAAACAATTATCATGCATACAGTACAAAAGATGGTGACCTACTTAGTATATCCACCCATCATACGACAAATTATAAACACTCACCATATTATAACTGTGTTGTACTTTTTAATAGTCTCCCAGCTGATATTCGAGATATGCAAAACTATAGAAAATATAAAACCACAGTCAAAGATATTTTGCTGGAATGTGGCTTTTACAGTGTTCAAGACTTTTTAAATAGAGAACCTTAAGGATTTACTTTACTTACATTTTAAGATTTGTAAATAAATACAAGAAATTATTATTTTAATCATTCGGTGTTTGTTCATGCCGTTATCTTGTACATGTCATCTTCAAAGGTCTGCATTGTGTATACTTTATATGTTTTTATATAATGCAATTTTACCAAATGTAAATATACTGTTTTTATCTATTTATTATATATGTGTATTGTATATTTTAACTTATATGTGTCTTATATGTATGTTTATATATATGTATATATATTTTTTAGTATTTTACACTTGACTTACCATATATACAGCTTGTGTCTAAGATGGTTAATAAATGTTTTCTTTGTTTTCTTAAAATGTTTTCTTAACCGCCTCTCAAGTTACCGAAGTAACCCCCTGGAAGATCTCAAGGATCTTGTGCTAGGTAAAGAGAGGCGAGGCCCTACAGTTTAATGTGGACTCCGAACCACTCTTGGGGCAATTTTTTTAATGAAAAATTGTTTCGCCTTGTGGGTATCGAACCCACTTCGCTAGGCAACTCAGTTTGCTAGCCAGACGCTTTAACCAACTGAGCTACTGAGCTATTATTATTATTATTATTATTTTATTTTTCTTCTTTGCATTTTCCTAAAAGATCGGGATCTAGCGCGATCCAAGACCTTATAGGTTACAGGTTATGAGACATAGTTTAGTGTGTGTATCCAAGCCTATTCATAGCTCATTAAATTTAGTCTAGGCTCTTTTTTTTTTTACAAAAAACCAGTCACTCTACTCTGTGGCTCCGACCCTCACACGTGGTGTGAGTGGCTACCGGGTTCGCGAATCGTGTGCCCTGAGTAGACGCAATGAACCGAGGATGATAGCCTTCTGCATTCTGCCGGCTAAGATCTCTGCCGAATCTCGGCATGCCGGTATGATTTTTAGCTCCGAAAGCAGCGTCTGTCTCATTCCACCGAGGGCTCCTATAATCAGTACCACTATTTTGACATAATGGCCCGGATAAAGCCTGCGGAGTTCGAAGAACAAATCTCGATATTTCGTCCGTTTTTCCTCCTCTTTCAAGACAATGTTGCTCTCAGCGGTGGCTGAGAATTCCACGACATACATTGTCTTGAGTTGGTGGTCGTTATTATTATTATTATTATTATTATTGGAAGACCTTGGAAAACATTTTTTTTATGGAAGTGGTATAGTATCAGAAGGCGCACATTTTAAAAATATTTTGAAATATACAGGGTAACTCGCTACAGCGGAGCATCGTCATTTTTTTAAATTTAACATCCCATATATTTTTACATTTATGAATGCAGCGTAAAATTATATTTCCAACGAGTACCTGTGCACTACACTGCAGCAATTCACGAACATTTAAAGGAAGCTTTTCCAAATGGTTGGATAGGAAGAGGAGGACCCCATAGTTGGCTTGCCAGAAGCCCTGAGTTGACCAAAATAGACTCCTTTTTGTTGACTATGTTAAAGAGCAAGGGTACAAAGCTCTTATAACTACAAAGGAAAATATGAAAGAAAGAGTAAGGGAAGTTGTTCAGCAAGTTGCTGTAGAATTTTTAAGAAATGTCGGTAGACCATTCGAAAATCATCTACAGAAATGCATAGACGTACTGGGGGTCCACTTTGAACAGTTCCTATAAACACTAGTTATTATGTATTTCATTAAATTAGGTTCAAAATAACTTTGAATTTTTAAATAGTGCCAATTCTTATATTACCCAATACCGTATTTTCTGTTCCTATTAATTATGTCAACTTTTTTGTAATATTAAACGATTATTTATAAATTTTTAAGATAGACTCAAATGTGGATTAATTAAACTGTGTAAAATTACTACTGAGGAAACCAGGACGCGCCCAGAAAAAATATTTATACTATTTTCAATTATTCTCACTTTATGTCAAAATCATGGCTACTAGATCAGTTCGTAATGAAAAAAAAATAATTATAATTGAACGATTTTTAATGAGAAAGTAAAAATATCTCTGAAAGGAAATTATTGACAAAAATCGTAGAGAATTAACGTGCCAATTGAGAAATACAATAATATACAGAGTGTTCCTCTGTGCTGAATTTGCGCTAGGATAAAAAACACCCCACCCCGTATAATTATAATCAATATTTGGTGGTTGTGTCATTGTAGTACATCTCTTGCCTACATAATATGCAAAATAAGTCTTCTTAATTAATAGTAATACACCACAGCGAATTAATTTGTTAAACCTTGTTCCGACTAAAGTTTTTATATTTTTCGGCAATGAAATGATTTATAAAATGTGCGCTTTTTGATACTATACCACTTCCATAAAAAATAACTTTCCATAGTCTTCTAATAAGGCCCACATTGGACTATTGCACTTTTTTTTAATTGGGACATCCTGTATATATTTAAAATTTAGCTATGTCACACTTTTATTAATTTTGACACTCTGTATTAGGGGCAATTTGTATCCAAAACTGAAGCCAATTAAATTCCAGCATTTGCAGAACTCTAGTATCTACAATATTTTCCAAAATATTACGGTGGGAGTTTTTTAAATTTATTTATTATTTATCTCGATTATACTACATCGAAATTATTATTACTGTACTAAGACATTTATTCGAATAGTTGTTTTAAATTCATAAAAAAAAGTAAAAATATTTGCACCCAAAGGGTTTGTAGTAAAATATTGACACAAGAAGATATTAAAGACGTTGTTTATTGCGGTTTGAATAAGAAACAGATCTTTTTCTTTTATTGGATCAAGCAACGACTCTTAAACTTTAAGTGGCCATTCATAAAAAACTCCTTAAAATGCTACGTACTCAGAACCCCCATTTAGTATTAACCGCCGGGATATTAAATTCAAACATCCAAAGTCCAGCTAATGTAAAGACGATGAGAAACGCCAAAGGTTGACAATGATGAGAAAAGTTTTAGTTGGGACCTAGAGATAACACTTATTATTGCCCCTTATTTACTCTTAGGACACTACATCTAGCATAATCAATTGGGTATGGGCCAAAGGGTTGAATTTTAATATATCTGATTTGGGAATCCATGCGTTGAAGATAGCGCTTGCGTTGCGTCGTCGCAGGTTGTAACGCCTGGACGCCAACCAGTCTGTCTGTGGACGTCAAGGTCGCGCGTCCTTATGCAGCCCACATTTCCTTTAAATTATCAATGAAAGACTTTTGTTACAGTTGCGCGCCGACACTTAAAACAACAATTGTTACGTGCTTTCGAAAAAATTAAAATAATTTGTATAAATATATTTTTTGTTGTCGGTTATCCATTACAATAATAATATGTAGGAAAACTATATATTTACGTGTTAAAACTTATTAATATTTGTGTAGTATTTGTGGAAAACTTAAAAAATGTGTTCCAAATGTCATGTAGGATGAATTATGTAAGTAAACGTTTTTGATAGTAAGAACATTTCTATATTTCGATTATTTATTGAAAAGAAAAACAAATTTTCTGCAAAAAAATACACAAAAATGTTATTTTCAAAATATTAAATTGTGTAAATGTGGAATATATGTCAATACAACCAAAATGAATATTAATGTTTTTATACGTTTTTTATTTTACTTTAATGACGCTAAACAATTATTGTATACATTTTGTAGCGCGTTTCATTAAAACAAGCACCTACAGCAAATATAAACTTCATTACACTCATTAAATTACTTTCAAATAGAATGCAGTTCATTGCAGCTCGTAATATTTAATGAGTTTCAATGCATTTTATCAACAACTCCAATCCCAAATTTTTTTCATTTAAATTATACTTTAGTTCTACTTTAACGTGCTGTGACTTATCACAGAATTATATGGCTAATCAAATATTTAGTCATACTACTTGTTAATCAATCGATATGCTAGAAATTCAATAAATAGTAAGAGAATAAAATGTCCCATAAAGCAAATTTCAGTTGTATTGATTTATGTGATACAAAATATTGGCAATTAAATTTTGGTAAACGTGGAATTTGTCCACTTATGGAGAATGCTGTTTGTATTATAATATTTCCAATTTAATTTAACAGATTTTTTGAAACTAGAAAGGCAAATAATATACTTAAGGTGGGCGCATCCAAGAGAGAAAAATCCGATGAGCAAATATTTATTATTTTTGGCCATAACTTTTTTTTAATACAAACATTGGTAAAAAAAATTATAAGACTACCTAGATAAAATTATGACAGGTGTAGTGATATGGATTTTCACTCAATAATTTCAGTTGTTTGCAAAATTAGTTAATTTAATACTACAAGATATGAAGATTGGCACTATTTTTTAATTTAAATTAACTAAGTTTGCAAACAACTGAAATTATTGAGTGAAAATTCATGTCACTACAACTGTCATAGCATAACTCAGATAGTTTTATACATTTCTTTACAAATTTTTGTATTTAAAAAAGTTATGGCCTAAAATAATAAATATTTCCTTACCAGATCTCTCTCCCTCTCTCTTGAATATGCCCACCTTAATACAACCTCAATTATATTTACATATTTTATAACATATATATCGAAACTTTTTAAGTAAATATTTTAAATAAAAAACACTAATTTTCTCTTTTTTAACTTTTAATAAAAAGATTTTGTATAATTACATCAAAATTTTTAATCAGAGTCAAACTTTTTTATACCTTCGGCCTGATTTTTGTAAGAGACATTTTGAATGCCGCCATGATAAGTTAAAACCTGGTTACCTGTTTTATATCAAGTAGTTAAATGAACAACTTTACCCTGACTTACATTTCTTTTCCTTTATTTTTGCTAATTAATTACTTTGATGAGAAGCAGTTTCTTGATGTGTGAAGACACCGAGGTAGAGTAAAATAAGACACTACATTTGAAACATGAAAGCAGTAAATTAAAAATTTTTCATAAACTAGAAGACAAAGAAAATAATATTTTCACGAAGCAATATTCCAAATGTTAGTCGACCTGTTCTGCCCAAGTATTTTTTATTCCGACTTTAGTAGTAGACAACATTTGCACATATCGCAGCCTATTATAACAATTTTAAAATTAAATAAATGAATTTTAGAGAGGAACAGGTACTCATAGTCCCCCTCCCTCCCCATATTATTTTTCCCTCCAAAATTTACCACCATACAGTGCTTACCCCCATCACATAGAGGGATGAATCATTTCCCCAGACCCTCAGTTTCCTTTTCGTCTCAAATTTGGTCCTATTATACCTAATACACAGAATATCGCAACCACATACAGATTCGGAAAAAATAGTTTTATACCGTATGTCTATTTTGCGAGGGCCCCACCAAATATCGCGCTTAATATCTATTGTAAAATAATAAAGTTTTGGAAACAGTTATCCTATTTTTTGTGACCTATATTTCAGTAAAAAGAAATTTGAAATCCATAGCCAACTTTGTTAGATATATTACAAAAAACTGAAAAATAGGAAAACCACAAACTGTTATAGCTTCCTTATTTGAGGAGATACGAAAAAAGTGAAAGGGATGAAAGTTGATGGCAAAGACAATAACAATAATAATGTGTATCAAAAAATTCGAAAAACGCAGTTGATTTTGACATACGCTCTTGTGCAAAAATGAAAAAAAAAAAAAGTAGGCCATGACATCATTAATTCCGCTTATTTTTTCTCTTTCCAACGATATAAAACATGTCATAAAAATTTTAACTGATACTGTCAATATTTAATATTGTACGAAAACCACAATTCATATCATTGAATCGTAAAAATCATCTATGCCATAATAGTAAAAATGCACTTTATAATAATTATAATTCAGTAATTATTTATTACAATTGAATACAAACAAATAAATATCTCATAAATAAAAATACAAGTGCAAAATGAACATCAAAAAAATCGAAAAATTGTGTATAACAATACTACCTACTACTTGTGCACCATGCATTCTAATACACAAACGTGCTCTACGAGACACTTCACGCAAAACACGCATTTATAAAAATGAATTAATAAAAGCCAAGAAAGCTGCAAATGACAACTACATACGTCAAAACAAAAATCAGCAAAAGCAATGTGGAATCTGATTAACACGAATAAATCATCAGAAATTATCTCCTCTACTGAATTTAATAACTATTTGGGGAACATAGCACAAAACTTAATTAATACCTTACCACCTTCTAATGAGAATTTTGAAAATTATTTTAATAGCTCTATGGTAACCAGGGCAGACGGGGGGGGGGGGGGGAATTTACTTTCGAGGAAGTAACTTTTATTCAAGTACTTAATGTAATTGAAAATTTCAACAACTCTGATGCTAAAGATCCCTATGACATTAATCTAAAAATTCTTAAAAGTATTAAATAAATTATTATCGTTCCACTGACTATGTTACCTCCTTTCTCTTATTATTTATTTTTGAGAAAGAATTGAGGCAACATGTGCGGACGACTAGCTGGTTTAAGCCGGAGCAGAGAGCCGTGGGTCCAGAGCATTCGTAAGAGTGGAGAAACTTACCCTTTCTGACATGTACAGCATAAGCGACAGATTTCTGTTTATTTCGAGAAAAGGAGACAAAGAAAAATTGATGTTAAATTGGGCACCATCTATAGTAAAATAAGCAAAATAGTCTCTTTTTCTCGAATAACCAGTCTGCTATAGATCAGACTGAAATTGTTGGTAAGAGAAATAAAAAGATAGTTTAAAATGAATGACAAAATATATTACAAAAAAATTAGACAAATCGGTTTGAGACAAATTGAAATGTGAAAAAAATTTATATATAAAAAACAAATTGATACCAGTATCCTAGGTGGTTTATGGGTCAGGTGGCTGGTTCTGGGACAGCAATCCAGGCCCACAATTGTCTCTTATTGCAAGAATTCTAAATTTTCCTTGGCAATTTACGTCTCTCAATGAATGGGGTGAAAATTGTAGGAAATTTAACCAAATATAAGCACATACAAAATTTATGCAAGTTATTTATGCAAAATTTAAGCAATGTTAGCTATGCAAATATAAGCTAGTTAGCTGTACAAAATATATTTGAATTAGCTGCACGAAACATTAAGCTAGCTATACAAAAGCTGCAGGAAATTAATTTAAGCTATACAAAAGTAATCTGATTAGCAGTACAAAAGTAATTTTAGCTATGCAATAGTAATTATTAGCTATGCACGAGTTATTATTAGCTATGCACGAGTTATTATTAGCTATGCACGAATTATTATTAGCTATGCACTAGTTATTATTAGCTATGCACTAGTTATTATTAGCTATGCACTAGTTATTATTAGCTATGCACTAGTAATTATTAGCTATGCACTAGTTATTATTAGCTATGCACTAGTAAGCTGATTTCTTAGACTATAAATTGCCAAAAAAATGAAAAGGAAAGAGAAAAATATTTTTACAACCATGTGGTACATATAGCATTTTAACTACTTATTAAATTAAAAAGAATTGACTTTGAATTCAAAATTTATTTTAAAAATAATTGAAATTATATCAAAGGCAAAATTTGAAGATTAATTAAAATATTTTAATGAGTATAATGAAATGAAATTACCTGTATGTTCAACACTTTGTAACTGGGATATAAAAATTGTAATATCAATTACTGAAGTCCACAGTTAAAAATTATAATGTTTGAATCAGTACAAAGGCTGCAAGCAAATGACTTCCTGGTGAGTTTTACTGATAAGGTAAACTTTTTTGTCCTGTTTACTGGAAAACAACGCCACCAAAAAAATGTGAGAAATCTAATTCCCTATTTAAATTGAAAGCTATCAAAATATAGAAATCGTACAAGTATGGCCATCTGTCAGTGGTTAATTTAAGCGCACCAACTTGCCTTGTAGATTCCCATACTCAACTAAAGTAGTAGCATATAATCGATAAAAGGAATCTATAGTAATAGTTCATTTTCCATGCCAGCTGATTTGCCTTTGCAATTTCTATTTTATACATAACAACAAATATTAACAGATGTAAATAAGTAGTAAAACGTATTGATATTATTGATAAATCAGTAACATATTACATGTTATAGGATTTACTATATATAGAATGAGAGAAGGTAAGGAAAATAACCATATGTACTCCATAGTAAACAAAAATATAAAAATTCAAAATAGATATCTGATGTAACTAAATTTTGTAGACAAATTGTTTCCTGGGATAATAATGCTGTATTACAACGGATATGAGATACATAATAGTGTTAATAGAAAAACAGGACTAAGTTCCTAAGATATAAAATTAAGTACATAAAACAGTGTGACATGGTTTAGCAGTTATACATGTAAAATTCTGTTAGTTGAAAACAGTTTCACCTGCAAGAACTGAATCCAAAAAATATACAGGTCGTGCTAACTATCCACAAAACACTAGTTTTTAAATAAACTGTTAAATGGACATAGGCCATGTAACAACTAAACTTATCAATCAATGTATCAGAAATAATGTATTTCCAAGAAGCCTTAAATTGTCAAAGGTTGTTACCTTTTTCAAAAAAAAACTGTGTCGACGACCCTGCAAACTATATACCGATTTGTATTATGCCTTTATTAGCAAAAATCTTTGAGGTAATTTTGAAAAGTCAAATTAGTAATTATTTTGAAAGTTCCCACCTATTTAATAGTTCAATATGGATTTAGAGCAAAATTGTCCACAACTTTACCAATTAATTCGTTAATAAATGTAATAAATAAAGGTTTTGAAGCGAAAGAGTCTGTACACGTGCAATTTTTAGATCTCACTAAGGCTTTTGACTGTGTCTCCCATAATATTTTAGTGAGAAAATTGAAATTTTATAAATTTTCTCAGGCCAGACAAAAATTGGTTACGTCCTACTTGACTGATAGATCTCAGTTTAGTCATTTTAATAACGTCAATTCAGATCCAATTAACACTAAGTTTGGCGTAACCCAGGGTTCTGTTTTGGGTCCGATTTTATTTCTTAGTTATGTAAATGACTTGCCCAACAGTACACCCTTAGCAAAGTTTACTCTTTTTGCAGATGACATAACATTAGCCCATACCCATAATTATAACGAAATTGTTATCTGAGGCACAAAATAGTCTCTCTAAAGTGCATGAATGGTTTTCTAATAATCAGTTAACTTTAAATGAAGGTAAGACAGAGACAATGATGTTTAGTTTAAAACATATTTCCTCACAGTCGAACTACCCTCACTTCAGTCAAAATTTTTGGGTGTAATCTTAGACAGTAAGTTAACATGGGAAGAACACACGGTTTTTGTCTGCAAGAATGTATCCCGTAACATCTTCCTACTGCGCAATCTAAAAAATTGCCTGTCATGTGTATATATTATTTTTTTTGTTGTTGTTATTTATTGTTTACTGTTGTATTATGTTATTTACTTGCTGCTTGTATTTTATTTTTTATTATTCTATGACAAATATTGTTCTTTTTTAATATGTATTACTACTATGCACCTGATGACTTGTCAAAGTACAATTTTTGTGTGTATATGACCAATAAGGACATATCTATCTATCTACAGTTTGGAGCATTTCAGGAGTAATTGTCTCACATACGTTTCTAATTCTGGTTTTGATGTCCTCAACATTTTCAGGGGCAATATCATGTCTTTAATGTAACCCCAGGCGAAAAAATCCAAGGTAGTAATATCTGGTGATCGAGCTGGCCATAGAATGGTTCCATACGTGCCTATCCAGCTATCTCGCATAACTTCTTCTTCTTTTCTTTCTTGAAAAGAAGAAGAAGTTATGCGAGATAGCTGGATAGGCACGTATGGAACCATTCTATGGCCAGCTCGATCACCAGATCTCGCATAACTTGATTTAAATAATTTGTATATAATACAGCAGTGTGAGGGGGTGCCCCATCTTGTTGAAAATATGGATAATTTAACTTTTCTGCGACTGTTAATTCATAAAGAAAATCTTGAAATGCGTTTTGCAGGAAATTAAGGTATCTACGGGCGGTTAATTTGCCATCATAAAAATAAGGTCCAATTACTTTAGTCCCTAAAAGACGTACCTAAATATTCGTAGAAAATCTTTCTTGGAAAGCAGTCTCTCTGCACCAATGTGTATTTTCTCGTGTCCACTTATAATGCATATTTCCATTGAAAAATTCATTATTAGAAAAATTTTATTCGTCCGACCAAAGAACTTTGCTCAGCGGGTCATTCCTTGTTTATTTAACAACCATCTACAAATCCCTTATTCTCCTCGGGTTATCTCCCTCATTTAAATATTGAACTTTTCTCGTTTTGTAGAATCGAAATCCGTCTTTTTAATATTTTTCTCGCACTGTCTATTTTTATCCGACAGTTTCACTGAATTTGTATCAAAGAGGTTTCTTTATTTTGGTTAACATAATTCAATAATCTACTCACTTTTCTTACACTATCCGCAACATGCCCTCACCTTACTACTTTTTTTGAAAATGAACCGGGCGTTTTTAGATTTTGAACTAACTTCCTAAACATAGTTCGAGTTGGCTGCCGAGCATCTGGAAATCTATTTCCGTAAACCGTGACTGCCATCTCAGAGGCCAAAATTGCACTGACAATAAATACTAATCATATAGAATTTGTTATCATTGGTGTACACCATAATTACTGATATAAAATTTGTCTGATAACTCGACAACGCAACATACAACAGTGAAAATCTGTCAAATTTGTTAATAACTGTATACATTGTTTATGACCAATCATGGTATAGCTGATTTTTACGATTCAATGATATGAATTGTAGTTTTCGTAAAATATTTAATATTGACACTATCAGTTAAAATTTTTGTGACATGTTTTATATCGTTGGAAAGAGAAAAAATAAACGGAATTAATGGCGTCATGGCCTACTTTGAGATATGTTCTTTTCATTTTTTTCGAATTTTTTGATACATATTATTATTCTTGTTGTCTTTGCCATCAACTTTTACCCCTTTAACTTTTTTCGTATCTCCTCAAATAAGGATGCTATAACCATTTGCGGTTTTCTTATTTTTCAGGTTTTTGCAATATATTTCACAAAGCAGGCTATGGATTTCAAATTTCTTTTTACTGAAATATAGCTCACAAGAAATGGGATAATTCTAAAGCTGTATTCTTCTACAATTGATATTAAGCTGGATATTTTGTGTTGCTCTCGTAAAATAGACATACTGTAAAACAAAAATTAGAAACAGAAAGTCTGATATACTACTCCCAGCGCGCTCCACACTTTGTGAAATATTATTACTTTGTCTTTTATCAACGCAGGGCAACGGTATTACGATGCGGTCGCGGTGAAACGAGAGGTCGAGAAACTTTCGTTCTCCAATAATATAACAATCATCTGTCTCGTGTTTTTAAGTGAGCGAGTGTAAAAATAAAGTGTCATCAACTATTAACTTAATAAGTTGTATAAAAAACAACATCAATGAATAGTAGTATATATTATAATTAAATATACAATTACAATAATCATGGCAGCACAAATAAATTACTAAACATATGATGCCATATACCATGAAGTGCTTTTGCAGTGCACCTCAAAAAGTCGGATAGGGCACTGATGAGGACAATGAGATCTCAACAAATGACAACAAAAATTTAAAATATAGTATTAAAGAATTCAAGATAAAACTAAAACTATCCAAATAATTTCAACCGTGACGCCGCACTATAGTTACCATTAACATAGGAATCAATGTTCCGGTCCACTGACCATGTGACATCACCGGAACCAAGCCACGCCCCCTGACGATACATATAAATAGAGGAGCACAGACCAACAGGGCTCACTTTGCTTCAGAAGAAGACCACGACAAGATGGTCGAAACGTCAAGTACTCAAAACTATCAACGCGGAAGACTAACTATGGATCATCATCGGTTCCGCGAAAGCCTTAGAACCAAAATATCTCTGCCGAATCTGTAAATACAAACATATCACACAAATATTTGCATTGTAGCCGTTAATAATTTCAGTATACAATCAGTGGTCTTTGTGTATAGTGTTGTTTATGAATACCGACAGAAAAAGGGAAACGCGTCATAATAACTCACATAGGAAGTGATTCAGGATTCGTGGAGGATGGACGTCTATCGTTCGTGTTGAAAATAAGTGGCGATTATCATGAGGATATGAATGCAGATGTTTTCGAGAAATGAAAAATCACATACCAAACGTGGAAGTACTCAGGAGAGCAAACAGCTTTCCAATTGTCCAATTGAGGTGCTTATTTCAAGAGCACGCCTAAGATGCGCAGGTCACGTTCATCGTATGCATGATAACCGCCTTCCTAAATGTACACTTTATGGTGAATTGCTAAGCGGTAGAAGAAGGCGTGGCGGTCAACGAAAAAGGTTCAAAGACGCTCTCCATGAAAATCTAAAATCCTGCGGTATTGCAGACGAGCAATGGGAACAACTTGCAGCGGACAGAACCGAATGGCGAGGTGTTGTGGCCAGCTATCAAGGAAATGTTGCTGCAAGAAGGCCGAATCCAAGACCTAACCAGGTCTATGTTTGTCCTGACTGCGGTCGACATGTGCTCTCCCGAATTGGCCTCTATAGCCATAGTCGTGTGCACCGTAGATGAATGGGAATTACAATAGACTACACCTTTTACTTGTTCTCTTATTGTACACAATCTATCGACTGTAACGTTTTTATACTCGGACTCGAGTAACGGCTAATAATAATAAATGAATGCAGATGTTTTCGAGAAATGCTTTGCAAAAATTCTCGCAAACATAGAACCCGGATCTGTCGTTATTATGGATAATGCTCCGTATTACAGCCGATCACTGGAAAAATTACCAACCGGTGCATGGCGAAAAGTGCAAATTCAAGAAACTAGATGGTAAAGGTATCACATTCGATCGTGCTTCGGTTAAAGCCGAACTGCTAACCCTAGCGAGACAGCATTCGTCGATATACAAAAAATATATTTAACAAAATTTATAAGCAAACACAAAGTGGATAAATTATTACATAAATAATAAAAGTGTAGTAAAGTAAAAATATACGTACTACGACAGTCCAGTAAGTCACTATTTCCTATGAAAGGAAATCGGTTCATTGCCACCAATCAAGGTGCACAATGTGCGTTTCCAAATCAATTGAAAATAATGTCCCATAACTTCCGACATACTATGTCTTCAGTCGGAAAACACAAAATAAAATCTGATTGCAATAAGTCCCCAGCACGCAGATTTAGAGTGCGGTGCTGTTGTGCATCGCCAGCCGCAGACTAGTTTCGAGCTCTCGTTAGTGCGACATAGGCAAATGCACAACATCACTTCACTGGCCTTCTATAGTCAGTATTACAGACACGAGTTGTCCGCAACTTGCGAATAGCTCCATCTGGTGACGACTTATCAATCAAGTTGGCGACAAACAATACCTGGTCCGAGTTTGTCGAGTTTTCTTAAAACTCATAAGTGTGGTGATTTTTTAAATATCCATCTACAGATTGCATTATTTCAACAAACAAATTCATTACATCCAAGTGGTTGGGAGATATTCAATGCTAATATAGGAATAAATATAGCCTAGAATGAGGCTTCAAAAAATGTACGGATATACATAGCATTCCATTTAAAAAAAGGCACTTGGTCCTGTAATTTCGTCTTGGCTTGCCCTGTATGTTCGAAAATTATTTCCAGTTGTAGACTTTTTTATCTACTTGCAATTTTTTTAAAAATTTCTAGCTATCATAGAATTCAAGATATCGAGGTCCGACGCTCTATTGCCCCACCCTGTATAACATTTCAATTCTGAACCTAACTATGATTTAGGTGGACATCATTAGAATTCTTTAATAAAGGTTTCTTATTGGAAGAAGGATAAAATAGCATGAGGCAAGATTCAGTTTCGGCAAATCGCCATTCAATTTGTCAAGCCAGATACTGGGAAGTTAGGGAAGCCAATGACATTAATAATGCAGTAAAGATATAGAAGTCGATAGAAAATCAATTAAGCGTGAGCATTACATCATAAGGATTATAAATTTAAAGAACCAATTTATGTACATCGAAGCCAGTTAGCAACTATCGATTGACTAGTCCAAGGTGCATAGTATCAAATCAATTGAAACACTGTAAATCCATTCGGATTCATATAGGTAGTAAAGTGTAAAATGTTGTAATTTAATATTTTGCAATGTTATCAAACTGTGACTGAGACTGGAATATTATTGATTTTAAGCCGTATGCTACTACTTTTATGAACTTATGCCGAAGAGTTCGCCGACGACATGGATGATATTGCTTTTGCGAGGGGAAAGTTTACATTAAGCGATGGTGCCGTGCCATATGTTATACCTGTGACAATTATAAATTCAGTTGCACATTGCTTAACCAGACGTATCCAGGATCATCCAAATTCTCTTATCCAACGTATTTATTCCAATCTGCACTAGCTTTGGCATATAAGGTTGTAGTAATCGAGAATCATATAAAAGAGGTAATGGCAACAAGAAGTATATTCAGATCTGATAACAATTTATTAGTCTCTCCTAAAATTATTATTGGAAATAAAAGATATAATAATTCAACATGATATGATTTGATAATTATTAAAGGTCATTTAATTGTATTGACTTTACGTAGTCGTTCTGATGTGTGTTAGAATTTTGAATTACTGCTAAAGTTACAAAAACGTATACAAGGAACGAGAAGCTTAATATGTTGCTAATATTTGGGGGTGCAGTAAAAAGGCTGAAATTAACTATCTGCTTTTATTTGATTTAGATTTTTATAGGAAACACTACCAATATTTTCTTTTGAAAACGTATTGCATAGGTAATATTTATTTGAAAAACAAATTGACAATTGATGAAATGATGTATATTTCAGAACAGACAGCGAATTATCATCGTGCAATTGTCTTGCAAATATAATCCATATATCATCGATTATGTTTGTAAGACAATTGCAGTATTATGTCAGCCAATAGTCTATTATTCTTACAAAAAGTAGTTTCCGTTACAACGCTATAGAATTATTTAATAGAAATACTACCTGCTGTTGAAAATATATTGACATATTCCATGTTTGTCTTTTAAATTACAAAATACATTTACCGCTAGGCATATAATCACAATAACTTGTTCTTACATTATAATGACATTTTCACGAAAGGATAGGAGTATCGTTTCGCGTGTAATATTAGGAGTAACGACCACAACTACGTTTCGTTTCAATGTTGTTCTTTATAAATATGCCTTTTGGGAATCATTTATTTCTAGCTTGTGTCTACATTGATAACTCGCCTTTTATCAATCAACCTCTCTTTCATCTTGGCCTCCTCTCCTTGTTTCCCATTACCTCCCTTAACTTTCTTCCCTAGGCTTTTTCCACATTTCGGCCACTTTTCCTCCACCTTCTTGAGGTAATAGTTCACAATTGGCGTCACATTTTTGAAAATATTTAGATATACCACTTAATATCTCTTTTGTCTTTGTGTTATGTGGTATACCTGTATTGTGTTAAGAAAGATTAATAAAATGTCAAATGGTTTTGCCATTAACATTACTTACTTTAAGTGTCTATTAATGTCATAAATTAATGTCCCGCCGGTTTGTATATTTACACAAATAGTAATCATTTACGCTGTTTACATACTTGGATATTGTTCCAAATAACCGTTACACTTTCGTGTATAAACTATAAAAATCTTTAGCCGAGTTAATGAACAGTTCAAATGCACCACATGCAACTCACAATGAAAGTTGATAAATGGGTCTTTGAAATTGGCAAGCATTATCGCTGAGATAGCGTATGTGTTTAAAATCAATTGAAAGCAACGAAGAAAGATTTGGCTACTATGAACAATCGATTTGTTCCTGCGATCGCCTTTGACACTGATCTGAGCTGCAGTGCGATTGGAAGCAGTAGCTACGAGAACCAATCAAATTTTGATATTAATATAAGTCTGTTTTCATTTATTATCCGGCTTTAATTTCCATTTAGTTGACACGTTAATGTTAATTCTAAAAAACCACCAATTGTAGCTTATGTATAGGGTGATTCTTTTCAGAGCCTGGTTGTACTTGGACGGGTCCCAGTTGATGAAAAACTATAAAAATAATACAATGTGCGTTTACAAATCAATTGAAAATAATGTCCTATAACTTCCGTTTAAAGAAAAACTTATGTGAATACCAGTTACGAGACATCTTATTAACGTTTTTGAATCATTTTCATTTTCTAAAAATGTACAGGGTGGCCAAAAATTATTTTTCAATTAAGAACATTTTAAATAGAATTTTCTCAATTTTTTCAAATGGAACACCCTGTATATTTTTCGACGATGTGATGTAGAAAGTAAGTACTTCCCTAGGGCTAATTGCAACCAATTTCGTTTTATTGAGCAATAATTACAAAATTCCAAAATAAACTTAAAAAAAGAGGTTTCTTCAAATAACTAGTAGAAAAAATTCTAATAAATGTTCCACATGTTGTCCATTTTCATTAACACACATCTCTATGCGCTTTTGAAATGAGGTTCTCACTGTTCCTAAAACTGCCGGTGTGATAGATGCAAAGGCAGTTATTATTCTTTCTTTCATATTTTGTACTGTTGTCGGTGTGTCTACAAACAATTTCCTTCACGTATCCCCATAAAAAGAAATCCACTTTTGTAAGATCTGGGGATCTAGGAGGCTATTTAGTGGGTCCATTTCTTCCAGTCCATTGAGTAGGGCAGCTATTATTTAAGTGGTCTCTAACTGCACTTAACTAATGTGGTGGAGCACCATCTTGCTGAAACCACATCCTATTTCGAGTTCTTTCAGGGAGATTTACCAATAATTGTGGCAGATAGTTTTCCAAAAAATGAAGATAAATAGCTCCAGTCAATGTACCATCAAAGAAATGTGGCCCTATATTACATGTTCTCCAACAATGCCTCCCCAAATGTAGGATCATCTGTGTTGGTTATCAACTTGCATAAAAAGTGAGGATTTTCCGAAGCATAATAATGGAAATTGTGAGTACTAACAAATTAATTTTTATGAAAAGTTACCTCATCACTGAATAAAATAGTATTGAAGAAGTTGACATCATGTTGCATTTTACCTCTGGCCCAATTACAAAATTGTAGGCGCTGTTGAAAATCGTCATCAGATAATTCCTGGTGTATTTGAATATGATATGCATGCAACTTATTTGTTTTTAAGTTTCGACCACAGACCGTCTACTTACTCCTACTAATGAGCTCACTTCTCTTTGATAAACATGGGGATTCTCAACCGTTGCCAGCACCACAGAAAACTTATTTTCTTCGTTCATAACACGTTTTATTCTTTCACTTTTTTTATATTCGATATTTTCAGTTTCCAGAAATCTATCGAGAAGGTTTTGGAAGCTACTAACATCAGGAATCCTTCTTTCAGGATAACGTTGGCGATAAATTCTATTGGCAAGTAAACAATTTCTGTCTGACTCGCGCAAAACAAAAGTCGTGTCTACAAGTTCCGCTTTATTAAAATTCATATTGTAAAATTCCAAATATTTTAAATTCATTACAAATTGTAACAACCGATAAGTGTGATAAATGCGCCTTTGTACACGACAATTTATATTAAACTGAGGTTTTATTGCTTGTCGAATAACGAAAACAGCAAAAAAAATTACAAAAAAAAAACATTACAGAAAGAACCGGTTAAATACTATTTACTCATTTCAATGGATTGGAAGAAATGGTCCCACTAAATGGCCTCACCTCAAAATTTCATAAAGACGTGTGTCAATTAAAATAGGCAACACATATACCATTATAACTGTATATATATCTATTATAAATGTTTCTAATGAATTATTTTGGGGAACCTCTTTTTTAAGTTTATTCTTGCATTTTACACTTATTTATTTATAAAACTAAAATGGTTGCAATTAACCATAATAATAATTATAATAATAATTTTATTCATTCATATAGAGCTGTACATTTTACAGATATGAAACGTCAATATAAAACATATATCTATATGTAAAAGTCACAAGATACAATAAATAGAAAAGAGTAACAAACAAACAAGCATACAAAAAATAAAATATAAGTAAAAGAGAATACAGACGTTTACAACAATTAGTGTATGTGATAAAAATATAGAGAAAAATCAAATATATTATAGGGAAGTACTTACAAAAATGTTCGTTTTTCATTTCTACATCACATCGTCGAAAAATATACAGGGTGTTCCGTTTGAAAAAATTGAGAAAATTCAATTTAAAATGTTAATTGAAAAATAATTTTTGGCCACCCTGTACATTTTTAGGAAATGAAAATGATTCAAAAACATGAATTAGATGCCTCGTAATGATTTTTTTAAATATCCATCTGCAGATTGCATTATTTCAACAAAAAAATCATTACATCCAAGTGGTTGGGAAATATATAGAAATGAAAAGAGCCTAGAAAGGGACTTCAAAAAATGTACTGATATACATAGCATTCCGTTTAGAAAAAGTCACTTGGTCCTATAATTTCGTCTTGGCTCGCCATTTACAGTTATAGACTTTGTTATCTAGTTTACTTGCAATTTTTTTAAAAATTTCTAGCTGCCGTAGAACTCAAAATATCGAGGTCCGACGCACTATTGAATCACCCTGTATATTCGTTTAATTGCAGGCAATATAAACGTGGTTTTATGGTGGCTTTATATGCCCTTAATGTTTCAAGAAAATGCATTCTTATTGGGGATGGACATCTTGGTAAAATACAGAAACAAGTATATTGAATCTCCCTTAAGCAAGCATTTTAACAATTAATATTGAATACAGGTAGAAAAAAGCAATTTCTCTATGTTCTTGTTTTGTTAATATCCAGAATTGTACAAAAGAGTCTCTTTTAACCAGTATATCAGCTTTTACTTTCGCACATACTCAAAATCCATGTACTTCTGAATATTATTATTTAAAGTGTATCGGTTGTACAATTGTGTAGACTCTGTAACTACGAAGGTAGGTACAACTTTTCTCACGTAAAACTTTAATGGAGTTAAAATCGAGGTGTGATATAAATGCAATGGGTCTGCAGCACCGGGCTCCTTTTTATTAGTCAATTCATGTGGATATTCGCAAATAATTCCTTTCAAATGAAAAAAAGTTTTACAAACGAATTTCAGCTATATCGGTTTCTATTTTGAAAAGTTTTATTTAAAGGCTAGACATAGGTAACATATCAAGACGTGTATGCGTCATAAACTGCTGACATTTTTTGGATTACATAAAATTCTAATTTATATATTTTGTCTGAAATATGTTTATAAAAAATCGGATCTATATTAATAATTAGAGGACATCCATAATTACAATACCAACAATCCTGAAATTTCAAATGTCTGTGTGTATTTCCTCATACCTAATAATGTATATTTATAATATTTCTAATTTTAAACTGTTTTATTAACACACTAGTTTATATTTGATAACTTACAATACAGATCAATTGTATTTCAATTGTTGTATAAAAGAAGTTTCATTGTTACTGTTGCCAATAAATCGATTTGATTTGAATTATATCAAATAAGTACAATTTTACCCCACATAAAATGCTCTCTACACTTCTGTTATATATGAGTTCGTTAAACGTTCTCTAAATTACACACCCTGTATTAACATTTAATTATTATTAATATTTGTGAGTAAAATAATCAAAATATAGCAGCTTACAGTACATTGGAAAACTTATTTAACTATCTTAAAATGTAGAATTGTCTGCGTTTACATAAATGTATCCTCCGTGTTTAGATATATTGAAACGTAATAATAACTGCGCTGAAAACACATAAAATCAGCCATAACTCCGGATAAACTATAAGCTTAAATATATTTTATATCAAACCTCACGTATCAGAAATGGTGTTTTTTGGAAATGCTCCACACACTGTTCTATTGTAGGCTTTTGTAAACAATTCACCGTAGCTCTCATTCTTCATTATTTCTAAAATATCTCCAGTCCTCTCCCAGAATACAGATAAGATAATTTTTTCATCCAGTGAGAGTAACTTTGCCCTTTTAGGTTTCAAAGAAATGACACTATTCTTTACTCATTGCCTTACGTTCAGCTTGAAAGCTTTATCCCTAATCCTATCTAAGAGAGCATTTCCTTCTTTCTCATATCTCGACCCAAGGGCCTTACGGGCTTTGACCCATATTCACTTTAACTTTTCAATGAAATTTCGTGACATTCACCTTGCACGAACTATGAAATTTCAGTTCAATTGTGATCGCGGGCACGATCGATAATATCTTGCAGAGACAGCCTTCTGACGCATTTATTTATTTGACAAGAATTTAGTGTCTGTTTCTTATTATATTAAATAAGCTTAATGTACAGGCTGAATTATGTAATTTCTTTCTAATTTCCAGATACATTTTAAACCTATGATTGGAATTCTTTTATAAAATAAGCAGTTTGAACAATAAGTGTACCCTATAAATGCAAACAAAGATTGAGAAACAAGCAAAACCACAATAAAAGAGGTCTCTGCCACGTAATACTTACGGATAAATTAAAATTAATTAGATAACAAGAGCTATAAAAAATGTCTATATATTTTGTTGTTTTTTAGGTTTTCGCGGGTGTTAAATGAAGTGTTATTGTACTTCCGGGTGCTCTCCCGCGTCGATGGTCGACTCCTCCAGGAGCCACGGTTTTCTAAACGACGTTTCGGCAGAATCTCATCTGCCATCTTCAGGTTCTCACTGAAAGCTGCCTATTGCTGCTCCACGTTGCTCGAGCCTCTCCCTGGGGGCAGCCTGTGCTTACTTTCGCCTCAATGGAGGCCTCACCTAGATTGGATATTATTACCCTATAGTCTAGGCTGGCTCTAACCCACCGGCAGATGACTGTTGGGACTCCTCTGTTTGATAATGCCCTCATGAGTGAGTGCGTTGTCGCGCTATTAAACGCTTCTTCTATGTCTCGAAATGTTACTACTGCCATTTTCTTATCATCTAAGGACTTTATTCTTTCCTATTATTTGGGTTTTCTACCACATGTACTATTATCCTCTTCAAAACAAATCACCGAATCTACAATCTAGACTTTGCTAATAGTCTGTTTAATTCATCTAGCGCAAGGTCTGTCGACCTCCCCGGCTGGTATGCATATTGACGTTCACTCACGGGATTTTCCCTTAGTAGTTCGTCTCTAATATACCTATTTATCAGTCTATCCATTGTTTTATGTAGGAAAGGATAAGCTTCTATAAGCCTATGCCTATATGACTTGGGCGTTTGGTCCGATAATCTACCTATTTTTGGTAGGTAGATGGTTCTCACCTTCCGCTATATGTTTGGTATGTAACTCCAGGCCAAGCAAGCCCTAAATTGAACCTAGCTATCAAATCAGACTGTAGGGTGCCAATAGCTGGATAGACACCATCAGATTTATTTATTGGTTATTTAGACAGGTATATCAGATGCTTCTTCTGAAAAAAAAAAACAGAGGCCCAAGAACTGAACCCTGCGGTACTCCTTAAGTTGCCGAAACTCGAACAGATGTGATACCATGATATTGCACATTTAATAGCCTATTAGACAGACATGAAAAAAAGAAATTGATAAAGCGTGAGTTTAGCCCAAATGTTGCTAATTTTTTCAATAAAATACAATGATCAAGCTTGTCAAAGGCTTTGGAGAAACGACTATAAATTACATCTTACATCAACCTGACCAAGATTAGTAGTTTTTGATCTATTAACTAAGAATAAATGTTGATAACCTGAAATTTGAGATTTCACATGAAAATATATCATGTAAAAAAAGGTTGCCAAAGTTACAGTGGATAATTACAAGTATATAATCCTCAACTGCATTCTTGTCGCCATTTTTGAATATAGGACAGAATTTGGACTTAACCAAATTTGAAGAAATGTTTCAGACTAAAGAGCTAAACTAAAAATGGTAGTCAGTGGTAGAGACCAGATAATGGCGCAATCACTTAATTGAATTACGGAATTCCATCAGGATCACTGAATTTGTTTTTAAACATTTTTAAAGCTATGAGCTCTCTAATTAGCGGTATTTTAAGTTCTGATTTTCTTTGCTAACATAACATCAGTATAAGTTTTCACCCAGGTCTACCATGAAGTGTGTATTGTTGACCAAATTTGTGTTTCCATCTCTTCATAAATTTTATTTACAAGTTTTCATTTGATCAACACACATGAATGTCACATACACAATAAAAGAGAAAATGGAAAATCCTATAATATCATAAAAATAAACTACCGGATATAGTGCGCCTTCAATATTTGCAATGTTCTAGATACGAAATATTGAATATTTTATATAGTAACATTACATTTTATCGTTGTATAATTTGGGTTTAATGATGTAATACTCTTTGAACAGAAGAACCACTCTGTAGGTGATAATAATGTAAATTACAACAGTATAATAGGCGATAAACGCGAAAAAAGTAATTTCTTCTTTCAATTATGTTTTAAGCAAACACATAAAAAGGACGAAATTGATTACACAAACCCGCTACACCAAATACACTGGTTTTAATAAAAAATGTAACAACACGGTGGTCAATAATTTGGCAGAAATCTCCATTCTTTCCTGCTAATCAGGTAATTCTAAAAACAAAGCTCCTTAAGTTACTTACGACCTTACATGACAAGATGCCTAACACTAACTTCTCCATAATATGCAGTAACAGTTTTTACGGAAAAATATGCCCATACATTTTTAATGAATAATTTTATTTCTAAATGTGAATATCGTGCAAGAAAATATAAAATAAATCACTATTTAAATCACAGCGCTATAAAACTTTTTTTACAGGTTCTATATAAATCTTTAATCGTTTTTCATTTTCCGTTTAACATCGCATGGGATTCTGAACTTGAAAATGAATGAGATCAACGACTTCCTACGTATCTTTCTTATAAACCCTCTCGAGAAGATTAAATTAACATATCCCAGTAAACATCAATTTAGGGATCATTGAAAATGTTTATTCAGTAAAGTTCAACACTCAGGAAGAGAAAAGCGAAAACTTGATTCAATATTTTAAATCATCTTGCTTTGTGCGTTTACTTCGAAGTTATTGACGTTTGGTTGATATTTATTCTAGTATATTTTAATTTGTATACACGGTTATGGTGTTGCTTTTGAAGTATTAAATTTGAATCAAGTTATTATTACTCTTAGACTGCCGGATGTTGACTCGTGCAGCTGTAGGCTTCTAGAGGAGCCATGGTCTCATAAATTATGTTTCGATAGAATCACACCTGCTGCATTTAAGTTTTCACCAACTACTGCTTAACGTTACTTTTGCTGCATTTTAGTCTTTCTTTTTTTTTTCAAAGAAAGCACTGTGATGATTATAATATAATGGTTAGTTTCCCTGACATTCATATAACAACCCCGACCCGGCGAATTCCCCAATGCCTAGAACCGACAGCATGGAAGAGGGGGTGGTTTTTTCTACTTAATGGGTAGTTTCGAGAGGGTAGAGTGAAAAAATACCAAAATCATGATTACCGCCCTTTTGTTGGCTCTTGATGTACTTGACTTTTTAAATATGCCCACAAGAAAAACTCCAGAGGGGTCAAGTCCGGAGAACACGCTGGTCATCTGACCGGCCCTGAGGTGCCAATCTAGCGCCTTGGAAACGTGTTATTCAAATAATCTACAACAATATTAGAGTTGTGGGGTGGTGCGCCATCCTGCTGAAACCAAATTTCAGCTCTGTTGTGGAGAACATTTTGTAAAAGTCTTGGTAACTCATTTTATAAAAATCTTAAATAACACATACCGGTTAAATTTTCATGGTATAGAAACGGACCTATAATATAACCATTTTAAAAAAACATACCATACATTTACGCTGAACACAGTTTGGTTTCTTGTTCGAAAAATCCATCTTGGGTTGTTTTCCGACCAATATCTGCAGTTATGTTTTGTAATTGTGTCGTTACTGTAAAATTTACTTTCGTCACTCCAAAGTATATGTTTAAGGGAATTACAATTTCCTTCATAAAAAACAGAAAATTCAGCAAGTAAGGTTAAGCGACGATCATAGTCCATAGGCAGTAAATGATGTAATAAGTGTGGTTTATATGAAAAGTACTTATTTTCTTTTAAGATTCTTTGGCACGACGACAGTGATATATTGGTAGAGGATCTTATTTGTCGCAATGATGAGTGAGGATCATTGTTAACGGTTTGAAAAAATTGAATCGTATTCTCCTGGGTTCTTGCTATTCGTATTCTTCCATGTTTTAACTTTTTAAAAGTGCAATATTGTAATAAATTATTACACAAATTGGAAAAAATCTTGCGATCGGGTTATGGTCTGTTTGGAAATTGTAATTGATACATATACACCACAAGCCCACGCTAAATTTTTAGGGGGTCATATGATATCACTTGAAAATGTATAATTTTTGTAGTCCTACAGAAACAAATCACTTTGAGCCCTATGCCGTACATTTTACGTTTGACATGGGAAAGCCGCGGAAAAGTGAACATCGTAACTCACGGAGGCTACATTTTTTCAAACGATCCTGTACAGCTTACGTTTAATTGGGCTGTATTTATATATGTGACTCTTAAAAAGAGAATGCCGTACAAAAATAATGGGACAGAAGTACAGGAATAATTTTTGTTTTCCGAAAAGTGACCTCTATGTACTAAGGTGGTACGATACCGTACGGCTTTTATGACATTCGATTTTTATATTAAGAAGGATAAACTTTTTTGCTATGTCGCACAAAACATTTGCACCATGAGGTGGCAAACGCAAGGGTGGTGATTTGATCCTGTACGGCATCAATTCCAAAATATTATACGACATTTAAAATCTTTAAAATGACCCGTCTAAAAAAATGGGTATTATCAATATAAATAAAAGTGAAAATCACCACCCTTTTCACTTTTCGGAAAATGAAAATTATTCCTGTACTTCAGTCCCATTATTTTTGTATGGCATTCTTTTTTTAAGAGTCACAGAAATAAATATAGTTTAAATAACGTAAGCCGTACAGGATCGTTTGAAAAAATACAACCCCCATGGGTTACGATTTTCACTCTTCCGGGGCTTTCCCATGTGTCTTTTATTTCTGTAGGACGACAAAAATTATACCTTTTCAAGCGGTATCATATGACCCCCTAAAAATTTAGCATGGGCTTGTGGCCTAATACGTTTGGCCGCTTTTGATTTTTATTGCTTTTTCCATAAATTAATAACATATTAACTTTGTCAACATCGGTATGGGCCATATTTTGGGCAAATTTTACAAATGTATTCTTAAAATAACACACGCAAACTAAAATTAAACTTCTGACAGTTAATGAATAAACATTTACAATTTTTCGATGGCTAACGAGAGTTATAACTTAAGTGGTTAGCAATCCCGTTATCCGTGCGAGAGTTCAGAGATCGAATGTCGGACGGAGCTCAACTTTTTTTAGATTTATCGTTTTGCAAGTGGTAAGTAAGATTAAAATTGTAAATAATGCATCCAAGTGATAGAAAGTTCCGAGTAAAAATTTTCAATTATTTTAATTTAAATTACTCAATTTAAAATAATTTCCGGTAAAATCGGAAGTGCTGTTAATAAAAATTCCCACCAGCAAATAATTCTTTTAAAGCAGGCAAAAAAGTTACTAAGAACCTAGATCCGAAAACCAGGATGGATTAAGAATGTTACAGCAATTGAAAAATATTTCAAAAACTACTGCAGTTCTGACTTTTTGGAATAAGGACAACTTTGCTTGAAATTTAATTCTTAATCGAATGATATATGTTTCAAACTTTCCTTGATCGAAAAATATTTTTAAACTGCAGGCCCATCTCTGGTGATGTTATAATAGTAAATTGTACTTCCTGAAGAAGGCACTAAACATAGAAATTTATTACGGCTTACAGAATAAAAATATATTTTTTGTTTCCGAAATATCGACTGTGGGAATGTTAACTGAAACGCCCTGTATATTGATTGATGGGAAATTAAAGTTCCAAAAGTGTGCGACAATACAAAACTTTTTGTATATCCTTTAAAGAAAATACTGCAGTAAAAGGGTAATATTTTCATTTGCATAGAAATAACAGGTTGCTGATCGTGATGGAGAACATTTTTTAACATAACACAACAATGATTAATTTACGTTGTGAAAAAGATTAGTTCTTTTGTTCTCATTTTGTCCAGGGACCTGAGACGAACAATAATATAGGTTAGCTCGAATATGCTCTGATCATTTATAATGTTGAGAATATTCATTTCCAAGGTAGCATTCTTTTAATTACAGTTTACTTTGTAATAAGATGAAATATTTCGTTAATGAAGGAAAAGCATTATTTGTAATTAAATTACCTCTACAGCATAAAAAGGAGACAAAAGAAGTGTAATTAGTGAAGTAACATAAAATAAATTCAAATTGTCATGCCTTTATAATACTGTTAGCACAGATATACATAATGCTGTGACAATTTATAGGTACCGAAGAGACAGGTATATCGTGCTCACCAACTATACTTAACTACAATGATGCATAAGATTATAAAAAAGATATGTAATTTTTCACAGTCAAGGATGCAAAAGGTGTTAATATTGATAATAAGAGTGAGCTGATGATGCTCCTTTATGCAGATAACCTTGTTATTATCTCTGATACTGAGATTAATTTAAAACGTAAACTTAAAAATCTTGAGCAATGTAGCGAGCAGAACCTCCTTAGTGTAAATGTAAACAAAACAAAAATTTTCATCGTCCTCATTTTTCCGAGAAATGACATATTGTACTCTTGAAAAAGCAAAGCAGGCCATTGGATCAGTAATCTTCATAATGGCAAAAACAAAAATGAACTCGTGGCGGTCTCGAGTTTACTTATATGATTCCTTAGTTACAAGTGTAGTAACCAATTGTATACCAGTATGGGGTATGCGATTTACAGATGTGCTGGAACAAATCCAACTTACTTTTTTGAAAAGAGTTCTTTTACTCCCTAAAAACACAGGAGATTTCGCGGTTCGATTAGAGAGTTAAGATCTCAGTTTACATATTTAAATTTGCATTAAACTGGGCCATAAACATTTTTGAAATGGAGGACTACCGCAAAATAAAAATAATTTTGCATAAGCATGTATTCTTCAACTTAAAAGTATATTTTACAGCTCCACTTTAAAATTGGCAGAGATTACCATGGATTTTCAAAATTTATTGTTTTCTAATCAATATGTAAAAAGTGGTTTAAACATGTATCTGTTTATATTTGTCTATGTATGCGTAGAGGAGTATGTGTGGGTGTGTACATATGTGTATATATTATCAATATATATGTGTGCATGTCTAAACAGATTATATAGCTACAACTAAATATTATTAAGGATTATTCTGTTTAGCATATTAAATATATGTAACTATTGACTGTTGCCAAAACTATGTCTTTCCCTACACCAATCTGGAGGACCCCCCCCCCCATTTTCGAGGCCGTTGAATACGATGGTGGGGATCCCACAATTTTTTTTTCGGCAGCCCCCTAAAATTGTTCAAAAACCACCACCAAAGTGCCCTTTTCCATGAACCCGTTCATTTTCCCCAGTTTTTCGACTAACTGTTATTTATTCCCTTGAGTAGAACGGAAGCTCCCTCGAGAAATTTGACCTCAGCCACCCCTACACCAGGCTTCCACCTTTCTAGGGGGTTGAAAAATTGATATTTTCTTTGGGGAAAAAAAATTTGATATTTTACAGCAGGTGTTTCTGTGAGGAAGGTGGCAGGTGACCAGGGTTGTATAACCATCCCCGGGGGTTGTTTTTATCCTTCAAAGGGGCGGAAAAAAAAATATTATTTAAAAAAATATATATATTTTGTACGAGGCGTTTCCTTGAGAAAGATGGTATGCCCACTACAAAATATTATTTTTTTCCCACCCCTTCGAAGGATGAAACTATAGGACATTCCATTAAAAAAACATATATTTATTTCGTATCACGTAACCTATACATGATATTGATATTGATATTTTTTTTTATCACATTTCAATAAAATATAGGTAGGATCCTACAACTTCTACAGGAAACTTTTTTCTATTTTCAATAATAACAGATATAATGGGGGGGGGGTCAATATATAGTGAATAAATCTGTACATCTGTACTTTGTCAGTTATCTCCCCGTATATTCATATAAACATGGAAGTACTTTATAACGTTTCTCTGATTCATTAACGCCCCTCCGTTTTCTTATTACAAAAAATGGAAGCTCTCCTAATGGACGCAACATTCATCACGCATGAGTGTCGTGGAAGATATTTAGGGCTGTCCTTATCAGGATATATTACAGTCATTATGCACACACGTTTTATTTATACTTGTTTGACTCATTATTTTGCCAAGGAATATCATACATTGTCGTTAGCAATTAGTTCTTCATATAATTATACAAAAATGATAACGAAAATGTAAAGGCCATCTAATAATGTGAATAATGATTAATGGGTTATCTGTATGGTATTTATATAAATATATGACCTTTGAATGAATATCTTAAGTAAAACAATTAAGCATTTTTTTTTAAAATTCTGTTTTTTGTCATAAATTAATTATGATAGTAGAGGACACATAGTGGGAGAATCGTGACATTTGCATCAACTATTAATTCCAAAAGCAGTTGAAGAGGTAAAAAAGAATATGTACATTATTTGGGAGGCGTATTAATTGTGGCTCTAATGAAAGGTGTATTTACAATAGAAAGATATCCACTGCCGTAAATAATTTAAGATGAAGTAAGATGAATATAGTCTAATTGAATAAACGAAAAAAAGCACTTTCCATGGGTAAGATTTATGTACGCGGGTTTCTGTCCGGGAATTATGTCATTTTCTATCGTTCCCGTTCCCGGGAAATAACAGTCGGGATTTTCCGAACCCGCGGGAATAAAAATAAGTTTTAAAAATATAAAATTTCGACCTCTCTTCATGTAAATCGACTCTGCAACGACTGCAGCGAGTGAATCACCGATTCATCGGAGACGTGAAAGAGCATGCGCACTCTCTCGAAGTTTTACCGAGCGTACGCGTCGGACGTGCCCTCACTCATTCGCATTATTTAACGTTTTTAAAAGCATTATTTACCGCAAAAACAAAAACATAAGCACCATTATTGTGTTATTTCCTGAGTTATTATTGTTGTGTCTACTTCCACGTTCAGTGAATGGTTCAGTGGAAGTATAGTAAGGCAAAAAAAAAATTTTCTTTTTTTGAAATAGGCTTAAAATGTCATGAAACGTCGAGATTTTAAATTTGAGCGAACAAATTTCTGTCTGTCTGTAACTTTTTTTTTTCTGCGCACGTTTACTCTTGGAACGGTTTATGATATTGGCTTGAAATTTGGTACATTTATGTATTGTAACAAGATCTGGAACTGGATTATATTTTGATCTAATTGCGTTGAAGTGTTCGGGGGTAAATGGGGTAAATAAGGGTAAATAGGCAAAGCAAGAAGGTAAGAGTCCATAAAATTGCAATTTAGGGCATGTACAAAAAGTCAAGATATCAACATTTTTTTTGGCATCAGCCACCCCCCACTGACACCCCCAATATCACCCCCATAATTTTATGAAAGAGAGTAAAAAATTATTCTAATGTGATTTATTGTGTACACAAGAATGAAAATTTGGCGTTAACTGGGATTCCCAGGTATCTACAGATCGAAGAATAAATAGTAATATTTCATTTACAAAGTTTTTCAATAGTGCGTCAAAGTCCAATATCAGTATTTATATGTACTTATGTTTTTTTTTGTCTAACAATGTGTAAACGTTATACACAGTATTATGTTCTTATTATTGTCCTTATTTTATATATGTATTGTATTTCTCAAAAAAAAATTATAATTTTTTTGTAATGCAGCTGCTTGCCTGCTGATTTTCTGACTTGCTGCAAATGTTTAATGATGTAACATATAGTGGTAAAATAAAGACTATCTATCTATCTATCTATTTATGTTCGAAAATAATTTCCAGTTGTAGACTTTTTTATCTAATTTACTTCCGACGCGCTATTGCCCCACCCTGTATAATAAAAACAAGTGGCCCGAGAACACTTCCTTGAGAAACACCCGTCCTGATTTGAAGAGCATTTGATGTAACATATGCCTAAAAGGAGATTTATATACACGTAGTAGGTTTCATTTTAAATATTTTCGGAACAGGAAAATATAGTTTATTTATTACTATAAAATACACAGACCAACTGAAATTCATAGCATAGATCTGAGACATGTTGAAAATAAAGTTTGTATGCTCTCCTCCACATAAAACTATTATTAATTTATTAATAATCTACCAACGTCAGTGACAACGGTAAGACGTAAACTAAGGAAGAATATCCTCAAAAGATTAGAATATTTTTATGTAAAAATGTACTAAATTAGAATATATTTATTGGTATTCACTTAATACTTTGTAGTCGTATTGCTTACTTTTTCCAAAAAACACATGTGTTGTAATGCGTGTCGGCTAGATTTTTTTAGATGACACGACGTTTGAAAATGTATCATTCCAGCAGCGTATGTTAAATTTTAACACTTTTTCGTACTATACCCATTTTCAATTAAGTCGAATTTTAAAATTATCATAACCCTGCGCATTGACAAAACTTAATCTTTAAGATGCTGTACATCATTATCTTTATAAAAGTGAGGTGGTGCCGTAGCAGGAATTTGGAGAGCTGTCGCTTTAAAAATCATTGCTGTGTGTATTAAAAATCTGCATTAATGAAAATTATTTACCTCTTGACTTTCGGATGGCGTAGTTATACGGCCTGCATTTTAGTTTTATAAATAAAAGAGAAGAATATTTTTGAATGAATTGAAGCTAACTGCATTCTTTGGCACAGAAACTGCCGAACACATATCAATGTTATATATTCTTTATTGTTACGATTCTAATAAAAAAATGTAAATATATCATGATGCAGAAAGAGAGAAGATTGGCGACAAAAACTGTTTGTTTTGAGAGTATTTAATAATTATTGTCAAATCGTTGAATTGGCAACTACCAACGTGATGTGCCACCTTCATTAAGGCTTCATATGCAAATGAGAAATAAGAAAAAAATATAAAGTTTATTTTCGACGGAAGATTGCGTCAATATGTATTTAATTTTCAATAGACTAAAGCTATTATTCCCACTAGTTTTGATTAAAATACAAAATTATCATCACAGCTCCAATAATTAATCTAGCATTGAATGACACCCTAATAAATAATCACGCGAATTACAGGTTCAATAGGATCAAAACCATCAATCAGCAATGTCATTATGTTACCTACATTTGCTCATAATAGGGTGACAAAGATAAAAGCATAAAGCTTGTGTAATTATTACATAACCAAACAACAAATATTTTAAAAATCATTGTAGAAAATATATTTTTGACTCCTAGACTTTAAGCAGTTATTTAAAGACGGCTTTTTTTTACTATCGATTACTCACTTTTAGCTAAATGTTAAACTCTGTGCCATTATGAGTTCTTTTTACCTCGAGAAATTATTTTACACCAATTTCCCCAAGTAAAATATTTACATCTCTCGTTTGCGAGTTTTGGATTATACTGAATTAGAGAAACTCCGCAGCTCGTGATAAATATACGAAATTAAATTTCCCACACGCTCACAATTTAGCCTTCAAAGAAAAGTTTTCGATACAATATAATTCTTCATTGAAAGAAAATTTCCAATTTTACTCCAATTTATAAACCGGAACGTTATTCTTCATATTTCACAAAAGCCTGCGTGGCAAGGGAAAATAATTTATATTAAAGCTGACTGGGCGCGAATTTTATCAGACTTAAAACAATATGTTTATTAAAGTGCATTTATTGCTAACACAATACAGGTATAATATATTCAAATAGGTAATAATATCTTTACAAACTTTTGAACTATATATAATCGTCCAAGATAAAAGAGTCATAATACTATTTACACTTAATTTAGTTGCACGTTCTAAATTATTATCATTCAGCAATTTGTCTTAAATTATTTCCAAGGTTCTATCCTACTGAAGCGTTGGTAAAAGAACTAACTAAATCAAAACATTATGTAGGTGACTCGTCTAGACCTTTCAGTGTACGATTGAATGAACACAAAAATTACATTTAAAAAAATGAAATTCAAAAATCGAAAATTTGCGAAAGCGGGCACAGGACACAGAATAATATGGGGGTCGACTAAAATTTTAACAAAAGCGGCAAATAACAAAAAAAGCAAAACTAAAGAATCCGCAATAATATTTATTAAGTTAAATGCGTAGGTATCTAATAAAATTGTTCTAATAATTGTTGCGGACCTCTAGCGTATGCGACCCACCATACGTCTTAGCGTTTTGTGGGCTGCATAATAACAACTGCTACGTCCGTAACACATTTCGCTATTCTCCACGGGAGGGCGATACACTTGCGGTACGTGAAAAGCAGAGAAACTGAAGGCAACCATTTTTGTTGGCGTAGGTAGTTGATAGTTCTACGAACCTCGGTTTATCCGAGGCATCCTGGTGGATTTCGGAATTATCATCCAAAGAAAATTTTGTCAATCTGTTGTTGTTCCGTTTAGCGGAATATTTTGTGGTTGTGAGTAAATTTTAACTGCGGAAGCAGGATATTTAATTATACAAGGTAAGCTAACCTCTTCACGCCATCTTACCCGTTCACTACCCACGTGTTTCGCAAATTTGCAGGCTTTTCTTTGGAAATACCGTGCCGTGCCGACTTGAAAGGCGGACTCGACCCCATTCATCCAACTGTGGCTTTCGAGGAACCTTGGTGGATTGTTCCCTCATCAGTGAGGTAAATTATATTTCTTTTGTAGGTTATGTCAGATTTGAATTGCCCACATTAGGCACGCTTCACGTGCATTTCTGACTTTGCAAATTAAATCGTGATATCTTTAAGGTCCTAAGGACGGGGCTTCTACATACATCGGATCGGTGAAGTTCCACGGACGGGGCATCCACACGCAGTAGAAAGTTCCAGGGCTGGAGAGGCTATAATCAACCCCATCCTTGGGTCAATTTCTTTTGTCCCGAAGACACCTCCGTAGGGCTACAGTTCTTCCACGTCAAAGTCGGTATTGTACCACCCTAAATAAGTGTGTTGTTGTTTTTACTTACCGGGGACCACCTTCAGTGGTTCGACTCGGTTATATTCGATTCATATTTTGTGTATTTTAACTTGTACATATTTAAAAATTTTATGCATATATATTTATTTAAGGAGGTTCTCTAAATCAGATCCGTTGTGGCAGAATTTATGACCATTTATCCTCACATTGTAAACCGATATGTAGCTACACGAGGCATTTTATTAATGTTGTAACTTATTAATCGAGAAATTTGCCACACCTTTTGAACATCGCCAGGTTACATGCTAGAGAACCAATATCTGTAAATTGTGTAATATAGTGCATTTCATTTTTAAAGAAAGTGTCATTATTTCGTCAGCGACCACTACGTATGGAAGCCTCAGTGATTTGTTAAGTAAGTAAACTAATAATTTGTCATAGTTTATGTAAACTTGGGCTTAACGCCCTGAGATAGTCTGAGCTAGAGAAATTTTATCGTAGGCACGTACATCACTTATCCGGGTTAAGTTTGTGCCCTACGATATCTGCTACGCTACAGTAGCCCAAGTGATTTCGTTATGTAATATCATACAACCACTAATATCCAACGTATTTATTTGCTTATGTACGTGTAAATCGTAGCAAGATTTTTCCACGACATGATTACCAATGTCAAAGAGGAACTTAACAAATAATATAATATCATTTGGAATATCAACAGTTTTGTGTAAATAATAATTTTTTTCTACGCCTATTATGTAATATGAGCATTATGATGTCGATTTTAAATAAGGAATTACCTATATTCCATTGGCTGATATGTAATATGTATTACATGCCTCTAGAATGTAACAAGCATAAGTGGCGCCATCCAGTAGTAGGGCAATTTGCAATTTGTAATACTCGTGCGTTGTTTCTATTGACAGTTGACGTTTCTATTGACAGTTAACCTTTCACGTTTCACCGTTGCAGTGGTAAAACAAATAGATATATATACACAAATAAATCTAATTTATAGGCACAGAATATGCTTCATTCCAAACTTATTACTGAAAATACTATTCTTCGCCTTTCTTCCTCGATAATTATACATCGTAGTATCGCTGATTGCTCGTCGAGAGGTACATGTTTTCAAAGTAAGCAGAAATTACCAAAACATCCTGAACAATGGGCGCTTGTTGGGCTGTTAGATCATCACTTCGTTTTTCGTGCCCGTCAAAAATACACGCATACAATAATATATTGTAGTATGCGTGTGTTGTATGTACATAAAATTAGTGTTTACAGTGTTATCGTACTAAAATACCAGAAAGAAGAATTAGTGAAAACAAGACGAAAAAGGGGACAGAACTTGTAAGTTTTGTTGATTCTATTTCTTATTTTTACATGGCCCTGCTCTGTAAATATAATAAATAAGATAACACTTTTAATTTATTTTTTTATTTTAATGCTGTAGTTATTGCTGTATGGTCGAGGCAAGAATCCAAGCGATGCACGTCACAAATCGATTCTATAAATAAGACAATATTGCTAAGAATCATGAAGCCCCATTAAACTGTACCTATGTCTGAAAAAAGCTTAATAACTGGGAGTAATTACTCTTTTTAACGTAATTAATGATTAAAAATTATGTTAGTTAACATTTCTTTAATGAGATCACTCGTGACGTGCATCGCTTGAATTCTTGCCTCGACATTAGTAAATGATGGATGGTTAATGGAACAAATTGCACTGCGTTATAACATTAACAAAAATTTGGTGTGTAACATTTTAAGAAAGTGGAGAATAAACGGTACGATTAGTAGAAATCCTGGATCAAAGAACAAAGGATATCCTACTTAACAAGAAACTGACTATTAATAGGTATTTCGTTATTGCACCATTTCTATTTATAACTTCTATAAGTCTGTTTGGCATCGAATTAAATAACCTTATATATAATCATTAGTAATAATATTTTCCCATGCATTATTTACTATTTCCAGTAATTCTTCGGTTTTCAGTGGTCCCATATTTCGTTTTTGGATACTTCTTACTTCCTCCACAAGGTTAAGATCTGGATTATGACTGGGCCAGTTAAGAACATTGATGTTGTTATCTTGAAACCAGTTAGTTACGGTATGAGCAGTATGAACGGAACAATTGTCTTGTTGAAATATGAACTCATTATTAGGAAATAATTGTGACACAGAAGGGAGCATAATATTGTCTAAAATCCTAATATACGTTTCACTATTAAATCGTTCCTCAATATGCCACAAAACACCAGGACCACGTTCCGAAATCCAAGGCACATATTGACGGAAAATCTACCGCTTTTTTCATTGTTAGATATATATTTCTCATCGAATCGAGTATTCGGAGGCCGGTAAATACGAATACAACCGCTGTGTTTTGATTGGAAAGTTTTTTCGTCTGTAAAGATTACATTGTTCCAAAAATTTACATCATGCGCTAAAAATTCAAGCGCAAATCCTACTCGAGTTTCTTTATGTTCAGCTTTAAGTAAGTATTTCTGTGCTGCTGCATGACAGCGTAGCTCCGATTCTCTTACTCGCCGGCGACCAGTACTACTCGATCCAGGAAAATTCGTTTCTTCAGCAGCCTGAATAACTGAGTAAAATGGATTTTCTACTAAAGCATTTACCAATTGCAAATCTTGTTGTTGAGTTGATATTCTTCGTCACCCTGATCCAGGATTTCTACTAATCATACCGTTTATTCTCCACTTCCTTAAAATGTTACACACCGAATTTTTGTCAATATTATAACGCAGTGCAATTTGTCTCATTGACCATCCATCTTCTGCTTTATATAGCAATAACTCCAGATTTAACTAAATCGCTTATATGAGGCATATTAGTTTTTGGCACAATTGCAATAAATTATGACAACTAACTGACAATGTCACAAAAATTAATGTTGGATGTACACAACTAGATTTTAGCAAAATACCGTTATAAGACTTGTCCCATTTGTTTTTGCTGACAACCGTACATAGTAGCGGCAATAGAAAAAACGGCTCAAAATTTACCAACAGATAGTGGTAATGAATATCGCATACGGGCAAAAATTGCTTTAGAGAAGCAATACAAAATTAAAGATAATTTAACTCCAGAAGAAAAGTTATCGATAAATTCTTTAAAACGCGATGAAAGTATAAAAATATTGCCAGCAGACAAAGGTAATGCCACAGTCATTATCGATAAAGATATATATAACACAAAAATCATGACTCTTGTAAATGAGGGACCCTACTCAAAACTAAACAAAGATCCAACAAAATCAATAGAGAGCAAAATTTACAGAACTTTGTTTAAATATAAACATGAATTTAATGATTTTGAACGAAGGAAACTTACACCACATCATAGTAAGCCCCCTCATTTTTATGGCTTACCAAAGACACATAAACAAAATATTCCTTTAAGACCAATTGTTAGTTCTATTAATTCACCATGTCATAATTGGGCAAAATTTTTACTTAAAATTATTGATCCATTATCTGAAAATACCGATTCATATATTAAAAATAGTAAACATTTTATAGAAAAAATTTATGAAACTGATATTCATGAATCACACCTGATGGTTAGTTTTGATGTAGTTAGCCTCTTTACCAATGTTCCGGTAGATGAAACATTAAAAATAGTTAAAGACAGCTTGCTAAATGATAATAATTTGGAAACTAGAACTAAATTAAGTGTAAATAGCATAATGGAACTCTTAACACTGTGTATAAAAACAACCTATTTTCAATTGGACAATGAGTTCTATCAGCAGGCTTTTGGTATGGCTATGGGGTCTGCATTATCACCAATTTTAAGCAACATATTTATGGAGAACTTTGAGAACACACATGTTCAAAATTGTATAAACAAACCGGTTGTCTGGTGGAGATATGTTGACGACATCTTTGCAATTTGGCCTCATAGTGTTGATTTACTAGATAGTTTTTTAGAAAATATAACTAGTAAGGAACCGTCTATTAAATTCACATTAGAAGTAGAAAGTAGGAATGAACTACCGTTTTTAGATGTTTTAATTAGAAGGATAAATAATACAATTGAAACAAGCGTTTATAGAAAACCAACACATACTAATAGATATCTAAATTTTAACTCAAATCAGTCAATAAATGTTAAAAGAGGTGTTGTAAAATGTTTATACGATAGGGCCAAAATAATTTCATCTAATAATGAAATATTAAATAACGAGAAAAAATTTATCAAAGAGGTTCTAGTACAAAATCAATATCCTGAAGCCTTTGTTGATAGAGTTTTCATAAATGTTGAAAATAGGGACAATCAGGTACGACAAAAACCTGAAAGTCATTATACAGCAATAATTCCTTATGTATACGGACTATCGGAAAAGCTACGCCGTATAGGTGACAAATTTGATGTTAGGACGATATTTCAAACGGGGAATTAAGATCTATTTTAACAAAAACAAAACCGATAAACAGGGAGCAGAATTCAAAAAACTGTATTTACAATATCCCGTGCGAATGTGATAAATGTTATGTGGGTGAGTCATCCAGACCTTTCAGTGTGAGGTTGGATGAGCACAAGAATTACATTAGAAAGAATGAAATTCAGAAATCAAAGATTTGTGAACATGCTTGGGAAAACGGACATAGAATAAACTGGGACTCGGCAAAAATTTTAACAAAAGAAACAGATACCAAAAAAAGAAAAATTAAAGAATCAGTAATAATCTGATTAAATGAAGATAAATGCGTATCGAATTGTTCTGTAGATATTTGTACAACCTGGCTACCAATGTTAAAAGAAGAACTTAACAAACTCAACATTATCTAAAAAATATCATCAGTTCTATGTTCTGTGTAAGTAGTAAGTATCTATGGAAATAACATAAACAGAATCTTAAAGCTGTGTATTTGACATACACAGCAAAATAAGAGTTCTTCAAAAAATAGCTTTGAAAACGGAAAGAGATTACTTTCCGAAACGTCAGCAAAATACATTATTTTTGTGTTTATTCCGATTTATATTATTTGCAAAACATAACCTCTGACTTTTCCTTTGGCGTAAACGTCACGGGCGCAGAGGCTTTTTTTTTCCAATAATTCTATTATTTTGTATATTCGGTAATTTGTTTTGAAGAGAATAATAGTACATGTGATAGAAAACCCAAATAATAGGAAAGAATAACCGTACAGTGGATGCTAGAATGCTTTTACTCTACACTACTCTTTGAATAATGATGATAATAATAATAATTATAATTACAACGAAAATTTAACAATAATAAAATAAAAAGACAAGGTTTTCTTTGCTTTTATTTGGATTTTCTATCACATGTATTATCCTCTTCAAAAACAAGTTACCGAATCTACAAAATAATAGAATTATTGGGAAAAAGCCTCTGCGCCTGTGATGTTTTAAGTCAAAGGAACAGGCGGAAGTTATTTTTTTACAAATAATATAAATCGGAATAAACACGGAAAGAATGTATTTTGCTGACATTTCGGAAAGTAGTCTATTTCCGTTTTCGAAGAACTCTTATTTGCTGTGTATGTCAAATACACAGATTTAAGATTCTGTTTATGTTATTTCCATAAGATACTTACTACTTACACAGAACTGATGATATTTTCTTTTAGATAATGTTGAATTTGTTAAGTTCTTCTTTTAACATTGGTAGCCAGGTTGTACAAATATCTACAGAACAATTCGATACGCATTTATCTTCATTTAATACAATTATTACTGATTTTTTAATTTTCGTTTTTTTGTTATCTGCCTCTTTTGTTAAAATTTTTGCCGAGTCCCAGTTTATTCTATGCCATTTTCCCATGTTCACAAATCTTTGATTTCTGAATTTCATTCTTTCTTCAGCCTTCGCAATACTGGTGCTTACCTTCTTTTCAGTAAATGCTCATAGATAAAACAATTTACTCAGGACTAGAAAAAGACCTGTTATTTTCTCCTTTCATGTCCCCCTTTCACTCCACATCAGCCTTACGTTGGTTGCAGGGAAATTGTCAAGCAGTCCATGTTAAACAAGGTGTCCCAGACAGTGCAATTACAATAATGATATCCACTAAATCGGGAGAACTTTAAAACAGTATGACAAATGCTAACGCAGGTGATGGAATTATTGTAAAAGAAATGGTTTCGATGCATTTGAATTTAAATCATCAGACTTTATTAATTTTATTCAAGATCAAATTGTCTTAACGAATGTAACTATTAAATTATCTAGCAAAATTAAAACATCAGGTCTACAAGTGAGAGACTTTAAAGGGGTTGGGAAATATGTGCAAACGTATTAACTCGATATTTATTGTTGTTTAATTACCGAAATAATTCAGGTAACGTATTGTACATTGCTGGTAATAGAAGGAAAGGTTCTCGCTTAATTGATCGAAGAATAAACTCCCTAGGAAACGCTGGCATCAGCGAAGCCGAAATTATGGAGTGAAAGCCACCCTTGAGAATAGTGGAAACTATAAACTTATTGTAGACCGGTCGAAATTTGTTCCATTGCTACTGAAAATGTACAGTTATCAACAATGGCCCTTAATCAAAATCTCATTTAATTTACACTCCCATCTAGATATAACTGAGATGGCATATTTTCGCAACCGTAATAACCATAGATTATAATCCCCGATTGTACAGCTCTGCCTTAAGGGATGGGACTAGGAGAAAATACGATAAATTTGCATAAATCAACTGAAAATAATCTTGACTGACTAACGAACCGCTCCCAATGCTTTGGAAGTAATATGGATGAGCCGCTAGCATATTTCTAGTTAGCTCATAAGGTCGCGACTTTGCTCACAATCGGTTTTTCTTTATCGCATAAAATATTTAGTAACTTTTTGCAATATTTAATTCTACTTAGGTATTTCGTCGGTTACTTTGATGGATAACAAAAAGCGTATTTTAACTCAAAACCTCGGCGTTGCCCGTCGGTAACATTTATTATAATTCTTCACTAATCAGGTTTTCAGTCAATATAGCTCAGTCAACGAAGCAAAAAAAAGGGCCACTCGGCGGAAATAAATCGTGTGGTTCTAGATGTCGCCCTTTTGTTCCATATTTTTAAATATTTCTGGCCCAAGACACTAATTGCACCTTGTTTTCAGACCTCCAAAACCAATAAGCATACAAAACTCAAATCGGTAATTTTGATATTCCCAAGTTCATTTCGAGCATATAAGTCTAGTATACTTTAACTTGGCGTGTGTATGTATGAGTTAATATTTCCATACGATTTCATTTTCTCCCATATTGTACACAAAGTTAAAGCAATAATCCACAAACATTCTCTACGTGGACAATATTTCTGGATCTTTGTGTACAAGAGAAAATGAAATCGTACGGAAATATTAACTCATACATACACGCCAAGTTAAAGCATACTACACTACACTAGACTACATCCATATAGATCTTGTTGGTCCATTATCACCTTCACATGGTTTTTCTTAAATACTTACTATAGTGGAACGGTTCGCTGGCCGGAAGCTTACCCTATACCAAATATTGCTGCTGAAACTGTTGCTAAAACTTTATTTCGATATTATATCTGTCGTTTTCTTCATGTCATTACTGATCAAGGAGTTGAGTTTAAATCAAATCTACATCATGAACTTTCAAAATTTTTGGGTTTCCATCGAATTTGTACAACTATATGCTACCCATAGAGCAATGATAAGGTTGAACGGTTTCATAGAACCTTAAAAATATGATTTACTTTGCTCATCTGCCAAGCGACTTTTTTTCCTTTGGTACGAAGGGCCTTTTCGAGTGGTTTCTCGTACAAATAAACTGATTATTGTCCTTAAACAGCGGATACCTGCTAATCAAATATACAAAACAATAATTGGGCAACGATCCCAGATAAGCAAATAAAATAAAATAAATACATCATAGGTAATGACCACCCCGTTTATCCCGGCAGGCGCTAGAAGAGCCTTGTGTGGGAGGGGACTACATATTTAGAGACAAGGGACACACCCAATGTTCGTGTATAGTGAAAAAATCCCTCTCACAGTATTTTCCACTGCCACGACCGGGGATCGAACCCGGAACTTTTGGATGACAGGCAAGTGCGCTCACCTCTCGACCATCAGTCAACCTAGAATTCGATAGATTTGAATGTCGGTCAGACAGCTCCCATAGGCATATGCCATGATAATCCAATAAGTATTTTCAATTCTAATAATACAACTTAGTAGAAATCTATCGGAGTCCTTTGTTTTTCTTCGTATTAGCAACGTAGCTTTTTTGTAACGCAAGGTATATACGATTTTATATAATTCCACATTGACTAGACCAGCGCCACATGACTAAAATTAAGTTTAACGAACGAAGCACAGAGAGTTTAAAATGAAACTGTGTATATCTGTTTTGTAATTTCAATAAAACGTTTTATTAAAAAAATAGTAAAAATATTAAATTGATGTTCCGCTTAATACTCTCGTATTGTTTTAGCAGAGTTCTGTCCATATTTGTTATATTGATTTTATTTCAACATCCCTTTTTAATGAAATTTTGTCACTTCCATTCCATATTCTATTCGGCAATTAACTTTAAAGTGTTGCCAATGAGATACATCAATGTAAATGTACACATCAAAGTCCCCGAGGAAATATATTTAAAATTAAATGAAGATAAACATTTATTTATTATGGACAGTCTCTTTGGTTCTTATGCCATAATCCAACTCATTCCTGGGTGCATTAAGAAATAATTAACGTCTCAATATTGAAGTGTATAGCATTCTAAATATTCAGATATTAAATGAACTAAACTTACTTAAATGAAACTCAATATAAAGTTTGCTGTCTTCATATATATTTTCGTTATTGCTAAAGATACCCTCTATCTGAATCTATTAGTCCAGTCAACGAAGCAAAATGGTTGGAAATAAATCGTATAATCCCAGATTTTTGTACAGTGATAGGGGGGGTACCTTCTTGAAAAACATAATAAAAGTCCTGACCACCGGGGTGTGAGCATTGGGAGGGTTGAAAAGTCCGTTTTCACATTTGTGTGAATATCTCAAAAAAAGGCGGCCGCTAGCGGAAAAAGTGTTATATACAAAATTAAAGTAAATTAAATTTAGTTCAAATGTGCTTTTAGAGGGCGGAATATTAAACATAATATTTTTAGTCGCAAACTCCTCTATAAATTCTTATTTTACTATAAGGAACCTAACCAGGCTGCAACCAACAGCTACTCTCCGGGCTATGTGCCCCGCCGAGTGCTGAATTACAAGTTACAAGCCTGGCGCGTTAAGTGTAATAATTGCATATTACCATCAAAACGCTAATGCTTCGATTGCAACAAACACCAGCCGAAAGACTGATCCTACTTAAAGGAGCTCCCTTGCCAGTCCTCACACACCACTTGCAGACTGCAGTTTCGAGCTGTTGGCTCTCGTCAGTGCAAGGTAGGTATGCGACGACCGACATGAGAATCCTTTGACTATAGTACATCCCGGTATTTTTACAATAGCGACATGTAAAACAGCCAGCAGGCGCCATCCAGCGGTCCAGTGTCTGTTGCAATCGAAAAATAAATAGCCTGACTTGGCTTAGCATAGTTCAAATGTGCTTTTAGAGGGCGGAATATTAAACATAATATTTTTAGTCGCAAACTCCTCTATAAATCCTTATTTTACTATAAGGAACCTAACCAGACTGCAACCAACAGCTACTCTCCGGGCTATCTGCCCCGCCGAGCGCTGAATTACAAGTTACAAGCCTGGCGCGTTAAGTGTAATAATTGCATATTACCATCAAAACGCTAATGCTTCGATTGCAACAAACACCAGCCGGAAGACTGATACTACTTAAACTGACGAGAGCCAACAGCTCGAAACTGCAGTCTGCAAGTGGTGTGTGACGACTGGCAAGGGAGCTCCTTTAAGTAGGATCAGTCTTTCGGCTGGTGTTTGTTGCAATCGAAGCATTAGCGTTTTGATGGTAATATGCAATTATTACACTTAACGCGCCAGGCTTGTAACTTGTAATTCAGCGCTCGGCGGGGCACATAGCCCGGAGAGTAGCTGTTGGTTGCAGTCTGGTTAGGTTCCTTATAGTAAAATAAGGATTTATAGAGGAGTTTGCGACTAAAAATATTATGTTTAATATTCCGCCCTCTAAAAGCACATTTGAACTATGCTAAGCCAAGTCAGGCTATTTATTTTTCGATTGCAACAGACACTGGACCGCTGGATGGCGCCTGCTGGCTGTTTTACATATCGCTATTGTAAAAATACCGGGATGTACTATAGTCAAAGGATTCTCATGTCGGTCGTCGCATACCTACCTTGCATTGACGAGAGCCAACAGCTCGAAACTGCAGTTTGCAAGTGGTGTGTGACGACTGGCAAGGGAGCTCCTTTAAGTAGGATCAGTCTTTCGGCTGGTGTTTGTTGCAATCGAAGCATTAGCGTTTTGATGGTAATATGCAATTATTGCACTTAACGCGCCAGGCTTGTAACTTGTAATTCAGCGCTCGGCAGGGCACATAGCCCGGAGAGTAGCTGTTGGTTGCAGTCTGGTTAGGTTCCTTATAGTAAAATAAGGATTTATAGAGGAGTTTGCGACTAAAAATATTATGTTTAAATTAAATTTGTTACCAAAACAGTTCTATTCATTTTTTTTCTAAGATTAATATTTAAGGAGATACGGGGGGTGGAGAAATCGAAAAGTGTGAAAAATCCGATTTATTCTAGTGAGAAGTTTAGAAGTAATAACAAAAGTATTTGATGGTTAGTGATCACGTAAATGTTAAAACACCGGAACCCAGCTTTCCTGCATCCACAACGACCTTCACAACCAGTGCAATATCAGCAGAAAATATTATTCCAAGTGGCTTCTGGAGCTTCTGGATCTGTCGTGGTGAGTGGAAAATCGGTATTGTCGAAGACGTATTGACAGAATATTTCCTTTGAAGCGGGAACTTCAGGGTTGTAGACAAGTGATGGCTCTAGCTGTTGAGCTTTGCGATAATTTCCACTAAATCCCAAACTTGCAAGTAACTTAACCAAGTTTTTGACCCACACTTTCTGTGGATCAACAGGACGGCACTGTGTAGGATTGGAGATACAAGAGATCGAGGGCGAATGGAAGCAATCAGAGCATGTGATATAGCAGTCAGCTTCTTTTCCACTTTGAGTTCCGTCCTTTTGGTTATTGCTAAGTAGTTCATAAAGACCCGGAGCGTAACAGGTACCATTTCCTTTGCGCTACTGCAGAATTTTTCTGCAGGTGAAAAAACAGAATTGTCATATGCCACTGACTCTATATCCTCCAATATTATTTTGGCTGCTGTTCTGATGATTTTCTGCCGTCCTGTTTGTGAGTCGTTGGACCTCAAAGAATATGTCATATCATTCAAGATTTTTCTGAACTGTAGGGCGAAAGTACACAAGAATTTTCTTATTGCTTATATGGCTGAAAATAATACGGTCCTTATATTTGTCCTTCATTCGCTCTTTGATAGTTTTTGTAGTAGGTATTGTTCCCGAAACTTGCTCTAATAGCTCTCCAAGTAGAACTGGCACTCGCCGCTTGCTTCAATGTATTGAAATATCTTCTCCATTGCCTTAGAAACTCCTTCAAGATCGGCAACTGCACAGATGCGTCTCAGGATGGTTGAAAGCCGGTAAGAGACGTACAATAGAAAGGAGGAAGTGGCTGACCTAGACCGTCGTCATCGCGTCGCGGACAAGAGCTCGGCCTAGCCCAAATGTATTTATGGGTTTTATAGCAGATATTATTTAAAAGTCAGTTTTCCATTACCGCCCCCCCCCCCCCCCGTATCTCAGTAAGTATTGACCGTAAAGAAAAAATGAATAGAGCTACTTTAGTAGAAATTTTAATTTACTTTAATATTGTCATATGACACTTTTTCCGCTAGAGGCCGCCGTTTTCGAGATATTCACGAAAAATATGAAAACGGACCTTTCGACCATTCCAACGATAATATTCCAGTGGTCAGAACTTTTAGTATGTTCAGGGAGGTACCCCCGCTTTTTTCAATGTGTAACCCCATTCCGCACAAGTCTCTGGCTTCTGGAATTAGGGGTTATCTAATTTCCGTGGTGTTTATTTATTATTGGTTTATTGTATCAAAGTCATAATTGTAAATATTCACATAGATTAACATCAATAAATAATAATGAAATTCTTATTTTAATACAAAAATTCAATTTATCTTCAGCAGAATAAATCAAGTTCAATCCATTATAGGTGAGTAAGCAAATATTAAACGGTAAAGTAGCACATCTGAACTAAATATTGCGATGATTATAGGCTATATTGTTCAATGGAAATATGAGGGTGAAAGGGTGAAAGGCAATGATGCATTAAATAAAACCTGCCTTGGATAAAACCAACTGGGCGAAGTTTTAAACATTCTGTTTAAGTGTAGGCACTGTCCTGAATTACACACATTTATTTATAATTTTCCGTCGCACTAGATCACCAATGTGCAAGAAAGAAAATGTCAATTTTAAGCTTAAGTAATTACTGAAAATAATTTAACTTTTCTCTCCGTATAATGGTACTGAATAATAATAAATAACACCACAGAAATTAGACTTGTTTGACTTAATCAAATAAGTTATTATAACCAGACAAAGTATCGAATAAAAATCCCGGGTGTTTAGTTATATCCAATAACTTCCTTTAGACTTATCATTTCTTTAGTACATATGGAAAGTATCCTGGTGGTAGAATTCTTGTTGAAATAAATAATTGCATTATTTAAATTTAATTTTTCATTTGTTAGCCTATTAAATATTTTCCTGTTACCATATGGTTTGATATGTTATTAAACGTTCTAAAGAAACTTACTATGAGAGTAGATTACATAAAGAGAAAAATAAAATGAAAGAAAGCTGGGCCATTGTCAATAATCTTAGAGGTAAAACAAATCTGCTAGTCTCCGTACAACCAAACGTAACTCCAAACGATTTCTATAACTATTATTGTTCTATTTCTGCAAAATTAACTGAAAATACCATGCCACAACAAAACCCTATTGGTTATCTTAACAATTTTCATATAATAAACAATTTTACATTAACTCTTTTTATTATAAGCGAACTAAAAGAAACCATAAAAGAAATAAAAAATAAATTTTCATCTGATATCGATATGTCAGTATACTTTACACAAGGATAATTGGAACTGGTCAGTGTTAAAGCACAGGACCGTGCGCACTGAACTTGACATTTTGTCCTATATATTTAGCAATGGTATCGAGATTCGAATGGTAGTTGAAACTGTGCAGGCGAGTCCGAGACTGGCAATGTAATCAGCCTGAATGAACCACCTACGACTGCACTGGTTTAATGATAATAAAACTGACAGGCCTACTAGCATAAAAAAACTCGTAAATCGCTTCTCAATAGTCAAAGGTGGACTTCTGCTGTGCTGTTAATGTGCCAGTGCAGTGCGTAAATACCTGTTATAATATCAAGCGTAGGAGTTTAGCATTGTTCATATTTATAAATAATTACTACTATATATAAGGTAAAATATTTTAATTATTTACTAATTTACCATGGCTTTCTGGAGACCATTTGAAACAGTGGATAATATAATAACGCCCGAAAATCTTATTATTTTCTTATGACAAGCATTTCTATTTACCTCCGCCCATGTACAATAAAGAGATGCCGACTGTTTTTGCCGGCTTGTAGTTTTTATACGGTTTCAATTAAATTCGTTTACACTTTAAGAGTATTTGATATCGTACTAGACTGCACCTTGACTGTATTAGTGACAGCTATTAATGAATCCTTTGTAACGTTTGCATTTCCGTCAGACCTAAAAAAAAAAAACAATTGTCATTCCTCTCCACAAGGGTGGGGAAGTACATGATCCATTAAATTTCCGACCTATATTATTACTGTCCTCCACGTTGTCAAAAGTTATCGAAAAACTTATAACATATTAAATAAAAATCAGTTCGAATTTAAAAATTACAAAAGCATATCTGGCGGCATTCTGGCATTTTTAGAAAGCAAGCACCTCAACTTAAATGATGGTGACGCTGTCATTGCAATGTTTTGCGATTTCTTTAAAACATTTGAAGGCGTAAATCATGAAAGCTTTTGTGCTATGATTTTAGGGGTGAATTTATTAATTGAATTCAATCATACCTATCTCAGCGTACTCAAGTTGTAAAAGCCCTCGGCGAGATATCGGATGTGCAGATATTAACTGTGGTGTGCCCCAAGGATCTGTACTAGGGCACATTTTATTTTTGTTATACATAAACGACTTAGCCGCTATTGATATTCAAGGCACATTTACGCTTTTTGCAGACGATATGGCATAGTAAAAATGTTAACAGTCTATGAAATATAGATTCAGATATATGTAAAGTGAAAAAATTGTGTGATTCTAATTCGTTTGTATTCAATATAAAAACGAATATGCTTACTTTCAAGTTTACCTATGCTGATCTTTTCTTGGATAACCAACCTATTGAGAATAAACCCTATACTAAATTTCTTGGGTTACATATTGATGACAAGTTAAAATTTGATGTGCATGTCTCTAATTTAAGTAAAAAGTTGGTAGCTGGTCGTTAGGCGGTGAGAATAACTTCAAATGAATTGGGTGCCATATAAGATATGGAACCCCTTTCTGGGGAATGTGTAGTCAACATCCTCTGAACACTGTGTTTGCGTTGCAAAAAAGGGGCACTAAGATAATTATAATAATATAAAGCAAAACCAAGAGATCATTGTAAACTTCTTTTTATTGCTCACAAAATTTTAACGCTTACACATATCTTTATTCTAGAAATAGTATGCCTAATACATAAGAAAATACTAAATACACTACATACCGATCCTCTGCCTGAGGTTAACACGAGACAAGCGCTAAATTTAACCCTGCCACTACCCATCCTCAAATCAACTTTAACGAAACAATTAGAATATACGAAAGCAAAAACTATACAACCACATACCTGTCTCTCAGAAATATGACTCAATAAAAGACGATCAGAGGGGCATTGAAAGACATTGATTCAGAAAGTCTATTGTAATCTTAGTGAATGCTATGATGCGATGACTCATTTTAAAATGTTTTGTTTCTTACTTCCTTCCTTTTGTGATATATATGCGTGCTTATACGTTTCTATTTGTGCTTATTCGTATATATAGTAAGTGTTTTATTGATATTTCTAGTAATTTATTATATTTGTTCGCATATTTCAAGTTTCAAGTTTTTTTTAAACATTTATTTAACGTCGGCCTATTTCCGCTACTCAGACCTAACACCGACGCCTGTAGACGAGCTACCTCCAACCAGGAATTTTACCGAACCTCTTCCGTTGAGAAGAGTAGGGATCTTTTACTTGCCTAACATTTAATAGACAAGTGACCGACGGCTTTACATCCCCTCTGAAGGATGGTATATCCCCTATACAACCCTCGCTAGGTTGTATAGCTTCCGCGCATACACTGATATACAAGCCCCTGGAAGATGTGTGAGGTGAGGGCGCGGTCTTCGTTGTGAACAGGAAAAAACCCTCTGAGCTAAAATAAAAAATCTGGATAGTGGATGTAACTATTCGCGAAAGCATAAATTCGGACTGTGGAATTTAGCAAAATTGTTTATTGAAATATTTGACTTGATTTATTTATGTGCCAATATTTATAAGGTAATCATTAAAAACCTTACCTTTTTCTGTGTTATCCGTCACTTCTAGTCCTTCGTAATTTATTATATTAATATTTTTAATTTGTTTATGTGTTGCTGAATTTGAAGCATTATTTACTACCTCCCAGACTTTTTTAACGTTACCCTGTGCTTCTGCGAGTTTATTTTTGTAGTACTGTTTTTTGACATCTCTTATTAGTTTATTAATGATGTTTAATCTATATTCTGTGTATTCTCTTATAAGTTCCGGTGAGTAGTTTTTAAATAATTTTTTTTTCAAGAAGTGTCGATGCCTTATGGAGTTTATTAATCCATCGGTGATCCATGGTTTTAATTTATAGAATTTGTTTTTAATATTGATGCATTTTGACGATTTCTTTATTAATGTGTGAATTTTATTGATAAATATGTTGTATAGTGAATACGACCAGAATTGAACTAGTATAAAAACTAAAAGCCGTCAAAAACAGCCGGGAGCACTTTATTGTTTTTCTTATGACAAGTATTTCTGTTTACCTCCGCAACAGATGCCGACTGTTTTTGCCGGCTTTAAGTTTTTATACGGTTTCAATTCTGGTCGTATTCACTATAACTTTATATATCTGTTCTCAACTATGACATGTACTCATTCGTTAGATGTGCATATGGTGGTGTAAAAATATCTACTGTTCAATACTATTGTATTGGTTTTCTTTTTATTTATTGTATCCTTGTGTATATTTATGTATGTAACTTTTACTGTATCTGCCTTACTTAATTTTAATTTAAAATTAACTATGAATATGTATGTTATGTTATACTTTATACATATAGCTTTGTCAATAGGAGTATCTCATTCTTAGAAAAAAAACAAATCTTGATTGATTGATTTATTGATTGATAGGGATATAAATTGCATTTATATTCTCTTGAATTAAAAATCATTATATATTGAGGAACATGATGATGGCGAAAAAATAAAGTGAAACACATGATTTGGCATATTCATGAGAATACTTCCAAGGATGTGTATTACCGTTCTTGACAACGTGAAAAACAAGCTTTCAGTTTTAGTTACTCTATTAAGTAACCTTTAATAGAAAAAGAGGGTCAAGAAGAAACCGATTACCGTAGTGTGAACAAAAAACGAGTCTGAGAACGGTCCGTTAATGGATATGCAATATTTCACAGCATTATAGAAGTTTGCAGGACGACTTGCAGTCACATCAAATAAATATACCCATCCTATTCTGAAGTAGTGAACTCGATATTTTAAAAACCATATATATGCTTTAAGTAATTTTATCATTATTTCGCATCGTAATAAGTGCCTCCTTCACTTATCAAATGAAAATATTGTAATGAGAGAGTTTCTCTACTAGATTTACTCGATTTTTTGTATATCAGACCACTTAAATTACGAGAATCAGGTCAAGTGCTCTTCAATTAATCTCTACTTTAGGAATGTGTATAACAATTGATGTTGTTAAAATATCTGAAACTCTAATTTGTAAAAGTGTGATGACTAAATTTAGCAAAGGATATCAAACAATATCAAAAATGCTTTTTAAACATTTAAGATTATTCTCATCGAGAGGAGGTTTGGCAAAATTTCTCTGTTGGGAATAACTCGCCTCCTGGCGTCGGTCATTGGCCTTAGCTGAGGAGCCTTTAAAAATGAAACGAAAATACCGACAATTCCACTTTTATTAAACACTAACCTTTGGGATTCCATTTAAAATAATATTTTCTATTGGCAAAATTAAGCCCTTTATGTACCTATTGCAACATAAATGACAAAAAATTTCAGCCCAGCGAGGTCGAGTGTGAAAACCTAATAGATTAACATTTTCCTCGATTACAGCAAATTTCGTTGTTTCATGTTTAAGTATAGGGTTCCCCAGTTAATAAACGTTATCCACAATTGTGTCGATAGTGTTTGAGATAAATTTTTGGTTGAAGAAATCTGGCCTCGCTAAGAAACAAGCAACTGAACGTCAATGAGAAAAGTTATGATCAAAAAATATATTTTGTAAAAAATTCAAAATGGCGGATTTTTGTATTGTTGTTAATTGGCTATTTAGTCCATTTAACGAGTTCTCAAACATCGAAAGTTTGTAGCATCTTTTGCCATACATTTCCCCTCTTGTTTTCGATAGTGAGAAAAACGATGGTGGTGGTTTCGAGTTCTGAAACCTTTGCGTACTACCCCTATCAAAGAAAAACTACCCCAGTTTCTGGCTTTCCGGTCTTAGCCTTGTGAAGGTTCGTCGGATCGGGTTTTTTTTGGAATAATAATAAATTCAGTTAATTTACACTAGAATAGCCCAGGACAACCCCCGGGGTTTGAACCTACCCCCACCTGTAACAGCAACATCCCCAAAAAATAAAAAAATACGTACTCGACAAGATTTTTTATGGATTCTCGAGGGCAGGATTGCCATGTTGTTGTTATTTTGCACCATACCCTCCCGTAACTACCCCAACGTATAAAAACCACCCTGTCTTCCAAACTGTCAGCCATAAGCATATGAGGACACGTCGGATTGGGGTTTTTATGGGAATATCACAAAAACTAACAGTTACCAAACCACAGTTGACTTAAGTAACTTACAGGGGTTGAAACTACCCTGCTTGCAACACCGAAATCAGTCGAAACACGGTCTTCTCACGGGTTTTCTAGAGCGGGACTCACGATGGTAGTGTTTTTTTTTCATCCTACCCTCACGTAACCACCCCCCTCGTATGTAAACAACCCTCTCTTCAATGCTGAAGTTATGCGCGTTTTTTTTCGATCGGGTTTTTAAAGAGAATATCAGCCAAATCACTTACCTGAGATGGAAGTTACCAATGGCTGCATCAATGACCGGCGGTTTTTGTTGAGTTTGTGAATTAATTTCTTGGGACAAAATAATTCTTTATTTAAATAATTATTTGAGAACTGGTATGCTCATATGAGATATTAAGAAAACATATTTAATGATGTCGACATTACGATAGTATACTAACCTACTCTTTGACGCTTACAGCTACGTAGCAAACGAATTTCAAAATCAACATTAAAAATATCATCTGTTTCGTTATATTTACAACCATCATTTACGTCATAATTTGTGTCGATACATATATATTTTAATATAAACATACAAATAGTTTAAAGATAAAAGAGGTATTTTTATACGTTATGAAAGATGAAAAAAACACAACAATCGTGGTTCCATCTCTTAAAAATCCGTGAGTAGCCCATTTTTTCATTTTTTTGAGTGATTTCGGTGTTGTGAGCAGGGTAGTTTCGGCCCCCGGGGGTTGCTTAGGTCAACTGTGGTTCGGTAATGGTTAGCTTCCCTGGATATTCCCATAAAAATGCCGATCCGACGAATCCCTGCATGGCTAGGACCAACAGGGTGGTTTTTATACGTTGGGGGTAATTACGGAAGGGTAGGATGCAAAATAACATTACCATCGTATTCTATTGTATATTCACTGAATTTATTATTATTCCCCAAAGAAACCCGATCCGACGAGCCCACGCAAGCCCAAGACCGAGTAGCCGGAAATTGGGATGCAAAGATGTCGTCAACATATCTCCACCAGATCTTTGCAATTTGGCCTCATGGTGTTGATTTACTAGATAGTCTTTTAGAAAATATAACTAGTAAGGAACCGTCTATTAAATTCACATTAGAAGTAGAAAGTAGGAATGAATTACAGTTTTTAGATGTTTTAATTAAAAGGGTAAATAATGGAATTGAATCAAGCGTTTATAGAAAACCAGCACATACTAATAGATATCTAGATTTTAACTCAAATCAGTCAATAAATGTTAAAAGGGGTGTTGTAAAATGTTTATACGATAGGGTCAAAATAATTTCATCTAATAATGAAATATTAAATAATGAGAAAAAATTTATCAAAGAGGTTCTAGTACAAAATCAATACCCTGAAGCCTTTGTTGATAGAGTTGTCATAAATGTTGAAAATAGGAAAAATCAGGTACGACAATAACCTGAACGTCATTACACAGTACCTTGTGTATACAGACTATCGGAGAAGCTACGCCGTTATAGGTGACAAATTTGATGTTATGACGGTATTCAAACGGGGAACACTTTGACATCTATTTTAACAAAAAACAAAACCGATGAACAAGGATGTGACAAATGTTATGTGGATGAGTGACCTCTCAGTGTGAGGTTGTATGAGCACAAGAATTACATTAGAAAGAATGAAACTCAGAAATCAAAGATTTGTGAACATGCTTGGGAAAACGGACATAGAATAAACTGGGACTCGGCAAAAATTTTAACAAAAGATTTAGATAACAAAAAAAGAAAAATTCGGCAATAATCTTATTAAATGAAGATAAATGCGTATCGAATTGTTCTGTAGATATTTGTACAACCTGGCTATCGATGTTAAAAGAAGTACTTAACAAACTCAACATATTTCTAAAAGAAAATATCATCAGTTCTGTGTAAGTAGTAAGTATCTATGGAAATAACAGACACAAAATCTTAAAGCTGTGTATTTGACATACACAGCAAATAAGAGTTTTTCGAAAAAAGATTTGAAAACGGAAATAGAATACTTTCCCAAACGTCAGCAAAATACATTATTCTGTGTTTATTCCGATTTATATTATTTGTAAAACATAAGCTGTGACTGTTCCTTTGACGTAAACATCACAGGCGCCGAGGCTTTTTTCCAATAATTCTATTATTTAGAAATTTGAGTGATAATTGCCTGAAAATATTGCTAAAATTGAATTGGTCCCGTAAACCAGTTCCGGAAGTCGTAAATTAAGCCATATTCAAATCCATGTTAAATGTCATATTGAGAATGTTCCGTCGTTGGTGTTGATGTTAAAGAACGCTATAACCCCGATATACTTTTCGACGTTGTAACAAAATCCGACTTAGGAAATACTTTGTAAGAAAAGCGAGCTTCACGTAAAAACGCCGTGGAAGAGGTTTTTAATTCTTGGAAACATATTTTTGCTCTTCGGAGCATTTTTTATGCCAAATTTTCGCTAACTCTTCAAGGAGCGTTAATTTGGAAAGTGTAGTAAATGTCGCTGCACAGGGACGTAATGTCGCCCCGATCACCCAATTTTAGAAAGTATACTAAAATTGGACTTTTACCCTTTTACGAATCCACGTTCTCAAGCACTGCAACTCTTACGAGGTATTGAATATGAGGACAAGTTAGTCCAACGACTATTCAAAGTATATCGGAAGTTATAGCGAAAATAGCCCTTAGCGACATGGGACCCCCATCATTTCCTAGCAGTCGGATTTGACGGGGAAATGATGTGTTTTGACGGGGTTTGCCCTAATCCGGTTCCTCAATGATTCGGAGTCAAAAAAGTATCTATACCATGTACTCACACGTGCATGGGATCTGCCTTGCCTGAACGTAAAATTTGTTATTGCATAATACAAACGAAGTAGAGACGCTTCAAGCAATTTTAAGCTCCGAGGAGCGACCAAAATTTATGTGAATTAATAAATACGTTTATAAGACAGGCAAGCAAAAGCCCACCAAAATTTCAGTTACATGAAACTTTTCTTGAATCTTTTTGTGCATCGTTAGCTTATCAAATTGCATATTGGATGGTAGTTGGTACCGTATGAATCGTCCCGTTCCTCACCATGTGTTGTACACGGGTCAGACCATTGTTTGTTAACATTTTCTCTTGAAGAAGTTGTTGTAAAAAACATAAATTTTTTAAAAGATTTAATATACATATTTTGAACTTTATATTGTCTTTTAGTTGTGTTTTCTAACAAAATTCCTTTTCAGGTTTAATTTTAAGAGAGTGTGATACAGACAGTGTTAGATTTATAGTGTTACGACGTCTTCCAATTGATACCATCAGAGCCGCAGTTAAGCATAAACGACAGTAAGTATGATTTATTATATTATTCTCCGTTTGAAACAGTCGTGTTGAACCCTAAAAAATTTTGTGAACGTTTTAGAATTAAGAAAAGGTTGAGGAAAACGAAATTTTTTTTTTTTTTTCCTATTTTTTAAAAATTTTTCTAAGTTTTTCGAGCAGAAAATACGTCCTTCAGACTTCCATCCAGAAGTGTTGATATTGGTACCTCGGAAGAAAGTTTTGATGAATGTGATGATTGTGGAAATGTGAATGAAGTATATTTTGATGTATAAATGGAAGATTGAATTAGAAGTTGATTTAAAAGAGGGAAAATAGTTTAGAGCAAATTTTCAGAAGAAAATTAAAATATTCTGACGAGGGGCTTGAAGAGTGGTTTTGATGAGAATCGAGTTAATGAGGCGCGGTATTTTTTAGAGCAGTCATTTGTAAGGTATTTATTATAAATTGGTTAATTTGGATATATGAATGATCCTCTTGATAAATTTAGGTTAATTGTGAATTATCGATATGGTATGTATTTTCACAGAATTATTTGTGAAAATTTGTGGTTTTTGGCTATTTTGAGTGTCTGTAGGACTTTTTTATTGTGTTTTGATTAGGTGACTTTGAAGATCGATTTATTTCGCAATTTAAAGTACTTTGGACCTTGACTATATCTTTAATATGTGAAATGTACTATAACACTTGAAACGGTTACCCATCCAAGTACTAACCGCGCCTAGCGTTGCTTTACATAGCATATCGAAATATGTACATAGGAAAGACGCACCCCTCTTACAATGTTGTATATCACAAATCACAACTAAACGGGTTGACGTTAGAATCTTTGATTTGTTTTAGCGGCAAGCAAACAACTATCTAAAGTAAGGTTATGTGTTGTTTGTTTTCCTCCAAGCAACGAGTTTGAAAAACGTACAGACACCTTATAAAACGACTGGATAAAGAATGATAGATATAGATTAGACTGTTGGAGGTAAATATGAAAATTTATACTAAAAAATTATATATAAAATGGCATATATGTTTGGAAAGAGAATTTTACACTTTACCTTTGGATTCCTACGCCAGACTTGCTGCCAAATAAAGAAAATATCCCGCACTGATGAATAAATCGAGTATAACGCGCTAGCTGAAACACCCTGTATACAGCCAACATACTTTTTATATTTGTTTGGGAAACGCCCGACTACAACTTTCACTAGTTTCTTAACAATCTTATTAAAATACCATTATAAACTTTATAGTAAAATTAATATAAACATCATCCACTTAAAATTCGTTTCAACGTGATACACAAATCAACAATAACTTTTATAGTACAACAAATAAAGTATCTTGACAATGCTAAAGTTTTATTGAAATGTTTACCTAATAATTTTACATATATATTGTCATAAATGACGAACTTTATAATTTTACATTCAAAATGCATAGACATCTGATGAGTTTTAGTAGAATGTAAAGCTGAAACGATAACTTGCTTTATAACTTTCAGAATAGAAATATTAACTTCACAATACATTCTTCATACACTATTATAAGTCAGTTCCCATTGTTTGTTAACAGAATGGCTCACAAGGGCTAGAGCTCTACTCTGATATTCAGCATAAAAATTGTATACAATAGTAGTTCGCCTTCTATAGAAACTAAACAAGACTCTAAAATTAGAAATGCTTCCATTCGCATAACTTCTCAAGAGGATGATGACCTAACAGGGCCCTTTTTCAAACTGATTTTGATTGTCCTAAATATTAAGATTGTAGTTGAAGTAAAAAACACTTTACAAAATGAGTGTATATCATAGACCACTTTCTAGGCGGACAAAAATAGACGACATTTTATTGCGTAGACCATGATATTTTTCTTAGAAAGTGGAGTGTAATGGTTTGCGTGGTGAGCGCAATAAGATTTTACAGTAGTATTTGCTGAGCAGAAAATAGCTTGCGGAATATTATGGGAAAAGATCCCTTGAGATGAAAATTAACATTGGGGTTCTGCATGGTAGTGTCCTGGAAGCGCTTCTCTTTAAAATTTTGATTTTGCTAACATATATTCATAGCAATTTTAATAGACTTAGATATAGTCGAGCTCAGATTTACACTGGACATAAAAAAGACAACGAAAACTTTACGACCTCATTAAAATATCGTTAATCTAGTCACTAAAGTAATTACGCCCAGGTCTGCACTTGAAATATTTACATCAGCAACTCAGTTGTTCAATTTTAACAACAGGTTACCCTCTAGTGTTATTAATATGTACTGCTATGATATCTCATCTGCAAGATGCTAAAATATCACACAATGCAATTTCTAAACTTAATTCTCAAGGTCGAAAGTTCGGAATTAATGAAAAAACACAATTATAAAAACATATAAGCAATAAAACAAATTCAAATCAAATAAAATAATTATGATTCTAAGATTAAAATAATTTGGATATGATTAAACTTTAAAATACAATTTGTTTACAATTGCCAATTATCAAAATTTCCAGTTTAAAATATTCTTGATTATTTCCAAACCATAAAATAATGAACATGAAATTTATATAGAGTTTGTTACAGCCTAAGTCCGCGTAGCTCAATATTACCTCCAACCGCACAGTATCATTTATTTGCGATGTCCAATTATTATCTCCCAAGCTGCTTCACCTATCAAATGATATTCCGTTTCCACCAGGAATCGTTTTCTTGACCTTAAAATAGATTATAACTATACTTCTTTCTCTTACTTGTCAAAATCTTTAAAAAACTCGATTTTCTATATCTTTCTTCCAAATTCTTTAGCTACTTGTCTTCCTTCGTACTTACTTTCCTTCAATTAAATCAGCAATAGTCTATCCTCTCTATTTTATTCCAATATACTATTTTTTTTTCAAAATTTTCTTCAATGTTTACCATTTTATTATTATTTTTCATATCCCCTAGCAACCTTCAATTTTCAATTTTTCCATAATCTCCTTTATATTTTCCTCAAATAAAAAAATCGCAAATACCAACTTAAATCTTTCGTGACATCAACTTAACAAAACAAATTGGTTTCTTCTCCACTCATCACGTGATATTGGGCCTTTTCTCACTTTTATCCTTTTCCCGCACAAACTAATTAAAAATCTTATATCAACTTGAACATATTAGATGCGTAAACAGTTCAAGATGTTTTAAAAATTTTAATAATTAGTATAACAATAATGGTTGAGTGTATTTATTTAAAATAACTGATTCTATTTATCATTGACTGATAATCGAGAGATAAATGTGTAGCTCCCTCCCACACAAGACTCTTCTAGAGTCTTCGGGGATAAAGGGGGTCGTAATTACCTATGGTGTTATTATTATTATTAAATTGTGTTAAATATCTCCATCTGTCTTTAATGGCTGAAATACAAAAATTGCATGTATTTAGTATTTATTGAAAGTATCTGTCTTCTGTAAAATATCTTGATATTTTATCATAAAGAACGAATAAAAGAAAACAAAAACATGCATGCAACTCTCTACTCAGAATAAAATGCATTTTATTCACAATACAAAACTTAAATTAACCCGAATGTGCTCTCTAGCACAACAAGCAAGTACAAGTTAAAATCATATCAGTACATTCTAATACATATGAATTTTAAGTACGGCTCTATACTATTTCATTCGCAAATTGACTCGCTTATCTTTACAGGTTGGTGCGTTGGCTTGTTTTGTTGATAAGCTCGTAAAGGTTTTATTTCGTTTTTTTTATCTGCAAGGAAGCGCTGTACTATACTATACTTATGCATTTATAAACAAAAAAGCAATATAAAAAATACAGTTTTTATTTACATGTAGCAATATTACAGGCGGCTCAGTGGCTCAACACTTACGCGATAGGTTTGAGATCAAGCAGTCCAGATTCAAATCAGGTCGCGGACGCTTAGAAGCGTTTTTTACGTGTTACCGAGTTGGCAGCAGTGGATTACACACAGTTGTGTGAGAAACAACACGGCTAGTCGCTGTATTAGTCCTGAGTTCGAGTATCAGTTGTGGCAGATGACAATGTCGTAGGGAATAGTCGTTGTGTAGCTGTCTGTCTAAATAAAAAAATAATAAAAAAGATTGAATTACAACACAAAACATACAGACTACATAAAATGTCTTAATAATTGTTAAAAATTTTGAATAAAAAAAAACAGCAAAATTACTATCCATTTAATCCTAAAGCTGCCTTAGAACTGCTCTTTCTATTAATATCTTTATCGACTTAGTTTATCTTTAAAAGTTTTATTCATTTCCAATATACTTTTTCGATATAAATAAGTTTCACTCTTGCACGAACGATCACTTTTCTTTTGTAGACATCCAGAAATAAGTAAGATACATTTTGATTTAGATTTAAAACTGCTTTCATTCGGGGTACAAAAGCGAACAATATCAAAGCCAGTCTATTTCTTGCTTTAGTTCCCTTTTCCATTATTTATTTCTTCAGATTCCCGAAAGTAATACGTTGATCCAACTTGATTACTTATATTATTTTTACAGCGGTGATGCTTTAATAGACTCTGATAGGTGACTCTTAGTTGTGATGAACAGATAGATTAATTTATGTGTTGATTTCTAGTGTAAGTCTTTTCTTAAATATCTAACGCAGATATTGGCTTTTTTATTCGTCTTAACTTGTTTGAACTGTTTGTTTTACGAATCAGCACATTTTTTTATTAGAAACAGCTATAACAAAGTTAAATTTTGTGTTGACTAATTTTGGAACATCTTGAAAATATGGATGTATGTATACGTATGTGGAGCGAAAACTGTGTATAATTTAATTTTAACCGCATTTTTTTAAATTAACACTAATGAAAATTATCAGTAGCTTTATTATAATGTACTATTCATGAAAAGGAAAGTCATGCACTGCTTTTGCCAATAATATGTTGGGAAATTGTTAAAATCTATACCTATACCTTCTAGAGAAACTCGCGTTTCTAGTGCCATTTTTATTGGTAACTATCTATAATAATATTTTTTTGTTAAATAGAATTTTAAGAAAAAAATTAACTTTCCATTGGATCTTCAAAAACATAATATTTCAGTCACAAACTCCTCTATAAAGTTCTTATTTTACTACAAGGGATGTAACCAGACTGCAACGAACAGATATTCTTCGGGCTATATGCCCCGCCTAGTGCTAAATTACGAGTTACAAGCTTGGCGCGTTAAGTGTAATAATGACATATTATACTTTATAAACGAGGATAATTGAAACTGGTCAGTGTTAAAGCACAGGACCTTGCGCACTGAATTTGATATTTTATCCTATATATTTAGCAATGGTATCGAGATTCGAATGGTAGTTGAAACTGTGCAGGCGAGTCCGAGACTGCCAATATAATCAGCCTGAATGAACCATCTACGACTGCACTGGTTTAAAGATAATAAAACGGACAGGCCTACTAGCATAAAAAAACTCGTAAATAGTTTCAACGGCGGACTTAGAGATATGCTGTATGTGCCAGTGCAGTGCGTAAATACCTGTTTTAATATCAAGCGTAGGAGTTTAGTTAGTTATTGTTCATATTTATAAATATTTACACTATATAAAAGGTAAAATATTTTAATTATTCACTAATTTATTATGGCTTTCTGGAGACCATTTGAAACAGAGGATAATATAGTAACGCCCGAAAATCTTATCATTTTCTTATGACAAGAATTTCTGTTTACCTCCGCCCATGTACAATAAATAGATACCGACTGTTTTTGCCGGCTTTTAGTTTTTATACGGTTTCAATTAAGTTCGTTTATACTTTACCAACATGCTTCGGTTGCAACAAACACCAGCCGAAATACCTCAAACGAGCTTTCATGCCAGTCGTCCGACACCACTTGCAGACTGCAGTTTCGAGCTGTTAGCCCGGAGAGTAGCTGTTGGTTGCAGTCTGGTTATGTTTCTTATAGTAAAATAAGGACTTTATAGAGGAGTTTGTGACTGTAATATTATGTTTTAATATTCTGCCCTCTAGAGGTACACTTGGATCTTAAGAAAGTTGGAAAATTGTGAAAAATCTATGTGCCTAATTTTCATAGAAATTTTTTTTCTATCAAATATTTATGGTAAATATCGCATAATAAGTTAATTTTTGCTTTTCTGTGATATACAATTTTTATAAACTTAGATTTTTTAAAAGATATTTAAAATATGAATGGAGACCTATTATATTTTATTATATTTGTGTTATTTTATTTATTATAAACAAAAGGATTATAAAAAACATAATATTTTTAGTCGCAAATTCCTCTATAGAATCGTTATTTTTATTATAAGGAACGTAACCAGACTACAACCAACAGCTACTCTCCGGGTTATGTGCCCCGCCGAGCGCTGAATTACAAGTTACAAGCCTGGTGCGTTAAGTGTAATAATTGCATATTACCATTAAAACGCTAATGCCTCGATTTGATGATAATATGCAATTATTACACTTAACGCGCCAGGCTTATAACTTGTAATGCAGCGCTCGGCGAGGCGCATAGCCCGGAGAGTAGCTGTTGGTTGCAGTTTGGTTACGTTCCTAATAGCAAATAAGGATTTTATAGAGGAGTTTGCGACTAAAAATATTATGTTTTAATATTCCGACCTCTAAAAGCACATTTAAAAAAATTATAGTTTAAAAAATTTAAAAAACGCTTTAATAGCAAACCGAGCTAAAAAGTGGAAAATAATGTTTAAATATTAATATTTTGTTCAACAGCGATAGAAAGTCCACTAACTCGATATAATTAAATGATTTTTAATAAGTTTAAAATAAAAATAAAGTGATTGACAAAAAAATTCATTTTATTGTAAGAAACTTGATATCAATTGTTATAAATATTTTATTGGTAGCTATTGATAAAAGTAGAATTATGAAAATATAGCAAAAAGCACCCCATGCTTTTTATAATAAAATGATGTTTTTTTGTTAACCACTTTATTCTTATTTTAAACTTATTAAGAAACATTTAATTATATTGATTTAGTGGACTTTCTATCGCTGTTGAACAAAATCTTACTTAAACATTATTTTTTAGTTCGGTTTGCTATTAAAGTCTGTTTTTTTTAGTTTTTTTGAACTATAATTTCTTTCGTTAATCTCCTCTTTTTTTATGTTGTAGTTTCATTTTTCATTGTTGTGTCCACGAGTAATGGACAATTAAACGGTTAACCCTCCCAGAGGTCCGATAGAAGGGTAAGGCTCTTATACAACGGGTGTGCCTGGTTCCCTGAGGTTGACGCTAGCGACATGACATTTTTAATCACCCTCTTGCCATTCATCCCTCGGCACGTTTCTTACCAATATATTGGATTGGGTGAATTTTAGAATTAGCATCATGAACACCGATACATATAGAAACCACCTGATACCCGCCTGCTTTTCGAAATGCTGAGTATCCGCTAGTAGTACAGAATTAATATTACATCATAATGTATGTATTAAAGTTGGAACTAGTGTTTAACAAGGACTTATACAACGGCAAATATGTTACAGACAATTCCGAAGTTACGTATACTCTGGCATGCAATGATCACAAACTGTACCGCGGTTGCTTAACTCTCGCCGAGCGCTGGCTGTTGATACTTATATAATAATACAAGAAACGTCCAAAACTCATACCGTTTTTGCGTTCTGCGATATTAGCTTAAGCGAGGGCGGAACAAACAAACAAACATAATAAAATATATAGCAATAACAGCGGCGCCTCAGGAAAAATCTCGACAATTGGTCTTTTTTTAACTGTTTCTTTGTAATATTAATTTTTGTTTATTGTATTAATGCATTTAAACGATTTTTGTAAGCAATAAAATTTTCTATATCTTTTACATTATTCGAGTTATTTTTGTAACGCTTAGGTATATAGTTTCTTTATTATTTATATACTGTCCCAAGGTATCTTAAATATTGAAAATAAACTTCAACGGAGAAGCTTGTCTAGTATTTATAGGTCAGTAACCACAAACAAATTATCTTTGGCTATGTTTGAATAGTCTAATTTGTATAGACAGGCGCGTATGCTGTGGTGATATTGACAATGAAGTTAATTGATCGTTAGGCAATCGCGGCTCTACTGTCAACAGAAGTCTGTTCACAACTTGAAGACGCCAATAGTGTTCTCAGAATGTTTACTTTTACTTCCTAGGCATAGTTCAATCTAATATTAGCTATGATATGTATCAAAATATACCTGTTGTCTCGTTTTACTATTAGTAGTTAAATTAGATACCGAAATAAAACATTGTCAATCTAACAAATTATTGCTTGGACATTAATTACTGAAATAATGAATTATCAAATCCGCCCGTAAAAATTTGGATCCCTTATTTTTTTAATAAGGAAAGCTGAGGGTATATTTTGTATATGCATTTATATATGCATCAGCCAAGAAGCATGTGACAATTTTATGCTGAATAAAATGGGGACAGTTATTCTGTACAAAAGCAATGGCCAATTTTGTTTAGTACTGTTCTATAAAATGAAAGAGCTAAAGTATAAGAAAGGGATATTATAATTCGTATCAATCGTGCTCATTGACACAAAAAAGTTCCGTCACAATATTTATTATATATATTTGAATTCTCACCACATAGGGTGCTTGTAAATATACAAAATACGAAAAATGGTATGATTTTTACAACGACTGAGATTGCTGATTGAAACTTTATAATTCTTCGTAGTCTCATAGTTTTTCGCAATGTATATTAGAGTGTGGGAAAGTCCCTACACAGTTTAAGAAAGCCAGAGTGAAACCAATGTTTAAAGATGGAGATAAATATAATAATGTCTTCAGTAGCAAAGGTATTTGAAAAAATCATCAAAAAGCGATTGTGTAGTTACCTAGAAAAAAACAAAGTTATATCTGAATTGCAATTCGGTTTTCTAGAGAACATGTCGACACAGGATGCAATACCGAAATTAACATCATTAGTATACACTACAACTGATAATAGAAAACCGTGTTTGGGCGTCTTTGTTGATCTGGCAAATGCCTTTGACACTGTCAGCCATGAGATTTCGCTAGATAAATTTGAGGGCCTTGGCATAAGAGGTAATGTGTTAAATATTTTTAAAAGCTACCTTGAGAAGCGTAAACAAATAGTACAAATAAATCAAGTGCCCAGCGACGAGGAAATAGTGACCTGTGGAGTCCCACAAGGAACTGTCCTTGGGCCCGTTCTATTTAGTATATACTTAAATCAATTACTTGCCTTGAAATCGACTGGAAGCATTATCTCTTATGCCGATGACACGGTAATACTGTATACGTGGCTTACCTGGATTGATGTAAGGACAAAAGCAGAAAATGATTTGGAAAAAATAAAGACTTGGCTCAATGCTAATTTATTGATAGTAAACGCCAATAAAACAAAGGTGGTACCATTTACTTCATTGGAAAAATACTTACCAGAATATATTATATTCTTTGGTGACCAGAGTGTTCCAACTATGTCCTCTATCAAATACCTTGGTGTTAATATTGATTCATTTTTGATATGGGATGTCCACATACATACAAAGTATAATTAAAAAATTGAGAGGTATAATTCATAAAATGTACCAACTTCGCTACATTCTTTCGCTGAGCCAACTCAAGATATTATATCATAGCTTGGTTGAATCAATTAGACAATATGGAATAATTGGATGGGGAAGTATAAAAAGCTAATTTATTGCCTTTGGAAAAAATTCAAAAAATTATGTATAATAAACCTTTGAGATGTCCCTCCGATCAGTTATATATGGAATTGAAATTAATGGATGTTAGATAGTTAAAACATAATATTTTTAGTCGAAAACTCGTATCCAGGGCACAAAAGATAATCGGTCAAAGGTGTTTCTCTTATATCGGACCTATATTGCATAATATTTTACCCAACTATCGTAAACGCATAAAAGTTAAACATCGCTATAAGAAGATTCCTCTTGTTTACTTGCATTTTTGTAAGTTGTTTATACTTTTGCTAATAAACATTATTATTATTATATATGATGAAATACGTTACTGCCAAAAATAGCAAATAATTCTCCATTGGATGTCTGTTGCATGTGGCCACCTTAAACATTAAACTCTTCTCTTTGCTCTCAGTTCTCGATTTTCAAAGCCATTCTGACACTAAACCACTTAAACCACGATTTCATTTATATACTTTAAGGCTAGACTGTTGCCACTAAAGAGACTGGAGAATATGATTTCCTTCGTCGAAGCTTCTATATATAATTAAGATCGAACGTCACTTAAGCAAGAGCTTTTGATCTGTTAATTGTATTTTCAACCTCGTCTGATAAATAATTTAGGGATTTAAAATGTGTTGCATATTACGCGACATATGTTATTAAGAATTAAAAATACTGTAGGAAAATATTCTCAGTATTCTTCCTAATTCTAATACAATGGATTGTTTTATACAATAAAGGAATACTAACGTTTAGTTCCATTTTTGGAACGTACAGGTTGCCCGTATATGGATAATAGCAATATATCACATACTAGGAATTCTCAGATTATTACGACCTATAGTCGGGATAAGTATACGAGGTCCCAGATCTTACTAATCCTTGCAGTGAGAGTGACAAAATAAAAGAACAATTAAAAACAAATACAATTTATTATAAAAAAGAATCAGTAACAGTACACAAAATTTAACAATAAAATATTACGATAAAACAATACAGAAAAATCTAGGGTTTAAGGTTAACGCTATGGAAAAAAAATTATTAATAAATTGAAACAATTGACAATAAGAATGAAATATAATGGTTACTTAACTTTTACACAGAAAATTTGAGAGTTTTCCTGGCGCTTCAGACTTGAAGGTTGGTCGAGGAGAAGTCTTTACAACACAATTTGCTGGTTTACCAATCTTCACAATAGTTAGGTGTTTCTCTTAATCGAAATGTAAAATCAAAATGCAGGGCCAATCGTATACCAAAATTCGTGTACCAAAGAATAGCAATGATCCAAAGTCCAAAAATCCAACAATACGAAAATAACAGAACAGTAGGCAAGTTCTGTGGTCAAAATCTGGCCTATCCCAAATCGTCTACAATTAAATTACAAAATTATTCTCAAGATTAACTTCTAACGTGAGCACGTGTCTTTAATAAATCAAAGAAATTCAAACTTACCTAGAATATTACTTCTAGACGATAACTTGGTTATTTATCCGAATAATTCGAAAATTCAATTTATCAAACCAAAATATAAATTGAAATATTAGGTTAAATCTAGTTATTAATCCGGTATTAAACCGATTAGCAATCACGTGCCTTTTAACTAAATAAATCCTTAGCGAAGTTTTCAGTTCAAATTCTTGATTTAAAAAGAGGAAGTTTTAGGCAATTTTAGAGATTTATAACATTTGGTCCCTCACAAAAACAAAAGGAAATGACAACAGCTGACAGTTCGACAGTCAGGGTACCAACTTGTGAAAGGTAAAAGACTGAATCGATTTTTATGGACTTTTGATCATTAACGATCTTTACTCTATTACTTTGTAAACAACTTTTATACGCTAATTATTGTAAAAATCTATATTGTAACTTGCCCTAAAATATACACAATAATATACCATTATTTAATAAATTTATATATTCTCTACGGAGAGCCATCTGTTGGAGAAAAGCTTAAGTGGTAATTTTCACCCAATATTTAGCGTGGTGACATTTATCGCTAAAGGTAATTTCTACTATAGGTAATTTTGATGAATTTATGTACTTATGATCTTGCGGACACCGGCGGAAGATGGCGGCACGTCACAAGATATTCATGAATAAGAAAAAAATATATATTAATTCGATAGCCGAGTGGGTTAAGGCGCGAGGTGGCAATCGCGATTAGTCACACGGACATCGCACCACCGGGTTCGAATCCTGGCTCCGGCACTGTCTGAGGAAATGGTTGTATGTCCGCGTTTTTTCAATGTGTAACCCCCTTCCGCACAAGCCCTGGCTTCTGGAATTGGGGGTTGTCTAATCTCTGTGGTGTTTATTTATTATTATATATATATTTATAAATATTTCAAAATTCGAAATTAACCACTCACATTGGGTTATACTTTCCAACTGATATATCATTTGCATAAGTTTCTGCATTCAATTCTATTATCTACTTATGTGTTGCTTTCATCCGGGATGAGAAGTATTAAAAATTTTGGCTGCGGCCCTTGCCTAATTATTGTTTCTATAGTATAAACCTACAATTCCATTACTTTTTTGCAAGATGTGTATACCTTGCAAATTTTGAAAATAATTGTAATAGTAATGATAGTTAGTTAAGAAACCTGGTAGTGTTCTACATTGTACTTGTTAAAGAATCTCAAATCTTTCGAAATATGTCTTAGTCATAAAAAAGAAAAGTATTCTATTCTTTAACAAAAAAACTACTTCATATCAGTGCCTATTCTTTTATACATTGTGGCGATAAAATAGAGGTAATAAATTACAGACCAATATCTTTAATATCTTCAATCGCAAAAGTCTGTGAAGAAGTATGATACATTATCTAAAATGCAGTTTGGGTTACGAAATAATTTATCTACAGAGGATGCATTACCAATACTCGTAATATCAACCAATCAACAACGACAAATACTGTCGAACTGGCAAGAGCTTTCGATAGAGTTAGCCACCAACTACTACTTAAGAAATTGAGAAATATGCATATAACCTGATCGAAAATTACTTAAAACTATCAGGCAACAATACGCAAGAATTGATAAGACTGATAGTGATCCAAAAACTGTAGAATACGGTGTACCGCTACGGTATACCGCAAGGAACAGTTCTTGGTCCAGTATTATTCAATTTATACATAAATGTTCTTCTTGAACTACCAAGCGAAGGGAAGACACTTAGTTTTGCCGATGATACTGTCATAATATACAGGGTGGGGCAATAGTGCGTCGGATCTCGATATCTCGAGTTCTACGATACCTAAAAATTTTTTAAAAAATTGCAAGTAAACTAGATAAAAAAGTCTATAACTGGATATTATTTTCGAACATACAGGGCGAGCCAAGACGAAATTAAAGGACCAAGTGCCTTTTTTAAAATGGTATGCTATGTATATCAGTACATTTTTTGAAGCCTCTTTTTAGGCTCTATTCATTCCTATATTAGCATTGAATATATCCCAACCACTTGGATGTAATGAATTTCTTTGTTTTTTTTCTTTTATATACATTTATTTAACGTCGGCCTATTTCCGCTACTGAGGCCTAACACCGACGCCTGTAGACGAGCTACCCCCAACCAAGAATTTTGCCGAACCTCTTCCCTTAAGAAGAGTAGGGATCTTTTACTTGCCTAACATTTAATAGACAAGGGACCGACGGCTTTACATCCCCTCCGAAGGATGGTATATCTCCTATACAACCCTCGCCTACGGTTGTATAGCTTCCGCGCATACACTGATATACAAGCCGCTGGAAGATGTGTGAGGCGAGAACGCGGTTTCCGTTGGAATGGTCACCCATCCAAGTACTAACTGCGCCTGTCGTTGCTTTACATCGCATACTGAAGTATGTACATAGTAAAGACGCACCTACGCTCGCCCCCAATTTCTTTGTTGAAATAATACAATCTGCAGATGGATATTAAAAAAATCACCACGGTCATAATTATGGGTTTAAAAAAAACTTATCTGAATACCAGTTACGAGACATCTAATTACTGTTTTTGAATCAGTTTCATTTCCTAATGGCGGATTTTTAAAGGCAGGTATGACCAATCATCAAATTTATTATCCCGCAAAACTTCAATTGCCAAATCGACGAATAAAGTTTATTTTTATATAATATAATCATTTTGCTGTTTTTTTTTTAATTATCCTACCTTATTTTACATTGTTGGTGGTCAAAATTGCCATTTGCTAAGGTGTACATTACGTTTTTATCTAAAAGCAATACCCGGTCAAATTTACCTGATTTTGTCTTGTGACTTTGGCCACCCACTTTTTTTTAAAAAAAAAGAGGGAAAATAATAATTGTTTTTATTCACATTCTCAAATTTGAAAGTATTAATTGTGGCAAGAAAAACAAGACTAAGAAGTTGAATTTACGTTAATCCAATAACAAGTTACACGACTCTGAAGTTTAAAAATGGACCAAAGCTACCCAGGTTTACGGTATACGCTTTTGCCCTCTACGTTAGAAAAACTCTATATAATTATCTGTGAAGGTTTCTAAAAAGCCTTATTTAATATTGGTAAAGATTTCTGGAAAACTTATTTAATTATTTGTGAAGATTTCTACAACCAGCAAGGACAAGAATCAACAACCTTCAAGTCTGGACCGCCTGGAAAATCTCCAATTTTGTAAAGATTAAGTAATTCCCGTATATTATTTTTCTTGTAAAATTGCTTAAATTAATAATTATTTTCCCTAGCGTTAGCTTAACAACTCTAGACTGATGTATTTTATTGTAAGATTTTTTTTAACCTTTAAATTTTTGCATTGATTTTGCTTATTGTTTTTAATACATTTTATTTGTTTTTACATATTCTTTTTATTGTTTGCTCTCACTACAAGGATTTGGAAGATCTGGGACCTCATTTGCTTGACCTGACTTTAAGTCGTAATAATACATGACCAAAATTCATGTTAGTAAACGTTGTTATAATATATTTATATGAAAACATGTGTGTCACTACGCAATGATATATTGCTGATATCAGATTTACTCGCACAGCAGAGGGATGTCAAAACATGTTTACGTACGGGTTGAAACTCGCAATTATTATTTAGCTCCGCATTTTCAGCTTATCTACTACCAAAGCTAGGGCTACAGGCATTTCCCATGCAGCAGTTATTTTTAAGCTTGCACATTCATTAGCACGGTCTGTTCCACACTAAATTAATGCTTAGCCGCTGCATAATGACTTCCATTAAACTAAACAACCTCCAAATAAAGTTGAATAATAAAAGAGCACTTCAGTTACATTTTACCTAGCTTAAGATTTTTAAACTTCAGTAATAACAAAGAACGGTAAAGCTTAAATAAAAAAATTTAGTTAGGTAGTTTATCACCTACGTCGAATGGTGCAGCATTTAAATAAAAGATAAGGGTAACTAACGGTAATTTAGGTAAGAAATCAGGACAATTGAGGGTAGTTAAGGATGATAAGTGTCGGAATATTCTTATCTATTACTCTTAATTACCCTTAATTATTCGAATTTCTTATATAAATTACCCTCAATTGTCCTTATTTTTATCTCAATTGCTCTTAATTACCATTAATTACCCTTATTTTTTACTTGTTGCCGTTGGTTAGACTTAAAATTCGGCCATGGGGACTTGGGGAGACTGACATGACTTGGAAAATATCCAATATCTATTAATAAATATAACATAATATCTGTATCATTATCATCGGACTGGTTCAGTAGATATTTTTTCAATAAATTTCTTAGGTAGGTACTTCACCATCATTATCCTTTTCAATGTGTCCAACTTCTTCAATATCGTAGCAGACATTTGTATCAAAAACTAATAATGATTAAGTCACCTAGTTCACAAGACGACCTTTCAATGGTCAGTCCACCGTTGACATCCACCGTTGACTTGCAATCTGAAACACGAAAGACAAAGTTCCCGAGCAAACAGGAGTATATGCGCTAATTCACGATGCTTATTTAACATACAGCGCATTGGATGGTTCAGTCCAGAACAGCTTTGTTGGTGATAAGTAAAGATTATAATATGGTGCATGCCTTTCCTAATTTGATCATTGACTTAAAGGTTTTCAATATAAGGACAATGAGTTTATAGTGAAAGAATTGTCTGCTCTCTGCTGGAACACTAAACAACAAACACATCCATTCTCATCATTAACAAATTGTGGAAAGGGACAATATCAATAGTTGGAGAAGAATTAGCATGGCTTAAAATTGAGTCACGGATATATTCAACTGAAAGAATTGCCACTAATCTTTGAGCAACTTTGTCAGAATGCTGTTAACAACTATCAATATAATTTACCGTTGGCCGATGTTATAATACTATGCAAAGGTGCGATGAAGAAGAATTTGCTAATACAATAACTACAGTGAAATAAAACTATAGATCTTAATGACTGTTCACAGCTTCTACCTAATCTTAAATCATTGACTATGCCAAAATATCTGGAACATTATCAGTATAATAATTGTCATTATGCTCTCGCAAATGTTCACTATCTTTACAAATGTGTTGTAGATTTAAATGTAAATGTATTTAGTTTTGTAAACAAGGATAGTTGATAAAATGAATGTATTATACTAATTTTGTTTTATTTCTAACCTCATCATAATATAGAAAATACAAACAGCAGGCTTTTCAGCACTTTGCATTCGCCACACTTGTGACGTAATGATGTTTCTATACAATGTTTAAGTAAATAAAGCCCATAAAGAGAGTACGTTCAAGCCGAAATAGACTTTGCAGTAATAAAAGTATATTTCACTAAAAAATAACAATATAAATCTTCCGTTTCAAAATATAAGAAATAAACTAAAAACCATAAATTCAGTGATAAAAATCTCGGTAGGTAAGACAGGCAGGTAAAGTAACCCGGCAGGCCAATGTAACTAACTTTAGGTATATAATCAACACTAGGTAATAAAATGAATGTTTGTTATCTCATCGTAATAAAAACTACACATATACTATAATTGGGCAATCGGACAATATTTTATAGTAAATACAACATAATAAAGAATTATTTAACTGCCTGTATACGAACGGATAAACGAATAGGCAGACGTGCGGATGGACAGACAAACGGACAGACAGACGAACAGACATTATTGCTTTAATTACCCTTATTTTTACCTTAATTATCCTTATTTTCAACTTAATTACCCTTAACTATACTTATTTGTACATAAATTACGATTAATTATCCTTATTTGTACATATATTACCCTTAATTACTCTCTAATTGCCTTCCACCATGCTAATTAGTTTTGAGGATGTGCCGCCCAACGGAGGCTTGGGGACATTTAGTATTTTAAAGAGAACAACAAGAACAACATTCAGATTTATAATTGTTTGCAGAGTTAAACGTGTATGTATAGGACTGTTATACTTTTCATTGGTTTACAATATTGAATGTTTTTAAAAACCGGTATCTAGTGATGTCCCAGAAGTTATGAATTTTATATGACATCAAAACACAAGTTAAATTGTCCTGAGGATGTTTATAATAATAAACGAAACGTCGACAAATTAAAAATTGTATTTTTTGACAAAACGTTGATCCCAACACTCACCAAACTCGGCAAACAATTATAACTTTTGGATCACCAAATTTAATTAATATTCAGATTTATGTGATTTTACCAGGCACGACATTTAATGCATTATCCTGATTATAGGTACAAATATATTACCAATAAAAACCTCTATTTATTACTGATGCTTTATTACTAAATTTCATACACCCTTTAACCCTGCAAGAAAAATATTATCTCAATTTAAAATACCGGATAATATTATACATATTTAATCATATTATTTCATGTATTAATCATACACAAGGTTGGAAGGAAGCTGATATTGCGCCTTTTGTTTCCAACTGACCAAATCTAAGTGCTCCACCAACTTAACTGAGGTTAATCAAAGACGTCTACCACCGTAAGCGATGAGTCGACCTTTTCTTAACCAAACTTTATAACATAATTAATGCGGGATAGTCATCCCGTCGGTCAATTCCCTTACATAACATAAAATTATGTAAACTGATAAAGTTACATTTCTCGAAATCAGTTATTATTGAAAATATTCTTAATTGTAATTTTTTGATAGTCTTTCTTTGTATATAATATCAAATAATATGCAAATTAATGATTTACTAAAGAAATTCTTTATATTAATGAAACGCGTATATGTTAAAATACAAAAAAATTACTTCGAAAACATTTTAATTCCTTGTTCATAAATAAAATTCAATGGTGAGCCCTTTGAATCTATAACAGTTGTGTTTGTTTTTACTATCAATGCCGTCGTAAAGGACAGTGCTTATATTCACCAGGTCTGTAATATCTCTCGGAATGTAAAATTGCAATTGATAATATATCATTACTAAATATCTTATATAACATCGTGATCTATAATTTATAACACTTCGGGTATAAATCCTGAAATTTTGAGTGAGTGTCAGTGAAGTTGTATATTCCCATCAGCATTTATCATCTATTGGTACATAAATCGCAATTTCTTTTCTCCTAGGGGATGCTATACAAGTGCGTTAATGGAAAAACTTTTATGTTTGAAAGATATATGTAACATAAATATCAATATTTGTGATGAAGTATTCGGCTAACGTCTCGTTCGATATAGTCTTCGCAACTAGTACTAGTAATAATTGGAGTTATGATCTGTTTAAAATAAATAACAATTATTTATGAGCATGAAATAAAGTCTTGGTGTTGGATTTGTTTGCTTGAAATAACAAAATTGACAACAAGGTATAGAGAGGGTGTTTTGAGGCCAAAAAATGGCAAAAAATTAGGGTCCTTGGATTAGTGGCCTATAGGATTAGAATCCTTTTTTTTTTAAATTTTAATCAAAAATTCCTTAAAATACCTGATACTTTTAACATACGATGCCGTGCAAGCGATGAATCTACTATTTTTGATTTTTTACACCCTTGACGGAAAAAATCTGAATCGGTTAAGACTCATGAACAGACAGAGAGAGAGAGAGCAAAGCTGCCAACACAATTTTTTATTTGTACTTATGCGGACTGTTCTTAAAGGGAGATTTTTATTGTTACAAGTGTATTGTTAAATGATTTACTTTACCATCACTATTATTCATTTAAAACATATCTTGTAGGCGAAGCCCTTGTAAGTCGGTATAAAATGCGTGTTCATCAAAATCCTTAAAACCTCTATAAGTTATGTAAGTTGGTTTAAATTTAGAGCTACTCATTTTTATGTTACACTGAACTAGTTCATGATCAGATATATCTAAACCTTCTACTTTTAGAGATAAGATAAATTTCAGATCTTGCATAATACAACATCAAGTAATGATAAATTATTATTATTAGAGGTAATATGAGTGGGTTCATTGACAATTTAATGAAATTCGAGTAATTCAAACATTGATGTTGAATACTGAGATGCGCTTAGGTCTACATTTAGTAAATTGATATTTATGTCTCCAAAACAAAAAAAAATCTTCATATTGCATAGAAATTGATAGCGCCTTCTTCAATTCATCCATAACATATTTAAAATTTATGCGGGTGGCCTATAACAGACTCCAAAAACAGAAGTATTATTTATAGAGACCGAAATCCACAGTTGCTCAGTATTATCACTAGTATCAATAAGGTCAAATTTATACGCATTGTTGAGATAAAATGCCACGCCACCACCTCTAGTTTGCCTATCCTTGCGATTTAGAATATATTTATTAATGTCTACAGATTAATTTAAAATAGAAGAAATTAGCCAGGTTCCACTTAGTGCAAATAAGTCATATTTATTATCTAAAATAAAACTTTTTATAGAGTTAAATTTTGGTAATAATGATCGAAATGTTTATATGTGCCGTCTTCAAAAAAGATTCTACCATTTATTAACAGAAATGAAAGTACTAATTACAAAATAAAACAAAAATACCATTTTTTTCTTCTGATAATTAGAGAATTTCGCTAGAACGGTTTTTTAGTTTTATTTTCCCTTTCTACTCTATAGCACTTTTCAATGCAATCTTGAGTTAGATTTAGGTTCAAATTATTGTTAAATATTTCCATTATATTGTTATTTAGGGAGATTAAATCATTTTCAGGTACACCATATACGCGAATATTATTTCTAAGCAAGTACTGCTCAATCTGATTCTTACAATAAGCCAGCCAAGTCTTTAATTTACCATTATCTACAGTAAATTGTCCGTCTACAATAATTAATGCGACTAGTTAAGTTGAAAATGTAGCTGCTTAAAATTAATAGTTTTACCAAAACATACGTAGAAAATCAAATTTACTTCAAGCTGGATTGGGATTTGCCGAGGGCACGACCTGGTTCCGAGGCTCTGGATGATGATAAAATCTGAGATTCAGCCGAGACGGTATACGACTCCCAGAGGAACATGCTGTGGCTGTAGTATTAATATTTATTTTAAGGACTACTATACCTTCCTCAACTTTTAACAATTAATAATTTTTACGAAAATAATTGAAATAAACAGTTTTATAAAATATATATTATTCAAGAATATTACTATTAGAGCCTTCAAAAGAGGTTGTGGGACTAATCTGTGTTTATATCAATCACGCATATTATAAAATGCAAATTATACTAACTTGATTTTTCATTTTAGTATTATAAGAGTTAAAATGGAAAGCGTGAAGAGCTAAAATGGTAATAATTAAAGTAAATCCACAAATAAAACCAGATGCTTATACTGCAATAAAACAAGAAGTGTTAATTTATATTTTATGTGTGTACGTCGTTTCACACAGTTAATCAGAGCAAATAAATTTTATCTATTTTACTGAATGAGTCGTAAATCAACAGTTATTATTTATTAAAGCGATCAAGGGAATAAATTCGATATATCTAACGAAACACCATTTAATTATCAACGATACACTTACAACCTATTAATGTAACTAGTACACAATTGTGGTAATTCCATAAATTAAAATTGTGGCATTTTATTTAAACAAAATAAATTATACTGTTGTTATTTGTTCTATTATTTTGTAGATTCGGTGATTTGTTTTTGAAGAGGAGAGTACATGTGGTAGAAAACCCAAATGAAAGGAAATAATACGTGCATTCAATAATTACAGCACTAACCAGTGATTTATTTAACAATTAATTAACTTACAATAATTTGCAATTGTAATCACAACAATAATTACTACTTCAAATCACTATAATTTACTAAATGGCAACGTACATTTCACTAGGCTGATCACTTGTTCTTTTTCTGATCTGTTCACTTTACTATCCAATATTGAACTATTCGGCGCACTTCTTCCGCTCTCTTTGTTAAAATTTCCCGATTCAAGACTCGATCTTTCATCACACATCATCGGCTCCCAAAATCAGTAACACCATCTATAGGCAGATTGCTCAATCACCATTATAAAGTAGCTACTTAGACTACTTTCTACTAAGAGAGACTAACTACAGAGGTTTCTATCCGTAAGGAAGTGGACGCATAACACGATTTTTTTTATTGTAAATATTAAAGCAAATTACAGCAAATGCCATAGATATAGGATAGTAAGATAGTATAATCTCTATTAATATGTTTTATACGTCTCAATCTATTCCTAATAATTATCGTAATTATTAAAACTTCAACACGGAAGACTTTCCTCGCATGTATGAAATGATTTTTAATTCTGAACGGTCATTCATCGACGACGTCTCAGAGATAGATACTGACTCTGTCTTTATGATGTATTAAGGTGGGCATATCCAAGAGAGAGAGAGGTCCGATAAGGAAATGTTTATTATTTTTGGCCTTTTTTTTAAATACATATATTAGTAAAAAAAAGTATAGGACTACCTAAGTAGTACTGTTATGAGCATAAAGAAATAGGACAACTTTTTTTTTTCATGTAAATCTGTCTCTATTTGAATATGTAATGAGTAGCCGAAATAAAACAGATATCACTTTTAATTTATTTTTTATTTTAATGCTGTAGTTATTGCTATAGTAAATTATGGATGGTTAATGAGACAAATTGCACTGCGTTATAACATTAACAAAAATTTGGTGTGTAATATTTTAAGAAAGTGGAAAATAAACGGTAGGATTAGTAGAAATCCTGGATCAAAGGACAAACGATATCCTACTTAACAAGAAACTAACTATTAATATTTTCGTTATTGCACCACTTCTATTTATAACTTCTATAAGTCTGTTTGGCATAGAATTAAGTAACCTTATACAATAATCATTAGTAATAATATTTTCCCATGCATTATTTACTATTTCCAGAAATTCTTCGGCATTCCGTGGTCTCACATTTTGTTTTTGGATACTTCTTACGAGTAGTCCCCATACTTCTTCCACAGGGTTAAGATCTGGACTATGACTGGGCCAGTTAAGAACATTGATGTTGTTATCTTGAAACCTGTTAGTTATGGTATGAGCAGTATGAACTGAACAATTGTTTTGTTGAAATATGAACTCATTATTAGAAAATAATTGTGACAGAGAAGGGATCATAATATTGTCTAAAATTCTAATATACGTTTCACTATTAAATCGTTCCTCAATATGCCACAAGACACCAGGACCACGTGCCGATATCCAAGCCCACATATTGACAGAAAATCTACCACTTTTATCATTGTTAGATATATATTTCTCATCGAATCGAGTATTGGGAGGGCGGTAAACACGAATACGACCGCTGTGTGTTGACTGGAAAGTTTTCTCGTCTGTAAAGATTGCATTGGTCCAAAAACTTACATCATGCGCTAAAAATTCAAGCGCAAATCCTACTCGAGCTTCTTTATGTTCAGCTTTAAGTAAGTATTTATGTGCTGCTGCATGACAGCGTAGCCCGATTCTCTTACTCGCCGGCGACCAGTACTACTCGATCCAGGAAAATTCGTTTCTTCAGCAGCCTGAATAACCGAGTCAAATGGATTACTAAAGCATTTACCAATTGCAAATGTTGTTGTTGAGTTGATATCCTTCGTCACCCTGATGCAGGATTTCTACTAATCGTACCGTTTATTCTCCACTTTCTTAAAATATTACACACCGAGCTTTTGTCAATATTATAACGTACTGCAATTTGTCTCATTGGCCATCCATCTTCTGCTTTAGCAATAACTCCAGATTTAACTAAATCGCTTATATGATGCATGTCAGTTTTTTGCACACTTGCAATAAATTATGACAACTAACTGACAATGTCACAAAAATTAAAGTTAGATGCACACAACTAGATTTTAGCAAAATACCGTTATAAGACTTGTCCTATTTTTTTTTGCTCACGACCGTACTATGACAAGTGTAGTGATATGAATGTTCATTCAATAATTTCAGTTGTTTGCAAAATAGTTAGATTTAATTTTAAAAATTATGTCAATTTTCGTACTTCCTAAATTTAAATCTAACTATTTCGCATATGCTTGAAATTATTGAGTGATAACTTATAACATCACTCTTGTTATAGTTGTACTTAGGTAGTCTTATAGTTTATTTGCAATATGTGCTTTATAATAAGATGTTATGGTCAAAAACAGTAAATATTTACCTATCGGATCTCTCTCTCTTGGATATTCCCACCTTAACGAAATACTTTATTTGCTTACCATATAACATTCTTCTAGTCTAATCGACAGCAAGTTAAAAAAAAAGGAAAGCATCCCTACTGTTAATGTATGTTATTTGGCAACGATATGTATATCCACATCAAATTTAGCGTGATACAAATCGTTTGAAAATATTATTATAAAATTTAAAAAAAATAAATTAGGTGTACGTGGTTAATGACGTTCACGGCGCTCAGTTGGCAGCCACGTTTGGAACTGCTTTTTTATTTATGATGACAAATAACAACAGACCTGTCAGTTGGGATAGCGCAAGAAATACTTTAGTCTGAATTAATGGTTCCGCTGGGATTTCTCACTTTGTTTTATTTTCATATAAGAATTATAACATCACCCAGATGTACAATTACATAAAAGCTTTAAGCAAAAACCGTTTTAAGTTTAAAACTTACCGAAGGCATTACCTCCCTTTAGTCTTTATCAATTTAAGTGGGAACTATCTCACAGATTTTATAGGCCGAATTGCGACTCTGCAATTGAATGCATACCATAGTTACATCTATAATAAGATAAGGAAAGGTTTGTAAATTTCGAGATTCTCTAGGAGAAACATATATACCAATTTGGAGAAGTAAGCTCGGATAGTCAATATGAAAATTTTATATACCATAACTATATCTGCAAAATTTCGCCATCTTTGAAGTTCCGGCAACCCAGTCATAGATTTAATTTCCTTAAGTGATAAGTTTTCAGGTGGCAAATTGAGTTTGTATGCAATAAAGTGCAAAAATTTATTTTGGACCTTTTCTAAACTATAAATACGTGACGTATATGTGGGGACCAGATAGTTGAAACATACTCAAAATTATACTGCACAAATGAATTATATAAGCAAATTAGTGATGAAATATTAGAAAAATATTATATTCGACAAATAAAACCCAATATTTTTAGAGCCTTATTAGTCATATAATCATAATGACTGCTTAATATATAACATAATCCAGCTTATATTCTATAATAATGCCCAAATCTCTAATCGTATTAACATTCTCTAACGATGAGCCATTGACAGTATACGTATATTCTAACCTATTATGAGATCTGTAAAAAGACATTGATTGACATTTATTTATATTAAGGTCTAAAAGGTTAAGAGTGCACCACCGAGAGAAAGCATCCAGGTCTGTTTGAATATTGACACAATCTTCCTTGGACTTACCAATATTGAATAATTTAAGATTGTCCGCAAATAGGAGAAAATAACTATTTTTGAATACAGGTTTCATATCATTTATAAAAATATTAAATAGAAAAGATTTGGGTTCGAGTCTCCAAGGCATTAAAAACTAACTGAGCCATGCTGCTCATCCATTATAGCCATCGTTAATCTCCCCTTAATCTGATCGGTTATGATGTTCTCAAATATTTTTGGAATTGCGAGGGAACATCTACAATTTTTCAAAAGGATGGGTGAAATGCCATCAGGCCCAGGACTTTTATTAGAATTTAGGTAAACAAATGATACCGTTTATGTGTACGTATACATTTTCATTTCTGTGGCAAATTAGGAGGACCTTCGACGACGGACGTGTTTTTGCAGTCATCTCCCGCACTATTAGTCTTCCTTGTAGTTTAAAATTCAATTTTTACAATAATGAGCGTTCATAAAACGACGTCAAATAGCCATGCAAATGAAAATGTAGGGCTTAGATTGATGTGTTATTTAAACCGTCGCAGACACTGTTACCACACAAAAACATTCTTCTGTGTACGCTGTGGCTCGTTTATTCCTAGTACAAAAATAATATGCATGAAATATCTAATGCTTGTAATTTTTAAAAGTATGTTTAAATAATGATACAAAAAATATATTTAGTGATGAACGTTGTTTCAAAGTGGGAAATACAAAAAATTATTTTAATAAGCCCCAACAGAAATATTTATCTCGCGTGGCAAATACTACGCTATTTGTATACCATAGTGTCTGGCTATTTAACAACTTCATTAATAGCCCGTTGAAGATAATTACTTCCACGTCCAGTGGAAGTATAGTAGCGCAAAAAAAAAATATTTTTTTTTTTTGGTTGAAATAGAGTTAAAATGTCATGAAACGTCGATATTTTAAATTTGAGCGAAAAAAAAATTCCTGTCTGTCGGTCTGTCTTTCTGTCTGTAACTTTTTTTTGTGCGCACGTTTACTCTGGAACCGTTTATGATATTGACTTGAAATTTGGTACACTTATGTATTGTAACGAGATCTGCAACTAGATTATATTTTGATCCAATTCTGTTGAAGAGTTAGGGGGTAAATGGGGTAAATAAGCAATGCAAGCAGGTCAGAATCCATAAAATTGCAATTCAGGGCATGTACGGAAAGTCAAGGTCTTAAAAAATTTTTTGGCATGAGCATACCACCCCCACACTATGATGAAAAGGAATAAAAAAAATTAAATGTGATTTAGCGTGTAAACAAGAACGAAACGTCTCAAAAAATTTGTTTGGTGTTAGCTACCCCCTCTACCACCCCTTACCCTATTAATAAAAGGAGTAGAAAATTGAATTGGGATTTAGTGTGTATACCAGAACCAAGGTGCTCTAAAAAAATTTTTGGCATTGGCCACACCCTCTACCACCCCCATTGGCACCTCCGCCCTATTATTAAAGGGAGTAAAAAATTAAATTGGTACTTACTGTGTGTACGAGAACCAAGGGCCTCTAAAATTTATTTTGGCATTAGTTACCTCTCTACCACCCCCATTTCCGTCCCTACCCTATTGTTTAAGGGGATAAAAAATTAAATTGGGATTCAGTGTGTATACGAGAACCAAGGGCTTCTAAAAATTTTTTTACATTAGCTACCCCCTCTACCACCCCCACTCTATTATTAAAGGGGATTTAGTGTGTATAAGACTTGGATACAAAATCTGGATGTGGAAGTAGTGATTCCTTCGGCGGCGATTTTTTAATATCAAGAATACACTTTATTTATAGAATAAGGTATGTTTGCTTAAATCACCAGGACTCGATCTTAGTACCGCTAAAATGCTTAAATAACTACCAGAAGAAGGCTTAAGACTACTTATGTATTTATACAATGCAATAATAATATAAATAAATAATAAATAAATAAACACCACAGAAATTCGACAACCTCCAATTTCAGAAGCCAGACTCTTGTGCGGAAGGGGGTCTCACACATTGGAAAAACGCGGAGATACAAACATTTCCTCCAACAATGCCAATGCCGGAGCCGGGATTCGAACCTGGTGGTGCGATCCCCGTGTGATTAATCGCGATTGCCACCCCGCGCCTTACCCAACGCGGCTATCGGCTATAAGATGGAGTATTGGCCCAAAGCATTAAACATTGCAAAAATAATTATGATCCCTAAGCCTGGTAAAGACGCTACTAATGTTACATTCTATCACCTAATAATCTTGCTATCAACAATATCAAAGTTGCTTGAGAAAATCATTCTTAAACGAATTAACGCAGATATTGATAGATATATAGATAAGCAAAGGAGCTGGTTATTTAACCTCTACCACCGTGATCTTTTCAGGCCTATTGTGGTGCTCCTAGAATACATTCCTTATAGTACCACATTCAGCTTTGTCCTGTACAGCTTTGATAAAGGCCCTTTTGTATAGTTATCTGCTTCGAGTTTTTCTTCTCCAAGTACCCAGTTAAAAGGCCCACCATTACTCTGATGGCCTTCCTATTCTAGCTTAGTAGATCTTCCGTGAATTTGGACGAACGTTGTTTAATGAACTCTTTGACCCGTCTTTGTCCTGGGAGATTCCTCCACCATTTCAGAGATTTATTTTGCACCAATTCCATAATGATTGCTCGTATGCATGGCTTTGCCACGCCACAAAAGGACTCGGGTCCTATTGGGGCTTTGAATGCACCTTCCTTGCCCAGTTGATCAGACTTTTCGTTTCCTCTGTGTCCTCGTACCCATGATAAAGTCGCTCTGTTCTGACTTCCCAGCTCTGTAAGGGCCGTCAAGCAGTCCCATGCCAATCTTGAGTTGATTTGCATGGTACTGATTGATTTTATTGCGGCTTGGCTATCAGAGAAAATGGCAATCGACTGATTAACAGTGCCTTGTCCTATTATCTCCCTTGCACAACAGTGTATGGCGATTATTTCAGCCTGAAACACCGTTACGTATTTTCCTAGACTTACCGAGATACTGGCTTTTGACCTTGTCGCTTAAATCCCGGCTCCGGCTCCTTGTTCTGTCTTATCTTTTAGAACCTTCCGGGATACAGGGAGTCGTAATTACCTGTGGTGTTATTATTATTATATTATTATTATTACGTCCGTGGGCATGCTTAGATTGGGATCTGCCTCATCTCCGAGTATAACTTCTGGTACTCCGTCCCGTATTACTGGCTAATTGGTGTTTGACCTTGCATTAACCTGTACACCACTGACCGAACTTCACCTTGTATAAATATGTGTAATGGTGGCAGGTCCAAGAGAACCTCAAGTGCAGCCGTAGGAGCAGTTTTTATGGCCCCGTGACGCACAGGCAAGCAAGCCTTTGTACGCCACTTAACAGCCTTATTGCTCCCGACTGCACCGTCTTAGTCCACCAACCACTGACACATAGGTTATCATGGGTCTCACTACACTAGTGTATAACCACAGGTTCACTTTGGGATTGATACACAGGACTGGATGCCAGATCATTAATTTGGGTTTAGACAGTCACACTCCACGATTCAACAATACGATAGAGTTGTAAACGTAATAAACAAATCCATGGAGAATCGTCAAGTCTGCACCGCTACATTCCTAGATATCAGTGAGGCTTTCGACAAAGTTTGGCACCCAGATCTGCTATTTAAGATGAAATGGAACCTCCCCAATAATTATTTCAACCTGCTGAAATCGTACCTAAATCAACGGGAATTCCAAGCCAAAGTCAATGGAAAAATATCCAACCGTCTTCCTATCTTTTCTGGAGTGCCCCAAGGAAGTGGCCCACTCCTCTATGTATTATATACATCTGACTTACCGACGTCAGGAGATATAACCACCTGTACATTCACAGATGACACAGCATTAATATCAACAAATACAGACCCAATTCAATCTTCAAGAACACTTAAGAACATTTGAAGCCCGGTTAAAAAATTGAAAGATAAAGGTAAATGAATCGAAATTAACACACATAACTTTTACTCTTATAAAAGAATGCTGCCCTATAGTCACTCTTAATCAAGAGACGATACCACAAGCAGACGCAGTAAAATAACTCGGACTAATAGATGGTGAACAAAATTGGAAATAACATATAATCAAAAAGAGAAAACAAATTGATCTAAAAGTTAAAGAAATGTATTGGCTTATCGGATGCAAATCAGAACTATCAATAAATTGCTAATATATATAACTATTATTAGATCTATCTGGAATTATGGAATAGAAATTTGAGGCTATGCACCTTAATCTCACATTGCCATTGTGCAGAGAGCCTAATCAAAAATCCTCCGATCATGACAGATGCATCATGGCATGTATCTAACCATAAATTACATACAGAGTTGAACATTTCTTAGATAAGGGAAGTTATCTGGAACAAAATCCACAAGCATCACAATAAACTAAAAGTTCATACCAACCCACTACTAGAGACCACTACTAGAGGCTACTACAACCGATGATCCGTAACAGAAGGCTGAAGAAATGCTGGCCATCAGACTTAAATGGACACTGAGGTGACTTCGTTGGATTTTCACCTCTTCACGCTGCCATTGCAAGCAACTTCAAACACTTGCGCAAGATAACACATTAGCCAAAAGATGTATCTGATTGCTAATGAATCAAAGTATTCAAAAAAATATGTATTTTAAATTATTTTGATGCTAACAAATTTGGTACTAACATTTATGGTGCTAGTCCTGTTTAAGAAGATAACCCGACACTGGGTTCGAGTTCTGGCTGTGGAGGCATTTTCGTATGAGGGCTATTTCTAACAAATCAATACTTTCTGGTGTCTAAAAACCGCATTTACAAAACAGCAAAACATTTGAATACTATACGAGAATACATTGCCCGACGCGCGTTTCGCTGACCATATAAGAAACATTAGGAGACGATTAAAACTGAAGACCAGTGTTACTCGTCTCCCATTGATGTTGACTATGAAGCAGTACGTGCAATAAAAGCTGAAGAATATCCTGAGATGGTCACAGTAATTTGCGGTTTTAATAATATTTTTATCTTCCATAAATGTGTACAAAACTTGGATGATTTACATTTAAAATCTTTTTAGTTTTTTAAGGATATAGGTCCTTTCGGAGAATATTTTTTTTACTATCATTATTTCAAATACTTTCTTTCGTTTTTGTGAAATATTGATTTTGTATTAATATTTCAGCCGTTATGTTGTCATTTTTGTTAAATCTGAGAACCGCTTTACGCCTGTAATAACTCTTATTTTTGATTATGTGGATGACTAGATACGAAATTGAACTGCCAGGAGAGCATTGTATTATCTCACTCAAGAATGGATAATTAACCGCATTTCTCTTTTCAAGGTTAAACTGGTAAAGCTATCTAATGTGTCAATTCCATCTTATTTTATCTGCGTGTTTTATATTCGCATATACCTGGAAGAAGTGGTTATTTAAGGGCAGAATATATTTAATAATAACAACAAAAACTTTCAATACAATAAACAAAGCACTAACTAACGTTCACAGTAATTTTAATCTATTGCCTATTAATGTTGCATAAAGTTTTTATTATGTGTGCTGAATGCAAATATAGGATAGAAAATGAATATATATTGTTTATTGAAATGGTTTCAAACACAGTGTCGTGTACCTATATCAGTAATCGAATGGAATATAATATTTTAGTGATCCAGTAGGGGCATTACATGTATGCTATTGGACAGGTCAAAATACACAAAATATAAAAGAATATTAAAATATACAGAGTGGACCATTAATAATAATACATAACAAATTGACAAAATTGTGGCCTTTGTGGAAGATCCCTTGCAAGTAAGTTTTGTACAGGAGTGAGATGGTATGGGTAGACGCGTTCTTTATGTAAGACTCTTAGGACAGATTGTTTACTCATCTCTGTTACCGCTCCTAAACGACTTGAGCTGACTTGAGGATCTTCATCCACACGAACTAAAATCTCTAGTCCTTGATCTGGAGTAATATTTTGGCCCAAAGAATCTACCCCTATGGCCTATTATTAATGATCCACCCTGTATATATCTATTATAGCCAATAATAACTATGCTAATGGGTGGGTAATTTATAAGAATAACCCTGTATGAGGGTTAGTTTGCAATGATTAGTAAATCCTTACCATTTCTTCCATTGTCACTGTCGAATCATCTTGATCCTAGAGTCCTGGAGTATTCAGATCTGGATGACCTTGAAGCCTTTAATGTGACACTGCCTCTGACGTGTAGTTCCCATAAACATCAAAATCACTGAATAAAACACTCGAATACTCGAGCGTCTCGCTGTGTGACTAAAACTGTTTTAACCATCTCACTTTAAACTAGAGTTGACAAAACAGTGTCTGATCAATTCGAGACTAGTGCGGGACTGTTTGGTGGTCTATCAGGACCCAGAAAATCATAATAGAATAACACTAGTGTGGGTACCGAGACACAGGGGGAATAAAAATGTACATGAATTTGCCACAGAAGGCGCGTTAAAGCATTAATAGGGTCCGAACCCTTACGAGGCGTGGCAAAGCCATGCATATAAAAGGCCCTTAGCGAATAGGTACAAAATAAATCTCTGAAATGGTAGAGGAACTTCTCAAGACAGAGAGAAGAAAAGAGGTCATTAAAAAACCGTCGGCTAAATTTACGGAAAATAAATTAGAACAGAAAAACTACTAAGGCAATGGTAGATCTTATATTGTCGGCTTGATATATCCATGAGTCTAATGGGCTTGACAGACGCAACATGAAGAACGAAATCTCAGTTAACATGCTGTACAACTGTGAAGGTCTAATAAGGCTGAGATTTCAATTACTTGGGGAGGAAAATCAAGGACAGATAGTTACATTAAGAGACCTTTATCAAAGCGGGTAGTCTGATGCAAAAGACAAAGCTGGATGAGGTACATTAACGAAAATCATTTAGGAGCCCCACAATAGACTGAAAAGTTGACGGTAGTCAAGGTCAATGAGACAGCTCCTCCACGCATAACTCTCAATCTGTCTATTGTTAGATGTGATGTTAGAGTAGAGTATTCAAATGTAGTTTTCAATTATTATTTTGATGTTTATGAAACCATTTTGGATAAAAAATTCCATCAAACACATTCCACCTCTCCATCAGGATACCTGCAACAGTATTGTTTTAAATTATAATTTATAGTATAATAATAATAATAATAATGATGATGATGGCAATTTGCCTTTATTGAGTATCATAAATGTTAATACAACAAAATAATTTAATTATACAATACAAAATATTTATAGAAGTTCTTCTCCACTGATATGAAATAAGTCTCCATTCTGCTTTTTGTTACTGATTGCCCTTTGTAGATACCTATAAAAATATTGTTAAAAATTGCCATATTATATAAATTATATTTATAGTAACAGAATACCAACTGTTCTCACTTTATCCCTTGGAATCAACAAATTAAATGCCTACTCTTTATGGTTGGAACATATATTCCAACTTTTCCTGCAGGACCTACAAAAAATATATTATTATTAAGAAAGCAATTTGTTAATACCCGTTGTTAACGGTTCTATAATTTTTCACTTACCTTCAATTACTTTTAACCACTCATTCATTGCGGTGTATTCTAACACTACCACTTAAAACACCAAAATGTAAAAAATATTAAAAACACTCACCTAGAGATGTTTTCACCATATCCTATCTCGTTCGAGACCTACCTATACAAGAACAGATACAAAAATATTAGTAAAAATAATAATGTAATGTAACCAGAAATACCTTTAACTCCTTTCCCTAAAGCCGCAACGTCCCCATTATAGCAACCATTTAAGCTTCTTAGATCAGTCACACTCTGAAACAAAAAATAATAATTAAATATCAAATAACAGTGAAAAAAATTATAAAAAAATATTAAAAAAAAGCTTTTATTTAAATGCTCTAAAAAGTAGAAAATAAACTTTGAAGTATATCAAACCTATCATTTTGTTACATTATATAAATTTCTTTATGATACAAAAGCTTGTCGCGAGACTTTCCTGTGTAAAGGAGATTGCTCGCGACAAGCTTTTACATCATAAAAAAATTATATAATGTAACAAAATGATAATTTTATTTTTTACTTTTTAGTCTTTTGATATGCCGTAATCTTCAGATATCGATTTTGAGATGAATCGGATCATAAACGGTAACGTCGTCCGCCATCTTGAACTAAATTTTTGACTAGAAATTCGTAATCGGACAACCCGAAAACCCCTAGATATCGAGTTTGATCAATTTGGACAATAAATGACAAAATTCGTCCGCCATATTGGCGCCGCCATTTTTAATTTCAAATTTTTTACTAAGAATTCTTAATTGGCGATCTCGAAATCCCCCAGATATCGATTTTGAGTCAAATCGGATCATAAACGATAAAGTCGTCCGCCATCTTAAAGCCGCCATCTTATTTTTTTCTTATATAAAAATGTTAAAGCATATTGTCACCGGATTTATACACATGTGCAAAATTTCAAAGCTCTAACTTAATTAGAATTAATCGAAATTTTTATTGCAAGATTTGGCCTAAACAAACTAAGTAACTAATAAACATTGCAAGTTTAATAAAAGCTTTTAAAAAGGGCTAAACATTCGGAAATTTAATGACTATTCGGCTTATTCTGTTTAAAGACATGAATTTACACAAACTGTATATAAATAACTACAACAGAGATATCAAGATTTTAAATATTAGATGCGAGGGGCAAAGTACAGAGCTTTCAATAATGATCACAGGACACGTGACTTTTTAGTTTATCTTGTAGGCTTGTCATGTTTTAGCCATGTCAGAACCTTCCATACTAGGGATATTTTAATTCGTATGTATCTAAGGGTGCATTTTCAATCATCTTTGTTGACGGTTTTTTTCGACGAAGTTATACGAAATCTCGACGGAACGCACGGTTTAATTGGCTCTGAAGCTGAACACGCCCAGTGGAACCAATAAGGCAACGGTTTGTCTACGCAGAATATTTAGCGCCGTACAGTCTTCTTGTAGGCATATCCTAACATTTAACTATTTATTTTAACTAATGTCATATCATAGACGTAGTAGTAGTGTTTTGGAGGATATTGCATAATTATCAGTTCTTTTTCAAGAGTTTTGAATTGTTTTAATTATTATTTGAGTACGAATCAGTTCTTTTCAGAACTGCATAATTTACATCAGTTATCTTCTGGTGAGTAATGATAAAGAGAAAAAGAATGTTAGGTTAAATAATGTTTTTTAAATTTTATTCTAGTCCTGTCTTGCAATGATTTTTACGCCAGAGCAAGATGCCTTCATTTTGATGGCTCATTTTCGAAGTGGAACTCGCAACGAGGATGGGTCATGGAAGTATTCATCGCAATCATGCATCGAACAATTTGTGGAAAAATTTCCTGACGCAAATATTCCATATGACACATTTTCAAATCGTAAATATGTACTCGTTGATCGTTTTGTAAAGAAACACTGCCTTTGCAACGAAAAATCCACTGGTAGGCCAACTGTTTTAACTGAAGTGGTTATGAACGACGTTCGAGAAAGAATGAATCAAAGCCCGACAAAATCCATACCAACCTTGTCCGCTCAAACAGGTAGGTACTTTTACGCTAAATTTTTTAATTGTTGAATACGTTACATACCATTTAAATTTAGTTTCTTGAAAACATAAAATATGAATTTCTTTAGTGAAAATTATTATCAACAACTAATAACGATACCTACTAAAACTCTTGTTTATATATAAAACCTGAATGCAAATAAAAAAATATTTTTTTTTAGGTCTTTCAGTTGGAACAACCCATAAAGCACTCAAAAAACTCCATTTGCATCCATACAAGGTAACCGTTGTTCAAGAATTATTACCCCCTGATTTTGAAAGTCGAGTAAGATATTGTCGTTGGTTCAACGGAAATTTAAATAACAACAATGTATTGGATTTAACCTATTTTACTGATGAAGCGTGGTTCCACTTAATAGGTTATATCAATAGTCAGAACTACAGGACATGGGCTACAGAAAACCCTCATACTTACGTAGAAACAAGTTTACACCCCTTAAAACTTGGTGTATGGGTGGCAATATCCAGAAGGCGAATTATAGGCCCTATATTTTTTCGTGAAACAATTAATGCCCAAAGGTATCAAACTCTTATTTTAGAGCCATTTCTGGCGCAGTTGCATGATGATGAACTGCAAGATGGTTATTTCCAGCAAGACGGCGCTACTGTCCATACAGCAAGAGCTTCACTTGATTTTTTACGAGAGTTTTACGATGATCGATTAGTCAGCCAGGGACTATGGCCTGCACGGTCTCCAGATCTAACGCCCTGTGATTATTTCTTGTTTGGACACATGAAGAACAATGTTTTTAAAAATAGATTACATACCATTGACGAGTTACAAGAGGCAATAGAAAGAGAAATCCGCAATATTACTGTTGATCAGTTACAGAACGTATTCGAAAATATGAAACGAAGAGTCCATGTGTGTTTAGAAACGCAAGGCAGCCATTTTGAGCATTTATTATAATTTCTTGGCATTTCGTATTAAAATGTATTCATTCATCTTCTAATTTAAATCTCATGTAACAAAAGTTTTTATATAATTTCTCTTATTTACTGTGAATTGCTCGATTCGAATGTATATTCATGTTGTCTGTGGAAATAAAGATTATTTTGAATTAGGTGTAATAATTTATTTCTTGCCAACATTTTTTTATTCAGATAAAAGGCATCTCATTTAAATTTGCTTTTAATATTAAAAAATTCTTAAATTTGATGAATAAATGAATTATCATACATTTTTTACCTTTAACTAGAACGCCAATGGATTTAGGGTATTTCTGTTTAGTGTAATACCATCGTGTATAGTTGGTTGTCTATATTTTTGCGGTCACGTGTCCTATGATCATTACTGAAAGCTCTGTAGTAAGGCAGCAGACCTGGTAGATTTAGTTTACTTTTTAATAAATTGTCATTTATAAAAAAATCCTTATTTCGGAAAATCATCAGTTTGCCAATAGTATTTCTAATATTTTCTTCTACGTTACTAAATTTTAAATGATACATGTCTACGACGAACCATTTTATATATATTAGATTAATAATAAAGCCCCGCGGACACAAATAGAAACGCTAGCTGATTATAAATTATTTAACATGAACTAAGTAAACTTCACGATTCGCCTAAAAGTGTCAACCCTTGTTAAGTGATGTGCATATTTTATAGCCCATAAAAGCTGAATTAGATTTTTTTTATATAAACCTGTCCGCATTCTACCAATCTCTCTGTGAAACTTGAGAGTTTAGGGTGTCTTTTAAGAGACTGGACATTAACATATTGTCTAAAAGACTTGGAGCATTAAAGTCCCTTTAGCGCCGACAATTTTTTTCATAAATTATGCAGCAGTGTGGCATAATTAGGAGTGCGATTTGGGTGTTTTCATTAATCTTTACTTGGGTTTCACGAGTGCTTAACACAATTATGTCACTATACAATATGTATGATGTACAGTATAGTCGAAGGCAGTTTATTTTATGTTCGCGTAGACTGCTAGTTTTGGGTTTAAGCTAAAAATATTTTACATATTTCTGTTCTTCCATAAGTATTTTTTTGCTGAACTCCAGAGAAAGTCTATATAACAAAACTGAATAAAATCTACCAAGTTGAATTTAAAATCTATATTTTTTTCTTATGAAACTCAAGGATATATTCAGGGTAAAAGTAATTTTAACGTAGAATATTTGTGTGAGCTCTGGGTTTTGCCGTCTGTAAACATTCCAGAGGTGAAGAGGATCAATAAACGCCATTGTTCAAATTTGTGTCCAAACAAAAACATCCAACCGAGTAAGCTTATATGTCTATGCAAATTGCTTTGATTTCATCACAGCATTTCATTATTTAAGAAAATCAGTATACAGAATTCATTTAGGGGTCTATTTAATTCAAAATAAATAATGAATTTTCCTTTATGAAAACAATTAAGTGGCGGCCGGTTGTTATCATTCGCTAATGGCTTATTGTAATTAATTCTAGCAGCTTAGACCCTTTTACAAAGATGTTTTATAAATCAGTTCGTATACAAAAAATTATCGGCGTGTTCTTTTTGTAAACACTCTGATAACTGAAATGCAGAACCTACTCAAACTTTAACCAAATTGCATAATAAACTTCTGTATTATATAGCAAGTAGAAATAAATCTGTACAAATCAGACTAAAAGAAACCGAAAAAGAAAGAAAAATAAAAGTAGTCCAGGACAAAAAAAGATAAATATGTTGATACAAAAAAATGGGGTTAACAATATTGCAAAAGCTTTTAATACTAATATTGCAATTAAACGTAGAACTAATCAAATAAGGAACTTGTGGATTCATAATGAATGTAAGGATGCAATAAAAAGCAGAAAATGTTGCTAATAAAAAAAATCATTATACAAAAGGAAACAAGACTGGAATATATAAACGACAACAAAAAGCTCCAATAAAAATAATAGAAACTGCTAAATGTAATTATCATGAAAAAAGTATTGAGAATACAAAAATCCCAGAAAAATGTGACCAAACTTACAGGAAATTGAGCAAAAGTCCTTCGCTAATACATCAAGCTGTGTTAGAGTTGTATACAATGATATAGACTAATTGATGTAGATGCTGTTGATGGGGAAAGTGTGTTAGGAACAGGACCTCAACTAAATTACGTTATGCCTCCTTTTGATTTCATTTCATTGACAAAATAAAATAAATAGCAAGTACCTAGTAAAGAAATATAGTACACACGTGATAGTAACGGAATTAATAAAAAAGGTAATCAATTTAGGTACTGTTCCGAAATGTTTTGCGGCGTCTACAATACTGCTCATATCTATAGCTTGAAATTAGCAGAGCATTAGATACCTATAAATATGCTTCCTTTTTGCGAAAAAGTACTTGAATTAGTGGTCAAATGTATAAATTCAAATAACATAACATTCTTGTGAAACAGTTCATAATGTCCGAATGAAAAGAACTATTAAACAACAGGAAGATGCGCATTAATTATGGAACGTTAAAGGGTTTTTGAAATGCAACAAATAATTAAAATAAAAATGAAGTCAAGGCGTGTGGTAAATAACTTCGGGGTACTCCAAGGAAACGTCTTCGGGCTATTACTGTTTACACTTTATATTAATGACCTTGGCAATATCTTGTAAAAATGTAAGATTTACCTTTTTGCAGATGACACGGTGATATATTACGCTGGTAATGATTTTAATGGTCTGATGAAATGCAAATTTAAAATTAAGATAAGTCTCAAATAAATTGAAAGAAAATAAATTAACAGCAAAATTATTGGTTCAGTCGTACGGTCGTGAGCAAAAAAAATAGGACAAGTCTTATAACGGTATTGTCTGAAAGTTATTTGTGACATTCTACGAATATTATTTCCTATTATTTGGGTTTTCTACCACATGTATTATTATCCTCTTCAAAAACAAATCACCGAATCTACAAAATAATAGAATTATTGGAAAAAGCCTATGCGACCGTGACGTTTACGCCAAAGGAATAGTTAGAGGTTATGTTTTGCAAATAATATAAATCGGAATAAACACAGAAATAATGTATTTTGCTGACGTTTCGGAAAATAATCTCTTTCCGTTTTCAAAACTTTTTTTTTTTGAAGTTGCTATGTATGTCAATTACAGAACTTTAAGATTCTGTTTATGTTATTTCCATAGATACTTACTACTTACACAGAACATAGAACTGATGATATTTTCTTTTAGATAATGTTGAGTTTGTTAAGTTCTTCTTTTAACATTGTTAGCCAGTTTGTACAAATATCTACGGAACAATTCGATATTTAATAAGATTATTGCTGATTCTTTAATTTTTCTTTTTTTGGTATCTGTTGCTTTTGTTACAATTTTTGCCGAGTGCCAGTTTATTCTATGTTTTCCCAAGAATGTTCACAAATCTTTGATTTCTGAATTTCATTCCTTCTAATGTAATTCTTGTGCTCATCCAACCTCACACTGAAAGGTCTGGATGACTTACCTCTTATAACGGTATTTCACTAAAGTCTAGTTGTGTATATCTAACTTTAATTTTTGTGACATTGTCAGTTAGTTGTCATTATTTATTGCAAGTGTGCAAAAAACTAATATGCCTCATATTACCGATTTAGTTAAATCTGGAGTTATTGCTAAAGCAGAAGATGGATGGTCAAGGAGACAAATTGCACTGTGTTATAATAATGACAAAAATTCAGTGTGTACATTTTGAGAAAGTGGAAAATAAACTGTAGGATTAGTAGAAATCCTGGATCAGGGCGACGAAGGATGTCAACTCAACAAGAAGATTTGCAATTTAGTAGAAAATCCATTTTACTCAGTTATTCAGGCTGCTGAAGAAACGAATTTTCCTGGATCGAGTAGTACTGGTCGCCGGCGAGTAAGAGAATTGGAGCTACGCTGTTATGCAGCAGCACAGAAATACTTACTTAAAGCTGAACATAAAGAAGCTCGAGTAGGATTTGCGCTTGAATTTTCAGCGCATGATGTGAATTTTTCGAACAATGTAATTTTTACAGACGAAAAAACTTTCCAGTCAACACACAGCGGTCGTATTCATGTTTACCGCCCTCCGAACACTCGATTCGATGAGAAATATATATCTAACAATGATAGAAAGTGGTAGATTTTCCGTCAATATGTGGGCTTGGATATCGGATATCGGTGTTTTGTGGCATATTGAGGAACGATTTAATAGTGAAACGTATATTAGGATTTTAGACAATATTATGCTCCCTTCTGTGTCACAATTATTTCCTAATAATGAGTTCATATTTCAACAAGACAATTGTTCCGTTCATACTGCTCATATCGTAACTAACTGGTTTCAAGATAACAACATCAATGTTCTTAACTGGCCCAGTCATAGTCCAGATCTTAACCCTGTGGAAGAAGTATGGGGACTACTCGTAAGAAGTATCCAAAAACGAAATATGAGGCTACGGAATGCCGAAGAATTACTGGAAATAGTAAATAATGCATGGGAAAATATTACTACTAATGATTATTGTATAAGGTTATTTAATTCTATGCCAAACAGACTATAGAAGTTATAAATAGAAATGATGCAATAATGAAATATTAATAGTTAGTTTCTTGTTAAGTAGGATATCCTTTGTCCTTTGAATCAGGATTTCTACTAATCGTACCGTTTATTCTCCACTTTCTAAAATGTTACACACCAAATATTTGTTAATGTTATAACCATCCATCGTTTACTATAGTAATAACTACAGCATTAAAATGAAAAATAAATTAAAAGTGATATCTGTTTTCTTTCGAATACTCATTACAAACAGATTTATATTAAAAAAAAGTTGTCTTATTTTTTTCTGCTCACGACTACAATTAATTTAAAAGGCTTAACTTAAATCTCATTTTGAATAATGAATGAATTTACCAATTTTCTGTTATTTACCTACGAGTTTTGCACGAGATAGTGTACAAATTTCTAAGGATATCCATCGATGGTCTGATGAAAATCTACATGCATACCTAAACAATACAGCAATATAAGTTTTCCTTGAACATATGGATCGGAATCGTAAGATATTAACTATTAGGAACTCACTTCTTTAATGAAACATTAACTGAGAAAGTTTACGTATCATTTCTTCAAAATGGCCTACCATTTATTCTTGAAGAAGTTTCTCTAAGAACAAGAAAAAATATGTGGCTACTTCAATATCGCGCTTCGGTACATTTTAGTTCAGATGTGCATGTATATGTAAACGAGACCTTCCGTAATCGGTGGATAGGACGAGTTGGACCAGTGGTTTGGGCACCAAGATCACTAGATCTTAATCCAATGGATTTATTTTTATGGGAACATTTAAAATTGCTGGTTTATGAAACGTCTATAAACGATACCGATGACCTACAACTGAGGAAAATAAATGGATGTGAAATTATTCGCGTGAAAATAGTTCGTAGGTTATTGTTAAAACACGTCAGAAAGTATACTAAGGTGAATCAAGCTTTATATAATAATAATCATTTATTGGTGTCAGATATATACAAAGGATGAAGATCTTAAAATATTGGCGGCAATCGTCTTTATAATTTAAATCAGCAAGGACTCTGATACACTTTCTTTGAAGACTAAAGATTTTTGCACTGTGAGATGAATGCCCCCAATTAAGAATAGCAGAGGTCATATTTATTTTGAGTGAAAAACCGCAGTGGATAGTAAAAAAAATTTTTGACAAGGCCATTGATAAACTTACTCTGTGTTCTACCCAGGTTAGCTTAGGGTCGATGGACACGCCAAGGAATTTTACCACATTATCGTATTTGATATTAACACAGCGAAGAGTAAAAGTTTGTATTTGGGTCCTGTCCTGATTCAAGTTCAATTTGTTTGCATGAAACCATTACTTTATATTAGTTTGTGTATTCACGACACTCTCAGATAAGATAGAAATCCCTGTCAGACTGAAAAGCCATAGTGTTATCAGCAAATGATATAAATGTAGTGTTGTCGTTACAGTTTGCAAGATCATTAATGTAAATAATGAATAGAATAGGGGTAAGAACCGATCCCTGTGGTACCCCGTGTCTTATAATTCTGTGCTATGACACATAGGATGTTAGGTAGGATTTCATAAGTGATATGCTATTATCATCTAAACTGTATTGTCTTGGTTTTTCCAAAGTAATGCTATGAGATACACAATTAAAGACCTTAGTTAGGTCATAAAATATTCCATTGGTAAAGTTACCTTGTTCAAAATTTTGTAGCACAGTTTGTGTTAAGGTTGCGAATTGAGCAGATACCCCAATATAAAATTGTAAATCGTTCTAGAAAGGTTTGTATGGTTTATAATTGAAACCGAAAACAAGCAACAAGCAATTGGCTGCATCAGCCGTAGAACCTTTTTTAAAATCTTTTATTAAACTTGCAATGTTTGTTAGTTGGTTTATTTAGGTCAAATCTTGCAATCAAAATTTCGATTAGTTCTAATTAAGCTAGAGCTTTGAAATTTTGCACATTTGTATAAGTCCGGTGGCAATACACTTTAACATTTTCATATAAGAAAAAAACAAGAGGGCGGCTTCAAGATGGCAGACGACTTTAGCGTTTATGATCGGATTCGACTCAAAATCAATATCTGGGGGTTTCCGAGATCGCCAATTATGAATTATTGATAAAAAATTTGAAATTCAAAATGGCGGCTTCAATACGGCGGACGACTTTTGTCATTTATGGTCCAAATTGATCAAAATCGATATCTGGGGGTTTTCGAGGTCACGGATTACGAATTTACGACTTTACCGTTTATCGCTCCACTTCAGAAAGAAAAAAGATCTTTTCTATCAATACCGTGAAGGATTTTTACAATCACTTTTCCTTCCAACGTAAAAAAATTTTTTTTCAACTTAAACTGTCATTTTTCTAACAGCTCAGAGGCAGTAAAAGTCTTTTACCGCCGCTCATGAACGGCAGAGAAAGTATTTGAAGAAAAAATAACAGGATTTTTTTTCAAATGTCAGAAAATCATTACATTTCTCACCCATTTCATGAAATTAAAGTTTAACATTTTAGACGACTGTGCGTTGCCATTAGCAACAGAAGAAAAAGTACTTTTTTGCGTTCGATCGGACTTTAACTTCCGTTGCTAAAGGCAACGCACAGCAAAATTTTTATCTTTATTTTTTATAGCTAATAAGCTGATCGACGTTTGAAGGAAAAAAATAACATGTCTTATTCGGAGTAAAAGCCACTTTTACTCCTAATAAAACAATGTACTATTATTTTATTCATATTCGAAAAAATTGCATGTTATATGTGAAGTAAAACGATTTTTCTATGTTTCGGCTGTTCTTGTCAAGTACATTCTTGACTCAAAAAATGTTACACTTACTCCACATCAAACAATATACCATTAAACTTGTTATTTATTTTTTGAATTCTCATTTTACATTATAGAATTTCTTACAATGTAGAATAGAATAAAAAGCCTTATTTTATACGCCCGCTATAAAACACAATTGAACCAACTTTCACAAGATTTCTCTCATAGAAGTAAATAAGATTTAAAAACAACGTAACCTTTAGAAAAGTCTTAAAATGCTAAACCGATGTAAATATGTTAATGGGGGAAAGCAAGTGAAAAGTTTGTTCAAAACATTTCATAAGCATTGTCGGATTATGAATTGCAAATGTGGTTTGGTGTGTTTCCACTTCGAACTTCACTTACCGTCACTAGAGCTACGTACTTTTCAGTGTTAATTACAAAGTTTGATACTGGTCGAACCACAAATTCCCCACTTCCATTCAACAAGCCGACTCTCTTAAAGTAAGGCTGTGGGAAGCGAGGGATTTTTACAATCATGTAAACTGAAACAAAAGTGGCAAAGAGAATTATGGTCTGAGCACAAGGATCAGCTACAAATGATCGTAGATAAATGTTATTAAAGTACTATGTAATAAAATTAAGCTCTCGTAAATTTATTCCGTAAGCTCCTTAGCTTTGGCTAGGTCATGATAGATTTTAAATACATTAACACTCTATGTTCCAATTGTTTGTGTAAAAACTATATAATGTAAACGTTTTGTCCAATAGAGATAGTCTACGCTGTTTTGCATAGGTTTTAAAAGTACATTATGTTTTGATCGAATTTCCTATTTAGCTAGAGATCGAGCTTTGGGAAACATACTACCTATACCCTATATATAATTTCAAATTTATATCTCCATGCCAAAAATATTACTACTATATGCTGTATCCTTTTTTTTTTATATACATTTATTTAACGTCGGCCTATTTCCGCTACTGAGGTCTAAAACCGACGCCTGTAGACCAGCTACCCCCAACCAGGAATTTTGCCGAACCTCTTCCCTTAAGAAGAGTAGGGATCTTTTACTTGCCTAACATTTAATAGACAAGGGATCGACGGCTTTACATCCCCTCCGAAGGATGGTATATCTCCTATACAACCCTCGCCTAAGGTTGTATAGCTTCCACGCATACACTGATATACAAGCCGCTGGAAGATGTGTGAGGCGTGGACGCGGTTTCCATTGGAATGGTCACTCATCCAACTACTAACTGCGTCTGTCGTTGCTTTACATCGCATACCGAAGTATGTAAATAGTAAAGACGTACCTACGCTCGCCCCCCATGCTGTATCCTCGAATACAATTCGTTATATTATAATGCACAATTTATCAATATTTTACGATATATGCAGCGAAAAGTGTATATGAGTAAGAGATAACCTGCATTGCAATCTCTCATGTAAACCAAGTCCATATAACCGACTATGAGTATCACGACGACTCAACGATATGGCGTTGTCTTGTAATCAAATGGCCCGTGTTCGATTCCTCACGCATGCTTGGCTTTTTTATTCATTATAAACTAAAATACCCGTTTCTAATTTTCCGAATCCCATCAATTCAAATTATAGGTAATTATTGTACATTAAATATATATATTCTTTATAGTTAGTCAGAGATTTGTGTAGTTTCCCAGAATCCCGAATCCGCCCCGCTCTCATTGCCCCGAACCCACCCGTTCTCATTGTCCCGAAAGAAAATTCTGCAACGTGAACCTCCAAAGAAAATCATGGGTTTTTGATCCAAAACTCTCCTAGCTTATCTACTCATGTAACATACCCAATAATGATTAGGGAGCACTAGGAATCATAAACACGAACAATTTTAATGGCGAGAATAGGTAATAACTGAGTAATACTTGGAGACTGTATTGGACTTGGGTGTAATGGGGTAGTGAAGCGCAAGTTATAGCCTCTCCTACTCAATTGTTAACCTCACCTTCGCGATGAGTTCAATTTGAACTTGGTGCACCCTGTTTTCACTAACGAGGCTCTAACGACCGAGTAATGGCGGAATAACCCTTACCTTTTGCCGTGAGCACATCCACCTTCTCACGAAGAGTGCGGTAAAAATAACCCACCGCACACAAATGTTGCTTTTGGAATCGTTTGGTTACCCCATCGTCGCAGTCTCCTTCTGTGCCATGGGACCACACCACTCGCCTTCCGCAACCGAGCTGGTCAGTTGCATACCTGCTCCAGCTAAAACTTCAAATGCAGCTTCGTTTTCAGTCGATTAAGGCTTAAAAAAAAATGATGGAGCGTTCAAGTGGGACAAAATCATCCGGAGGTAAAATACCCTCCCGATCGGATCTCCGGGGGAGGGTGCCCACAGGGACACCTCATCGAATGTCGAAAAAACGCCGACAAGTCAAATCCAAGAAAAGTAATTCTTTCATCTACGGCGCTTGGAATGTTCGTACTTTGAACGACAGCACTCGCACCGATCGGCCTGAAAGAAGAACTGCTCTAATAGATAGAGAACTTCACCGACTCAATGTTGACGTTGCAGCTCTCAGCGAAACTCGATTTTTGGAGGAAGGCTCTCTCACAGAAAAGTACTACACCTTCTATTGGAAAGGTCTTCCCACTAATTCAAGAAGACAACATGGAGTAGGATTTGCCGTTCGGAATCAACTTGTATCCAACTTAACACAAGTACCACAAGGCCTATCCGAGCGTCTAATGCTGCTACGCTATGAGCTATCAGATGGCAACGCGGTAAATCTAATAAGCGCCTACGCTCCCACTCTGGATGCAAGTCACGAAACCAAGGAAAGCTTCTATCAACAGCTGGAAGAAACCCTCTGTAGAATACCTAAAACGGAACGACTCGTTATTCTTGGCGATTTTAACGCTAGAGTAGGGAGAGATGCAGACACCTGGCCAGGCATCATAGGCAAGAACGGTTTGGGCAACATGAACGCTAACGGTCAACTACTCCTAACTAAATGCGCCGAACATGATCTAGTTATAACAAACACCATTTTCCGACAAAAGGATAAATTTAAAGGCACCTGGCGTCACCCCAGATCAGGTCACTGGCATCTACTGGACTATGTTATCGTACGTAGGAAGCATCTCAAGGACGTCCAAATTACAAAGGCGCGCATTGATAGCGAATGTTGGACCGATCATCGTCCTGTTGTCTCTAAAATGAAAATTGTTATGAGACCTAAACACCGAAGAACTCAAGTAAAACGTAGACTCCGTCTCTGTATTAGTAAATTGCGTGACCAACAAACCGTCGAACAGCTAAAGCAAAAAGTTCAAGAGAATTTGAGTGCACTAGAAGAAACCAATTCTGTAGATGTCGCTGCTACCTGGACACAAATTAAAGACAGTTTAAAAAGTGCGAGTGAGGAAATTCTTGGCACTGCAGCAAGTAAAAAACAGGAGGACTGGTTCAATGATAATGAAGCTTTTATACAAGAACTTCTTGACCGCAAACATATTGCCTTCCAAAACGCTATCAACCACCCCAACGACTCATCAAAAGCAGAAGCTTTTACCCAATCTAAGCATGAAACGCAACGCGAAATCAGAAGAATAAAGAACGAGTGGTGGACAAGCAAGGCCAGAGAAATTCAAAGGTACGCCGATTCACACGACTACAGGAATTTCTTTCAAGGAGTAAAAGCAGTGTACGGCCCCAGTCGGAAAAATATGTGCCCTATTAAAGATTTAAATGGAAATCTCCTCAAAGAAGACCAGGAAATAAGAGCCCGATGGAAAGAACACTACTCTAACATTCTTAACCAGCAAAGTCAAGCCGATCACGATATTATAAATCTTATCCCTCAATATGACACCTTCGAAGACTTAGATAAACCACTAACAACGGAAGAGATCTTAACCGCCATTGGGCAGCTAAAAAATAACAAATCTCCCGGCGCCGACTCACTCCCAGCTGAGATCTTTAAAGCTGTGTCGTCAGAGCTCATACCCTACCTCAAAAAACTGTTTGATGTCGTGTGGGAAAGTGGTCAAGCTCCGCAAGAGTTTCGTGATACACTTTTAATCAACCTCTTCAAAAACAAAGGGAGCGCTGCGGACTGTGGAAATTACAGGGGTATAGCTCTCCTGGCTGTTGGAGGGAAGATACTCACTAAAGCGATGGCAAATAGGCTAACACCTGTTATGGAAAAGTTACTTCCTGAAACACAGAGTGGCTTTAGACCAAACCGAGGCACATCGGATTTAATCTTCACACTTAAACAGCTCCAAGAAAAAGCACTCGAACATCAAGGAGAAATTCACATGGCCTTCATTGATTTAACCAAGGCGTTTGACTCGGTGGACAGGGAAGTGCTCTGGAAAATTATGTTCCGCTTAGGTATCCCTAGAAAATTTGTGGAAGTATGTCGCAGTCTACATACAAACAACAACGCCCAGGTTATGTATAATAATGAGGCAACCGAACCTTTCCAAACCCTCACTGGAGTTAGGCAGGGATGTGTCCTGGCACCCCTACTTTTTAATTTGTTTACCACTGCTCTAACAATTATTGTTGACAACAAACTGACAGTCAGAGGAATAGGTCTCAGATACCGTTTTGATGGCGGTCTCTTTAACATAGGGCGCTTTAGAGCTTTCACGAAGACACGCACACGATTCATTTGTGATCTCCAGTATGCGGATGACTGTGCACTTTTAGCCTCTACGCCTGAAGAGCTTCAAGAACTTTTAGATGTGTATGCCCAGAGCTATGATTCCTTGGGACTTAAAATCAACATTGGAAAGACTAAGATTATGTCAACTCCTCATCAAGTGAACCAAACAGACATTACACTTAACGGAAATTCTCTTGAAGTGGTGGATCAGTTCAATTACTTAGGCAACGTTGTTAATGACAAAGCAAACATGGACAGCGAGATTCGCAATAGAATTAACGCTGCATCTAGAGCACTCTGGGGACTTAGAGAGAGAGTATTTGACAACCACGACCTTGCTTTGTCAACGAAAATGGCTGTCTACAGAGCAGTTGTCATTCCAACACTGCTATATGGATGTGAAAGCTGGGTCACTTACCGTCGTCATGTGAAAGAATTAGAACGTTTTCAGCAAAGACACCTCAGAAGTATGAAGAAAATCCATTGGTTCCATCACATATCAAACGTGGAAGTACTCAGGAGAGCAAACAGCCTTCCAATTGAGGTGCTTATTTCAAGAGCACGCCTAAGATGGGCAGGTCACGTTCATCGTATGCATGATAACCGCCTTCCTAAATGTACACTTTATGGTGAATTGCTAAGCGGTAGAAGAAGGCGTGGCGGTCAACGAAAGAGGTTCAAAGACGTTCTCCATGAAAATCTAAAATCCTGCGGTATTCCAGACGAGCAATGGGAACAACTTGCAGCGGACAGAACCGAATGGCGAGGGGTTGTGGCCAGCTATCAAGGAAATGTTGCTGCAAGAAGGCCGAATCCAAGACCTAACCAGGTCTATGTTTGTCCTGACTGCGGTCGACATGTGCTCTCCCGAATTGGCCTCTATAGCCATAGTCGTGTGCACCGTAGATGAATGGGAATTACAATAGACTACACCTTTTACTTGTTTTTTATTGTACACAATCTATCGACTGTAATATTTTTATACTCGGACTCGAGTAACGGCTAATAATAATAAGTATTTGCCAAGTACCAGTGGATAAACAGTCACAGTCAACGGAGTATATTGAATGGATTATTTATTTTTATTTTAGGTATCGTCAGCTAGAAACAGAGAGCTTGTTTTTGTTTTCAACAGATTATTATGTAGCTTTATTTTTAAATCGAGTCAGAAGTGCAATCGTAATTCTGAAAGTTAGGACATCCTGTAGAGGTTCTATAAAAATACTTTGAAAACTTCTCGCTTTATTCACCTTTAAGATGATTTTCCAACTTTATTTTATCACATATGATGAGAAATCCACAAAAGAGCGGAATTTTGAAGAAGACATGAATTTCCTTAGAAAAGTTAAAGTTCTATATAAAATTATTTCCTCTTCCGTTGCGGTTGTGAAAGAGTTCGTTTGCAGTATAATAATGTTTGTCTAATTTTTTGCTTGGAGTTCAAATCTTATAGAAAAGTAATATACAGAATTTATTTTATTCATAAACTGTGCGCGACATTAACCAAATCTCTAGAGAAGAAATATTTTATGAAAAGAGATATATCACTTCGTCAAATAAATACCATATTCTTAAAAATTTGTGGCCAGAGAGTGGAATAGGCAAGAATGTTACTAACATAAATAATATAAAAATGCTCTAGGTTAAAAATACTCCAAACCCCATCTACTTCTTAAACTTTACCGAATAAAACTTTTTTATCAGCTCCTCCTAGAATACAATTCTTAAAATATACATTTCATGGCGAAGGTATGATATACATTTATGTTGAAAATAGAAACACAAAAGGACGTATACAAATTTTACTCGCCTTTTGTATTTATATATTCAGCCTACGAAATACGAGACGGAAAATTTTAACAGTAATTTCACAAGTAAAGTACAAAATAAGCTTTGTGTTTTTAATTACTTATCTTCTCAATAAAGCGGAGTTTAAACATTGCGGGTAAACATTTTATTTACATCAGAAGTTTCTAAGTCGACACAAAAGTGGGTTCAAGTTTTTTAAGCACATGAAAAATATTAAAGTAATATATTTTTGTTATTTATAAATCAATTTAAAGAACGATTTAGATTTAGAGACACAGCCAAGCCCGAAATTATTAACACCCATTAGCTTTACATACATTATACAGGGTGTCCCACGACGAACTGCGGAGATCGATATCTCGAAAAGTAGACATTGGAAAATTTTTAAAATTTGGTAGTAAACTAATGTAGATGGGAGCAACTCGGCTAAAGTATTTTGAAGATGGTGGCGCTTCCGGTTATACCGGAAGTAGATGTCAACTTGCTTATTTGATACGGGACACCCTATATATAATTACATTTTTGGATTGTGGGCAAAATTCTAGACCGATTTTTTGACATCTTTCAATTTTTTTGTCAAAATTGACATTTGCTGGCCGTAAAAGAATTATCGATTGTTCCCATAAGGAAACCTTTATTAACTAATTTGGGTTGGATTCTTTGTTGAAAAAGATCCACTTTAATAGAGTTTTTATAATATTTTGATAAGTATTAATACAGAGTGTTCAAAAATAAGAATAAAAATGAAATTAAGAAAACTGTCAAAAATTGAGAAAACTGTCTATGGATCTTAAGTTCAATTACTCTTAGTTGACTGTGACGGCGTTGAGTGCTAAACAAATGTATGTAGCTGTCACTTACCATTTGACAAGTATCAATTATCATGCCGAGGCGCTTAAATTATACGCACGAGGATTATTTCAATTTGTTTATAATCTATGTAGTCACAGTAAATTAGAAATTAAAATGGCAAATAGGAGAAATAATTTATAAAGTTTTAAAAATGTGGGTGCAGAACTCTTAATAGACATCCAAATACAGATCAAAAGAGTTCCCATCCCTCAGGAGGCTGCTTCATCCCCTTGTGCTTCAGAAACCACCCTCTAGTGTGACCTCGCGCTAGTTTTTTAATTTTTCTCTGATGAGGAAAACAAATACAACATAAAATGTTTGTTGTCCAACCCTAATCTCATAAATGACGTTTGAAGTTGGTTAATGCTGGTAAAGATAAGGAAATTGTTTATAGACACACCAACAGCAGTACAAAATATGAAGGAAAGAATAATAACTGCCTTTACATCTATCACACCGGCAGTTTTAGGAACAGTGAGACCTCATTTCAAAAGGTCATAGAGATGTGTGTCAATCAAAATGGGCAACATGTGGAACATTAATTATAATTTTTTCTATTGAGTTATTTGAAGAAACCTCTTTTTTAAGTTTATTTTTGAATTTTGTAATTATTGCTCAATAAAATGAAATTGGGAAGTACTTACAAAAAATATTCGTGTTTCATTTCTACATTACATCGTCGAAAAATATACAGGATGTTCCATTTGAAAAAATTGAAAAAATTCAATTTAAAATGTTAATTAAAATTAAAATGTGTTAATTGAAAAATAATTTTTGGCCACCCTGTACAATTTTACGAAATGAAAATGATTCAAAAACATTAATTAGATGTCTCGTAACTGATATTCACTTAAGTTTTTCTTAAAACCCATAATTGTGACTGTGGTGATTTTTCTAATTTCCATCTGCAGATTACATTATTTCAATAAATAAATTCATTACATCCAAGTGGTTGGGAGATATTCAATGCTAATATAGAAATGAATAGAGCTTCGAAAGAGGCTTCAAAAAAATGTACTGATATACATAGCATTCCATTTAAAAAAGGCACTTGGTCCTGTAATTTCGCCTTGGCACGCCCTGTATGTTCGAAAATAATTTCCAGTTATAGACTTTTTTATCTAGTTTACTTACAATTTTTTTTTTAAATTTCTATCTATCGAAGAACTCGAGATATCGAGGTCCGAAGCACTATGCCCCACCCTGTATATTTTATTACTGATGTCCCTTCTACAAAAATAAAGATTCACCCTAAACCGTAACTAACCTTAAGGAAACGTTTTCAACCTTTAGCGAGTTAATTTTATTTAAGTCAATGTTTCTATATAGTCTCAGCCTTAAATTACATTTTCAATGTTTTCATACTTCTGATAATTTGGTTTTATTTCTATTTCAGATTAATATGGAGCGGAATCGTCTGCTGCAGCAAATGAACTGTGCGATAATACAATATCATCGACCGAGTGTGAAAATAAACTGACGTGAATGGTGATCACTGAAATCTAATAAAACACAATGATAGTGAATGCTATGGCTTCATTCTCAGCAACACTAACAACTACATCAGCAAACCTACCGACTATGCTACAAAATGTCACGCTACAAAATAAGACAAATGTCACCACAATAGAAAATCCCCACCTAGATTGGGCAGATCTCTTAGTATTAATTATAAAAGGATTTATTTTTTCAACAATCATCATTAGCGCTGTGTTAGGAAATGCCCTAGTAATAATTAGTGTCCATCGTCATAGAAAATTGAGAGTTATAACTAACTATTACGTGGTAAGCCTTGCTATGGCAGATATGTTGGTAGCATTGTGTGCAATGACTTTTAACGCTAGCGTGGCCCTCAGCGGGAAGTGGCTTTTCGGCTACTTCATGTGCGACGTCTGGAATAGTTTGGACGTTTATTTTTCGACGGCAAGTATATTGCATCTGTGCTGCATCAGTGTGGATCGCTACTACGCCATAGTAAGGCCGTTAGAATATCCAATAACAATGACTCATAAAACGGTGTCGTTCATGTTGGCCAACGTGTGGCTACTGCCGGCTTTAATAAGTTTCACCCCGATATTTCTCGGTTGGTATACAACAGACGAGCACAAACTCTTTAGAATAAAAAATCCGAACGTGTGCGAATTTGTCGTTAATCAATATTACGCTATAATAAGTAGTTCCATAAGTTTTTGGATACCCGGTATTGTCATGGTTACCATGTATTGTCGGATATATAAAGAGGCGGTGCGGCAGAGAAAGGCGTTATCGCGAACTTCATCTAACATAATATTAAATTCTATACATCAGCATCGGACGTCTTACAGAGATCGATATGGTGATCATTATTTACATCCATCGGACGGAGAGCTAACCACAGTGGGACAAATTAATGGAAGAAGGAGCACCAGCTCTGGCTCGGCGGTTTCTTATGGGACTACAACTACCGAGTTCAACACAGCCATGAACAGTAGAGATAACAGCAAGGCTGCTACGGAATTAAACGTAAATGGTAAGTAACAATTCTACTGATTTATTCCTATATGTCAAATTTTGGCAGTTTGTTCTTTTTATCTATCTATGTTATCATTTTTACAAATTATTGGGAATATTTTTATAGGTACTGGGTCACACAGACTAATGGTTGACCCCCTATATTTCCATTATTTTTTAACTTATCCATTATGACACGTTGGGTGCCAAAAATATATGACGAGCCTATTTAGTCACTAAACAAAAAGTAATATTGATATGACAAAAAGAAATGAAGTGAATATAAACAGTAGCGTTCGAGTCGCAGAGGCTCGCAACAGGTGTGCCGAGGGCTAGTTCAGCTCTAGTCGGTGAGGGGGGTAGGTTAAGGTTCATACACAAAAAAAATAATAAAGCATATACACATTAGTTACTCATGTATATGTATAAAGGGCGCCACTAGCTAATAAAATGACTGCAACCTAGCTAGAAGGCTCCCAAAATTTACAAGGGTACCCAAACGCTACACTATATTTCTTCGAGGTATGAATTTAAAAGAAAACCAGTATGTAAAGATAGAATTTGGATATCAAATTTATTCAATAAAAGGCTATTCACCTGGAGTAGATATATATATTCACAAACAATAAATATATTTGAACCGGTCCTTGGTTATATAATTTAATCTTACCGTGCATGATATCACGAAGGGTTCACATTAGGTTCACACGAGATAATAAAAGTCGTGCATATGAACTTATTTATACTTATATATCATAACTTATATAATATACCTCCCCAAATCATAAAAGGTTTGAATTGAATTACCCGACATTACTTATTTACATTTAACATAAAAAAAGGAATCATATCCAAATACTTAAAATTTTGAATAGCCAAAAAAATTATTTATTTACCAAAATACAGGCATAATATATTTACAAATCATACACTAGATATAAAAGAAAACTGTGCTCAAATACTTAAAGTTTTCAAATAGTCAAAAGTGAAATCACAAATTATGTATCCCTAACTCATACGCTAAGTATAAAAACCTGTATGGCGAGCTGAGTAGCTACCTTCCAAGAAGTACCACGAATCATTGTCCAAATTGGTCGCATAAGTTGTCGTTATTAATTCCCATCCATCGAAAATGATCCAGACCATGAATCGTTGTCCTATGTCGAAGCCTGCAGTTGTCAATTCAGTTCCATACCTGTTTTCCAAAACCCCGAATCGTTGTCCAAAGTGAAAGCAAAAGGTTGTCAATAAAGTTCCAATTAGGGATCCACAAGTGAAGAACAAGAGTAGGTGACCGAAACCCAGGCCTCTCTTGCTCAGGAGATGGGTAACGCCAGGCTCAATAATTATGTGGGGGGAATTCGTAAAATTCGGGATTGAACATTACGAAAACAACAAAAAGTAACAAAAAGTTGAATAAAACAGAAAATAAGGAAAAGAAGAAGAAGAAGAAAAAGAAGCCCTAAAAAATAATTTCATAAATGTACTAAAAAAAAAATTAAAAAGATCTTTATTCCTTACTCAAAGGTGTAGGGCGGCTTAAAATCGGCGATCCAAGAGGTCAAACTTGGAAGTAATTCCTCGTGGGACGGCTTTCTACAATTACCACAGAAAATGCGTTAGGGAGACATGTGCTTGCTTCACAAAAAAAATCCGAACTAGTCGAGTAAGGTGTGTCGTTCTAAACAACCAAAACGTACACAACCAACCATGAATTTCCAATATCCCATGAAAACATCAAATGGAAAGCCCCATTAACGGCAATTAAAAGGAAAAATTCACAAAGAACGCCAAGCGCACTGCACCTAATGGCTACCGTCTCCAAACTCAACTTCCTACCTTCATCTCGTTACATTATAAGCCGACAAAAGACGCAACCCCTAATACACCTGCGAGATGCCTACTGTATAGCCAAAGGATTCTAGTCTCAGCTACAAAATTTAACAGCGCGGCAACCCTGGATACGCCTCTCAATAATTACCTATTGTCTACCTAAAAGGCATAAAACAGCATTTAGCACGTAACACCATTTGAAATTTGGGGTGCATAAACTACCTATAAAAATGGATTCTTGTACATAGATAACGGTAACTGGAAATGATCTCATTCCGGTTTACCCTGTATATTTTTGCATATTTGGATTCAAGACAACATCCTGAGTATACCATGAGATTTTCGAGAATTTTTGAATCGATGTTCAGTTTATTTAAGCATTTTAAGACATTTATCTACAGTACGTTGGAATACTAAAATTTGTTCTACGGAAGGTAAAGTACATGAGAAAAATAAAAATTTTAGTTTAATTTCATTAATAATTATTTACGAAGTTGAACATACCACTCGAAACATTTTTTTATAAATGGGAAGGTAGTGGTTCATAGTGTTCAATACATTATAGACTTTTTTCTAAATTCATTGATAATCCAGATGTTTCAGATTTTTGTTATCAAATTCGTGCCCTACGAAAAAAGCTTTTTTCATTGTGTTTATTTTGACGTCTTGAATAACACTTGGTAGTTACGCCACGATACACCTGGAGGACTTCGTGAAAACCGCGTCGGAAGGTCGCGAAAACCGCGGATTCGCAATTAACTCAGTATTTATGACCCAAACGGGAACAACACCTATTGTAAAAATTGTACATCTGTAAATTCTCTATCTTAAAGATTCTATACATTTTTTTCGTACGCTTAAACGTTTTGGAGATACGACGCGGACTATTATCAGAATGAAAATTAAATATTACTGTTATAGATAGAACTCGATTCTTTACCAGGATGTCTTATACAGGGTGGACCATTAATAATAGGCCAGAAAAAATATCCTTTAGTAAAATGTTGCTGTGGAAAAAGATACAGGGTGTCAAAGTTCAAAATATTTTTCCGTTTTTTTGCAATAACTCTTGACTGATCTTCGCCAATTTGCTAAATGAACTTTATTTATTATAAGAAACAATAACTTATGCATTACATCACGTTAGATCATAGAGGGCGCCGCAGGATCTGTATCTGATGATGAATTTTTTTGATATTTTTTTGACGAAACGTTGTAGTATTTCTGGCCAGAAAATCTGATGAGGGCGTCATTTCCACGTATAAAAGGTACACTTGGTCAAACTTGAAACTCCAACCAATTTCGAGGAAAGTGCCGTTAAACATTTCAATAATTTTTTGAAAGACAAATTCAAATTTAATAAAACAAAGTGTATTTTTATGGTACTAAAGACACATAAACAAAACATTCCTTTAAGACCAATTGTTAGTTCTATTAATTCACCATGTCATAATTTGGCAAAATTTTTACTTAAAATTATTGATCCATTATCTGGGAATTCATATATTAAAAATAGTAAACAGTTTATAGAAAAAATTTATGAAAACGATATTCATGAATCACACCTGATGGTTAGTTTTGATGTAGTTAGTCTTTTACCAATGTTCCGGTAGATGAAACCTTAAACATAGTTAAAGACAGGTTTCTAAATGATAATAATTTGAAAACTAGAACTAAATTAAGTGTAAATAGCATAATGGAACTCTTATTAACAATGTGTATAAAAACAACCTATTTTCAATTGGACAATGAGTTCTATCAGCAGGATTTTGGTATGGCTATGGGGTCTGCATTATCACCAATTTTAAGCAACATATTTATGGAGAACTTTGAGAACACACATGTTCAAAATTGTATAAACAAACCGGTGTCTGGTGGAGATATATTGACGACATCTTTGCGATTTGGCCTCATGGTGTCAATTTATTAGATAGTTTTTGGAAAATATAAATAGTAAGGAATCGTCTATTAAATTCACATTAGAAGTTGAAAGTAGGAATGAACTACCGTTTTTAGATGTTTTAATTAGAAGGGTAAATATTACAATTGAAACAAGCGTTTATAGAAAACCAACACATACTAATAGATATCTAAATTTTAACTCAAATCAGTCAATAAATGTTAAAAGGGGTGTTGTAAAATGTTTATACGAATAATTTCATCTAATAATGAAATATTAAATAACGAGAAAAAATTTATCAAAGAGGTTCTAGTACAAAACCAATATCCTGAAGCCTTTGTTGATAGAGTTTTCATAAATGTTGAAAATAGGGACAATCAGGTGACAAATTTGATGTTAGGACGATATTTCAAACGGGATAACACTTTAAGATCTATTTTAATAAAAACAAAACCGAATAAATAGGGAGCAGAATTCAAAAAACTGTATTTACAATATCCCGTGTGAATGTGATAAATGTTATGTGGGTGAGTCATCCAGACCTTTCAGTGTGAGGTTGGATGAGCACAAGAATTACATTAGAAAGAATGAAATTCAGAAATCAAAGATTTGTGAACATGCTTGGGAAAACGGACATAGAATAAATTGGGACTCGGCAAAAATTTTAACAAAAGAAGCAGATACCAAAAAAAGAAAAATTAAAGAATCAGCAATAATATTATTAAATGAAGATAAGTGCGTATCGAATTGTTCTGTAGATATTTGTACAACCTGGCTACCAATGTTAAAAGAAGAACTTAACAAACTCAACGTCATCTAAAAGAAAATGTCATCAGTTCTGTGTTCTATGTAAGTAGTAAGTATCTATGGAAATAACATAAACAGAATCTTAAAGCTGTGTATTTGACATACACAGCAAAATAAGAGTTCTTCCCAAAAAAGCTTTGAAAACGGAAAGAGACTACTTTCCGAAACGTCAGCAAAATACGTTATTTCTGTGTTTATTCCGATTTATATTATTTGCAAAACATAACCTCTGACTATTCCTTTGACGTAAACGTCACGGGCGCATAGGCTTTTTTCCAATAATTATATTATTTTGTAGATTCGGTGATTTGTTTTTGAAGAGGATTATAATACATGTGGTAGAAAACCCAAATAATACGAAAGAATATATAAAGTGTATTTATTGAAAAAAGTACAAAACGTAAGGGAAAACAAAATCGTAATAACAGCGTAAACTCTTTCTCACTTTCTAATGATCTAATGGATTATTTTCATGGTATTGAGATAAATACAGAAATCAAATGATTTTCTAAAATAATAATTTAATCTCATTATATGACCAAAAAATAACGTAAAAGTTGACTTAAGACATTATAAACTTTCCCTTCATGCAAAAACCCCATTGCTGCAACTTAGAGTAAATGCCCGATATGGTCTCCACCTGCTTTTATGCCTTTTCTAATTCTATTCATAAAAGATTTTCTTACACTAAAAAATACATTTTCCTGTCCTCTAATAAAATTCGCTGCGTTTTGTATTTTGTCCCACAATTCTTCTCTTGAGTTGATAGTATTTGCATAGACTAAGAAATTCAATGTCTCCACGCATAATAATCCGGAGGATTATAATCAGGACTCCTTGGTGGCCAAGCAAACTCACTTCCTCGACCAATTCATCTGCGTGGGAAAGTCTCGTCTTGTCCCGACTTCGATGGAGAAATGAGAGGAAGCTCCATCTTGCATCAACCACATTCTGTTCCGTATATCTAGCATGAAAGCATGTAATATATCAGCAAGAGTATTTTGAAGAAAAAACAGATAAGACGGTCCATTTAAATTTGGAGGAAGGACTGATTGATCGCCGATGATACCACACCAACCGTTAATGTTAAATTCTTGCTGAAAATGCCTTTCTTTACACGGCATGAGGATTTTCTACTTCTCCAGTTAAAAACGCCTCGGCGAGTAAAAGTTGCTCCGTCGGTAAAGTGTTGTGTTTATTTAGAACAAATTGACAAAATTGTAGCCTTTCTGAAAGATCCCGTCGATATAAGTTTTATACAGGAGTGAGATGATATGGGTAGAAGCGTTCTTTACGTAAGACTTTTCGGACAGGTTTTTTACTCACCCCTGTTGCCAATTACAATTAAAATTTAAAATTCTTTATTCACTTTAAAGTACAATTCATTCTCTATTTTACTTATATCATATAATTACATTGTTTACAATTTGATACTTTCCCGACGCGTTACATTAAGCTATTAGCTTAGAAGCGAGACGGGGGGCCGATCTTATGCCAATATGAACTAAAATAGAGTTAAAATTTATAAATAAAAAACGTTCTCCAAAACAGATTAAACTAAATATCAATTAAGAAATACAAAAGTTTTAAAAAATTAAATGAAATTCTTTCTACTATATACAATTGTGAGTTTACTTACAGGAAACTTATTGCTAAGAGAAAACCTGCTTCAAGATAATTTATTTACATATAAAAATACACCGATTATATCGGTAAAAAAAAAAAAATAATCATGAAACAAAACGAAAATTATCAGTATAATAAAACAACAAGTATTTAATCTTTAAAAATTTTATATAAAATATGTTCCAAACACAAGTCACGTCATCATGATTCTCCTGTATCTGCAAGAAAATTATTTGTCTTAAATCTAATGTTATCTATCCGAATAAATCGGAAGATTTTCATGTATGAGCTTATGGGTATGCTCAATATTATGATGTTCCCGTATGTCTACCATATGTGTGGTAAGCGGGGATTTATGTATGCTGCTAAACGACTTGAGCTGACTTGAGGATCATCATCCACATGAACTAAAATTTCTAGTTCTTGATCTGGAGTAATTCATTTCGGTCGTCCTACATCGTTTTTATGGCGAAATGAACCCGTTTCTCCCAAATGACAAAACAGATCTTTGAAAATCTTATGGTCTGGCTGTATTCTATTTGGATATTTCGATTTATTGTTTCTTAGAATAAAAAAGTTCCTATAGCAAATTTGGTGAAGATCAGTCAAGAAACTGTTGTTATTACAAAAAAAACGAAAGAACAATTTGCACTTGGACACCCTGTATCTTTTTTCACAGCAACATTTTACTAAAGCATATTTGGTTATATCCTCTTATTTTGGCCCAAAGAATCTACCCCAGAACTATGGCCTATTATTAATGGTCCACCCTGTATAAATTTTTTAGAGTCGGTGGTTAATAATCTATTCAAAATAACTTAGATAAACATCAGAATTTTATTATACGGCATGATTAAATATTTTATACATTTATGTATATTTAAATAAATATTTTATTTTTAGATCCAGTTTAATCTCACGATAAATCGTTTCTTTCTCAAAGGGTGAAATGAAAAACGTTCAAAGCGGTTTTCATTAGCTCTACGTGATTAAGAAATATTAAAATTTATTGTCCATTACTTAAATCTGATTTACGTCCTAAGTGAAATAAAAATATTACCCTTTAACATCTGATATACTGAACACCATTATCACAAGGCGATGAACCCATAAATTCATTTTATGCATTTAATACAAAGCCCGGTGCAGTTTTATCAGACGTTGTGAGAATAAATACGGAAGTAGAACGCATTTTTTAACTTTAGTGGGTAATCACGTCGAGCTTTCTTTGAATATTGCACGTATATAAAATATACCTGCTGAGCAATTCAGAAACATTGCCAAGGGAAATAAAATAAGAAAAAATATGACGCTATAAAATGATGACGACTGCAATAAACTATGAATTCTTTCCCATTAATAGCATTAACGTGAGATTAGCAAGTTTAATTAAACTCTGTTATTTGAATGTATTATTATGTACGTAAATTAAGCGTTTTAATATAATAGTATAGCTCTAATGCAATATTGTGGATGGTGACTAATAACGCTGACATAATTATTAATTAATATGTGCTGCTTGTATAACAGAGTATGTATTCAGCTACAGGATATCCCAATAGTGCGCCAAAGTCCAATATCGGCCTTACTAGAAGATTTTGGAAAATTGCTTTTCTTGTGGAAGTGTCAAAAGATGCACATTTTAAAATATTTTGAAATATACAGGGTGACTCGCTCAAATCAAATATCTCCCGAGGAAAAGTATTGTGCAGTTGACGTACATCGTTAACGCGATTCTGCGGCTACAACACTGGCCTAATCATTGGAAGTGCGCCGTGGTCGTGCCCATTCTTAAGTCAAATAAGAACGCGAAGTTCGCCGGCAGCTACAGGCCCATTTCGTTACTGTCGGCGATCTCCAAGTTGGTGGAGAAGGTTGTCCTGACCAGACTCCACACTGTGCAGGAGGAACTTCACATCAACGATGAGACCCAATTTGGCTTCAGGAGAGGCAGGAGCATGGTTCAGCAAGTCGTTAGAATAGTTAACGACGTCAAAGTGCAATACAACCTCGGGAAGAACACCACCATGGTGCTCCTCGATATTGAGAAGGCGTTCGACACCGTCTGGATTCCGGGACTACTCTACAAACTACACGACTACAACTTTCCGACTTACTTCATAAAACTCATTCACTCGTTCTTGACAGGAAGATCCCTGCAGGTTCGAGTGAATAACAAACTCTCAACACGGCGGGACATTCGCGCGGGAGTCCCGCAAGGATCGTGCCTGTCGCCAAAGTTGTACAACCTGTACGTCTCCGACTTCCCAGAGTTCCCGAATACGAAGCTGGCCAAGTACGCCGACGACACGGCCATGTACGCGCATTCGCATAACGCCCAAGCAGCGAACATGCTGCTGAAGGCGCACATGGCCCGTGCCACGACGTATTACGCCCAGTGGAAGATTCGGGTAAACGCTGAGAAGTCGGAGGCGATAGTCTTCACGCGCCGTTTCACTGAAAACAAAATCCTAACACCAATCTCGATCCGGGGAAACAAAATTCCAACCAAGAGGTGTGTGAAGTACTTGGGGGTCAGACTGGACCAGCGACTGACGTTTAACACACATATAAATGAGACCGTACGGATGGTCTACTCCCTGTCCAGGAGTCTGTATCCACTCATGGTCAGGGGTAGCAGACTTAACCGACAAAATAAAAAATTGTTGTACACGATGGTGGTCAGGCCATCCATCACATACGCGGCACCGGTGTGGTGCAGCATACCGGCCACGACAATGAGAAAACTAAAAGTGTTAGAACACAAATTTATGCGCCTCATCTCTAATTCTGGAAGGTACACCTCCCTCAGAGACCTATACGCACTTTGCCACGACATAACCCATAGCGGACTACGTCCAGGATATCTCCCAGAAATTCTACTCTTTCAAACTGGGCGATAGTCCACTAACAAGAAACATAACACAAATTAGACAGCATAATGCCCCATTTCGGATTAAACACACACTACCGTACCAGACGTTACCGATCTTCCGGCAACCTCTGTAGCCAAACTTCAACAACTATAACTTTCGCTTACCCTATCCACCTTACTGATATTTCATACCTTTACATCTTTAAATCTTTCCTGTCCCCCTCTTCCTTTCTGTTTGTTTCTTTTTGTGTCGTTTAGTAAGTTTAGGCCTGCCTATGCGCAGCCCGGCATTTGCACGTCTCGCAGATGGTTCCTCGTCTAGATTGAGGTACCAGCGTCATCACCCAAATTAGAAACAGTGAAGTGCGCGAGCTACCTTATAAAAGTGTAATTTTAAGTTTTGTTAACTCTGTTTTTTTAGATGTTTGTAAATTTGATCACCTTTTTTAATCTGCATTATGTAGAAAGAGCCTAGGTATAAGTTTTAATTGTTTTAAAACCGAACCAGGCTTAGTCCGCCTGGTCCTGCAATCCGCCACAGCGAATAACGCAGTGGTTGCACGGTCGGACCCGGGTTAGGCCTTGGGGAGGTAATTATTGTATAAGTTACTGGTAAATAAAGAAGTTTTGAATTGAATTGGGTGACTCGCTACAGCGGAGCATCCTTGATATCATTTTTTTTAAATGGAACAACTCATATATTTTTACATTTATGAATTCCGTTCAATAGCGATGCTGTTTTTTAAGGAATTATCAAGATTATTGTATCTGATGATTCCTCTATGAAAAGGAAATTTCTCTGTTAGTTTTTTGTTATACTGTTGTTCTTTCTTACGAAATTTTTGTACTGCAATTTCACAACTGTGTTCTTTTCTAAATCCATATTAATTTATGAATAAAATATTATTTCCTATTATGTAATTTAAAACTTGTTCAATCTTTCAATGAGTTTTTCTATAGTGCCTTACATATTGATAGGACTTAAAGCGCTTACTTCTTTATATCATTTACTTTAGGTACTAGTATAACTCTAGATATTTTAAGATTTGATGGAAGTTGTCTAGCGAAGTATTGACTAAATTTAAAAATGGTTTTTCAATAAGGTAATATATATTTAAGAAACTTTGCTGAGATTTCGTCCGGCCTGCCCTGATTTAGCAAAGAAAACACGACCCTTGGCAGTTCATTGTAGTCAATGAGTTTAATTGTACTAAGTGAATTTCTGGTGTTCTAATGTTGCGAATAAAATCAATTCGGTTACTTATATCTATGCCTGAAATAATATTTGTTGTTTTAACTTCCCTTTCTTTTTATAGTTTTCCCTTCTAATACATTCTATTTTTTTCTTCTTCTTTCTTCTTATTGTTTTCTTTTTGGAATATTCCAAAAAGGAATAAGAACAAATATTATTTAACTTGACAATTTGAGGAAAAATATACTCTGTATGCAAGCCCAATATCGCCTTGGTCTCACTATGAAGAATAACAGCCGTGAGATGAAGCAATGATAATATAGTAATTGGGGAAAATGATATGATATTAAAAGAGAGACTTTAAATATTTGTGCTTAACGGTTCTTTCAGTACACCCACAGATAATCTACTGGCAATGAGTAAACGGAAAATTTAAATCAAATTTACAATTTGGAACTAAAAAAACTAAATTATTAATGGAAAATGTTGCCAGAAGTTTTGCCAGCTCAAAAGCTAAGGCTCAGTAGATCAAAAAGGAGCTCGATACATTTAACTTTTAACATTTAATTAATCACCTCAGTAAATTTAAATCTACGAAGAAGTAAATAACTAGAATTTAACTTTGTAAAGTATGTCCTGGCGAATACCGGCAGTCTAAAGCGAAGCCCCAAACTTGCTAAAACTACTCGTTGATTCCTCAGAATTTCAAAGGAATATACAACAGTGCTTAATTAGAAGAGAACAGGAGGCAGTGAAAAGCTGCTTGTGTTATTTAAATGCCACTATATTTGTTGGGGTGTTTCCGTTTGAAATTGATATTATTGAAGGTATTAATGAAAATTTCAGCTCTTTTCAATACGTAAATATTATGCAATAATTTTGTTCGGAAAAGATATTAAGAAAGTTATTGGAAAGATTATTCGTTTAATAAAACATAAATTCTATCGTTAACCGGTCGTTTAAGTTATTAGAAATGTCTTCACTGTAGAGTCATTATTTAAAATCAACAAAAAGATTCCAAATATCCTGAAAATATGTTACACATTGCTTTATACACAGAGTGCTTCGAACATGTTGACACATGTCTTAAATAATTGACATCAGCCAATAAATTCTAACCCCAAAAGTAGCGATCCAACTTCTTTTTTAATGTAGATCTTGTTAAATTGAAAATTACTTATTTTTTGTCTCTATTCCAACAACTCGCGTGGTTCTCAAACATGGTGTCTTTTTGTACGTGGGAGGTATTCACGAGGAACGGACGGTCTTGAATGAATGCTCTTATGGATATTCATCATCTTGTGGGTATCTCTATCTAATTGATGCAGCTCATCTACCATCCATGTCACTACTCCAAAAGAGTAGAACAGTACAGGAGCGGCAAGCATATTAGCAGCAGACACCTTGTTTTCCCTGAAAGATTTGTAATCTCAAAATTGATAATAGATTTATAATCTATCTTATAATATAATTATCTTTTTGTTGTGAATCATTTAAGTTTTAAATAAGAAACTGTTTATAAACTCATCATAATTGTATTTATTATTTTTCCACTTATTTATTGCTCATGTGTATTAAAGGTTCAATTTAGTATCTGTTTTTATCTGTAAGCAATAAATTCGGTTCTGTTTAATGAATCATTGATATTTTATACTATTAGCGTGACAATATGAATAATATTAAATGTGCACACCTTAATGTACGATCTCTACACTTTAATGACTTCAAGAATATGGTTTTATCACATGATTATGACATTCTGGGAGTGACCGAAACTTGGTTAAATGAGGGTATACCTGATGATACAGTACATATTCAAGGGTTTAACTTTATTAGGTTGGACAGGGTAGGTAGAGGAGGAGGTGTTGGAATGTTTGTAAGATCTTCTTTTAACTATAAGTTGCTTTCATCGTCGAGGGATATTGAACAAATTTGGGTACAGATACGAACACAGGGTGTTGATGTGATTGTTTGTGTCACTTATCGGCCCCCCAATGCTAATATTTCAAATTTTTTTGACATATTTGAAACAACGGTTACAAATATTATCCCCAAAGGATATGTTATTTTTTGTCTAGGTGATTTTAATATAGACCTTCTTGATTACAATAGTAAGTCCACCAATTACGCATTTAATTTATTTGAAGGCCTTGGATTAAAACAAATTATTAATCAACCAACGAGAATAACTAATAAATCCGCTAGTCTCATCGATTACATCTTAACAAATGTGGGAGAGGAGTTTATATTGGACACTGGTACTCAACATGTACCAGAAGTAAGCGATCATGAATTAATTTTTTGTAGATTAACTATAAAACTAAAACTTCAAAAACTAAATATAAAACGGTGAGAGACTTTAAACATTTAAATTTCAATCAATTCGACTCAGATCTCAAATCACTACCTTGGAATATAATATTTGAACTCGATGATATTGATAGTAAAGTAATTTTTTTAACTGATAACATTAAATCCTTATTAAATATTCATGCACCTTTACGCACGTATAGAATTACAAAATCGTATGCGCCTTGGCTTACAGATACACTTAAAGCAATGATGAGTGATAGGGAGAAGGCCTTAAAAAAATACACTAGAACGAAAAATCCTGCTGATTGGCTTACCTACAAGCAAATTCGCAATATGGTAACTCTGGCAGTTAGAAGAGAAAAAAAAGCATATTATGCTAATAAGCTGAGTAATAAAACTTCAAAAGATATTTGGGCTATTATGAAACCTTTATTAAATCTTGACAAAAATAAAATTGATTTACCAAATAATCTCTCCGACGTTAATGCTATTAATAATCATTTTATTAATTCAATACCTGTCTTTACACCTAATGATACTGAAATTTCTTTTTATAAAAATAATTTAAAAAATTCCGTACAGAATCTACTTAGTTTTCAGCCCATCACGGAGATGGATATAATGAATATCATACTAAATATTAGGAGTAAAGCAGTTGGTACTGATGAGATTAGTATTTTAACTATACGACTTTGTACTCCGTTTCTATTACCGCATATCACACATTTAATTAATTTTTGTTTAAGCCGTAGTGTAGTCCCTACCAGCTGGAAAAAAGCTCAAGTGTTGCCTCTACCTAAGGTCTCCAATCCTTCGAGTCTAAATGATATAAGGTTAATCAGTATTCTTCCTGCATTGTCCAAAATTTTAGAAAAAGCCATTGAAATGCAATTACAAAAATATGTGTATAAAAATAATATCATCCAGACTACTCAATCAGGCTTCAGATCAGGTCCCAGCTGTACAACGGCTCTTTCAAAAGTCACAGACGATATTTTCGAGGCTACGGATAAAGGTAAATTAACTATACTTGTATTACTTGATTACTCGAAGGCCTTCGATACTTTAAATCATCAAATGTTGCTGTCAATTTTCAGTTATATAGGTCTTACTAAATCAGCATCAAACCTGCTATCACATTATTTAACAGCAAGGTCTCAAGCAGTGGTTTATAACGGTAATATCTCTAATTTTTTAAATATCTCCAAGGGGGTTCCACAAGGATCGATCTTGGGCCCACTGCTATTCAGCATATATACCTCAAATTTTCCATCTATTTTTGTATCTTGTTCACAACATTATTATGCTGATGATACACAACTATATATGTCATTCAATTTGAATGAAAGTGTGAATGCAATAACTGCATTAAATTACGATCTCTATAATCTAAACATCTTTTCTAAAAATCACTGTTTAAAATTAAATGCTGGTAAGACAATGGCCATGTTATTTGGTAGAAAGAGAGATAGAGATAATTTCTTGCAAAGTTACTCACAGTGCATTCGAGTTGATGATAATATAATTAAATTCCAAGATAAGGTAAAGAATTTAGGTCTCTATATGGATACAAATTTGAGATTTTCTAGTCATGTTAGCGTCTGTCTTCAGAAGGCATACGCTAGTCTGAAATGTATATATCAAAACAGGCATATCTTAGATATAGGCATTAAATCGTTGTTGTGTGATTCTTTGGTCTTATCACAAATGAATTATTGTGATGTTTTGTATAACCCTTGTTTAAGTAGCTATGATATTAATCGTATTTAAAAACTCCAAAATTGCTGCTTACGATTGATATTTGGCATTAGAAAATTTGAACATATTAGTCATACTTTCAAAGTAAGTAACTGGATAAATATGCGCAACCGAAGATATTTTCACTCTGTATGTTTCTTTAATAAAATTCTGCAATATAAATCTCCGCCTTACCTATACAATAAGATAACATTTCGAACTGATGTACATAATATTAACATAAGGCACAAACATACTATAACACCTCCAATTCACTCAACCCAGCTTTTCAAACGGTCGTTTTCTTACAATATAGGCAAATGTATTAATGAATTACCCTTAGATTTGAAAACTAAAATGTCGCTTAAGAGGTTTAAGAATCATATTCTTGAGGTCATTAAGGCTAAGCAACAATAAAGTAATTGTATGCATTGTAGCGATTCATTATTGTATATGCGCTTAATAATAGCTAGTGAACTTTTTGCCTGTGTAATATTTCATTTATAGGATAATGTTATATTTTGTGATAATATTTTTGCGCTTTCTATGGGCTGTTTGGGGTTAGGTGGAAGAACAGGGGTATTCTACTTGTTAGGCTGCCCGCTGAATCTCGCCCAAATTAATTGTTTATTTTTTATGTTTTTTGTAATTCATAACTTTGGTTAATAAAAGGCCTTTATTATTATTATTGTTATTATTATTATTATTATTATTATTTATTTATCTTTAACTTTAATAATTTTTTTTTTCGTAGGATCATTCACAATCGAGATATTTTATATCGTGGTCACCTAGTATACAAAATATTTTGTTTACTAAAGACATTGATTCATCGAAAATGTAATAATTTCTGTTTCTTTATAATTTTAGCAATGTATTTAGTTATAATATATCATAATAATGTACTTTAATCCTTTATATTTTAATAATAAAAATAAAGCTAACAAAGTTTCGAAGAAAAAGATAAGTCAGGCAGAAAAAAAACACTTATTTTCTTGGTTCTCCTGTTCCCTCTAATAATGTAAAATTTATATTATATTTCAGTGCCGCTAAGGCAGCTCAACTTTAATAAAGGATCAAAACTTTTCTAAATATACTTACAAAAGTTGAACGCCAAAGCCAAAATCTCGCTTTTAGTCGTTTAATTGAATGCCTCGGCGCAGATTTCTGAAGCTATTTGTTACGCTTTTGATGACTTTAACGTTTAATTTTGTTTTAGTTTTAATCATGTATTCCTTTCAACCAAGTAATCTAGAATTCCTAGAGAGTTTTGTAAAATAAATGAAAGACGTAAATTATTTCAGTCTGACTATCTCGTTGTGAAAAATGGAATATAAAGCTGAATTAGGCTCTGTTATAATTAGCTACTCGGTTCTTAAGCATTCTCAGTTTATAAGACAGATGTACCGCAAAGATAAACAGTCTTACTTTTAGAACAATGTAGTATTCTAAATTGGTTCTAGTTTTTACTAACTTTAGGCAGACATAAACAAATCTGATACGCGCTACTTAACGACATAAACATGTGTCAACAGTGTTACGGTGCTTTAGTAATTTAATATATTACCTTAATATGATATATGGTATATATGATATTATATATAGTATGATATATGACATATAATATATGATATGATATATGATATGATATACGATACGATATACGATACGATATGTGATACGATATACGATACGATACGATATATGATACGACATATGATACGATATACGATGTATGATATATGATGCATGATATGATGTATGATATGATGTATGATATGATGTATGATATGATGTATGATATGATATATGATATGATATACGATATAATATACGATATGATATACGATATGATCTACGATATGATATATGATATGATATATGATGTGTTATATGATATGATATATGATATGTAAGATATGACATATTCATTAAATTCAATTAAATTTTATTCAACTTATACGTGTTTAACAATACAGTGTTTGGAACATTATAATATCAGAAAATGTGTCTTATACTGACCATCATATATGTATATCGTTTAGGAAGTTGTCCAGTAGTTCACGGCATTTCCTTTATTTTTTGTACCACATCAGGTCCCATGTTTGTAAAAACATCATTTGTAAAGTTAACTTTCTCCGTATCATCCAATAGTATATTACCATTTTTATTTTCAGTCAGGTATGTTTTTATTGTATTTTTTTATATTAGTATCTAATATTTCATTTATTAGTTCCCAGATTTTATAGAATTGCCTTTTATTGCATTTAATTTTTCTCTGTAATATTGATTTTTTTGTTTGTTTTTAGGTATATTTAATTTATTTTTGCATGTTTTATATTTATTACGCAGTTTAATTGGTGTTTAACTTCTTTTTTAGGAAAACGTTCTTTTATTGAATTTATTAGTCCGGGTGATTGTCCAAGGTTTCATGTTATAATTTTAGTTATTGAATATCACATATTCGTTTGTTGCCATTGTTATATAATTACTTAATTTAATAATAAAATTATTTATGACATTTATATGTCATCATATAAGTTATATTGTGCTGTGCAAATCACAATCATAACTTGTTTAAATGCATGTTTATTTGCCACTAACACACTATTTAAATATAATAAGATAAGCCTTAATCTCTTTCTGTCGTGGATGTCTGACTGGCTCCAAGCTCAGCGTCAGAGAGATGTTATGTATTACTTAGTTTAAATAAATTTATTTTGATTGATTTACTGACCTCACCTGGTGGCATGTCTAAATAAGGGAGTTTATGACAACAGATGAGACCATAATATGGTTGATGTGTCAAGCTTTCGATAAATTACCGCGGAAGAAGACCGAAAATGTTAATTAAGCTCTAATTAATGGAACTGGCCTACATAAATTAAATCGATATTAATTTGCTTGAATGTAAATTTCATTGAGTTTCTCTGGACATATACAACAATACTCAAAAATGAACTAAACTTTTGAGATTGACATTTATTATTTTACTCTTGTTGTATACATTAAAGAAACAAATCGCTGAAAGAATGACCTGCGTACACCCAGTGTGCATGACCCATATTTGGATGTGCCTTGTAAATTTCACAGAAAGTTTTTTCCAAAAAGCAAATCAAAGCGAAACATTCCATCGATCATCCATACCAGTTGCCAAGTTACCGCGTATCTAACTGAAAAGGGCACGAATCAAATTAAATAACTTCTATCTCAGCGGCTGAATGAGAAATACTTTAATTAAGCAATTCTTTGAAACGAGACCACATTTCACCGCAAAATGTGCGTCCTGAGATAGGAATGCCATCGATTATACTTTTCTATTAAAAATACGGTATTGGATATGGTAGAAATTCTTAGATATTGATTTATAGCAAGAAGTCCTCTCCTGTTGATCAGCTGGTATTAGAGGAAATTGGTTCCTTTCACCCTGAAGCACTCAGGCATGAAAAAACCATCAAGAATAAATTACAAAATGTTAAAAGTTTCCACCGACATCATATTGAACGTTAATATTTTAGATGACAGATATCTGTAATAAAAATGTCTCACGAGACATGGATGTATTTCGAACTAAGTATCAGTTTATATTCACAGTATTTTATTTACTTTATTTGGGTAAGAAATTTGAATAAAATATACTGAAAAATTGAAGACGATATTTTAAATAAATGCCGTTATTAACATATATCTTTATTATAATTTATTTGTCAAGTTGTTCAGAAAATAACTTTTTATTTTTAAATAAAATGTAAAATAAATTTTTGCAGCAATTATCATGTTTAATAATGATAATAATACAGTGTTCATAGTCCGTCAATTAATATTGATCTAATAAATTGTGCCGGGGTTATTAAAATTCTCATTTCAACATAATATGAGCATATGTGAATTTTAATCATTAATTTATATTTTTAAAAGCTAATTCGGTTAATAGTTTATTAAATGCTTATCGTGAAATGGAAAAAAGTTATTCCAGCATTCAAAGAACTTTCAAAAAGCGTCAATACAGGTCTTACAAAATATTACCCGTCCAGGAACTGAATAAGACCAAAAACGTAGAAGATTGGAGTTTTGTCAAAGTAGTTGGGCCTATATTTTATGATTTTACTTTGACACGACAAACTTATCTCGAAATAATTTTACCAGAAGTAAATCGTCTAATTCAAGAATTCCCTATGAACATATTGTCTAGAATGATTTGGCATCAGGACGGAGCCACTCCTGAACACGCACAAAGGACATCTTTTAATTCGTGGTTAAAGCCTTACTTTGGGCGTTGTGAATACGGAAAACGATAAGAATTTTGAACCTAATAGAGACCCTTGAGGCGGTGCGTGCACTTATTTTATGAAAGAGTGAAGTTCGGGAGGGTTGCGCTTAGTTGGAACAAGATAAATGGCTCACCCTGTATAAGGCCCTGTTGATTGCTTCTAACGTAATTTGTTAGTTTCTGAAGTTAAATTTACTTTAAACTGAATTTAATTCTTTTTGTCGGGTGATTTTCCAACACCCTATATATAATTCTTAAGACAGGACACTTATGTTTGCTGATTTAAGCTGAAGCACTTTGGTTTAAATAATTTTTTTTAATTAGGATGACCAGCTATTTTGAAGCACCCTGTATGTAGTCGTTGTATATTAAAACACTCGGTTTTAGAATGAATTATAATATGTATTATTAAAAACGAACACAGTTTGCTACGATTTACACGTACATAAACAAATAAATACGTTGGATATTAATGATTATAAGATATTACATAACGAAATCACTTGGGCTACTGTAGCGTAGCAGATATCGCAGGAACTACTTAACCCGGATAAGTGATGTGCGTGCCTACGATAAAATGTCTCTAGCTCAGACTATCTCAGGGCGTTAAGCCCAAGTTTACATAAACTATGACAAATTATTAGTTTACTTACTTAACAAATCACTGAGGCTTCCATACGTAGTGGTCGCAGACGAAATAATGACACTTTCTTTAAAAATGAAATGCACTATATTATACAATTTACAGATATTGGTTCTCTAGCATGTAATCTGGCGATATTCAAAAGGTGTGGCAAGTTTCTCGATTAATAAAATGCCTCGTGTAGCTATACATCGGTTTACGGTGTCCTCATAAATGGTCATAAATTCTGCCACAATGGGTCTGATTTAGAGAACCTCCTTAAATAAATATAAATGCATACAATCTTTAAATATGTACAAGTTAAAATACAAAAGTATGAATCTAATTGATATAACCGAGCCGAACCACTGAAGGTGGTCCCCGGTAAGTAAAAACAACAACACACTTATTTAGGGTGGTACGATACCGACTTCGACGTTGAAGAACTGTAACCCTACGGTGGTGTCTTCGGGGCCAAAGAAACTGATCCAAGGATGGGGGTTGATTATTGTCTCTCCAGCCCAGGAACTTTCTACTGTGGGTGGATGCCCCGTCCGTGGAATTTCACTGACGTATGTAGAAGCCCCGTCCGTGGAACCCTCACTGATGAGGGAACAATCCACTAATACTCCTCGAAAGCCACAGTCGGATGAATGGGGTCGAGTCCGCCTTTCAAGTTGACACGGTATTTCCGAAGGAGCGCCTTGTGTAATTAAATATCCTGCTTCCGCAGTTAAAATTTACTCACAACCACAAAATATTCCGCTAAACGGAACAACAACAGATTGAGAAAATTTTCTTGGGTTGATAATTCCAAAATCCACCAGGATGCCTTGGATAAACCGAGGTCCGTAGAATTATCAACTACCTACGCCAACAAAAATGGTTGCCTTCCGTTTCCCTGCTTGTCACGTGCCGTAAGTGTATCGCCCTCCCATGGAGAATAGCTAAATGTGTTACGGACGTAGCAGTTGTTATTATGCGGCCCACAAAACGCTAAGGCGTATGGTGGGTCGCATACGCTAGAGGTCCGCAACAAGTCTTAAATAAAATTAAAGTAGTATTCTTTTTTACAGTTACTAGTTTGTAACTTTTCGACAGCGATTAAACTCTGGCTTGGGAGATTTGATTTGGTGGTTAAAAAAAACGACAAAAATTCACTTAGGATTAGGTGCGCTGTGGCAGATTAAATTATTTAAAAAATGTCTGAAAAATTAACCTAAAACTAGGGCACTAGGTGCGAATTAGGTGCGACTTAGGTTAGAATAGAAAAAGTCTTTTTTACTAGGTCCCGGCCTAGAAAGGAGCACGAACACTAGTTACGCTAACCGACACTGACTTGAGCAGATTTACAACGGATGTATGACGATGCTGACTTGCCGAAAGCGTGTTGAGATCGGTCTTTTATACTGTTTGGTATGGTTTCATTTGAAAGTGCCCCGTGAGTCGAGCACGAACGTTTTTACATCCATTATATTCTAGAAAATTGGATCCCGACATTCCGTGCGGGCGAGGGTGACTCATCGATTGCGCAATATTGCATCATCTTTGTATAAAATAGAAATTCGGAAATGAAAATTACACGATTGTTTAGGCAATAGAAAGGGAAGTTAATTGATAATTGAATGGAACTTGAGTCAGTTTTGGTTTAGGAGATAGAGCACGAAATCGAGGTGACGTGAAGTACAGTCATCTGTTTAAGCGCTGAGACCTCGATCGGCGAACTTAAGCAGCGTTGGTCGAGTCCGTCACTTGGATGGGAGAACGGCATCTCATTTCGCCGTCCTGGTTGAGTGGAAGAATAGCTGTAGCTAAACTCCGCCAGAACGTAAATATAAACAAGGCATTAAAATAAAAATAAATAAATAAATAGAAGCCTGCATTTATTGAACCTCGTCCTCGTATGGTCAAACTTTACGCACTCACGTAATATGGTCATTGAGTTGTCACGCGCGATGATATTTCGAGGGGGTAATATGGAGTTGAAAGTGTGTTAGTGCGTAGGAACGAGAATAAGTCGTGACATTAATTTGGAAATGTGAGCTGAAATGAAATAGATAAAATAGTTCGGGAATAATTCGAGAAAATGTTAAAATCGAATAGAAAAGGGGTTGTAGAAAATTAATGAATATGAATTTAAGGTTTATACCGGAGGTACTCAAAGCATGTTGGGTGTCGAATGCTATTATACGGGGATGTATTTTAGAGGTTAGTGTTTTGGGAAAATTATGTTGTAAAATTGATGAATAGAATATTGTAACGTGTTTTTTGATTATTTTAGATTATTATGGAATTATCGATGTTTCGTGAGCTTTTTCAGATTTTTGGTGACAGGAGCCGAAACGTCGAGACATCAATAATCTCAGACGCGATTCAAACCGAGAAGCAAGTATTTTTCATATATATCATTTTATTATCATTTTAATTGTAATCAAAATTTTGTATCTATAAAATTGATATATCTAGTAGGTAAGTAAAACGTTGATTATTCCTATACAAATATATTTGTCAAGAAGGAAAATAAATATATTATTATTATTCTATGCGAGATATTGAGTTATTTTATAAGAAAAATTTGTTCGGAATAAAAAAAAACATGACGTACAAAAGATAACTATATTTTTATTTATAAATTGTTAATGCTTAATCATTTCAACAGCTTGACAATGAATTTCCACTGTGGCCAAATGTAATTTTATGTAACAGTGGATTATGTTGCTATAACAGAATTTAAAACCCTTATTATATATTCTTTTATGAAACAGAGGCTAAACGCTTATTGTTTTCTAACAATTGAATATCCAATTCTGAACCATATCAAAAATTTTCGACTGTTATAAAAAATTCATTCAAGTGAACATACAAACCCCTCAAGAAACTTTGCACTTAAAAGTCGTTTTGAGTATTACACAAATTTCTTATAAAAGAATTGTCATCGTATACGTCGAAACTGGGAGCAGTTGAATCGATTTTATTTCAAACTTTCAGACCACTTTTAAGTTTACAAGTTGCTTTTTCTCTGTATTCTTAAAGTTAGCAGTCCAAACAGAAAGATTTAATGGATTTATAAAATAAAAATATAATCATGTTTATTAATTCTGAACTTATATCAAATGTTAGTTTAATGCACAAACTTGGATGACTGGCATTTAGTTGCAGTAAACAAAATCTGTTTACAAGTTTTCCGATTTCTTCTGATTACAAAACATACAAAACTAAAAATAGTTATGATGCACAGTAGATTTTAAGGATTTTTCACTTAACACTAACAAGCTCATTTAGACTTCAGCCTAGACGAACATAATTCTTTTGTGTGTATTTGGGATTATATAAATAATGCTCAACTGTCACGCAATCCAACCAAAGTTTGTATCAACTTTCTACGCTTTACAACACTTTAGGCTAAAAAATTTCGTGTCAATATATAATGCGAGTATAGACTTAGTTAATGCCACATTCGAAATTAATTAGATAAAAATGTGAAATGCCCGAAATTGCAAATTAGCCGGCTCCATATTTAAATCTCAATGGCCTCAGTTCTATTTTTAAATGAAATTGCATCGCAAACATATAGTTAGCACGCGACCACATTTAAATTACCTACGGAACATAACATGACTATAACAACCTCGCGACAGCTATGAACTTGATCTTTAATAACGATTTTTAACTGGCACTACACTTTTGATGAGATGCGATAATTATGAAATAATGGATTTGTTTGGAATGATAATCAATCGTCATTTCGAGCGGAAAAAAAGGTGAATATTTGGAATACGTAGCGAAATTCTCAGCAAGTTTAAGACTTAGGAAGTCACTATAATTCATACGAAATGTATGGTACACAGAAGGTATAACATAACCCGATAGAGGAAACTAATTTTAAAAAGTTTGTGAGACAACGCCCTTAATTTTGATCCCTCCAGCCAACACAACTTCACCAGAAGTAGTGGAGTGTGAACCATTTTATAGTGAACTAAAATCCCTTCTCAATCTCGCTTATTTCTGGTAGTTTCTTTTAAGGTATAACCAAATGGAACCTTCATCATTTTGTAGGGCTCAATTTTGGCTATCCGAAATGAATTTCTACAACTTTTTTAGTAGTGCCGAAAAGAGGTGTCTTCAAATAACACAGTAGAAAAAATTGTAATAAATGTTCCACATGTTGCCCATTTTGATTGACTCACATCTCTCTATGCGCTTTTGAAATGAGGTTCCCACTGTTCCTAAAACTGCCGATGTGATGTAAAGGCAGGTATTATTCTTTCCTTCATGTTTTGTACTGTTGTTGGTGTGTCTCTATAAACAATTTCCTTCACGTGTCCCCATAAAAAGAAATTCATTTTTGTAAGATCTGGGGATCTAGCAGGCCACATAGTGGGTCCATTTCTTCCAATCCATTGATTAGGTTAGGTATTATTTAAGTGGCCTCTAACTGGATTTAAATAATGTGGTGGAGCACTATCTTGCTGAAATCACGTCCTATTTCGAATTCTTTCAGCGAGATTTAGAAATAATTGTGGTAGATATTTTTCCAAAAAATGAAGATAAATAGCTCCAGTCAATGTACCATCAAAACAATGTCGCCCTATTACATGTCCCCCAATAATTCCTCCCCAAACGTTTATAGACCATCTGTGTTGGTTATCAACTTGCATAAAAAAGTGAGGATTTTCCGAAGCATTATAATGGAAATTGTGCGCTTACTAATAAATCCATTTTTATGAAAAGTTGCCTCATCACTGAATAAAACAGTACTGAAGAAGTTGCCAGCATGTTGCATTTCACCTCTGGCCCAATTACAAAATTGTAGACGCTTTTGAAAATCATCGTCAGATGATTCCTGATGAATTTGAATGTGATATGCATGCAACTTATTTGTTTTTAAGATTCGACCCACAAATCGTCTACTTAATCCTACTAATGAGCTCACTTCTCTTTGACTAACATGGGGATTCTCACCCATTTCCACGGAACCGACAATACCCCTCTATTAAATAAAAATTGGGTCCTCAACTCCATTCCTTTATGATAAAAAATAAATTTCAATTTTTAAAATTTTTGCATCTTGGATTCGAGATATCTCGCGAATCAATGGTCTGACGTCAATAAGGTTGAAACAAAATTTGCTTATTTCGGTTGCTCGAAAACTAAGAGACTTAGCGAGCTGAATCTTTTCTTAAAAACTCTTCTATAGTTTTTTCTACATTTAACTTTATATATACATTGTAAATTTTGAATAATTAACATACTTGCTCAAACGGTGAAGTTTTCAATGCACGAATTTGCCAGTGGCTTATTTTCTCGAAAAGGCCTTACATTTTGAAAATTTGTAGCGTTAGAAACGCCATAGTTTTTTGAGTAAGTTTGCAAAAGTTCATAATTGCAACTCAAACCGTTGATTGAATAGCGCAATATATATGTTAAAAAACACATTTTTCAAATTACTTCTCAGGCATGAAAAATTTGGTTTTGCGAAATACGTCCCCGTTAAAGTTGTAATATTCCACTTCAGATGGCCAAAATTATGTTCTACAAGATGGTGAAGGTCCCATTTAGTTAGTTAAATAGTTTAGTTAAACGGGACAATTAGTGGGCCGATTTTACTCCACTATTAGGTATAAATTCTCTGCTCCCCCTACTCTACTTTCTGTGGCTCTCCTTAGGCCACGCCCCAGACAAAACCACCAAAAGTGGTTGGGAGTTGGCCACATTCGGTTTAAATTCTCTACTCATACATCACCCTCATCTAAATGAGTTTTGAGAAATATTGAGAGGTATTGGACGTACATACGGACTGATGGATAAATGTTACATATGATTTGAGAGAAGGTTAAGATATTTACTTAAACTAGTTCAGATTTACTAGTCAAAGAAAATCACGTGTACTAAAATTTATTATATGGGTATATAAGGAAGTAAAGTTGTGCTTTTATCATAATAAAAACTCAGATAATCCGTACCTAACCCTTACTCGTTTTATAGATTCTCTATTCATTTACCTATATAGATTTTTTATGTAAAGAGTATAATATGTTTGCAAACACGATATACTAAATATTGATAATAATCACCGACATCAGAGTCAATATAATACACTCATAAATCAAAATAGTTGACGTTTGCTCGAAGTTTATTCGAGGCAAGGTACACATAAACGAACGTATATGTTTGAATAACAGGTAACCCTAGGCATTTAAAGCGATCTTCGTGTGTGACAAGCTGTCATGTCCTAGAGGGATTGCTTCTACCATAAACGTTAACCGTACGTACATCGCTTTACTGATCTGGTAATGCACACTGCTTCCACCGCATCCTGTTAGCGTATCTGAAGATGGGCTTCTAAGTGCATAAAGCAGTTTCAACCGGGAGTGCATTTATACTATACTAAGTAAAGAGCATCTTGTAAGTATTTCACTTCATCGCGTCGAAATTATCTTAAGATTAAGATAGTTATATAATGAAATATTATATTTTATCGGTTCTATGCCCATCTATCGCTTTATTAATCCGTGCCCATCTATCGCTTTATTAATCCATAATAATTACAAAAGTTGTCTTAGGGATATGACTAGGTTTAACTGAAAACAAAATATTTCAAATTTCATCATGATCGGCTGAGAAATAACGGAGATTTGACGATTTAAAAATTGGATACCAGAAACAGGGTAATTAGTTCGACGGATTTAAACCACTCCTATATGGAAGAGTTGTTTCGGACCGTTTATTTTTAAAAGTAGATTAGTAATACCGTGAATCAATCAAAAAATAAATGCTTGACAAAGCGTCGATGGAAGCACAACATAAGCCTCAGTGAATCTGACAGAACAAATTAACGTATTCAAAGTAGCGTTAAAATCATGAACAATTTCTACAATGCTGATATAAAATCCCTATATATAAAAAATATATAATAGAATAATATATCATATACTTTATATATACCAGGAGTACTGGACCTGACTCAGGCTTATGGCTTCTGTATTTATGAATCAATTATTTTTGAAATTAGGTACACGAGAACTCCTTTAAGCAGGAATTAGTTATTCGGTCGGCATTTGTTGCAATCGAAGCTTTATAATGCCCTGGCTTGCGTTAAAAAATGGGAGCCGTGGTGGTTTTCGTGAAGGAAGTATCTGCCATAACTCAAACTGTTAAAAAAGATCAGTAGATTATGTATTTAAAGATAGAGTTGTCAATTTTTAGTCTGAAGACAAATTCAAATTTAATGAAAAGTGTGCTTTGGTTACGTTTTAGTTCTGTCATTTACATAATTTAATCATTTTATTTTGTTCTTGTGTTCCTCGAGCTAATTTCTTTAACTTCTTTATTTACAATGCCTACACATAAAATTTTTTCAAATGAGGGATATGATATGTGTTTACGCACAAAATAAGCGGACGTGCTGCAGCGAGGAGATATTCATTGCAACATCTAAATAGAATACAGCCAGACCATAAGATTTTCAAAGACCTGTTCCGTCGTTTGGGAGAAACGGGTTAATTTCGCCATAAAAACAATGTAGGACGACCGAAACGAATTACTCCAGATCAAGAACTAGAAATTTTAGTTCGTGTGGATGAGGATCCTCAAGTCAGCTCAAGTCGTTTAACAGCGGCAACAGGGGTGAGTAAACAATCTGTCCTAAGAGTCTTACATAAAGAACGCTTCTATCCACATCACCTCACTCCTGTATAAAACTTACTTCGAAGGGATCTTCCACAAAGGCTACAATTTTGTCAATTTGTTCTAAATTAACCCAACAGGGATGAAAATTTTGTTAAGAACACTTTATTTACCGACGAAGCAACTTTTACTCGCCGAGGCGTTTTTAACTGGAGAAATACCCATTACTGGGAAGTAGAATGCCGTTAAAAGAAAAGGTATTTTCAGCAAGAATTTAAGATTAACGTTTGGTGTAGTATCATCGGCGATTGGGACCATTTGTTCTTCCTCCAAACTTAAATGGATAGTCTTATCTGTTTTTCTTCAAAATATTCTTGCTGATATATTATATGCTTTCATGCTAGACATATGGAACAGAATGTGGTTCATGCAAAATGGAGCTCCCCCTCATTTCTCCATTGAAGTAAGGAATTATCTTGATGAGATTTTCCCGCGCAGATGGATCGGTCGAGGAAGTGAGTTTGCTTGGCCACCAAGGAGTCCTGATTATAATCCTTTGGATTATTATGTGTGGAGACATATGAAGTCCTTAGTCTATGCAAATACTATCAACTCAAGAGAAGAACTGTGGGACAAAATATAAAATACAGCGAATTTTATTAGAGGATAGGAAAATGTATTTTTCAATGTAAAAAAATCTTTTATGAATAGAATTAGAAAAGGCATAGAAGTGTAGGTGGAGACCATATCGAACATTTAATTTGAGATATCAAAACCTCCCTTCTCTTCAACTTACAGATGGAATTTTGAGAACAATAGGTATAAAAAACTATTCTTTCCTTGATCAATACGCTTTTTGAGTTATATCTTATGTTTCAGCTATTCACCAGTTCTTACCGAAAATCTATTAAATGCACCAATGGAAATGTTTAATAAGTGTACAATGTTCATGCAAAAAAAGATGTTCTCAACTCTGCAAATGCTAATAGGATGAGATTGTCTGTATCGAATTATGTACATGTGAGGGAGAAACTGCTTCAACAATGATAGGTTGATGATGGTGATGAAGATTGAAATTATATGATTTGTTTAATCTTTTTTTGTAGCTATTTAACTTACTTGATTTAATTATATGTTTACCTTATGTACTATTTTTTCCTACACCACTGCCTTTTTTGCAAATAATAGTTTCATTTTAAATATTCTGTTCGTTCAATTATTATTTCCACTACAATCGACTAAAATTAGAACAACTTGAATTTTATATACAGGGTGTCTCACCGGGAACTGAATCGATCGATATAGATAATTACTAATGTCGGTGTGGTCAACCCAACTAAAATAATTACAAGCAGCTAGCACTTCCGCTTATACCGGAAGTCGATACCAACTTGCTTATTTCAAATGGAAAACATTATATATTCTAGAGTTTTCGAAAAGAGCATAAAATTCTGAGTCGAAAATATGTAGCATACCCTATACCTAAACTTAGCCGTTTCAGAGATATTTGACATTTTATAGAAAATTTGACAGGTGCAATGGTTTGCAAGAACCGTTATAACTTTCTTCGTGTAAAAGATCCTCATTTGCTTCTTGTCACATAAAAAGAAAACAAGGAGAACTACGTTCTACAACTGAAATAAATTTAATAATATCATACCAAGTGTTCCGTTTTTCGCGTTACATTTTGTCAACTTCAAATTACACCCACGAAGACTTTTTAAATTTGTTTATTATTTATGGAGAATGTGATAAAGTAATATCAAGAACTTGCAGCACATTTGCTACTCGATATCCAGAAAAACGGAAACCGTCACCAAGCACTGTAAAACGCATACTGGAGAATTTTAAAAATTATGGCTCTCTCAAGGCAAAAATGCAAAGGAGAAAGCCTATTGTTGATGACGAAAACATTGAAATAATCATTCTCGGATATTTTCATGCATTTCCAAGGTTGTCATTGAGACAAGCTGCTCTGGAATCGGGACTATGCAAGGATTCAATTCACAGAATCTTATAAAAACATAAGTTTCACCTCTTTTCATTCCATATGGTTCAAGAATTAAAAGAAACAGATTTCCTAAGAAGACAGAATTTTTGTGAGTATATTCTTAATAAGGTGTGAGGGTCACGATTCTTATTTGGGAAATATTATATGGACAGATGAAGCAAAATTTATTAAAAATTGACTTTTTAACAGACACAATTCGCATTATTGGAGTGGCTCAAATCCTCATATGTTAAGAGAGCGAAACTTTCAGGAGAGTTGGCAGTTCAATGTTTACTGTGCCATCAGAAAGGATAGAGTGGTGGCATTACAATTTTATCAGGAAAATTTAAACGGTAAATTAAGTTTTCTCTCCTGCTAATATGTATAGGTAAATTTTTGTTTTTTTTTTTAGGTGAAAGATATCTGAATATCTTACAAAATTTGAATAATAACTATTTAGAAAATTTACTTCTCGCCGAACATAGAAACATTTTTTATCAGCACGACCGTGCTCCCCCACATAACGCATATTTAATTAATAATTATTTACAAGAAACTTTTTATGGTCAATGGATTGCCAATAATGGACCTTTCTTATGGCTTCCTCGCTAGCCCGATTTATCAATTCTGGATTATTTCATTTGGGGAACTATTAAAAATAAAGTTTATGAGAGCCCATTAACAACCATTGAAGATTGGATGCAAAGAGTAAGAAATGCATTTCAAAACATATCACAGGATTCAATTAGAAGAGCTACTCATGAGGAACTAATCCGAAGGTGCGAGAAATGTGTCGAGGTTCGAGGGCGGAATTTTGAGCAATTATTAAATTAAAATGAAATCATATTTTAAATTGATCTTATCTCTGCTATTTTAGTTCATGCCATATCTTCAATTCGATTAATACGCATGTTACAGTGTTGGTGTTATTTTGCGTTTTTGTGGATATCGAGTAGTAAATGTGCTGCAAGTTCTTGATATTACTTTATCACATTCTCCATAAATAATAAACAAATATAAGAAGTTTTCGTTGGTATAATTTAAACGTGCTGGCATTTTTTGACATAAGATAATGACTGATTGTTTCTAATCATGGCTATTTTGATGAAATGATTACAACAATTCATGAATTTCTAATAAAATCGCAAATATTTCAAAAAGTTGTAACTTTAACTCCCACAATGCTAATATCAGAAAAAAGGGAATTTTACACAACTTGACGTAAAAAAATACAGGGTGTTCCATTTGACCTAAACAAGTTTTCGCAGTTTGACGTTGAGAAAATGTAACGCGAAAAACGGAACACTTGATATGATATTATTGAATTTATTTCAGTTATAGAACGTAGTTCTCCTTGTGTTTTTTTTTACGTGGCAAAAATCAAATGAGGATCTTTTACACGAAGAAAGTTATAACAGTTCTTGCAAACCGTTGCACCTGTCAAATTTTCTATAGGATATGCTACATATTTTCGACTCAGAATTTTATACTCTTTTCGAAAACCCTAAAATATATAGGGTGTTCCATTTGATATAAGCAAGTTGGTATCGACTTCCGGTATAAGCGGAAGTTCCAGCGACTTGTAATTATTTTAGTTGGATTGGCCACACCGACATTAGTGAATAACTAAATTTTCAAAATTTTCTGCTGCGTACTTTTCTCTATATCGATCGATTCAGTTCCCGGTGAGACACCCTGTATATGTTTCTACTTCATCCAAGTGGAAGACCTATTTTTCCAATATTTGTCTATAAAAATAAAGGTCATATGAGAAATACATTTTTAATTCATTTAAGCGCGGCTTAAGTAACTAATTATCGATGTTTTTCTCCTAAAATTGAACTAGGCAGTGAATGCCCACCATAGTACCATTTAATTATTTGTTCTTTCTCTTCTATTAAATAAATATCCATTTTAACAGATTAATATTATTTTGAGTGCAATAATACTTGAATTTCGTAACGTTACCTGGGACCTAAGCCGAACAGACTCTAGTATATAATAAATAAATCCATAACATCGATAATCACAGCAGCGCCCGCGTACAGCGCATTAGATCGCTCCACCCGAATCACACTCCATTAGATGACATTCTCACCCATATTGCACATGTACATAGGTGTGTAGGATTTCCCTATACGCCTAATAGCTATCCCCGTACTGTATGTAGTTAATGAAAATAATGGCTATAATTATTTAATATTACTCGGTGTAATATAATCGTACAGTCTCATTCTACTTAAGTAATTATTAAACTTTTAATGAGTAGCTTACTGATTCATCGAAGCTACCTGTATTTAAACTTGACGTCATCTTATAATTTCCTATTTCATCTGAAATATTGAATTTCCTGAAATGCAATTCGAATATAAGTTCAGTTATTTCTACAGACAGAGATAAAATTATACATTGCCAGCTACGTTATTTCGCAGCTGTTTATCAGCATTTCCACTTAAGTTAGTTATGTACTTTAATAGGTTTAATAAAGCACCTGGCAGTTTCAAAATAAAAGGCAGCAGTTTAAAGTGCGACCCAAAAAAATATTTTCTTTACTCTCACAGAAATACCTTCTTTCCAGAAAAGCTACTTGACGATGAAGTGTTTGAGTGCCAGCTACGTGCCCGCTCAAATTTTTGACACTTCCGTCCAATGCTTATAAAAGTAGGAACGCTAGATATTTATATATAATTTTGTTGGCTGAAATTTATTACAGCTCTGCTATCGAGTTAAGCGAAGCTTCGGCCAAGGGTAGACTACGCTATATAATGTAAACTCTGAATACTAGAATTATTAAAATGATTAGCCGAGAAAACTAGGTCAATTGAATTTAATAAGGAGCCCTCTTCCATGCATCCGTCTTTGATGGCTTAATTTCTCGTCTCACAATATTTTTCTTATTTCTCATAATATCATCTCTCATTTATTAAACTACTGTCTACAGATAATATGTTTATAAATATATCATTTATAGGCTATATATTAGGTACATCAAGACAAAACAGATTTGCAGTAAGATCTCTCATTAATTACAAACCTGATACATTTATGGGTATTATTATTATTTAAGGGAGACGGTAGCTCAGTGGTTCAGCGCGTCTAGCTTTCTCTCTGTACATACCTAGAGAAGTAGGTTTGAGCCCCACCTACTGCGAAGTCATTTTCAAATATAAATTATCCCCAAGAAGTGGTTCGGATTCCACTATAAACTTCAGAGCCCCGTCACTTTTACTCAAACAAATCTAGTCTCCTAGACTTAAGAGAGTCACTCACGTGACTTAGAAGAAGGTTAATAAGCAAACATTTAAGCGAACAAAGCATGACTTGGGGACTATATCAACGAGAAGTATTCTAAATGAATAGTACAGCAGTTTCATAATATCAGTATTACTGAATAATTATAAAAAAACCTAAGCTTTTTAAAGTCGGTGCGATGGTGAAAGTAATATGTTCTTTGAAACATAGACGCTTACCAAATACAACTCTAAGATCTTTTACTTTATCCAGTCTCTGCAAAATTTGATTTTTGTGATAATCGTAATTGATAGTGTTACGCATTTTAGAGCAAGTGAATGAGTTACATTTAGATATATTGACAGGCAAGTTATTAGACCGGCACCTGTCATTTATTTACTATGTTTAGGTTATTCTGAATATTTTCACAATCTTGTTCATTTTCTGTTACACAATATATTTTCAAGTCATCGGCATATAAGACACTCTCTATTTTAAGATTATCTATAATATCGTTTATAAGAACAACAAACATAAGCGGGCCTAGTACAGAACCCTGGGGTACACCGGAGGTGGCTACGATGTCAAATGATTTGTAACTGCGGTATTCAACATACTGACACCTATTCTCTAGATATGAAGGGAAGAATTCTAAGTGCATCCCTGACAATCCAAACTTACTCATTTTTTAAAATAGAGTACAATGATCAAAGACCTTGGAAAAATCAGTGTAGGTAACATCGACTTGCCTGTTCGCATCCAATTCCTTAGAAATGAATTGAGCGAGAATGGGTTAGTTTCATTAGATCTACTGGGAACAAATCCATGTTGGTTAAAAATAATTTGGCCATGTACGTGTCTTAATAATGACATATGCAAAGTGATCTCAAAGACTTTAGCGAAATTTCAGATAATTGTAATGGGTCTATAATGTTCGGCCACGCACGTGTTGTCTTTTTTAAAAAGGACATAAGCGCGAATATTTCCACGCATCAGGAAATGTTACGCGTTTTTAGCGACAAATTAAATATTGTTGTGAGAGGACCGGCGAAGATGGCTGCGCAATTTTTGACGATAAATGCAGGAATGTTATCAGGTCCTTTAATAAGCCTAGACTTAATTTTCTTCAATGACTTAGATACTTCTGTTTCAGAAAATGACGTTAGAGACAAATTGGTACTATTACTACTGGCGTTTTCGTAGGAATGATATTTTATAAAAATATAAAATATAGGAATTATAATATTTCAATTGCTATAAAATAGCTTATTAAGTGATGATTATTAATTTTATTTTCGATTTGGATTGTTTCGAGACTGCTGAGAGATGGCGCTAGTTGCGTTCTACTGCGGTGGAACTTAACTATGTCTATGAGATGCGAACTCCGGGTGTTGAAGGTATACCTTGCACTGCGCTGGTGAGACACAAAACTAGATCGAAATCGGTCTGCAGTTAGTGACATCCTGAGATGAAGGAGGCCTCGCATCTTCCTCGTAGCATTCGAGCATTCCAAGTCATTGTATTTTAGTGCTAACTGTGTTTAGACAAAATTAGCAAAATTTTACCATATAATTCAGCGTTCGTAGGGGGAAGCTGTTTTTATTTCATTTTTTGAGTCCTTATTTATATAAGGCACTTGCAGATAGGTTGGAATTTTATAATTCCTATATTTTTATAAAATTTCCTTCTGCTATAAAATTGCTTATTCAGGAATGATATTTATCTTCGTTATTCAGAGTTGTTATAATCTTTTTAGTTACATGTTCAAATTATGATGGCAACTATATTTCTTTTTATGGGTATGCTTCCCAATCTCCAAAAATAATCATTAAAAATATCCTAATATCATTTTGCCAAGAAGACGACATATGTATAATTATTTCGCTTTTAATTTTCGTTCAATAATTTTCTCACCTATTAAAAGCACTTTCCATTAAAGTTTTATTTCACATTCACAAACTCGGTTAGAATATTTAACTTTACTTACTATACCGTAAAAATATCAAACATGTAAATATATGATGATTGTGATTAAAATTAAATCAATAAAGCTCTTTAACATATTTGAATGGCAAATTTTATTATCTAACAGTTAGTACTAGATTATATTTGGGTTTATAATTTATTATAATTAGTACGCATTCATTGAGGCTTAAACAGTGGGAAATTATAAGCCGTTTGGATTTCAACAACTGAGCTCATTATATTCCGAACAATCGTAAATTAGCATGCGAATTCCTCTAATCAGCAAATTCAGAGCCAAGGTATATTTAGACGGGTGAAACAGGTACAGTCTCATTCCGCAAATCACGTTACGGAAGTGAAGTAAAGCAAACATGAAATCTAAGAGGATCTCATACATGGGTTGAGGATAAAATGGTATATAGATAGTTTAATCGTGTCAAATTAGCATGACTTAGTGTAGAAGTACCTACTTTTTTTAAGTAGAACCAAATGGCATAATTTTTTTTTTTTTTTGGAAAGTGTTCAGAAACACTTATTGATCAAGTGTTATATGGTCTGAAGGTGTGCAAATGTGTTTATCCATTATTGATTTAACAAATGGCTAATGTTAATGAACAAGTAATGCATTAATTAACAAATTAAAAATCTCAGTAAATATCTTCCAAAATGGACCCAAAATCTATACTCGGAGATTTTCGAGATCGCTGAATACGAATCCGAGGTCGAAATTTAAAAATTCAAAATAGCGGATCCAATATGGCCGACTTTAAAGATAGATTGATATTTTTGTTAAAAATAAACCTCAAAATTGCACAAAAATCTATACTCGGGGGTTTTCGAGGTCACTGAACACGAATCCTAGGTCCATATTTAAAAATTCAAAATGGCGGATCCAATATGGCAATTAGATTGACATTTTTTGTTAAAGATAAACCTCAAAATTGAACAAAAATTTATACTCGGAGGTTTTGGAAGCCGCTGAACACGGATCCGAGGTCAAAATTTAAAAATTCGAAATGGTTGATCTAATATGGTGGACTTTTAAGGTTAGATTGACATTTTTGTTAAAGATAAATCTCAAAATTGAACAAAAATTTATACTCGGGGGTTTTGGAGGTCGCTGAACTCGAATCCGAGGTCCATGTTTTTTGTTAAAGATAAATCTCAAAATTGAACAAAAATCTATACCCGGGGGTTTTCAAGGTCACTGAACACGAATCCTAGGTCCATATTTAAAAATTCAAAATGGCGGATCCAATATGGCAATTAGATTGACATTTTTTGTTAAAGATAAACCTCAAAATTGAACAAAAATTTATACTTGGAGGTTTTGGAAGCCGCTGAACACGAATCCGAGGTCAAAATTTAAAACTTCAAAATGGCTGATCTAATATGGTGGACTTTTAAGGTTAGATTGACATTTTTGTTAAAGATAAACCTCAAAATTGCACAAAAATCTATACTCGGGGGTTTTCGAGGTCACTGAACACGAATCCTAGGTCCATATTTAAAAATTCAAAATGGCGGATCCAATATGGCAATTAGATTGACATTTTTTGTTAAAGATAAACCTCAAAATTGAAGAAAAATTTATACTCGGAGGTTTTGGAAGCCGCTGAACACGAATCCGAGGTCAAAATTTAAAAATTCGAAATGGTTGATCTAATATGGTGGACTTTAAGGTTAGATTGACATTTTTGTTAAAGATAAATCTCAAAATTGAACAAAAATTTATACTCGGGGGTTTTGGAGGTCGCTGAACTCGAATCCGAGGTCCTTGTTTTTTGTTAAAGATAAATCTCAAAATTGAACAAAAATCTATACCCGGGGGTTTTCAAGGTCACTGAACACGAATCCTAGGTCCATATTTAAAAATTCAAAATGGCGGATCCAATATGGCAATTAGATTGACATTTTTTGTTAAAGATAAACCTCAAAATTGAACAAAAATTTATACTTGGAGGTTTTGGAAGCCGCTGAACACGAATCCGAGGTCAAAATTTAAAACTTCAAAATGGTTGATCTAATATGGTAGACTTTTAAGGTTAGATTGACATTTTTGTTAAAGATAAACCTCAAAATTGAACAAAAATCTATACTCGGGAGTTTTGGAGGTCGCTGAACACGTATCCGAGGTCCATATTTAAAAATTCAAAATGGCGGATCCAACATGGCAATAAGATTGACATTTTTTGTTAATGATAAACCTCAACATTGAACAAAAATCTATACTCGGGGGTTTTCGAGGTTAGTGAACACGAGTCCGAGGTTCATATTTAAAAATTCAAAATGGTGGACGACTTTTAAGACTAGATTGACATTTTTGTAAAGATAAACCTCAAAATTGAAGGGGAGGAAGTTTTGAGAATTATGTAATAGGACCACAATTTTCTCATGGACGTGTGAATGGTCAAATTTATTTGGAATTTTTGCTTGGAAGAATTACTGGATATTAGAGAGAGAATGTGGTACTTCCATGATGGAGCACTTGTGCACCACACTGCAGTTATTTTTACGAACATTTAAACGACGCTTTTCCAAATAGTTGGATAGCAAGAAGAAAACCCCATAGTTGGCTTGCCAGAGATCCTGATTTTACCAAAATAGACTTCTTTTTGTGGGGCTATGTTAAGGAGCAAGTGTATAAAGTTCCTATAACTACAAAAGAAAATATGAAAGAAAGAATAAGGGAAGCTTTTCAAGAAATTGCTGTAAATATGTTAAGAAATATCGGTAGATAATTCGAAAATCGTCTACAGAAATGCATAAACGTACTGGGAAGCCACTTTAAATGGTTTATATAAACACTACATATGCCAAAATATCACACTTTCAGACACATTTTTTAATTTCCTAAAATCATACCATTCCATAAAGTATTTGTAAGCAGATTCATATTGCCTGATAGATTAAATGGGAAATCCAGAAATTGCAATTTTCGCTGCTTCAGATACTTCACATGGCAGATCACTTTTTGATAACATGTTTCAACTCAAAATTTTTAAAACCGTGCGTTTTCTTAGTAGAATTGCTGATTGTTTACTAAAACTTGTTTGTTGCGTTGCTATAGTTACTGATATTGAATAATGAATATTATTTGATATTAAAATATATGCAGAAAATTGTAGATGACATACATGTCAAATTAATTGTAATGTCAAAATATTCTCTTCACATTTTTAGTAATTTTTGAACTGTGGGATACAGTTTTCGAAAAAATGTTGTTTGATACTCGATTGTGAATTTTGTTTGCATTCTCGAATGATTTTTTTGCCTGCTGTTGTTCGCAAAAAAAAATTTTCAATTTCGAATTCAAAAATGGAATTTGGCAATGTGGTATGAAAAATAACTGTTTTGATTCCATGGTAAAAAGCTTAATTTCAAATTTATTAATAAAAATAATAAACAGACTTGGGTGACCGTAGGAAATGTGGGCGTAACAATACATTATTATTCAACTGAAATTCTGTTGTGAAGCTCTCTTTATATGTGTCATGCGTTATGTAATTACGTTGTTTGAATAAAAATTAAATCATAATCTCTATGTGTACCATGCAACTGTAAATGAATCCATTGCCATTGTGTTCCAATGTATTATTAATTACTCATTCTGCACACCTGAATCCCTACGTAATCAGGATATTATTGTATTTGCAGTACAAAAATTAGTGTAATAGAATGATGCATTTAAAATAATGAATAATTAGAATTAATCGATCTGCACGAAACTCGGATGGCATTTTTTCCTTATACTTAAAAAAACATTACTTGTATGACAAATTCTGTGAACACAATGTAAGCTTCCGACTTGGTATAATTTCGAAAAGATCTATTGCTTCTGAAATATTGCGTTGAGTTCCTGTATTTGAATTTTCGTAAATTTGATGAAGTACTCAAGAATCGTTTGTTAAAAGAATTGAAATATTTTGGTATACGTGGCAGTTTGCTAATGTGAACCTGAGATTTCTTAACGGATCGGATGTTGGTGCTGTAGAGAGTGATAACAGAAATATGCTCAGTGGACTCCCATAAGAGGATCCTTACTATTTATTAGGTTCACGTCCGATTTGAGACACTATATCAACTCCTCCTGGTCTTTTTACGCACATGGCACACAGATCTACTGCAACCCGGTAACTGATCACGCTCTATTGCAAATAGATTTAAATCATATTCAGAAGTGGAGTGATACATCGTTACTCTCTTATAATAGTGTGTAATATTCCATTTAAGAAAGCAAAGTCCACACTTTGGCCTCAATATTGATGGCGATAATTGCTTTTCTCCAAGCCATCATCACATATAATCACCTGCCCGGTGGGATATGAAATCAAACATAAATATACATTTGCTAAATAAAACTTTCATCCATTTAAATTCCACAACTTTAGCCAATCTAAACAAAATATATCTTCGTCCAGTACTTGAATTCACCAACAGTGTATGGTTTCCACGGTTAGGGAGCGACGCAAACTTTTTAGAGAACATTTACCGGCGCATAGCTCGTATGCCTTGAAGTATATTAAGAACGCAACCTCTTAAATCTCGATCATTCTGTCTAATTTTCTTTCTGTTCTCAATGGAATTAAAAATACATGCTCTTTTAGTTATAAAGTCAATCCATATTTGTACAAAATAAAGCAATTAATATTTCAAATCACATCAACTGGGAGGAACGTTTACTTTGTTTGGGTGAAGGCTCATGTTGGACTTGAGCATAACGAACAGGTTGGCCGTTTGGCTAAAGAAAGTTGCAATTTGGAATATCCTCTGGATGACAAGTTAAGCATAAGTGACATATTCAACGTGTTAAAATTTGAATCAAGGAGCTCTGGTTTATGGAAACAACTCTGTCTCACAAATCCCTCGAGTCACACTTCCATTCATAGCGAAATCCCGACAAAAATTTTTCAAGATGAACTTCCTGCCTCAAGAAAATATATAAACTACACTGATACGCTTAAAGTTTGGTCACGCTTGCTACCAATGCACATTTGTTTAAAATTGGAATTGTTACTTCAGATAAATGCGAACACTGCAATGTCACAGGCGACCTAGATCACGTGTTTTTTGGCTGTGTTAAGTATAAAGATGCATCTACGAAATTTGTCCAAAATATTATCAAAATTGTGATATGGCTCCATTTAATTTACTTAGCCTGTTGGTGATAGAATCAAATAAAATATACAACTAGATTGTAGACTTTATAAAAGAAACCAAAGTTGTTATAGGATAGTTTCGTACACCCTATAGTTCAGTAACAATGTGGAAATTTTTTTATCACAGGATCTATATGTTTTTTGACGTGCTAAATCTGAATCTGAGGTTTTTCACCTGTCAGCTTCCAACAAAAATGGCAAAAAATCTCAATTGTTTGGCATTTTTTTCAGTTTTTTTATTGTAACTCGAAAATTAAGCGTTTTTTAAAAATGCTCACGATATAACAAATTAAAGTAGACAACATTTCTTACATAAAGCATATATTGACTTTTAATCTTGGAAATACGAAGACCGCGTCCTTGCCTCACACATCTTCCAGCGGCTTGTATATCAGTGTATGCGCGGAAGCTATACAACCTTAGGCGAGGGTTGTATAGGGGATATCCATCCTTCGGAAGGGATTTAAAGCCGTCGGTCCTTTGTCTATTAAATGTTAGGCAAGTAAAAGATCCCTACTCTTGTTAAGGGAAGAGGTTCGGCAAAATTCCTGGTTGGGGGTAGCTCGTCTACAGGCGCCGGTGTTAGGTCTTAGTATCGGAAATAGGCCGACGTTAATTAAATATATAAAAAAAAATCTTGGAAATCCATAACGCCGCTAGCGCGTGTTGAAAAAGGCCGTTTTTTGGGTCTCCGTAAAAAAAGTTAAAGACACTATGAAACTGAAACCAATTTTTATTTATAGATCCGGTGAGAAAAAACATTTTTCCTGAAAACGGCGTTTTGAACCTTAAATGATCGGACTACTATGTTTTTCCCTGTGTTGGTTGTCTCTACTTTCCGAGGTCTACTCAGTTTTATCTAAGCTACAATAATGTCCTCATCGACACCTGGAAGAGAAACGTGTGACCCTGTCTTTTCCTGTCGTTTTATTTGATACCTCTGTTGGTTTGAGTTACGTTTCGTTTTAGGTACAAATTTTTTGGTTGTTTTTCTCCTTCTTTCTTATTGCATACTTAATTTGTTATTGGCTGCATGGTTTACGATCCAAAGCTATTTCGTATGTCATTTGGAGCTGTAGCAGTTCAAGCATGCTTAACAAATCACAGCGTTTAAAAGTTTATTTAATTATCTGTAATTTGTTTAGTTTTCGTTGTATAATAGAGTATAGAGTAACAGTTTTCATAAATTTTTCTCTTACAATCCCTTGTTGCTAAATATTGTTTTTAATATACCATTTTATTATTACTAAAAAGTCATTATAGATTTTCGAATACGGAATTAATTAACAGGATTTTCAGAATTTACCGTAATTTGTTCAAGGGCCACATACTCGTACAAATACCTACTGGATTGTTTTATTAATTCATTTTTCGGTGTTTTCCTTTAATCATATATATCCGAGCTAAATTTAGTTTAGATGATGGGATTTCACAGTGTGCAGCACGAAATAAAATAAACGAAACGATTTTTTCTTCCGAATAAATGTTATTTTATATTCCAAACTTAAAAGTATTCGCGTGTGGGTGTCACTTTTTTATTGACAGAACTCTTAAAGCATTCTGCGCTCATACGTAGGTGTTATCAGCCGTCGATTCGTGCGATTGTTTCAAGTTAAAAAAGAAGGCAAATCGAACGGAATAAATTGAATATATAACGTGCAAACTGGGTATATCATCTTATTATTCCTAAGTACTAGCGAATTCCAAAAGAAACAGTAAACTTTGTTTCGACGATACCTTGCGCGTTATGAAGAAAATTAAAATAGAATGCAATAAGTTTGAAAGTACTAACAGTCCTAAATACAGAAAATATTTTTATTTTTATTGGAGTGAATATGTGGGGTGAAATATTCGGTAGAAAAATTTGATCCTCTACTATTTCAAGGACCACCAAAAGGCGCGCGTTACTTAAGCTCTTTGAAAAACGAAATAGAAAACGAATTGGATGATATTTCCTTGGAAGATTTCAGAAATATGTTTTGTGGGAAATTACCTTAGTTCAAAGTTTGACAATCGGGTAATATCTACTGATCAAACTATTAAGTAGCCTACTAGGTCACCAGACCTAACACCACTTGATTTTTTTGTTATCTAAAAGACAAAGTATACTCAACGACGTCTGCAGCATTAGAAGAACTCCAAAATAAAGTTTTAAATGCCTTTGGATCCATAACTCCAGTCATGTTACAAACTGTTATGAGAGAAAGTATTCGAAGAGTGAACAAGTCTTCTGAAATTGGTGGGCGTCATTTTGAGCAACTGTTATAGCTTACTGCAAGATATGGACACATAATTCGAAACGCTTCTACAAAAAGCTTAATATTTATTTTAATTTATATTCAATTTTTATTAGGGAAAAACCAGTCTAAAGCAAATTTACCACTATCTGATAAAAAAAAATAAAACAGGATATTAGTTGAAAAACTGGAATTATGACAAATTGAATTTCCATGAAATGGAAAAAACATTTCTAAATTCAAGCAAATGAACAAAATAGGCCAATTTTACATTTAACTTGTTGAGAAATACCCTTTTATTCGAATTCAAAGTCTACTTCGAAATTTTTAAATTTGTTTCTGAATTCCAAAGCCAACTAGAAATAGAAAATAAATGCCATTTCCAAGGTAATTTTTCATCCGATTTTAAATATGAAAAAGCGTTGGTAAGAGAAATTACAGCTTTACGAGAAAAGTGACTTAAATATACAGGGTGATATTTAAAATAAGAAAACTGTGGCAGTTTCCGATCATACAGGAAATAATTCTTTTCCCACCGAATGTAATGTAACTATATTTGATTTCCCAAATTTCAGAATTTTACTTTTAAAACTGTAGAAAAAAGTGGGGCACAGGTACTTTCTGAGTCACCCGCTATGTACCCTGACGAACAACTTGCAGCGGACAGAACCGAATGGCGAGGGGTTGTGGCCAGCTATCAAGGAAATGTTGCTGCAAGAAGGCCGAATCCAAGACCTAACCAGGTCTATGTTTGTCCTGACTGCGGTCGACATGTGCTCTCCCGAATTGGCCTCTATAGCCATAGTCGTGTGCACCGTAGATGAATGGGAATTACGATAGACTACACCTTTTACTTGTTTTTTATTACACACAATCTATCGACTGTAACATTTTTTTATACTCGGACTCGAGTAAAGGCTAATAATAATAATAACCCTGACGATGTTCAGCTTTATCTTGCTTTTGATTCCTCGAATTCAGAGGAAGCTCAGAATAAAATAAAGTATGATAGTGAAATCATAAACTCTACCCTGCGAAATTCACTGCTATTAAATCCAAATAAAACTAAAGATATAGCGACTGGTACTCCAACTAAATTAAGATTTCTAACCGATTTTCAGCTTTCAGTTGATGATATAACCATTGAACACGTGGAAGAGGTTCAAAACTTAGGATTGATTTTTGATGAAAACTTAAATTATATATTATAACATCCGAGATTTGTGGAAGGTGCTGTTCTTCTAAATTAATTTTTTTTAAATAGTCTTGATATGCTGCTGCTTGTTATGCGAGTCTTCAGTCTTATCACACGTCAAATCCAATGTGATTATGTATATAAACCCTGCTTAAATCTGTCAGAAAAAAATAAACCTCAAAAAACTCACAATATATGTACTAGATTTGTTACTAATTCATCAATTTGCGATCCTCTCTTTCAGAGAGACCATGGTTGACTTGGGTGATTTAGAATTCTTGTGTCGAGGTTTTATAAAGTTTCAATTTTATCAGCATGATGGCTTTCCTGTCAGCAAAAATATTCTGTAATTAAGCAATTACTTGTATTTTTACTTTTCAAATAAACTTCATAAAGCATCACGAATAATTCTAACTCTATGTCGCATATTAATTAAATTTTGATAACAAATCATTACGCATTTTTGTAAAATTTCCTGTACCATCCTGAAACTGCTCTATACGACTTTACAAATACTGGGAAATATTCAAACCAGTTGTTTACTTAAAGCACCCTGTAATTTTCCTCACGTAGAGGACATGTTTTATTAAAAATTCAGTAATTTATAAGTATATAAAGGTAGACAGTAAAGCGCAGTGTAATCGGGTGGGATTTTATTCATAAGATGTAATGGAGTGCGATTTAGCAGTTTGAGGCGTGTTTCTCCATAAATTTAGGCATTGTAAATGTCTTTTTTGCTGATGGAATAGTATTTCAGTTAAGGTTTGGATGCCTGAAGCTCGGCCTCCTTGAATCCCATTACGGTTTGCACCTTCTTTCAACACTTCTATTCGTTTTATATGTAAATAGCTCCTGTATTATGATACCAACTTTTATTCTTTGTTTTTGTGATCCACTGTTCCAGAAAAGGGATCACTTATTGAATCTGCTATAGCATTGCAGGGGTTTATTTGTTGCAACTGTGATTGAAAGCGAAGTTGTCCACTCGAGTTGAACGCACCTGTGTCTCTCTTATGTGAACAACCTGCGAATCAGTTACAAAAGATGATTATTCTATTAAATCTACACTTATAATTAGTAATTTATAGGAAAACTGGTTATACTATAAAAGACTATTCTTACCCTTTATATAAAATATAAAGATCGACATTATTAGTGTAATGTTGTTTTGATTGGCTATTACTGCATACATGATTAGAAATGGACGGGTTTAATAGGATTTCTATTTAATCAAGGAATTTTCAATCAAATGCACTCTATTTGCTGTATTCACGTCAACAACGTCTGGAATATTTCAATCTAAAGAAAATAAAGTCTGGATTGACTTAAAATTTATTAAAAAATGTAGAAAGCTGGCACTATTTAACCCAGTTGCTGTGTTTCAAGCGCTCACGTCGTCACATAAAATTGGGACGAACTATGGATATCAGAACTGCGAAAACAAAAGCTAATTCTATGTTCTTACACCGCAATCAAATCAAGAGACTTATCAGCTGCATTGTGATGTTACAGAACATATGGCCTATTGTGTTAATAGTTGATTATAACCTACCTGGCATAACCTGGACCAATGATCATGTTGGCCTTTCTACCTCAGGCCACAATCTGGCGGCTGAGTGCTTAATAGAGTCATTTTCCTTTCTGAATTTGTACCAACATAACAATATTGCTAATGCTAATACTGTCACCCTAGATCTAGTGTTTTCTACCAGCCCAAAATTTATTATTCAATGCGCAACTGATGCTCTAGTTAAATGTGATAGACATCACCCAGCATTCAGTATTAATCTTGAATATGATATGCCAGTTCAGAGTTTGGATTATGAGGAATTTGTTTATGACTTCAAAAGCTGTGACTATACTGCTATTAATAATTATATCTTATACTTAGACTGGAATGACTGAACTGATAAACATCGAGAATGCGGTTGATCCATTCTGTTTTTCTATATCGGTGTATTGACATATTTGTCCCCAAAATTAAATTAAAAAGTAATTTTAAGTTTCTTATATTGTTTGATGCAAACCTAATAAAAAATATAAAAGAAGAAAATCAAAGGTTTTTTTCTGCTCTGATAAAAGTTACCTCAGGGGTGCCGCAAGGGGCACATTTAGCTCCATTGTTGTTTAATCTGTTCATCAATGATGTTGAAAACTATTTTGTGCGCAGTACGGTATTACTGTATGCTGATGGCTTAAAGATTGTGTTTGAGATAAAAGAGTATATCTTCCGTGGAAGACCTTGATCGCTTTGATGTCTGGTGCTCCCAGAAAAACATGGTGTTAAATACTGATAAATGCAAATATATTCAATTTGATGTAGGAAATTATAAATCTCCCAGCACACACTTTATTAGAAATACACCTGTTGAAAACTTTGTCTTAATAAAAGACTTAGGAATATCTTTGGATTCAAAGCTCAATTTCCAATACCATGTGGAATATACATATATATGCAACAAAGCATTGAAGACTCTTAGTTTTATTAAAAGATGTACAAAATATTTCACCTATATTATGTGCAATTAAAGCCTTATATATTAGTTTTGTTAGATTATCTGTAGAAAATTGCAGCTGTGTGTGGTCACCTTTTTACCAAATACACATAAATAAACTAGAAAGGGTTCAAAACCGATTTCTTAGTCACAAATCTTTTAAATTGAGAATACCCAGCGAATTAGTACAATATGGCATTGTCCTTTCACTTCTAAATAACCAAAGTCTTCATAAAAGGAGGTACATTGCCAATGTAATCCTTGTATTAAAGGATAAAATTTAAAGGCACCTGGCGTCACCCCAGATCAGGTCACTGGCATCTACTGGACTATGTTATCGTACGTAGGAAGCATCTCAAGGACGTCCAAATTACAAAGGCGCGCATTGATAGCGAATGTTGGACCGATCATCGTCCTGTTGTCTCTAAAATGAAAATTGTTATGAGACCCAAACACCGAAGAACTCAAGTAAAACGTAGACTCCGTCTCTGTATTAGTAAATTGCGTGACCAACAAACCGTCGAACAGCTAAAGCAAAAAGTTCAAGAGAATTTGAGTGCACTAGAAGAAACCAATTCTGTAGATGTCGCTGCTACCTGGACACAAATTAAAGACAGTTTAAAAAGTGCGAGTGAGGAAATTCTTGGCACTGCAGCAAGTAAAAAACAGGAGGACTGGTTCAATGATAATGAAGCTTTTATACAAGAACTTCTTGACCGCAAACATACTGCCTTCCAAAACGCTATCAACCACCCCAACGACTCATCAAAAGCAGAAGCTTTTACCCAATCTAAGTATGAAATGCAACGCGAAATCAGAAGAATAAAGAACGAGTGGTGGGCAAGCAAGGCCAGAGAAATTCAAAGGTACGCCGATTCACACGACTACAGGAATTTTTTTCAAGGAGTAAAAGCAGTGTACGGCCCCAGTCGGAAAAATATGTGCCCTATTAATGATTTAAATGGAAATCTCCTCAAAGAAGACCAGGAAATAAGAGCCCGATGGAAAGAACACTACACTAACATTCTTAACCAGCAAAGTCAAGCCGATCACGATATTATAAATCTTATCCCTCAATATGACACCTTCGAAGACTTAGATAAACCACTAACAACGAAAGAGATCTTAACCGCCATTGGGCAGCTAAAAAAATAACAAATCTCCCGGCGCCGACTCACTCCCAGCTGAGATCTTTAAAGCTGTGTCGTCAGAGCTCATACCCTACCTCAAACAACTGTTTGATGTCGTGTGGGAAAGTGGTCAAGCTCCGCAGGAGTTTCGTGATACACTTTTAATCAACCTCTTCAAAAACAAAGGGAGCGCTGCGGACTGTGGAAATTACAGGGGTATAGCTCTCCTGGCTGTTGGAGGGAAGATACTCACTAAAGCGATGGCAAATAGGCTAACACCTGTTATGGAAAAGTTACTTCCTGAAACACAGAGTGGCTTTAGACCAAACTGAGGCACATCGGATTTAATCTTCACACTTAAACAGCTTCAAGAAAAAGCACTCGAACATCAAGGAGAAATTCACATGGCCTTCATTGATTTAACCAAGGCGTTTGACTCGGTGGACAGGGAAGTGCTCTGGAAAATTATGTTCCGCTTAGGTATCCCTAGAAAATTTGTGGAAGTATGTCGCAGTCTACATAAAAACAACAACGCCCAGGTTATGTATAATAATGAGGCAACCGAACCTTTCCAAACCCTCACTGGAGTTAGGCAGGGATGTGTACTGGCACCCTTACTCTTTAATTTGTTTACCACTGCTCTAACAATTATTGTTGACAACAAACTGACAGTCAGAGGAATAGGTCTCAGATACCGTTTTGATGGCGGTCTCTTTAACATAGGGCGCTTTAGAGCTTTCACGAAAACACGCACACGATTCATTTGTGATCTCCAGTATGCGGATGACTGTGCACTTTTAGCCTCTACGCCGGAAGAGCTTCAAGAACTTTTAGATGTGTATGCCCAGAGCTATGATTCCTTGGGGCTTAAAATCAACATTGGAAAGACTAAGATTATGTCAACTCCTCATCAAGTGAACCAAATAGACATTACACTTAACGGAAATTCTCTTGAAGTGGTGGATCAGTTCAATTACTTAGGCAACGTTGTTAATGACAAAGCAAACATGGACAGCGAGATTCGCAATAGAATTAACGCTGCATCTAGAGCACTCTGGGGACTTAGAGAGAGAGAGTATTTGACAACCACAACCTTGCTTTGTCAACGAAAATGGCTGTCTACAGAGCAGTTGTCATTCCAACACTGCTATATGGATGTGAAAGCTGGGTCACTTACCATCGTCATGTGAAAGAATTAGAACGTTTTCAGCAAAGACACCTCAGAAGTATGATGAAAATCCATTGGTTCCATCACATATCAAACGTGGAAGTACTCAGGAGAGCAAACAGCCTTCCAATTGAGGTGCTTATTTCAAGAGCACGCCTAAGATGGGCAGGTCACGTTCATCGTATGCATGATAACCGCCTTCCTAAATGTACACTTTATGGTGAATTGCTAAGCGGTAGAAGAAGGCGTGGCGGTCAACGAAAGAGGTTCAAAGACGTTCTCCATGAAAATCTGAAATCCTGCGGTATTCCAGACGAGCAATGGGAACAACTTGCAGCGGACAGAACCGAATGGCGAGGGGTTGTGGCCAGCTATCAAGGAAATGTTGCTGCAAGAAGGCCGAATCCAAGACCTAACCAGGTCTATGTTTGTCCTGACTGCGGTCGACATGTGCTCTCCTGAATTGGCCTCTATAGCCATAGTCGTGTGCACCGTAGATGAATGGGAATTACAATAGACTACACCTTTTACTTGTTTTTTATTGTACACAATTTATCGACTGTAACATTTTTATGCTCGGACTCGAGTAACGGCTAATAAAAAAAAAATCCTTGTATACAAACTATGCAACAATCTCATTGACTGCCCTGAATTGTTATTATCAATAAACTTTCATGCACCGCAGAGACTCTATATGGCACAAATAATCCTATTAATAGAATGATGTCTAACTGTAATACAATCAATTTGAATTTTTTAATATTAGTCTTGATGTTATTGAGAAATTTGTGTGCAATAACTAAAGGTAGTTGTGATAGTATCGATGCTGTTTTTACAAATGTTTGTTACTTTCTTTGTATATGTATTATTCTATTTTGTAATATTGGGCTATTTCGTTTAAATAAATAAGTAAATAAACCGGATATTTTTTTATATAATTAATGAGAAAAAAATGTACAGAATTGTGTAACTTCCATCCGTTTAACTTTATCAAAATATAACATTTGGTAATACTTATAATAAATTGTTATTATGATTAAAGGTGAACCGCGCATAATAGAATAATATTTATCAAACAAGTGTCAAGCGTGAAACGAATTTATCTCCTAATTCAATTCACGCAAACACCATTTTATACAAAAAACATATTCAACCTAAAACAAGAGTTATATGACAAGAAAATAAATATAGATATAGAAGTGGAAATAATTTAGGCAGAGAGAATCCGTAAACAAAACCCCGATTCCTAAACAGGGGTGACATGGTGTTCATATATTTTTATTCCTGGACAGGAAGGCACAATTGTGGTCAGCCTTATGATGTATTATTCGAAGTTACAAAATATTAATTCACCAGCTGATTTCCGTAATGTTCACAGCTCAGCATTCCGTGATAATAAAAAATCAGCATGGCAGATGTTTATGTAAAAAAGACCCTCAATTTATATTTACATTCTACCTACCTCATTTAACATGCCACTCGGAAAAATTCAATAAAAAATGCATGCACCAAAATTATTTATAGAACATCATAAAAAATTGTATGATTTTGTAAAATAACGCTCATTAATACTCATTTAATTTAAGTTAAAATTCCGAAAGATTTTAGAGAACTATTGAGTGATAATATTTTGATTCTAAACGAATGCAACGCTCTTCTATAATTTGCTAAGTAAAGACACCTACGGACTTGTATAGAATTATTCAATACCGGGTGGCCCAGAAAGAACCTACGTTCCCCCCCCCCCACTTTTTTCCACAATTTTGAAAATAAAATTCCGAAATTTGGGAAATCAAACATAGGTATCAATGGCCACATTTTGACCATTCCGTGGTAAAAAAAATCACTTCCGCTATAGCAGGAAATTGCCACAACTTTCTTTTTTTAAATAGCACCTTGTATATTTAAGTCACTTTTCTCATAAAGCTGTAATTTCTCTTTCCAACGCTTTTTTCAGATTTAAAATCGAGTGAAAAATAACCTTTTAAATGGCATTTATTTGTTATTTCTAGTGAGCTTTGGAATTCAGGAACAAATTTAAAAAATTTCGACTGAATTTGAATAAAAGCGTATTTTTCTCAACAAATTAAATGTAAAATTGGCCTATTTTGTTTCACTTACTTCACTAAAAAAAATCATTTCCGGTATGGCCGGAAATTACCACAACTTTCTTATTTTAAATAGCACTATATACAGGGTGTCTAACCGGGAACTGAATCGATCGATATAGAGAAAAGTACGCATCAGAAAATTTTGAAAATTTAGATAATTACTAATGTCGGTGTGGCCAATCCAACTAAAATAATTACAAGCAGCTGACACTTCCGCTTATACCGGAAGTCGATACCAACTTGCTTATTTCAAATGGAACACCCTATTATATATTTTAGAGTTTTCGAAGAGAGCATAAAATTCTGAGTCGAAAATATGTAGCATATCCTGTACTAAACCTAGCCGTTTCAGAGATTTTTGACATTTTATAGAAAATTTTACAGGTGCAACGGTTTGAAAAAACCGTTATAACTTTCTTCGTGTAAAAGAGCCTCATTTGCTTCTTGTCACATAAAAAGAACACAAGGAGAACTACGTTCTACAACTGAAATAAATTCAATAATATCATACCAAGTGTTCCGTTTTTCGCGTTACGTTTTGTCAACTTCAAACCGCGAAAACTTGTTTGGGTCAAATGGATTTTTTTACGTCATGTTGTGTAAAATTGAATTCCCTATTTTCTGATATTAGCATTGTGTGGGTTAAATTTACAACTTATTGAAGTATTTGCGATTTTTTTGGAAATTCATGAATTGTTGTAATCATTTCATCAAAATAGCCAAGATTAGAAACAATCAGTCATTATCTTATGTCAAAAAATGCCAGCACGTTTAAATTATACCAACGAAAACTTTTTAAATTTGTTTATTATTTATGGAGAATGTGATAATGTAATATCAAGAACTTGGAGCACATTTGCTACTCGATATCCACAAAAACGCAAAATAACACTAACACTGTAACATTAGTATTAATCGAATTGAAGATATGGCATGAACTAAAATAGCAGAGATAAGATCAATTTAAAATATGGTTTCATTTTAATTTAATAATTGCTCAAAATTCCGCCCTCGAACCTCGACACATTTTTCGCACCTTCGGATTAATTCCTCGTGGGTAGCTCTTCTAATTGAATCCTGTGATACTATGCACCAGACATCATAGATGTCTCCGTGGTACATAGCGACTTGCCATTTTGCAAGTACCGAGAGCGGCGACCTTCAGCCCTTGGTGGACTTAACCTATATACTGTTATTATACATGATTTGCAGGAAACAACTACTCAGCGGGCAAATACCCCGACCTGCATTGAATTACACCTTACAAATCATGAAAAATTAGTAGCATTAGACCACATGAGAGGATTCAATTACCTCTCACCACTATACCATTTACATTAGTCTGTATAAGACTAGCAGGTCGGCCACTGTCATTTGTCTGCTCCATGACCTATGGCATACTGAGGAGAACTAATAAGTTCGAAACCGGTCTATGTCTGGTCAGGGAGTTGACAAATGACATTGGCTACCAATTTTTCATGATTTGTAAGGTGTAATTCAATGCAGGTCGGGGTATTTGCCCGCTGAGTAGTTGTTTCCTGCAAATCATGTATAATAACAGTATATAGGTTAAGTCCACCAAGGGCTGAAGGTCGCCGCTCTCGGTACTTGCAAAATGGCAAGTCGCTATGTACCACGGAGACATCTATGATGTCTGGTGCATAGTAGCATTAGACCACATGAGAGGATTCAATTACCTCTCACCACTATACCATTTACATTAGTCTGTATAAGACTAGCAGGTCGGCCACTGTCATTTGTCTGCTCCATGACCTATGGCATACTGAGGAGAACTAATAAGTTCGAAACCGGTCTATGTCTGGTCAGGGAGTTGACAAATGACATTGGCTACCAATTTTTCATGATTTGTAAGGTGTAATTCAATGCAGGTCGGGGTATTTGCCCGCTGAGTAGTTGTTTCCTGCAAATCATGTATAATAACAGTATATAGGTTAAGTCCACCAAGGGCTGAAGGTCGCCGCTCTCGGTACTTGCAAAATGGCAAGTCGCTATGTACCACGGAGACATCTATGATGTCTGGTGCATAGTAGCATTAGACCACATGAGAGGATTCAATTACCTCTCACCACTATACCATTTACATTAGTCTGTATAAGACTAGCAGGTCGGCCACTGTCATTTGTCTGCTCCATGACCTATGGCATACTGAGGAGAACTAATAAGTTCGAAACCGGTCTATGTCTGGTCAGGGAGTTGACAAATGACATTGGCTACCAATTTTTCATGATTTGTAAGGTGTAATTCAATGCAGGTCGGGGTATTTGCCCGCTGAGTAGTTGTTTCCTGCAAATCATGTATAATAACAGTATATAGGTTAAGTCCACCAAGGGCTGAAGGTCGCCGCTCTCGGTACTTGCAAAATGGCAAGTCGCTATGTACCACGGAGACATCTATGATGTCTGGTGCATAGTAGCATTAGACCACATGAGAGGATTCAATTACCTCTCACCACTATACCATTTACATTAGTCTGTATAAGACTAGCAGGTCGGCCACTGTCATTTGTCTGCTCCATGACCTATGGCATACTGAGGAGAACTAATAAGTTCGAAACCGGTCTATGTCTGGTCAGGGAGTTGACAAATGACATTGGCTACCAATTTTTCATGATTTGTAAGGTGTAATTCAATGCAGGTCGGGGTATTTGCCCGCTGAGTAGTTGTTTCCTGCAAATCATGTATAATAACAGTATATAGGTTAAGTCCACCAAGGGCTGAAGGTCGCCGCTCTCGGTACTTGCAAAATGGCAAGTCGCTATGTACCACGGAGACATCTATGATGTCTGGTGCATAGTAGCATTAGACCACATGAGAGGATTCAATTACCTCTCACCACTATACCATTTACATTAGTCTGTATAAGACTAGCAGGTCGGCCACTGTCATTTGTCTGCTCCATGACCTATGGCATACTGAGGAGAACTAATAAGTTCGAAACCGGTCTATGTCTGGTCAGGGAGTTGACAAATGACATTGGCTACCAATTTTTCATGATTTGTAAGGTGTAATTCAATGCAGGTCGGGGTATTTGCCCGCTGAGTAGTTGTTTCCTGCAAATCATGTATAATAACAGTATATAGGTTAAGTCCACCAAGGGCTGAAGGTCGCCGCTCTCGGTACTTGCAAAATGGCAAGTCGCTATGTACCACGGAGACATCTATGATGTCTGGTGCATAGTAGCATTAGACCACATGAGAGGATTCAATTACCTCTCACCACTATACCATTTACATTAGTCTGTATAAGACTAGCAGGTCGGCCACTGTCATTTGTCTGCTCCATGACCTATGGCATACTGAGGAGAACTAATAAGTTCGAAACCGGTCTATGTCTGGTCAGGGAGTTGACAAATGACATTGGCTACCAATTTTTCATGATTTGTAAGGTGTAATTCAATGCAGGTCGGGGTATTTGCCCGCTGAGTAGTTGTTTCCTGCAAATCATGTATAATAACAGTATATAGGTTAAGTCCACCAAGGGCTGAAGGTCGCCGCTCTCGGTACTTGCAAAATGGCAAGTCGCTATGTACCACGGAGACATCTATGATGTCTGGTGCATAGTAGCATTAGACCACATGAGAGGATTCAATTACCTCTCACCACTATACCATTTACATTAGTCTGTATAAGACTAGCAGGTCGGCCACTGTCATTTGTCTGCTCCATGACCTATGGCATACTGAGGAGAACTAATAAGTTCGAAACCGGTCTATGTCTGGTCAGGGAGTTGACAAATGACATTGGCTACCAATTTTTCATGATTTGTAAGGTGTAATTCAATGCAGGTCGGGGTATTTGCCCGCTGAGTAGTTGTTTCCTGCAAATCATGTATAATAACAGTATATAGGTTAAGTCCACCAAGGGCTGAAGGTCGCCGCTCTCGGTACTTGCAAAATGGCAAGTCGCTATGTACCACGGAGACATCTATGATGTCTGGTGCATAGTAGCATTAGACCACATGAGAGGATTCAATTACCTCTCACCACTATACCATTTACATTAGTCTGTATAAGACTAGCAGGTCGGCCACTGTCATTTGTCTGCTCCATGACCTATGGCATACTGAGGAGAACTAATAAGTTCGAAACCGGTCTATGTCTGGTCAGGGAGTTGACAAATGACATTGGCTACCAATTTTTCATGATTTGTAAGGTGTAATTCAATGCAGGTCGGGGTATTTGCCCGCTGAGTAGTTGTTTCCTGCAAATCATGTATAATAACAGTATATAGGTTAAGTCCACCAAGGGCTGAAGGTCGCCGCTCTCGGTACTTGCAAAATGGCAAGTCGCTATGTACCACGGAGACATCTATGATGTCTGGTGCATAGTAGCATTAGACCACATGAGAGGATTCAATTACCTCTCACCACTATACCATTTACATTAGTCTGTATAAGACTAGCAGGTCGGCCACTGTCATTTGTCTGCTCCATGACCTATGGCATACTGAGGAGAACTAATAAGTTCGAAACCGGTCTATGTCTGGTCAGGGAGTTGACAAATGACATTGGCTACCAATTTTTCATGATTTGTAAGGTGTAATTCAATGCAGGTCGGGGTATTTGCCCGCTGAGTAGTTGTTTCCTGCAAATCATGTATAATAACAATATATATATATATTGCTATGTTATTTTTATACTAATCAAACTTATTAAATTAAGTTAAAACCTGTTTATTCCCCATAGACAAAACTCAAAATTCAAAAAATATTATGATCAAATTAAATTTCTTACCTTAGATCCAAAAGTGTCAATTCTATAAATTTATGCCAAATACTTTACTCTTTTTCTCAGGAGCAGGTTCAAGTTTAAGTTATCTGTTTTTTTAAAATTTTTTGTTAAAGTAAAATTTTGAATCTAATAATAATATAATCTATTTATTTTCCCTTTTTGATATTTATGATTGAATATAATAAGTATTTTTAACGAAAGTCTTTTATAACTATAAATTTTGATACAACCTTAATACAAATATACCAACTTCTCTCTTCGTAGCTACAGGCTTCTTCCAGCATCTGTCCACAAAATGACGTTTTCCCTTTTCAGATATAATTTCTTCTCTTCTGGATTACTACTACTATTACTATCTTCCTTAATTTTTTATATATTATGGCCACTTCTTTCTTCTCAATACCAATTTTATCATTCGATTTCAACCTCTCTTCTTCAATATGACTTTTTCCTTCTCAGTTTTTTTTTTAAAAGATTTTCTCCCCCTCTTGTTTTTTCCGTTCCTTCCCAACCAAATTCCATCTTTTGTTTTCACTTTTATTTTTAACCGCCTCTATCATTTGTGGTTGTTATCATATCATAACCCCAAATATCAAAAATTTACAAACAAAATAGATACCCATCAAATTTTGATCTGTTAACATAACCTAAAACTTAAACCTCCTTGTCTTTATTTTGAGCAAACATTATAACTTAAAAATTAAAATTACTAATTTAAAATGTCATGATGACTTTATTGTCATAAAACATTGTAACTCTAAAATTAAAAATTACTAACTTGGATATCAGAAATTAAAACCTTCTTGATAACCTCATTAAAAACTATTTTCAACAAATACTAACATAATAAATTTTAATTTCACAAAACTTAAATTTTTTTTTAACATTTTAACCTTTCGGATCTTTAGATAATTTAAACAAATTTTGAAACTATCTAAAAAAAACAAACAAGCAAATGACAACAAACATGCAATTTTAATAATCGCTTGAAAAACTAAATTTTTTTAATTTTTTAATACATAGTTATTTTGGCCCAATATTAACTTTATTTTATTAAGAAAATTTGATTCATCTGATAACTTTACAAATTGAAAATATGACAATATATATATATATTTTCACTTGGTATACCACTGGTATGTTTATTCCTTTCTTCATTTTAAAATTTTTCTATAAATATATTGCTAAATGCAATCGTTCATGTACCTTCTTAAAAGTATAACTATTATAATAAGGCAACATCGTAGTTGACAGTACTGCCTGAAATTAACATTTTAACAAATACTGTAAGAAATTTCGTTCTGGGTTTAGCATTTTTAATACAAAGGAAAATATTGTTCTACTTATTGAATAACGCTTGACTTGTCCTTCTTTTATATTCAGCGGCGTTAAAGAACGACCGAGAGGCATCTCTGAATTGCTCTATTAAATATTTAAAAGCATCATCCTCCAAAGGAATTCAGCTCAGAATTTTTTCACTTCTTTATGTATGTGTTTCGCAAAGCAGTATTTGCAATTTTAATTAAGCTCTGGCCTTCCGCCATTATAATAATTTAATTGGTGTTTGCGGTAGAATATTAATATGAAATTTGGTTGACATTATGCAAATTTACTCTACTAATGTACAATTTGACATAACGAATTATTAGACTTTGAGTCAATATGATAAAACTTCGGCATTTATTTTTTAATAAGTATAGATAAATCCCTTGAAACAACGAGGGTTAAAAAACTTAGTCAAACAAATGAAACACATGAAATGAAAAGAGAGGGCTTAAACTGCTTGTTATTTAATTTGCTACTAATACCGTTATTGCCAAATGGTTTTAGAATATAACTACAAAAGCTCTTGACTCTGAAATGTTTTGCCTTTTACGCGAGTGAAATCTACTATTTCCGGCACCTCATCACAAATCCTGCAGCCCTGATTGCCGTCATGTAATTCTATTTTTTATAGGTATCTCTCCACATGTATTTGACTTGTGAGCAGCTTTGTTACTGTTTTCAGTTGTTTTCTGCTTATCATAAATAATTGCTGAGTATTTGGTATTTTCTTGTATTATACAGCTGTAAAACAATGCTGTAGCTGTGTTCCTGTATATTCCACCAATATCTGACGTCTTCTTCATTAACCCTGTCTGTCTGTCAAACACCTCTTCTGTGCCTTAATTTAGCACCGCGAATTCTGGTTGTAAGATAGCCGATTCCTTTTTGACAAATTCATCAGCTTCGTTTTCTAATAATGGATTACACCTATGTACCTAGATCATTTTAACTTAATTTTGTTCTGCCAGAGCTCTGAGTTCTTACGGAACCTCTTAAATCTTTCTTGACGTCATATTATTGCATACCTTTAGTGCCACTTGATTCTGCTTATTTATTTACGTAGTTCTCCTTGTAAGTACAACACTTGAATCGATCCCCTACAATAAGATAGAGGGGAATATAAGTCGCAAAATAATGTACGTGGAAGAAAATAATATATTAATGTTGATGCCAGCAGTTCAGTAGGTATATTAAGAGTTTCGCCCGCTAAGGAGAAACATAGCAGCAGCAGTTAAATCTGTTATTAGCACATTATTTGGCAGTCTCTCTTTTCTTCTAACTTACATAGGCATCAACTCAATATTTTCATCTACCAATACTGTATATTCCAGAATTTTCTGACTGAAATATTGTGTTGTGTTTCCCAAGAGCAAAGCTGAGGCTTGCTTTTGAATTTTCTCCATATATGTTCCTCTTTTCCAGTTACAGTCTTGGTCCCATATCTATGCTGCAATATCTATCGGCCATCAGTTCCCCAGAATTTTTCAACCTGAATCTGAACCTCTTCCTGTATCATCATGTGAAGTGCGGTAACGTTTAATAGAACTCCCATTGCTGCAATAGATGTTGGCCGCATTGCTCCTGTTGTACCTAGCCAGTGGCAGTATTTATACAGTCAAACTCAGTTTACGCTGCACTCAAAAGGGCAACAACAATTTTGCAACCTCATTATTATCACCGATGGACCATTCGACCTGATGTCCATCAAACAAGCTGGACGCACATGCATTGTAATTAATATGACTAAAACGGGAATCTTGCAACATAAAGTGTACTATATTATCTATATTTTCAAGTATGATATAAAACATCAGCCGCTTGCTCGTCCTTTTAAAAACGTAGCAGTACACAAACCAAACATTTATAAAATTATTCCACTGCATTTTATGGCCCATATTTTAGTTTCTTATGAACTTTTATCGTAGGTTATTATATCGTCGGTTTCTGCTACACATTAAAGAAATTAATTACATTTTCCAACAAATTTATGTTGGCCGTTATTGTTTCGTTTCATATAATATGTAATGTAGCGAAGAGAAACAAAATGTGCAACAGTGAACTAATTTTTAACATTTTAAAATAAAAGGAATTAATTTAATAAATTAATTAATTAAGAAAACCCTGTTGTAAAAATTAGTTTTTGCTTTTGTATTGTTTTTCATATTTTTAAATTTTCAGTAGCATGCGACAATTATTGGTAAATTCTGTGAGATATTTCGTGCATTTATATTAAGGAGTTGTCTGGAGATGAGTTAATTTGTGGTCGAAACATATTGACCTAATTTTGATACATTTTCTATTGCTATAATATTTATGGAAACTTAAGAAATGATGGTGGTCATTGTTTAACCAATTATTTATTTATTTTAATGACACGCTAGCTCAGTCGGCTAGAGTGCGTTACGTGACAAATTCGTTTTGAACTGTGAACTCTACTGTGTTCTGGGTTTGACCCCCTGCACAGACATTAGCAAATTCGGTAAGTAATGGAAGTTACCTGCATCTTTTCATGCATGTATCCCCATTCGGGCAGCCTTCATCTTTTGATTTGAAAACCCGTGGTATGTGTGTTAAGAAAAATTACAATAACACATATAGAAAAATTAATTAGAAACTGCCCTTAGTAGTTATATTTGACATCACTATTCGTGGTTCTCCTTTTCATTAACTGTTATTATGTATTAGAAATCACTTTATCCGATTTCTTATTGCGAGCAGATATTGATTTAAGGAGCTTCCAAACCTGTATGCAGGTCCTGTATAACAAAAAAACTACATTTTATTTCAGAGTCCTTATCTTTTTACCATATAAATTTTCTTGGGACATAAATCTGCGACAGAAAAAATAGCGCATACTGACATTTTTATTTAATATAAGGACGTTTATAGAACAATGACAATCTGAAAATTTCGACATTTTAAGTGCCTAGATTACGGTTGTCGATAAATAATTATTTAGATAATAAAGCTTACATAAAAATATGATACATAATGAATAGCCACCTAAGCAGAAAATGCTTATTCGTAGGTCTAACCATTTTACATTAACAAAATAAAAAAAGAAAAAGTTATCTGATATCTAAATTAGCCGAGATGTTGAGGAGAATTTGGCTGATTACATAGTACACAGAAAAGTTATACAGGGTGTCTCACCGGGAACTGAATCGATCGATATAGAGAAAAGTAAACATCAGAAAATTTTGAAAATTTAAGTAATTGCGTTCTTAGGAAATCTGTTTCTTTTAATCCCTGAACCATATGGAATGTAAACGGGTAAAACTTATGTTTTAATAAGATTATGTGAATTGTATCCTTGCATGGTCCCGATTCCAGAGCAGCTTGTCTTAATGACATCCTCGGAAATGCATGAAAATATCCCAGATTGACTATTTCAATGTTTTCGTCATCAACAATACGCTATCTTCTTTGCATTTTTGCCTTGACAGAGCCATAATTTTTAAAATTTTCCAGTATGCGTTTTACAGTGTTCGGTGACGGTTTCCGTTTTTCTGGATATCGAGTAGCAAATGTGCTGCAAGTTCTTGATATTACTTTATCACATTCTCCATAAATAATAAACAAATTTAAAAAGTCTTCGTGGGTGTAATTTAAACGTGCTGGCATTTTTTCACATAAGACAATGACTGATTGTTTCTAATCATGGCTATTTTGATGAAATGATTACAACAATTCATGAATTTCTAATAAATCGCAAATATTTCAAAAAGTTGTAACTTTAACCCCCACAATGCTAATATCAGAAAAAAGGGAATTCAATTTTACACAACTTGATGTAAAAAAATGCAGGATGTTCAATTTGACCTAAACAAGTTTTCGCGGTTTGAAGTTGACAAAATGTAACGCGACAAACGGAACACTTGGTATCATGTTATTGAATTTATTTCAGTTGTAGAACGTAGTTCTCCTTGTCTTCTTTTTATGTGACAAGAAGCAAATGAGGATCTTTTACACGGCTAGGTTTAGGTATAGCATATGCTACATATTTTCGACTCAGAATTTTATGCTCTTTTCGAAAACCCTAAAATATATAGGGTGTTCTGCTTGAAATAAGCAAGTTGGTGTCGACTTCCGGGATAAGCGGAAGTGCCAGCGGCTTGTAATTATTTTAGTTGGACATTAGTAATTACCTAAATTTTCAAAATTTTCTGATGCGTACTTTTCTCTATATCGATCGATTCAGTTCCCGGTGAGACACCCTGTATACATAAAATATTACTTACTTTATTTAAATTGTTATTTATCAAGAACCTCAGTTTTCTTTTAAACCTGATGTGGTTTTTTATATTTCTTAATTCTAAGGGTAATAAGTTATATATTTTTGGTCCATAATACTAAACAAATCTTTGTATATGCGATTTCCTAAAATAAGGAACTAGAATCGACTGCTCCGTCACAGCCCTGGTTTGAATAGTTTGAAGCAAAATGTTTAAGTCATTATGTTGCTTATACATCCCACAGCACACACTGGTAAGCATAATTTTTTTTATACTAATTAATCCAGCTTCTTGATATAATAGATCAGTTGAATATATTTTTGTTTTTTAAGTATAATTTTTAAAATTGAATTTTGAATTATCTCTAGGTTATGCAAGAAATTTTTATATAAACTACCTCTCGTAATTGGTAAAATTTGTATATTAGCGTTCTTAATCTTGTCGTGAAATATTCTATATGTTCTTTCCATCGTAGATATTGGCCTACCATAATTCCAAGGTATTTAATATGACTTATTTTGTGAATTTGGGAATAGTCGCAATTTAATTCATTTCAATTTATGGATCTTAAGTTTGCTTTTTAAAGGTTTATCAGTAACCATAGTTCGTCCTTACCAGCTTGTTGGAATCTTTAACTAGACTACTGGCGCCCTCTATCAATCATAAACGTAGTCTCGGCCACCATTCACGACAACATGCTGTACAAATAGGCACAGCCGACTAGAATAACGCATGGATCTCAAAACAAAGAGGAGAAGATTTTAACACATTACTTACATTTTCCTGTACAAACATTTCGGTAAGTAATAACTTCTGATTAAACTAACAGTAATCTTATAGATGTAACTGTATTTGTCGTCACGCTTCTGTCATATTTTCTTATCGAACGAATCGCAATATTCCAAAGGCATAAATAACGGATTTCCGTTGTTTAAAGTAGGTTGAAAACATAACAGCTACACGAAACGATTGAATATTGAAAAGAAGCGTACCAGCAGCCGCCTGAAAATTTAAATAATATTTCTACTAGCTTGCTTTTGCGCGATCCGTATAAATTAGGTGCGAGATGAAGGAGCTGGTAATAGAGAGAAAATCTCTTTCATTCAACATCTTACGTTTAAGAAACCTTTTACCATTTCGTGAGTATCATAGCCTGTACTATATAGTTCATCTTCCGTGTCATACATAGGGCGCTTCAGATATTTTAATCCAAATTACAACACGTTTTCGCATTAGTATAAAAAGTGTGTAGCAAAGCAGGTGTAGGCCAGTCGTCAGGTAGATTAACATCGTTTTAAATCGGAGAAAAGATTTTACTAATGGAACCAGTTCACTATAGGCCTCTTTTAGACATACTAATTTTTTCCCCTCGCCCGCCCCCCGGAACACCTTCAATTGTGGGGCAATTTCCAGATGGGCGAAGCTACTCAATTCAACTCTTACAATACATCAGTAAATGATAAATTTGTACTAATTTATAATAAGTTTCAAGGTAACATTTAAAAATTACAAAACTTGTATAAGATAACAAAAGTAAGCTATATAAAATAAATTAGTTGAAAAAAATATGTACAACATACAATATAAAAAGCATAATATACTGACACCAAAATAACTTTTATATTGAGAGTGGTAAACACAATTGAAAACATAACTACTGACGAGACAAAAAGTAAGCCTTTGCGTTTTTACGAAAACTATTTACAGGTAGATTTTTCAATCGACTATGAAGAGAGTTATATAGTGACATGGAGTTATAAGTGAAGGACCGCTGGAACATAGCTGTGTGATATTGCGGCAGCGCTAATTTGTCTGCAAACCTTAAATTTGAATTGTGCATATCATGTCCGAAAATAAATTTTTCTCGGAGGTAACGAGGTGTGGTGAGAACCTTGTGTGTGAATACTATTAAATTATATTTATAAACACTTTCCATAGTGAGCCAGTTGAGAATTTTTTCTTTTGTGAAACATGATCATACTTCCTAATTCTATAAATAAATCTACAACAGCTATTTTGAATTTTTTGTAGGCGACATTTTGTTGCTGTACCTAGGCATGAGAAGTAGACAGTGTTACAATAAGTTGATATCGGGACAACAAGAGACCCACATAATTTTTTTCTTAATTTGAAATTCAATATGGAGATATTTTCACACAACAGCTTTAAAGCAACATACAATTTTTTTTATTAGTATAGAGACATGTTCCTTAAAACGTGTCCTCTTCAAAGACTAACCCAAGATTTCTTACTTGCTTTACTCTTCTAAGAGGTTCATCATCTAAGATTAATCTGATATTATCTTTAATAATCTCATGTACTCTTCTACTAGCCAAACAAATTACAACACATTTACTAGGATTAATCTTAAGGTTATTGTTGTTTGAATAATTTAGTATAGATTTTAAATCGTTTATTTATATTATCACAAGCAAGATTAGCGTCATTGGGATGAAATGTATACGATAGCTGGGTGTTGTCAGTATATGACTGAATATTTGAGTGCTCTACACAGTTGGATAGGTCAGCAGTGTAAATCAAGAACAGAATTAGCCCCAAAACCGAACCCTGTGGCACCCCTGATGTAATTGGACGATATTCTGACATATTTTCATGCAATATAACTGTTTGCTTTCGATGACTAAGATATGACCTAAAAAAATTTACTGCGTTGTCATCCAATCCATAGTAAGAAAGTTTTGCACATAATAAGGCTTGGTCAATAGTGTCAAAAGCCTTCGAGAAGTCTAGAGCGGTAGCGTCACCTTTATCAAGGGATCTGAATATATTGTCTGTAACATTAGCAAGAACAGCGGTAGTACTATACCCTTTTCGAAAATCAGACTGCAAATTTGAAATAATATTATTTTCGACTACATAGTCATATATTTGTATTTTCACTATTTTTTCAAGAATTTTTGATAAAGCTAGGGTAATCGTTATAGGTCGTAGGTCCGAAAAATCTAACGGATTTCTTATCTTAGGCAGAGGTTTAATTATTGACAGTTTCCATTCATTACGAAAGTAACTTAGCTCTAAACAGCAGTTAATAATATGCGTTATATGTTGAGAAATTACTGATGCGCAATATTTTTTCATTAAGGCGGAAATATCATCACAGCCTCGAGCATTAGGTTTTAATTCACCAATTATTTCTTTCACCCCAGTGATGGTTGCAAGCTTAAAATGGAAATATAAGTTACTATTAAATTTGTTTGAATTATAATTATTAACAATATCTGGGCAGTTATTAGTTGGACAAAAAACACATGAGAAATAGAAAATAATGAGGTGATATTGTTACATTGCCTATGTCCATTTAACAATATTATATAATAACTGGTATTTTATTTATATTTAACACGATCCGTGTAGCATTTTAATTCAATTTTTGTAAGTGAGATTGGAGAAAATAAATCATAAAACTCAATTTTTTTAGTTCTTCGCATTCCACTTTCATCTAAAAAGTGAAAGAGGATAGGGGGCAATTTCAAACTGAAAGTATTGCTGCAAATCTTTATTAGATTTTTTAGCAAGTAAATTTCTTTTAAAGACTAGTATTGAGATAACTGGAATGACATCGTCTTGTATTTTAATCACAGAATTAGCTGTTCGAAGGGGGAGGTAACCTTTTTTACGCTGAAACTTCACGTAATTGAAGTTTTGTCCGATGATATTCGTCATTGCAGACATGTAGAACTATTCAGAATCGAGATATTTAAAAAAATATATATTTTAGGCGATATTGCCCCAAAATTGAAGGTTTTCCAAGGGGCGGGCGAGGGAAAAAAATTGTCTAAAAGAGCCCCTTAATGAACTGGTTCCAACAGTAAAATCTTTTGTCCGATTTAAAATGGTATTTACGCATTCAACTCTCTGACGACTGGCCTATTGCAGCAAATTTTTATAAAAATTTTTAAATTTATTTCCTAACTATTTTGTATCCGCTAGGGTTGCTCGGAATGCTAAGAGAAGAAAGAAATCTAAATTTACTTTAAAGTTACACTGCTGAAAATTTGCCCTCGGAGAGGTAACGCTTAATACGTAGTTTTCTTATCGATTTTTGTTTTCTCACCTAGCTAGTGCAGCGAATGTGGGACACATCGCATTCGGAATTCAGCTGAATTTCGCATTTAATGAAATCTATTACCTCACTCGCAAGACTCAGATAATTTACACCGATGAATACATGAATATCAGTATTATGAAGTCGGGGCGAAGTATACTCTCGCTTTTATAATTTGTTCGTGTACAGCTATCGCAAATCATACGATTTAATGAATAACAACTCAATACATAAACCATTTGTTAATGTAACTTGATTTTTTAAATAAAGCTCTGCTCATTCTATGCAATATGCACTTCATAGTTCTAATTTCATGAGCATGTGAGCTTTATTACTGATCGGAGCGTGGAACATTGCGTGTTATAATTTCTGAAGGTAAGTTCAAGAGAGATGCCACCGGTTGGGACTAGTCGATCATTATTATCACTTTAATCCTTCTTTAAAGTATATACGATTGGAATTGAAACTGGTCAGTTTTAAAGCACAGGACCGTGCGTACTGAACTTGATATTTTGTCCTATATATTTGGCAATGGTATTGAGATTCGATATGTAATCAGCCTGAATGAACCATCTACGACTGCACTGGTTTAAAGGTAATAAAACTCTTATCTCTTTATCTTGGAACGTGGAACTCTAATATCGTGCTGTCTATGTGCCAGTGCAGCGCATAAATACTTATTATAATATCAAGCGTAGGAGTTTAGTTAGTTACTGTTCATATTTATAAATATTTACTACTGTATAAAAGGTAAAATATTTTAATTATTTACTAATTTACCATGGCTTTCTGGAGACCATTTGAAACAGAGGATAATATAATAACGCCCGAAAATCTTATCATTTTGTTATGACAAGCATTTCTATTTACCTCCGCCCATGTACAATAAAGAGATGCCGACTGTTTTTGCCGGCTTTTAGTTTTTATACGGTTTCAATTCCAATCGTATATACTTTACTATGTTTTATATTTAATTCAGAACGAACTTTATTATTTTACGCTACATTATATTCAATTATCTACAATATGTACCATTTGAGATCAATAAATTGCATTTGTATGTTTGAATTCAGTAACTACTACTTGCTCTCCATTTAATGCAAATTTAAATTCCATCTAGGTGCTCATTAAAGTGGAAATAATGAATAGCTATGTAGTGCAAAGGTTTTAAATATCCAATGACTTGTTATTTTTCCATTTACAATTCTTTAAAGGAGCAACGGTAATTTATACTATTTTTCTGCAGAACAGGCCATTAAAAGAGACCATTAAACAGATCATTAAAAAAATTCTCACCGTACCAATATGTATATTTTAAAATTGTTTACGGATATTAATAAAAATATTGGTTATTCGCACAAAGAATAATTGTCATACACACACAGAGAGAACTAGACATGGAGGTCTACTAAGTATGCTATTACATAATTCAACCATTAAATAATCGCCACAATACCAGTACAGTTTGCTATTCAATAAATAATCTCCTAAGAAAGCAAACTAAACACATTTTTTTTTATTTGATGCAACTGGAGAAATACCCATTACTGAGAAGTACAAAATTCTCATGCCGTTAAAAAAGGCATTTCCAGCAAGAATTTAAGATTATCGTTTGGTGTGGTATCATCGGCGATCAATTACTGGGACCATTTGTCCTTCCTCCAAATTTAAATGGACATTCTTATCTGTCTTTCCTTCAAAATACTCTTGCTGATATATTACATGCTTCCATGCTAGGCATACGGAACAGAATGTGGTTCGTGCAAGATGAAGCTCTCCCTCGTTTCTCCATTGAAGTCAGGAATCTTGATGATACTTTCCCACGCAGATGGATCGATCGTGGAAGTGAGTTTGCTTGGCCACCAAGGAGTCCTGGATATAATCCTTTGGATTATAATGTGTGGGGACATATTAAGTCCTTAGTCTATGCAAATACTATCAACTCAAGAGATGAACTGTGGGACAAAATTCAAAACGAAGCGAATTTTATTAGAGGGCAGGAAAATGTATTTTTCAATGTAAGAAAATCTTTTATGAATAGAATTAGAAAAATCATAAGGTGAAGACCATATCGAACATTTACTCTAAGTTGCAACAATGGGATTTTTGCATGAGGGGAAGGTTTATAATGTCATTAAGTCAACTTTAACGTTATTTTTTGGTCTTCTAATAAGATTAGATCCTTACTTTAGACAATCTTTTGATTTATGTATTTATCTCAATACCGTGAAAATAATCCATTGGTTCATAAGAAAGTGAGAAAGAGTTTACGCTGTTATTACGATCTTTTTTTCCCTCACGTTTTGTACTTTTTTCAATAAATACACTTTATTTCAACAAATTTAAATCTGTCTTTTAAAAAACTATTGAAATGTTTAACGGCACTTTTCTCGAAAACGGTTGGAGTTAAAGTTGTACCAAATGTACCTTTTATACGTGGAAATGACGTCCTCATAAGATTTTTCTGGTCAGAAGTAGATACCATAACGTTTCGTAAAAAAAATATGAAAAATTTCATCATCAGATACAGGACCTGCAGCGCTCACTATGATCTAACGTGATGTAATACATAAATTATTGTTTTTTAGAATAAAAAAAGTTCCTATAGCAAATTTGGCAAAGATCAGTCGAGAGGCTGTTGAGTTATTACAAGAAAACGAAAAAATTATTTGAATTTTGACACCCTGTATCTCATTCCACAGCAACATTTTACTAAAGCATATTTGGTTATATCCTCATATTTTGGCGCAAAGAATCTACCCTTGAACTATGGCCTACTTTTAATGGTCCACCCTGTATATAAGAAAATGATTTTCAAAGTTCGATATCTCGAAAACAGCTAAGTTTAAGTATATGAATGTTGTTTAGAATTTCGAGAAGATTTGAAATATGGAATAATATACAGGGTGTCCCATTAAATAAAAAGGAACTTTGTTTCGTCATGACTTTTTGACTGGTCCTGTATATTTAATTTTTCTTTAATGTAAGAGATTTTAAAAAACTGTAAAATTTTTGAGTCTTAACATTTTTCGCTATCTTACTTTAAGAAATATTCCACCATTTCCATACATATAAATCGTTAATAAATATTTATCACTACTAACCACGCCAGACCAACATACGTATTTACAAAATTTTCAAAAGCATTTGTAACTAAAGTAATTTGTATTTGCAACACCAATTCGTTCAATAAAAATATTTTTCTACTCCCTTATGTAAATTTGCTGTTTTCCATACAGTCTGTAGAATGGATAAGTGGGCCATTCCAGGATGGATATGAAATCGACCAATCACAGTTCGTGTATTAAGTACATATGCAACTATTCGTTTAAAAAAATTCAAGTTAGTACGTAAGCTGCCAAAGTAATTGTCAGTGTGTATTCGCGCAGTTTGAGCTAGAAAATAATTTAAAATGAGTGATTCCAGTGAAGAATCGATAAACGGTATACCACCTAAAATTTTATTGAAATTATTATATACAGATTTTAGAGATAATTTTGACAAAAGAAAGTAGCTATATGTGGGGATTGAACCAATTCAATTCAATACAACTTTATTAATATTAATATACAGTAAATGTGCCTCCCCAGAGCCCATCCCGGGACCGACCCTGCGACTACCGCGTTAACCATGAGCGGATACAGACTCCTGGACAGGGAGTAGACCGTCCGTATGGTTTCGTTTATGTGGGTGTTGAACGTCAGTCTTCTGTCCAGTCGAACCCCCAGATACTTCACGCATCCTCTGATAGGAATTTGGTTGCCCCTGATCGAGATTGGTGTAATTATGCGGTTCTCTGTGAACCGACGCGTGAAGCATATCGTCTCGGACTTCTCAGCGTTGACCCGAATCCTCCACTGGTCGTAATAAGCCGTGGCACGAGCCATGTGCGCCTTCAGCAGCATGTTTGCCGCCTGTGCGTTGTGTGAATGCGCGTACATGGCCGTGTCATCAGCGTACTTAGCCAGCTTGGTATTCGGGAACTCTGGGAAGTCTGAGACGTACAAGTTGTACAACTTCGGTGACAGGCATGATCCTTGCAGGACGCCCGCACGCATGTCCCGCCGAGTTGACAGTTTATTATTCACCCGAACCTGCAGGGTTCTGCCCGTCAGGAACAAGTGGATAAGTTTGGTGATGTGCGTCAGAAAGTTATAGTTATGAAGTTTGTAGAGTAAGCCCGGGATCCAGACAGTATCGAAGGCCTTCTCAATATCGAGGAGCACCATGGCGATACTCTTCCCGAGGTTGTATTGTACCTTCACATCGTTAACTATCCTAACGACTTGCTGCACCATGCACCTGCCCCTCCTGAAGCCGAATTGAGACTCGTCATCGATGTGAAGCTCATCCTGAACAGCATCGAGTCTGATCAAGATGATCTTCTCCACCAACTTGGAGATCGCCGACAGCAACGAGATGGGCCTGTAGCTGCCGACGAACTGCGCGTTCTTCTTCGGCTTCAGGATGGGTACGACCACGGCGCCCTACCACTGGCTAGGCCAGTGCTGGAGTAGATTGAACCTATGATCTCTTGCATTTCGAAGCGTGCATATAACCGCTAGGCTACTGAAGCTTTCATAAAATCTTTGCACCTAGAGCATAAGATTTAGCAGAAGCTAAGTTTGTATATTAAAATTTGATTAAAACTATTATTTGTAGGTTTTCTTAATCCGGTCGCAGAAAAAGTATACTGTACAACTCGAGTGGATTATCCATATCGCACTCGAAAGATTGAGGCACTCCGCCTACGGCGTCGTGCTCAAACTTCTTTCTCGTGCGATATGGCTATCATATCCACTCTTGTTGCACAAACTACTATTATGATTTTGTAGAATGACATAAATTTACATTTGAACCCAAACATAGCTCTGACATAGTTCAAATGTGCCTTTAGAGGACGGAATATTAAAACATAATATTCTTAGTCGCCAACTCGTCTATAAAATACTTATTTTATTATAAGGAATGTAACCAGACTGCAACCAACAGCTACTCTCCGGGCTATGTGCCCCGCCGAGCGCTAAATTACAAGTTTCAAGCCTGGCGCGTTAAGTGTAATAATTGCATATTACCATCAAAAGCTAATGCTTCGATTGCAACAAACACCAGCCGAAAGACTGATCCTACTTAAAGGAGCTCTCGTGCCAGTCGTCCTACTGACTATTTTACATGCCGCTATCCTAAAGATACCGAAATGTACCAAGTAGTCAAGGAATCCTCGTGTCGGTCGTCACATGCCTACCTTACACTGGCGAGAGTCAACAGCTCGAATCTGCAGTCTGCAAGTGGTGTGGCACGAGAGCTCTTTTAAGTAGGATCAGTCTTTCGGCTGGTGTTTGTTGCAATCGAAGCATTATCGTTTTGATGGTAATATGCAATTATTACACTTATCGCGCCAGGCTTGTAACTTCAGCGCTCGGCGGGGCACATAGCCCGGAGAGTAGCTGTTGGTTGCAGTCTGGTTACATTCCTTATAGTAAAATAAGGATTTTATAAAGGAGTTTTTCCGACAAGATATGATCATTTTAAAAATAATTCCCAACGTTATTGGTCGCTGGTTTCGAAATGGGGATGCTATAAAATCAGAATGGCATATTGCATAATATGAGTAGCGAAATTTTGTGAACAAAAAATCGTGCGTGTTTGCCATTATAGACATTTACTTTGCAAGTTTAAGTTTTAAAGATAGCAAAGGAGATTATGGCAACAAGTCTGAAAATATTTGCCGAACCTGAAAGTTTCACAAAGCTGTGGTGAATATATGAAAATGATATGCGAGAACTTCTAGATGCAGTATATTTTTCCATATATATTTTTGTTATATCCGAATTAACATAAAAACGTAACATATCCTAGAATTTAAAATTTTGTTGAGTTTATAATATTCCTACTAATAAAAAAGTGAAGTGTTGTCTGTGAGTTCAATTTTTACTAAGTCACCCAAATATTGCATTTAAGTTACACAATGGATCGAACTAACATATCGAATTTCAATTTTCAATTTATTAGTTAGGAGAAATAAACTAAATTATGTGTCAGTCTACAGAGTATACAAACATTATTATTTCAGAGTAGTACTTAATTATAACTGTAATAAATGCATTTGTCATTTATTATAGGAAGCCATTTAGGAAATTATACTAATGCATCCCAACTTAATCAAGTTAGCTAAGGGCATTAAAATTTAGTGAAATTCGTTTTACATGTAGCTATCAATAAAACCACAAAATTTCATTTACTAAATTATGTTTACCGGTGAATAGGTCTGCAGCGCATCTACGCCATGTAGTTAAATTTTAATCAACAGCGAACGTAGTAACGTAGTAACTACAATTGACGTTTTCAGGCATGTAGCCACCCATGAGAACGATATGCTCTCTCCCAATATCACTAGCATTAGATCTTGTGATAACCTGATAAGGAATGGAATTTCCTTAGATGCCCGCAATGGCTTAGAGGTGCGACGTGTTGGGACTCCTAATGCCAAAATTTACATTACAACCGTACCATAATCACTTAAGGTCCTATTTACGCAGCGCGCTTAGCTGGGACTTCTTTGTCATCCCAAGCGACAAGAGGTTTGTATAGGCATTCAATCGAAATACAAAATATAAGATATGAAAATGAGAGTGACATTAAGCAACCGCGTCACAAATTTCGAATACTCGGATAATAATTTATGACAATATTTTTTTATGTGATATTAAGTAAGTAGTCAATGATTTTTTTTTAAAGGTCAAGTAGGTATCCGCAATCGGCAACATATGATTCCTTGTTACTCGTTTCTCGATAGTCTTATTAAAATCTAGCAAACAGCTCCGGCTTCCCTTGGTGCCATTTCGGGGTTTCTTTTTTTTCTGTATTTCGTATGTAGCCTGTAAATTGTATACAGGGCGTTTCATTAATAATCGTACATACGCTAACTGAAGAATCATTGAAGATGTAAGAGTCTTAAAGACAAAGAGTTTTTAAGACTCTTTGATAATGGTCGCAAAACCGGAACATATGTCAGAGAAATCTGAACAAAACTAATGAAACAATAAACCAAGTGCTATTGTAACTATTCTCTTGAATATTTATAATTATTCTTTTGAATATGTTTCATCAAGAACCTACCGCAGATTCCATCCAATTAAATTTAAGTAATTATTTTTCGAGATAATTGAAGTTAAAGATAAGGCTGCACAATATTCTGATTTTAATGTTTAATTTATTTTTCATATTAGTATTGAGCATTTCGGCATCTTTACTCATAAACTGCATTGGTTACGTGAAGTAAGTTTTACAGTTAAATTTTTGTAACATATTTAATATGAAAGTGGATACTTCCCAACCAGCAATTTGATGTTTTGTAGAAGCTGAAAGAATGTTTAAGTAACATTTTATATAAAACAAGAGTGTTGATATACACATTTCTAAAACGCGAAATGGGCACAATTTATAAAACAATGTAGTTCTTTAATTTATTTTATTATGGGTCTCACAGGTGTTATAAAATAATTGTATAAACGTTTACATAGAATTTTAAAAAATGGTAGACGATAATTATAAAATAGTTTTATAGCAAACTGTTATAGAACTTAAACCTGTTTTTGTAATATATCAATTATAAAATTTTATAAGCATTGTGTTATTATCTTCATTGCTACTTTTTTGTTATGTGCAGCAACAACAACAGAGGTTATTTATTTTTTAAATGTTTTTGCAGACAATAATAATTCTCAAAATAGTTTTAAAATATTACAAGGGTAGCTAGATTCTATGTGACTATATATGGTGGCGTAACTAACAACATATTTAGTGGAACATGGGATAAAAGTTAACTGATTAAGACTTAGTGTCACCAACAGCAAAGAGATTTTGGATTGCGAAGGAAATTTTTCTGCGAAATATGTGGTATATAGAAAATGAAATTTTTGAGCGCCCTAAAAATAACGAATATTTATCAAAATTTAAAAAAATAAAGTGAAAATATTTGTTTTTATTTTATCTTTTTGTAATGTTGCGCCAATTGTGTTTCGCAGATTACATATTTCACAATAATAGATTATTGCTAAAATGCTTATATCATAATATTTTTTATTTTTGAACTATTTTTATTTTAAAAGTCCAAAATGGCCGCTATACACTTGTATAGCTATTTAGTTCAAACATAATAACATTATGGCGTCCATCTTATAAAGCATATTTATAATTATAAAAACACTTATAGAACAATGATATTTTCCGAAGAACTGTTATATAGCAATAAACTGACAGTCTCCGACGCAGTGCTTATTGAAGTTTAAAAAAATATATTTGCTCCGAAAGAGCATCTTATAAAACATATGTACAGCAACATGTTTTAATATTTTACAACAACTCTATTTGCAATACTTATAGAGCAATGCATTCTGAAGCGCTTCTTAGTCGAGCTAAATAGACGGCAAATTTGTATCTCAGGGATATTTTATTCACCTGTTTCACAGTGGAAATAAATATAATAATTGTGTGTTTTTCTTTAATCCAGGTATGTAATATTGTGTACCTACATATATAGTTTTAACTTTAGATGTGGAGATGTGGGCGCATAAACACCTACCCATGTTTTATAAAAATGGTAACGAACATAAAATTATAGTCTTTAAAGACAATGTTTAGTTTATCAATTATTTTATAAGTGTTTTATGATAGCAATGCGTACTTCCTTTATATAACAATTGTTTAGCAGTTACAGCAGAATAAAATATACTCCCTGAAATAATATGTGTTATAAAGAATCCTAATAAAATTGTTTTATTATTGCTTAGCTAAACTTTTACAGAATAGTTTTATAATCGTTCGTCAATTGGTCAATAAGTGCTGGGGGTCATTATATATCAATTTTGTTCCGTGAGCTAAAACATCTTATAAAATGACTGTATAATCGTTTATAAAACAGCGAAAAACAAATTCTACAAAATGTTTTATAATTTAGCTGTAAGAACATTCTTAGCACTTATTTATATGATAATTTAGTTGTGAAGACTAAATAATCACCTTGGCGGTTATAATAAAACAAAATAGCTTTTGCAGAACAGTAATGCAATAGTAATAAAATAAAATTATCCTATTATTTTAAACGTATAGAACAACTTTATTAGTTAGGATTACAATGTTAGGTAGGTAACAATTTGTAATAAACACAACTACAGAGTAATACCGGGTATCCCAGAGAAAAGTGTGTTAATTTGACAATGAATGTTCATTAGTGATTAATTTTTTCACGTTTTTGCTAGAATACCTGGTATTGCACAGAAATTAAGCACAATTTATAACAAATGTTCAATGTGACCCCCATTTACTTCAATAATTTTTTTGTATTCTTTTGTTAAACGATCTTCTAACATTAAAAAATATGTTCGGTTGATTTTTAATAAAGTTGGCAGAATTGACTATTTGTTGCCATAAATCTTGGACAGTATTAAATTGTTGAGCATATACTAAACATTTCATGTGTCCCCAGAAATAAAAGTCTAAGGGATTATAATCCGGACTTCGAGGTGGCCACGGAAAGTCGCTTCCTCTACCAATCCAACGATGAGGAAATTGATTATATGTAGTGGCACACTCCTAAACGAAAATGAGCCGGGGCGCCATCTTGCATAAACCACATACCTATTCTTCGATTAACCGGCAATCGCTCGGACTAGTCGAAAATTGTATTTTGAAGATACTAAGAGTTACCATTCAAATTTCTGAGTAATTCCTAAGGGCCATCCGAAAATACCGCACCATATATTTATTTTAAACTCATGTTGGAAATGTGCCTTTCTGACTACATGGGAATTTTCAATAACCCAACTGTAGCTGTTCCTCCACTCCTCTATGAGCAAAAGTGGCTTCATCGGTAAAGAGCATATTTTTAACAAAACTAGGATATAAAAATTTTCTGTTTCTAATAAACTGTGCACATTCCACTTGTACAGAGAGATCCCTTGGTAATATATTTTGGACTGGTGCAAAATGGAAAGGCCGCAGGTTTTCTTTTTTAAGTATCCTAAATACTGGAGCATTGCTTACCCCAGTAATTGCTGATAAGCGTCGACTGCTTAGTTGGGGATTATCAGCAATTTCCACTAAAATGCCCTTCTCTTGATCAACAGAAATATTTTACGTATAAGTGGCAACACCGCGCTTTCGAAAATATAGTTGGGGAGACCATTCTCGATTATATTGGTAACCAAAATTTCAAAGCAATCGGTTGGTCGGTTCTCCATATACTTTTAATACTCCACCCACCGTGGCTCACCCTGTTTATAAAAATCGCCAATTAAGTGAAACGCTACAAAACTTTGCATAAATCTCATTTTCATTAATACTTGAAGACGAGAAAGAAACCGTAGCTGAGATTGTACAAGGGAATGATTTAGAACCTGTTTTATTTAAGATAATTCAGAATTATACAATACGCCTCGTGCGACGAAGATGAATAGGGCAAATTCTGAATGAAATTCAAGATACAACCACTACTGGCTCAACACTTGAATGGTTTTAAACGGCATAGGTAAATGAATGAACAAAGGTATAAACTTTACTATATGAGTTACGATCTACGCATCTACGCATAATGATGTGAACTTGAATAAACAAATTTTAATATAACCTGCCGAGTGAAATTAACAAGAAACATAGGAACTTCGTAACTTAGAAACTTATTGATGTGGAGTTAACTGGTAAAGGCGCCAAATGCCTATTACTCCTGAAAGCCGTTAATATAAAAAAGTTTCGGGTTGTTGCCGCATGCCACACGCGATTACGGTGACATTCTCCGTGTCGAGGGGAAAAGATTCCATCGCGTCGTGGTGTGACGGGGAGGGACTCATCCGTGAATATATTTAGATGTGATTTCTGCTGAATATATGTAGTAACCCCTAGAGCCAAATGTATCGTGTCACGGTATCGGTGATTTAATTATCGTGGAAGTAAACGAATGTTTAATGTAAATATGATTCGAGTGATCTTCCGATATGTTTCTACATACAGTATGTTCCAAGTTTCTGTAAAATGTATAAGTGGGGCACCAATATCCTTAGAAAAGGTCAGTGAGATTATTTATATAAGAACAGCTGCTTAGAATCGAGCCCCAACTTTATTTTTCCAAACTGCTTTCCCACATGTTTTCGATAATTTTCGAGAGCTAATAATCCCACGAGTATAGAAATATATCTGGAATCTGGAATTAGTTGGGAGGGTGGTTAATGAAAATTATTGAACCATAGCGCTTAGGCCCCATTGGGCTCCTTGTACTTCTTCTCAGTAGGCAGATCCTCGCCTAGGCCTCCAACCAACCTAATCTTATGAAATAGATAGTAATACTGCCTAGGGACATCTCCTTTACATTGATCGACTAAAGTAGGCCAACGTTCTCCTAAAATGGGTTCTCTGATTGATGAGACGGTAGAACAGTCACAGAGTACATGTTGAACCGTCTCATCCTCTTGTTCACAACCTCTACAGAGAGGAGTTTCGCTTAATCTCATATTATGTAGATGTTTACTTAACGAACAGTGTCCCGCTATAAAACGTAGGTTCCTTTTGGGCATTGCCAGGTAGTCCATTGCTGTACTCTTGTTGGGATATTTTAAAAGTTCCCTAGCAAGATGACAGCTGTTTGTTTCATCCCATAGCTTCTTGAATTCATTGTGGGTGTTCTCTTCAATTATTTGTGTTATCGCCGTGATATCGCCAAGCCTGATCCAAAGAACTTAGGCCTGCTGCCTTCTTGGTCAGTCCGTCGACTACTTTGTTGCCACTATACTGTGCATGTCCCTTCACCCAGCATACCATTATGTTATTCATACTGAAGGCACCCACAAGTGCTTGGTGGCATTTCCTGTGGTAATTTTGTAACTTCTCGAGGCTAGTAATGATTATCTACAAAATCTGTGTAGATCCTGGTTGTTTTGCCCGTAGTTTGTCTACGGACAATCTCTTTTGCGGCTATGGTTATGCCCGCCAGTTCCGTCTGTAGTACGGTGACTCTCCCATCCATAGCCCATTTGCAGACTTCTGGAGTATATTCCACATCCTGCCCCATCCTTCTTTTTTGATCCGTCTATGAAGATGTTCATCAGACCTTTGCCAGCAGCCTCATTCTCACTATTCGTCTGTATTATGTAAGGTCTGTCTGTGCATGCCTGTAAAAGAGGCATGTTCCTGACAGCCTCATTCCACAGGCGACTTCTGGTCTCTCTGCAGCCTACATTTGGTTGTACGACAATGGATTTGAGGCGTACCATTGTTGTCAGAGTCACCTCTCCTAGATATAATATATCTAGTGTGGCATAGCTCTACAAACAGCTCTCGTTGGCGTTGTTCGCATAGCTCTGGTTATATTTAGACAGGCAACTCTCTGCACTTGGCTGAGCTTGACCTTAGCTGTAGCCTGTTTGCTCTTAGGCCACCAAATCGCAGCTCTATCGGTTATCATTGGTCTTATGACACTGCTCATAAGTAATGTAAGCCTTCTTTAGTCTTCTATCCATGTGAAGATTCCATGTTAGTTTGGAATCGAAGGTTACCTCAAGGTATTTCACTTCGGATGCGAAAACTAAGTTTGTTGTATCCAGGAAGGCAGGTGCCTTCAGTGCTCCTAGTTTCCTGTTTCTTGTGAAGAGAACCATATCCGTCTTCCTGGGAATGACAGGTGTTCTCTGTACCATTTTTCGATTATTCTGAGGGCCCCAGAAATATATCATATCTGCTATAAATAATTCTCAAAGTTACTGCAAACCACTCAGAAGAGCTCTGCTCTATACGTAATAAAAAATTGTGATGAAAATAGTCAGCGAAACGTCAAGTCAAGTTCGACGACCACGGCAAGACCCGGAAGAATCTACTTCATTAGACAACGGCCGTGAAAACCTGCATTCTACTATAATTATTACAAAGTAAACTATTCTACAGTGTCTGTACCGTATGGGAAGATACCTATAAATATCATTTTAAGAAGTTGCTTGGTACTCCAAAATTAATAAATCTGACATTTTAGAATCTAAAGAAACTTTGTATAAAATAAGTGTCTATTTAAATAAACATATTTAGCAGCGTCGGTTAAGAGTGTAACGAACCACGATGTTCTTCCTTAATAAATGTTAATGTGAAAGTCTTTAGCGATATTTCTCTACTTTTTAAATTTCAAGCTTATGCTGTTGTTCGATTCGCTAATTCAATTATGAAACTCCTGTCAGTGCCTAATTACTCTAAATCTAAATAATTAGTTTATTAGATTACGCCTCTGACATTATGAATAATAAGTAATTTTACACGCGAACAAAGAAAATAATTCACAAAGAACAACCACGAGACAACGACTAATGCTATAGACTTTCAATTAACTTATCCACGCATCTAATTAAAATTCCTGGTTAGTTAAAGGGTGTTTCAATACCCAAATATTTGGATAACGCTAAAAACATAAAATATCTGAGAAATTACGACAGCGAGATGCTATTTTGAATTTCGTTCATATAAAATTTTGTATTGCTACAAAACAATAATAATGACTTGTAAAATAAATTGTTTGATTATTTGTTAGCCCGCTTGCGGTTCACGTTCTGGTAAGTTTGCAATAGTTTTCTATTACCACTATTCAATTTTGTTCTGATAGTTTTATTAACGCAAACTGGTTTATCCACTCTATTATTAAAAACGACATTCAATTAAACGAAAAGTAATTTTTCTAAACTTGACCGATTACATTGAGATAGAACGCCTTATTAAACCTGCTACAGTCACATTATAGAAACAACTTTCTAAGTGCGAAGTCGATGTGATAGAAAATTATTCTATATACATGAACTGATACTGTGAATAATTTTCCATAAATACAGTACATCCACTTTACCCTAACTATTATTGTAATATGGAGCCCCACAACACAAGCACACTCTAGTTTACCACTCACATAAATGTAATATAGTGCTTCCAAACTCCTTGGCGCTCCTGAATACAAAACTTAACATCATCATTCCCTGACTAGAAATTTGTTCTATGTGAGGAATACCGTAAAATGGGGTGAATGGGGTCACTTTTCAAATTTGATGCGCTGTAACTTTCTTGGAAATCAAATTAGAAATTTAATTTTTTTCCAGAAATATGAGTCCTGACCTGTAGTTTTGATTACCTTGGCCCAAATATTTATGTACTGAAAATTTGCGTATATACATATTTTTTTTTTTTTGGTTTCGATCCGATTCACCCCAGGGTGGTGTCAATCGAATCACTCACTTTAAATCCATCAAAAACTTTTTAAACTGCCTACAGTGTGAATCGGATCAACAAAAATAGTTTAAAAAAAAATAAAAAATTGTATTTTAATCAAAAGTGGATACCTATATTTTGGTTAAGAAATAAAAAGAATCAATAATAAATTAAAAATCATTCAAAAGATTAGGTGAAACTAAATAAAAATCAGGCTAATTTATATTACAAATCATTTGAATTTACCGCAAATTTAAGAAGACCTCTGGCTGCCCAAGTTTTCCAAAAATTCTATCAAAATGAAAAGTATCCACGTCTGGAACAAAGGGAAAAGTATAAATGTAACCATAAAAATTCTTTATAGGTTTTGGCCTCAAAAAATTCCCTTCGAAATATCCATTTCCTTTTATTTTGGTAATTTTACCAATGAAACAGTGATACTGGTTACTCTGACACGATTTGGTAATTTCAAAATCGTATACTACCACCAACCAATCAACTTCAGCAACCTCAGATTCTGAAACAGGAAAAACATTTTCTAAAGTTTTCCCAAACTTTGTGACCTTTGACTGGACCTTGAGTGGAGTATTGTTACCTGATGATTCTTCATCCTCTACTTGTTGGGCTTCATCGTCTGTGCTTTCAGGTGGTTCTTCATTTAATTCAAAATTTTCTATCTCTGACTCTTCAGAACTGTCGGAAATTGTGACAGTTTGACCTGCTTTAACTTTGCATTTCTTCCTACCCTGTCGTTTTTTAGGTTCATCCCCATATCTCATTTGATGCATCTGTTACAGAATTATCCATTTCTTCTCTGATATTCGGGTCATCATTTTGGAGATTCTCCTTAGGTAGCATACCCAAAACCTTATCTCTATTTAATGGTATAATTCCAGTTTTACGAAATCCAGAGCTGATATTTTTTTAAAAGTTTTCTTGAAGTGCACTCCATAGTTTATTTAGGAGTCTAGGAAAAACATCTTTTGGAATTGATGGTTCTTTCATGCCAGGTCCTTGTCTCCAGTTTTTAAGAATCTTGCGCCAGGCTTCTTTCATTGGCCGAAAAAAGGCTATGTCGAGGGGCTGAGTGAGATGTGTTGAATTGCTTGGTAAAAACGCAAACCGAATATTGTATTGTTGGCAAAGTGTTATTGCCTCTGGAGATAAGTGTGTTGTTAAATTATCGCCTATTAGAACTTTTTCACCTGGAAGGTTATTAAGATATGGCACAGCAATAGTTTTAACCCAGTCGGTGAATGTTATAATATCAAACCAACCACTAGTTGTAACATTGTATCTAGTTTTGCTTGGACCTCCTTGAATCCAAGTTGAATAGAGATGTTTCGCTTTGTAGACAACATAACTTGGTAATAACACACCGTCTCCAGAGGCAGCAAACATAATGGAAACTGCATATTTTGTTTGATTCATCACTCTCTCAGGATACTTACAGCCACGCTTTGTAATGACTTGTCGCTTCCCGGGGTCATTGTTCAAGTTTGTTTCGTCATAGTTAATTATGTTACTAGGTGGAATATCCTTTAGGGTTTCCTTTAAATTATCAAAATAGTCATTTATAGTTTTAGAGGAGACTGCCGCTCTAGATCGCTTAAAGTTCTGGCATAATCGAACTGCTAGCTGTTTTTTATGTCTAGACAAAAACCCAGGAGCAAAATCTCTACCTGGCATATTATCTTTAAACTTCAACACTGTTTTGCCTTTCCGATCTAAATATGATTTCACAATTGTACGTAATCCCTAGAGATAAAGTGAAAAGCCCCATTCTGCACATAATCCTATTTTTTCCACTAATGTATTTTCTTCTACTGCGCTAGTCTGGCCACCTTGTTTTTTTAAATTTGGATTTTTAACACGCCTCTGTAGGACACCGAATGAAATATTATACTGTCTCGATGCTTCTCGAATCGACATTCTCCCTGCAGCAACAACAGATATGGCCTTTGCTATTAGTGCTGTCATATTTTTTCTGCCGCTTTGTATGCGGGTCTGGTTTATATATCCTAGGCATTTGATTCGATTCACCCCCACCTCACCAGCAACAGGTGTTTATTTTAAATTAGTGCTTCTAAAAAAAACAAACCCAAATTGAACAAATATTTTTTAACATAAGTTATATTAAAGTGCAATAACTTGAAAAGTATTGTTACCTGACTCAAATCGCAGATAGTTTGTTCTATGCAAACAAAGTTTTCGGACATATGCTTTTCACTACTAAATTTGTATTTCAGGTAATGTTTCACAGAATCACAACAACGGATCGACATGCGTAGTGATACTAGCTTAGTGTTCGGCATATCGGTACCTATCCAATGTCGAGGCAAAATTTCGTCTAAATAATCTAGGCAAATCTGGGAATTGTGGGGAGGAGCTCCATCTATGCCAGTGTGTATTTTCAGAGGTCCATTTGTAATGAATATTGCGATTAAAAAATCCATTATTGGAAAAATTTGCCTCGTCGGACCAAAGTATTTTACTACATATTAATGGATCGGCACGCTTCTTTTCCAACACCCATCTACAAAAAGCCGTGCTTGATTTGTCCCCCGCTTGTAAATTATGAACTTTTTTGGCTTTATAACACCGGTAACCATATTTCTTTAAAATTTGTCTAGCACTTGTTTAATTTATATGACAAGCAATTTGAATTTCTCTCATAATTTATTTTTAATTGCATTCGAAAGCTGGCGTCGAAATCTACATTATAAAAAAATATTTTAAGTTTTAGATAACGAATGCAATTTTGGCCAATGGGTTCAATATTTTGACACTAACTTTTCAGGGTATCTTTGTTACATCAAAAAGAATTTTTTTTTGAATGTTTAATGCAAATTGGTCTAGTTGACAGTCTTGGGCAATAAAATGAAGAAAATACTGTTCTTTTCTCGTTTTTTTCAGTTTTGTAGGTTATGTACGTACTTCAGAGACTTGAAACTAACGTGAATTTATTGGAAATTTTATTGCGAAGAGACTGGTTTCTAGTTTGCCCCGATTCGACTTATAGAACCGGAGTTATTCACATTTTAAGCTCGAAAAACGCGGTAAAAAACTTTAGTTGTTTATAAAAAAAAGTAGCACAAGGTTTTCGAGATCCAAAACTTAGGAATATACTCCGGGTGATGCCCAAAACAGGATAAAATCACAATCTTGCTGTTACCAGATTATACCTATATCTTCATTTTTTTTGGCCTTTTTTTTACTGCACTATAATCATTTCTATTATCTTAAATTTTTAATCATATATCGAGTACCACATTCGACATGATAAAACCTCTTAACCTCTTAAAACACTATTCGAATGTCGAATAACTTTTGTTTTCAGCTTGCTGCTTGGGAGGTAGACACAAAGATCTAAAGAGGGAGAATATCAAGACACAAACAGCACTAACCTGCCGCATGTCTCACTCCTAGAACTATAACTGATGACCGAACTTTCCACAAAGTGTTATTGATTACAATGTTGTTTTGTTTGTGTGTTTGCAAGTTTCATTAAAAATAAAATAACATAGTAATTCTATTTATCTTGCCAAACTCAGAAAACTATCTTAATTGCTACGCTATTTGTACATCTACAATTATTTTAACACTGGTTCACTTCTCATTCCTATAAATTGGTACGGGTATGTTGATTAAAACTGCATCGCATTTCAACGCTTTCCTCTTTGATTAATATGAATGTTACTCTGCATAAGTCTATGTCGCGGAGTATCCTGGATATTGCACGTAGACAAAGGTCAGCATTAGAGGTGGATTAAGAGATTTCCGTGACGGTTCTCTAAGTTTGACGTGGATGTCCTTGTATGAAACAATTCTCATTACAGTGTGTAAGCTTGTATGTTATTTTGTCCTTTATAGCGGCTTATCATTCTTCCCGCCACCTAACTTTATGATCCATCATTCGCGAATTATATTCCCAAGTATTTAAACATGTTCACGCTTTGTATAGTAGTAGTCTGGTAACTTGCAGTAGCAGAAATTTCATTTATAGCCTAGTACAACATTTTACAATTTATTGTACAATTATTGTACAATTTTATCCACAGATATTTGTTTATTTTTTTGCTATTATGTAACGCATTCGTACAAAATTTTGTGATGTTTCCTAGTTATTCCATCCTTTTAATGAGTAACAGCCATTATCTGCCTAACTCTGTTTTATTCTTCATCACATTGTTAAATTCTCTTATATATGCGGATTAAACAGCAACAAACAAACAAACAAACATTGCAAGTTTAATAAAAGCTTTTAAAAATAAAGGTATATACAAAATTCAGCCCTTTGGGATATTTTAAGAAGATTGGTCATTTTTATGTCTAAAATTATATACTATACTATATACTCTCGTATATACCTCAAAAATAGTTGAATTTATATAAATCATACTTGCTCCAGTTACTTACTTTCATCAAGAAAAATTATTTTCGCCTGATATAACAATTTATTTCCATTAAAATGTAATTTTTCAACTATATAATTTAATTACATATAAAAAAAATAAATGTTTGGCGTACTTAAAATGAATATTCTTTATTCAGTGTAGGTTTGAGTCAAATGTCAAGACCACCACAGCTTTTATTCGTTTAAATTACAGAATGCGTTTTTATTTCTTACAGTGCACATTGCAAAAAATATCATCTTTTATTTAATTAAGTCTAGCTTCGTTAATTCTGAAAGTTAAATGTACGTACTTCAGTTGCAAAATCCACATAGCATATTAGCTTCTCACACACAACTTGCATAAACTAATTATTCAAGGAAAGAAGTGCTTAAAAATTTACATATTCAACCCAACACACCTGAGATCTTTCCCGGAAACTAGGCTACGAAATACTGTAAATTTCCCATATTTATTGAATCAAAAGCTTTCATCTCGATGACTTTTAAACTTCGCCCTCATATGTGGGTATATCTACCACCATAAGGAGACGTTGGGAAACCAAGAAGTAAATTATGTCCTAAACTTTGCAATCAATGCAAATGCAGAGATTTATACTGCCCTGCTAAGCAAAACTTCCATACAATGAATTTTTGTTAAAACTATTTCATATAAAACATTTCAAAATGTACCTTCTTACTAAGCAAAAAAATTTGTAAAATGTTTCTAGATATGTGAAAATGATAAATTTTAAACCTCGCAATTTAAAAACTATGATGGTACTAAATAAAAACACAGTACAGAACGCGTGCTACAGTAAAACATGGCAAATAAGACAAGCCGCTCGAAGTTTGCGGTGTTTTTACTTAGCTGCTGTTTCAAGCAGTGCGAAATTTGCGGTGCTTTTACTTAGCTGCTGTTAAGTACCGCATTTTTGTCTAGTACGACACCAATAAATTAGCTGTGTGCAATATGGTATGTTAGTGACCAAGTTGCTACTGGAAGGCATAAATTTAATATTATATAATGATCTTAATATCTTAAAATACCTAACGTTTCCCTATCAAAATATTTATAAGCATTTTACTAGGCGAAAAGTCAATATAAGCACTATAATAAGCATACACTGTGATTTTCTTTAGCAAAGTAATTTTATATATTGTTTATGGCACTATGCAAAAACCCAATTTAAATAATTCTATGCACATAATGAAAAAAATTGTATTTCAAATTTACGTATTTAAAATATATAATGAACCTACATACTGCATGCTTTAAAAATATATATAAACTATTATAAGCATGCTGACAGAATAACACAAAGTTCCCTCCATTTATCTCAGTTTAGCTCTTTGACCAATTACGGGGGTTTTGCTTAGCAGGGCAGTATATATGTATATATCACTGATATGTATGACTGATGATCGAGAGGTGAGAGCACTTGCCTATCACCCAAAAGTTCCGGGTTCGATCCCCGAAAGTGGCAGTAGAAAATATTGTAAGAGGGATTTTTCGGATATTGGGAGTGTGTCCCTTGTCTCTAAATGTGTAGCCCCCTCCCACACAAGGCTCTTCTAGAGCCTTCCGGGATAAAGGGGGTTGTAATTACCTGTTGTGTATTTATTATCACAATTTCATCCGTTATTTTATTAATGCCGCCTTTTATTAAGTTCTACAAGTTTAAATTAAATGAAAAATAAATATAGTTTTTATTAGTAAAATGAAAAAGACACGCTTGGAAATTATATCCAGAATTATGTCAATTGTCGTATCAGATGACGATAATAAAGTATAAAAACAATTTACACATATTAAAATATATTGACAAAGTCAGTTTTACTTCAAACATATATATCCATAAAGAAATAGGAGTGTTCATAAATAAATAAGAAGTTACACGACCCTCTTCAACTAATAGTAATCATTACTAATTAATATACAGGGTGTCCTAACCAAGAATACTCACTCTGAATAACTTTGGAGATAAAATTTTTTTGAAAAATTGGTGTAACACGTCGACCTTGTTTCCAAGGGGGGATATTTTAATGTAATACTTGTATACCTATCATCATCCCTCTACCCTAGACGGCCGCCCCCTCAAAAAATTCGGATGGCAAGAAGGGTCGAGTGATACATTTTTGAAAGGTCTTTCAATTTTCTACATAACAGTGTTTTTTTTAACTTTTATCGATTTCTTCTTAAGGAAAATAAATTTTATTTTTGATAATTACACACAATCGAAATCGTTTAAAAAATCTGAAATAGACGCCACTGGGTATTGGAATTTATAAAAAAAAACATTTTTTTAGTACTCTCAAATCAACATGAGTTTTTTCGACAAAAAACACTTTCTTCGTCCGTTTAGTTTTATAATAATAAAAGACTCATAAGTATTTGATAGTCCTTGAACATTAATTTGTTCACAACCAATTTTAAATCGAGATACATTTTACCAGAGTGAGTTCTCAAAATGGTTTATAATCTTCAGAGGAGAATAGAAATTGCCAGCATTTATTTTAAAAACAATAATTGTGCTAGAGCTATGAAGCGCATATTCAATAGAAATCACCCAGACAGAAAGGTTGGTTCTCAGTATCCTTTACAATTATTGAAAAAATTTCAATAAAAGGTGTATTTATCATAATTTGTATAAACTGTCTAAGAAATGGCGAAGGATCCGGTCACAAAACACATGTGCTTCCTAGATAAGACATAAGACTTAGTTTCAGTTTCAGTTTTTGTTGTCATCAATAATATAGGTTTATATTTAAGTCATTATTAACCTTATAGATATAACTCGTTATTTTTCAAACTGATAAGAATTACTTTTATTTGCAGAATTTATTGCTATTGAAAATGCATAATAAATAATAGTATCAGTTAATAACTGGAAATTTTGTTTGGAAAATCTTCTACTAAAAATAATTAATTTTCATACTTTATATAAACGTAAATATGGGACCCAAGCCTTCCTAATTCGAATCGCGTAAAAGCCTCGTAGTTTTGTGAGTTAATTGTTTTCTGAGCGAGCACGCTTCGATACCCCTCTAACGTAAACCCAAAGCGTAAGGAAGTCGGCCTCCGTTTTTAGCTTTCAGCGCTTTAACATGTAGTAATATTAATGGGCTACATGAGTTGTCGTATTCGATATTTTTTTATCGCTTCTCTTTGACATTTTTATTATTTTATATTTAATAAAGCGGCAAAACAACAGAATTGGTACTTGAAATTTAAGAGGTCTAATTACAAAGTGGACAAATATTAAAATATATAAAAACAGTCTTGTCTATACCCTTTCTTTTTTACTTAAATCATATGTCGCTAACTGACGAATAGAAATATGCGGATTTTCAAAAACACGTTCTAAAACTGCAACTGTATGTTTCTTGTATCTCATTGCCTATTTCGAAAGTGTTCATGATAGAAACGTTTGGCTGTTTTACTGTTTTTTTTTCGCACTCTCCATAAATTAATATCATGTCCAACTTTTCTTCTTTAGTGGAGATAGAGAAAAAATAGAGAACTCATAGTAATAATAGGAGGTAAAGGAAGAATTTTACTATAAATTAACGCAGATATTGATGAAGATAAACAACAAGGAGATTTAAGTGCCAGAGTTGGACGAAGAGAACAGCTGTAGGGGGATATGGTGAAGAAAAATTAAGTAATAACGGTCAAAGACTTATATAGATCTGTACAACAATCTATTCCTCAAAGTAGTGAATGGGTTTTTCCATACAAGGACGTACACAAATTCACAGGGATACACAACCCATAAAAGAAATACGATCGATAATTGACTACCTGATCCAGCGACAAAATTGAAGGTTAAAAACCAATGACGTAAGGGCGTATCGTGGTGCAGAATGTGGGCAAATCATTACTTGGTGATAGCAAAAGCGATTATCAATTACAGAAATTTAGACAGTACAAACACAGAAGGAAACAACAACAAGGAATATAAAGAACTAGAAGCTGAAAAATACAATTTAGAAAGCCTTAAACAAGAGTCTATACACATAATATTTTTAGTCGCAAACACTGGACCGCTGGATGGCGCCTGCTGGCTGTTTTACATGTCGCTATTGTAAAAATACCAGGATGTACTATAGTCAAAGGATTCTCATGTCGGTCGTCGCATACCTACCTTGCACTGACGAGAGCCAACAGCTCGAAACTGCAGTCTGCAAGTGGTGTGTGACGACTGGCAAGGGAGCTCTTTTAAGTAGGATCAGTCTGGTGTTTGTTGCAATCGAAGCATTAGCGTTTTGATGGTAATATGCAATTATTACACTTAACGCGCCAGATTTGTAACTTTGGTTACAGTCTGGTTACTTTCCTTATAGTAAAATAAGGATTTATAGAGGAGTTTGCGACTAAAAATATTATGTTTAATATTCCGCCCTCTAAAAGCACATTTGAAGAGTCTATACAGTTTCTATATTAAGATTGGCCACGAAGCTTCAAGGAATAATAAATGAAGAAGTAGATACAGAAAACAAATAGCAACTTATTAGAGAATACATATATCATGAGGCCAAAGCAGCTTTAGGATATCAAGAAGCGGACCAATAGCAAAATCCGGAGTGGTGTTTAGGACAGATGAAAAATCTAATAGAAAGCTTACCAAATGTGGTTGCACACCAAGGATTCGAATGACAGGAAGGTATATGCACGATGCAATAGAGAAGCAAAAAAGATTTCGATAAAAAAGAAGAACGAAATTTGAGAGAAAAAGTGTGAAGAGATTGAGAGGTATTTAGGAGGAATTAGAATAACCCAGGCATGGAAAGCTATAAGAAATTTAAGAAAGAACAGAAAATATAATCTTGATGAGAGAAGAAGAATGGCAAGTATATTATAGCACATTATTAACGAAAAATAGAGACCAATTAAAAGGAAAAATAGACGAGATCTAAGTACATGACAACACGGAGGAAGAAATAAATATAATTGAAATTAAAGAAGGATTAAAAGACATGAAAAACGGCAATGCTCCGGGACCGGAAAACATTTCCATTGAACTAATAAAACATGGACCAGATATTTTGTTGTAAATTTTAGTAGAGCTTTTTAATGCCTATTTGATTAGATTAGAACATATCCCAGCGGACTAGCAATTCAGTTTATAAGAATGGAAAAAAAAGGTTTGTGGACATTATAAGGGGATAAGAGTCACTAGTTCAATGGGAAGGTTGTATGGCAGGATTCTTAAGAAAAGAATTTAATCAAAATATGAAGACTTAGAGGAGCAAGGTGGTTTTCGTGCAGGAAGGTCATGCTTGGATAATATATTCACCCTCCAACAAATAATAGAAAAATGGAAAGCCCGAAATCAACCCTGCAACTCGTATTTATAGATCTTGAAAAACCTACGATACAGTGCGCTTGGCAAAGCTTTTTGGTGTGTTGACGAAGATCGGCCTCAGCAAAACGTACATTCGTGCAATTTGGAACATATATAAGAACCTAGAAAGCATCGTAAAGGTCGGAAATAAAATCTCTAAACCATTTAAAGTTCCGAAGGGTCGAAGGGGATGCTGTCTATCACTCGCCCAGTTTAAGATATGTATTCAAGAAGCTTTGGAGAACTGGAAGAAGAAATGTTCAGGAATGGGAATAGATATTGGGGATAAATGTTCAACAATTCCCTTCTTTGCTGATGATGTGAAGAAGACATTGACTACATGTTAAGAAAACTTATAGAAGAATATGAAAAGTGGCGTATGAATATGAGCAGAAGAACAGAATACTTACGCATAAGAGAGGATCTGTAATTAAAAGAATTGAAGAAATCTGAAGAGTATAAATACTTAGGAAGCATGATATCAAGCGAAGGAACATTCAGGGATGATATAAGGTATAGAGTTCAACAAGGTCAGAAATATGTGCGAATTTTCAACTCATTACTTTGTTCGAATCATATTAAAATAAATACCAAAATGACAATCTACAGAGCAATGGTAGAACCTATATTGACATACGGATCAGAGTGTTGGCAGTTATCGGAAATAGGAAAAGAGTGAAGGCAGTAGAAATGGATTATTTAAGAAGGACAAGTAGAGTGTCAAGGTTGGAACGTATACTGGAACAAGAAATTAGAAGGCGCATGAAAATAACACATACGACTATAGACAGGATAGAAACAAGGCAACTTCTGTGGTATGGATACGTAGTCAGGATGGAAGAAAATAGACGGCTAAAAAAAGCTATGAAGTATGTCTCAAAAAATAGAAGAAAGAGAGGAAGACCAGCACTGCTATGGATGGATGGAATAGTAAAGACAATAAGAGATAGAGCTATTGACGAGGAAGAATGGAGAAAGAAAGAAAGATGGCGAGTGAAATGCGGTATGCGGTAGAGGTCATATATATGTATGCCATCGTGTATACCATGAAACAGAAACGAAGAACAGAATCACTAATGAACCACACAATTTCAATTTGTGGTTACTCACAACGCCAAAATTTAATTGTCTCCATGGCTAACTATGCTGATTCAGAAACAAAACCTTCGAATGAGGTTCTATCATGTTTTACTAAAAGTATAGCACACCAATTGAAAGAAGAAAGTTCACTGTCATTACTTTAGCATATGCGACCACAGAGATGATTTAAGTCATCATTTAATGGAGCTTGGCATGTGATCTACAAATATATAGTTTGTTGTAGTGTATTGTTGAAATAAAATAAAACGGTGAAGCGAATATCAAACTGAATCGCTCGGTACAATAATAAAGCAAGTAAGTAATGTAAGTATAGTTAGCTTAGTTAGATTAGATTTTAAGTTTGCTCAGGAAGAATATTTAGTGGTGGCTTAAAAGAAACAACATCAAACCAAAATTCCTGCGCGCTCTACAAGAAGAACGTGAATTAAAACGACTTGAGTTTTGTTTGTGTGCTCAAGGCGAGTACCTAAAAGATTCCAGGTGGTTGTAAAATATATGAGCTTTACTTACACTTATATGAAGTAACAAGTCGCCTCGGCTTCGCATAATGTCATTTAAGTGACAAACCTGAAAGGGTCTCACAGAAGTAACACAGAAAGATTGTGTTTGAATCTAATGAAAAATAGAGCGACGTAAAATTGTCCATAGATGAAAATTTTCAACATAGGAATGCGATTACCTCGAAAATGATTATTATCTGATAACATTGTCCTGATAGAATTTGATGACCTCTACTTCACTTGTATTTCTGACGTCTACTAGTGGATCACCCTGTAGATAAATATCCAAAATATATCAAATTGGAGGCTACCGCAACCATAGAGTAATAGTGTAGTTTAAACAGTGCCGCATAGAAAGAAGTATAATTACAATGATTTATATAAAGGAACCCTTTTATAAAGATCTAGAATCAACTTAGCATTTCGTTTTGGAGAAATCATATTTTACGCATACAACATTAATCAACGTTGTTCTTTATATTTATATAAATCATCTGCGACGTTTCGTGATACGACCAAATAACAGTTAAAAATGGAAACAGGGTAGAATCGTTATTAAAAGTAATGGAGTATAACAAAGTTCCTAAAAAATAATTAATTGGGAAATAGTCAGATTCCAGATTAATACCTTCAATTACAGACTTCATCGATGCTATTTATCGATTTCAACAATGATATAATAATCTGGTATATCATATTCCACGCGGTGTAGTGTTGCGCGTTGGCAGCCGAATTGTTAAAAATGATGTTCACGTCCGTCGACTCACGCCAGTTAGAAGCTTCACTTCATTTATTTTGTATTCAAAATCTATATTTCGGTTTCAAAATTACATTTGATAATAATATACATAAGACAAAAGATAAAAGAGAGGAGAGAATAAATCAATAGAGAGAATAAACTAATATTACAAGTTAATAAGGAACTTTAAAACAGGATATCGTTATCTATTAATATTATCACAATATAATATAGATTTGAGACTTGAAAAGTTTATATCACACTTATTGCTTAAATTATTATAGTTTGTGCGTGTTACGTAGTTATTAATTATTTTTATATTTGAGTGTTTGCAAACCATATATATTAGCCTTATAATATTGGCTGTCTATCCAATGCATTGATACATATAGACCTGATTACAGATATAATTATCAAAACATTAAAATATCATATTACAAAAAACACCAAAGAAATTAAAATAAATCACAAAGATATACACCGGAAACAATGGATAACCTCTGGACTCGTAAAATCTATAAATGAAAAAAATAAATTGCACCAAAAATTACAAAACGATCCAAATAATATAAACCTATCTAACGCATACAAAGAATGCAAGAACAAATTAAACCGGTTGATACAAAACGCAAAAAAAACTATTCTAACTCTATGATAAACAATAACAAAAACTCAACTAAGGCTCTTTGGAAGTGTGTAAACAATGTTTGTAACAAATTGGAACCTAAAACAATTATATCTAAAATTAGATTAACAGATGAAAATATTATAGAAAATAAACAACAAATAGCAAACGCATTTAATCAGCCCTACAGCGACTTGGGACAAACATATGCAAACAAAATAAACGATCCACCGGAGGATTTTGCCGAAAACAACATCGAAATAGAAACACACAATGTACCTATACCCGACAAATGAGACAGAAGTCCGGAAAGTTATCAAAGAACTAAAATTAAAAAAATCTCCTGGTCTTGATAACATTCGCACGGAAGTATTAAAAAAAGTAGAAACAGAAATTGCCACTCCAATAACATATCTAATAAATAGATGCTTTGAAACTGAATGCAACCCTAAACTGCTAAAAGTTGGTCTCATTAAACCACTTTATAAAAGTGGAGACAAACTAGAAATAATAAACTACAGGCCAATCTCACTTATCTCTAATATCGCCAAAATTATTGAAAAAATATTAAAATGCAGAATTCTGAAATTTTTAAATCGCCACAATATAATCTCAGATCACCATACTGCTTCAGAGAGGGAAAGTCAACTGAAGATGCAATTCATAAATTAACATCTGAAATATATAGAGCTCTAGACTCAAAAACACCTGCTTTATGTATCTTTGTTGATCTATCTAAAGCTTTTGACACCGTGTCCCACCAAAAACTTTTAGAAAAAATAAAATGCTATGGACTTCGGGGAAAAATGTATAACCTCATTATAAGTTACTTATCCGATCGGGAACAGTATGTGGAGATTGACGGTACTATTAGTAGTGCCAGAACAATAACATTCGGAGTCCCGCAAGGAACGGTATTGGGACCACTACTATTTACAATATATATCAACAGTTTACTATCCATTAATTCCACTGGTAAAATATTAGTTTCGCTGATGGTACTGCTGTTTTATACACCGGAAATAACTGGGAAATTCTAAAAAGAGAAGCAAAGACCGACTTTAAAAAAATTTAAACATAGTTCCAGTACAATAAACTAACCTTAAATTGTGACAAAACCAAATATTTACCGTTCACCTCCTACACTAACACATTACCCGATATTGGCCCACTAAAAATAATGAAGACGTGCAAATACCAGAAGCTGAGTAAGTGATAAAATACCTAGGCATTACTGTAGACAGACATCTAAGGTGGGACCTACAAGTAATGAATATTATAAAAAAAGTCAGAGGACTACTCACCAGATTTAAACTTCTTAAAGAATACTTAAACGAACCACAGCTAAAAATTCTTTATTACTCGTTGGTCCAATCACAGCTTTCATATGGTATTGTAGGCTGGGGAGGAGTAAGCGATAACCATCTGGAAAGACTAAATTCCATACAAAAATGGATACTAAAAACAATTTTTGGTAAAAATCGAACTTACCCTAGTGATAAGCTATATAAAGAAAACAACGTTCTGGATATTCAACAACTGTTTTGTTTAAATATGTTACTGAATATAAGAAAAAATAAAATAAACCTAGAACCTATTCGTCACAATTATAATACACGAGGAAAACAACAGTCATATCATGCCCCGATGTGACAAAACCATAGGTCAACGAAACTGTAACTACTTAGGACCTCGTCTATATGAAATTCTACCAACAAATATTAAAAGTATGGACAAATTCAAAAAAAATGTCTAAATACTGATCGAACTAGGTTTCAAAATATAGTTAACCAGATAAATAATCCCAGCAAACAATAATAATTATCCAAAATATGCCACCAATTAATATTTGATATAATATATTAATCGTAAAAAAATAAAAAAATCTACATACCTAATTAAATAACTGAAAACATTATAAAATTACACGTCAGCTCCTGTTTATTGTCTATTTAAATTACTTGCTATGTATATGTAAAATCACGCACAAGCAGCAGCAATCTGCTGTTGTTTATGTGATTATCCTAGTTTATTTAGGTGTTTATACATTTTATACGCCATTCACATATTACCTTTTATATATCATTATATTATTCATTCTATATATGGTGTATTGTATATTATCTTAAATAAACTTATATTATTATATATATATTTAAGTCCTATCATTTAAGTTTTTTCAGAGTTTTTTACATTTTCGCGTTTTTGCAATATGGTATAGAACGAACTTCGAATGAGAGGAAAAAGCGTCACTTGTTCACCGCAAAATTTTGTATATTATTCGCTCAATAATAATTGTTCTAACTTTGTTGTGTCTAAAATTTATGTGTTGTATAATTTGTGCGTCGAAAACGGAAGAGCACCAAAAATCTCAGAGGTGAGTTAGTTTTATGCCACCCGATTTTAAGAAATACAGTCCATTATTTATTCTATTATTCATTTGGAATATTTACAACCAAATAACGGTTAAAACCCATACAGTGCACATGGTATTAATTGGAGACTTTAGCATCATATTTGTTAAACATAGATTTAGTTGAAATGTAGTCGGATGCCTCGTCAAGTTGGGGCAGTCAATATGTTAATGAATTAAGTTATATAAGAAAGTTCGAAATGTATTAACCCTCCTAGTACTAAGAAATAATAGGTCAAATCTATCCAACAGAGAAATATGGTCTGCACCTTGAGGCATATACAGGGTGACTTATGTAAACATGCGGAAAATAAAATGGTACACAAGTCTGTTATATGCGAAAACATCTGTAAAATTTTAAAGCGATCTGAGTTAATTTATTATATTTTTTTGCATTAGAACCTGCAAAGATACGCTTCTGAACGGGTGAGTTATGCTATCTCGACGCGTTCACACCCGTGTCGCTTGTTTGTTTGGCAGGTAATATCAGCTGTCTTAGTTGTCTACGGTCAGTGCGTCACACGTTCACTGTTCAGCTCAGTGACTCTTCGACATCCGTTTAGAGCATTTCCCATTTTTGTTAAATTTTAAGCTGTATTCTCAAATATCGATTATGCCAGAGTTCGCGTCGCAAGAGTACTGCGACATGATATTAACCTATGGTGCAATGAATGAAAGTCTTGCAGGGGCTGTACGAAAATACGGAAGAAAATTCCCCCATAAGCGCAAATCTAATGAGAGAAAAAAATGTAAGTGCAGTGCAACGAGTTCGTGACACCGGGTTTTGTTTATCAGGCGACAGAGAACGTGTAGTAAATCCTCCTGTTGAAGTAGACGAAGAAGTTCTAGAATTACTAGAACAAGACCCTTCAATAAGTACCCTATACGCGAGAATCGTTTTTACCCATACCACATAAGAAAGGAAGTGATTTCATTGCACCGTATTACGTCAGATTGGTTAGTCATAGGCGGCGCACTTCTAAAAAAAATAAGGTAATTTTTTTCCAAATTTTTTTATTTCTTAATTATTTAAACTCCTTTTGGTGGGAACAACCCACTGAATAATTTTCCGTTACATCACGTGAAAGTACATAAAAATAACTTAATTTTGTTTAAATAAAAATCATACGACCATTTGGACAAATTGGGGAACATTTTGAAAATTGTATTGAATTTGGACTAAAAATGGAATTGCAGTCAAACTGTTGGATATATTTTGCAGGCTATTTCTTGGTAATTAGATTAGTATTATCTAAAATTTCATCAAATTCGGTTGACTTTGGGCCAAGTTAGCCGTAATTCAATTTTTTATGTTTTTTCAATATGCATATATACATATCCTGGAGGGGGGGTGGGGACGGTGAACCTATTTTAACGAAATTTAACCTGAAAATTCCTTGAACATCGACAATAAAAGGGCACCACTCTCGTTTCTTAACTAGCATTTTAAAGGGCTTAAAATAAATTAAAACTGAAAAAACACCCATAAAAAGATCAATTTACCCCTTTTTAGCAAAAAAAAAGTTGTCTCACCTTCTCGATGTAGAAAACTCAAGTTACTCTTAGTTTCATCAAAACAAACTGATTTTTATATGTCTATGTCACGTATTATCACCAATTTTAAGCAACATATTTATGGAGAACTTTGAGAACACACATGTTCAAAATTGCATAAACAAACCGGTTGTCTGGTGGAGATATGTTGACGACATCTTTGCAATTTGGCCTCATGGTGTCGATTTACTAGATAGTTTTTTAGAAAATATAAATAGTAAGGAACCGTCTATTAAATTCACATTAGAAGTAGAAAGTAGGAATGAACTACCGTTTTTAGATGTTTTAATTAGAAGAGTAAATAATACAATTGAAACAAGCGTTTATAGAAAACCAACACATACTAATAGATATCTAAATTTTAACTCAAATCAGTCAATAAATGTTACAAGGGGTGTTGTAAAATGTTTATACGATAGAGCCAAAATAATTTCATCTAATAATGAAATATTAAATAATGAGAAAAAAATTATCAAAGAGGTTCTAGTACAAAATCAATATCCCGAAGCCTTTGTTGATAGAGTTTTCATAAATGTTGAAAATAGGGACAATCAGGTACGACAAAAACCTGAACGTCATTATACAGCAATAATTCCTTATATATACGGACTATCGGAAAAGCTACGCCGTATAGGTGACAAATTTGACGTTAGGACGATATTTCAAACGGAGAACACTTTAAGATCTATTTTAACAAAAACAAAACCCATAAACAGGGAGCAGAATTCAAAAAACTGTATCTACAATATCCCGTGCGAATGTGATAAATGTTATGTGGGTGAGTCATCCAGACCTTTCAGTGTGAGGTTGGATGAGCACAAGAATTACATTAGAAAGAATGAAATTCAGAAACCAAAGATTTGTGAACATGCTTGGGAAAACGGACATAGAAAAACTGGGACTCTTCAAAAATTTTAACAAAAGAAACAGATACCAAAAAAAGAAAAATTAAAGAATCAGCAATAATCTTATTAAATGAAGATAAGTGCGTATCGAATTGTTCTGTAGATATTTGTACAACCTGGCTACCAATGTTAAAAGAAGAACTTAACAAACTCAAGATTATCTAAAAGAAAATATCATCAGTTCTATATTCTGTGTAAGTAGTAAGTATCTATGGATATAACATAAACAGAATCTTAAAGCTGTGTATTTGACATACACAGCAAAATAAGAGTTCTTCCAAAAAATAACTTTGAAAACGGAAAGAGGTTACTTTCCGAAACGCCAGCAAAATACATTATTTCTGTGTTTATTCCGATTTATATTATTTGCGAAACATAATCTCTGACTTTTCCTTTGGCGTAAACGTCACGGGCGCAGAGGCTTTTTTCCAATAATTCTATTATTTTGTAGATTCGGTGATTTGTTTTGAAGAGGATAATAATACATGTGGTAGAAAACCCAAATAATAGGAAAGAATATACGTTGCTCTATGTAAAATTTTCTCCATCGCTTTATTTTTGGCTATTTTTACTTCACTATAAGAATTCATTATTTTGGGCAATCCAGCTCAAAATCGAATGAAGTGATAAACGAGTTTGAGAGCTAAATCTTTACGGGTAGTTTTTAATTTTCCTCGATGTTGGCTAATCTAGTTATGTTTATTTTCTTTTGGATTAACCTCTTTCAATGAATTTTTCTAAACTAATAAATGAATACGACTTACCATTTAGGTCTGCAATTTGAAGTCCATCAGGTCATATAAGAGATGAAGTCCTAAGGTTATCGATCACTCGTACGCACCCGAGAGTATAGCAAACTGCTTCTCTAAGGGCTAGGCCCCCAGAAAATCGGAACAGTACCTAACCTTATCACTCACCATACCTCAGGGATTCAAAGAATAACCGAAATATGGCAAGATGCTCGTTTAGGGCTATACTCAAATTTGACGACCGGTCGTTCAATCTATGGTAGATTAAACTGTCTTTTACGCGCTTCGCCTTTGGCTAATTTAGTGACTTAACCCACTACTGGTCTCAATCTGCCTACTCCAGTAGCCCAACACACCGGTAAGTCACTTACTCTTAGCTTCCAGCACACTTGGTTTTAAACCGGGTCTGTCCAATATTTTTAAAACCGATACCGAGCACTTTACTTCACACGTATTCACACTTGTATACTTTTAGTCTGTTTTATCTTGCTAGACGTCCGCTTGCCTCACACCTGAAAACTGAAAAAAAAATATTTTATTTACAATAAATAATACGTCATAAGAAACTATTATAAATATATAAAGAAAACTTTAATAAATAATAAATGCTGGATAACGGATGACATAATTCAACAAGATCAAGTACTTCAGGTATGAAGTTAAAAAAAAAAAAGAAATTGTGTGGATTTTTATTACCTATAATTTTCGTATGTACATATTTTACAGTAAAACTGATACTTTCCGAGTTTTTTGCGAAAAACCGATTTTTTTAACCTATTTTCTCTCCCCGCCTCACGTCCGCCGGCGTCCACGGATGGGGACTTTCGATATGTTAAAAAGTACCGCAAAATGAGCCTGTTCCCAAAATTTTAGTCCGCTCTAAATTATTTCATCCAAATCGACAATTTTCGTCCCATTTTATGGGCTAATTTATATGTTTTTGTTTCTGTCTATTATTTTATTACTTTAATTATGTATCAACGTCTTATGATGTTGTGCAATATAGTTTTTAATTTAGATGCTGACACGCCATATAGACATATATTGTATCATGCAAATGGTTAATAAATATATTATTATTATTATAAGAATTCTGTTAGGGGCGAGCGTAGGTGCGTCTTTACTATGTACATACTTCGGTATGCGATGTAAAGCAACGACAGGCGCCGTTAGTACTTGGATGGGTGACCATTCCAACGGAAACCGCGTCTTCGCCTCACACATCTTCCAGCGGCCTGTATATCAGTGTATGCGCGGACGCTATACAACCTTAGGCGAGGGTTGTATAGGAGATATACCATCCTTCGGAGGGGATGTAAAGCCGTCGGTCTCTTGTCTATTAAATGTTAGGCAAGTAAAGGATCCCTACTCTTCATAAGGGAAGAGGTTCGCCAAAATTCCTGGTTGGGGGTAGCTCATCTACAGTCGTCGGTTTTAGGCCTCAGTAGCGGAAATAGGCCGACGCTAAATAAACGTATAAAAGAAAAAAAGAATTATTTTCACAGAAAAGTTTTCTTGTTGGACAAAATGAAAAATTAGTTGTTGATAAAAATTAATTAACGAATAATTATGGCCAGCAGATGGGACTAGTTGACTGTTAGCAACCAATTGCAATACTTCATTTAATTCTGTATTGGTGGTGCGAATCGACATATCAGTCGAGGTATATCTATATGTTAGTCCAGTTATAATGTCAAGCACAAAGTTAATTAACGATAATAAAGCAGATGCTTCTATACCACAGCATTGTGTGGTTATCAGACAGCCTATACATTTCGTTGTGCAATACTCTTCAGCAATTACGTTTATAACTTTTAGGGCTTTATTGTTGTTTCAGACACTATTGTTTATTTGTAATTACGGTTTGGTTTTATCGGTGAATTTTCTTTGTCAAGTACTATCAGTCCGTACACACAAATAATTCAACTAAAGTAAGTTTTACAGAGGAGATTTTGTGTTATTCTCAGTTTAATAAATCCCACAAATAAGACATACAGGGTGTCCCAAAAGTCCCGGCACGGTCAAATATATCGCAAACTGCTAGTCTTTCTGGAAAACAAAAAACACGTGTTCAATATTTTAAAAATCCGATGACAACAAAGTTGGCTCCCCCCACCCCCCTCTGCGGGAGGGGAGGGGGCAACTTTGAAAAATTAAATGGGAACCCCCATCTTTTATTGAAGAAACTGATTGTACGGCTAAAATTACGTAAAGTTTGTCTGGAACATTTTTTTGGATTCGCTACAGATGGCGCTGTAATCGCCAAAATTTCAAATAATCGGTTTACACCGGAAACAAAAACCAGGTATTCAACATTTAAAAAAACCTATCCAATGACATCAAAGTTGTCCCATCCATCCCCCTGTGCAGGGGGGCAACTTTGAAAAGTTAAATGGTTTATTTCGATTTTGCGTTCTTCGCAAATTTGAAAAACCAATTCCTTTTTACAAATAAATTATTTTACAAATAATACTTTTTTGATTAGAAAAAAAGCACTCACAATTTAGAAAATTTCCACTTGAACAAATTGAGCTCTTGCCGCCAAGAAAGTTGGAAGAGGAATAAACATTGAAAAATAAAATAATAAAACTACATGCAATACTTCGCAGAGATGTTTTTAACAAGAATTCAGGGAAAAAGAACCAAACAGACTTTTTTACAAATAAACATGTTTTTTCTCTCAACAACTTTCTTCTTCCAAAAATACGGACTGCAGTTTCGAGCTGTTGGCTCTCGTCAGTGCAAGGTAAGCATGTGACAAACGACACGAGGATCCTTTGACTATTTGGTACATCTTGGTATCGTTAGGATCGCGACATGCAAAATAGTCAGCAGGCGCCATCTAGCGGTCCAGTATTGTTTGCAATTCTTCAGAAAGTCAGCAACTTTTGTTTCCGCTTTGTCCACACCAAATTAAAATAAATCGTTAACAGTTTGAGAAACACTTCAGTTGACAACTAGCTGTCTCCATCAAAACTATGTAGTTGGCAAAATGTCGTCGAATGATGATGATATTAAAGAAGTATGGCGCAGTTATATTCAGCCTTCTTATGGAAGTAGTAGATTTTATTTTTTATATTATGCAATACTCACCTGAACAAAATTTATATTCTAATTTACGTTCAAAAGACTCGATGATTTATTAACCGGTTCGCAGATGGGCGAAGGTAAACCGTCTGATTTTTATCACCACATGTTTGGTATTATTGGCGGTTCTAGAATGGTAAGCCAAGACTTGCTTATCATACTTTGGTAACGTAGACCAAGTAAACCTATTCTATTCTATTCTGTAACAGCTTCTGCTAAAACAGATATTGAAGATATTATTAATATTACTGACAAAGTCTGGGAGGCTTGTCAAAACCCTGTCACGTCTCCTCAAGTTAATCAAAAACCCTCAAATCTAAATTGACCAACTAATCTAAAGGATGTATTAACTCGTTTAAACTCATTAGAAATTAATGTTCACCATACTTCTAATCAAATTTCCGAAATCAAACTTTGGAAATGCTGGTTTCTATGATTAAGACCAATTCTTTACCTAGTAAAATTTTTTTTAGTCATCCATCAACTTCAACCAATATTGAAAAAGTACATCATTGTACAAATTGTCAAAATCGATCTCGATCACGAAATTTCTCACATAATCGCTCCTATTATAATCCCTCAAATTCAAAAGTTTGTTATTTTCATCAAATATTTAAAGAGAATGCATGAAAATGCACTGGATCATGGTGTATTTATAATTCAAATTTCCCTAAAGAAAATATGTCAAATCAATTAGATCAATCAAAAAACTAATAAACACTAACTAGCAAACGTTAGTGTTCTCAATAGATGTTGTTTTTTTTTTGTCTATGACTGCAAATAAAATACGTTTCTTGGTAGGTACTGGTGCCGAGGAATCAGTTATTCCAAGAAACAATTTTACTGATTTGAAAAAGAACCATTAACAGCAGCTAATGGATCAGAAATTTCTAATGACATACATCAAAAAACAATACCTTATAACGTATAGATATTGTATTATCGAGTAAATCACATTATTTTCCACCTACTTTTGTCTCTGCCGTATCAGATCATTTCAATTTAAAATCACTTATTAATGCCCAATTAACTGATTGTGAACTTGTTTCTTTAATTAATAATCAATATTATTCAGATAAACAATCAAAATACAATTTACAGCAAATTTTAATTCCCAACTCTGATGGTAAAATTTGATGATGTTTTTAATTCTAAATGTCGGCCATACGTTCCAAAATATCTAAGACGTCCAATTTTTAATGCTTTTCATAATTTAACACATCTAGGAATCCGTGCCACTGAAAAACTTATTACATCCAATTACTTCTGGCCTAAAATGAATTCAAACTGGATTAAAAATGAATTCAAACTGGATTAAAAATGAATTCAAACTGGATTCACTTGTTGACCAGAAGCCTATCCTTTAAATAATATCTCTGCAGAAACCATCACTAGAACATTATTTCAGAATAACATTTGTCGTTTTGACATATCTCCCACAGAGTAATGGTATGGTTGAACGATTTCATCGAACCCTTAAAACAGCATTATTAGCCAAATCCAATTCACTTCACTAGTACGAGAATTACCAATAATTTTACTAAGTTTACGTGCTATGCTATGACGATATACTTTGTTCAACTGCCGAACTCGTTTGTGGTTAAACTTTACGTCTCCCTGGTAATTTTTTTATTAAACTACATACAGACTACTGACTTAATAGCTTAATCTTTTAAATATAGTCAATTCGTAGTATCTAGGACACAAAATACAAAAAATATTGATTATTATTATGATTATATGTAAGACTTCAGAATGTAATGACAGTTATTAACCTTTGGATAAAAGAATTATTCCATATTATTTAAATTTATTTATACCAAAAATTCGATATATTACTCTTGCAACTAAATATTATATTCATCGCAGACGATTATATTTTATGAGGCAAATGGTATGTAACACAGGAAACTCGAATGTATTAATGCAGCAGAAATAGTAAAGTAATTTGACATTTATATACTTATGTAAACTACCACTGCAATTTTATGTCATAATTTTCAGTGATTTTTTTTGTCGTGGTTAAATTTTTTTACAAAATATTGTTACGTGTTTACAATCTTCAGTAAACAGTCTGTAGGTTCAAATAACTTGCAACAAGAATCTTCACAAACCACTATTTTATTAATCACTTAAATTACAATAGTTAATCCTTAAAAATCACACAACTAATAATAACTTTAATCTAATATAAATTCACTACTTTTAAATCACAACTGTACTTTAGTTTTAAATCACTTGTCAACTCTTATCTAACCAAAAGCTGCCCTGCCTGCTCAAACTCACTTCTTTATATACAACCCTTAGAATATACCAGAACCCCATTCCATAACATTCTAGAACAGGTTGTAATCCTCCAGAGTTTTCTACTACGTGCTAGATGGCGGTTCGTCAATCGGTCCGGAGATGGCGCCACCCCACCTACCGGCCATCAATAGAATAACGGGTTTCCCTTCACTTTGACCAGGGACTTAATCACATCTCTCCAAGTTAGAGGGCAGCAGATAATATTATTTTAGCAGCTTCTACTGAATAATATAAATTGATTTTTTTTAAACATTTATACTCAAAATGGATTTACTTTATTTTTTTGTTTTAAATAAAACAAAATATCGTAGCTCTAAATTCTAGTAATAATTTAACAAAATTTCAGTACACTCTTACAAGGCGTAACAAATATTTGTTTAACAGTGTACACGAAACAAATTTATCATTTGGACATTTAACTAGTAACGAATGTTAAACAAAATTACTTTACACCAAATATGCTCGATCAAAGACGTGAAACTTTTACACAAGGTACCTTAATTTATTTGCAAAACTTTTATAATTATACGTACACTAGACGTAAACTGCTCTCCCAACGATAAATTTTAATTATCTAGGGAAAGGCACGATTCTTGTGCTCACTTTATATAATTTATTCCCTAATAAATTTTGCAAGAGTGACTTATGGTCTACGTTAGCAATATTCGAAATATTCTATGGGTTTACAAAATATTTTGCAATTTCATGCTAGATTTTATTTTCCGGGTAGAGATAAATTTGTAACGATGCCGGTATTTCTAAAGCACGAAGCTACGAAACCGATGGTAGTTTAATATACTTAGTTTACATGATGTGGGTTATAGCGTTCCTTGTGAGAATAGGGAATAACGTTGAACTAAAACCTTTTAAAAATATAATAATAACTAATCAGGAGTTACCCGGTGTAAGTCGTTGAAGCTCATCAAAGAAAAAAATATGAAAATATAAAGGCAGTTTTATTTTTTTTAAATCACTTGACTTGTACTGTGCATAAGTTAATAAAATTCATTAAAACTAGATAAAATAAAATGACAAAGCTGATAAAAAGTTAAAATCTGCATTTCAATATTCATTTAAACTGTGTAAACCGTATTGTCTAATAAAAATGCATTAAGGGTAGTCTTAAAACTATTAGTCCCGATTTTAACCTTTGCAGGTAACGTTATAAAATTTGATACTGCGATATCTAGTTCTAGTGGAGTAAAATGAACCAAAAATAAGGAGATAGAGAAAATTTTACATAGAACAATGCCACATAGAAAAATAAGTTTGTTTTGGTTGAGTTTTCTACATCGCGTGGATGGGAAACCCTTTTTTCGCGAAAAAGGGGTAAATTGGTAATTTTTAGGGGTTGTTTTCCAGGTTTAATTTATTTTGAACCCTTGAAAATGCTGGTTAGGAAACGAACTGTATATTATTGCATTTTTGAATTCTGCATAACTTTCTGAGTCCAACGATGCCAAATAAGTGACATTTCAAACATCAATTTTTCTTTGTAATATAATTTTCAATTTTCCATTTAAGTGTGCCATGACAGTTCCGATTTATTCTAAATAACCCGTGTAATGATACAAAAATCGAAACTTGTTAAAATCACTAAATTGCGTGATTTATGAGCAAACAGAATTCACCAAAATTGTTTTTGGGGAACACTCAATTTTTTCAAATGGAACCATATCGGTACCGTGGTACCATTTATAGTACTATTAATAAGGAATATATTCATATGTCGTATTAAAATGTGCGATAAATGCAAATAAAATAAGAAAATACAATTTTATTCTAATTACCTTGTTACACATAAGGTGGTTTTGGAATACAAAAAAATTACACAAAACATTACAAAAGTTGTTCAAAATGCTGTCCATTAACGTCAATGCACTTCTGAACTCGCATAGCTGTTTCTCGAAGAACGTTCGCCAATTGCTCGGCCGTTATGATATTAATTGCCCGTCTTACTTGTAGGTCCAGGCCTTCATGGGTTGTAACGGTGGTTGCATATACAATATTTTTTAATTGACCCCAAACAAAGAAACCAAGGGGCGTTAAATCAGGTGACCTTGGAGGCCACCTCACAGAACCATTCGTCGAAATTACGTTTTCTCCGAATCTCCATTGAAGGTAATCATTACTATCCTTGAATTATGGGGAGGAGCGCCATCTTGTTGGAAATATATTCCCTGTCCTAAATCTAAAGGTAACTCATCTGAAAATGTCCTCAATCTCATTTTCCAGAAATCTCAAGTATCTGGCACCAGTCAGAGGTCCTTCAAATATTATTGGACCAATGATTCTACTACCGATTGCTCCAAGCCAAACATGGAAACTGAACTGCACTTGAAAGTTACCCTCTCAAAGACTCTTTGATAATGGTCGCAAGGCCGAAACATATGTCAGAGAAATCTGAACAAAACTAATGAAACAATAAATCAACTGCGTATTGTAACTATTCTTTTGAATATTTATAATTATTCTATTGAATATGTTTCATCAAGAACCTACAGCAGATTCAATCCAATTAACAATTCTTATTGTTTTCCATTGTATTCTTAAGACACACTGTGAGTAAGGTGCCTCCAAGCTAAAATTACTGATTACTTAACAAATATATATTCACGGAAACATTCAAAATAACGAAGTTCGTGCGGTTTTTCCAAGTTAATTTATTATTCAAGTGAACTACTAGGAACTTTACGCAATTACCTGTATCACTTTCCATGTCAGCATTGACTTGACAAAGTGAAAATACCATATTCTCAGATTTAGATGTATTTAACGGCAACTTATTCATAAAAAAACACTCTTGAAGTAACGACTGTGTATCGTCAACATTTGGTAACAAGTTATTTATATGTTTGTTCTTTAATATAATATAGTTGTCTAATCAGTAAAGGGGACAAAATCAGCACTAGGGTTGATATTGGGCAAGTCGTTTACATAAATAAGGAAAAGTAATGGTCTTAGTACTGAACCTTGAGGTACTCCTTCCGGAATAACACATGGCTCTGATTTATTATTACCTATAGATATAAACTGAAAACGGTTAGTGAAATAACAGAGTCACAGGAAACTTGGACGTTTTTGATAATTTATAAAGTCTATTATTTCGATTAATATTAATGTTACCGATCTGAAAATTTGACAATATTTTTACATAGTCAAGCAGATTGAAAAATATAAAAAAGGTGCTTCTGTTATTTGATAAATGTAAACTATAAGCTTGCGTATGATACGGTTATCAAAGAGATATGATCTTATTGGATACATAACGAAGTTAATGAAGCTCATCAGAACCAAGAAGGCTGGTTCCAAGGCGACCCTCATACTTGATACCGAGTTGACGGCTCCATTTGACGTAAACAAAGGGGTGAGCAACGAAATGCCTCATCAGCGGCATTTTTTAATTTGACACGGAAAGCCGCAATCACGGAAAATATCGAGACATTTATTTAATAGAATTATGAACAGGCTCTCGCCGGATATCGTCGCCCTATTTTAGAAACTAGCAAATGCAGTACATTTCTCTACAGCTCAATTTTACATTTACAATTTGCGGACTCTCGTATAATTTCCCCTCCTCTGTTCGGAACGTGTGTTTATTTAAGCGCTAATAAACACATTTCAGCAGATGCTTTTGACTTCGTCAGCGTTTGTCGTCCTGAATTTTCATTGCTTAGTTGATAGGTGGAACGTTCCACAACAATATTTGAACAAAGCTGTAAGGTAAGAGGTGCTTTATTTACTTAATACCCACAGCTTACTAATAAAAGTCACATCAGTCTACGAAAATAATACTTAAGGCCTTAAGTGTTGAAATAATTGCATATGTAGCTTATTCCAGTAAATTGTTTTGTATTAAATAATATACGAAATCTGCATGGTCTTTCCTAGATTCGTTAAGAAAATTCATTCGGTGATTATAAGGCGATAAAGGTGATACCGGCTCAGTGGCTCAACGCTTGTTAGGCTTGAAACCAAGTAGTTTCGGGTTTGAATCCCGACTAGGGCATGGATGTTTAGTGGTGTTTTTCATGTGTTACCGAGTTGGTAGCAGTAGACTAGACGAGGTTGTGTGAGAGACAACACCACTAGTTGCTGTACCACTCCTGAGTTCGAGTCTCAGCTGCGACAGATGTCACTGTCGTAGGGAATGGTCGTTGTATAATTGTCTATGTGTCCTGGTTGAGTGGTGGAACAGCTAATCCTAAACTTTGCCAGGACGTTAATCTAAATAAGGCATTAAAATTTTAAAAAATAAGACCATTTTCATGCAAAAAACTTTCAATGAAGGTATGTCTTAAAATGCTCTGTGAATATGGCATCCACAAGGTGTTCGCATATATATCTTAGCAATATCTGAAGATTTTCGCACCAAATTTTATGCGGGTCTTATTACTGAAAAAAAAAATCTTATATTTGGGCTATTATACTAAAACTGTCTTGTACAGGGATACATAAAAAGAAGGGCTCCGTGTTGTTTTTCAAATATCGAAAACCCCCTTATATTTTTACAAGCATTTCACGGGGATATTCTATGTTTTAGCTGTTCTGCACTCCACTCATGCGAAAGTCAAGTAGATGTCTAATGACAAAGGGTCGGAGCAAGAGCGGGAGCATGATCAATGATCCGATTAGGGTGGAGGGTAATTAGTATGGTGGGAGCTAATGAGAGTGGTGGGAGGTAATTAAAGTGGTGGGGTGCAGGGGTCGCGATGTCAATCTCAAAAGGTCAAGGGCAAAGCGTCAAGTGGTAAGGGGCAATTAGAGAGTAATTAAGGGTAACTTAGGTATAAATAAGGGTAATTACAGATAATTTAGGTCAAAATAAGGGTAATTATGCTAAGAATAAGAGTAATTAGTGGTAATTAGGGCAATTATAGTCCATCAGACTCTCCTCTCGTCCGTTTGCCCACCTGCTCGTCTGTCTGTCCACCTGTCTGTCTATCCGTATATCTACCTATTCGTCTATCCGTTCGTAAACAGGCAGTTAAATAATTCTCTATTATGTTGTATTTATTATTAGATATTGTCCCATTGAACAATTATAGTGTCTGTGTATTTTATTTTTACGATGATATGACAAGCATTCATTTTATTACACATTCTTGATTATATACCTAAAGTTACATTTGCCTGCTGGGTTATTTTACCTGCCATATCTTTATGGATATCTTATGTTGATTTATGAGAGGAACATTTGTGACCTGCTGGTTTTATCTAGTTAGATTTTATGGTTTTTAGTTTATTTCTTATGTTATGAAAAGGAGCATTTATATTGTTATTTTTTAGTGAAATATTGTAGTGCATTTCGCTAGTACCCTTTTATCTACTGCAAAGTACCTTTTGACTTGAACGTATCCTCTTTCAGGGCTTTATGTACTTAAAAAATATATAGAAACATCCTGGTGTCATCGCTTACGTGACTGTAAAATGCTATAACGCCCACTATTTGTACATTTTATATTATGACGAGGTTAGAAATAATACAGAGATTAGTATAATACATTCATTTTATTGCCCATTCTTGATTACATGCCCAAAAATATTGATATTCAAATCTACATTAGATTGCATAAAAAATGAACATTTGCGAGAGCACAATGACAATTATTAACTGGTAATGTTCCAAACATTCTGCTATTGTCAATGATTTAAGGTTAGGTAGAAGCAGCGAACAGTCATCAAGATCTATAATTTTATTCCACTTTAGATATTGTAGTAGGAAATTCATCTTCATCACACCTTTGTAGAGTATTATAACGTCGTTTAATGGTAAATTATGTTGATAGATGTCAATTTTGCTATATCCATAAAGATAAGGCAGGTAAAATAATTTTTATCGCGATTGTTCATCTGCATAACGTAAAATAACCCAGCAGGCAAATGTCACTTTAGGTATATACTCATGAATGTGTAATAAAAATGAATGTTTATTATATCATCGTAAAAAATACACAGGTACTATAATTGTTCAATAGGACAATATCTAATAGTAAATACAACATAATAGGGAATTACTTAACTGTCTGTAAACGAACGGATATACGAACAGGTAGACTGACAACAGACTGTCGAACAGGTGGACAGATGAACATACGGACGGACGGGAGGACAGACTGATGGACCGTAATTGCCTAAATTACCCTTAATTATTCTTATTTTGAACTTAATTATCCTTATTTTGACCTAAGTTATCTATAATTACCCTTATTTGTACCTAAATTATCTTTAATTACTCTCTAATTGCCCCCTACCACTTGACCCTTTGACCTTGACACCGCGACCCCTGTACCCCACCACAGTAATTACCCCCCACCCCTAATCTGATCACTGATCACGCTCCTGCTCCTACTCCACCTTCTATCATTAAACATCTACTAACTCATTTTTGTTTCAATATTAGAATAAGTCGCATTAAGATTAGTAAGTATCCAGTCAGAAATATCAACTATTGGATTAACAGTATAATTTTCCAATAAAGTTGTTTGTAGGCATATTCCAATGGTGGTATCTTATTCTTATGTCAAGAAGACAGCGATTGAATATTGAATACCGTAATACTCGAGGTATAGCTCATTGCTTTAAGAGTTGGTCGTAGTGTATTAGTCATCCATAATTCCAATTTTAATTGTAAATGACTTCACGTCAATAAAATGACGCAGCTGAATGTACGGTGTGCTTGGAAGGCGAGAGATAGAGATGTAGTAGAATATGACATTGGACAAATTTATTATACCTAATCTTTAAATTTCTCTGTGCATTTGAGGACATTAGAGCTAATTTTATTTTAGTTCTACAAAAGGGAAAATGTTTATTTTAATGATACCTATGTGGGACGATAAAAATTATTTTTGCAAATCGATAATAGAAGAAAAAAAAATTATTTTTTTATATATACTTTTTTTTCTCTCATCGTCCCACATTGTAACATGTTTTTAATGTCTTTTAGTGAAAGCCGTTTTTTAAAATAATGATTTATATGAGAGTAATTTGCACCGTCTTTCCGGCTTATATCCGGAGTGCTCTTAATACAGAATAGATTTTTCCGTACCCTCAGATATTATCTGAAAATTGCTTTTTGGGCTCTATCTATATAGACCTTTAGTTTACTTAGATATATGTTAAAATGTATCATTTTAGGAAATGCTTTGATTAGAAGTTTTATGCTTGAAATTGGTCATACGATCGCCTAATGAATTTTCTGAACGTACTGTGTAGAAGTTCTAATACAGTGGGGTGACATCGATTGGAAATTACGGTGACTAATTTGATGATGATGCATATTTTGAAGCAGGCTGAGTTTCGTTTCAAAATTTCAATTATAACTATTAGTTAATAACTAGTACAAAATATTGATTTGAAGAACTCTTTTATTAGTTTCGTATAAATTGAGAGCTGGCAATGTTTCCTGTCCAACGTTTATATAAACCTAATCAGGTCGATCCGTACTTACTGGACGTCCATTTAAGTCACCATAAGTAATATGCTGTTCCTAAATTAGTTAAGTATCTATCCATTGGCTATCAGTTGATCACGACGTGCCTAAAAATAAAAGATTATGGGAGAATGAGAATACTGTTTCAATGTATTACTCTGCTCTTTCTTGAAAAATTATCTAAAGATAATGGGGATGTTAACCCTAGATTCGTTCACGATTGAATCTATATATAGCAATTTAATTTATGACTAAGCGAGTTCGAGAGTTCCATGAACTCCGTCCTTCCAATGTTGGTTATTATAAGCTAATCAAATGCGTAGGCATAACTTTCTTGCCCAGGATTATGCAAATATATTTCAATCAACGTTGTATCCTACATTTTTTTACCTATTTGTTATGTACGGAGAGAACTGAGTTATTTCTTGGTAAGGTAATTTCCTTAAATACATTTTATACAATAAATAAACCTATAAAAACTGAGGATCACGGTGACTGGAATTTATGCGACACTGGGTGTTAGCTTTTAATTTCTTCATCAATGTCCAATTGTGTGTTCAAACTGACGCCCGTTTTTCGTAACACGAAGTTCAGTTCTACTTAAAGTACACCGAGCATTTTGTAACTCAGCGTCGGTAATTTTCCGGAATGCTTGTGTTACGCTGTTTGACAAGTCTTTTAATGTTGTTGGCGGTCTGGGGTGAACTTCATTTTTAAGACATCCCTTCAACTAAAAATCGATAGGAGTCAGATCAGGTGATCTAGGTGGTCACCTTACTGAATCTATCTAACCTATGAAGAATTCAGAGAAAGGTTAGAAATATGTGTACTAGTAGGAGGTCTACATGTAGAATTGTGCACAACAATTGAATAAAATGTAATTTTTTTAAAAAGGTCTTTCTTTATTTTGCAACTAAACTCCGTATATAAGCTTTTCTTTATCATTGAAAAATATATAAAAAGTAGTTTGCTTAAAGTCGATTTCACATTCTCTAATTTTTCTTCTCTAATTTTTTCCTAAGACAAGCAAAACTTTTTATTTTCTCAAAAATAAAAAAGTTTACAAGATCCCCCAATCCGAGGTCACACTGTATATATGTTCCAAATTTCAAAATAGTTGTTTCATAAATAAATGTTGCAAATTTCATCATAATTCTAAACAATGTTCATCAAAAGTTTGTATTTGTCCTGCACAAAATCATAAATTAAATGTATTCCCAAAGTCTGGAGTAAACTAGTGTATAAACTGTCAAAATTTAAAAATAACATACTCTCTAATAAATATCAATTAAATGAGAATGATCTTGGTGATACTGTTAAAAGAGATCAACATTTATTTTATCAGAATATACGCGGTATGAGAACAAAAACAAAGAATTCCGTCCTTGCCTCTGAATATGACATTATTGCATTTAGTGAAACCTGGTTGAATGATGCTATTTATAATGCAGAATTCATTGATGTCAATTACTCTGAAGTGTTCAGATGTGATAGAAATTATCAAGAAACACAAAAGACTAGAGGAGGTGGTATGTTACTAGCAATAAGAAAAGAACTTAATGCTTGTATGTACGATGTTAGAAGGCATTTCAATATATTTAATGAGTTTTATTTTGTGGACATTATTTGGATAAAAATTAAATTTTTTGATGTTGAGTATAATAATAGCCTTGTTGTTGTGTATGGGTTGTGTTGACGGGAATAGGACAATAAATTATGGAATATGATTGTCGCCGTTTCGATTTATTATTAAATCATCCTCAGGACTCTGTGAATACAAAAAAAAATTACAAAAAACATTACAGTAAAGGACCGGTTAAATACTATTTACTCATTTCAATGGATTGGAAGAAATGATTCCACTAAATGGCCTCATTTCAAAATTGCATAAAGACGTTTGTCAATCAATAACGTCGAATACCTATTATAAATTTTTCTAATGAATTATTTGAGGGAACCTCTTTTTCTAAGTTTATTCTTGAATTTGACATTTTTTTATAAAACGAAAATGGTTACAATTAGCCATAGGGAAGTACTTACAAAAAATGTTCGTTTTTCATTTCCGCATCACATCGTCGAAAAATATGCAGGGTGTTCCATTTGAGAAAATTCAATTTAAAAAGTTCTTAATTGAAAAATAAACACTTATTTATTTATAAAACGAAAATGGTTGCAATTAGCCATAATAAAGTAGTGACAAAAAATGTTCGTTTTTCATTTCTTCATCACATCGTAGAAAAATATGCAGGGTGTTGAATTTAAAAAAATTGAGAAAATTCAATTTAAAATGTTCTTAATTGAAAAATAATTTTTGGCCACCCTGTACATTTTTAAGATATGAAAATAATTCAAAAACACTATCTAGATGTCTCGTAACTGGAATTCACATAAGTTGTTCTTAAAACCCATAATTGTGACTGTGGTGTTTTTTTTTAATATCCATCTGCAGATTGAATTATTTCAACAAAAAAATTCATTACATCCAAGTGGTTGGGACATATTCAATGCTAATGTAGGAATGAATAGAGCCTAGAAAGAGGTTTTCAAAAACTGTACTGACGTACATAGTATTTGTTACATGGCCTATGTCCATTTAACAGTTTTATTTAAAAACTAGTGTTTTGTGGATTTTTAGCACGACCTGTATAACATTTTTGGATTCAGTTTTTGTAAGTGAAACTGTTTTCAACTAACAGAATTTTACTTGTATAATAACTGCTAAACCATTTCACACTGTTTAAGTACTTAGCTTTATATCTTAGGAACTCCGTCATTTTCTAACTATTATGTATCTCATTTCCGTTGTAATACAGCATTATTATCCCAGGAAACAATTGTCTACAATTCATTTATTTACATCAGATATCTATTTTTCAATTTTTATATTTTTGTTTACTATGGAGTACATATGGTTATTTTCCTTACCTTTTCTCATTCTATATATAATATATCCTAAAAGATGTAATATATTTACTTAGTTATCAATACGTTTTACTATTTATTTACATCTGTTCATATTTGTGATTATGTATAAAATAGAAATTACAAACTGAGGCAAAGACATTGGTATGGAACAAAAACTTTTATTATAGATTCCTTTTATCGATTATATGTCACTAATTTAGTTGTGAGTAAAGGAAATTGTAAAATTGCGACCTGCAAGTTGGTGCGCTTAACGCAACCATTGACAGATGGCCATACTTGTACTATTTTTCTATTTTATAGCTTTCAATTTAATTAGGAATTTCAATTTCTCAAGTTTATTTTTTGGTAGCGTTATTTCCCAGTAAACAGGACAAAAAGTTTACCTTATCAGTAAAACTCACCAGGAAGTCATTTGCTTGCAGCCTTTGTACTGATTCAAACGTATATAATTTTTAACTGTGGACTTCAGTAATTGATATTACAATTTTTATATCCCAGTTAACAAGTGTTTAATATACAGGTAATTTCATTATTCATTTAATAATTTAATTAATCTTCAAATTTTGCCTTTGATATAATTTCAATTATTTTTAAAACAAATTTGAATTCAAAGTCAATTCTTTTTAATTTAATAAGTAGTTAAAATACTATATGTACTACCACATGGTTTTCAAAATATTTTTCTCTTTCCTTTTCATTTTTTTGGCAATTTATAGCTTTTATGAAATCAGCTTTCGTGCAGCTAACTTGCTTATATTCATGCAGCTAACTTAAATATATTTCGTGCAGCTAACTTAAATATATTTTATATAGCTAACTTGCTTAAATTTTGTACAGCTAATTTACTTAAATTTTGTACATGCATACATGCTTAGATACTTACATGCTTACATGCTTCGATGCTTATATTTCTTAGATATTTAAATTCTGAGATACTTCTTCTACATTCCTGCATAGTTTTTGCACAGCTTATCTTTCATAGATAACATTTCGTTATTTTTTTTTCATTAAAGTTGTAGGAAAATTAACCAACTATGTGGTAGTTGGTTAATTTTCCTACAACTCTCACCCCATTTCATTGAGAGACGTAAATTGCCAAGGAAACTTTAGGATTCATTCTTGCAACAAGAGACAATTCTGGGCCTGGATTGCTGTCCCAGAACCAGTCACCTCAACCATAATCAATCCAGGATATATATATATATATATACATATATATATTTTTAAATTTCAATTTGTCTTTCAAACCGATTTGTCTATTTTTCATGTAATATATTTAAACATTCATTTTAAACTATTTTTTATTTCTCTTACCAACAATTTCAGTCTGATCTATAGTAGACTGGTTATTCGAGAAAAAGAGACAATTTTGCTTATTTTACTATAGATGGTGCCCAATTTAACATCAATTTTTCTTTGTCTCCTTTTCTCGAAATAAACAGAAATGTCGCTTATGCTGTACATGCCAGAAAGGATAAGTTTCTTCACTCTTACGAATGCTCTGGACCCACGGCTCTCTGCTCCGATTTAAACCAGCTAGTCGTCCGCATATGTTGCCCCAATTCTTTCTCAAAAATAAATAATAAGAGAAAGGAGGTAACATATTCCATTAAAAAAAATTCACTTCGTCCTGTAATTTCGTCTTGGCTGGCCCTGTATGTTCGAAAATAATTTCCTGTTATATACTTTATCTAGTTGCAATTTTAAAAAAAAATTCTAGCTAGTCCGACGCGCTATTGCCCCACCCTATATATCATATGGTTAATAATTATTTAAATAATGAAGATGACTTAGAAATTTCATTCTGCAATATTAGGGGCATTAAACGGTTATATCAATAAATATGTGTTATAATATCACAATGAAATTTGTAATACTGACTGTAATCTATTATTAAACAATTACGTAAGTTGTCTTATATTTAGTAAGTACTGTCATTGCTTTTGTTTTTTCTTAAATGCTATTGTAATTCGTAACCTTATCCTGTAATTGGGTTCCGCCCATTGGATGTTGTAAATAAATAATCACAGAAGCTATAACCCTGAGTATAATATAAAATAAATTTACCATCTGACATATTTCATTTTATTATTAACTAAAACTAATTAAACTAAAATGAAGAACCCACCTGATTCTTCGACTAATAATCGAAAGTTCGAATTTTTTTACATTATTTTGTCCATCTGTAAGGACCAAAAATACACAATATTTTATATGTGCTGAAGTAAATTGGTTGATTTTGTTCTTTACGGTAGGCAGTCGTACAAATTCATTAAGCATTTTAACGGACGTAATTGGAACGGACACTAATTACGTTAAATATTACAGCAGTTTATTTTCAACTTTGCTTTATCCTTTGAAGCATTAGGCCCGTTTCAAATGTAATTCGTTCTACGGTGGATATGTACAAATGGCTATCCATTTCGCTCCGCATGTGCAACGAAAACAAATCACTAAATGTGTTTATGTAAAATGCTTTTTTATTAACTTTGGCGGGATCTGTTCGGCTGAAAAATGTTGATTGAAGTAGTGGACGTGGAGTTAAGGATAACTGTATCAAAGTCGTAGAGATAAATCTGCTGGTCTAGCAAGAAATATCACAAAATTTGTAAAGTTAGGCGGAACACCTTTAGTCAAATTACTGATGCGGTATATTGTTATTAAATAAAGCAGTACATAACTTTTTAAGAAATGCACTTTCGCTGTTCTAGTGAAAAAGTAATGCAATCATTTAAAAATTCCACTCCGAGATATTAATGAAACTGGACGTTTTAGTAATACGAATTTTCAAATTTGTCGCTGGGTCGATTGCCACATGGTAATAAATTAAAGTATATTAATCACTAATATATTACGGTAAAGATAAATTTATCGCTCCACAGTTATAAATAAATAAATACACCACAGGTAATGACGACCCCCTTTATCCCGGAAGGCTCTAGTAGAGCCTTGTGTGGGAGGGGGCTACACATTTAGAGACAAGGGACACACGCCCAATATCCGTGTATAGTGAAAAAATCCCTCTCACAGTATTTTCCACTGCCACGGCCGGGGATCGAACCCGGAACTTTTTGGTGAGAGGCAAGTGCGCTCACCTCTCGACCATCAGTCACAGTTATTAAAAATATGATGTTGACTCGGGCATCAAGCTAGCACGTAACATCAAATGGATAAAAACGTAGTTACAAGTCGACAAACCAAGACTGACAACCCAGTAAAATGATTGGTAATTCATAGTACCAGTGAAGCGAATTGGATCTGGCTAATAACGCTGCTTTAATAGTTCGGTGAGATCGTTCAACCATACCATTACTCTGAGGGTGATACGTAGTTGAATGAATTCGATGAAAACTTAAAAACTTGGAAAATTCATGAAATAAATTTAACTCATACTGTGTTCCTCGATCAGTATTGACTGTCAAAGGAATACCAAAACGCAAATGTAATTTTGAAACAACGTTCTACCGACGGTTTCTGCAGAAATATTATTTAAAGGATAGGCTTCTGGCCAACGAGTGAATCGTTCGATAACTGTAAGAGTATAGGAACATCCATGTGCAACTGGAAATGAACCAATTAAATATATATGTATATATTCAAAGCGAGTTTTGGGGATTGAAAAATCTGGTAAAGGAGTTTTAGTGAGTTTATTTACTTTTAAAGTTTGTCAAGTAAGACAAGTTTTAGCCCATAAAGTACAGTTTGAATTCATTTTAAGCCAGAAGTAATTGGACGTAACAAGTTTTTTAGTGGAACGAAATATTGGATGAGTTAAATTATGAAAGGCGTCAAGAATTGGACGTCGTAAAGATTCTGGAACGTGTGGCCGACATTTAGAATTAATAATATCACACCAAATCTTATCCTCAGAGTTGGGAATTAAAATTTGTAAATTGTATTTAGATAGTTTACTTGAATTAGACTGATTATTAATTAAAGAAGTAAGTCCACAATCTTTTAATTGGACATTAATAAGTGATTTTAAATTGAAATGATCTGATATAGTAGAGACGAAGGTAGGTCGAAAATAATGTGATTTAATCGACGATACATCTACACGTGACAAGGTATCCGCGATGACATTGACTTTTCCTGATGAATGACGTATGTCATTAGTAAATTGTGCTATAAATTCCAGGTGCCTAGACAGACGAAGAATTTTCTCTGTTCTCGTAAGAAGTGCCCTAACTAACAGTTTATGATCTGTATAACAAATAAAATGACATCCCTCTATTAAAAATTTAAAATGCTTAATTGCTGAGTAAAGAGAAAAAAGGTCTTTGTCGAAGGTAGAATAACATTTTTTTGCGTCATTTAATAGAAAAAAAATGCCCAAGAGATGGTAACGGTATCAGACTATTGTTCTAAAACTGCGCCCATTGCTACGTTCGAACAATCTACAGATAAAACAAGTATAACGTTATAATTTTAATCTGGATGTGAAAGAATAGTTGCGTCAACTATGCTTTGCTTAACTGAAATGAAACTACTGATACATTCTGTTGGCCAAGAATCAATATTCTTAATTTTATCTTTATCTAATTGTCACTTGTTGTATAATTGGTGTACATAATAAAATAAAATTTAATTTAGATTAATCCTTGGGTACTATACCCAAGGATTAATCTAAAGAAAAAGGAAGTTTGGCGAATGGTCTTTGTAACCGTAGTCATTAACCCGAGGTACACACACATCTTTAGCTAATTGAGTACTGAAAATATGAATTTGAGCTATTTCCGCGAACACAACGATGGTAATAATTTATCATTCCTATGAACCGTTGTAATTTTCTAAACGTTGATGGATTTGGGAAGTTATTAATAACGTCAATTCGCTTAGTGGTGGGTGAAATTCCATCAGAAGAAATTTGGTGTCCTAAGAAATCTAATGATGGCACACCAAAAATGCATTTTGAAGGTTTGATATTGAAACCAAAATTTTCAAGACGTTTGAAAACGGTTTATAACTGAACTAAATGTTCATCATGATCTTTACTTGCTACCAAAATGTCATCTAAATAAACAAAAATGAATGACAGATCTTTTAAAGCTTCATTAATGAGTCAGTCTTAAGTCTAGACGAACTAGATTTGTCTGAGTGAAGGAGACGGGGCCTTATAGTTTATGGTGGAATTCATTTATTTAACGTCGGCCTATTTCCGCTACCAAGGCCAATCACCGACGCCAGGGGATAAGCTCATCAGTGTCTATGAAGGCACTGGGGCCCCTAACCTGAAAATTTTGACGAACCCCCACAGTTTGTCGTGCAGTAGGGATCTTTTACTGTGCTTATGTCGTAGATATATGGAACCCACAGTTTTACATCTCTTTCGAAACATGTTGATGCGCTCAGATCCGCTCATCACTTTGTCATCGACTTGCTGTGACCCGGTTTTGAACCCAGGCCGTCTGCGTGGGAGGACGTGCCACTATCCATCACACCATCAAGCCGATATCCGAACCACTTCTTGGTAATCATTTATATTTGAAAATTACTTCGATAAGGTTCGAACCCACCTAGCTATGTATGCACAGTGAGATAGTTAGACGCTCTAACCCACTGAGCTACCTTCCTCTTATTCTCCAATATACTGGTTAATTTTGTTATTTTTAGTGAATTTTGTGAACATTCTCCAGATATACTTGTGGTAGACAAACCCATAGAAAGAAAAATGAATATGAACTTAACACCACAATTAACGTTAGGACAATATTTACTTAGATTTATTTAACTTTACCCATTTCCAAGCACAATCCTTTCAAAGCAAGCTAATTTAAATCAACATATATCTCATTTAAATGTAACCATGTATGCAATATTTTTCTCATATTATTTGTATGTTCCTTACAAAATTATTAATCTATAAAATGCTCACAATTGTACGTGGTTGGATTTGATATCAATCAATGTATAGCACCTGCATAAAATACATTACCATATATCTTCTACAATAACATGCCCACAACACGTTAGACATAAATTATGAATAAAATCTCGGTTGATGGAGAACATTTTTAGCACAATGTATTAAAGATGGGAACTAGAAAAGAGATTACTTATTCAAAAATATACCCTTTTAATATTCGTCTTCAATATCCCTACAAAATTAAGTTTTAAAAATATATTCCTGTGATATTTAATACCCATTAATCTGATTACCCTTTTTATATCGAGGGATGAAAAAGTTTTCAAGATTTCATATTTGGATTGTAAGAGAGAATTTAAAATGCAGACGAGGGATTAATCCTCATCTACGTAAAATGATCTGAAACCTGAGCCGGGGAACTTCGAATTTAAAAATCGTGGAACCGAAAGTATAGAAAATGATATACAAAGTAACTTGCATTTCTAATTCTATTTGTTTATTGGGTTTTTAGAAACAAGACTATTTATTTTCATAGAAAGTAATTTGTAATACTTAGAATTATCTAGACTGTTCTAACAATTTAACATGTTAAATAACAATATAGAAATATGCCAAAGAACTCATATTATTTTTTTTCCAGGTACAACCATTCGCCAACAAACAAAGAGTTGGCGTGCGGAGCATAAAGCTGCAAGAACTCTTGGTATTATAATGGGAGCATTTTTGTTGTGTTGGCTACCTTTTTTTCTGTGGTAAGAAACACTATTCATATATTATTATTAAAGTTACACAACTGTAATATTTAAAATTCACTGAGGTGCATAAAGAAAGCAAAATACATTACCTACTTCTACGTTAATTCCTAAAATGGCTACTAATTTATAGGTACAAATATATTATACAAGTAGCTCAATATATATTAGTAGAAAGAGATTTATTCTTTCCGTTTTTCCAATACAAAGCGTGTTTCATTTTACTTGGAACCACCCCTAAAAAAAGTTTATTTAATATTCAATTTAGATCAATAATTTTAAAATATAGGGCATTGAAAAGCACACGCTTACCCCATATAAAATTTTACAAATCATAAAATCGTGGACCACTACGATTTCTTTTGGTAATGTGTCTCAAAATAAATTTAAAATATCTGTCCAAAGGCAGCTTAATAAGCTGGCTATTTTGGCATATTTTGACCAAAAGCATGCTGTTCTAAATTCAAATGCATCCTGAAATATGATTTGGAAGTGCCTCAAACATCATAATCTAAAGAACCTCTCACAGAATGATAAGAAAGTGGTCCTGAGTTAAATTGCACCAAATTTTGGTATGTTATAGGTCTTGGCCTCCTAAACAATGGTTTTCATGGGCACAATGATCAAAAGCCAATATAGCGCAACCGACTACTTGTTGAAGATAGAATCAAAGAACTAGTATACTGTTCCTACACTACCCTACCCTAAATACAATTATAGGAATGTGTAAAATACGAGAAAATTAAGTTTTTTAAGTAGGCTATGAAGAAAATTTATTTTAAAATAATCCGATTTTATTAGCTATATTATGAAGCTATATTCACCACAAATGGTGTGGCTATCACACAAATTTGTTGATTTTGGACAGAGGAAAATCCCAATTGGTTAATTAATTGCAGAAGTCAACATTCACAAAAAATAAATATCTGGTGTGATACTTTGAACGAGGTTTTAATTGGTACCTTTTTAAATGCTATTTTGAACAGTATAACTTTTCTGGATTTTTTGAGAAATGAGGTTTGGAAGTAACAATAAGGGAATGGTTTAACTAGAATTTGTCATGTAGCTGGATTGGACGTAGTAGTTTATTGATAGCCTGGCCTCCAAGATCGCCGGATTTGACACACCTGCATATTTATTTATGGAGTGGACAAAGATGCTATTCAAAAATCCGTAATCAATAAAAAATAATAAGCAAAATGAGGCACATTGTATATATTTTGAAATTGACAATATAATCTTTACGTTTTTATTTAAACATTGCAATTTATTTCTAAAAATATATCCATAAAAGTACCTACATAAAATAAATAATTTCCAACGAAGTTCTATAACGGGTTTCATATATTTGACATTAATTTTGCATTTGATTAATATCCCAATATAACATCAGCTATTTTACGATCGATCGGATCCTTTTATTCAGATGTTTACAAATTATCTGCTTTAACTTCGAATGATAAATAAAGCAGAGTCAACATACATCATGCATATATTAAATTTAATTAAACTTGCAAAACTTCATCTAAATTGATGGTCCCAGGGAGTAACGTGATCCACAAATTATTTCCCCCTTTGCGAACATTATTAAATTTGCCATTATACAATCGTCTTTCAGCTTTAGGATATCAATACTCGCGAATCGATAAACTACCTACATTGCTAATAACAATAATAGTCAGTTAAGTCTGTACAATGTACCTAGAATGAATTAATAATGAGTATTTCTCTGGGCTTGGTGGCAGTTTTGATTGTTTCTTGATGACATTAATATTTCAAATATTATCCTAAACTCCAAAATTTTTATTTTACCTGAATATTTTTTGCGATCCAATATGAATATTATAATAATGTATTTTTAGCTAGGTTTTGGGATCATAAAAATGAACAAAATCTCCTTTTTTATTATTTTTTTATTTTAACTTGTCGACGTTTCGTTAAGTTTATTAACTTCTTCAGGACACTAAAAGAAAAGTATTACTGTAGGTATAAATAAAAATTAACAATTGTTGTTTCTAATAATTCTAATATATTACATTATTATAATATATTACATTGTTAATACATTAAAACATTAAAAATACAAAAAGGCACCTTTAAAAGCTTTAAAGATTATTTAAAAATTGGGTGTAAAACATAAAAAATGTACAATAAATTATAAAAAAGAAAATATATAGACACTTGCGGTTAAATTAATTTTTCTTGTCATTTCTTTTTTATTTATTTTTTTATAATAGATTAGATGTTTTTTAGATAGTCGATAATATTAAAATAAGAATTATTTAGATTTTCTATGTCTGTTGGTTTGTTTATACTGTTGGGATTCTCCTTAATACAAATCATTTCATTGAACATTATCTTACTTTACACGAAACATTAACTATAACAAAAGCTACATACCCAACATGCCCCGTTATTTTAGATAGTTAATAACAAAAAAAATGTTAATTTACACATTTTTCTTTTTTATAATTTATTATATAGTTTTTATGTCTTACACCCAATTTTAATATAATCCTATATATATATAATCCCATTTTTGAAATTTTTTTTTTAACTTTAAATGTTTTAATGTGTTAGTAATGTAATATAATTTTTTATTTTAATTGTCTTTAAGTATAAACAACAATAATCGTTAAAGTTTATTTTTACGTACATTTATAAGTTTTCTTTTAGTGTTCTGAAAAAGTTAATAAATTTAACATCATTGTTAAGGTAAGAAAAAGAAATTTTGTTCATTTTTTTGATCGCAAAATCCACCTAAAATACACTATTATCTTTCTTTTAGTTACATAATAAATTATGTAAAATATATGTTGGTTACAATTACTTTTTTATAATATGAAAACCGGTTTATAAGTAAAATAAAATAAATAAGGCAAGGACATATTTGCAAGGACGGATTGTGATTAGCAATACTGAAATTCGGATTACATTAATACACATCAACATCGCATGTCGTATAGATCGTGCATGTCCAACTCAATCAGGAGAAATTGCAGCAAAATATCAAAACCAGAATATTCAATCAAAATGTCTATCAATTATCCATCATACACTTTAATAAAATTAAAAATTGATTTCGCTGAAAATTACCAAAATAAAAAGAAATAAATTGAGAGGCATTCTGTGTGAACAGAAAGAGCCGTCGATAAATCATTTGATGAGCAGATAAACGATAGTCTACGGAAAGCAAGATACTATACAGGCTACTACTTTAATCTTCCTCGTTTATTACAGATTTATCTTTTGTATAAGAATATAATCATTTCTTGTATCTATATTTATGACCAATAAAATTCACTTATTATTATAGCTATCCAATAATGTTGAATAAACGAAAAAACTATCTCTTCCATACCACATATTATTTTCTATAGTTGGTCAAATGCAGTAAGAATCAAGTCCTAATGGTATCAACTCTATGCAAAATGGTTAAATGGATAATTGGATGTATTCAAGATGGCGCCTGAGTGGTGACTTCCATAAGTGCAGAGTTGCCAAAATTAAGAACAAAAGTGTTAATAGAATTAACTTTAAGCGGAAAAGTGTCTGGTGATATACCAAAAACTATGAACATTAGTATAATTAAAAAATATTTAAACGAAAGACAACGTATTTGTTGTAAAGACAAGGAATATGATGTCTCCTATGATGCACAGGACGTCATTAACAAGTTTGACTCAAACGAGAAAATCAAACTGAAACATAGATTGTACCTCTCTAATAATCAAAATGACTACTTAAGTAAGATTTTATTTCATCTGGAGAAGAGGGTAAGTGAACAAGAACAGCTTATATTATTGTTAAAAGCAAATTCAGAACTTCATGGAGAAATAGTTTTAAGAAAAACTTATGTGGAATACCAGTTACGAGACCTCTAATTAATGTTCTTGAATCATTTTCATTTCCTAAAAATGTATAGGGTGGCCAAAAATTATTTTTAAATTAAGAAATTTTTAAATTGAATTTTCTCAATTTTTTTTCAAATGGAACACCCTGTATATTTTTTGACCATGTAATATAGAAATAAAAACGAACATTTTTTTGTAAGTGCTTCCCTATGGCTAATTGCAACCATTTTCGTTTTATAAATAAATAAATGTCAAATTCAAGAATAAACTTAAAAACCGCTGCCCAAGGAATCATTACTTCTGCATCCACATTTTGTATCCAAGTCTTATGCACACTAAATCTCAATGTAATATTTCATTCCAGTTAATAATAAAGTGAGGGTGGTAGAGGGGGTGGCTAATATAAAAAAAATAGAAGTTCTTGGTTCTCGTATACACACTAAACCTCAATTTAATTTTTTATTCCCTTAAACAATACGGTCGGGGTGGAAATGGTGGTGGTAGAGGGGTTAACTAATGCCAAAATAAGTTTTAGAGGCCCTTGGTTCAAATCCGAATTTAATTTTTACTCCCTTTAATAATAGGGTGGGGATGGCAATGAGGGTGGTAGAGGAGGTAGCTAACGCCAAAAAAAATTTTTTTAGACGTTTCATTCTTGTATACACACTAAATCGCAATTTAATTTTTTTTACCCCCTTTAATAATAGGGTGAGGGTGACAATGAAGGTGGTAGAGGGGGTAGCTAACGCCAAAACATTTTTTTTAGACCTTACGTTCTTGTATATACACTAAATCACATTTTAATTTTTTTTACCCCCTTTAATAATAGGGTGGGGGAGACAATGAGGTGGTAGAAGGGATGGCAATGAGGTGGTGGAGGGGATAGCTAATGAAAAAAAATTTTTTAAACGTTTCGATTTTGTAAATACACTAAATCACATTTTAATTTTTTTCTTCCCTTTAATAATAGTGTGGGGGTGGTATTGGGGGTGGTAGTGGGGCGGAGGCTGACGGCAAAAAAAATTTGAGACATTAACTTTCGTACATGCTCTAAATTGCAATTTTATCGACTCTTACTTGCTTGTTTTGCCTATTTATCCTTATATACCTCATTTACCCCCGAACCCTTCAACGGAATTAGATCAAAATATAATCTAGTTCCAGGTCTTGTTACAATACATAAGTGTAAAAAATCACAAGTCAATGTCATAAACGGTTCCAGAGTAAACGTGAGCACAAAAAAGTTACAGACAGACCGACAGACAAACAGTTCGACAAACCGACAGACAGGAAATTTTTTTCGCTCAAATTTAAAATCTCGACATTTCATGACATTTTAAGCCTATTTCAACAAAAAAAAATTGTTTGCGTTACTATACTTTTACTGGACGTGGAAGTAAAGAGAGGTTCCTTCAAATTATTCATTAGAAAAATTTATAATAGGTGTTCGACGTGTTGCCCATTTTGATTCCACGCCTTTATGCAATTTTAAAACGAGGCCATCTAGTGGGACTATTTCTTCCAATCCATTGAAATGAGTAAATAGTATTTAACCGGTCCTTTACTGTAATGTTTTTTTGTAAATTTTTTTGCTATTTTCGTTATTCGACAAGCAATAAAACCTCAGTTTGGTATAAATTGTCGTATTCAAAGGAGCGTTTATCACACTTATTGGTCGTTACAATTTGTATTAAATTTAAAATATATGTAATTTTATGAATATGAATTTTAATAAAGCGGAACTCGTAGATATGACTTGTTTTGGGTGAGTCAGACAGAAATTGTTTACTTCCCAATAGAATTTATCACTAACGTTATCTTGAAAGAAGGATTCTTGCTGTTAGCAGCTTCCAAAACCATCTCGATAGATTTCTGGAAATGGAAATGTGGAATATAAAAAAAGTGAAAGATAAAACGTGTTGTGAACGAAGAAAATCTGTGGTGCTGGCAACGGTTGAGAATCCTCATGTTAGTCAAAGAGAAGTGAGTTCATTAGTAGGAATAAGTTTGTGGGTCGAATCTTAAAAACAAAAAGTTGCATGCATATCATATTCAAATGCACCAGGAATTATCTGATGACGATTTTCAAACGCGCCTACAATTTTGTAATTGGGCCAGAGGTGAAATACAACATGATGTCAACTTCTTCAATACTGTTTTATTCAATGATGAGGTAACTTTTCATAAAAATTAATTTGTTAGTAGGCACAATTTCCATTATTACGTTTCGGAAAATCCTCACTTTTTTATGCAAGTTGATAACCAACACAGATGGTCTATAAACGTTTGGGGAGAAATTATTGGAGAACATGTAATAAGGCCACATATCTTTGATGATACATTGACTGGAGCTATTTATCTTCATTTTTTGGAAAACTATCTGCCACAATTATTGGTAAATCTCCCTGAAAGAATTCGAAATAGGATGTGATTTCAGCAAGATGATGCTCCACCACATTATTTAAATGCAGTTAGAAATCACTTAAATAATACCAACCCTAATCAATGGATTGGAAGAAATGTACCCACTAAGTGAAGAAAATCGTTTATAGAGACACACCAACAACAGTACAAAATATGAAGGAAAGAATAATAACAGTGGGAATTTCATTTCAAAAGCGCATAGAGATGTGTGTCAATGAAAATGGGCAACATGTGGAACATTTACTATAATTTTCTCTACCGAGTTATTTGAAGAAACCTCTTTTTTAAGTATATTTGGAATTTTGTAATCATTGCTCAATAAAACGAAATTGGCTGCAATTAGCCCTAGGGAAGTACTTACAAAAAATGTAATGTACAGAGTGTTCCATTTGAAAAAATTGAGAAAATTCAATTTAAAATAATCTTAATTGAAAAATAATTCTTGGCCACCCTGTACATTTTCAGGAAATGAAAATGATTCAAAAACATTAATTAGATATCTCGTAACTGGTATTCAGATAATTTTTTTCTTAATACCCATAATTGTGACTGCGGTGATTTTTTTAATATCCACCTGCAGATTGCATTATTTCAACAAAAAAATTCATTACATCCAAGTGGTTGGAAGATATTCATTGCTAATATAGGAATGAGTATAGCCTAGAAAGAGACTTCAAAAAATGTACTGATATACGTAGCATTTCATTTAAAAAAAGGCACTTAGTCCTGTAATTTCATCTTGGCTCGCCCTGTATGTTCGAAAATAATTTCCAGTTATAGACTTTTTTATCTAGTTTACTTGAAATTTTTTAAAAAATTTCTATCTATCGTAGAACTCGAGATAACGAGGTCCGACGCACTATTTCCCCAGCCTGTATATTTTCACTGTAAATACTGTTAAGTAAACATTGGTAGGAAAATATTAATTACTCGTGCTCCCTATTCAAATTGTGGTAACACTAGGAAATGCATAGGATCATTAAAGCAAACTAATTGTAATACTTGCAATAGCACAATATGCTGGAGATTAAATGCCTGTTAAACTAAACATTGCTCTGAACATTATGTGTCTAGCTTAAAATTATTTGCTACAATCAGGAGTTCATACACTATGCAAAAACAGTCTACAATTGCGTTCCTTTAAAACATGTCTAAACCTTTATACAGAGTGCCCGAAAACTCCATTGCCATACTTTAACGGTACAAAAAATATTTTAAAAATTCCCATGAACAAAAGTCCGCAAATGCTTTGAAGATGGCGGCCATAAAGTAGATTTTATTTAATTTCTTCAGTTCCACTTCGAGACCGGGTTATACATTTTGGCATGCAAACTGCTACTAATAAGGACTATCCTAGGCATGTAACGGTATAGTATATATCATAATATGGTATATATAAATTATTATTATATAATTCAGCGGTATAAGAAAGCTCGCAAAAAAGAGTACAGGGGACCGACCGCATGTCAGTTTCAGTTTAGTTGCAAAAAGGCCATAAAGAAGGTGTTCGGCTTGTTTTAACTCATCGCAAAAAATGGTCAAACACATTTTCTAACAAATCAAGGACGTAAGCCAATCCCACTCCTATGTAATTGTTTAAGATTTGTGCTACCGAATTGATGATTTTAGGGGCTAACTCCCTTCGCATTTGAGCTAGGATCGATTTTGCGATTTTGCCTCGAGGTGTGGGCGTCTTGAATACACATGCCAAATTTGAGCTAAGTCGATCTAGTGTTTTGGGCTTTAGACATAGACAAAGACATTTTTTAAGAATCACTTTTTTGGATACAGGGGACTTGATAATGTCTAAATCCACCAAAAACTCAAAGTTCATTTATTGCATGATCACAATACTTTCCTTATACACTCCGCATGCGCCGCCTCCTATCAGCCAAACCTGTGTTATCCCCGTTTCGAGGATGCTTAGCACGATGGTGCTGTCGCATTTTTATATAATATTCTATCGGCACACATGTGTTTCAAGTGAACGATAAACAAAGGCAAGTTTTAGAAAATAAACACCATACGGTATACTTTATACGAGGATAATTGGAACTGGTCAGTGTTAAAGCACAGGACCGTGCGCCCTGAACTTGATATTTTGTCCTATATATTTGGCAATGGCATCGAGATTCGAATGGTAGTTGAAACTGTGCATGCGAGTCCGAGACTGGCAATGTAATCAGCCTGAATGAACCATCTACGACTGCACTGGTTTAAAGATTGTAACGTTCTAAAGTAATCAAGAATATAATTTGCATATTAATTATTAAGAAGCGATGAAATGAGCAATTTAAAATTATCGTCTGTGTATACCTGGTTGCGAATATCATTAGAGACAGGCAATATTGTAGTGTGGTCAAGGAATTTACTTCTTTTGGAAGAGATAACTTTTTATGTGGTATGGTGACTGGCATTGTTGGTTCATATAAAGTTTGTTTAAATTTATAAACATCCGTGCAAGGATATAATATATGAACCTAAATATTAATAATTTCCAATTGGTTTGTCGAGTTCTCTAGATTGGAGAAGATATTTTTGTTTGAAGACTTGGAAATTGTCCGTTTGGGATTTTTCTTGTCACCATCCTTTTGGGGTTAGATTATCTAACCATTTTCGTTTATGGACATAAAACCCTCTTACACTAGAGGTAAAGTAATCAGGTATGTCATTTGAGACCTCCTCTAACTTTCTAAAAATTATTTTAGGGTTTTTATTTGGGATTGTCTTGTTAAAATCCCAATATCTGTAGAAAATTCGTCTATTTGCTGTATCATTTGCGAGAGAAAATGATGGTAACCAAGTTAGTGTACGTATGAGTCGGATATTGAATTCAGGAATTTAAGAAGGGAAGCAAATTTTCCAAGTGGGCCCTACCTCTAACCAGATTTCTAGTGTTGCAGTCCAAGGAGCTCCACCAAAAACAGCTAAGCCTAACAAATTTATTTCCATATAACGTTACGCATTTGATCTTAACATTTTATCATTACATACATAACAGAAATCGAGGTAATTTATTTTCTAAATTTATACATTGTTTTATTGCTAGTATTTGAGCAATGTTGTTTAATTAAATGTGCAGTACTTAGTGATATATCTTTGTCAATGCAAATAGGTTAAATTCAATCATTTAGTTAAGTCCCGTAAATGTGCACTTCAGGTACTGCAAATCATTATATATATTATATAATTAATTTATATGACTTGTCAACCGTGCGTGATCACGTTTGGGGTACGATACATACGACTATATGCACAATATATGTTATAATTCTGAATTATTGTTCACTTGAATTAAAATTTTCATATACACTGCTCGAACAAATTTCGTTACTGTTCTCGATTTCTCTTAGTAAGCCAATTTTCTATTAAACTAAATTTAAATATTATTTGCGGCTATTTTTTTTGGGTGTGACATGAATGCTCCTTGACTCCCTTTTTTTATGAGGTACACTTACGATAACTGACCATTGCAATATCAAATATTTAGTTGTATTTCTGTGGTTTCGTAATTTTGGAGGAAATATATTCTAAAGTAGTTTATTATACAGCCAGATTAAAATTACGTGGCGCCCTTATTTTTTTTATTTATTATTTAAGTACAGCTGAGGCACCGGCGTATAAGTAGTGGTCAGATTGCTGTAAGGTTAGGTTCACAAGCCTGGGCATTTATATAACGATTGCCGAACAACGAACCTGGTATAAAATTAAGTTACCAAACGACCCTGAGGTGTATATCTCGGCAGAAAATCGTTACAAGATAATAAAACGGACAGGCCTACTAGCATAAAAAAACTCGTAAATCGCTTCTCAATAGTCAAAGGTGGATTTCTGCTGTGCCAGTGCAGTGCGTAAATACCTGTTATAATATCAAGCGTAGGAGTTTAATTAGATATTGTTCATATTTATAAATATTTACTACTATATAAAAGGTAAAATATTTTAATTATTTACTAATTTACCATGGCTTTCTGGAGACCATTTGAAACAGAGGATAATATAATAACTCCCGAAAATCTTATTATTTTCTTATGACAAGCACTTCTATTTACCTCCGCCCATGTACAATAAAGATATGCTGACTGCTTTTGTCGGCTTTTAGTTTTTATACGGTTTCAATTAAATTCGTTTACACTTTATCTATGGTGTACTAGTTCTGTATTGAGGAGAGAGAGATATAGCAATTCGTCAGCGTTTAAAATTTAAATTTACACTTTGACGGTATATGTCATTTGACTGGAATTTTAGTAGGTATATTATCGCACTTATTTATATTCCTATGTCCCGTACGGCATAGCACCTATCTCTATAATGAAAATTGACGAAATTTAACAACTCACCAGTTGCACTCAACTTGAGCAAATTTACATATCCATGTACGGATAGCACTAAAAGTTAATTTTCATGAAAAATGAACTAGACAGTGTGTGATCAATAATTTCAATGATAGATCATATTATTTTATAACATTCGTTTTGTGAGACTGAATATTCATTTGGAGCACTTCTACTTATATTACATTTATACTTTTTGTCTCTAGGTATCTATGAAGTAGTATTCACAAACAGTAAAACACCTCAACACTACAATCGAATATCACAATGGACGAATGTTTCGCCAACCATGTGCTACGTCAAATTTTAAAACTGCAATCTGACGTACCTAGTTGGTCGTCGTCTGTTGACTAACGGTATTTGCCGGCCGACTGACAGTGGAGATGGTCGGGGTTCTAAACTTCTTTGATGTATCAGGGCGCCAAGGATTTTTTTTTTCTATCCAAATACCAGCTCAAGTACAATGTAACCTTAAATTTACTAAATAAATTACTTAGCGAGACGATAATGAAAAAATTCAAATTCAGTTTTATCTTTTAATGACAATAAACGAAGTAGGTTAACTTATATAACATTCAACAGTACAATAACGTAGGGTATGGTATAGCAGACAAATTCAACATTTAAAAAAAATGTAACTAACTGGGTATACGCGTCTTACGTCAGTGCTTAAACCCCCAACAAATATCATAGATGTTTTAATTAATTAACAGAATATTTTCCTAGAACGTTTAGCAAAATTTTAAAATATATATATATATATATACATACAGTGGTGAATTTTTTTTTAAGCAAAATATACGATATATTTTTTTTAAAAATCAATATATAGATGGCGCCAGAAAGATACAAACTTGCAGGCAGCAGGGCTTCAGCTTCGGCTCAAACTTCAGGAATGGGCAACTTCCAGCTATCAATTAACCCAGAAAATGGATGGCTCCTCCACAAAAAAAGAAATTTCAGTCCAGCAAAGAGAAATAACATAAGCACGTGTAGACCAGTGGAAAAAAAGTTATTCGTATCAGGGGACACAAAAAAACGTAGGAAAAACTACGAAATCCTAGGCGAAACCGTAGGTGGAAAAAAACCCTAAAAATAAATTTTTACCATTGAACAATTTACTACGAGTAAAATTTTGCTAGTTTGAATATAAAAATAAAATAATTACCTCGTTTCTGAGGGTTTTCTTAGAAAAATGTTGTTGACCTTGGATGTCATTGGCCTCGTGTAAATTTGGCAAAAATGGCTTTTACGTATAGATCCTTCCAATGAAGACAATCGATTTCCAATACCATAAAAATATGCACTCATCCAAACATAAATGGATAATCGAAAAATATAACGTTGCGAATATATCCCAAAATGGTGAAATTACTTGTTTCAAAAATCACAAAGAGCATGTAAAATACCAATTAATAATTTCCAAGCGTTCGAGCGAACTTACACGTGAAAAGTGACAGAATACCGGAAGACGAAACCTAAGCCAAAACCACAACTATCGTGAAGAAATAAATCTGTGTTACCGATCGTCAGTACGGTTATAGGATCTACCTATAAACTAATTAAAAGTTATTGGTTGCCTAGTTTATAAGAATTACGGAAATGGAAGCCTAAGTATATGCAACACGCTACACAATAAAATGTATAATACCATGCCTACACCTAAGTGCAACAGATTCCTTACAATTGCGGGTTCATATAGACAACTAAATAATAAATATTACGCGTGATGACGGATAACACGAATTCGTTAGACATTAAATGTAAGAAATAAAGTAATGATTTAGAGATTTTTTTTATAATGATTGAACTGTAACACATGTTGGCATCATCAAGAGGTGGTTACGATGTTTGATCGTCTTGTACAGTAACATTTATAATATATGCACACAACTATCCAATAATAATAATTTGATAATTTCTCACAAAAAACGTGAAGTTTTTTTTCTTTTCAAAGTATAATACATTTGTTTGTTTGTTTGTTTGGAACTAAACTAATTGTTGAATGGAATTGCCTGGAAAGATGAATGGTAATTTTTGAATTTAATTGTTTTAGTCCCAGTCCTCTTCCGACCCAGCGGTTTTCGTTTTGTGAATTGATGTACCGTCTCTCTTCTAGAGTATAGTTAGTGGACGCTCCATCACACTGTAACCACATTTCTCGGCGTGTTTCCAGGGACAAGTCAGCCACCCAATTCATTTTGCAAAAAAGTTAGATACTCTTCACTATTGAGCCTTCTTGTTAGCTCAATAGGTCCAATCAATTTTCCTTCAGCTATTCTACCCACGTTGACTCCAAACTGGTGTTGAAAATGGTAATTTTTTACAACCCTGGGATTTACACACTCCCAATAATGTAAATTGTGGATATTGAATATCCCCTGACAAAGGTAGATCGTCGCTCTACAAAATTTTGTTAAAAAATTGAGGGTTTACCTTGTTCCGGCACAGCATTTCACGGCAAAATTATTGCACTCTTTTGTCGTAGTCAGCGGATAAAAGTGCTTGCACCTATTGCGGGTGATACGGGTGGAATTGGGCCCTTTTTAAAATACAATGCACCGTGGATTTCGGAACTCCTGAATCTCTTGACACACGACGAACACTTGTAGATGGATCTTCAGTCACTATTACCATTATTTTGTCTTCGTCGATGTCAATTCTAGGTCTCCCTTCTCTCCGTGGATGTCCAGGGATTTCGCCTTCACATTACCATCTATGTATATTTTGAAACACCCTACAGTCAGGGCGACGTTTTCGATCGGGGTTTCGTATTCGATATTCTCTATGAGCAGCCCGATCATTCCCATTACAAAACATGCATATCTGCATATTCTCGTCGAGAATAAGTCATTTTCATTAACAATACCAGCAATATATCATTAACACGCATGTACACAAATTCACAAAAACAATGATTTTAATAATGTCAATTTGACAAATTGTTACTTGATCGATTAACATGTTGCATGATAGCATGTACTGGAAAAATGATTTTTTAAAAAAAAATTTTAGACGTTTCGTTCTTGTATACACACTAAATCACATTTTAATTTTTTTGCCCTCTTTAATGATAGTGGGGGGGTGGTATTGGGGTGATGGTGGGGGGGGGGGAGGAGTGGTTGGCTGATGCCAAAAAAAGATTTTGAGACTTTAACTTTTCGTACATGCCCTAAATTGCAATTTTATGGACTCTTACTTGCTTGTTTTGCCTATTTACCCTTATTTACCCCATTTGCCCCCGAACCCTTCAACGGAATTAGATCAAAATATAATTTAGTTCCAGATCTCATTTATTTATTTATTAGCCGTTACTCGAGTCCGAGTATAAAAATGTTACAGTCGATAAATTGTGTACAATAAAAAACAAGTAAAAGGTGTAGTCTATTGTAATTCCCATTCATCTACGGTGCACACGACTATGGCTATAGAGGCCAATTCGGGAGAGCACATGTCGACCGCAGTCAGGACAAACATAGACCTGGTTAGGTCTTGGATTCGGCCTTCTTGCAGCAACATTTCCTTGATAGCTGGCCACAACCCCTCGCCATTCGGTTCTGTCCGCTGCAAGTTGTTCCCATTGCTCGTCTGCAATACCGCAGGATTTTAGATTTTCATGGAGAGCGTCTTTGAACCTCTTTCGTTGACCGCCACGCCTTCTTCTACCGCTTAGCAATTCACCATAAAGTGTACGTTTAGGAAGGCGGTTATCATGCATACGATGAACGTGACCTGCCCATCTTAGGCGTGCTCTTGAAATAAGCACCTCAATTGGAAGGCTGTTTGCTCTCCTGAGTACTTCCACGTTTGATATGTGATGGAACCAACGGATTTTCATCATACTTCTGAGGTGTCTTTGCTGAAAATGTTCTAATTCTTTCACATGACGACGGTAAGTGACCCAGCTTTCACATCCATATAGCAGTGTTGGAATGACAACTGCTCTGTAGACAGCCATTTTCGTTGACAAAGCAAGGTCGTGGTTGTCAAATACTCTCTCTCTAGGTCCCCAGAGTGCTCTAGATGCAGCGTTAATTCTATTGCGAATCTCGCTGTCCATGTTTGCTTTGTCATTAACAACGTTGCCTAAGTAATTGAACTGATCCATCACTTCAAGAGAATTTCCGTTAAGTGTAATGTCTATTTGGTTCACTTGATGAGGAGTTGACATAATCTTAGTCTTTCCAATGTTGATTTTAAGTCCCAAGGAATCATAGCTCTGGGCATATACATCTAAAAGTTCTTGGAGCTCTTCCGGCGCAGAGGCTAAAAGTGCACAGCCATCCGCATACTGGAGATCACAAATGAATCGTGTGCGTGTCTTCGTGAAAGCTCTAAAGCGCCCTATGTTAAAGAGACCGCCATCAAAACGGTATCTAAGACCTATTCCTCTGACTGTCAGTTTGTTGTCAACAATAATTGTTAGAGCAGTGGTAAACAAATTAAAGAGTAGGGGTGATCTCATTACAATACATAAGTGCACCAAATTTCAAGTCAATATGATAAACGGTTCCAAAGTAAACGTGCGCACAAAAAAATTACAAACAGACCGACAGACAAGAAATTTTTTTTTTCGCTCAAATTTAAAATCTCGACATTTCATGACATTTTAAGCCTATTTCAACAAAAAAAAGAATATATTTTTTTGCGTTACTATACTTAAAATATATAGAACATAATACGCAACTTTTACATTTTAATTACTTATAAATAACTGAATTAGTATTTTGAGCTAGAACTACATCCCCTGACACGTCACTACACGTCTACAAAATAAAAATATGTAAAAAATAATGAGTCAAAGAGAACAGCATGTCGAGTAGAGTGGACTAATCAGCTCGTCAAGAGGTTTCGGTGGCCTAATTCAGTCACATTGGAAATTACATTAATCCTCAATCAAAAAGGAAGAACTCCTCTAAGTTTAATATTCAACTTTTTGACCTATTTCTCTTATAAAGGGGATAATCGTTGCATTCTAAAATAGCGACATGGCGAGTAAGGTCAATGTTAAATACCTTTCCAACTTTTGTAATTTGCTCTCCGACGTGAATTTTAGTTGGAATCGTGAACTGGAAATCTAATTTTACACTTTATCCTTGTTCTTAAACAAGTGCATTATGCACTGGTTTGTTTGAAAGTTTATCACTGCAACTAAAGTGCCCTTTCATGTTGAGTTACTTTGGATCTGTCAGTGTTATCGCTCATTAACTTATTAACTTCACAATTATGACAAATTTGTTTTAAATTATTTACGATATATTTAGTTCGTAATTCCAATAATTTCTGGAGGCATAACTAGCTTTTGTAATATATTAATTGTAATCAGGAGAATGCAAAATTGCTAGCAGAAATGCATTAGCTATACCGTAAACGAATATCTTAGAAACCTGAAAGATATGAACACATCAGGAAGTTTATGTGCATTATTTTGAAAATTTGCTTTTGCAAATCTGTATTAAAAAAAACACCAAAAGAATTATTGAAGACTATAATTCACTAGTCATGTAGACATCAACTGGGCTCAATTAAAATCAAAGTAAGGCTTGTTACATGGCCTATGTCCATTTAACAGTTTTATATAAAAACTAGTGTTTTGTTTATGTTTGGCACAATCTGTGTAACATTTTGATTCAGTTTTTGTATGTGAAACTGTTTTCAACTAACAGAATTTTACTTGTATAACTACTAAACCATTTTACACTGTTTTATGTACATATTATATATCTTAGGAACTCAGTCATGTTCTATTAACTATCATGTATCTCTGATAGCATCCCAGGAAACAATTGTCTATAAAACATTTATTTACATCAGATATCTATGTTTCAATTTATATATTTTTATTTACTATGTAAGTACATATGGTTATTTTCCTTACCTTTTCTCATTACTAGGTATATATAGTATATCCTATAAGATGTAATATATTTACTGAGTTCTCACAATAGTCACAATACGTTTTACTATTTATTTACAGCTGTTCATATTGTTGGTTATGTACAAAATAGAAATTACAAACTGAGGCAAAGGCAAATCAGCTGTGGTATGGAAGTAATAAAAACTTTTATTATAGATTCCGTTTATCGATTATATGCCACTATTTTAGTTGTGAGTAAAGGAAATTGTAGAATTTGCGACCTGCAAGTCGTTGCGCTTAACTCAATCATTGACAGATGGCCATACCTGTACTATTTCCGTATTTTATAGCTTTCAATTTAATTAGGGAATTAGATTTCTCAAGTTTGTTTGGTAGCATTATTTTGCAGTAAATAGAACCAAAAAAAGTTTACCTGTATCAGTAAAACTCACCAGGAAATCATTTGTTTGCAGACTTTGTACTGATTCGAACGTATATAAATTTTAACTGTGGACTTCAGTAATTGATATTACATTTCTATATCCGCATTAACAATAACATCCAGGTAGTTTCATTTATTACTCATTTAAAATTTAATTAATCTTCAATTTTTGTCTTTGATGTAATTTCAATTGTTTTTAAAATAAATTTAAATTCAAGGTCAATCCTTTTTAATTTAATAAGTAGTTAAAATGCTATATGTACCACATGGTTTTAAAAAATATTATTTTTTTTTTATTTTTTTGGCAATTTATAGTTTATGAAATCAGCTTAGATACTTAAATACTTATATACTTAAATTCTTAGATATTCTATATATATGCTTATATATGCTTTTATATACTTATATATTTCTATATATTTATATGTACTTATGTACTTATTTATATGTTTATGCACATATATACTTATACATTTCTGTATACGTTTCTGCATAACTTCTTCATTCCTGCATAGCTTTTGCACAGCTTATCTTTCATATAGATAAAATTTTGCTAACTTTTCATAAACCACCTGGTCGGTTAATTTTCCTACGATTTTCATTCCATTTCATTAAGAGACGTAAATTGCCAAGGAAACTTTAGAATCCATTCTCGCAACGAGAGACAATTGTGGGCCTGGATTGCTGTCCCAGAACCAGTCACCTCAACAATAGTCAATCTAGGATCCTGGTATAAATTTGTTATATATATATATATATATTTTTTAAATGTCAATTAGTCTTTATAAACCGATTTATCTATTATTCATGTAATATATTTTAACATTCATTTTAAACTATCTTTTTATTTCTCTTATCAACAATTTCAGTCTGATCTATAGCAGACTGGTTATTTGAGAAAAAGAGACAATTCTACTTATTATCACTATAGATGGTGCCCAATTTAACATCAATTATTCCTTGTCTCCTTTTCTCGAACTAAACAGAAATCTGTCATTTATGCTGTACATTTCAGAAAGGGTAAGTTTCTCCACTCTTACGAATACTCTGGATCCACAGCTCTCTACTCCGACTTAAACCAGCTAGTCGTCCGCACATGTTGCCTCAATTTTTTCTCAAAAATAAATAATAAGGGAAAGGAGGTAACAGATTGAAATAAAAACAACCTTAAAGCAATGTGAAAAACTCTAAAACCATTAAATAATAATAATAATAATAAATATTAATTAAAAAGGAGAATCATAGTTTTCTTAATAATACCATACGTTTTGTAATTGACGAGAGAATAGTTTATTTTAATAAAGATACAGAGTTCGCAGAAAACTTTAATAGGCACCTTATTGACAGTATAGGTGACATAATTAGTTCTATCAATCACGCCACTGAATGGACTGATACAAAACTTATAAACAGATAACAATTCGAACTTTAGATTATTAGCAATAAACAATCTACAGGGAATTGTATCAGATTTATGTAATAAAACAAAGTAAATGATGTATTATGTGCTAAAATTATTAAGAGGTATTCCGATGTCATTAAACATGCCGTCTCAAAATTTGTAAATTATAAACAGGAAAATTTCCAGATAATTTAAACACTAGTACAATAACACCTATACCCAAAGTAATAAATACAAACGAAGCTTGTCAGACTAATTAATACTTTGCCAGCTATAGAAAAAATCATAGAAACAGCAGTACATATACAACTCTCTGAATATTTTAATAAGAATAATTTTTTAATTAGTAATCAGACCGGTTTTAGAGAGAATCACTCTTGTGAGTCAGCATTACAATTAACTATATCTAATTGGATTAACCAGATTGATAACGATCAATATATGCTAGCTGTATTTTTAGACTTCAAAAGAGCTTTCGAAAGTATCGATAAACTGACTCCTTTAAAAAAATTAAAGTATTATGATATAGATGGCACAGTATTAAACTGGTTTGAGGACTGCCTGAGAAATATATATCAAATTACAAAAGTTAACAATAAATTTTCTAATCCTCGTCAAAATAAATTTGGGGTACCACAGAGTAGTGTCCTCGGACCTATATCGTTTATAATTTATTTAATAATATTATTAAATTTACGTCTTGTGTCTTTTTAAATCTATTTGCAGACAATACCTTAATTGCTGTAGTTGATAATAATAGATGATAGATGATACTGAAATGAGATTGAATAATGAACTAGCCAAAATTATGGGATAAACAAACTCAAACTAAATGTCAACAAAACAAAGGCAATGATTTTGGCTACGAAATTTAAATATAATAACATTAACGTAAATAACATTAATAAACAAGTAGAAAATATTTAATTGGAAAATTAAATATCTCGGAGTAATTATTGATAACAATCTAACATTTTGTGCTCTTAGAGGGGGGAATATTAAAACATAATATTTTTAATCGCAAACTATAAAATCCTTATTTTACTATAAGGAACGTAACCAGACTGCAACCAACAGCTACTCTCCGGGCTATGTGCCCCGTCGAACGCTGAATTACAGGATCAGTCTTTCGGCTGGTGTTTGTTGCAATCGAAGCATTAGCGTTTTGATGGTAATATGCAATTATTACACTTAACGCGCCAGGCTTATAACTTGTAATTCAGCGCTCGGCGGGGCACATAGCGTGGAGAGTAGCTGTTGGTTACAGTCTGCTTATGTTCCTTATAGTAAAATAAGGATTTTATAGAGAAGTTTGCGACTAAAAATATTATGTTTTAATCTACCATTTAAAACTCATTTCTTATATATGCAAAAGAAAATAACAAGAAAACTACACTTTTTTTTCAAGAATATCTAATCAGCTCTCTCTATATTACTGTACATAAGACCAAATATTTTATACCTTTTAGACAAAAATTAGTTTAATGTTAGATGTTCTTCAGTAGATGACAGTTTCCACTAGACTAGTTTATTTTTCGATGATATTTATTTATAAAATAAATCACAACTTACTTCCAGCTTATCTGAACCGATTTATAGCAATAAATAGAGAAACCCATAATTATAAAACAAAAAACAATAACAATTTCCACGTACATAGAACCAATTTCAAGAAACTAATGAATTCCTTGTTTCACAAAGGTCTTCAACAATTTAATGAGTTACCGATGGAGATAAAAACAGCTCAAACGCTAACAATTTTTAAAAGAAAACTGTCCTATGTACTATGTATATCCTATATATTTGTATTACACTCGTATTATGACTGTGTACATGTGTACATATACACATTTATTAAATTAAATTAAACCTTGTTTATATTCTATTATGTAATTTGACATTATTACATATTGTGTATATTAGGCCTGACTTATTTAAAATAAATAAATTTCAAATTTCATAAATTAATATTACGTAATTTATGTCTTGCGTGGTAAAAAACTAGTAGAGTACATGTATAACATCATCTGTAAAATTTGAGAAGAGGAACACATGTCAGCAGAATAGAGTTTGGGACTCATATGCCCACTGCATAAAAAAGAAAATCAGCTATATTGCCAAAACTATAGGGGAATAACTCTCCTTAATATGTCGTGCAAGATCCTATCTAACATCCTAAATGAAAGACTGAAACCATTCACCGAAGCCCACATCGGAGAATAGTTCAGACCAAGCCGCTCAACCACAGACCAAATATTCACTCTACGCCAAATCCTAGAGAAATCTAGAGAACTTAACATTGACATGCATCACCTTTTCATCGATTTTAAAGCAGTGTATGGTAACATCATTAGACCGAAACTTTACGAAGCCATGAACGACCTCGGAATACCAAAGAAGCTAACGTCTGATTAAAATGACCATGGTTGACACCACGTCCGCAATTAAAATCCAGAGCGACATATCGGAAGCATTCGAAATACACAAAGGGCTGTGTCCTGGCGTGTCAATTATTTAATATAGCCCTGGAAAAAATCATTAGAGACGCCAATCTTGAGACTAGGGGAACAATATTCACTAAGTCAGTCCAAACCTTGGCATATGCAGACGATGTCGACATAATAACAAGAACGGCAAGAAACTTTCTTGGACCTAGCAACGGCAGCGGGGGCCATGGAACTACAGGTAAACGACGAAAAAACAAAATACAAGCCAACTACTTTGCAGGTAAGAGCTGGGGACACAGGATAAAATTTAGTAACTGATAATCACAACTTTGAAGCAGTCAGGGAATTTACCTATCTAGGTACTCAAGTCAATCCAAACAACAACATCTCGGGAGAAATTAAGCGACGCATAGTGACGGCAAACAGATGTTACTATGACCTTTTCAGGCATTTCTCCAATAAGCGACTGTCACAAACAACAAAGCTGAGAATATACAAGACCTTAGTAATCACTGTACTGCTATATGGATCAGAAGCGTGGACCATCACAAAAGCCGACGAAACCTCCCTACTTTGTTTCGAACGGAAAATACTGCGAAAAATCTTCGGGACCGTATGCGAAAACGCATGGAGGCGCAGGTACAATTTCGAGCTATATAACCTGTATAAAAACAAAGCGAAGGGAAAAGATATTGTCACAGTGGCCAAACTAAGCAGACAGCGCTGGGCAGGACATATGGCCCGAGCCAGTGAAGCGAACCCCATTAAAAAAGTGCTTAGCATAGAACCTGTAGGAAGCAAGAGAGGTAGACCAAACCTTAGATGAGCCGATGGTGTAACACAGGGGGCCAGAAGTATTAGTACCCCCAACGGGAGAGCAAGAGCACAAAATCGTCAGGAATGGCGGAAGACGCTTGAGAAGGTCGAGGCCCTTGCAGGGCTGTAGCACCAATGATGATGATAATTTATGTCTTGCAGATATTGTCATATTTGTCTTCAGACAAATCGGGATTCATGTCGAATTCAAAATTAAGTATAATTTTCTTACCTAATGCCAATAAAATTTATACAGACACCTATTTTACGAAAATATGGTGACTGTAGTAGGGATGACAACCTTTCAGTTGGTGAGAAAAAAATAAGTGATTTTTCCAGTTGTTGAAAGAATAGCACAGAGCTTTTAATTTTTATAGTAGTTTGTGCAACAAGAGTGGATATGATAGCCATATCGCAAGAGAAAGAAGTTTGAGCACGACGCCGTAGGCGGAGTGCCTCAATCTTTCGAGTGCGATATGGATAATCCACTCGAGTTGTACAATATACTTTTCTACGACCGGATTAAGAAAAAACTACAAATAATAGTTTTGGTAATACTAAATGAGAACGGAAACCTCGAATTTTTGCGTGATTTTTTCATGCACTAATTTATACACCAACAGCACTTGTATATCGTCTTTTTCCTTATTAAGATCACACTATGGCCTTTATAGAATAATAAACCCTTCACTTATGACAGAAAACTCACTTTCTTTTACATAAAAATAAAAAGATAGTTTGTAAAACATCACAAAACAGCTACTCAAAACTATACAACTGTCAACCCAATGCGCATGCATTTACAAAGTTGTGTCTAAAGTGCCGACACCGACCAATATCATTAGGCGATTTTTCACGTTTTCAATGTTAAATTAGTATTCCTTGTGAAAGCGGTATGGTCATTCTATAGAGCACCCCCCTCTTCTGCCGAAAAAACAGAAATACTAAACGACGCGGATTTCAAAACGCCGACCGGCCGCGAACGTGTCTTGATTTATGTTTGTAAATAATGCTTTAACGCCATCTGCCCCAGATTTAATAAGGTGCTAAGTACTATTATATATCCCTTGCCCTTCAAGACACATTCGCGCCCGTCGACGCTTCGAAAGTGTCTTGAAGAGCAAGGGATATATAATAGTAGTTAGCACCTTATTAAATCTGGGGCGGACGGCGTTAAGTGTTATTTATAAACATATATATCCGTTTCTAAACGTCGACCGGTCGCGAATGTGTTTGGAAAAGTAACGTCGCATACGTCTTTCAACACTAAAACTGGATTAGTTCAACCCAGTAGCTTTCAATTCTTTCAAACGTGCCTTTAGACACCAAACCTTACACATGCGCAAACATATGTAATCAAATGACAGATGGAGGTTCATCTAATCCAGTTTCTGTGAATAAAATTCTAATTTTTATACAAAAGAAAATGAGTTTTCTACGATAAGTGAAGGGTTTATTATTCTATAAAGGACATAGTGTGATCTTAATAAGGAAAAAGACGATATACAAGTGCTGTTGGTGTATAAATTAGTGCATGAAAAAGTGCGTGTCATAAGAAAAATTTTCAAAATTTCTTTTTTGAGAAACGGTTCATATGCACGCAAAACTAATTTCAGATTCGTGTTCTACGACCCCAAAATAGGGTATCCTGAAAAAATCACGCAAGAATTCGAGGTTTCCGTTCTCCTTTAGTATTACCATAATTTTAATCAAATTTTTAATATACAAACTTTGCTTCTGCTAAATCTTATACTCTAGGTGCAAACATTTTATAAAAGCTTGAGTAGCCTAGCGGTTATATGAAGCAAGAGATCAAAGGTTCAATCCCCACATATAGCTACTTTTTTTTTTGTCATATATATCTAAAATTTTGTCTGTATATAATAATTTCAATAAAATTTTAGGTGGTATACCGTTTATCGATTCTTCACTGGAATTAAAATTATTTTCTAGCTCAAACTGCGCGAATACACACTGACAATTACTTTGACAGCTTACGTACTAACTTGAATTTTTAAAACGAATAGTTGCCTATGTACTTAATACACGAACTGTAATTGGTCGATTTCATATCCATCCTAGAATGTATATGAAATATATCCGTTCAGTTAACTGGAATGGCCCACTTATCCATTCTACAGACTGTATGGAAAACAGCAAATTTACATAAGGGAGTAGAAAAAATTAATTGTATTATATGTAATCAATATTTGTATAAATACTACTAGAAAAAACCCTTTAAGAGTAAAACCATTATTTAAACCCTCTGAGATATCACACGGGGATGAAACATTGTAGCAGGATTCCCCTTTGTGAAATACTACATTTTTGCAATACCCTTTAACAGGGGATGAATCAATGAATAAAATAGAGATATATTATGCCCTTTTTTGATACTAATAAAAACATGAAACAAAAAAAATGTATCAAACACCATTTACTTTAACAGACTATCCTACAACAAAGTCATTCTGTTTGGTAATTTGTCTATAAGCCATGACAGTGTAATTCTCTTTTATTTCACAGATATAAACGCTCTTTTACGTGCAATGAATTTCACAACAACTCCTCTAACAATTGAGACAAACCACTTTTATACTCATGATACCTCCAGAATCATGAGGTTAACTATTTATGTACATCTGAAATTTTAATGCTTGAAATGTGTGAAAATGTAACGTGTATTCTCGAGCACCTTATAAACTGCACACTCTAGCCTTAATAGGTTATTAGCAATTAAATGTCATTCCTTCATTACTGCCAATTTCACGTTTCAGGTGTCCGAAATAAAATAATTAACATTTAAGAACACAGAAATCTTCGAAATTTAACATATCGACGCTCACTCGGCTATTCATGAAAATTTAGGAAAGTTATTTGGCGCGAAGATAAACAAGACATCTAATCTAACTTTATTTCTTTTTTAAATTTATTATGTAACTTATAAACACCTAAAATTAAACAGGAAATCGAGTAAAAGTCTATTAATGAGTTTTACTAGCATATGTTTCTGTAAAAAATTAATACCGTACAAAATTGAAATTTCAGGGTGAATTTTCTGAACCGTTATAAGTTCGAGAAATTCGGAAATTCTGATAAATTCGAAAATCCCCTATCTTAAAAATGTTTTCTTAACCGCCTCTCAAGTTATTGAAGTAACCCCCTGGAAGATCTCAAGGATCTTGTGCTAGGCAAAGAGAGACGAGGCCCTACAGTTTAATGTGGACTCCGAACCACTCTTGGGGCAATTTTTTTAATGAAAAATTGTTTCGCCTTGCGGGAATCGAACCCACTTCGCTAGGCAACTCAGTTTGCTAGCCAGTCGCTTTAACACACTGAGCTACCATTCCCCTTAAATCTAAATCTAAATGCTCACAAACGGGAATAGAAATGTACATACAAAAAAAAAATGTTGATTTTTCATTCGTACATCATATGGTCGAAAAGTATTAATGCAATCAAAATAGAATTTGAAGTGGAACTTTTTCCATAAGCAATTTTCTGGTTGAATCTTGTTGGGGAGTTGTTAAGGAGTACCCAAAAAAATTTTGTGCTTCAAAGACCCTGTCCTGCAATTGTTACTAACAAGTTAATTTTTTTTAACCGCATCTTCAACCTATAAATGTGAATAACTCGTGATATGTAGGTCCGATTAGGACAAAAAAAAACAAAATCTTTGTAATTAAATTTTACACAAATCTACGCTTAATAATGGTCTTAGGAGTGCAATCATAATCTACAGAAGTAAAAAAACTGAAAAATCGTTTTTTTTTTTTATTTCATTTTGCTGCTCAGAGCCGCTGGGTGAACCAATTTAATTCAAACTTTCAGAAAATCTGCCTTTTGCTTTAACAAAATCACCCTGAAAATCTGGTGCAAAAATATTAAACCCAATGTAAATCATTTCTTGTTTATTGGGTTTTAAGCAAATACAAAAAAAATTACCAAAATACTTTTAAAACGATTTTTTAAGGCATCAAAAAGCTGGCATCGAGACCAAATTTTTAGGGTATTTTTGTTAGAGCAAAAGTCAGATTTTCTGAAAGTTTGAAGCTGATAGGTTCTCCCAGCGGCTCTGGGTAGCAAAATGAAAAAAAAAACAGTTTTGATCAGTATCTTCACATTTGTAGGTTATGGGTGCGCTCCTAAAAGTTACAGTAAATAAAGATTTGTAGAAAATTTAATTACAAAAATTTTGTTTTCTTTTGCCTCGATCGGATCTATACAAGGTGGGACAATAATAGTGCGTCGGACCTCGATATCTCGAGTTCTACGATAGCTAGAAATTTTTTAAAAAATTGCAAGTACACTAGATAACTGGAAATTATTTCCGAACATAGGCGAGCCAAAACGAAATTACAGGACCAAGTACCTTATTTTTTTTAAATGGAATGTTATGTATATCAGTACATTTTTTGAAGCCTCTTTCTAGACTCTATTCATTCCTATTTTAGCATTAAATATCTCCCTCCCAACCACTTGGATGTAATGAATTTTCTTGTTGAAATAATGCAATCTGCAGATGGATACTAAATCATGTGTTTTAAGAAAAACTTATGTGTTATAAGACATCTAATTAATGTTTTTGAATCATTTACATTTCCTAAAAATGTACAGGGTGGCCAAAAATTATTTTTCAATTAAGAACATTTTAAATTGAATTTTCTCAATTTTTTTCAAATGGAACACCCTGTATATTTTTCAACAATGTGATGTAGAAATGAAAAACGAACATTTTTTGTAAGTACTTCCCTGTGGCTAATTGCAACCATTTTCGTTTTATAAATAAATAAATGTCAAATTCAACAATAAACTTAAAAAAAGAAGTTCCTTCAAATAATTCATTAGAAAAATTTATAATAGGTGTTCGACGTGTTGATTGACACACGTCTTTATGCAATTTTGAAATGAGGCCACTTAGTTTGACCATTTCTTCCAATTCATTGAAATAAGTAAGTAGTATTTAACGGGTCCTTTACTGTAATGTTTTTTTGTACATTTTTTTGCTGTTTTCGTTATTCGACAAGCAATAAAACTCAGTTTGGTAGTTTGGTATAAATTGTGGTGTACAAAGGAGCATTTATCAAGACCATAAATAAAAGAAAAGAGCCATACACAAAAGTTTATCAGTCAAAAGATGCCACCACAACCAGTTAGACAACCCTTACTAATACATTAATTGGATTGAATCTGCGGTAAGTTCTTGATGAAACAAGTTCAATAGAATAATTATAAATATTCAAAAGAATAGTTACAATACGCATTTGGTTTATTGTTTCATTAGTTTTGTTCAGATTTCGCTGACATATGTTTCGGCCCTGCAACCACTATCAAAGAGTCTTAAAAAAAAAGTTTTTAAGACAGACGCTTTGATAATGGTCGCAAGCATAAAACATATGTCAGAGAAATCTGACAAAACTAATGAAACAGTATTGTAGCTATTCTTTTGAATATTTATAATTATTCTACTTACTAATACAACCACTAACTTAAAATCAACCGCATATAAAACAACCATGCATGCATACATTTCACAACACGCACTGATAAAGATTTATCCCACACAGCAGACAGCCTCGAGCACGCAAATCTAAAATAATTTGGCACCGCGGCAAGCACCTAACGGTGGATCGCCGTACGTATCCCTAGAGGGAACAAACACTTACAATAGCATTTATCACACTTATCGGTCATTACAATTTGTATTGAATTTAAAATATTTGGAATTTTACGAGATGAATTTTAATAAAGCGGAACTTGTAGACATGACTTTTATTTTGGGCGAGTCAGACAGAAATTGTTTACTTGCCAATAGAATTTGTTACCAACGTTATCCTGAAAGAAGGATTCCTGATGTTAGCAGCTTCCAAAACCTTCTCGATAGATTTCTGGAAACTAAAAATGTCGAATATAAAAAAAATGAAATAATAAAATGTGTTGTGAACGAAGAAAATGAGTTTTCTGTGGTACTGGCAACGGTTGAGAATACCCGTGTTAGTCAAAGAGAAGTGAGCTCATTAGTTCCTAAGTAGACAGTCGGCATGCATCCATATCATATTCAAATGCACCAGGAATTATCTGATGACGATAGGATGTAGTTTAAGCAATATAGTGCTCCATCACATTATTTAAATGCAGTTAGAGACCACTTAAATAATACCTACCCAATGGATTGGAAGAAATGGACCCACTAAATGGCCTGCTAAATGCCCAGGTCTTACAAAAATGGATTTTTCTTTTTACGGGGATACGTGAAGGAAATTGTTTATAGAGACACACCAACAACAGTACAAAATATGAAGGAAAGAATAATAACTACACAGGCAGTTTTAGGAACAGTGGGAACCTCATTTCAAAAGCGCATAGAGATGTGTGTCAATCAAAATGGGCAACATGTGAAACATTATTATAATTTTTTTATTTGAAGAAACCTCTTTTTAAGTTTATTTTTGAGTTTTGTAATTATTTCTCAATAAAACGAAATTGGTTGCAATTAGCCATAGGGAAGTACAAAAAAATGTTCGTTTTTCATTTCTACATCACATCGTCGAAAAATATACATTTGAAAAAATTGAAAAAATTCAATTTAAAAAGTTCTTAATTGAAAATTAATTTTTGGCCACCCTGTAAATTTTTGGGAAGTTAAAATTTTTCAGAAACATTAATTAGATTTCTCGTAACTGGTACTCACAAAAGTTTTTCTTAAAAGCCATAATTGTGACTGTGTTGATTTTCTTAATATCCATCTGCAGATTACATTATTTCAACAAAAAAATTCATTACGTCCAAGTGGTTGGAAGATATTCAATGCTAATATTGGAATGAATAGAGCCTAGAAAGGAGTTTAAAAAAATGTACTGATATACATAGCATCCCATTTTAAAAAAGGTACTTGGTCCTATAATTTATTCTTGGATCGCCCTGTATATTCGAAAATAATTTCCAGTTATAGGCTTTTTTATCTAGTTTACTTACAATTTTTTTTAAAATTTCTAGCTATCTTAGAACTTGAGATATAATAATAATAATAATAATAATAATAATAATAATAATAATAATAATAATAATAATAATAATAATAATAATAATAATAATAATAATAATAATAATAAGCAGGAGGGGCTGACTTCCATCTATCAAGCCTTTGGTGAGTAGCGCCACCACTTACTCCAGCTGGGGTGCAAAACCGAACCGGCAGCCCTAGTGCACCCGGGAGGGGAAAGCGTCTTCCCCTCTGGTGTCGGTCGTGGGTCTGCTGGGCTAACCACCCACAGACCCTAAACTTTGGTTCCGGCAGGCCGAAGACAGGGCCCCCACGATCGACCCCGTGCGGATAGGGGTCAAGGGCAAGGTGGTGGGGCCCAACCGGACGGACCGCCCGTTGACGAAATTGGCAATGTCCAAGGACGCTTTGAGTGGACAGATGAACTGAGAGATGAACTTCTGCATTGCTATGAAAGCAGTGAGCCCGCGCGGAGGGGATACATGGCGCGGATGCATGCTCTGTGGTGTGAGAGGCTACCAGAGCATAGCGCCTTCACGCCACAAAATCTGCGTGACTATGTATCCCACCTTCGTAGTAGGGGCTACGTGAGGGCTGCTCCTGGACCGGTGAATGAGGTGGCCGAAGAGCCGCCACAATCACCGGTTGAGGACGTAGCACTCCTCGTTCCGCCAATACCAGAGGGCCTCAGTACCAGAAGGGGGTTACACCATCTGAAAACCCCCGGGCCACAAGACCTGGCCAGAGTGGACGCTGAACTTCGTACAGCGCTACCAGAAGAGGCTGACATCTGGCACATAAATTGTGCCGTGTATGCCGCTGCTCAACGCTCTTCTCAGGTGGAGAGGCGAAATACCTCTTCCCCACAGGAGAGAGCGCAGCGGCGCATACAAAAGATGGAAGCCAAGATCCGGTCGGCGAGGCAACACGCATCCCGTATCCAATGTGTGATGGACTATATGGCGGCCAACAGGCCGTTCACGCCTAAAGTGCGTCGATTAGCCGCCAACCTAAGACGCGTCCATCACACACTCAATGAGGCAGTGCTGCGAACCACCAAACAGCACTGTCTCGACAGGATACGGATGCTAGTGACTTGTAAAAAATCACTAGTGAGGCGGGCGAGAGGGCTTGCGGAAAATAAACTGTTCCGCGAGAAGCCCTCGCGCCTTTTCCAACCGCCTCCGCGTGTTGTAGACAATCCGCCGACTGCAGATCAGGTGGAGAACTTCTGGAAAACGCTATACGAGGAGAGGCTTCCACTCAACCGAGATTCTCCTGCCCTTGCACACTTTGAAGCCTTTTGTCAAAGGCTTCAGCAACTACAGGAAGTGTGCGAACCAATAACCCCAGAAGAGGTTCGTAGGGCTCTTGAGGGCTCTAAGAACTTTGCTGCTCCAGGTCCCGATGGGATAAATAACTTTTGGTGGAAAAAGTTATCGAGCACCCACCACCATTTGGCCAGAATTTTTAATTCCTGGTTAAATGGGGAGCAGCAAATCCCTTCTTGGGTTGTTGAGGGGCGGACAGTGCTGATCCCCAAGAACGGAGATTTGTCCAACCCAAAGAACTACAGACCGATAACCTGTCTAAACGCATGCTACAAGGTGTTTACACGCATTTTGTACATGCGGGTGCTCCACGCAGTTGAACCGGTTTACGAACGGATATATGAGCAACGAGGGTCGAAGAGAGGTGTCGCTGGCTGCAAGGAAAACCTGCTGATCGACAGATGTGTCACGCAGGACTCCATGCAGTATAAGCGGAACCTCTCTATGGCCTGGATCGACTACCGCAAGGCATTTGACATGACATCGCATGAGCTCATTGTTCACTTGCTCCGATGTCTTGTGGTACCAGGCCCCGTAGTGAGATGTATTGAAGAACTGATGCCGCTCTGGAGGACTCGTTTTACCATAACATCGGGTAACGATAGAGTCCAAACAGAGTCGGTAACATTCAGAAGAGGAGTATTTCAGGGAGATTCCCTCAGCCCCCTTCTCTTTTGCATCTCACTACTGCCATTATCCGTCTCGCTCCGGAAAACCCGTGGCTACAACTGCGGTACCCCCGGCGACAGGAGGCATAAGGTCACCCATCTATTTTATATGGATGACCTTAAACTTTATGCCTCTGGAGAGAGGGATCTCCAGCAGTCCCTTAGGGTGGTACAGGAGTACACGCAGGCTGTCGGTATGCAGTTCGGGTTGGACAAATGCGCACTGATCCATCTCAAGAGAGGACGATGCGGTGACTACGGAGAGGACGCGCAGCTCGTGGACGGAAGCATCTTACACCATCTAGATGCCGGAGAGTCGTACACTTACTTGGGTGTCGAGCAACGCTCCACCCAAGAAGTGAGTGTAGTGAAAAACGCTCTCCGCGGCAAGTATCAGCACCTACTCCGACAGATCTGGTCTTCAGAACTGTCGGGGAAGAACAAGGTGTCTGCTACAAATATGCTTGCCGTTCCGATCCTTCTCTACTCTTTCGGAGTAGTGAAGTGGACTAGAGAAGAGCTGCGTCAACTCGATGTAGTAACCCGCAAGAAGATGCATCTCAATAGGAGCTTGCATCCTAAATCGTCCGTTTCACGGTTATATCTCCCACGACATCGGGGAGGCCGTGGACTCTTGAGCTTGGAGAGTCTCCATAGCAGGATGGTTCTGGATGGAGCATGTAAGGTCATCAGGAGTTCGGATCCCCTCCTCTGCATGGTCCGAGACCATGAAAATGCAGAGGTAGGAGCTTTTCTCTTTAAGGCAGCACGCAGAGCAGCCGATGAACTTGGTCTCATCTTCGACGTCGAGCGGGTAAACCCCGACTCTGTCACCGAGTTGGAACCCGTTCGACTAAAAGCCCACATTAGAGCTGCAGAACACAACATCCTTCTGCAGCTCCATAAGGATAAGCCATTGCACGGGATCTTCTATAAAAATATAGAAGACCTCGGCTTATCCGAAAGGCTGACCTTCGCCTTCTTAAGGTCAGCTGGGCTGAAGTCTGAGACCGAGGGATTCATAATGGCTTGCCAGGATGGTGTATTTAACACTCTCGTCTATCGACGTCGTGTCATGGGTATGGAGGTCCCTGATGTCAGCTGCAGGGCCTGCCGCAGGGCGCCGGAGACTGTAATGCACTTACTGTCGGCTTGCCCGACTTACGCAGTCTCGGCCTATATTCATAGACACAACGCAGCATTACGAGTGCTTTACTATCATCTAAGGCACTCGTATGGGATAGACGAAACACCAGTGCTGCCTTACGTTCCGGGGGATATTGAGTCCGTTGTGGGGAATGAGAAGTGCCTAATTTATTGGAACTACTCGTTTCCCACCGTCAGGCAAATACAAGCCAACAAGCCTGACATAGTACTCCTCGACCACCAACTCAAGACAATGTATGTCGTGGAATTCTCAGCTCCCGCTGAGAGCAACATTGTCTTGAAAGAGGAGGAAAAACGGACAAAATATCGAGATTTGCTCTTCGAACTCCGCAGGCTTTATCCAGGCCATTCTGTTAAAATAGTGGTACTGATTATAGGAGCCCTCGGTGGAATGAGACAGACGCTGCTTTCAGAACTAAAGATCATACCGGCATGCCGAGATTCGGCAGAGATCTTAGCCGGCAGAATGCAGAAGGCTGTCATCCTCGGTTCATTACGTCTACTCAGGGCACACGATTCGCGGACCCGGTAGTCACTCACCCCACGGGCGTGGGGAGTGGCTATTGGTATTACCAGCTCCCCTCTGTGAGGGTCGGAGCCACAGAGTAGGGTGACTGGTTTTTTGTAAAAAAAAAATAAAAAATAATAATAATAATAATAATAAACATTAGAGCTGCAGAACACAACATCCTTCTGCAGCTCCATAAGGATAAGCCATTGCACGGGATCTTCTATAAAAATATAGAAGACCTCGGCTTATCCGAAAGGCTGACCTTCGCCTTCTTAAGGTCAGCTGGGCTGAAGTCTGAGACCGAGGGATTCATAATGGCTTGCCAGGATGGTGTATTTAACACTCTCGTCTATCGACGTCGTGTCATGGGTATGGAGGTCCCTGATGTCAGCTGCAGGGCCTGCCGCAGGGCGCCGGAGACTGTAATGCACTTACTGTCGGCTTGCCCGACTTACGCAGTCTCGGCCTATATTCATAGACACAACGCAGCATTACGAGTGCTTTACTATCATCTAAGGCACTCGTATGGGATAGACGAAACACCAGTGCTGCCTTACGTTCCGGGGGATATTGAGTCCGTTGTGGGGAATGAGAAGTGCCTAATTTATTGGAACTACTCGTTTCCCACCGTCAGGCAAATACAAGCCAACAAGCCTGACATAGTACTCCTCGACCACCAACTCAAGACAATGTATGTCGTGGAATTCTCAGCTCCCGCTGAGAGCAACATTGTCTTGAAAGAGGAGGAAAAACGGACAAAATATCGAGATTTGCTCTTCGAACTCCGCAGGCTTTATCCAGGCCATTCTGTTAAAATAGTGGTACTGATTATAGGAGCCCTCGGTGGAATGAGACAGACGCTGCTTTCAGAACTAAAGATCATACCGGCATGCCGAGATTCGGCAGAGATCTTAGCCGGCAGAATGCAGAAGGCTGTCATCCTCGGTTCATTACGTCTACTCAGGGCACACGATTCGCGGACCCGGTAGTCACTCACCCCACGGGCGTGGGGAGTGGCTATTGGTATTACCAGCTCCCCTCTGTGAGGGTCGGAGCCACAGAGTAGGGTGACTGGTTTTTTGTAAAAAAAAAAATAAAAAATAATAATAAACAACTTTATATTTAAGCAGGAGGGGCTAACTTCCATCTGTTAAGCCTTTGGTGAGTAGCGCCACCACTTACTCCAGCTAGGGGTGCAAAACCGAACCGGCAGCCCGAGTGCACCCGGGAGGGGAAAGCATCTTCCCCTCTGGTGTCGGTCGTGGGCCTGCTGGGCTAACCACCCACAGGCTCTAACCTTTGGTTCCAGCAGGCCGAAGACTGGGCCCCCACGATCGACCCCGTTCGGATAGGGGTCAAGGGCAAGGTGGTGGGGCCCAACCGGATAGACCGCCCGTTGACGACGTTCGCAATGAACAAGGACGCTTTGAGTGGACAGATGAACTGAGGGATGAGCTTCTGCATTGTTATGAAAGCAGTGAGCCCGCGCGGAGGGGGTACATGGCGCGGATGCATGCTCTGTGGTGTGAGAGGCTACCAGAGCATAGCGCCTTCACGCCACAAAATCTGCGTGACTATGTATCCCACCTTCGTAGTAGGGGCTACGTGAGGGCTGCTCCTGGGCCGGTGAATGAGGTGGCCGAAGAGCCGCCACATTCACCGGTTGAGGACGTGGCTCTCCTCGTTCCGCCAATACCAGAGGGCCTCAGTACCAGAAGGGGGTTACACCGTCTGAAAACCCCCGGGCCACAAGACCTGGCCAGAGTGGACGCTGAACTTCGTACAGCGCTACCAGAAGAGGCTGACATCTGGCACATAAATTGTGCCGTGTATGCCGCTGCTCAACGCTCGTCTCAGGTGGAGAGGCGAAATACCTCTTCCCCACAGGAGAGAGCGCAGCGGCGCATACAAAAGATGGAAGCCAAGATCCAGTCGGCGAGGCAACACGCATCCCGTATCCAATGTGTGATGGACTATATGGCGGCCAACAGGCCGTTCACGCCTAAAGTGCGTCGATTAGCCGCCAACTTAAGACGCGTCCATCACACACTCAATGAGGCAGTGCTGCGAACCACCAAACAGCACTGTCTCGACAGGATACGGATGCTAGTGACTTGCAAAAAGTCATTAGTGAGGCGGGCGAGGGGGCTTGCGGAAAATAAACTGTTCCGCGAGAAGCCCTCGCGCATTTTCCAACCGCCTCCGCGTGTTGTAGACAATCCGCCGACTGCAGATCAGGTGGAGAACTTCTGGAAAACGCTGTACGAGGAGAGGCCTCCACTCAACCGAGATTCTCCTGCCCTTGCACACTTTGAAGCCTTTTGTCAAAGGCTTCAGCAACCACAGGAAGTGTGCGAACCAATAACCCCAGAAGAGGTTCGTAGGGCTCTTGATGGCTCTAAGAACTTTGCTGCTCCAGGTCCCGATGGGATAAATAACTTTTGGTGGAAAAAGTTATCGAGCACCCACCACCATTTGGCCAGAATATTTAATTCCTGGTTAAATGGGGAGCAGCAAATCCCTTCTTGGGTTGTTGAGGGGCGGACAGTGCTGATCCCCAAGAACGGAGATTTGTCCAACCCAAAGAATTACAGACCGATAACCTGTCTAAACGCATGTTACAAGGTGTTTACACGCATTTTGTACATGCGGGTGCTCCACGCAGTTGAACCGGTTTACGAACGGATATATGAGCAACGAGGGTCGAAGAGAGGTGTCGCTGGCTGCAAGGAGAACCTGTTGATTGACAGATGTGTCACGCAGGACTCCATGCAGTATAAGCGGAACCTCTCTATGGCCTGGATCGACTACCGCAAGGCATTCGACATGACATCGCATGAGCTCATTGTTCACTTGCTCCGATGTCTTGTGGTACCCGGTCCCGTAGTGAGATGTATTGAAGAACTGATGCCGCTCTGGAGGACTCGCTTTACCATAACATCGGGTAACGATAGAGTCCAAACAGAGTCGGTAACATTCAGAAGAGGAGTATTTCAGGGAGATTCCCTCAGCCCCCTTCTGTTTTGCATCTCACTACTGCCATTATCCGTCTCGCTCCGGAAAACCCGTGGCTACAACTGCGGTACCCCCGGCGACAGGAGGCATAAGGTCACCCATCTATTTTATATGGATGACCTTAAACTTTATGCCTCTGGAGAGAGGGATCTCCAACAGTCCCTTAGGGTGGTACAGGAGTATACGCAGGCTGTCGGTATGCAGTTCGGGTTGGACAAATGCGCACTGATCCATCTCAAGAGAGGACGATGCGGTGACTATGGAGAGGACGCGCAGCTCGTGGACGGAAGCATCTTACACCATCTAGATGCCGGAGAGTCGTACACTTACTTGGGTGTCGAGCAACGCTCCACCCAAGAAGTGAGTGTAGTGAAAAACGCTCTCCGCGGCAAGTATCAGCACCTACTCCGACAGATCTGGTCTTCAGAACTGTCGGGGAAGAACAAGGTGTCTGCTACAAATATGCTTGCCGTTCCGATCCTTCTCTACTCTTTCGGAGTAGTGAAGTGGACTAGAGAAGAGCTGCGTCAACTCGATGTAGTAACCCGCAAGAAGATGCATCTCAATAGGAGCTTGCATCCTAAATCGTCCGTTCCACGGTTATATCTCCCACGACATCGGGGAGGCCGTGGACTCTTGAGCTTGGAGAGTCTCCATAGCAGGATGGTTCTGGAGGGAGCATGTAAGGTCATCAGGAGTTCGGATCCCCTCCTCTGCATGGTCCGAGACCATGAAAATGCAGAGGTAGGAGCTTTTCTCTTTAAGGCAGCACGGAGAGCAGCCGATGAACTTGGTCTCATCTTCGACGTCGAGCGGGTAAACCCCGACTCTGTCACCGAGTTGGAACCCGTTCGACTAAAAGCCCACATTAGAGCTGCAGAACACAACATCCTTCTGCAGCTCCATAAGGATAAGCCATTGCACGGGATCTTCTATAAAAATATAGAAGACCTCGGCTTATCCGAAAGGCTGACCTTCGCCTTCTTAAGGTCAGCTGGGCTGAAGTCTGAGACCGAGGGATTCATAATGGCTTGCCAGGATGGTGTATTTAACACTCTCGTCTATCGACGTCGTGTCATGGGTATGGAGGTCCCTGATGTCAGCTGCAGGGCCTGCCGCAGGGCGCCGGAGACTGTAATGCACTTACTGTCGGCTTGCCCGACATACGCAGTCTCGGCCTATATTCATAGACACAACGCAGCATTACGAGTGCTTTACTATCATCTAAGGCACTCGTATGGGATAGATGAAACACCAGTGCTGACTTACGTTCCGGGGGATATTGAGTCCGTTGTGGGGAATGAGAAGTGCCTAATTTATTGGAACTACTCGTTTCCCACCGTCAGGCAAATACAAGCCAACAAGCCTGACATAGTACTCCTCGACCACCAACTCAAGACAATGTATGTCGTGGAATTCTCGGCTCCCGCTGAGAGCAACATTGTCTTGAAAGAGGAGGAAAAACGGACAAAATATCGAGATTTGCTCTTCGAACTCCGCAGGCTTTATCCAGGCCATTCTGTTAAAATAGTGGTACTGATTATAGGAGCCCTCGGTGGAATGAGACAGACGCTGCTTTCAGAACTAAAGATCATACCGGCATGCCGAGATTCGGCAGAGATCTTAGCCGGCAGAATGCAGAAGGCTGTCATCCTCGGTTCATTACGTCTACTCAGGGCACACGATTCGCGGACCCGGTAGTCACTCACCCCACGGGCGTGGGGAGTGGCTATTGGTATTACCAGCTCCCCTCTGTGAGGGTCGGAGCCACAGAGTAGGGTGACTGGTTTTTTGTAAAAAAAAAAAAAAAAAAAAAAAACAACTTTATTAAACAAAATATACTGCAAAATAACAATTTCAGTTTCCCATTTTGGGAAATAATTATTAAAGTAATTATGCAGCGCAAAAGTTCGAGGTCCGACGCATTATTAATTGCCCACCCTGTATACATCGTGAGGAACAGTTAAAAAACAAGCACTTAAGCCAAAGAATAACAAAATATATCTACAGTATATTGTGGTATAAGCTTCAAAGAATAGATAAAAATTTTTCTTACATTAAAAAACATTAATTTTCATATAGTTTCTGAGCCCTGAACATCGCAAATTTCGCGTTTTTTGAGATTTCAAAAATTTTTTTCTCGAAATCCAGCAACTTTAGAGAAAAAAATTTAAGAATATTTTTTGTTTGCTTTGATGTGAAAAATACAACATTTTTTCCGAAACGAGGAAGTCAATTTTTATAATTTGTTTAAAAAAACTTTGTTTAAACATTTCCTGACCACATTTCCACCCGGCAAACTATACTTTCTTATAAAGGAGCACATTTTGAACAAGATGGCACAAAAATATTCCATCCGAATTAATTTTCCCGGTCGATGACTGACGGACTAAAAGGCATTTAAAAGCATTTTATACATCAACTTTCAAGAGAAACTTCCACAGCGATAAGAAACCAACTAGTTTTTATATTTATGATTACGTTGTACACATGCAAATATAAAATAATTAGGTGAAAAATTACTAGCGAACACTTTAAAAAACACAAATTATTATCGAATATATTTAAATAAATCCACCCATCCTATAAATTCTTCTAGTATAGTCTAGTACACTTTAACTTGGCGTGTGTATGTATGAGTTAATATTTCCGTACGATTTCATTTTCTCCCATATTGTACACAAAGTTAAAGCAATAGTCCACAAACATTCTCTACGTGGACAATATTTCTGGATCTTTGTGTACAAGAGAAAATGAAATCGTACGGAAATATTAACTCATACATACACACGCCAAGTTAAAGTATACTAGGGTATATTAGCCATTATGAGGTAGTTATTTCAATGAAAGCTACAACAATTTGTGCTTTAAAGTTACTTTGCAATGCTTTTAATATAATACATTTATTTAGCATGTTCATGAAAATAATGTCAATATAAAAATAAAAAACGAAGTAATTTCTTATCAGCATGGAAGTCTCGCTTTAATAGTTCTTAAATAATGTATTTCTTTATCGTATGTTTACCTCAAGTATTAAGAATTCATTAAATAATAAGTTAAATATAGAAATTCTGGGTTAAATTTATCAAAGTAGAAGCATGCAGACAAAGTATTGTATATTAGTACTTACATACGTTCAAATTTTGTGTCAAGATGTAAACGAATTGATGCAGTCACATAATTTTAAAGTCTATAATAAATTTCAAGTAGTACTAATAAGCAAAAAGCACGTTAAAAGTTACAAAAATGCCTAAATCTTATTGACATGACACGGCACGACGCTAGTGAGTCACAACTGGAAGGTTATAACAAAAGACAATCGCTATGAATACAGCGAACTGATGGTAATGCATGGGTGTCTTTGATAACTGATAAGTGAAACATGACATTGTTTTAATTCAGGTCTATTAGATCTTCGACTAGTGTTTGGGATATATTTTCCACGATTAATATTGATATATCATTTAACTATTTTGTATATTCCTACATAAAGTCGCTAATTACAGAACTTAATGATTTAGACATTAATAGTTATTCATTTGTAGTAAAACATTGAACCCCGGTAAATTTAATGCTACTTTTTTCTCCATTGATCGATAATCTAACCAAATACAATATGTTTGTAAATAATTAGAATTGTTTGGTATTGAAAACCTGCTTTTGCTCCTTTATGTGTTTTGTTGCAAACAAAATTAAATATATCGATAAATAATTTAAATATCGCTTTCCATTTTAAAACATTAATTTTTCCAATCTACACGACGGTAAAATAAAAATTTTAAATTTTAAATCGTATATTAATTAATTGTTTCGTTAGTCCATTTAACGAGGTCCTGAACATAAAAAGTTTGTAGGATCTTTTGCAATACACTTCCCTCCCTGTTTTCGAGGGTGAAAAAAACGATGGTGATTGTTTCGAGTTCTGAAACCCTTGTGTACTACCCCTATCAAGGAAAAACCACCCCAATTTCCAGCTTCTCGGTTTTGGGCTTGCAAAGGATCGTCGGATCGGTTTTTTTTGACGAATAATATCTAATTCGGTTAATTTAATTAGAATACCAGGAACCGATCCCCGGGGGTTGAACCAACCCCACTCGTAATAGCAGCATCCCAAAAAATAAAAGAAATACGAACTCGACAAGGTTTTTTTATGGGTTTTCGAGTTCAGGCATCATCATGGAGGTGCTATTTTTCACCCTACTCTCCCACAACTACCCCCAACGTATAAAAACCACCCCCTTTTCCATGCTGTCGGTCCTAGGCATACGGGGACTCGTTAGGTCGGAGTTTTTATGAGAATATCAGGGAAACTAACCATTACTCAACCACAGTTGACCTAAGCAACCCCCGGTGGTTGAAACTACCCTGCTTGCAACACCGAAATCACTCGCTGGTTTTCGAGGGCGGGAATCACGATGGTGGTGATATTTTTCACCCTACTCTACATATACCGGATGTAACAGGACCATGGTTTAGCCCCTTTTCTCGTCTAGTTTTGAATATCATTGAATGAAATTAAGGATATACTACATACATAATAAGCGGCACTTTTTGACATACAGTTGTTTTGTTTTCACTTCCGGTTTCACCGGAAGTGACACTAACTGTCGACTTTTTACATGGAATACCCTATATATTATTGCATTTTTGAATTCTGCATAAGTTTCTTAATCCAACGATGACAAATAAGTGACATTTCAAACGTCAATTTTTTTTATAATATAATTTTTAGTTTTCCATTTAAGTGTGCCATGACGGTTCCGATTTATTCTAAATGACCCGTGTAATGTTACAAAAATCGAAATTCAACCAAGACATTTAAATACTACACTTGAATACTCTACTCGGTGTGTGTTTCGCTCACCATATTGGCATCATCTGGAGATGTTAAAACTGAACTTTAAATTGATAGCAATACTATCCAGTACTACTACTCGACGCAGGTTTCGGCCACTATGTTAAATCACTGGAGATGATGAAAGCTAAGACTTAATTTGAATAATACACCCGAACAGTCTTCTTGAAGCGCGTTTCGTCCACCATCTTGACATCTGAAGATATTAAAATTAAGTTATAATTTGAACACTACAATCGAATACTTTACTCGATGCGGGTTTCGCCAACCATGCAGGCATAATCTGGATATGCTTAAAACTGAGCTCTAATATGAACACTACACTCTAATGGTCTACTCGACGTGAATTTCGCCCACTATGTTGGTATCATCTAGAGATGAAACTGGGCTTTAATTTGAACAATATACTCTAATTTGATGTTAGGACGGTATTTCAAACGGGGAACACTTTAAGATCTATTTTAACAAAAACAAAACCGATAAACAGGGAGCAGAATTCAAAAAACTGTATTTACAATATCCCGTGTGAATGTGATAAATGTTATGTGGGTGAGTCATCCAGACCTTTCAGTGTGAGGTTGGATGAGCACAAGAATTACATTAGAAGGAATGAAATTCAGAAATCAAAGATTTGTGAACATGCTTGGGAAAACGGACATAGAATAAACTGGGACTTGGCAAAAATTTTAACAAAAGAAACAGATACCAAAAAAAGAAAAATTAAGGAATCGGCAATAATCTTATTAAATGGAGATAAGTGCGTATCGAATTGTTCTGTAGATATTTGTACAATCTGGCTACCAATGTTAAAAGAAGAACTTAACAAACTCAACATTATATAAAAGAAAATATCATCAGTTCTATGTTCTGTGTAAGTAGTAAGTATCTATGGAAATAACATAAACAGAATCTTAAAGCTGTGTATTTGACATACACAGCAAAATAAGAGTTCTTCCAAAAAAAAAAAAAAAAAAGCTTTGAAAACGGAAAGAGATTACTTTCCGAAACGTCAGCTAAACACATTATTTCTCTGTTTATTCCGATTTATATTATTTGCAAAACATAACCTCTGACTTTTCCATTGGCGTAAACGTCACGGGCGCAGAGGTTTTTTCCCAATAATTCTATTATTTTGTAGATTCGGTGATTTGTTTTGAAGAGGATAATAATACATGTGGTAGAAAACCCAAATAATAGGAAAGAATATTCGAAAAATGCCACAAATAACTTTCAGACAATATACTCGAATAATCTACTCGATGTGCGTTTCGCCCATTATGTTGATATCATCTGGAGATGTTTAAAACTGAACTTTGATTTGATGGCAATACTCGTATGACTTACTCGACACGGATTTCGCCTACCATGCTGACATCACTGGAAATGATGAAGAATGAGCTTTAATTTGTATAATACACTCGAACACTCTACTAGTTGCGCGTTTTGTCCACCATGTTGGCATTATGTAGAGATGATTCAAGTTAAACTAAACCCGAATACTCTACTCGACGCGCGTTTTGCCAACTATGCAGGCAAAATCTGGTGATGTTTAAAAGTGACCTTTAATATGAACACTAGATTCCAATACTCTACTCGGCGCGAATTTCGCCCATCATGTTGGCATCATCTGAAGACGTATATTCCAGTGCAATATTCAAGTATTTTGGCTTTGTGGAAACTGTATCAGAAGCAAATTGCAGTTTCTACCGAGATTTTTCAATTATTCACAACAAAATACAAAAAAAAAACTCAAAAAATATTGTGCTCATAGGACAACAATTAATTCCATAATTTTTAGCTAAATATAAAATAAAGGTAAAACTTTTTTGACTTTCTGTCTGTTTCGTTTTGACCTCAAAACTTCTGGGTCAGTATTGGTGAAACTTGCACAATTTATAGGTTATGTTGCTGGTATCAATTTATATGAAAAAGAGTAAAAACAGAGAAAGCCCGAAATAACACCGGGCGCAGCCCGGATGGGTTGTTGGTAACAAAAGAGTTCTACTTCTATCAACAATGTTCATTATCGGAAGATGAAAATATTAGATAGTTTTTAAAAAATTTAACAGAAAAAAAAAAAAATTTATTCTCAAGCGGCTGTAAAAATGAATTCGGTACGTTATTATTTTAACTCAAATTTCAATAATTCATTCGTCTCACTTAGCTTAAGTATAATAATTATAGTACCTTATTTCTGTTTAAAAAGTGCATTAAAAACATTTATTACATCACCTTTATTTCCTCAAGTATAACTAAGAAAATATATTTAGTGTTTTATTGCCTAGTAGATATGTCCAAAAAAAAACAGGTTTTTAGGAATGATCCAAGCGAAGCTTCCATACTGATAAGAAACTAACTACCTAGTTTTTTATACTTATGTTTTATGCTGCAAAGATGCTAATATTAGAATAATAAGAAAAAATACAACGGGCGCTTTAAAATACAAATTATTGAGGAATCTATATAAATAAATCTAGGCATCCTAGTTAACGCCGTAAAGTTTATTATATAACCTCTTCTAGTATAAGTTATTACAAGTTACTTATTATAATAAATTCTACAATGATTTGTGTTTTACAATAGCTTGGAAGTTATTTTTAATCTAACGCTTGTATATTAGTTGTTCAGAAAAAAATACGAATATTACTAAAAAAACTAAGTAATTTCATGTCGGTATGGTTGGACTGCTTAAATAACTCCTAAATAAGGTATTCTTTATCATATATTTACTTTAAATATTAAGAATTCGTTAAATAATAAGTAAAAAATAGAAATTCTAGGTTACGTTACATATCAAAGTAGAAACATGTACAGAACGTATTTTATATTATGAGAACGTATTTTATATTATGACTTACATAGCTTTAAAACTTGAGTCAGATGTTAACAAATTGATGCACACTCGCACAATTATAAAATTTTTAAGCAGCACTACGTAGGAAGTACATTAAAAGTTATAAAATAGTCCTAAATCTTATTGACATGACACGACACGATACTAATGAATCACAACTGGAAGGATATAACAAATGACAATCGCCACGAATGCAGTGAATTGATGGCAATGCATGGCTATCTTTGACAAATGAACATATAAGTGAAACATAAGAAATGTTTTCATTCAGTTCTATTAAGTTTTCGACACATATGTATATGAATAAAATAATTTGTTAATAATAATGACTTGTGCATATACAGAAATTTTACCTATATCAATACCAACGTTATGGAAAATGTTATATATGTTTTTTAATAGACTAAATTACATCAATTTAATGCAACTACCTATAGTAATTATGTTTTAGTATCTATGTTTATAAATGTAAATTTTAATGGAATTTTTCTACCAAAAACCTATAAAGAAATCGCAAGCACCCAATTGATAAACAGACTCCAATAAAATATGTTGACTTAAACAAACTACTCAGCTTATTTGTTCGTTTCACTTTGGAGAGACAGATTTATCGTTACATTTTCAATGAAAAGCCTTACCCTTTCAAACATTTTCCATTGATTAAAAGCAAATGTTGTATTTTAAACAAACAAACTTAAGCAGATACAGGCAAAACTAATTCCTAAGTATTTTCTTGTAGTGGAGTAAAATTAGATTTTCAGAGAAAATTTTACATAGAGCAAGGCGACATAAAAAAATAAGTTTGTTTTGATGAAACTAAGAATATCCTGAGTTTTCCGGTTCGAGTAGGTGGGGCAACCCTTTTTTGCGAAAAAGTGGTAAATTGGTCATTTTTAAGGGTGGTTTTCAGTTTTAATTTATTTTGGACCCTTTAAAATACTAGCTAAAAAACGAGCACGGGATCCTTTTATTATAGATGATCAAGGAACCTTCAGTTCAAATTTGCGTTTCAGCAAAAAATATTTTAGACAAAAGATGTAGGGCTAGATGAGCACTATCCAAAGATGTACCGCTTGTATATATTTAATTCCATATAAAATTTTCAAAATTTTATTTTGAATCAAATATGCACGTGCCATACATCGTTGGATAGTGCTCATCTAGCCCTACAGCTTTTGCCTAAAACATTTTCTGCTGAAATGCATGGGAAAAATTTTAAAGAATGGCGGTGGTTCAAATCAAATATGTACATGCGATACATTGTTGGAGAGTACTTATCTAGACTTACAACTTTTGTGTAAAATATTTTTTGCTAAACCACATAGAAAAAATTTAAATATATAAAATAAAAAAACATATTTTAAAAATAAAAATCCGTTCAAAATTTTCAAAGTTGTTTATAAGCAAAAAATTTTTTAAACAATTCCTTAGGCTCTACTTTAATATATGATGATATATAATATAAGAAGCAGCGTAACTTGTAATTCAGCGCTCGGCGGGGCACATAGCCCGGAGAGTAGCTGTTGGTTGCAGTCTGGTTACGTTCCTTATAGTAAAATAAAGATTTTATAGAGGAGTTTGCGACTAAAAATATTATGTTTGTTGAAAGACTTGTTTGGTGTAGTTGGTTACCCTTTATTAAATATTGTTAATAGATCGTTAGAATCAGGACATGTAATGAGTGATCAGTTACGTGGACATGTTGAAAAGAATAACATTTTATTTGTAGGCCAATCTGACTTTCGAAAAAACCACTCGTGTGAAACGACTCTCCAATATGCATGCGCCAAATGGAGGAAGAATAAAAATTGTATAAGTACGGTATTGAAAGTACAGTTCTGAAATGGCTAGACGACTATTTAATTGACAGGTATCACATGACAAAAGTCAAGAACAAAATGACAAGCAAAATTGCTAATCCATACGGTGTCCCCCAAGGGAGTGTTTTAGGGCCTCTTCTTTTCATCATATATGTGAATGACATTCATTGTTTTAAATAATTCGTATGTAAATTTGTTTGCTGATGACGCTTAATCACTGTAACTGGTAGAAATTTTGACGATATAACCAACAGCCTTAATAACGAACTCGATATTTTGTATAATTTGTTATGTGGTAATAAGTTGAAACTAAATTCTCACAAACCCAAATTGATGGTTTTAGGGTCTGAATTTCTTTGTAATAAATTTTTAAGCGACAACTGTACAATTAAAATCAATGAATGTACTATCGAAAAAGTGGATCAAATTAAATACGTAGGTGATATGTGGACCCACATCTTACCTTTAGACATCAAGTCAATTATATGCGTAATAAAATGGGGAAAATAACTGGCTTCTTTCGCAGAATTGCAACTAATTAGCGCAGTGGAGTAAGTTGCTAATTTACAATAATATAATATATCCTCATTTTACATGTTACAAATAGATCTATTGAAACAGCCACTTATCAAATGTTAAATATATTTACGAAAACTTAGACAATGGCAAAATAGTTGTCTCGTTACTTTTTGATCTCTCAAAAGCATTCGACACAGATTGTACACATTTCTTAATTACTAAATTGTCAAATATGGAACTACCAGTAAATATTCTGCACTGGATTAAATCATATATGGGGGGGCGAAGTATGATCATTAATGTTAATGGGGTCAGATCTGAGGCACACGACGTAAAACTTGGTGTTCCTCAAGGTTCTGTCCTGGGCTCACTATTATTTTTAATATATGTTAACGATTTATCCAACCATTTAACTAAAGGACTAGTCACAATGTTTGCGGATGATACTACCATTACTGTAGCAGCCGATACTCCGCAAGAATTAGAAGCTGCAGTTGCTACCACTATGGATGAATTTAGCACCTGGTGTCAACGCAATAGGCTCATACTCAATGACACTAAAAGTATAGCCATCAACTATTACTTTAGGAAAGGTATGCCACATGACACATGCCAATTGCAAAACATCAATTTCAGTGAGAAGGTAAAATTTCTAGGCACTCACATAGATAATAGACTTACCTGGGATGCTCAAATTGAAAGCGTTTGTGCAAAATTAAGTAAGGCGTATTATGCTATAAGACAAACGAAATATTGTCTTAATACTACGGAATTACTTAACATTTATTATGCTCTGGCATATTCCCATATCTCATTAAACATAATCAGCTGGGGCTGTGCTTGGGAAACACAGAGAGTGTTCGTTTCTCAAAAAAGACTAATAATTAATAACTAATATTTAACATACATGGGTTACAGGGAACGTTGTCGACAAGTGTAAATTGCTTAACATTTGTTAAAAAGAAAGAACACCTTCTTATATCTAACTCATCTTCGCATAACCATAACACTTGACACGGTCTCCTATTAAGAATTCCTTCTCACAAAACATCAACTTATAAAAAATTACCTATCTACAACTGCACTATTTTGTACAAGAACTTACCAGATAATATCAGAAATATTAAAAATACATCTATGTTTAAAAATAAAGTAAAAACTATGTTGATAAATGGGGGTTTTTACAGCACACTTGAGTTTTTGGGCCAATAATTAACTCTTCTTCTATGGAATTGAATTATAATATATAATCGTTTGTTAATCTTATATATATGTTTGTCTAATGTACTTATACTTTTATTATAGTTCATATCATGTCTATAATTGTGTATATATACTTTTCCTATTTTTTTTAACTGTTCTCTTTTTGTATTGACATACCATATGTACTTCGTGTATCTTTTAGTCAATAAATATTACTGTTAATAGCATGTAATAACCAAGAATTCACCAGATTGCAACTACTGCAAAATAAAACAATGGGAATTATATTAAATTGCAATATTTATACACTTAGTCTTAATATATAAAATAATTAATGGGAAAGTTCCCCCATACTTGCACATATTTAAAAATGCCAAGATACACATATAATCTTATAATTATAAGATTTAAAAATAACTATGAATTTGTCAAAAAATCTTTTTTACGACGATCCATATATCACGAAGGACTTGGCCTCTTTAATGCTCTGCCCAATGATATAAAAGAAACTCCAAATATAAAGGTTTTTGTGAAAAATGTTTGTAAATTTCTGGCTTGTAAATAGTTATCTAATATATAAAACATAAGTGAAATTATTCATAGTTCTATTCTATGTTAATGTTCATATCTATACTATTTCTTATTTTTTTACACCACTATCTTTATATTTAAATAGCAATGTTAATATAAATAAATAAAATGAAATTAAAAAAATATATCTCCCGATGATGCTAATATAATTAGCGCAGCCCGCGTCGAATAGTGTATACGAGACTAAATAAGCACTCAGTGCAATTACTGAGTACATCTTTTTTTTAAAACGTTCACATTAATTTTCTATGTCTGCATTGTCAGTAGCTGACACCCAGTTTTCGGTTAGCTTATCCATAGTTTGTTATTAGACTTTATTTTGGACTAAGAAAAACACCGCAAATGGTCGTATTTAATTTATTAGAGGGTCAGGGTGGGGTACTTATTGATTTCATTGAACACGAATATAGGCCTTCCACGGTTAGGCAGAAAAGAAATCAAATGAGTTTGATGAAATGGATTTGTTTACAAGACAGAGGTCTCATAAAACAATAGTGCTTTACATCCTGGAGCTCACTGAATACGAAATACGGACAATTTATAGGAAGGTTGCGTTTATCTGACGCAGTGAAACTTTGAAGTCTCTTTTTATTTATATTATTATTGCCAATCGTCCACAATCCACATTACCCGTTATTAACTTTTTGCAACCAATCACCAGAAATAACTAACAATAAGGGTCATATTGAACTTTTCAGGGAATGTTACTGTCGGTTATTTAACAAATACTTCTAGCCACGCATTGAAACTGTAGTGACTGCTATTAATTTATATACACACATGATGAATATGGCCTTACAACTTAAGTCAGTATCAATATGTTTATCTAAAATTTATTTCACGACAAAACTGAAAATTTGTAAAATGAATATTTTACTACTCGATGCGTTTTTGATCAAAACGATGTATGCGAGATGTTATTTTTCATGATTTTTTTACATATTAACAAGTAGAGTGCCACAGGGAATGATTTTATCCCCGTTTTTATGTAAATAATGTAGGTCAGTACCCCTCACTTTGTATTATTTATAGATGCTGCCATACTCCCAGTGTGTAATAATAATTAGTAGGCCGTTCAAACATGAATGGCGAAGTTAAATGCTTTAGAGTGGCTTTAAAAAATATATATACAGGGTGTCTCATCGGGAACTGAATCGATCGATATAGAGAAAAGTACGCATCAGAAAATTTAGATAATTACTAATGTCGGTGTGGCCAATCCAACTAAAATAATAATAAGCAGCTGGCACTTTCGCTTATACCGGAAGTATATACGAACTTGCTTATTTCAAACGGAACACCCTACATATTTTAGGGTTTTCGAAAAGAGCATAAAATTCTGCGACCATTATCCAAGTGTCTTATTAAAGACTCTTTGATAATCGCAAGGCCGAAACATATGTCAGAGAAATTTGAACAAAACTAATGAAACAATAAACCAAGTGCGTATTGTAACTATTCTTTTGAATATTTATAATTATTCTATTGTTTTAATTTTACTTCACTCTCATTATCGCTTACATTATACCAGCGTTTCCCTGTATCTTAGTATGTGAAATGTAAATAATCAATATATTCTTTACCATATTTTATTTACTATTAAATATTTCACTTTACTAAGACATGAGGAGACTATATAAAAAATAAAAAACAAAAAAATTTATCTGCAATCAAAACCGGATACCATTGTCATGTTTCAAGTACTAGGGAGAGTACAAGTGAAAAATTTGTACCTGCTAATTACCCGCTAATATTGTCTGATATGACTTATATGACTTATAGTGTGATAAATTGGGCTCGCTCTTCAAGCTAACAGGTCCAGTAAAAGTATAGTAATGCAAAAAAAAAACTTTTTTTGTCGAAATTTACTTAAAATGTCATGAAACGTCGAGATTTTAAATTTGAGAGAAAATAATTTCGATCTGTCTGTCTGTCGGTCTGTAACTTTTTCTGTGCGCACGTTTACTCTGAAACCGTTTATGCTATTGACTTGAAATTTGGTACACATATATATTATAAGGAGGTCTGGAAATAGCTTACATTTTGATCTAATTCCGTTGAAGGACTCGGGGAAAATGGGGTAAATAGGCAAAGAAAGCAGGTAAGAGTCCACAAAATTGCAATTGAGGGCATGTATGAAAAGTCAAGGCCTCAAACTTTCTTTTGGCACCGGCCACCCCCCACTATCACCCCCAATACCCCCTCACGCTATTATGAAAGACAAAGTAAAGTAAAAACAATTAAAATGTGATTTAGCGTGAACACAAGTACGAAACGTATCAAAAAAATTGTTAACGTTAACTACCCTTTCTACCACCCCCATTGCCACTCCCGCCATATTACTACAGGGAGTAAAAAATTAAATTGAGATTCAGCACACTAAATATACACATATGAAAGAACCAAGGGACTCTAAAAATTTTTTGGCATTAGCCACCCCCTCTACCACCCCCACCCTATTATTAAACGGAGTAAAATATTACATTTGGGTTTAGTATTTATAAGACTTGGATACAAAATCTGGATGTGGAAGTAGTGATTCCTTGGGCAGCGGTTTTTTTAAACTACAGTGCAAAAGTGTTAGGTATAGCTACGAATAATAGATATGGAGGATATAAGAGATAAATCTATTGAACTGGGGATTTTAACCACTTCCATCAGTCTATATATTTCATCGCTTGCTTTGTTTATGTGGACATATATATTGAAAATTTTAAATGTTAGTTATTGGAAATCTAAGTCAGTCAGGCAAAGCGAATTTTATTGTTCACAAATGTAGATTTGTTTCAACTTGAACTGAAACAAATGAAAATAGTAAATAAAACAAATATTCTTATAACGGAAACAAAACGAAATACATGCTAAATTGTCGCCAACACAATTCTTTATCATCAATGTAACAAATGCAGCTTCCCGAGTATAAAATGCATATATAAAAGCTAGAGGTAGATTTCATTTCTGCCTCTGCTTTCGGCTGATATTCTCCTTAATATCTGTATTAGTAAGAGTGGCCTATATTCTAAAAATAGTTCCGTCTCGAGATCAATGCTACCAACAACTATTGAATAAAACGGGTTCAGATGCAATGTGCAATATTGGGAATGACTCACCCGTTCATGACAAGAATATAACCGATATGTTATTTTATAAATGTTCTACTTGAATTTTCAGTGCATCTGACACATGCAATTCTACTTTATATATCTGTAAATAGCAATTCCAAGCGAACTTAAATTAAGACAACTATATATAGTTGTCTAATGAAGATGAGCATATTTACAAAAACACGATATACCTGTGTTTATGTTATAAACTTACTTAATTATATACTGAGAAAATGTTCCAGAAAGCTGTGTTGTTGAGATATAGCACGTTAAAATTTAAAACCACCAAAAAAATACATGATCGTAGTCCCCTTCCAAGTTCATTAAAAATTGGTGTATCCACAAAGCTAATGGCAAAGTAGAAAGAAATTAGTAATTACCAACCATTTACGTAGTATCCAGCTTCATCCAAATTATAGAGGGGGTATTAAAAACCAGAAGTTGTAATTTTTAGAACAAGTGCAAGGCCATTTTAAAATTGTAGGTAGCGAAATTGAACTGCAGATACAATACATTATCTGGTTTCTTAACGCCTAGATAAATAATATCGGCATCATGTTTTTGTTGGTATTTAAGATGATATACCACAGAAGACTACTGGAGAAGCTTTTGTAGTGGGTAAGAGAAAGACAGGGTCGCAAAAGCACTATTTATGGCGAATTTAGTGTGTAAATAATAATGGAGTCATCAGTGAATCGTAAACTTTAATTTATGAAGTTCTACAAGGAATAACACTTGGGCCATTACTATTCGCGATCTATATAAATAATATACTATTATTTTCAGTGCAGGATAAGTCCGGTTGTCAACTATGTTGATGAGGCTACAGTATTTTACAAAATTCATGGATTACTTTGAAAAATAAAAGAGAAAGCGGATATATAACGATTTGGAGATGATAACCCCACGTTAAACTATCAAGAAACAAACACTTTAGCTTCTCACACCAAGTTCATTGGTTATCGATGAAGACATTAATGTAGCTAAGACTCAATCAATGAAGTATCTAAGTACTGCCTCTACAATGGATAACATCGAACATAGTATTGCTGTTGATAACGTTTTACTTTCACAATTTTATTATTCAGTCTAATAAAAGTTTATAAAAAATAATTATCACACGCTTCAATTAATTGGAATTATTTTCTTATGTATATTACAATGTCTTTTACATGTTTCAAAAAATTTAATCAACCCAAGAGGTATAGAAAAATATAAATCTGATCAAAATAAGTGAATCCCTATTTTCGTGCTCTCTATACTCAGGTGAAAATATAATTCAGAAAAAACTGTTTCATAATTTCGGGTTTAGGAGATATAATAAAAAATAATGTATTTCAAAATTTGAAGAAGTTATTAAACTTTTTGTAGTATCTAATTAATAACATTTTCCTTATAATGTTCTCAATTGTAACAAGTTGATAAAATTTGTATTTACACTAAAAAATGTAAACCAAACATCACGAATTTATTTCCTCATAATTTGAATAGCGCGTCCAATACTCACCGCTTCATTTCGCAAGCTTTTGCAGTTCATATTTACATAAATCAATTCCTAGCTATATCGAGCATTTACAGCTCAATGTACTTGACCTTTAGTTAACTGTTTTTCATTTGGCTTCCGCTTACTTTAGTTCCCTCTAGATTTCTATCGTTCTTTAATATAATCTTACGTATTTGTAATGTCAAAATTTTATATTATATTGAAATAATGTATAGATGTCACCATAAAGAAATAGTACTAGTAAAATAGATTTGTAACAAATGTTTTCCTAATTTTAAAAATATAAGGCTTACATAAGTCGCCTTCGGCTCGTGCCGTAAGTGCTATCTTCGTGAGTGTAATTACACGCTTGTTGAGTAATGGACTATTTTCTCAAAAATGGCTCTAACGATTTTAAAATTTAACCTTTAATACTCCCTTAGTATTAGCATGAGATGAGATAAGCCACTATCTCTAAACAATGCAGAGGTAGAGACTGTGGAGTGTAAAATTTAAAAAAAATTAATTTTAGTTAGAACCCCGCTCATTTCTTATGGGAAATAGCTCCCGGTGAAACTCGCTGGAATCGAAAATTTTTATTCCTCTTGAGCATCTGATCAAAAGTTGTCATGGTCACAAAGTCGGAAAATATACAGTTTTCCAGATATGAAGGAGGGAGTCGATTTTTCTGGATTCTTTCAATAATAGTATGGAGCCATGGTAATTTCAATATGGCTTCGCTAGTATTCTACGGGGATTTTTCGGGTCGCTGATTTCAAATCCGATGTCAAAAGTAGCATTTGACAGTTGACAGCTGTCCGTGGCATTGTGAACTCGCCTTATTTTCCGGAAAAGATTAATCAACATATGTGCAAGGGATATTTCGGGTCGATGAATTCAAATTCCATGTCGAATATAGCCTTTGATAGTTGACAGCTGTCAGTATCAGTGTTAGCTGTATTATTTGGAAAAGATTTATTTATTTATATACTTCTTCACTGGCCAGCACTGGTAAATAGGACTAATACAAAATCACGTTATAATTCGGTCAGCAACCGGAAAATAAGGCGAATTGACAATGCCACTGACAGCTGTCAACTGTCAGATGCTACTTTTGACATGGGATTTGAAATCAGCGACACCCGAAACCCCGCAGAACACTGGCGAAGCCGCATCATGGAAAAATCCCGAAAAATTGAATTTCCCCCCTCATCTCTGGAAAACTGCACATTTGCCGACCGTGTGGCCATGAGAACTTTTGATCAGGGACTTAAAAGAAATAACAAATGTCGATTCCAGCTAGTTAATTTCACCGGGGGCCATTTTTATCAGGAAGTGCATTGTAAAGATGAGCACCTGAATAATAGGGCGATTTCTTATATTTGCTAGGCCAAAAGCTATGTGAATTTTGTTTGATCCACGAGTTTTATATCAATATACAGGGTGGGGTAATAGTGCGTTGGACGTCGATATCTCGAGTTCTGCGATAGCTAGAAATTTTTTTAAAGAATTGCAAATAAACTAGATAAAAAAGTCTATAACTGGAAATTATTTTCGAACATACAGGGTGAGTCAAGACGAAATTACATGGAATGCTATGTACATCAGTACATTTTTTTAAGCCTCTTTCTAGGCCTCTATTTATAAATTAGCTTCGAATATCTCGCAACCACTTGGATGTAATGAATTTTTTTGATGAAATAATGCAATCTGCAGATGGATATTATGGGTTTTAAGAAAAACTTATGTGAATACCAGTTACGAGATATCTAATTAATGTTTCTGACTTATTCTCATTTCCTAAAAATGTACACGGTGGCCAAAAACTATTTTTCAATTAAGAACATTTTAAATTGAATTTTCCCAATTTTTCCAAATGCAACACCCTGTATATTTTTCTACGATGTGATGTAGAAATGAAAAATGAACATTTTTTGTAAGTACTTCCCTATAGCTAATTGCAACCATTTTCGTTTTATAAATAAATAAGTGTTTATTTTTCAACTAAGAACTTTTTAAATTGAATTTCTCAATTTTTTCAAATGGAACACCCTGTATATTTTTATGTGACAAATTCAAGAATAAACTTAAAAAAGAGGTTCCCTCAGATAGTTCATTAGAAAAAATTATAATAGGTGCTCGACGTGTTGCCCATTTTGATTGACACACGTCTTTATGCAATTTTGAAATGAGACCATTTAGTGGGACCATTTCTTCCAATCCATTGAAATGAGTAAATAGTATTTAACCGGTCCTTTACTATAATGTTTTTTTTGTACATTATTTTGCTGTTTTCTTTATTCGACAAGCAATAAAACCTCAGTTTGGTATAAATTGTCGTGTACAAACGAGCATTTATCACACTTATCGGTCGTTACAATTTGTATTGAATTTAAAATATTTGGAATTTTACAATGTGAATTTTAATAAAGCGGATCTTGTAGACATGACTTTTCTTTTGGGCGAGTCAGACAGAAATTGTTTAATTGCCAATAGAATTTATCACCAACGTTATCCTTAGAGAAGGATTCTTGATGTTAGCAACTTCCAAAACCTTCTCGATATATTTCTGGAAGCTGGAAATGTCGAATATAAAAAAAGTGAAAGAATAAGACGTGTCGTGAACGAAGAAAATGAGTTTTCTGTGGTGCTGGCAACGGTTGAGAATTCCCATGTTAGTCAAAGAGAGGTGAGCTCATTAATTCCTTAGTAGACGGTCTGTGAGTCGTATCTTAAAAACAAATAAGTTACATACACATCTGGTTGATGGCCGAGTGGGTTAAGGCGCGAGGTGGCAATCGCGATTAATCAAACGGACATCGCACCACCGGGTTCCAATTCTGGCTCCGGCATTGGCACTGTCGGAGGAAATGGTTGTATGTTCGCGTTCTTCAATGTGTAACCTCCTTCCGCACAAGCCCTGGCTTCTGGCATTGGGGATTGTCTAATTTCTGTGGTGTTTATAACATATTCAAATACATCAGAAATTATCTGATGACGATTTTCAAAAGCGCCTACAATTTTGTAATTGGGCCAGAGGTGAAATGCAACATGATGTCAACTTCTTCAATACTGTTTTATTCAGTGATGAGGCAACTTTTCATAAAAATGGATTTGTTAATAGGCACAATTTCCATTATTACGTTTCGGAAAATCCTCACTCTTTTATGCAAGTTGATAAGCAACACAGATGGTCTATAAACGTTTGGAGAGGAATTATTGGAGAACATGTAATAGGGCCACATTTCTTTGATGGTACCTTGACTGGAGCTATTTATCTTCATTTTTTGGAAAACTATGTGCCACAATTATTGGTCAAAATTCCTGAAAGAATCCGAAATAGGATGTGGTTTCATCAAGATTGTGCGCCACAGCATTATTTATATTAAAATTAATTTATATTTATACTTAAATAATACCTACCCTAATCAATGGATTGGGAGAAATGGACCCACTAAATGGCCTGCTAGATCCCCAAATCGTAGAAAAATGGATTTTTTTTTAATGGGGGTACGTGAAGGAAATTGTTTATAGAGACACACCAACAACAGTACAATATATCAAGGAAAGAATAATAACGGCCTTTACATCTATCACACCGGCAGTTTTCGGAACAGTGGGAACCTCATTTCAAAAGCATATAGAGATGTGTATCAATCAAAATGGGCAACATGTGGAACATTAATTATAATTTTTTCTATTGAGTTATTTGAAGAAACCTCTTTTCTAAGTTTATTTTTGAATTTTGTAATTATTGCTCAATAAAACAAAATTGGTTGCAATTAGCCCTAGGGAAGTACTTACAAAAATGTTCGTTTTTCATATCTACATCACATCGTCGAAAAGTATACAGGATGTTCCATTTGAAAAAATTGAGTAAATTCAATTTAAAATGTTCTTAATTGAAAAATAATTTTTGGCCACCCTGTACATTTTTAGGAAATGAAACTGATTCAAAAACATTAATTAACTGGTATTCACATAAGTTTTTCTTAAAACCCATAATTGTGACTGGTGATTTTTTAAATATCCATCTGCAGATTTATTTCAACAAAAAAAATTCATTACATCTAAGTGGTTGTGTGATATCGAATGCTAATATAGGAATGAAAAGAGCCTAGAAAGAGGCTTAAAAAAATGTACTAATATACAGTGTGTTTCACTTCTCGTGAAGACACCTCTGTATCTCCTTTATTTGTGGCCGAATTCATTTCTAATTTTTATCAGATATACAACTCTATAAGGCGACTTTACATGACACATAAATGTCATCTAGATCTAAAACGCCGGCCTACTGCGATAAAAAGAAAATCGCAATTTTCGAGAAATCATAGTAGGCTTAGAAATAGACAAAAATTTTGTTAATAAAAGTTGTTCAGAATCACGAGATATGCCCCCCTATAAAATTTGGTGAAAATCGGAAAACTTTCAAAAAAAAAATGTTTGTTTCACTTCTCGTGAAGACACCCCTGTATCTCCTTTATTTGTGGCCGAATTTCAAGACTAATTCATGGAGTTATACAGCTCCATAAAGCGACTTTGTCCCCAGCACATAGAGATAACTTTTTCCAACAAATGAAAGTCGTGCACAATTATTATTAAAATTATTTATTAAATAAAAGATGAAGTAAGTGTTTACAATGAATGACTATATTATTATATTCGGCCCCTTTCTACTAACCCACCATCAAGTGTAATACACTTCTCAATCCGCTTTCTGTTATTTATTACAACTCTTCGCAATTCTTGAGCTGTAACTTCTAAACACGCTTGCCTTATCCTCTCACAAAGCTGCTCCACATTTTGAGATCTGGTCTTATAAACTTTGTTTTTAATATGTCCCCAAAAATAAAAATCCATGGGAGTGAAATCAGGAGATCTGGGTGGTCAATGTATTAGAGGGCTATTTCATCCTATCCATCTTTGGGGAAAATGTTCATTCATCCATGTTCTTACTACTACGGAATTATGGATAGATGCTCCATCGAGTTGGAAATACAATTGTTCCAAAGGAAAATCGATTATTGCATTTCACAGATCATTATTTAAAAATTGTCGCAAATGTAACGCATTTATATTTTGAAAAAAGAAGAACGGCCCTATTATTGTTTCGTTTAAAATTCCGCACCACACATTTACCTTCTGGGAATATTGCCTTTTACAATTTATTACCCAATCAAGATTTTCTACTGCCCAGTACCTAGAGTTTTGTGATGATACCACCCCGTTGGTGGAGAAAGTTGCTTCATTCGTGAAAATTATTTTCTTCAAGAAGTCTCGATTGTTTAAATAATTACCTTGGATCTATAAACAATATTCCAGTCTTCTCTCTTCATCACCTTCCTCCAAAGTGTGTAAAAATTTTGGTTTATACGGTTGTAGTTTATGACGTTTTAAAATTTTTGACACCGACAAATTCAGGTCACGAGCCATATTTCTAAGGCTGTTAGTGGGATTGGCGTTAAACGCCGCTAATATAACATTATCATCTTCATGCCTTCGATTAAGATGTACTCTCGGTTTAAGCACATTACCAGTTGTATTGAACAAGTGACATGTTCTTGCTATGGTACCATGGTGTATTGGTTGTCTTAGAGGATGTCTTAAATTAAATTCTTTTGCTGCTTCTCTTGAAGACCGTACATTTTCACCGACTATCTTTATTATTTCTACTTTTTCATCAGCAGTTAAAAGTATTCTAGCCATAATGAGTAAAAAAATCAAATAAGGAAACTAACAAACTCAACAATAGATAACAACAATCACTTCTGTCATAAAAGTAATAATACTGACAGTTAATTTCACGGCATTCTTAACATTTAAAACAAAAAAACCGCTCCTAAATCTCTGAACCGATAAGGAGGAAGGATGTAATGGAGCGTTTTTTTCAAGAACAGTGACAACAAAAAAACTGCATTACATTGTTAACTTGATGTGTAATAATAAGAAGTAACTCTTTTAGCGTTTTATTGAATCATGATTTTTATTCACAACTTTCATTTGTTGGAAAAAGTTATCTCTATGTGTATAACTCCATGAATTAGTCTTGAAATAACGGAGATACAGGGGTGTCTTCACGAGAAATGAAACAAACATTTTTTTTTTTTTAGGTTTTCCGTTTTTCACCAAATTTAATAGGGGGGCATATCTCGTGATTCTGAACAACTTTTATTAACAAAATTTTTGTCTATTTCTAAGCCTACTATGATTTCTCGAAAATTGCGATTTTCTTTTTATCGCAGTAGGCCGGCGTTTTAGATCTAGACGACATTTATGTATCATGTAAAGTCGCCTTATAGAGTTGTATATCTGATAAAAATTAGAAATAAATTCGGCCACAAATAAAGGAGATACAGGGGTGTCTTCACGAGAGGTGAAACACACTGTACATAGCATTCCATTTTTTAAAAAAGGCACTTGGTCTTGTAATTTCGTCTTGACTCGCCCTGTATGTTCGAAAATAATTTCCAGTTATAGACTTTTTTATCTGGTTTAAATAAATATAATAAATAAATAACACCACAGGTAATTACGACCCCCTTTATCCCGGAAGGCTCTAGAAGAGCCTTGTGTGGGAGGGGGCTACACATTTAGAGACAAGGGACACACACCCAATATCCGTGTATAGTGGAAAAATCCCTCTCACAGTATTTTCCACTGCCACGACCAGGGATCGAACCCGGAACTTTTGGGTGAGAGACAAGTGCGCTCACCTCTCGACCACCAGTTTACTTGCGATTTTTAAAAAAAATTCTAGCTATCGTAGAACTCGGGATATCGAGGTCCGACGCACTATTGCCCTACCCTGTATATCTGATTTAAGACAAAAAAAATTCTAAAATCGAAAATTGCGATAATTTCCGAATAAACAGGAAACTGCCTCGTACCGTTTTTATGTCCAAAAATCCATTTTTACAAGTTGTTTACGTGCCCCAAATTTCAAACGAATAAGTAAAAAAAGGAAATATAGGGATGGGCCACTAGCCTGTATCACCCAGTATATAGTTTATTGACATTTGGTGAAAAGGTTGGCGTATTATATTTTATATGGACCAGCAATTTCATTTGTATTAAACGTCAGGTCCCCAAATATTAAACACAATAAAACATTCACACATTACGTCAAAAGTGAGAGAATTATAATAAATCCGTAAAATCCATATATCCTGATGTAACACTGTTTCCTTGCCCTTGACTTTAAAAAATATACTGCTGGCGATTGCAGAAGTCGTGATGCAGACAATGTAGCTACTGCAGTCAATCTAATCGATTAAGGACTCTGTCGTAGTGCAAGCCAAATAAGTTTCACATCTCACGTTTTCACTGAGTTTCGTAAGATATTAGTTCCTAGCAATATAACGGAAAAATTATTAATCTGTCAAATGCATTTTGAGCAATTTTTGTTTTATTTCTCAGAACCTGTGGAGAATAATTTTAAAATAAATCTATTATGGTCCTATAATGATTCCATTTTTGGAAAATTGTCAAATTTTAGGAACCTTAGTAACATATGAAAAAGATAAGATATACAGTGTGACTATCTTACGAGGCTTGCGCTAAGAATGTCACCATGTGTATTGTAGAATAAAAAGTATTAGTAGAAGTTATTCCGATTTCTGTGAGTTTTATTTCAATAAAAAGAAATTCATAGCCTACTTTATGAGATACATGACGAAAACTTGAGAAATAGGAAACAAAAAACGCTTAAATTTTCCTTATTTGAGGAGATACGAAAAAAAAATCAAAGGGATGAAATTTGACGCCAAAAACTATAAGATAATTCGAAAAACGCAGTCGCTCTTGGTACACGCTCTTGTACAATACAAACAAATACATCATTAAAGCCGTTACATTTCTCTCCTTCTAAATATATCTCATAAAAATTCAATATCCAAAATTTTATGAAACCAATAATACATATCATTTGATCGTAAAAATCAGCTATACAATAATAGTAAAAAAAAACTTACTTTAAAACAGTACTACCTATACTACCATACTAAAAAGAAAATGTGTGGATTTATTTTGCTAACTACAACAAATGCTCAAATTGTGAACCATGAAACTAATACACAAACGAGGTCTATGACAGGAAAAAATTATAATTTTTCTAGTATAATAATTGCAAGAAATTTGTATGTTGATAAATAATTATAAGCTGGAACAAGTTAAAGGAATTAAATACCTGGGTATTATAATAGAGTTCATAGAAAATTATACTAGAATACGAAATGGTTCTAGCACAATAATTGATCTTGTTATAAGTAATGATTATACTATAACTGCATATGTTGAACAAGATTATATAATAACGGATCATTCAATAATTCAAGTAAAAATGGAAAAAGGCAGGGAAAGAAGGAAATATCAAACAAAGGAAATCAGATCAAAAATTAATTTCGAGGAAATGACAAATTTGTTAATTGATAAGGATTGGAATTATTCATGTACAGATGTGAATGTCGTAGGTCAGACTTTTATTAATAATATAATAGATGTAATTGATATTATAGCACCTAAAAGAACTATAAAGGTAAATTTAACCGGAAATAAATGGTTTGATAAGAATTGTAGGGAAGCAATTGATAATAGAAACAGGACGTATAAAAGATTTACATTTACAAGTGAGGTTGAAGATTGGGATAGATATAAGCAGGCAAGAAATAATACTGTAAGAGTTATTAATGAAACAAAAAAAACGAAATATAGATGAAAACAAATCAAGTCCAAAATTAATGTGGAAAAATTTAAAGCAAATAATTGGAAATAAAAAAAGTGAACACACACTTTTCAAAGTTTGAACTGCTCTGGAGTAATACATAATGACAACATGGCAGATGTATTAAATCTGTATTACGTGGAAAGTATTGAAAGTATTGTTATCAGTATAGGAGTAGGCTATATAAATATCGATAGAATCGGTAATACTGTACCCGTTGTAAACTCCAGCATGTCAACATTTTGTACCATAACTTTACAAGAATTGAATAAATTGGTTAGTAAACAAATTAAGAAGCACAGCACTGATAAAATTGGTTATGATATTATAAAAAACTCTCTTTCATATAATAGGATATCCGTTTTCAAATATTATTAATTTAAGTTTGGAAAAAGGTGTTATGCCTGAGTATTATAAAACATCCATCGTTGTACCAATTCCGAAAATCGTTAATACTAATTTAGCAGAACAATTGAGACCAGTAAATATGTTGCCATTTTGTGAAAAAATCTTAGAATTTGTCGTTTACGATCAAGTAGTTGATTACATAAACTCGATAGCATCATGTACATATCAATCGGGTTTTCGTGATAAACATTCATGTGAAACTGCACTACAATTGGTAATTTTGGAATGGAAGCAGTTGCTTGATAAGCCAGGGGTCGGGATTTGTGCCGTTTTTATTGATCTTAAGCGAGGGTTTGAAACAATTGACCGTAACATTAATATTAAAACTAAAAAAGTATGGATTTAACCACACTGTCATAGGATGGCTAGAAAGTTATATAACAAATAGGTATCAAATAACAAAAGTTAATGGCAATTTATCTGAGCCAAAAATAAACAACTTTGGGGTCCCCCAAGGCAGTATTCTTGGTCCCTTGTTATTCATTCTTTATATCAATGATCTTGGCGATGTGCTACAAAAATGTAAAATCCACCTTTTTGCTGATGACACTCTTATCTATTATGAAAATACAAATTTTGAAGCGATGGTAACTGTAAATTTAGAATTAGGTCTGCTCACAGAGAAATTTAAAATGAAAAAACTAAAAGTAAATGAACAAAAATCTAAATACACTTTTGTATTTAACAATTATTTGTACAATAGATTTATCAACTTAAATCTTGGTATTGAAATAAATAATGAAAATGTTGAGCTTGTTCAAGAAATTAAATATTTAGGCCTAATAATTGACCGGGAACTAAAGTTTAATAAACATATCGACTATATATCAAAAAAGATTGGCAAGAAAATTGGTTTTTTTAGCAGGGTGTCTCCTTTTATATCAGTGAATACAAGGTTAACAGTTTATAATTCTTTAATATTGCCCCGTTTCCTCTACTGTGGCTCAGTGATTTATGTAAGTTCTACAAATTTTAGTAGGTTGCAGGTTCTCCAAAATAAGATAATGCGAATAATTTTGGGATGTAATAGATTTTCAAGCAGTCAGCTGATACTAAGCATATTAAATTGGATTAATATAAAACAGTTTTATTACATTCAAACTATGACTTTTATTTTTAAAATGATCAACGGTACTTTGCCTGATTATCTTAGTAGGCAATTGCTGCCTGTTACTGATATACACCTACGTAATACACGGATGGCTAATATTAGCAACTTTTATGTTAAAAGAACATCTAAGAGCAGCACAATGAACAGTTTATTCTACAAAAATTTGAGATAAACATGTATTGGTTAATTAATTAAATGTTATCTCATATATGGCCAAACGAGGCTGATAAAAAGTCGTCAACACTGTAGAAACATCCATTGATGAACAAGGCTCTTATATATTTTTTGAAGGTATCAAAACTTGCCACATTTTTGAGGTTAGTGGACAATTTATTATACAGTTTGATATTGTAGTTAGGTGAATATTTATGTGTAGAGGTATTATGGTGAGGAATACTCAATAATTCACCGTGTCTAGTGCTGTGGTCGTGTAGACACGAACTGCTGTTGAATAAATTGTAGGGACTTTTGACAATCGTTACACAAATAATGATATAAATATATAACATATAAATTGATGTGGCTGCAAGAATTTTATTATTCACAAAAATATGTCTCCAACTTTCGTTGTTCGTCATATTAAAAATTAATCTTAGACGTATCTTTTGCGCTACAAATATTCTCTTGAAGTCCCTCCCATCACCCCAGTCAATTATATTTAGAGAAATATGTGAGTATGCCATGGCGTAATATATATTTAGCAGTTCTGGAACAGTTAAGATATCTTTCATTTGCAAAATGGCATAATAGGCTTTATTTAGTTTATTACAAACACCATCCACATAAGCATCCCAAGTAAGTCTGTCCTATACACGTACCTAGAAACGTTATTGCGAGAATTGTATATCGCTAATCAAGTTTTTATTATGAATGTCTCTTCTTTTAAAAAAGCGTATACATTTTGTTTTAGTTTTATTCAAAACGAGTCTATTTCTTTCGCACCAAGTACTTAAATCACCGATGGCATCATGAATTATATTTACCAGCTGCTGGAGTGTTTCAACTGATAGGGTTATTAGTATCATTAGCGAACATTGTAACAAGGCCCCTAGTTATATGATGCGGCAAGTCGTTGATAAATAGTAAAAACGATAATGGATCTAGCACAGATCCCTGTGGCACACCAAGTTTAACATCGTGCACAGGTGACTGGACACCATTAATAGCAATGACCAAATTTCGTCCCTCAAGTGTGGCCTGATAGTGAGGCCACATATATAAGCATCAGTAGTGGAAATAAGCCGACGTTAAATAAATGCATACTAAAACAATAATAATTGTGCTAAGTTTTCCTTTTAATATTAGTAAGTAGGTCATGTACTGAATGATTCGCTCATGCATTTATTTCTAATATTATTACTGATTTTTCCTCAATCCTGCACACCTAGATCTATAATTCACTATTTATTCATGGCCAATTACGTCCAATAAGTTAAACTAGCCCGAGTCTAGCTCACATTTACATGGTAAATTTAACTTTATTATAAGCCAATAGCTCTGCTTCCAAAGATGAAACACGAGAAGTATTTATATACTTTGATATCAGAATTCAAAGCTATATCAAATTATATAGAGTGCTGTGCTTGAAATGATTTACTAAAACGAAATCCACTTTCCCTACTATTATTAACTTTGTCGTTTATAAAAATCTCTTAGAAGTGCCTCATGATGTGTGAATTGAATTTTCAATTTATAAATAAATAGAAGTGGGTTAGGTCACTTCCATATTTTTTAAATATCCTTATATCCATTCAACACAATTTTTGGGGAGTTCCTATGTATTGGACATGTGGAAATACAAAAATATTTTTGGCAAGCCTCTAATAACTATTATTTGTAGTTTTTAAGAGCCTCAAAATGTCATTTTCGATATCTCACTTCAGCCTTTTATCAAACGAATTTCTGTATTTTTGTCCTTCTAACAAATCATCAAAATCAAATACGGTTAATACGGATTGTTACGTCGTTGTCCATTTTCAGATTTGCTATAATTTCTAGAGAAATACTAGGAAGTTATTCATTAGGAGTATATGATTACCAATTTTCGTTTATAAAGTTAGGTGCCCAAGTTAGTTAAGTTGATTAAATTTCGGCAGATGTGCAAATTAGTTTTCATTTGGTCAAATTAGTTTAATAGATCTAAGGGAACGTTAATTGCTTTAAGAAAAGCTAATCATTCAATATGCCTTCATATATCGTTGTTTTAACTTCGCTAAATAAAGAAAACTGTTTTATTTACCAATTCATCTCTTAACAACGATTTTATTAGAATATAATTCTTCGGATTTTTTTTTAAACAAACTTATCTTCAGTATAACACATCTATGTTGCAGACGAACATGGCTGACCTGTGTTGAACGTGCACAATAATAAGGAAGCTATTTGTCCTGTGCCCTTTGCTGAAATTACAACTTTTCGAAGCTAGCTCAGTTTTTCCAAGTTTTAACAATGATTCTAATGTATCCGATTCTCACTAGAAAATATCAAAACTACTTTCTTGTAACACACCTTTTAACTTGATATATTAAAAATAAATGGGTTTGAATATTATCAAGCATTTTTTATATTAATTGTTTTTAAATAAACACTGCTTTTAGATGTATCAAATTATGATGTTTAAAATTCTCTACAAATGTTTCGGCTTTTTAGGCCTTTATCAAGAGAGTACAAAGTGTATACTAAAGTAACAGTAGTGGTTATTCTAAATGTATAGGTACATAGTTATGAGTAGTTATGAGAATTTTCCGGGTAAACCGTTTAACGTAGTAATGTAAATCAACAAATAATTGTTAACATTTTATCTAGTATAGGAGTATTTAAGAAATTTTACTGAACATTCGTGGTAAGAGGAATGTTTTTGAGGAATTTTGAATTTCTAATTGTTCAAGAAGATTTAGATGTTTATCTTCTCCTTCTGTATGAAGCAAATTCATATTAACTGTGTCTATGAAATGGTTATTTCAATGCAGTGTGTCGACATTTCCGTTATTTTATTGTTATTTAAAATTGATTTTTTAAGTTCTTTTACCCTGTTCTCAATGCTTCTATAACACAAAATAGAATTAAAAAATCTGTCAAAGGTTTGTATTGAACAGAATTATTTTCAGTTCAATGGCGTTCAAAAATTTAAACCAATTTTTTAGTCACAACAAATATTAATAATTTTAAAGTCAGTGTTGTTGATCTGTATTTATCGAATCATTTTTCTCAGTTTCTTTCTATTAAAGTAAAAAATAAATGTAAAAATGAAACAAAATATGTATACCATAGAAATTTCAGCACAGAAAATATTACACGGTTCCATGATTATTTGCAGAATGAAAATTGGCAAGATGTTCTCACCCAAAATTGCCCTGCGGACAAGTTTTATGACATAATTTTGTATTATTTTGAAGCAAGTTTCCCTGTAAAGCGTTTTAATATTAATAATAGAAAACTAAATGAAAACAAATATATGACACCTGAAATAATTAGACTAAGAAACTAAGTAAACTTATACAGTGACATAGCAAAAATAGATAATAATTATAAGGGCCTTAGTACACGCCTGAATAACTTATATCGTAATAAATTACAGACCGCTAAACGAGAGCATCATGATCGTGTAATCTGCAATTCAAGTAACAGCACTAAAACTATGTGGAACATAATTTAAAAAATTCAGGGGTCAAGTTCAATTTCTAAAGATATGTTTTAAAAAAGATGGCGATGAAATACCGATTGAAGATGTAGCTAATGGCTTTAATATTCACTTCACAAGCACCACAAATATAAATGCCTTGCGCGATTTTAATTTCTTAGAATCTAATGTGCCTAATTTTCATAGATCTATATATATATATATATACATATATATCTGCAGTTTCTACTACTGATGTTGAATTATTTATAGATAAACTAAAATCCTCAAATTCTAACGGCCATGATAATATTTCTAACAATTTAATTAAAAAATGCAAATGTGTCATTAGTGTCATGTGTTATCCATTAGCTTACATAATAAATCTCTCCATAGAGAATGGTATTTTTCCCAGCAAATTTAAAAGGACTATCGTCCATCCCCTTTATAAGAAAGGAAATCCAAATGAGTATAGCAATTACAGAGCTATTAGTTTATTATGTTTTCAAAACTTTTCGAACTCCATCTCAAAGAGCAGTTATTCAACTTTCTGTAAAAAATAATCTGCTTTCTCCTGCTCAACATGGTTTCACTACTAATAAAAGCACTGAGTCGGCATTATGTGATTTCCATCACCAAATTATTAAGGCGCTGGACAATAAAAAATTTGCTCTAGGTCTTTCTCGCGAGCCTTTGATATGGTAGATCACCAGTTGCTCAAAGCTAAACTCGCACGATATGGTGTTCGAGGGAAAGCTTTGGAAATATTTTCATCCTATCTTGACAACAGAGCTCAAACTGTAAAAATGGCCTGTGGAGCTGGAAGCGAGACTTGCTGCGTCAAGCAAGGAGTTCCACAGGGTTCAATTTTGGGACCACTCTTGTATATTTTGTTTGCTAATGACATTATCGATTACTTCCAAAGAACATCAAATGTTCATGTCGTGTGCTACGCACATGATACAAATGTTCTAATTACAGGAAATAACTCAACGGAAGTAAAAACAACCACTGAAATAATTTATCAAGGAATTATATGCTGGTCTTATAAGAATAATCTAAATTTAAATAAAACTAAAACCGTTTCCATACAATTTACATTAAATAACAATTCCAAAGGCCTACCACTTTTTAATGGTACTGACCTTGAGTTAAATACCTATGATGCTAATAATTTGTTAGGTGTCACTTTTGACAAACACCTGCAATTGGCTCATCACATTGAAAATCTGTATATAAAGCATTGTAGCCAGGATGTCCTTAAAACCCTTTATTTTGCCAATTTTCATTCTCATCTGAGGTATGGAATTGTAAACTGGGGTAATAGTACTAATGCAGCCAGGGTATTTTTACTGCAAAAATATGCAATTCGTATGCTGTTAAATTTGAGTTACAGAGAAACTTGTAGAGGTGCTTTTAAAGTTTTAAAAATTTTGAGTGTTGCTAGCCTATACATTCTGGAAGTATGTTCATATGTCCACAAACACAAATCCACTTTTCTAAATAATCAAATTGGACATTCACATGATACTCGATCTAAACATCTCCTACTGCCTGACTGTCATAGAACTACTATGTATCAGATAAGTTTTCTGTATCAAGGGTGTGAATTCTATAATTTATTAGACGAAGATATTAAATCCTCTGGTAGTACATATGTTTTTAAAGGGAAACTTAAAAAATTGTTGCTAAACAAAAACTGTTACACAGTCAATGAATTTTTTAATTAATTGTATTTTAATATCTCCTTTTTCCATATTATTGTTTTTTTTTCTCTTTTTAAATTCATATGACATAAATCTAATCTATTTTTATAATTATTTTAGGGACTGACTAAGTCCAAAAATGTCTTATATATTTTAGCCACATTATATTATAGTGTATTGTTTTCTATTTTTGGTACTGTTTTTTTAATTATTTATATGACATTTTCTTCATCGACCTTATGTATACCTTTTTGGGTACATATGTTTTTTCAATGGAGAAATAAAGATTATTATTATTATTATTACTATTAATGGACAACCACTGAAACTCTAACAAATAATTAAAATATATTGTCACTAAATTTTTGTATCATTTTCCAACCATGTGAGTTACTTCATTAATTTATACCAATTTAACGAATAATATTACATTATCCGTTATTAAATGACATCTACATGTCTCCCTTCATTATAATAATTGTTACGAGAAACCTCTTTGAACATGTGCCAGATATATGATATCGGCTACCCCTAAATACATGTACCAATCTAAATGTATCGATTGCGATCAGCGTATTAGTTCTCTTAGAGGATAGATAGTAAATGTAATCCAATATTCATGAATTGGTTTCTGAATTATGTATTCTAGAGACTCCAACAATGTAGGCTCGGCGGGAGAAGGCGGCATTTGGAATGATGTTATGTCATGCTGTAATACGAATAGAACTCAGAATGAGAGGATGTGCTCGTATAACTTATCACACGCTAATTCTTTAGCGGTAATTGTCTGACGCTGTAATTTAGCTGGCGCGGCGTTAAACTGATGGATAGCATGGTTAATATGATCATTATTATTGCAAATAAAGACGAATTGTTTCTTGTAACGTTCCACGTATCTATTTGAAGACAAAAGCAAAAGCGTATACCTGCGTTTATCTTTAGTTTTTCTATTTCCATATGTAAATTTGATGTTTTCTATATAGTCTATGGAATGGATAAGAGGGCGATTCCAGTTAACTGAACGAATATATTTCATATAGTATCTAGGACGGATACGAAATCGACCAATCACAGCTCGTGTATTAAGTATAGTCCAAGTAAGGACTTCCCTGCACTCAAAAAACGCAACAAAAACTTTACGACATAATTATTATCGCCGCGGGCCATGCGGCATGCCTGTCATCAAACGAGCCGACGAGCATTAAAAACCTGTAAAGATAAGCGAGTCAATTGCGGTCGAGACAGCACAAAAAGTGATGGTACTTTAATGAGGTCGTAAAGTTTTTATTGCGTTTTTTATGTGCCGGGAACTGATTACTTCAACTATACATAGGCATCTAGTCGATTTAAAAACTTCAAGTTAGTGCGTAAGCTATCAAAGTAATTGCCAGTGTGCATTTGTGTAGTTATTGCGCTAAAAAGTGATTAAACATTAATAATTCCAGTGAAGAATCTATAAATGATACATCATCTAAAATTTTACTAAAATTATTATATACAGACAAAATTTTAGAGATATGTGGCAAAAAAGTAATGTAGCGGGGGGGAGGTTGAACCTACAACCTCTTGCATACTAAGCGTACAATACAGTAAAACATAGATTTATTCATAATTAAAATGGTAGCCAATCATCAACGGCGCAAAGCGCCGTAACAGTTGTTTTTATTCATTTATTTAACGTTGGCCTATTTCCGTCTCCAAGGCCAATCACCGACGCCAGGGAATAAGGTCATTAGTATCTGTGTAGGCCCTAATCTGGAAATTTTGCCGAGCCCCCACAGTTTGTCATGGGGGTAGGGATCTTTAACGTGCTCGCATTGTACATACACGGAACCCACAGTTTTACATCTCTCTCGAAAGACAATGATGAGAGCAGATCCGCTCATCCACTATATCTCATCGACTTGCTGTGACCCGGTTTTGAACCCGGGCTATCTGCGTACTAGGACGCGTCACTATCCATCACACCACCAAGCCGACTACCGTAACAGTTGAAAACCTAGCTAGAACGAGGCCGGGTCGAACATGAAAAAAAAAATAATCAAGAATACAATCTCTTTTGCAAGGGAGCAAGCTAAAAAGTAAATAACATAAAACGTGTAAACGAGAGGAACGAGAGATAATTTGTAAATAATATAAAATAAAATAGTACAAGAATGATTATAACTGATAGTGAATGAATGAATGAATGAATGAATTGTTAATGAATTAATGAATTAATGAATTAATGAATTAATGAATTAATGAATTAATGAATTAATGAATTAATGAATTAATGAATTAATGAATTAATGAATTAATGAATTAATGAATTAATGAATTAATGAATTAATGAATTAATGAATTAATTAATAAAGAAATAAATACCTACTTACGTACACAACGTACGTACACACACACACACACACACACACACACACACACAAACGGGCAAACAAACAAACGACGAAAATAATTTAAAGATGGAAAATTTTGTTAGAAAGTTATTTTAGTTAAATACATAAGGAGTAATGGCTATAGATGTTGCCGGAAGATGATGGGCAACGCTTGGTATGGCAGTCTGTGCTTTATGCGACATGGTGCATTATGGTCTCTAATTTGAGTAACGTTGTGTGTTAGCGGACTATCACCAAGTTTGAATTGACAAAGTTTTTGTACTGTAACTTTGATGTAGTCCACTAGTGATGTTATGTCGTGGCAACGTGCATATAGATCTCTTAAAGAGGTATAGCGTGATGAATTTGAAATGAGGCGAAGAAATTAATATTCTAAAACAGAAAGTTTCTTCATTGTTCTTTCCGATGCGCTGTACCACACCAGCAACGCGTATGTAAGAACCGGCCTCCCAATAACGGTATATATTAATTTTTCATTATGTCTGCTATTCCTAACTAGTATGCGAAGCGTAAATTCAATCACTAAGCTACTGCCACCTTTATAAAGTGTTTTCGTCTAGAGTATTACATTAAGCAAGCATCAATCATGGCCCTACAGGCTCTAAATCCATAGCATAATGGAAAAAAAAGAGATGATCAATACAATTATCCATGGGAGTTTCCGAGTTAATTTGTTATTTTATGACAGACTTGGAGCATATGCGGTTCCCAGAACAAAAGCCAGAGCGTCATTAACTGGCCGACCAACAGAGCAGTAAAACCGGTACAGTCTTTGGAACCATCAGCAAGTCTTTTAGGATGGATGGAATATATCCAACCTTGCTCCAAAAGGGACAAGATAAATATTCAGAGCCTGCCTAACCAGAAATGGATACCACAAATGTGGTGGGAGGTGAAAGTCATCTACCGAAAATAAATATAAACACATCACTACATATACAACAACCCCCAAAGCCAAAAGGTCTCCAGAAGGGGATTACACATTTAACGCAGACAACCTCCATTACCCAGCGACATTGTCAGTGTCGGTGCCGGAAATCGAACCCAGAACACAGCAGAGTATGGCCAAACGTGTTCCACCCTCATTTTATTAATGATGGTGTTGTCATTATTCACACATTGTTGCCTATTTGACAGATAACTATTTATTAACTTGTGTGGAATCCTCCTAAATCCTAAACCCTCCAATGTCTGCGATAATTGAACATGACTAAATGTATCGAAGGCTCTCGTGAGGTTAACGAAAATGCACATTGTTGGTTTGCTGATATTCATATATTTATAAATCCTTGTAGTAAGACAGGATATTGCATCTTACGTTGACTTCTGCTACCTGAAACCAAATTGCTTACCTGATAAAATATTAAACCTATTCAAAAAGCTAGTCATTCTGTTGTTCAATATTTTTTCAAAAATTTTAGCTTTGTTACAGATAAGGAAAATAGGTCGGTAGTTAATCACGTCCAGTTTATCACCATTCTTGTAAAGAGGTTTTATTATAGCTATTTTAAATGCCGATGGACAGTTACCTGTTTCAAAACATTTACTGATGAGGGACTTTAAAGGTACTGATATTTTAGAAGCTGTTTCCTTGAGTATATATGATGGTATGTTATCAATTCCACGTGCTTTATTTGATTTTAATTGAGAAATTGTTTCGATTATTTCATTTTCGCTCGTATCCGATAGGAATATTGAGTAGTTTTGAAAAGAGTTATCCTTTTTTAATTGAACTATTTTATCAGTTAGTTCTTTTCCTACATTTGTGAAATAGTTTACAAAAACATTAGACATCTCTAGTTCATCACTAGTTACTGTACCCTCCTGGTATCTAAATTTTGATATTTGAACCTTACTTCATAATTTTTTGAGTTATTTAAATTTTTGTTTATTTCATTTTGATAATAGTCCCTCTTAGCAATTTTTAGTAATTCATAGACCGATAAGCCTGACCTCATTATATTTAAAGCGCTGGAAAGACTATTGAGTAGGGACGGAATACTAAAGAACAATCTTCTTTCTTCTTAGTGCGGGTCAATATGCAGATCAGCAAGTAGGTAGATCTTGAGCTGGATGATGTAACTAAACTATTGGCAAAATTACTAGCTGATAGAGAAATAGTATTTCTAAACGTAAGAGCCAACAAGGCAAAAACTCATTCGCTAACGAATGTATTGTTAAATAGAGCCATCACACATCTACCAGTAGATTAACACCAGCCTAGAAAAAAGGATAATAATAGCCCATCTATGTAAAGCTACCACTCCCAAAGCTAGTAAGACTGTTCCCAGAGGGAAGTATTATCACCATTGCTCTGGGCAACCCATATTGGTGGACTTCTTCGGAAATTCGTCAAAGAAGGCTCCTGCTGCTCAGGGTATGCTGACGATCTAGCAACAGCAGTCAGGATGTAATTTATAAACACAATACCAAACGTACACAGGTGATGCAGTAAGTAAGGACTCTCTATAACTCTCCAAGTCTTCAGCTTTACGTCAAAAAGAACTTAGGAAATCCTAAAACTCTAAATGCTTAATGGAGTGGAAATTGCAAGCTATAAACAGAGTTTAAATTTTATCCCGATCTAAGGATGCCTAAAGAATTTAAAGCCCCAAGGTTAACTTAAGTAAACATTTTCACTATCAAATTGAAATGTCAGACATTAAAAATGAGAAGCGAGTATTAATATAACAATCAACTGAAAAAAAATCAACCAAATGATAATCTCTAGGTATAATAGTAAGAGTAAACCACATTCACATTTAACTTATTAAAGCTCAGAATGAAAGGAGTCCTCACAGAAAACTACATTGGATACAGACAATATGAATTGCAAGGATTTAAATATGAAAAAATTGACAAATGCCAAAACCGATATTATATTTAAATTTACCGTTTTAGAATAACGTTTTCATATTAAAGCTACAAATATTATACAATCTCTCGATTTGCTAACTTCTGCCTTAAAATCAGGAGAGATGTAAAACTCTAAATTACTCCAGTCAAGCAGAGAGCTGCGTAGGATGTCGTAAGTCTTAAACAAAGTGTCAGCTACATTTAATGAAATTGCTGTGGCATGGAAAGGAATTTCTTCTTATAGTACATTACGGTGAAAAGACTCGAAATTTTGACCGAATTAAAAGGTTTTATAACAGAAAGGTTTCCTCTGAACAGGTACATTGGTGGAAGTTAATATATTTAAAAATACTTTGATAGGTAAACAGTGATGTGCACATGAGTTTTCTTTTATTTAGAGAGTAAAAGATTGCTTATAAGACGTTATGTTTCCGAACTGTTCCTTATACAGACAGTATACAAATTTTGTTTTGAACCTTCTACCCTGAAGCTGGGAATTTAGATTTTATTCATATTTGCATATGTATGGGGCTTGAAGTGTTTGCTAGCCCAGCCTTACAAAAACGTTTAATTTCTTTATAATCATATTTTTCGCGTTCAAAAAGAGGTACTTAATTAGAGTAAACATTTTAAGTAAAATTAATAAAACAGCATGATGAAACAGTAACGGTAGCTAGTTGATTAAGTAATATTTGAATCAACGACTTTTTGCATATTTATCGCAGAATAGTAAATGTGTAGAAAATATTATAGCACTATATTACGCATTAGTCTATTGATTTTCCCCAGATCTACATTAATACACAGGGTGGGAACAAAGATTTAGCGAGACGATATCTCGAAAGCCATCTACGTTTTTAAAATAAAAAAACCGCTGCACAAGGAATCACTACTTCTACATCCAGATTTTGTATCCAAGTCTTATACACACTAAATTCCAATGTAATATTTTACTCCCTTTAATAATAAGGTGGGGGCGGCAATGGGAGTGGTAGAGGGGTTGGCTAATGTCAAAATTTTTTTAAAGGTCCTTGGTTCTCGTATACGCACTAAATCCCGATTTAATTTTTTACTCTCTTTAATAATAGGGTGGGGTGGCAATGGGGGTGGTAGGGGGGATAGCTAACGCCAAAAAATTTTTTGAGACTTTTAGTTCTTGTAAATCACATTTTATTTTTTACTCCCTTTCACAATAGTGGCTGATGTAAAAAAAAAATTTGAGACTTTGACTTTATGGACTCTTACTTGTTTACTTTGCCTATTTACCCCTTTTTACCCAATTTACTCCCCGAACCCCCCAACAGATTTAGATCAAAATATCTAGTTCCAGATCTCGTTATAATACATAAGTGTACCAAATTTCAAGTCAATATCAAACGGATCCAGAGTAAACGTGCGCACAAAAAAAGTTACAGACAGACCGACCGACAGACAGGAAATTTTTTTTCGCTCAAATTTAAAATCTCGACGTTTCATGACATTTTTTAAGCCTATTTAAAAAAAATTGCGTTACTATACTTCCACTGGACGTTATTTTACTATAAGGAAGTAACCAGACTGCAACCAACAGCTACTCTCCGGGCTATGTGCCTTGCCGAGCGCTGAATTACAAGTTACAAGCCTGGCGCGTTAAGTGTAATAATCGCATATTACCAACAAAACGCTAATGCTTCGATTGCAACAAACACCAGCCGAAATACTGATCCTACTTAAAGAAGCTCTCGTGCCAGTCGTCCCATACCACTTGCAGACTGCAGTCTCAAGCTGTTGGTTCTCGTTAGTGCAAGGTAGGCATGTGACGAACGACACGAGGATCCCTTGACTATTTGTTACACCTCGGTATTTTTACGATAGCGACATGTTAAATAGTAAGCAGGCGCCATCTAGCGGTCCAGTGTCTGTTGCAATCGAAAAATAAATAGCCTGACTGGGCTTAGCATAGTTCAAGTGTGCTTCTAGAGGGCAGAAATATTAAAACATAATATTTTAGTGGCAAGCTCCTCTATAAAATCCTTATTTTACTATAAGGAATGTAACCAGACTGCAACCAACCGAACTGAAATTCAGTTCAGTTCGAGCAACGAAGAGCAGCAGTAGGCAGCTTTCAGTGAGAACCCGAAGATGGCAGATGAGATTCTGCCGAAACGTCGTTCAGACAACCGTGACTCCTGGAGGAGTCGACCATCGACGCGGGAGAGCACCCGGAAGACAATAACACATCATTTAACACCCGCGAAAACCAAAAAAACAACATATATATATATATATATATAATTAATAATAATAAATAAATAAACACCACCACGGAAATTAGACAACCCCCAATTCGAGACGCCAGAGATTTGTGCGGAAGAGGATTACACATTGAAAAAACGCAGACATACAACCATTTCCTCCGACAGTGCCGGAGCCAGGATTCGAACCCGGTGGTGCGATACCCGTGTGATTAATCGCGATTGCCACCTCGCGCCTTAACCCACAGCTACCGGCCAGATATATATATATATCGCTTTGATATATATATATATATATATATTCAAGCAAACGGAAGTAGTTTCGGACATCTATTGTAAATATTGTCAAAATGTATTATTTAAAAACAAAATGACCTTATTTGTTGTTTTTCCATTTAAATTTCTCAATTTAAAGCAATTTCCGATACAATCGGAAGTACTATTAAAAAAAAATTCCCACCAGTAAACAATTCTCTTATAGCAGGCAAAAAAGTTACCAAGAACCTATACATCCAAAAACCAAGATTTAAAAGTCACAGCAATTAAAAAAAATTACAACACTTCAAAGTTAGACAATAAAATTAAAATATTTAAAAAAATACTGCAGATCTGGAATAAGAATAATTTTGCTTAAAATTTAATTCTTAATCAAAAGGCATGTTTCAAATCTTCCTTATCGAAACATATTTTTACACTGCAGCGCCATCTCTGGTGGTAATGTTATAGTAGTAAATTTTACTTCCCGAAGAAGGTATTGACCATACAAATATATCACCGTTTACGGAATAAAAACATACCTTTTAGTTCCCGAGATATCGACTGTGGGAATGTTAACACCCTATGTATTTCAAAAACGGTTGGAATTCAAGACTAATAAAGTAGTTGGCCGTCGACTTCTGTCACAACCGACTTAGGTGTGTATCTAAGTCTGGTGTTTCTCTAGCATTTGTATACTGGACACTTCGTCCTATTTGTACGAAACAACTCTTACTATTTGTGCACTCCAATTGGTATACACAATTATCATCAATAGTTGTCAATGTGAGATTCAGATTTGTCTGAACAAAGGGGTTTGGGGTCCTACAGTTTATAGTGGGATCCGAACCACTTCTTGAGGATAATTAATAATTGAAAATTACTTTGCGGTAGGTAGGGCTCGACCATACTTCGCTAGACATGTTCAGAGAGAAAGCCAGGCGCGCTTTCGCCCAAAATAGGGCACACAATTAAATAGTTTTAATTATAACGGCACGAATTTGCCTCGAATTAAAACAATTGGTACTGAAATAACATTTAACTTTCAGTTATTACACTTCTACAACAACAGTATCAGTATAACGGTTTTCGACTTGAATAACGAAGAGATAAAACATTTAATACTCCGTTAAGGTTGAAAAAAATAGTATTTATATTACCAACAAACAAGTTAACTGTCATGTAAGACAAAAGATCGCTACATAAACTAAACATATTTCAAGGCAGACCAAGGAATTCTGAAACAGAGATAATAGAATACTACAGCAATAATCGTTATAAAACGCGTCTACGGTGGAAGAAGTTCATTGTGTTTAGCGTACCCTGTTAACCGTTTCACAAGTCTTCTCAATGTTTCTTTATATTTGACGAACAAATCATCTTCAAAATTTACCTGTTATTTCTGATTCTGTTGACACAGGAATTATAACAATGAACGTCTACATTAGACATTAAATGTGTTCTATTATTAATAAGATTAATTATAGTAGCTTTTCATTAAGTGAAAAAGAATTTTTGGATTTAAGTAGTAAATTCATTATGCACCAGAACAAATTGTTGTATGTAAATCCTATTTAAAAATCGAGTTCACCACGCTTTTATTTTTAATATCACGTTATAAATGGACACCGTATGCCTAATAGGAAATATTATTTTTCCTTCCGTATCTCTCGCCTTCCAAGCACACCGTACATTCAGCTGCATCATTTTATTGACGTGAAGTCATTTACAATTAAAATTGGAAGCATGGGTGACTAATACACTCCGACCAACTCTTAAAGACGGTGTTACAATTTCACTAGTGGTTTTTAATGTCAAGCCGCAGTGACCCCTGCGCACCCGCCAAAATATAGAAACTAGGATTTGTAAACGATAACTATTTAAATTATTACTAATTTGGTACAGTAAAAAAGTGTATATTTTAGTAAGTATAGGTAACCTTCTGATAATTCGTGGATTAGGCCTACATGAGACACCGCGTAAAAAAACGCACCAAGTAAGTCATTTAAAAACAAACTCTGTGCCCAGAAGCAATATTCCAATTTCCTATCTGCGTTTCCCTCTTCCATAGTGTGTAAAAACTTGGGCTATATGATTATAACTTATGACGTTTAAGGCACCTCCAAATTGTATTTCTGTCTACATTCAAGTTTAGAAATAAATCTCTGACACGTGGTTCAGCATTAACAGCATGTAATATTGCTTGATCCAATGGACGATCGACAAAATTGTATTTTTTGGCTCTAAGTTTGGATACATCTCCAGTCCCATTAAATATTCTATTAATTAAATCAACCGTGGTGTAGTGAGTCTGTGGGCGTTCTGGATGTCTTTATAATTATTGTATTAAAAAAAATCAAATTTTTTTATTTGCAATGTGCATTATAAATATATTTATTATATATCTTGTGTTTGGACCATGTATATGTTGGGAAAATAAAATTTTATTCTATATGTATATTTTAAGAATAGATTATTGCACGAAATATATTTTTTACTTTGCAATATGTTAAGATGGTAGGCTATGGCAGTAAATATTAATAACTAATAAACAGGTTTAGCGAATTAAGCTGTCATTTAAAGCAATAATTAAGAATTGGACAGTAATTCTAAATTAGATAAATCTAATTTACAGTAGCTATAAAATGACAAAATATACTTAAAGGCTGTGTAATAACGTTTGGTAAGGTACAAAATGACATACCTACTGAAATTTTAATAAAACAAAGTCTTCGGTCAGACTGAAAATCAAAGTTTTAATTAAAGAGTGTTTCAGCTCACAATCATTAACCAACTTAGTAATTTCATAAAAGAACCACATCAATAACAGTGTGCCGTTGATAACAAGTTGACGTGCTCACACGCCCACGGAGTTTATCTACTCGTCTAGAAAGATCAAGAATGTTACTGTTAACATGTCCATTGTTAGAACAGTTTGCTACAGAATCGCGGCAGAGAAAAATATCGCTCGAGAAATAATAATTGATGTTTATTTCTCAATGAATATTATCAAAATTCATAATATAGAATATCATTCTATTTATTAATTGAATGGAATTTGCGGTAGGTTCTTGATGAAACATATTCAATAGAATAATTATAAATATTCAAAAGAATAGTTACAATACGCACTTGGTACACATGCAAATTGTAATCAATCTTGGAAGATAAAAATGTCACCGTTTTATAGCTATGTACACAGACTATTATCTCTAAATTTAAATAGGGTTAACTTTGAAAAAGAAGTTAGAATTCTTAAAACGCTAGCAAAAAACAATGGCTATGATGAGTTACTTATTGACAAATTAATAAAAAATAAACAGAAAATTAATACAAAAACATTTTTATAACGTGCCAAATATAGAAAACAAAAAGTGGCATAGTATAAATTATGTAAATAAGGTTAACAACTCAGTATGTAATAGATTAAATAAAGTAGGTATTACTATAATATCAACGAATAGAAATAATTTAGGTCGCTTGTTGGTTAATAATAAAGAAAAGACAGAAGTTATTAAAAAATCGGGGGCATATGAAATAAAGTGTGACAACTGTGATGTCGTATATATAGGTCAGAGTGGCCGTAGCATAGATGTGAGGTTAAGAGAACACAAACAGTCTATTTTATATAATAAAAAATCAACTGGTTTCGCCGAACATTGCATTGAGCAAAATCACGTTTTTAACGGTAGTAGTGTTAAATTTTTGCATAATGCAAACAAAGGAAAAATCCTAGACATGCTTGAAATTTTAGAAGTTAAGAAGGCCCTAAGAAACCATAAAAACGTTACAAAGACACAAACAGAATTTATGAACAATCCTGTACTAGACACAGTCAATATATATTAAAATCGTGTTGGTGCGTGCCCCTTGCGTTTTGCAATTTTGCTGGTGCATATTCTCCGGTTTGCGGCAGAGCCAGAGGTCGGGAGCGGGACGAGCGGAAGCGGGAGGACGAACTACGTCCCAAGTTCGTATTGGCGACGAGTGCCTTTCGGGGTTGATATTTTTAATTAGGCTAATAATGTCGGCTATCTCTTTCCCTACACGCTTTTACGACCCTCAAAATGAATTTGCGTCGCTCCTTTTTGATGACGTAGGCGCCCGCTTATTTTGGTAAACGTAAAAAATTTCCGTTTTTGTTTCGTTCCTGGCGGCCTTATAATTCGATTATGCCGGTGGGATTTACGATTTGCTTTCATTGCCATTCATGTACTTTCCATATCGACATCGTACGGCCGTCTGCGAGGTGTTTTTCGCCAGATATGAGCGTTTAAAAATTGCGTATTTGGTGGTTTTTCACGATTCTGGCGAAATACGCACATTTTCGGTTTTCCTTCAATAACTTCTAAACCGCTGGAAATTTCTTAAAAATAAAAACTCCCAAAGGACAAGATTATTTAATGAGGAATCGTTTCCATTTTTCAGATATCACCTTCGACGAACCCTTTTCGAGCTAGAGCGTTTTGAAGGAAACGACGTCGGGTGGCCAAAATACGTAGCGTTTTCGTTAAAAGCCGAATATCTCGGCAAATAGGCCGTTTTCGGCGAAAATGTTCGTACCTAACGAAAATAAAGCTAAATAAATTATCTACCGCTATGCAGAGTTTCATTTCTCTACTATAAATATTAAGAAAGTTGTGGCCTTTAGAAAATGCTACTTTATAGTAAAACGGAATATTTTGTTGCCGTCAAATAATTCCTTCTGAATCTCATGATGTACGTGAAACATTTTGTAAAGGCGACGCGGTAGCCGGACGGTAATAGTCGACGTGTAGGGACACATACAAATGACGTGACTATAACTAGATATAATTATAAAACCACAAATTGGCCCAAATTCAAACGAATACTTAACGAAAGGACGCAAATTAATAACAATCTATTGACGGAAACAGACATCGACAACGCAATACTTAAACTGACGGAAGACATAACGTACGCCAGGGACAAAACGACGAAAAAATACAATCTAAAACAGAGACAAATAAACATACCAGACGAAATTCATAAATTAATAAAATTTAAAAATAAAATTAAACTGCGTTGGCAGAAATACCGCAGACAAGCCGACCATTTAAGATTCTTGGAATTAGAAAAGACAATCAAAGACAGACTTAGCGCTCACAGGGAGGAAGAATGGAATAGTAAAATATCCAAAATTACTAGACATGATAACTCCCTGTGGCGCATGACGAAACTCCTACGCAATAACTATGAACAAGTACCGACACTTATAGACAATGACTTGACGTATCATACTAACACAGAAAAGGCGGATGTGATCGCTAGTTTCCTACACCATGAAAACACCACCCCTCCTAATACCACCCCATTCCATGACCTTGTCACTTCTTCCGCTAACCAAGTACAGTCCTCCTACCCCATTCCTCCACGAAAACTCGGAAAAATTATTTTTTCTCCTGGAGATATACAAAAAATTATAAAAATTACGCCAAATCTAAAAGCACCAGGTCCCGATACCATTCCCAACCTCATCCTAAAAAATCTACCACAAAAAACCCTCATTCAATTCACCCACATCCTAAATTCCGTCCTCAAGACGCAATATTTCCCGAACTCCTGGAAGATGGGTATTGTGATCCCAGTCCTGAAGCCAAATAAACCGCCACATAAAGCCAGCAGTTACCGCCCCATCACTCTTCTAAATACCATGGCAAAAATCCTCGAGAAGGCAATGTTACAGCTTATAAATAAATATTGTAATAAAAAGGCTTTAATCCCGGTGAGGCAATTTGGTTTCAGGGCTGGACACAGTACCACTCTCTCACTTGTCCAGGTAGTGAGGGACATTGTTGATGGATATAATCGGAAGCAGTGCACCGTCCTGTTACTGCTCGACATCCAAAGTGCATTCGATCGTGTCTGGCACAATGGGCTCATTTATAAACTCAAAGAAGTATGCAAATTACCACTATATATGGTATCCTTAATAAAAAAATTTTTGTTTAATAGACGTATTAGGGTGAGTGTAGAAGGAACTTTTTCAAGGATTACGCACATGACGGCGGGTGTCCCACAAGGCTCTATCTTGTCCCCCCTCCTTTATTCCCTATATACCTCGGACGTACCTACAAACCAGACTGCAAACTTACTACTTTACGCAGACGACACGCTACTCTACGCAACATCCTTTTACGCACAGACTGCCACATACAAAATACATTACCATCTACTCAAACTACTTGACTATTACAAGACATGGAAAATTGCGGTGAACGAGGACAAGTCGCAGACTGCCACGTTTCATCGCAAATTCACGAACATACGAACGATTACAAAACTTAAACTTAACAACAGGGACATCGACGAAAAGACTACAGTCAAATACCTCGGTGTCACCTTAGACACCAGACTATCCTACGGACCACACATAACGAGAACTATAAACAAAACATACGCGACTCTCAGCAAGCTCTACCCGATTTGTAATCGGAGGAGCTTGCTGACGACCGACAACAAACTTGTACTCTACAAATCGATTTTTAGACCTATACTGACTTACGCCTGTCCTGTCTGGAACATGATTTCAGACACGCAGTGCAACAGACTACAACGTACGCAAAACAAGTTACTAAGACTACTGACAAACTTTTCAAGATACATCACAATTGACGAACTTCACAGACAAACGAGACTTCCCAGAATCAGAGAGTTTATTGACGAGACATCACAAAAATTTTTCAAAACCAAGATTACATACTCTACTTTGACACGAGACATTACAGCGACAAGACGCTACCATAACACTGGACATACTCACAGACTGATTTACCAACGTTTACCTTTATACGACGAACGGTTACCACAAGACTGACCATACTCTTCTCCCCCTATCTCACTTTCCCTCTACATCACCACCTACCCTCTATCACCCCTTCTTATCCTTTCTTACAATTATAATATACACATTAGTGATCGTGTATAAAATTAAATATTAAATTCAAATACAAAAAAGAAATACAAAAGTACCATTTTTTTTAAAGTAGGTTTTTTAGATAGTTTTCCTACAAAAATCTTAAACAGTGTACACAGATAACATAAATGTTTGCAGTTGAATTAATTGAAATTACGTTGGTAATGAAGTCTTTGAAGTAATACTGGCCGAATACTTCTGTGAACGGCTATTATTTCCCCCGAAAATTAAATTTGTCTTTGGTCTCACGCAAGAATATCCTGCAACTGTGGCGGGTCGATGCCCCCGGCATTAAGTCACGCCGCAGCAAAATAATGTATTGTGAAATGCAATAAACAAAATAATGAGTTATCTTAAGACAAAATGAACTGTATATACATTTTAAATTTTGAATAAATGTTTTTTAATTGGTAATTGGTAATTGGTGTTCCAAGCGGCAGGTCCCCGGTTCCATCCTCACCCACAGCAGCTCTTTTTTTTTTGCCGTACATTTTATCTTAATTGAAAATTCATCTTTATTTCTGTCTTTTAAATTTTTAACCTTATTATGTATATAACAGATAGAATACCCTTATTTATTTTTAGAACTAATGATTAATTTAAGTAGGTTTGAATAAATTTTCCTACACAATAAAATGATAAATTAAAACAACAATAAATAAATCTAAAGCATATTGATTTCGGCTACCACCAGCCAACCTGTATCTATGAGGAACTACCTATTTTAGAACAGGATAATTAGTTTTTGTATGCACATTGTGCAGGTTTATAAAAACGTTAGCTCAGGGAAAAATCAATATAAATAGAATGAATTGTACTTATAAAACAATAAAAAAAGCTTTTAATTGGTAATTGGTTCCATCCTCACCCACAGCTCCTTTTTTTTTGCCGTACATCTAAAATTTTGTCTGTATAATGATTTAAAAAATATTTTCAGTGATATACTGTTTTTTGGGAAGATTAGCTGTGATTGACTGATTTCATATCCATTCTATAGACTGTTCGGCAAACGGCAAATTTACGCAAGGGAGTAGAAAAAAATTTAAATAGATTTTCCTCATCTTTCATTACATTTTATCGATATTTCTTTCATGAATTCGTGCCTCGAACGATTCGGGGAATGTCGTTTCAATATTTTATAACGTATACGAACTTAAAATATATGTTCGGTTAATATTGAAAAATGAAAAACTGAAAAATGAAATGCTGCAAAATGAAATAGGTACTGAAAAATGAAAAACTGAAAAATAAAAAACTGAAAAATGAAATCCTGAAAAATGAAATACTGAATATTGACTTTGATATTGATTTTAATATTGACTTTGATACTGAATTTGATGTTGATTTTGATATTCTTTCATGTTCATTTCGACATCCTTTCATGTCGATTTTGATATTGATTTTAATTCTGATATTGATAATAATAATGATTAATATTGAGGCGCATTCAGGGACAATTCCTTAGAATTTTGAGGCTAATCCGAGGACCGATCCTAGAATTTTGAACATATCTCCGACTTTCATGCGTCCTCAACTGCGGGGATGCGACCGGAGGGAGCATCCCCGCGTGGCGCCCCAGGCGCCACTATGAGCGCTAAGCGCGAATGCCTCTGCAAGAGCTAGAAATGGCCGTAGGCCATTTCTAGTAATAAAATTAAAATTAAGTTCGTAGTTCCGACCTATATTGTTAAATTTTAAGAAATAGCAAATCAAGTTATTATCCCCCTCTAGGTGGGTAGAGGATTTGTAAGATATATACTGTGAACCACCACTTTCAGGTCAGTTTTTAAGACTCTTTGATAACGGTCGCAAGGCCGAAACATATGTCAGAGAAATCTGAACAAAACTAATGAAACAATAAACCAAGTGCGTATTGTAACTATTCTTTCGAATATTTATAATCATTCTATTTTTCAAGTATTTGAACTGAAAGCACATGGCAGATCGAAAACACACAAAATGTAATATTAAATAGTACAATAATATTGACAATAATTGAAGAGACAAATATTTTAAAAATTCGTAACAAGCCGAAAGATATGTATATTTGAATATACTATTTGGAAATTACTAAAAACAGAACTTACTCATAGTCATCTTCAAAGGACCATATCGAGTGCAATGCGTTTTAGAAATGTTAACAAATTCAGGAATATTTGGGAGCGAACATTTACGAAACAAGTAAATATATCAAACGTTCCTCCAATCCATAAGATGCAATTTCATTGTTAGATTGTGTACACTTTATGGCAAAGTTTGCTTTATAAAAAGGGAAAAGTGTGTTTCACATCCATTTATTCTCAAGTAATATTTCTTATACTGTCTTGTGGTGCACTAAAGAAATAAAATTACATGTTAGCTACGATTCCAGTCGAAAGCAATTTATTTACAATCTCGTATTTGAAGCAATTTTTATCATATTTGTATTTTCCTGCTGATATCGTTTCTTATTTGTTGACGCATGAAACATCTGCTCTCAAGAGTGTCACATGAATTGAAGTGAAAAATAAACGTCCAACCTCAAAAAAATGCTTTCCTTAAATTACATTTATAAATGAAAATAGACAAAACAACAAACTGTTGTACATATATGTGGAGTCTAAACATAGACTATACTGAATTTATTATTTTGCGTCTGCTTCCATATTTAAAAAACCCATTTAATAAAATGAATATTGGGTAAGATAAGGGCAACACTGTACTACAAGTACATAAGAGTACAAGAGTTCCGAGAGAAGATATTGCCTTAACTTTCCTCATATTTCCCATGCCGATACATTTTAACGTTTTTTCCTTTTACCAAACGAGTAAGTAATAAGCCAGCCAATAATTTTCTAATGTATATTTGCCAGGCATATTAAAAATAACTTCGAAACAAGCTTTATTACAAAAAGTACGTCAAAGTTCTTTTTAAACAGATATGAAAAATGTTTATAAATTACTTTATCATTTGTTAATATACAGGGTGTTCATATAGTGCGTCAAAGTCCAATATGGGCCTTATTAAAAGACTTTGGAAAATTATTTTTTATGGAAGTGATTTTGTGTTAAAAGGCGCATATTTTAAAAATATTTTAAAATATTCAGGATTTGAAATGTCCTGAATTAGCGATAGTATGAAATACACTTTGTATAATTATGATCAATATTTAGTGGTGGTTGTGTCGTTGTAGGACATCCCTTGTCTACGTAATTGCAAAATAATTTTTCTTAATTAATAGTAATACACGCACAGCAAATTAATTTGTTAAACCTTGTCCCGACCAAAATTTTCATGTTTTTCGAATAACTTAGCAACACCACATCAAATACCAAAAATCTGGAGGTCGCTGAAAAGGTAATTTTACGTTGAATTCATAAATGTAAAAATATATAGGGTGATCCATTGTGACGCTCTTTTTCTCGTACGGTGCGAGAACTAAGGCTGTCACTTTGACACTCGAGCTTTATTCAGTACTCGGGCGCCAGTTCAAGTTGAAAGTGGTTGAACAACACTACCCAAAAGTCGAATGAGCGAGACTAAGCAGCTCAGTGAAGAATCAGTTAATTCCAGTGGGTCAATAAGGGAAAATAGACTTTCACAAACACAACAGTAAAACGCAGAAGTTCAATAATATTTGAGTATATTACATAAACCTGTGGTTACAGCCCTAAATAAACAGAGAAATCACAATTAACACAAATCTATGTACCGATATATATATATATATATATATATATATATAAGCAGTAATAGTAGAGGAAGAATAGCAAGCTATTAAGCAGACAGTGTGTACGGATACCAGAAAATGCGAAGCAAGCATAAATATTTACAGTGTTACAAACAAACAAGTTATAAAACAGACCGGAAACTTGGCTAGCGTTTTACGCTGTTAACAGTACGTAGAAATAAATATCGACGAGCAAATATTTTATCACAAAGTTTTAATCCCGGACTCAAGAAAATATGCAAGGACGCGGAATTGACAGTAACGTGACTAGACGTTGATAAAGGTGGACAGAAAAGAAAGAACCTGCTATCGCCGCAGGGCCAAAGTCAGGTTAGGAAAAGAAAGAACGAACCTGCTGTCGCCGCAGGGCCAGAGTCAGGTTGGTTAAGAAAAGAAAAAGAACCTGCTGTCGCCGCAGGGCCAAAGTCAGGTTCAGAAAAGCAAGAAACTCACAGAAATGAATAATTTACAGTAAAATATTCAAACAGTAAACTAAATAAAATACTCGAAAAATATCAATCAGAAAATAAGCAGAATAAAAGAAAATATTCATAAGTATATAAAAATTTACTAACAGTTACTAAATAAAAAAGAATATAAAAATTTCATTAACAGTAAAATATAATCACACTAGCCAAGTATTTAAAAGGGTCTTACTCTTTCCAACTTCGGTGGGCACTGGTACACTGGTAGTCCACTGCTTTCTTCGAGTTGTAGGATAACTAATGAATGAAATTCCCGGTGCTGTTTAATTTATAGCCGTTCGCTACCAGGATATCGCGTAGGTCCCCTCTATATCAGACTCGCGCAGGAATCAATATATTGACTACAAGATAGCGAAGTCGGCTGTTTTGAATTATTTAATGGGTCGGTGAATTGTTATTACGAGCGTCGGTTAGTGTAAACAAAGTATTCTGAATTTTGTAATGTATAAAATCGGTTTCAGACAACTATTCTAACCAGCTGCGGAAAAGAAACGGATTTAATCGGCCACAGATAACCAATTATTGAATTAATTACGTCAAGTAATAAACAATAATTCTGTTTACAACGATTTGCCGCTTTAGATAAATATCCCGATATTCAAATAGTGAATATTTTCGGATAATATACAGTCGCTTAAGGCGGCACAGAAAACAAGAAATATAATTATATAGAGTACAATTAAATATAAATTTTATGCAGATATCCGTAACGAAAAATGCTTCGTTACACCATTTAAAAAAAATTACTTCGGAGATGCTCCGCTGTATCGAGTCACCCTGTATATTTCAAAATATTTTTAAAATCTCCGCCTTTTGCCACTATGCCACTTTCATAAAAAATAATTTTCCAAAGTCTTCTAATAAGGTCCATATGGGACACCCTGTATAACAGACAAAAGAACTACCTAGGTATTACCCGTAAAAGAAGAAGGTAAGGGAAACCATAGTGGTTTTAATATTGAAGTAACTGAGGTATAAATTTTAGTAGGGTCGAAGATTTGAGAAAAGTGGAAAGTAGTACATTAGAAATAATATGGTTAAAATAGTAATTATTCGACCGGCAATGGGAACAGCTGAAAACAAGGACAATGCCATTAGGTGGCAGCACAATTCGATGCTAGTAATTAACAACTAGGATTACATAATACCGTCTGGCTTGTAAAGTAATATCGATTTACTTGTTACCTCCACAAAATTTAACGTTATTCGACATTTTGTAGTTTTGCCCTGATTTTTCTTTTTACTTTCCACCCTTGAAAAGTCACTAAAGTTGTGCAGATTACGAATATATGTATTTTATTCTGTTATCTGTCTGTTTGTTCATGCGCTCATGACAGAAGAAGCAATGTTTGATACTTAATTGATTTTAACGGAGCAGATATATCTATAATTTTAGAAATGAAATAATTTTTTCCTTATAAATTTTATAAAGGACTAAGCATAAGTAAGTTAATTGATTCATCATCTTCTCTTTCTCTTTTTGAGATTTTTTGGAGTTTTTGGAGACATTTCTTCGTCACAATGTAAATTTTTTGTTTTTTTAAAAGCATATATTTCAATTGATATTTTATAAAAGCAAAATCATTTTTTACAAATATAGCAAGGTGTTGTTCCTTCCATTTATAAGAAAATAATTTTTATTTATAAATTTGTTTCTTATAAATGGATTTAAAAAACAAACTAAATTTTTGTGGTAATTTTATTGAATACATTTATCTTCATGAGTTGGAAATAAATAAACCTTACCAAACTTCTAATTATGAAATGATTGAATCCAATTTTGGGAAAAGACTTACTGTTGTTTTAGATGATAAATATAAATTAACTTTACCTCCTAGATATAATACTTTATATGAAAATGAAATAAAGGAATTAAATTATGAAAGAAATTTGCTGATTTACAAAGGAATAAAACAAATATCTAGAAATCGTAGTATGCGTATAATTGAATTTCAGTAAAAAAAAATATTATTGTATTGTTTATCTCTTTTATTGAACTTCCGGATGTACATTGTTTGCACAATTTATAGATAAGTTGGAAATTAGTACCATTATGTCTGCAAAACTACACCGACGTGTTGTGAATATTCGTAAACAATTAGAAAAATATTACACAAGTGCAATTACAAGTGATAAATAATCAATCCCTTTAAAGAGTTGACGATTTTAACTAAAAAATGATAAAATTCTCAATCAATTAAATTGATAATAAGACTAGGTGCATTATGAGACATAACGGCCCCCTTTAAAGAGTTAACGATTTTAACTAATAAATGATAAAATTTTAATGATTTTAATCAAATCAATTGATAATAAGACTAAGTGTGTTTATAATGAGTTGAAAAACCAATGGAAGTGATAAGACAGAAGCGCGCTTCTGTGAGCGAGGTCATTACATGTGTATAATATGATAATAAATAAAATTGATATCTCATAAAAGACTTTTATTCGTGTGATTTGCATAACAAATTATAATTTAAAAAGTTGATCACGTATTTTTGAAATATTGTGAAATTACGAAAATTTGAAAATACTCTAAAATTAGAGAAAATTCATCAATTGATCATGTGACCAATTCGTGATTTTGAAATTTTGTGAAAATACAGAAAATTTAAAAATACTGCAAAGGGTAGAAATTTTGAGTTGACCTTTGACCTATGACGTCATCAAACTGACATGTTGCGTCTTTTTTATAAATTGGTTATGAAGGTCGAACTTTAGAAATACTGTTAAAATGCAATAAATGTTAGTGATATTTTTGAGAGGATTTTTGATAAATATATGGCTAAATTACAATTGTATGAATGTAAATTTTATTTTTGCGAGCAAAAAAGCTACACTACACTTTTAGTGTATATACAGTGTGAGCCATTTGAAAGTGGGACATCCCCACAAAATTCTTATTTACCATCCGATTTTGATATTTTGTTTTTAAATGTAGAGCGTGGGAAACAGCACTTTAGGATCAAGTCTCACATTTTTTTAACAAAAACCAAGGCCTTCTGTGTAATTTTTTGGGGGTGAAAGTTCATGAAATCGTATTAGCTTTTTTATAAAGAAAATCTGAGTACACACTGGATTAAGCGCTCTCTGAAATAGAGCCGTACACAATTTCATAAAGAAATATTGCATATTAATAATTCACATTGTTCTCATTATTTTATTCATTCTTATCGAGTAATCCATTGAATAAAAATTGGAAAACAATTGGAAGTGTCATAGAAGTTATTCCTGTCAGAATATTGTAAAAATGTTACAACTTATTGACTGCTTGTCAACTTACGGACCATGTTCAATAATATACCCACCCAAATTTGAAATCAATATCTTATTTTATATGAAAATTAAAAGTCAACGTGTGAAATTTAATCTACTAGCGGCGCCTCCGGCACAACATAGAGTGTAGAGAGACTGAACATCTGACGATACTTTTATTTACCGGCAATCGGTACCTCGGAGAAAAAAACAATATTTCTTTATGAAATTTTGTACGGTTCCATTTCAGAGACCGCTTAATCCAGTGGTGTACTCGCTAATACGATTTCGTGACTTTTCACCTCCAAAAAATTCCATAGCAGGTTTTGGTTTTTGTTAAAAAAAAATGTGACACTTTATCCTAAAGTGTTCTTTCACACACTCTACGTTTAATAAATTGTAAAAGTTTGATGGTAAATAAAAATTGGGGACATTCCATTTAAAAAAAATTGACATTCTTGCATTTTTCTCACTTATAGAAAATGTTCTCTAACTCACCATGTACGATATTCGAAACATTTTATTAATGGATGAGATGCTCCCAGGGCTTGCCTAGCCGCATCTAAAAAATTATTTTTTAATTGCTGCGTAGGTGAGAGAAAACACGATCTACTGAAAGTCAAATTTTTGGGAATATATTCAGAAAAGAATTATTATCTCGAAAACGGCTTGAGATAGGTATAGGTAAATATTAACAAAAGGTACTCACAAAGAGACGACGATCCAAAAAATGTAAAAGTATATAACAACATTATCCATTACTTTATAGACTCCATACCTAATCTAGAATCTAACGAACAACATAATGAGATATTTCTGGGAACAAAATTTATGGATGATATTCAATTTATTTTTAAACCAGTTACTGTTCAAAAAATTGTAGAGGTCACAAATAAGCAAAAACCTCACACCATAGGTCCTGATGGATTATCAGCTAAAATGCTACAACTTGCTTTACCATGGATATCAGCCCCACTAACACATATTATTAATATATCGTTCGAATTAGGTATTCTACCTCCTCAATGGAAACTATATTGTATTAAGCCCATACCAAAAAGAAAAAAAAAACAGAACAACTTAAAGATCTGCGCCCTATTTGTCTGCTCTCGGTTCCTCTAAAAATTACGGAATCAGCTATATATGACCAACAGTCTGAATATGTTTATCAACACTCAATAATTCCATCTAACCAGTCTGGATTCCGAAAAGGTTTTAGTACTTCTACTTTACTAAGTAATACAACTGACGATATCTTGCGAGCCATTGATACCACACAAGTCACCTCCCTGACATTACTTGATATGACAAAGGCTTTTGACTCTCTAGTTATTAATTGCTTGATTGCAAAACTAAGCTATTATGGCGTATCTGGAAGTACTTTCTCCTAGTTTCAAAATTATCTCCACGGCAGACAACAGGTTACGAGTGTTAATACAGGAAACTCGATACTAACATCACATTATAGATCAGTTAAATCCGGTATTCCACAGGGATCTATCCTTGGACCACTTCTTTTTAACATTTTTATTGCGGATGTAGCAAGGCTCCCACTTAATTCAAAATTATACATGTACTCTGATGATATTCAGCTAATGCATAGTTTCTCCTCTACAGAAGCTCAAATGGCTGAATTTTACATAAATAATGATTTACGTCTTATATACGAATGGACGATCCAAAATACTCTTATGCTAAATGCTAACAAAAGTCAAAATATTGTTTTTGGAACCCCTCAACAGCTATTGAATCTTAGAGAACTGAATATTCAAGTAAATAATGAGATCATTGTATCAACCAACAACGTTAAAAATCTGGGTATTAATTTTGATCCTTTATTAAATTTCTCTAATCGCGTAAATACTATTTGTAAAAAAGCTTTTTATTGTTTAAAACAGTTACTAATTCAAAAAATATCTAGACGCAATACTAAAATATTACTTTCTGAAACTATGGTTCTATCTCACTTAAATTACGCAGATACTGTGTATGGTCCCTGTCTCTCACGGGAAGACAAATTCCGTTTGCAAAAAATTCAAAATTGCTGTATAGGATATTTTACAACTGTGCCTCAATTCGGTCATATAACTCCGCATTTACGTGCTTTCAACTTATTAAGAATGTGCGAAAGGAGATTTATACACATTGTAGGATTCGTATTAAACATTTTCAAAACAGAAAAACCAAATTATCTTCTATTTAATAAAATACATAGGCGTTCTGACATCCACCATAGGGATCTAAGACATGTTGAAAATAAAGTTTGTATTCCTGCTAATGCATCTTTTCGATCTTCTTTCGATCTCCTTTTCATTCATAGTAGCATATATTATTAATAACTTGCCAGCTCAATATCACAACATATCAGTGGCAACTGTAAAATGTAAGTTAAAGGAAGACATTATCCTATCAAGATTAGAAAACTTTAATGTACAATTGTTCTAAATTAAATATTTTTTTACATGTATAAATATTTGTAAAGCAATATTGTTGATACACTTCCTTTTGGAAAAATTTATGTACCTGTACTGCTTTTTTTTAATAAACATATTGTATTGTATTGTATTCCATTTAAAATAACAAAGTTGCTACCAGTTTTACACAATACTGCATTTTCTAAAATATTTTAGTTGCAGAGATCATATTCGATTATCTTGATAACCAAAATTTCAAAGCAATCAGTTGATCCGTTCTCCATATGCTTTTAATACTCCACCCACCGTAGCTCACCCTGTATATAGAACCTTCTCTCAGTATAACAATAGAGTAAAGTTATTTCTACATATCCTGTAAAAGATATTTCAATGAAATAAATTACTCTTATGGCAAAATGTCTGTACTATTGCTGGAGTTGGGTTGCTAACATTGAACCAAAAGTAACAAAATAGTGACATTACTTTTTAGTTTATAATATACATATATACTGCGTATATTTAGCTTGCTTGTCGTGAGTATGTACGATTATAATCAAGGTAAATATAATTTTTTTAAAATTTGCCGAGAAGTATATTTCTCACAGCTTTTATGAAGGCAAAGTATCGTGACACAAATCTGATTTATAGGTTCGTTAGTAGCAAATGGATGTAGCAACTTAATATATAGATGGCTATTTTGAGAGGTGAATATGACATAAATGTGTGTGATTCACGAAATGTACTCATTAAAACCCCAATGCTGCATATATCTTTTTTTACATAAATAGTTAACAAAGACGAATTAAGTAAATAAATAAAATTTATAAAATTACTTTAATAAATGTTATACTGACCATTAACAACAATCAGTATTTCTGTAAGTATTTCTAATGCGCGGATTCATATTTTCTGAAGTGGCTGATAGCTTTTGAACATTGATCGCAGAGAATTCTTCAATATGTCCCTATTACACTGACTACCAGTAACGATGCATGCAACACCGTTTGCGTTTGCAATAAAATTAAGGGCTGGTAATGCCAGATGCCCTCATTACCGCCCACACCGTTACTTTGAGAGACTGACACTACCGACAGTGGATGAATATGTGCTATATTATCTGCTCATACAAAAGTGTCCAGTAAGCGTTATGCATATGTATTTATAAGATTGCTAATCAAACAACATAATAAGCACCAACCATATGGAATGAAAACGGGTGAAACTTACTAGAGCAAATTTTTTATTCTAAGAAACAATTATTTATCTATTACATCACGTTAGATGATAGAGGGCGCCGCAGGACCTGTATCTGATGATGAATTCTTTTCATTTTTTTTTTTTGACGAAACGTTGTGGACTTCTGACCAGAAAATCTGATAAGGGCGTCATTTCCACGTATAAAAGGTACATTTGGTAGGACTTGATAACTCCAACCGTTTTCGAGGAAAGCGCCGTTAAACATTTCAATAATTTTTTGAAAGACAAGTTTAAATTTAACAAAACAAAGTGTATTTATTGAAAAGTATGCTTTGATTACGTTTCAGTTCTGTCATTTAATCATTTTATTTTGTTCTTGTGTTCCTCGAGCTAATTTCTTTAACTTTTTTATTTACAATGCCTAGACATAATAATTTTTCAAATTTTTCAAATAGGGAAATGAGGTATATGATATGTGTTTACACACAAAATAATTTTAGCGGACCTGCTGCAGCGAGGAGATACTCATTGCAATATCCAAATAGAATACAGCCAGACCATAAAATTTTCAAAGATCTGTTTCATCGTTTGGGAGAAACGGGTTCATTTCACCATAAAAACCATGTAAGATGACCGAAACGAATTAGTCTAGATCAAGAACTAGAAAATTTAGTTCGTGTGGATGAAGATCCTCAAGTCAGCTCAATTCGTTTAGCAGCGGCAACAGGAGCGAGTAAACAAATATCTCCTAAGAGTCTTACGTAAAAAACGCTTCTACCCATATCATCTCACTGCAGTACAAAACTTATTTCGAAGGGATCTTCCACAAAGGCTACAATTTTGTCAATTTGTTATAAATAAACACAACAGGGATTGGAATTTTGTTAAGAACAATTTATTTACTGAAAAAATGCTACAGTTAAGTCTTCCGTCTATCTCAGAGCCCCTCACACATGTAATAAATACCTCATTCGAAGCGGGCAGGCTTGCATCCTCGTGGAAAATATCCACCATAAAGCCAATACGAAAAGAGCGAGATCCGGATAATATAAATGATCTAAGGCCAATAAGTCTGTTATCAGTACCTCTGAAAATTGCAGAAGCTGCACTACATGAACAACTCGCGAATTATGCCACGACAAATAGTTATTATTATTATTATTAGCCGTTACTCGAGTTCGAGTATAAAAATGTTACAGTCGATAGATTGTGTACAATAAAAAACAAGTAAAAGATGTAGTCTTTTGTAATTCCCATTCATCTACGGTGCACACGACTATGGCTATAGAGGCCAATTCGGGCACATGTCGACCGCAGTCAGGACAAACATAGACCTGGTTAGGTCTTGGATTCGGCCTTCTTGCAGCAACATTTCCTTGATAGCTGGCCACAACCCCTCGCCATTCGGTTCTGTCCGCTGCAAGTTGTTCCCATTGTTCGTCTGCAATACCGCAGGAGTTTAGATTTTCATGGAGAGCGTCTTTGAACCTTTTTCGTTGACCGCCACGCCTTCTTCTACCGCTTAGCAATTCACCATAAAGTGTACATTTAGGAAGGCGGTTATCATGCATACGATGAACGTGACCTGCCCATCTTAGGCGTGCTCTTGAAATAAGCATCTCAATTGGAAGGCTGTTTGCTCTCCTGAGTACTTCCACGTTTGATATGTGATGGAACCAACGGATTTTCATCATGTTTCTGAGGTGTCTTTGCTGAAAACGTTCTAATTCTTTCACATGACGACGGTAAGTGACCCAGCTTTCACATCCATATAGCAGTGTTGGAATGACAACTGCTCTGTAGACAGCCATTTTCGTTGACAAAGCAAGGTCGTGGTTGTCAAATACTCTCTCTCTAAGTCCCCAGAGTGCTCTAGATGCAGCGTTAATTCTATTGCGAATCTCGCTGTCCATGTTTGCTTTGTCACCAACACCGTTGCCTAAGTAATTGAACTGATCCACCGCTTCAAGAGAATTTCCGTTAAGTGTAATGTCTATTTGGTTCACTTGATGAGGAGTTGACATAATCTTAGTCTTTCCAATGTTGATTTTAAGTCCCAAGGAATCATAGCTCTGGGCATACACATCTAAAAGTTCTTGAAGCTCTTCCGGCGTAGAGGCTAAAAGTGCACAGTCATCCGCATACTGGAGATCACAAATGAATCGTGTACGTGTCTTCGTGAAAGCTCTAAAGCGCCCTATGTTAAAGAGACCGCCATCAAAACGGTATCTGAGACCTATTCCTCTGACTGTCAGTTTGTTGTCAATAATAATTGTTAGAGCAGTGGTAAACAAATTAAAGAGTAGGGGTGCCAGGACACATCCCTGCCTAACTCCAGTGAGGGTTGGGAAAGGTTCGGTTGCCTCATTATTATACATAACCTGGGCGTTGTTGTTTGTATGTAGACTGCGACATACTACCACAAATTTTCTAGGGATACCTAAGCGGAACATAATTTTCCAGAGCACTTCCCTATCCACCGAGTCAAATGCCTTGGTTAAATCAATGAAGGCCATGTGAATTTCTCCTTGATGTTCGAGTGTTTTTTCTTGAAGCTGTTTAAGTATGAAGATTAAATCCGATGTGCCTCGGTTTGGTCTAAAGCCACTCTGTGTTTCAGGAAGTAACTTTTCCATAACAGGTGTTAGCCTATTTGCCATCGCTTTAGTGAGTATCTTCCCTCCAACAGCCAGGAGAGCTATACCCCTGTAATTTCCACAGTCCGCAGCGCTCCCTTTGTTTTTGAAGAGGTTGATTAAAAGTGTATCACGAAACTCCTGCGGAGCTTGACCACTTTCCCACACGACATCAAACAGTTTTTTGAGGTAGGGTATGAGCTCTGACGATACAGCTTTAAAGATCTCAGCTGGGAGTGAGTCGGCGCCGGGAGATTTGTTATTTTTTAGCTGCCCAATGGCGGTTAAGATCTCTTCCATTGTTAGTGGTTTATCTAAGTCTTCGAAGGTGTCATATTGAGGGATAAGATTTATAATATCGTGATCGGCTTGACTTTGCTGGTTAAGAATGTTAGAGTAGTGTTCCTTCCATCGGGCTCTTATTTCCTGGTCTTCTTTGAGGAGATTTCCATTTAAATCTTTAATAGGGCACATATTTTTCCGACTGGGGCCGTACACTGCTTTTACTCCTTGAAAGAAATTCCTGTAGTCGTGTGAATCGGCGTACCTTACTATACGTACTATACGACAAATAGTATATATACTGCCACCTAATCAATCTGGCTTCCGGGAAAAGCACAGTACCACCACTGCGTTGACAACAGTTGTTGACGATATTCTCGGATCTATAGATCAATCAAAAAATACGTCCCTAGTGCTACTAGATATGTCTAAAGCTTTTGACTCCATCGACTTAGACGCTCTGATTAGTAAATTAAAATACTTCGAACTTTCTAATAATCTCTTAGCATGGATGGAATCATACCTGAAAAATCGACGACAAATCATTAGTTTAAATTGTCCTACTGGTCAGATGTATTCACAGCCGAAAGACTTAATATCTGGAGTACCCCAGTACTGAGTTCTGGGTCCCCCCCTTTTTAGTATATTTACCTCTGATTTTCAAAATATACCCAGTTATTGTAGTATGCAACTCTACGCAGATGACATACAGCTATTCAACTCTTGATTCTATGAACGCTCAAGGGAAAATAAATACTGACTTATCAAAAATTAGCAGCTGGTGTGAACAAAATTCATTAATTTTAAATGCAAATAAACGTAAACATGTATTACTCCTCAAAAGAGACTTACAGCTAGCAATACAACTAAATGGTTCAGACCTTGAAACCGTTCACTGGCCTAAGATCTCGGTCTGACAATAGATAACAATTTAAAGTTCACTGAACATGTGAAAAATAGCCTAGGAAATAGTTGTTACAAGCTTAAGCATTTATTTGCGTCCAAATCGGACTTAGGCTCTGAGACAAAAATTATTATTATTTATTATTAATTATTAAATTTAAATTACTGTGACACCATAGTAGGGCCTTGTCTAACAGCAGAAGACAAAAATAAATTGCAAAAATTGCAAAATCTGTGCATGAAATTTATTACAAATATTCCTCTGTTTGCTCACGCAACACCATATATTCGTCAGTTTGAACTTTTAAAAATACAGGAACGAAGAGTTGTTCATTTCTGGTGTCTTCTATATAATATTATAAAATTTAAACAACCTGCCTACTTATACAACAAACTAGTAAGACTTAATCAAATCCACGAGCGCGCTCTCAGACACGTCCCAAATACACTCGACATACCTCACCACCGCTCCAGTTTTTCTTATTTGGCACCACTTGTGTACAATGCACTTCCAGTTGGACTCTTTCAGAAGTCAAATATAGTGTTCAAAATAAACATTATAAGTCTTATTTAAAAAAATGAGCTCAAAATCAATCCGAACCTCTTTTAATATTTACAGCATGAAAGTTTTGACTACATCAATGCATTAATTAAATTTATATGTATTGTTCTTTTTAAAACTAAAATTTTGTTATATATTTTAGTTCACATTTATGTAAATACTTACATTTTCTCTTAAGCAGCTAGGGTTAGGTTTAAATATCAGTATTCACTGTACCTAATACCTTCTGTGTCTTTGTTTGTACATTTTGACACAATAAACATTTTCTATTCTATTCTATTCTATTCTATTCTACTCCATTCCATTCCATTCAATTCCATTCCATTCCACTCCACTCCACTCCACTGTACTCCACTGTACTCTACTGTACTCTACTGTACTGTACTCTACTCTACTCTACGCTATGCTATTCTATTCTATTCTATTCTATTCTATTCTATTCTATTCTATTCTATTCTATTCTATTCTATTCTATTCTATTCTATTCTATTCTATTTACCAACAAAGCAACTTTTACTCGCCGAGGCGTTTTTAACTGGAGAAATACCCATTACGAAATAAAATATGGTTCATACAAGATGGAATTCATTTCTGCATTGAAGTCAGGAATTATCTTGATGAGACTTTCCCACACAGATGGATCGGTCGAGGAAGTGAGTTTGCTTGGCCACCAAGGAGTCCTGATTATAATCCTTTGGATTATTATATGTGGGGACATATGAAGTCCTTAGTCTATAAAAATACTAACAACTCAAGAGAAAAAGTGTGGGACAAAATACAAAACGCAGCGAATTAAGAGAGGACAGGAAAATGTATTTTTCAATGTAAGAAAATCTTTTATGAATAGAATTAGAAAAGGCATAGACGTAGGTGAAAACCATATAGAACATTTACTCTAAGTTGCAGCAATGGGGTTTTTGCATGGGGGGAAAGTTTATAATATCATTAAGTCAACTTTTACATTAATTTTTGGTCTTCTAATAAGATTAGATCCTTATTTTAGACAATCTTTTGATTTATGTATTTATCTCAATACCATAAAAATAATCAATTAGTTCATAAGAAAGTGAGAAAGAGTTTACGCTATTACGATTTTGTTTTCCCTTACGTTTTGCACTTTTTTCAATAAATACACTTTGTTTCATTAGATTTGAATTTGTCTTTCAAAAAATCATTGAAATGTTTAACGGCACTTTCCGCGAAAACGGTTGGAGTTATCAAGTTCTACCAAGTGCACCTTTTCTACGTGGAAATGACGCCCTCACCAGATTTTCTGGTTAGAAGTACCACAATGTTTCATCAAAAAAATGAAAAAAATTCATCATCAGATACAGGTCCTGCGGCGCCCTCTATGATCTAACGTGATGTAATATATAAATTATTGTTTCTTAGAATAAAAAAAGTTCTTCTAATAAGTTTGGCGAAGACCAGTCAAAAGGCTGTTGAGTTAATGAAAAAAAACGGAAAATAATTGATTCTCTTCCCACGCATATTTGGTTATATCCTCATATTTTGACCTAAAGAATCTACCCCTGAACTATGGCCTATTATTAATGGTCCACCCTGTATAATTTTAAAATAGTCTGAATCATTAATTCTATATTTATTAATGTTTTTTATCAAAAGGGCCGTTTAGTACTCAGTTCACTATATGTCACTGTGTGTTTATCGCTGCCTAGTTAGCTAGGCTATATTACCTACTAAACAGTCCTAACAAAAGTATTTATAACCGCTATGTGAATATTCGAATAAGCCTCTCGCAGCGACTACACGCATGAAGTGTCCTTTTATCATCATTTACCTTTGTGTAAATAATGTGTTACTAATTAATTGTTTTCTATTCAACAGGTACGTGGTGACAACACTCTGTGGCGATAATTGTTATACACCCGACTGGTTAGTTGTGATGCTCTTTTGGGTTGGCTACTTCAATTCGGCGTTGAATCCCCTAATTTACGCCTACTTCAACCGAGATTTTCGGGAGGCCTTTAAGGACACTCTGATATGCGCACTGCCGTGCTGTTTCTCTTGTTGGAAAACGCCCGCAAGGTTCCTTTAGCCTCAGGATTTATCCCCGGGCTATCGGGATGAGAGACTGTGATGATACTAATTCCTGAGAAGTAATTATTCTAAGACATTAGGCAAATTAGATTATAGGGTTGTACAATATTGTAATTATTAAGAGATTATGGAGGTACATGGTATTAAAAACGCGACTTTAGCAAATACATTAACAGAGATGAGAATGAAGCGATTTATGCTATTTTTATTGTGGGGTATTTCTTGAGATAAATAAATGTATAGTCCATAGATACTTACTTATTTTCACAGAACGGTTGACATATACAGTGTGATTCAATTAAAATTGACCAGACCGGTTATTAGGAAACTAAAAGCGACATTGAATTGATGTAGACGACTCAATAATTTTTATAGTTACAATGAAATAAAAAATGTATCAATGTAGCGGCACTCTTGACCTAACAATTATATTGAACAGCAATATCAAGGTGTTGTTATCCACAAATGATTTGGTATTTCTGATTAATAAACCTAAGTTTCTATAAGAACATAAGAAACATTCCTCTACAATTATCTGTAGTACAGTTATTTGAAAGATATCTAGTAGATCGAGAACCATATTTAAAATTCATAGTGAGTTAAGTGAATCGCAAAAGCTAAAATTTGGTATACTTCAGGGCACAGGTTTGGACCCGCAACTATTTTTAATACCGGATAAGCCAGAAAGTACCTCCCCTCCTCACTTTTTTCTACGGTTTTGAACATAAAATTCCAAAATTTGGGAAATCAATGGCCAAATTTTGACCATTCGGTGCTAAGACAATCACGGTATGGCCGAAAATTACCACAGGTTTCGTATTTAAATAGCACCCTGTATATTTAAGTCACTTTTTTCATAAAGATGTAATTTCTCTTTTCAACGTCTTTTCAGACTTACAATCGGGTGGATGGAAATGGCATTTATTTGCCATTTTTAGTTGGATTTTTTAATCAAATAGAATGCTAAATTTGCTTTGGACTGGTTTTTCCCGATTAAAAATTGAATATAAATGAAAATAAATATTAAGCTTTTTGTAGAAGCGTTTCGAATTATGTGTCCATATCTTGCAGTGAGCCATGATGAGATGAAAAATTGCACACAGCCATCTATCAGAAAGTTATTGTTGAGTGAAATAGAGGCATATTTATTATTTGTAAATTTATAACTAGGCGCTTTATTCAAAATAAGATACGATTTACGATGCAATATACACATAAAGAAAAGGTAGGTTTACTTTTAATTTACGGCGAATGTCCGAAAAATGCCCATGCGGCCGCACATCTATATTATGAAAAATATTCCGGTCGTCGTCGGCCATACCGGCATTATTCTAAAATTCTAGAAGGTCATTTCGAAATGCAGAAAATACTGAAGTGGCAGAGGATAGATTTATAGTAAGCGAAGAAATTGAGACAAATGTATTGGCTTACACACATGTACCCAAATATTCCTACTAGAGAGCCGACAAAAGAGTTAAACATTGAGTAAGAAAAGAGTATTCGCATGTCAACATAACCTTTAAATTAACGTCAATTTTCAGTCAAACAGCTTTATTTTGGTTGAAAATTGTAGTATTAGTGTTCTAATGGCCGCTTTGGATGAGCTGAATCTTTTAATAGCAATTAATAACTTGGAAGAAATGGAGCCAGCAGCAGAAGTCAGAAGGGAATATAATAAGATATATTTATTTTCTTGTGCGGCGGCATTGATGCACAATCTCCTATTTACAAAGGATATTTTTGGTCAGCAATTCCTCCAAAACGCAAAAATAAAATTCCAAAACCACCTACAACCAAACAGTCATCCTTATGCAAACCGCAAAACAACAACAAACGATAACACCACGATGACACATTTTAAACTTCGAGTAATTTGACTTTGACACTTCTCCACTGTTGCACCACGTATGCAACGAAAAGTTCCCAGACTTACACGGTCTGCTATTGGTCGATATATATCTATATATGAACTAAGTACGATATACGTTATGCGGTCGACGAATGTGTTCGCCTCGTGTACCGCTTTTCGACTATCACTGAAGAATTTGATTTTTATAAAAACTGCGTTCGCATGCGAACCAGACTGCACTAGTTGGTTCGTGCACGATCAATTCGTTCGGGGTTCCAGAATTGGGCCCCATGTTACAAAGAGTTATGAGAGAAACTATTCGAAGAGTGAACAAGTGTTCTGAAATGGGTGAGCGTCATTTTGAGCAACTCGCTGTTATAGGTTTGGTATTTAAGTGTGTTGTATTGTTCTAATCATAATATTTATAAACTTAGTAAGTTGCTGTGCAGATAGGTATTATCATAACTTGGTAAATTGGTTATGATTGTGTGAATATTTATGTTTTGCTAATGATTCATCAACATTTTTTGTTATATTTATCAAAATAAATTTTCTCTAATTACTAATAACTCATCTGTTTTTCATAGCTTACTGCAAGATATGGACACATAATTGGAAACGTTTCTACAAAAAGCTTAATATTTATTTTAATTTATATTCAATTTTTAATCGGGAAAACCAGTCAGTCAGCAAATTTACCACTCTATCTGATAAGAAATAAAACATTCAGGGTATTATTTGAAAAATTGGAGTTATGACAAATGAATTTCCATAAAAAGGAAAAATGGAAAAAACATTCCTAAAATCCAAGCAAATGAATAAAATAGGCCGATGCTAATATGACGAGTAAATGAGTGCTTTCTATCAAAGGTCACCTAAATCCTGAAGAGTTTCAGGCCTATTTAAAAGTATATTATTCAGAGAATAGTTGAAGGTAGTTACATTAGTCTTATTAGAATATGTCATTACATTGCACTTAGCTGCATTCAATGGTAATCTGGTAGCATAACACCATTCATTGATTTTATTAAGATTATTTTATTATTATTATCAAAAAGTAGTACAGTATCATGGGCATAGGAAATGATTTCGTCATTTAGGTACTTGGTGACCTAGAAAGAAAGTTCCTAACCACCCCCCCCCTTACTTTCTTCTACAGTTTATAAAACAAAATTTTGAAATTTAAAATCGGATGAAAAATAACTTTGGAAATTGCATTTATTTACTATTTCTAGTTGGCTTTGGAATTCAGGAACAATTTAAAAAATTAAAAAGTAGACTTTGAATTCGAATAAAATGGTATTTCTCAACAAATTAAATGTAACTTCAGATTGCTTTAAAGCTCTGGGGTTTATTATTAGAAACTCAACTGATTTTATCAGCATTAGTACCTTAAAGTTGATATTCTTTGCATTTGTAAGATCACGACTTGACTATGCCTCAATTATTTGGTGTCCTCCCTCCTTATAATATTCATATTCAAAATTAGGAAGGAGTCCAGCGAAGATTCCTAAAATTTTGCTGTTATAAAAAAAGATAATATATACCCACCGGTAGGTGTGTGTAACTGAGATTTGCTTGACAGATTTTCCCTAGATAGTCTACCGATTAGGAGAGAGAAATCCCAAATTATTTTTTGTAAAAATTATTAAACAACACTGTAGACTGTCCCCAAATTCTGTCAATGTTGAATTTTCATGTACCGAGGTTATCGGCACGTGAATGGACAACTTTTCATCTAGATACCCCCAGAACAATGTAAAAAATTTTCCCCATTACACGAAATGTGTACGTCCTACCACAATAGGCAAGATGCTATAGATATTTTTCACTGCAGTATAACCTGCATTAAGAAATCATAACGTTATTTACGATATTCATGATACTGTATCTCTTTTAATGTATTATATTCATATTTTATTCGTTTAATTAGTGTCATTCCTGTCATATTGTTATATTAGCATTTATATTTTTGTACGCCTCTTCTTTTCCCATTCTGTAATTGGATTATTGTAATTTGTTGAATGGTTGTAGATTAAATAAATAAATAATGACTAAAGAGGGATTATACATTATCAAATACTGAAAAACAAAGTTTATGGCGTTTACAAATGGTTGTAAAAAATCGGATTTTAAAAGAATTTCACACCATTCTAAATGTGATTTAATAACCTGCTCGTGTCACAGAATTTTATATAACCATAGATAATATTAAAATGCTGTAAAAAGTAAAAATCTTTTATCTCAAAATAAAAACCGGTTTGATATTGTATTTTATAGTGTTGGATAATGTCGCAATAATTCTTGGTTATTTACTCTAGGGATAAAAGTTGTAAGTCATTTTATTTTTATTTACTAATTTATTTGAACTACTCATACATGTGACTTCACTCCACTTTTTGTGCGAGTCGGTGACATTAACAGTTTAGACCACACAGAATACAATCGATGATATGATTGCAGCATATTCAGATATCAGAAGTAAACAAACATATGCGAGTTTATAGCCGATCGACCAACAGCAATGCGACATTCAGGACATCACGCCTTGCCACGCGTTGATATTTGTTTACCGTTTGCCTTTAATAAAATATTTAGCCTCTTGCACAAGATTTATTTGAAGTTGTCTTTTGGAATTAATAACTCAAGAGTACAGCCGATCAAGATACCAATTATATTCGGATGGTTTTGAAAAGTTTTTTCTTTCATCGCATTTACATGAATATTATACGCTCTTTACAACTTCAAAGATTCTTAATCTGACTGTTTTCTTGGGAAACGCTGTACGTCCAATTTCATTTGAAACTATCTCAAATCCAATAATTCTGAATAAAACAAATATACCCGTCCTAAATTCTTAAAATCAACCACTTTTGAGGTATATAATTTAATATATGGCATGTGACGCTCTTTTTAAATGAGGTTAAAACTAGTATGAAGTTATTCTTTCAAGTCTGGGTGTGAAGTTTATGCGCAAACTTTCACGTTGCAAAACCTGCTTTGGTTTGCCAATTGCGGATGGTGCTTTACGAGCGCAACTACTGCGTCGAAAATTTTAAATTGGTTTTCTTAGTCAATTCTACCATGGCGTTCTCGAAAATAAGTAATAAAGTATGGTGATATTGGCACTCGATTGTGGTAGAGTAGCTAACAATTTATAAAGAAGTGCTAACCAACGTGATAATTGTGTGTTGTGGAGATCTTTAAGTAAATGCAACAAAATTAAAGAGAACAGTACAGTGTTTAGTACATTTCAAGAATCTTTAAAATCATTTCAAAAGTAGAATATGACACAAGGTTTTTTCAAACAGTTTAATCTTTTGTTACCTGTTTACACCCTGTAGTAAATATACGCTTTAATTGTAGATGGGAAGTTGTTGGGTTAAGATCTATCTTTTTAAAGAAACTATATTTTTTTAGATAGCTAACATTTCGGCATTATATTATGCCCTACAAAAAATATATAATTATAAGTATAATTTAACAATAGACGACTTGATTTACTTTTTTTACGTAGATTAGACTTATAAGTCGTTAAAGTGATTGTTATTACATTAATTAAATTAAACTATTAACTGACAAAACACTATTAGTAACTGACAACTTAGTAATTAATAAAAGTATTGACCAGCATATGGCAAACCAACTTAAATGTAAAAATTTCGTTTTTCCCAAATTATACTTTTTACCTAAAATATACAGGCTGTCCATTTTATCAGGGCACTCGAGAATATCCCACTTAATATCGGTCGTACAAAAAAAAATATTTTTACGAAAATTGTGCCGATTTATATAATTTACAAAATAGTCTAAAGACATTTGAAATCCATGGCCCACTTTAAGGGTTATGGGGGAAAATATCGAAAATGCGGAAAATGCCTAGGCCAAATATCTTCGTTATTTGAAGAGATACGAGAAAAATTCTAAGGCGAAATTTTTTTGCAAAACAGAGTGTTTCAACGAGGTTTTATCTAATTTTTTTCAAAACCACAAAACGGGCGGGAAATGGCGCCATTAAATAGAGTATTTTCCTCCATTTTCAACGATATATCACATGCTATATTTATTCATTAGTGCTACGTTAGTAATTATAAAAACATTTTTTTTAAACCAATAATTTTTTTTTAACAAGCATTATACTTGCCGTGAAGAAGTATGATCAAATAAAACGATAAAATAATTCAATAAGTTGTTCAAATCTTTGCTATAATAAAACATTAACACAATTAAGAAGAATAAAATAAATTCAGGTAACAAAAACAAAATAATAATCAAGAAAGTAACATGAAGCAATTATGGAAAGAGTATTCGCAGTTATAGGGACCGATATTAAGTGAGATATTCTCAAGGGCCCTGATAAAATGTACAGCCTGTATAAGGCCAATTTACCCTTAAGACTTATTGTTAGTTTTATAGGTTCACCGCTCTATAACTTAACTAAATTCATAAGTGATATATTAACATACGCATTTATTAAAGATAACAGATATAATATGTAACGAACTCTTTTCAATTTGCTGAGTTTGTAAATGACTTACAAATTCCATCCAATCACATGTTAGTTCCTCTGGATGTTGTAACTTTATCTACTAACATCCTAACAGATTTAACTACTGATATGAAACAAAAATGGCCACTTCCAGAAAATAAAACATTACTCTCTGTAGACAATTTCTGAAACTATTTTCGTTCTGTACTGACAACAGTTTTTTAAATTTTAATGGGAAGTTTTTCAAATGTTTAGGAATTGGCAATTATCCTTCACCAATCTGTTCCAATTTAATTATGTTAGAATTACAAAAATATTTTTGAAACACTTATATTTTCAGGTTTTTGTGTATAAAAGATATACTGACGATATTTTCTTGGTAATTCCAAATGACTCAGGAAATAAGTTATTTAACACTTTCAATAATTATCACAATAAACTTAAATTAACTACGGAAATAGAAGAAGACAACTCAATAACATTTTTGGATACAGGAATTATCAGAAAAAATGATAATACCTTATTGATTGATTGGTACAATAAACCTACTTTTCCGAAAAGACTTTTGAATTTCAACTCACAACATCCAATCAGCCAAAAGTTAAACACCATAAGAAATCTTCAACAAAGGATAATAAAATTATGCAGTATAGAATTTATAGATAAAAATATAAACTTATTAAGAACTTTTCTAATAAAAAATGACTATACTAAATCTCTTATAATCAAAATTTTAAACTCACAATCTTCTATAATTAATAAATCTAGTAATGAACAAAAATAACATTTATATACAAAACTGCCTTATGTGAAAGGACTGTCTGAAAGGTTAAAAACCTATAATAGACAATGATAGTGTTACTGTTGCCAATAAGAATGAAAATACAATAAGAAAATTGTTTTTTCGAAATTAAAAACAAATACACCTTTTGAGTATATGTCAAGCGTCGTGTATCAAATACCTTCGCAAAATTGCGATATATGTTATGTTGGGCAAACGCGTAGATACACAAAAATCCGAATTAAGGAACACGAGAGAGACATGTTAAATTCTACGTCTTTGGTGGAACTTTGTAACAATTTTGAACAAAATTTTTCATTCACTGACACTAAAATAGTTGGAAAACAAAATGTATTATATAAAAGGACTTTCCAAGAGATGATAAATATTAAAAAATGCAAAACAGTAAATTCGATAAAAGATACTGAAAATCTAAATTGTTCCTGCCTCAACCTAATAAGTAAAATAAGAAAATAACATCCCGTACGATAATACTTTGTAATTTCACTATAAAAAATTTTTAAATACACAGATAATTTTGAATAGTAAGAAGAAAGAAGAATACTTTTTATATAAATATTCTAAAATTCTTAAATGTTTTTTTTTATCCTCACTTGCGAATAAACCTTCGTTAAGAGTGGAATTGTCTACAAAATTGTCTTATTAACAATTATTTTGCTCCCGAAGACTGTATCTATGAAACCTACCTTTTATTTTACTTTAGAATTTAATCCAAAACGAAAAACTAAAGATTTTAATTGTAAGTACCTATTGGTTTTTAATAAATTTCCATATCGTAATTTTTATTGAATGTTTTTGTCAGTTAATAGTTCAATTAGATTAATGTAATAACAATCACTTTAACGACTTTTAACTTATAAGTCTAATCTATGTAAAAAAAATATATTTTTTAATTCGTCTATTGTTAAATTATATTTATAATTTTATATTTTTTGTAGGCGGAAGGTATAATATAATGCCGAAAATTTGGCTATCTAAAAAATATAGTTTTCTTTAAAAAATATACCTTAACCCAACAACTTTCTATCTGCAAACATAAACACAGGTCATTAAACCTAACTTTACTATAGGCTTTAATGCTTTTCTTACTATGTACCTCCAATAAATAACAACTAGCAGATTGTATGAAATATATTTTCCATTTAGATATTTAGAAACATAGTTAATTTATTTTTTTAGACGGTATTAAGTATTTTGTTTGCTGTGATTTTTATAACTAGAGCTTAATATGTCATTTTTTACGATTTACTACAACGTAGATAGAACTTTTTTGTAACTCAATTACAATTAGGTATATACAATTTCGGTACACAATATTGCTTTCAAAATATTCTGAATGTAAATAAATTGAATTTACTATAAATTAATCATATAATTTCAGTGTTTGTGAAGCATGAAACAAGGCATACAATAGGCATTGTGCGAATTCAACGAATGTTGTAAAAACTGTTTTTATACAGTTGTTTTATTTGTTGTTTATACAACTCTTTTGTAAAGAAATATTATTTCTAGTTTGTGGCTGCAATATTTGATATGGCGTAACCTTATGTATTGGTATAAATATGCAACAGAAATTGACATTTATTTATTCCATTAGACAAAAATTTCCTACTTATATAAAACGACGATCAAAGGCATTGTTTCATGAAACTGTACAACCAAATTAATAGGGCGTTTAATCAATGCGTAACATTTTACTATGCAGAACATAATAACGTTACAATTTCATTCTGGTAGCTTTTCTTACCACTTATAAGTTTTATATAGTTGTTCTATACTTATTCTGCTAATAAGAAATTTTTTCACATACACGTAATCATTTGTACATCATTTGTTATATCGACGCTAGGTGTCGCGATCCCCAACTTTTGTTTTTTATGGACGCCATTTTTTTAGAGAAGATCGAATTAACAATATCTTACTTGTAATGGGGTCGATCTGGATTTGCAAACGGACTCGTTTTTTTAGAATTTTTTTTGTGATGTTATGAAGTCGGACCCCCCCCCCCTCTATCATCCGGAAAATTTTCCGGTCGAACTTTTCGTGATAAGGGGGGTGGGGGTGGAATTTACATGTAAAGATAGGGAAAATCAGTTTTTCGGACATAACCCGTTTAGTTTAATTCGGATCGAAAAAGTGTTAGATTTACAGATTTGTATACGGATTTTTCATTACGGCGGGAACGTACCGAGAGCCGCTTTCGCATTTTTTTCTAGAAAGAAAGTGCCAAGTCAGGCTATTTATTTTTCGATTGCAACAGACACTGGACCGCTGGATGGCGCCTGCTGGCTGTCTTACATGTCGCTATTGTAAAAATATCGGGATGTACTATAGTCAAAGGAATCTCATGTCGGTCGTCGCATACCTACCTTGCACTGACGAGAGCCAACAGCTCGAAACTGCAGTCTGCAAGTGGTGTGTGACGACTGGCAAGGGAGCTCCTTTAAGTAGGATCAGTCTTTCGGCTGGTGTTTGTTGCAATCGAAGCATTAGCGTTTTGATGGTAATATGCAATTATTACACTTAACGCGCCAGATTTGTAACTTTGGTTGCAGTCTGGTTACTTTCCTTATAGTAAAATAAGGATTTATAGAGGAGTTTGCGACTAAAAATATTATGTTTAACAATAAATTGGTTATTTCGCAACCATTTGTTTATTTATGGCGAAAATTGGAAATACATGAGCGGAACTCAAAGTAAAGTAGGCACATTAGTACACAATGTCACGTTTGCTGCGTGATTTGCGGAAAAAATTGCGGAAGTTACAGCAGTTTTAATTTCACGTATGTTTGCCCTTCCCCTTCCGCCCCTAATCAACCTAGCGACTTGAAATTCGGACACAGTACTTAGGTCATGAGTGTCTATCGCAGGAAGAAAAAAAAAGTCGCCAAGTCACTTTCTTCCCCGAATAAAACGCGAAAACTGCTCTGGGTACGTTCCCGCCGCAGCGAAAAATCCGTATACAAATCCGTACTTTAAAATCACAATATCTCGGAAACCGCTAGACCGATTTCGATGAGTCAAAATTCAGTTTACGCGTATTCGCGAGCCTTTCATTTTATCCCTATATACTTTTTCGCTCCGAATCAAACTAAATGCGTTATGTCCGAAAAACTGATTTTCCCTATTTTTACATGTAATTTCCCCCCCCCCCCTCCTCGCGAAAAGTTTGACCAGAAAATTTTCGGGATGACAGAGGGGGTCCAACTTCATAACATCACAAAAAAAATTCGAAATAAACGAGTCCGTTTCAATTCATTGTTAATGCCAGATCGACCCTACTATTAATGAAAAATGATTAGCAATGCATTTTTAGCACGTTGGCGTGGAACGTCGCGATGCCCAACTTTTGTTTTTCTTACGTACGCGAATTCCTTATTAAGGAAATTGAATTGGCAGCATCTTAGTTGATATGAAAAAGCAAAATTGTTGTTTTTACCACTATAAGAAATTATAAAATTTTACACCCAACAGTGCGTTGAAATGTGAATTTAAGGTAATATTTCAAAAGTATTCTTTGAACTAAAACATTGAGCATTGGTTAAACACTCTAAAAAGTGAAAGATTTATTAAACGTAACTTTATTTATTCATTTTATTCAAGTTCTAGAGCGGCAAAAATTCAATAGTAGCCATTATCAACACCAAATAATGCAACATACAGAAAGCAATAATTTTAAGACTCACACTTCACTTTTTATACGGCTATCTGCAGTAAACCTATTTGTTAGGTACATCACAAGCAGAAAACTTTTATGACCAATATTATGTGGCAAAATATATCTCATTTAATCATGTATACAGTGCTGTTTTGGACATAAAGATATTTACATTCAGTTAACATTAAGCCTCGACCATTATAAAATTATAAGCTTTGCTTGTGTCCAGTTATTTTTTTCTCATTTATCATATGAATATATTTACAATTTATGAAACATGTAAAATAATCTAAAATTAATTTCAGAGGTATGGATATTATTTCTTTTGCAAATTAAAATAGATTGTGGCTTTGGATCTTTGTATATTTGGCACAAATTTAACGCAGTGACAGTTAAGCATAATTAGAAGCAGCAGAACTTCGCAGAGTCCTATTCGCTCCCGCGTCCGTCCGTCTGTCTGTCGCTCCTCTCTGATCTTTAAAGTATATTCGCTATATGCCTGTAATTTGCACCAATTAAATAAAATAAAGATTCAAATCCCCGAACCTCAATAACTTTACAATATACAGTGTGTACCACGACGAACTGCGGCGTTCGATATCTCGAAAATTAGACATTGGAATTTTTTGAAAATTTGGTAGTAAACTAATGTCGGCTAAACTTGGCTAAAATATTTTTTGGATTTTTGGATTGTACGCAAAATTCTAGGCCGATTTTGTGTATCATGTCTTATCTAAGTCTCTCCGTTTTTGACATATTTCAATTTTTATGTCAAAAATGTCATTTGCAGGCCCTAAAAGAATTATCGATCATTCCTATAAGGAAGCCTTTATTATCTAATTTGGGTTAGATTCTTTGTTGAAAAAAACCTACTTTAATAGAGTTTTTATAATATTTTGATAAGTATTAATACAGAGTGTTCAAAAAATAAAAATAAAAATTAAATTGAGAAAACTGTCAAAAATAATTTTTTTTCTAATGAAAACCCCCAAGTTTTATAATCTTATTTATCAATAAAACTAAGGGTAAGTTTGTGTATAGATGTCTATTCCAAAAATTTTTAGTTTTCGAAATATTGTCAAATCAATATCTTTATGGGAATTTTGCTATGGATTTTAAGTTCAATTACTCTTACTTGGCTTCAAATGGAACACCCTGTATATTTTTCGGCGACGTGATGTAGAAGTGAATAACGAACATTTTTTGTAAGTACTTTCCTATGGCTAATTGCAATTTCAGTTTATTGAGCAATAATTTCAAAATTCAAAAATTAAACTTAAAAAAGGAGGTTTCTTCAAATATCTCAGTAGAAAAAATTATAATAAATGTTCCACATGTTGCCCATTTTGATTGACACAAATCTCTATGCGCTTTTGAAATGAGGTTCCCACTGTTCCTAAAACTGCCGGTGTGATAGATGTAAAGGCAGTTATTATACTTTCCTTCATATTTTGTACTGTTGTTGGTGTGTCTCTATAAACAATTTCATAATTTGTTTCTGAGGCATAGGCGATTGCAATTAATTATCATTTTATTTTAGTTCGTAGACTAAGTATGGAATTATACATTTCTATAACTTGAAAGTAAAACATAATAAACCACAAGAGTATGTCAAAGTTTTCTGTTTGTGATTATTAGGAAACGTAAATTTACTTAATTCTGTGATATTGTTCTATTTATTTTATGTATATCTTTATGTAAATATAAATAGCTAATAAATGTGTGATACTTATTATATTTTGTAAATACTAACGCTAAGTAGATGTCTATACTTAAATAAAGGTAATAAAATTGATATCTCTTCTGTTGGTGGATGTTATGCTTTTGTATAAAATAAATAAAACTGTTGTTGATTACTGTATATGATTTATGTCTTCCGTTGTATTGTAAAATAAATAGCTCAATTTATAAATATTATATGTCATTTAAAAATGGATGGAGGATCCTAATGGCGTGGTTAACATTTTTACAGTATTAGCTTTTATATAAGTAATAAAATTTATATCTATAACAATTACTTTAACTGTTTATAGCTGTTATTTCATTCTTATAATTAATTTGTTTTGTGTTTATTGTTTGTATTGTTTTTGTTCCGTAAAAACGTGATTGTAAATAAAATGTATATTATGGACATAAAAGACAATCTTGTAGGCCTATTTTATAAAGAGCAATGTATGTCAAATGTCATAAAAAATACATATAATAAATGTTACCGTAATGTACAAAATATATTACAAATACATAATATTATTTGTTGATTTGGTATATTTTTATTTTGGCAGCATGACCTATTTTTTATTCCTGTTATGTGATAAGCAAATTATTAAATCAATTTATGTTATTAGTTCGATAATCCACACATATAATTTAATGTCTATCGTATTAATTACGCAGTTCCAAAGAAAGATTTCGTCATACAGAAATCAAAAATCAAAGACTACAGCGGATACAGAGTTTTAAATTGCGTCTTTTTCCTTTTCCCAAAAATTACTCAATCAGTTATATTTATGTCTTCTTCTTATGGGCTTTTCTACCACATAGGTATATCATAAATTCTACGAAAATAACAAAACAACTAAATAAATACCACATAAATTGGACAACCCCTAATTCCAGAAGTCAAGGGGCTTGTGCGGAAGGGGGTTACCCATTGAAAAACCCGGGCACACAACCATATTCTCCTACAGTGGCAGTACCGGAGCCGGGACTCGAACCCGGTAGCGCGATACCCGTTTGATTAATGGCGATTGCCACCTCGCGTTTAAGGATCAAAACTAATTTGTTACAAATTTTGACGACGTTATATATGAAACTCTTCTAAAACCGCACGGTATTATGCTTGGGGTATTATACAGGTACTTAAAACAAGTAGAACGTCCATGTGTAAGGCTATCTTTTAAAAGTTTTAAATACATATAATCAGGTGTTTAAGGACCCCGCACATCTATCATGGGAAATGACCGTCGGTGAAACTCGCTGGAATCGATATTATTGTTCCTCTTGAGCTCCTGATCAAAAGTCGATTTTTCGAGATTTTTTAATTAACAGTATAGAGTCATGGTCCTTTCAATGCGGCTTCACTAGTGTTCAACAGGGGTTTTTGGGTCGCTGATTTCAAATCCGATGTCAAAAGTGGCATTTGACAGTAGACAGCTGTCGGTGGCACTGTCAACTTGCCTTATTTTCAGGAAAAAATGTATTAGAATATGTGCAAGGATTTTTTGGGTCGCTGATTTTAAATCCTATGTCGAAGGTGGGATTTAACAGTTGACAGCTGTCATTAGCAGTGTTAGCTGTATTATCGGGAAAAGATTTATCACAGTGTTCTCGGGTCATGCTAAAAGTAAACAATCCAATTAATATGTTGTGTTTGAGTTCTTTTATAATATATTACTCAACACACCAGTACGCGATGAATTTTTTTTGTTGACAGCTGTCAAATGTCAAATGCCATCTTCAACATCGAAACCCCTTGTATATATTCTGATAAATCTTTTCCTGAAAGTAAGGCAAGTTGACAGTGCTACTGACAGCTGTCAACTGACAAATACTACTTTTGACATCGGATTTGAAGTCAGCGACCCAAAAGACCCTGTAGAATACTTTCGCAGCCGCATTGAAAGGACCTCCATATTATTAGTGAAGAAATCCCGAAAAATCTATCCCCCCCCCCAATATTTGGAAAACTGTACATTTTTCGACCTTGTGATCATGAGGACTTTTGATCAGAAGCTGAAGAGGAATAACATATGTCGATTCCAGTGAGTTTCACCGGAGGCCATTTCCCATAAGAATTGTGCGGGGTCCTTTAACCATTTACTTTCCAGAGAACGTTCGGTAATGTGGTCAAACTTGCGCAAGTTGAAACTAAATTTTATACAAGCATTTTGTATTTTTCGGAGAGTGCTTTTGTCTCTACCTAATAGAGCAGCACAATACACCATATCGCAATAAGCAAGATGGGAAAAAATTAAAGACTCACATAACATCAGCTTTATATCAGAACTAAGTACCTCCATATGCATATATAGTAAGTAGCATCAACGTACCATATGATTTTCGTACCAATTTAGCAACGTGAGTGGAAAATTTTAACTTAACATCGAGATATTCATCATCATAACCTATGGTGTATTTATCTATATAAGCCTAAATTTTTTGCTTCGTCAACGGGGAAACATTTCTCTGTCTAAGTGTAATTTTCAGGATCACTAACCGCTTTGCACCTATCTTTACCAAAAACTATTAACTCAGTTTTTGACTCATTTAGATCTAATCCATGAGAATTAGAGACCTCAGCAATTGTTGCCAGGTCGGAGTTAATTTTATCCTGTGCTAGTAAATAATCATTAAAACCTAAAGAAGAACATAATTGGGTGTCTTCCGCACAATGATGAATTGAACAAAACTCTAAAAATCAGTGAAAATCGGAAATATATACAGGGTGGGGCATTAGATCATCGGACCTCGATATCTCAAGTTCTACGATAGCTAGAATTTTTTTAAAAAAATTGCAAGTAAACTAGATAAAAAAGTCTATAACTGGAAATTATTTTCGAATACACAGGGCGAGCGAAGACGAAATTACAGGACCAAGTAACTAAAGAAATGGAATGCTATGTATATCAGTACATTTTTGAAGCCTCTTTCTAGGCTCTATTCATTCCTCTATTAGCAATGAATATCTCCCAAGCACTTGGATGGAATAAATGTTCCACATGTTGCCCATTTTGATTGACACACATCTTTATGCGTTTTTGAAATGACTGACACTGTTCCTAAAACTGCCGGTTTGATAGATGTAAAGGCAGTTATTATTCTTTCCTTCATATTTTGTACTGTTGTTGGTGTGCTTCTATAAACAATTTCCTTCACGTATCCCCATAAAAAGAAATTCATTTTTGTAAGATCTGGGGATCTAGCAGGCCATTTAGTGGGTCCATTTCTTCCAATCCATTGATTAGGGTAGGTATTATTTAAGTGGTCTCTAACTGCATTTAAATAATGTGGTGGAGCACCATCTTGCTGAAACCATATCCTATTTCGAATTCTTTCAGGGAGATTTGCCAATAATTGTGGCAGACAGTGTTCCAAAAAATGAAGATAAATAGCTCCAAACAACGTACCATCAAAGGAATGTGGCCCTATTACACGTTCTCCAATAATTCCTTCCCAAACGTGTGTAGACCATCTGTGTTGGTTATCAACTTGCATAAAAAAGTGAGAATTTCCGGAGCATAATAATGGAAATTTTGCCTATTAACAAATCCATTATTATGAAAAGTTGCCTAATCACTGAACAAAACAGTATTGAAGAAGTTGACATCATGTTGCATTTTACCTCTGGCCCAATTACTAAATTGTAGGCGCTTTTGAAAATCGTTATCATTACTGATGAATTTGAATATGATATGCATGCAACTTATTTGTTTTTAAGATTCGACCCACACGCCGTCTACTTATTCAAATCAAATCAAATCCTTTATTCACCTTTTTTGCTATGTACAGAGATATAGATGAGGTTCGTCACATGTTGATGGATAACCACCAAAAGGAGTAAATAATTATTATATATTACAGATAATGTATATAGAGAAGAAGATTAGTTGTACTTATTATTATTAAAAACTTTTGAGACGTAACGTCAGTTATAAGAAATACAAAAAACGGAAAATAAAAAACATTTACATTTTTTTACTTTCTTAAAAATTACACTTTTACATTGTTAAAAATAAAATACATAGAATGTCCTGCTGCTATTTTTGAATAAAGATTGGTTAGTTGACAGTTTTTAGAAATGATTCAAATTCATTCAGGTCATAAAAACAGTGGTCTAGCAAGATGTTTTTTAATCTATTTTTAAAACTGGTTGTGGACTGGATTCCTATTAACGAGCTCACTTCTCTTTGACTAACATGGGGATTCTCAACCGTTGCCAGCATCACAGAAAACTCATTTTCTTCGTTCACGATACGTTTTATTCTTTTACTTTTTTTATATTCGACATTTCCAGTTTCCAGAAATCTATCGAGAAAGTTCTGGAAGCTGCTAACATCAGGAATCCTTCTTTCAAGATAACGTTAGTGATAAATTCTATTGGCAAGTAAACAATTTCTGCCTGACTCGCCCAAAACAAAAGTCTACAAGTTAAGCTTTATTAAAATTCATATTGTAAAATTCCAAATATTTTAAATTCAATACAAATTGTAACGACCGATAAGTATGATAAATGCTCCTTTGTACACGAAAATTTATACCAAACTGAGGCTTTATTGCTTGTCGAATAACGAACACAGCAAAAAATATACAAAAAACATTACAGTAAAGGACCGGTTAAATATAATTTACTCATTTCAATGGATTGGAAGAAATGGTCCCACTAAATGGATTAATTTCAAAACTGCATAAAGACGTGTGTCAATCAAAATAGACAACACGTCGAACACTTATTATAAATTTTTCTAATGAATTATTTGAAGGAACCTTTTTTTAAGTTTCTTGAATTAGACACTTATTTATTTATAAAACGAAAATGGTTGCAATTAGCCATAGAGAAGTACTTACAAAAATGTTCGTTTTTCATTTCTATATTACATCTCAGAAAAATATACAGTGTTTTCCATTTGAAAAAATTAGAAAAATTCAATTTAAAATGTTCTTAATTGAAAAATAATTTTTGGCCACCCTGTACATTTTTATGAAATGAAAATAATTCAAAAATATTAATTAGATGTCTCGTAACTGGTATTCACATAAGTTTTTCTTAAAACCCATAATTGTGACTGTGGCGCTTTTTTAATATCCATCTGCAGATTGCGTTATTGCAACAAAAAAATTCATTACATCCAAGTAGTTGGGAGATATTCAATGCTAATATAGGAATAAATAGAGCCTAAAAAGAGGTTTCAAAAAATGTAGTGATATACATAGCATTCAATTTTTAAAAAAGGCACTTGGTCTTGTAATTTCGTCTTGGCTCGTCTTGTATGTTCGAAAATAATTTCCAGTTATAGACTTTTTATCTAGTTTACTAGCAATTTTTTAAAAAATTTCTAGCTATCGTAGAACTCAAGATATCACGGTCTGACGCATTATTGCCCCACCCTGTATGAGTTGTATATAATATTGACATTATGTGCATCAGAGAAAATTAAATAAATATTGAGGATTATTATGGGCTATTAAATTATACAGAAATATAATATATTGATATTTTACTCTATTTGCTACATTAAACACGCATAATTTATTTAAATATGGCGAGACATGGTTTCTATAAAGTATGCAACACACAAATCTCAAGCAGGCATTTTCGATTTTTTGCAGTTTTTGTTGATTATAATTTGTAAGGAAATAATAATACACTGCACTAAGTAATCTGTGTGGGGAAAAACTAATGATTTTACCAGCTGAAGTTCGGTCTGCTCATATAGTTCATCTTTTGATAATATAAGAATATCAATTTAAAATATGTTTTCATAGTATGGTTCACATGTTGGTTGAAATTTAACGATTGATCTAAAACCAACCCCAAGTTATTTGCCGACTCCACCCAGGTAATGACAATGCTATTACTTATTAGTTGATTTTGGAATATTGCATTTCTTTGTCTATTATTACCTCGACACAGTGCAGTAGTTTTATTGGGATTGATTTAAGTCCATTGTTGGTGAACCACCGTGTTAATAATTCTAAATCTAAATTAATGTGATTGATGACGTCTTGAGTTTTTGATAATGGACACGATCTATAAAGTTGAATATCACATGCGTATAGATGAATATTACAATATGAAATGGAGTATATTATGTCGAATGTGTACATAGAGAATAATATGGGTTTGAAAATGCTACCTTGAGGTACACCATTTTTAATCGTACCAATTTGTGAATAATTATCATTTATAACAACTTTTTGTGCACGATCTTTCAAATAGCTATTAAACCAAGTTAAGTTGCATTATCGAAACCCTATTTTTCATTTTGGAAATTAACATATACCAAATCGAATGCTTTACTTTGATCCAGGAGTATCATGATAGATGCATTTGATTTATCCAATTCCAAGAATATGTCGTCAATAACCTTTAAAAGTGTAGTTCTTGTACCATATTTTTGTCGAAATCCAGATTGAATTCTTGGTAATATTTTATTTGTATATAATATATTACATTAAATCCTCAAAATTAAACGTTTGAATCAAAAACTGTAGTAAGATTATGACGTTTTCGTTAAATAAACATATGCAATGTATTCACCAGCAGTTCTTCTAATAATAAATAAATACTTTAACTGATTTAAGGCTACAGTGTATATCAAGTGGCCAAAGTACATTTTTTAATATAGTTATGTTGATTTCATAATAATAAAATGACTTAAAACCGTCACAATGCGTGAATATCCAATCCCAAAAAAGTTGATGGCACCCTTAGATGTTTTATCAAACAATAACACCTAACTAAGTACATTAAGTAAAAACGATTGAATATTGACAAAGAGGAAACCAAATTATTGCAAACGATTTCTCATTCGTGTTTTTGTAACAAGAATATTAATACCTTATTTACGATATAAATTTTTCTCTGTATATATTTAATAAAACCTATTACAGCGTAATACAAGTTTAATTAACTCACCTATTCCAGTGGCAAGCAACTTCCTCACAAAATTTCACACTTATTTTAAAGTTTTTATCAAAACACAACCTACGCGAGATTCTTTCATATTATTTACTTAATTACTTATTTAGAACAATTGTAAGCACTAAAAAATCACTGCTATACCGAAAAAATGGCGGCATCAAATGAATATGTCTATATTTTAATGAAGGAATAAACACAAACGTACTTAACTAAAGCTACAAAGCCTTCTTATTTTCTTATGATGGGGGTAGAAAAAAAACGTCTCTAGTATAACGTGATTTCATTGGTCCTAATTCATTGCGTGAGAGCACGTGGCATTTTGTTTGCAGACAAACGCGGGAAATTCTGCGAACGGCAACAGGGTTGCATTCAGGGCGTTTTCGCAAATATATTTATTTGTATTAGTTATTAATTCAATTTTAACTTACGTTTTGTGATTTTTATAAGAAGCAGTATTATAGAGTATTTTTAAACTTGAATATATTAATAAAATCTAGTTTATTTAATGAATTACAAATAAAATTTGTTGAATATTCGGTACACTGGTTAATAAAGTTACTTTTTCTAATAAATTAATAGACAATGCTCCAATGTTTTTTCCCTTAAAATAATAAGAGAATTTTATAAAAACAGACTCTAACTTTTTGTAAAAGCTGGCTTATTTGTGAACAAAGCCTTATAGAATATTGTTAAGTTTCTAGTTCTCTCATCAATGATTTTAAAAACCTGAAATTTTGCTCTTACCATGTACAAGTAATAACAAGTAGTTTTAGCAAAAATAAATCTACAATATGTAAGTTTAGTATCCATAACTTGTATGTTAGGTAGGTATTTCGTCAATAATTGGTTAAAATAAAAGGAACAAACCTTATATCTTCTTTAAAGTAGACGTTTCGACAAGCTTTATTGTCTTCTTCGGGATTAATGAATATTTCAGATACCCAAACTTATAACATATTGAAAAATTCATTTACCAAGTTTTACTTTTGGATACATAGATATGTTTTTTGTTGTTAATCTGTTAACGATGATATTATTTCTGATTTTAATGACTGACAACCTATCACCTCCTTTGTTCCGAAGAAGACAATGAAACTTGTCGAAACGTCGACTTTAAATATGATATAAGACCCCGTTCGGCCCTTCAATCATCACAGCACTTCAAGTCGTAGTTGTCTGATTGCCTCCGGGCTGGGTACACAAAGAGGAGGAACTTTCCACAAATGCCAAAATAATGCACTACTAGACGCTCGCTTGGCTAATCGTGTTATCATCATCGGAAGATGACGATTAAAACAGTTTAGTAGTAAGGCTATGTCAATGCGGGCTCAGGGAGTTCTACAAACGCTCAGCGTACTCACTGACAACCTGCAGGCGGAGGATGCTGAAGAGGTGGAGGTTGTTGCACACAAATTGGTGGGAAATTCAAACGTTAGCGATTATGGGTGGTTCGTGGGGGTGTCATGGAGAGTCCATGGAGGTGGGTTTATGGATGGTTCATGGGGGTGTCATGGATGATTCATGGAGATGTCATGACCTACTTGAAAGCTGTACAGACCTGTTTGAAAACCATACAGACGTGTTTGAAAACCATACAAACCCTGTTTGAAAATCGCACAGACCTATTCATTATTCGTACAAACCTGTTTGAAAGCTGTACTGATCTGTTTAGAAACAGTACAGCCGTGTTTAATTTTCGTACAGACTATGTACGGTTTTCAAACAGTCTGTACAGCTTTCAAACAGGTCATGACACTCCCATGAACCATCCATGATATCCCCATGAATCCACCCCATGATCTAGACATGACACCCCCATGAACCACCCATGACCGCTAACTTTTGAATTTCCCGCCAATTTGTGTGCAGCAACCTCCACCTCTTCAGCATCCTCCGCCTACAGGTTGTCAGTGAGTACCTCAAGCGTCGGTAGAACTCCCTGAGCCCGCAGTGATAGTCTTACTATTCAGTTTTAACCGTTGTCATTTAATAAGTGTTGAGGTGTTTTGGTGTTTGTATAAACTATGCTAAAATCTGTGTCACATCTAAGGTTTCAACTCTCTCTAGAACTTCAGGACTAAGGTATCTAGGATCTCAGAAAGAAGACGATTTTGCTGTATTAACTTTTAGTGAAGCTGTATTGGAGAGTAAGCTGGCTAGTAGCATAAAGTGTTTTATAATCTAAAAGTTCGCTTTGAAAATTGTCTTATGGTAAACTAATACGTACCTAATAGTTTTCATAAGGCAAGGTTTATTTCATACTACAATGGCTAGTTCAAAATTTAAGTTCTTAAAACATATTGTCAAGTAACATTTCAGTCACAAACTCCTCTATAAAGTCTTTATTTTACTTTAAGGAACGTAACCAGACCGCAACCAACAGCTACTCTCCGGGCTATGTGCCCCGCCGAGCGCTGAGTTACAAGTTGCAAGCCTGGCGCGTTAAGTATAATAATCGGTTGCGATAGAAGCATTAGCGTTCTGTTGGTAATATGCAATTTTGTAGAGGCGCAGACGGTTTTGTATGAACATCAGGTTGTTATAATATATATCATGCTAATAGATAAGCTTTCAGCTCAATATCGAATATTTTCATGTGGAGGTCCATTTTGCCTTTCAAGACAACAAGATTATTCGAGGTCAAGCGTCAGCCAACCAGGTGTGACATCATCCCCGCACCGATTAAAGAAAGATCTGTTTTTTTAACTGGTACAGGGATGACGTCATTTCTGGTTATCTGGTTCTTGACCTTAAATACTTGCATTGTCTTAAGTTGACTCTTTTACATATGACTGCTGAAAACCAGCATGAACCTCCATAAGAAAATGTATGTGATTTTTAGGTTAAAAGCCCCATAACTTATCTACTTACACGTGGCATTAAATTTTATTCCTCAATACCATTTTATTAAAAGTTCTATTCATTGTTGTTGCAAAATTATTAGATTGACATTATTCGTCAACGCCTGTGGAAAAGTATGAAAATGCTTTAATCGCCTTCCCGTTCACGTTAATAACCTTTTTGAGACAGGAGAGAAAGTTATAGCGGAATTCAAACCACTTCTTAGGCATAATATATAATTAAAGATTATTACGCGATAGATGAATTCGAACCCACTTCGATAGATATAATGATGTTATGAACTAATCTAAATAAATTCGTTACATTTGAAAATATTAATTGGCAAATGCACATCTAAATCTGAATAATAAGAATATAAAAACATTTATATTATCATATCACTAATCCACATTAACCCTGTATCTTATCTTCTGAACTAGGGTTACGTATTCATGACAGCTACTGCCACAGAATGATGCATATATAGTTTTTTGTCAGTTATAATGTCTTTTTTAAATTTGTATGTGGATTTTCTTGGCAGACACACACATGCAATCAATCAGTCCGGTTTCCCAACAAGACGTGCCTATATAGGATAAGAAGAGTAAGTAACAAGACAAAGGTCAGACCGACTAATAAAAAGCAGAATTTTATTAAACCTTTTACTAAAAAAAATTTAAATATATGATCGGTATTCCTAGGCAAAATGTAAAATTCTTCAGCTTTAAATATTTTTTACATATTCATTTATTATATCATTAGCAATTTTCGTTATGACTGGCAGTACACGTAAACAAAAATATTTGTTTAATCATTCATTAAAGCAGTTAAATAAATATTTATATCAAAATGTCTTGCTGGCGCCCTCTAAATGAGAATAGATCTAATTTTAAAATTCAACGTAGCTTCCACCACGTTGTTTCTGCAATCTGCAATTTGATCGCCAAGATTACGCGAAACCCTTCTGTTACAGTCTGAGTACAGTTTCAGTGAAGTACACCACCTATTATTATTGTCTTAAAATGAAAATAGAATTCTTGTCTCAATTCACAAGTGCACATAATTCACAAGAAAGTTTAAACGTAGATGACACCAGTAACAGCAAAACGTGCATTTTCTTATTTTAGTAATAATTTTATCCAGTTGTTACACATATTCATTACTTTCTACTATTTCAATAATAAGTCATACATATTTTATAACCTTTAATGTTCTTTTTATTTAAGCTAGTACTGTATCCACTCTAGAAATGATTAATTTTCAATCTATGTAGATGCCACGAGGTAAATATTATTTTTAGGTTATAGTTGGTTATAGTGGAATCACGGTATATGGTGGACAGGAATATTTACTTCCATAAAATAAGAAAAATCAAAAAACCATATTATGGTAAATCTTGAAGAGACATTATTAAACTCAATATATACCTTTCAATGTATTAAAAAGATTCCAACAGATAAATAAAGGACACAATATTGGTTGTCGCTTTATGAACACAAAGTCCATTCACGTTTGCGCCTTTTTTTAAAATACACAACACAGCAACACACACAATTTGCCCCATTACATTGATACCAAACGCGATAACATTTCAGTGCTCTTAACATTGTCAAAATTGTCATTTGAATATTTATAAAATGATTGTCGAAACCTCTCATGCTAAGAACAATATCCCTTTTCATTTGCAATCTCTAAATCGGTAAAAGTTTACCAAGAATAAACATAAAACATAAATATAAATTTATTTTCCATTGAACGATATGGGTACAATTACTTAAATACAATTATAATATTGTTATTACATTTTTTAAATTTTAACCAGGACAACCTACCTAATCAGAGCTTGTATCGTAGAATTTTTCCATATATTTTAGTGTTTTGGCATAGAGAATATACGAGAAGTAAAATAAATGTGGTTATTAATACAATTTAACAATATCAAGAACATAATATCATTCTTAAAATAAAGTGAAGGAAGAAGGGACATAATCTTATTAAATGAAGATAAGTGCGTATCGAATTGTTTTGTAGATATTTGTACAACCTGGCTACCAATGTTAAAAGAAGAACTTAACAAACTCAACATTATCTAAAAGAAAATATCATCAGTTCTATGTTCTGTGTAAGTAGTAAGTATCTATGGAAATAACATAAACAGAATCTTAAAGCTGTGTATTTGACATACACAGCAAAATAAGAGTTCTTCCAAAAAAAAGCTTTGAAAACGGAAAGAGATTACTTTCCGAAACGTCAGCAAAATACATTATTTCTGTGTTTATTTCGATTTATATTATTTGCAAAACATAACCTCTGATTGTTCCTTTGATTTAAACGTCACGGGCGCAGAGGTTTTTTTCCATAATTCTATTATTTTGTAGATTCGGTGATTTGTTTTGAAGAGGATAATAATACATGTGGTAGAAAACCCAAATAATAGGAAAGAATATTCGTAGAATGCCACAAATAACTTTCAGACAGTACATTTTTTTAATTCCTTTTTTAATATATGTGTTTTCGTTGTTTTTAATTCATTTGGGTAGTAGATTAAAAAGCTTGGGGCCGAAAAAGAATATGAATCATTGGGTGTGACTTTTTCTACACAATGGAATATCTTGTTACATGCCATCTTGTGCTAGTTTAGACAAATTACTAATATCAGATCTTAGTCGATCAAATCATCAATCATCGTAATAAATTACACATTCAGCCCTAATTTCTTATCCAAATTACCACCTAAAGTTAAGCTTTCAGCCAACAGATGGCTCTAACTAGGAAAATATTAAATAATTAAAACAAAAACATAATATTACAGTCACAAACTCCTCTATAAAGTATTTTTTAATCAAGAAATTGAGCTAAATACTTTGCTAAGTGGTTAATTTAATTAAAAAAGCGCGTGGTTGCTACTCGGTTTGGTACCGGATCAAAAACAAGATTTCACATATTTTCAGTTAATATTTTGGATTATTTTAATTGAAGTTTCGATTAATTCGGATTTAATTAGCAGGTTTTTGAGACTAATTTTACAACTTTAATCATAGACGATTTTGGTACGGCCAAATTTCAATTGGGTATAGCTAGATTTTGAACACGGTTAGAACTTGCCAACTGTTCTATTTTTAGATTATTTGGATTTTGAACTTTTGGATCATTCTACTATTCTTTGGTACATGATTTTTGGTATATGCCCTCTACGTTAGAGAAACACTATCTAATTATCTGCGAAAATTTCTGAAAAGCCTTATTTAATATTGGTGAAGATTTCTGGAAAAATTATTTAATTATTTGTGAAGATGTCTGAAAAAACCCCATTGAAGTATTTGTGAAGTTTTTCCACAATCAGCAAGGGCCTCGATTAACAATCTTCAAGTCAGGAGCTCCTGGAAACTCCTTCATTGTAAAATAACAACCCTAGATTGATATTCTTAATGTATTTTATTGCAAGATTATTCTTACCTTAAATTTTTGTACTGTACTTTGTTTATTCTTATCATAAATTGTATTTTTTTATTTGTTTTCTTTATTGTTCTGTCTCACTACAAGGGTTCGTAAGATCTGGGACCTCGTTTGCTTTTACATGACTTTAGGATGTAATAATCTGTTAGTAGATTAGTTGTCGTTCGAGTGTTATACGAATGAGACGTATAATGTAAGGGTTTCTTTAACATACAAAAGAAAGTTGCTTAATTCAAATGTGCTTTTAGAGGGCGGAATATTAAAACATAATATTTTTAGTCGCAAACTCCTCTATAAAATTCTTATTTACTATAAGGAACGTAACCAGACTGCAACCAGCAGCTACCCTCCGGACAATGTGCTCCGAAGAGCGCTGAATTACAAGTTTCAAGCCTGTCGCGTTAAGTGTAATAATTGCATATTACCATCAAAACACTAATACTTCGATTGCAACAAACACCAGTCGAAAGACTGATCCTACTTAAAGGAGCTCTCGTGCCAGTTGCCACACACCACTTGCAGACTGCAGTTTCGAGCTGTTGGCTCTCGTCAGTGCAAGCTAGGCATATGACGATCGACACGAGGATCACTTGACTATTTAGCACATTTTGGTATCTTTGGGATAGCGACATGTAAAATAGTCAGCAGGTGCCATCTAGCGGTTCAGTGTCTGTTGCAATCGAAAAATAAATAGCCTGAATGGGCTTAGCATAGTGCAAATGTGCTTTTATGGGGCGGAATATTAAAACATAATATTTTAACTTAACGCGCCAGGCTGGTAACATTGCTCAGCGGGGCACTCTGTTACGTTCCTTATACTAAAATTTGCGACTAAAATATTATATATTACGTATTTGTGGTATCATAGGGCCTTAAAATTTTATTTCGTGTGAAATATTTATAGTGTCAATTGTTTATGAATTGGGCGGCATTAATTTTTATTTATAAATTACGTGCTTGTTGTATCACAGTGCCTTAAAGTTTTATTTTGTTAGTGCTTTAGTGAAAATAAGTGTAATTGTGGGATATCGTAATATTTTTAAATGTGTAAAAATGGAAGCGGTTCCCAGTTGTTCAAAAGAAGTGGTAAAAGTTCATACCCCTAGAAAGTCTCCAATAAGCTTCAAGGAGAAGAAAATTATTTTGACTGTATATCATGCATTGGGGAAACCCATGGTACAGAAATCAGGATAAACAGGTTTATTTAACATGACTTCAAATATATAGGCGTGAGTGAGTGGACCATTTACAGAATTTTAAGAGAAGAAAAAAATGAAGGGGATGTTCAGAAACCTAAAGCGAAGTCTGGAAGAAAAAAAATAATATTAGATAAATTTCAGAAAGATGGAATTCGACATAAAGTTCATAAATTCTTCTATGAAAATGAAATTCCTACTGTTAAAAAATTTTTACAGTCCCTGAATGATGATGAACATATACTTAAAATGGGCAAATCGACGTTAAGAAAATGTTTGCATGATATGAACTTTGTATTTGCAAAAGGAAAGAGAAATAGCCTCCTACTTGAGAGAAATGATATTATTTGTTGGCGAAGGACAATTAGAACTGCCCGTGAAAGAGGAAGAAAATGCTATTATTTAGCTGACGCGTGGTTAAATGAAGGATATACTGTAACGCAATTTTGGCAAGATACAAATTTAAAAAGTGTTCGTCAAGGCCATATGGACGATTGGTCAATAAGATTAAAAATGCCAACAGGGAAAGGAAAACGTTATTAACGCACGAAAGAAGTGATTCAGGATTCGTGGAAGATGAACTTCTATAGTTTGTGTCGAAAATAATGGCGATTATCATGAGGACATGAATGCGGATGTTTTCGAGGAATGGTTTACAAAAATTCTCGCTAAGATTGAACCCGGATCTGTCGTTATTATGAATAACGCCCCCTACCGCAGTCGATTACTGGAAGAATTACCAACCAGTGCATGGCGCAAAGCGCAAATTCAAAAATGGTTAGTTGGTAAAGGTATCCTATTCAATCGTGCTTCGTTGAAAGCTACTGTGAACTCAATCCCGTTGAGCTTATTTGGGCTGAAGTAAAGGGGAATGTTGCAAGAAAAAATAGAACTTTTAAATTAGAACATGTAAAAGGCCTTCTATCCAGTGCAGTAAAAAGAGTTAAACAAGGAAGAAAAATGTGGAATACGGATATTCGGATTGACTTAGTGATTGAGCCAATAATAATAAATATAGGAGCCAGCAGTGATAGTGACAGTGGTGAGTGAGTATAATCTGTGATAGTGTCATGTAGTGATTGTGATATTATGAATTATTTATTGTGGAAAATTATTGTTGGTAAGTTTTTAATTATTCTATTTTAACAAGAAAGTTCATTTATGTTGTTAGAACAGTTATTTATTTTTAAGTTGTAAGTCTATTTTTTTTCTTTTTTAATCTGTTACTCCCTAATTAACGACCCTGTCACCATACTTTCCCGGTAAGGAATATGCTCACACCTCTACGTTGGTACTTGCTGGGCAATAAGAACAACTGGCAAGGTTAAAATTTTTATAAACATCAACCATTCTACAGTTTTAATGTCGAATTACGTAAGTATTCCATTCCTAATAAAATTATGCCTACCATTAAAAATTTTAAAAAAAACTCCAGATTTTCTTTTTCGTTGAGTTGAGCGTGAAAACAAATTTAATTATATTTATTTTTTTATTTTATGAAATATTATTTTATATATACCTACATAAATACGTATGTGGCGCCACTGAGTGCCCGGGATATACGGTTTCTTTCTTTCTTTCCAAGTTTGTTTACGACTGAATAGTTAATCGAGCAAATTATTAGGTATAAAGGCGGCACGTTAAATCATTTACCCTATGTGGTCGAGTAGGTCATTAACATTGTTTGGTTACCATTTCTAGTAGGCGGATAAAATTTAAATTATTTCTCTCGATTCAATGAGATTATATGATAGAACAAGATGCTTTAGTATCAAATAAGAGCTACTATCCTTTGACGAGAGTGCCGCTTATTTTTTGCTGACTCGAGTTTTCGGCCGAAGTATAAGGGAATATTAAGAATAGGTAAGACTCGACTTGAATTTTAATTTGCTGTTGTTGCTGAGTTATCCCGCAGGATGTTAGATGATATTGTAAAAAACGCGTTTTAATTGTTACATTCGGTATTCTTACAAAATTTGGCAGTTGATAAAACTCACTTGTATACTTTCGACGAATCAACCTACCATAGAAAAAAAGATCATCCAAATTAGGCAAATAGATTAGGAAAAATTAACATTCAAACGCTGCTTAATATTCTGGTACCAGTTCAAACTCTGGGCAGCGTATAACTAGTTTGAAAGTCTCCCTCTACATACGGCCCAAACTGCACTCCATCACTAACAATTGCATAGTTGTTAGATAGAATATTGGAGGTTTACCATCAAGTAAGAACTATAATCCTGTCGGCTGTTATTTATGAAGATAAACTTCATTCCAATAAAAATCCCAGGTGTTCCATTTAAGCGATAGCCATTATGCAAAAACATATATTTTAACTTCGATGTAATTTATACCCTAGAATGAATTGAGGATAATAAATAACTATCCCTAGTTTTATTGTATCAAGGTAGTTACAAATAGAGGTTATAATCCAATGTTCCGATGCATTTCTTTGTTAATTATCGAAATGGAATGTGTTATGTGCAAGATGTTAGTGTCAATACATTTGTAAACGTTTCTTGTGAAATTGCACAAAATTAACGTTTGCAAAATCCAGAGTTTTACAGATACCACTTGTTTAGTAGATTATCTGCAATACTTCTTGCAGATGCCGGAGCTGATAGGTTTATTATGTCTGTGTCGAAGCATTTTTCGTTACGGAAGATTTATATTTAATTGTACTAATATAATTATGTTTCTTGTTTTCTATACCGCCTTAAGCGAATTACTGTATATTACCAGAAAACATTTAATATTTGAATACCGGGACATTTATTTAAAGTCAGAATATTTCTGAAATAGGAATTATTGTTTATTATTTGAAGTGATTAATTTAATAATTAATTGTGTGGCCGATTAAATCCGTTTCTTTTTCGTAGTTGGTTAGAATAATTATTTGAAACGGATTTTAGGTAATACGATATTTAAAATACTTTGTATATACTAACTGACGCACGTAATAAGAATTTACCAGTACTTTTAATAGGTCAATACCGAAATTACCGAAAGTTACCGAAATTTTACTGTCTGTCGAAATTTTTACACTGTTTGAATATTCTTGGTATTTATTTCATATTTACTGATTGAAATTTTTATACTTAACTTATGAAATTTCACTCTTTATTTTCTGATTGCAAATTTTATCCTGTGCAACCAAAACTCTGTTATATATCATTCGCTTTTAATTCATATTTAACTGTTTGAATATTTTTGGCATTTACTTTATTATTTTTCACATTGTGACTACCACTTGCCCTGGCTTGTATTCAGGACTAGTGTCCCTACAAGGTCCTACTTTCCCCTGTATCTAGGATTTGTATCCCTACAGGATTCTCTCACCCTATTTTTTTATGGTCACATTAATGTTTATTCCGGGCTGAAATTTAGTAATTGGACAAATTCAATCAGTCTTTTGTTTGCACATTATATTGAGTTCGGGACTGGAACCGTCACATAAGTAATTGTTTTCATTTTTTCTAGTACTATGCACTAGCCACAACTGCCGCCTTGTTTCATAACCTTTTAACACTGTAAATAATTCTGCTTGATTTGCATTTTCTGGTATTCGTACACTGTCTGCTCAACCATCGTTTTATCATAAGCTCGCTATTTTTACCGCTTATACTCTTTTGCCGCTAATTTTACCGCTTATGCGCTTTTGCCGCTGATATTACTATATTACTTGCTACTCTCCCTCCACTGCCTATACATATGTATATAAACTTGTGTTAATTTTGATTTTCTATCTTTATTTAGGATTGTTAACCATAGGATCACAGTAATATACTTAACTATTATTGAATTTCTGCGTTTTACTGTTGTATTCGTGAAAATCTAATTTCCCTTATTGACCCACTGAAAACGACCGTTTCTTCACTGAGCTGCTCAGTCTCGCTTATCGACTTTTGGGTAGTGTTGTTCAATCACGGTGGGCTTGAAATAGATTTCAAAAACTGGCTGACATTAATATTGAAGGATATTAACTATTGAACTATATTATTAACTTAACACGATTAATTCAAATGAAAAATAGCATTACTATTATGCCTAATATGTATTTTTTATTCTGTTAAATTATTTAATAAAATGCTATGAGTAATTGTGATTCAATATATTTTAGATAGTACTTTGATAGTGTAATAAAAATTTTATTGCATTAGTTTAATAATGATATAATTTTCGCCAGTGTCACAAACCACTGATTTATTAATCACTTAAATTGCAATAATTAATCCTTAAAAATAAGACAACTAATAATAACTTTAATCCAACATAAATTCACTACTTCAAATCACAACTTATTACTGTTCTTTATTTCATCTGATTACTTGTTATCTCATATCTAATTCCGCTCTGCCTGCTCAAATTTATTTATTATATATACAAATGGAATGTACTCGAATCTCCTTCTAGAACCTTCTCGAATATTGTGGCAATTTTTACAGTTTTCTAGGTGCTAAATGACGGTTCGTGAGTTGGACCAGAGATGGCGCTACCCTACCGGCCGTCAAGTAAACAGGTCTCCCTTCACTCGGTACCAGGGACTAATTACATCTCTCTCCATTAGAGGGCAGCACATAACAGTATATTATTATTATTATTACAACATGAGAAGAGTTTATATCTTTTGATTTTGTCACCATTTTTTAAAAAATTTCATCAGCTTTGAAGCTTATTTTATAGACCCTAATTTATTTATCATTAACAATAAATAAGAACAGTGTGTTTTAGTCCAACTTAAAGTCACTAACGACTAATCTGCTCTGCTCCTAAAGCTCAGGAAAGTTTGTTTTTATCAAGTAAAATTCACGCAAATTATAAGTGGTTATTAAAGATGGGTGGATACCTACTTAACGTACTCACGAGTAGCTACAAACTTTTGTTTTAGGTGTTTTGTAACAACCTCAGAGAAAAACTTTGTTACGTTATTTTATAAAGGTACAAACAGTTTTGTAGAGTCGATCAAAGTTTTACACTTTAGATAATATAGGCGATACATCAATTTTGCAATACAATGTTATTGGTAAGTCATGAATATGTTAATGATAAGAAATATGTAAACAAGTTAAATTCTAATACCAGAATTGTTAACAATGTCGATCAATCTTAGTCTTCTTCTAGTAGATAAATTATATTCCTTATATACAGGGTATCCCACGACGAACTGCGGCGATCAATATCTCGAAAAGTAGACATCGAAAAATTTTGAAAATTTGGTAGTAAACTAATGTCGATGGTGACACTTCCGGTTATACCGGAAGTCAATACCAACTTGCTTATTTTAAATGGGACACCCTATATATTATTGCATTTTTGGATTTTACGTAAAATTCTAAGCCGATTTTGTGTACCACGTCCTATACTTAGGTCTCTCCGTTTTTGAGATATTTCAATTTTTATGTCAAAAATGACGTTTGCGGGCCCTAAAAGAATTATCAATTTTTCCTATAAGGAAGCCTTTACTATCTAGTTTGGGTTCGATTCCTTGTTGAAAAAGACCTATTTTAATTGAGTTTTTATAATATTTTGATAAGTATTAATACAGAGTGTTCAAAAAATAAGAATAAAGATGAAATTGAGAAAACTGTCAAAAATCAATTTTTTCAAATAGAAACCCCCAATTTTTATAATCTTATCTTATTCACCATTAAAAATAAGGGTAAGTTTGTATATAGATGTCTATACCGAAAATTTTTAGTTTTCGAGATATTCCCAATTCAATATTTCTATTTGGTATTTTGTTTTGGATATTAAGTTAAATACTCTTAGTTGGCTATGACGGCGTTGAGTGCTAAACAAATGTATGTAGCTGTCACTTACCAATTGACAAGTATTAATTATCATGCTGGGGCGCTTAAATTATGCACACGAGGATTACTTAAATTTGTTTATAATCTATGGAGAATGTTACAAAGTTTTATCAAAAACATGTGAAATATTTGCTAATAGATATCCAGAGAAACAAGAAACGTCTCCGAACAGTATTTAATGAATAATGGAGAATTTCAAAAAAATTTGGCACTGCAACAGTTCATAAAATAATTAAACAAATGTAATTTAGATACAAAAGGTTCTTACATAAAATTATTGAGTATTGAGTATCTAGAATTCAACTTAATAAGCAAATTTATATCCAACAGACAAACATGAACTTTTATCATAAATTTATAACTTTAGGAAAATACCACAACATACAGAATACACTTTATTGATCTCATTAAATTGTGCAAATTAAAATAGCTGAAGCTGTTTGGCTTCAGTTTATAATGACAAAAAATACTATTTTTTTTTTCTGTTGCACACCTTTCTAAAGTAAATGGTTTTGCCCAACTAAAAATAACCAAGAGTCTTGAACTTCATAGTTTTAATTTTAACTTACATTCCCAATTCAATTTGATAGTAATTAACAACACTATTTGGTTACATTATTTTTCTATAGTTGTACCTTGAAAATTAAGATTGCATTCATTCTTGAGGATGTTTATACACTTAATACATAAAACTCTTCCGAAACGTTAAGACAACTCTCCGGAACACACTGTTAATGCATATTTAAAAAGTATACATTTATTCTCATCTATTTGTCACTTTTGATATTCAAGGGATATGAGTTTAACTTGAAATTATTGCCTCAAGAAAATTTTCCGGAGTACAGTGGCAAAGGCATTGAAGCGTCAGACACTTGATGGATGAAAGAGTGTATCTAAAGCCATGAGAGAGCTCCGGCCGCTTAACCCTGCGAAAGAAAGCAGCGAGTAATTGGTGGGAGGTGACAGTTGCAGATAACGTTTCTATATCTTTTACATGCGGAAAAATATTGAATAAATTTTTAAATGATAGAAATTATTATATTTTATACCTAATGTATTAGAATCTATAGCTGATAATATTTTTTAATTTGTATAAAAACGTTATCATGGCATGCCAAGAAGGTTTTCGAAGGTCGTAATACGCAAACAAACCTTTTCCTGTATACATTCATACACGAAGCATTTAGAAAGATCTCTCAAGTTGATGCATATACAGATATCAAAAACGCATTTGATCGTGTTGATCGTATAAACGATGTATTACTGTAGTGGATAAAATCGCATCTGACAGATAGAATTCTAATTGTGAGAATAGGAGAGAACAAATCAAGAAATATTACTGAGTACTCAAACCTCATGCAAATTGTCTTAAATATAACATCCAAATAGTGCTAGTTAGAGGGGCTTAATGTCAATCCGAGCTAAACAGATATTGTTCCGTTCGCCAAAAGAAGAAAACTTAATCTTAGAACTCCTATGGAACGATGCTAAACTTTCAAAGTGAAGTCAAGTATCTAGGAGTAATCCTGGATCAACAACTTACCTGGAACTCACATCTGGAAAGGATTCTTACTAAAGCAACAGGGGCCGTATGGACGTGCCGTAGGCTGTTTGGTAAGACTTGGGGTCTGAGACCGAAAATAACACGTTGGTCTTACCTTTCGGTTGTCAGACCTATGGTGACCTACGCATCGTGGGTATGGTGGTCAAAGACAGAGGAAAAACTAGCACAAGGAAAGTTGCAGAAACTGCAACGCCTTGCCTATTTAGGGACTACAGGAGAAAATGTACTCTTGTCCCACAGCAGCTATGAAGGCAATGCTTGATCTACTTCCTTTGCACTTGCATGTGAGGAAGGAGGCAGCACTTAGCACCCTACGACTTCATCAGTCACATAAATTTAAAACAGGCGATCTGGTTGGTCACTTAAAGATTCTGGAGTTAGTCCAGTTGGAATCCATGACCAAACCCGCTGACTCTATGCCAATCAATCAGGATTTCGAATATCCGTTTTACGTGCTGATCGAAAACCATCAGACGAGCAAAATGGAGGCACTACGATTGGAACAAGGTTCAGTCATCTAGTATACAAATGAATCTAAGATGGCTGAAGGAGTAGGAGTGGGCGTAGCAGAGCCTAAATGTAGACTATCCAAAGCCCTCGGTAACACTCCAATCATATTCCAGGCAGAAATTCATGCTATAGATCTGTGTGCCCAGGAATGTCTAAATAAAGGAATTCGAAGGGCAAAGATCTATATACTATTAGATAGCCAGGCAGCATTAAAAGCTCTAAGGTCCTATACCTTCGAGTCCCAAATTGAGAATGTAGTTAATCCATGAAGTAACTGGCCAACAACAACAAGATTGTGGATGCCAGGGCACGAGGGAGCACAAAGTAATGAACTTGCTGACAGCCTTGCGAAAAAAGGAACTGAAGCACAATTCATTGGACCGGAACTGTTTTGTGGCCTGTCCAAGGAACACATAAGGGAGGAAATCCAGAAATCAGAAAAAGTTCTACTGGAGGAATACTCCAGGCCAAAGACAAGCGAAAAAGTTTATAACTTATTCGACAAAGAATGCCCGAACTTGAAAAGTCCGAATTAAGGCTGATAACAGGCCTTCTAACTGGTCACTGCCCCTGGGGACATCATCTCAAGAATATG